>JAIOJX010000004.1:25322622-26625122 GCA_022376925.1 Tragulus kanchil
TACACCAATCAAGCTAAAGGTCAAGCAATCATCCATGAACGAGGAAACCAGGGGAACCAATCAAAAATTTTGACCATCTATTAACAATTTAGATCACGCCCTATCTCTTCCTGTAGGCGCCATCTTAGCTGCAAACATGTGCTTAAGCTTCTTTAAACAATGTGCTTAAGCTTCCCCTTTATTCCCACGTCCCTTCCTGTAGGCGCCATCTTAGCTCCAAACTGCTAACATGTGCTTAAGCTTCGTTATGCTTGCAACGGTCCTCTTTCAATGCAGAGCCCCACACAGCTGGACCAATGTGTCCAACTACCGAGCCTGAGCTCTGGAGCATATGTGCCCACAGCGGGTGTTCTGCAGCGACAGAGGCCACTGCGATGGGAGGCCCACACAGGCCAAAGGACAAGGATGGATGAAAATGGATAAATGAAAGACCAATAGAAGTGCCCCCCCCCCCCAAAAGAAATATGTATATATGTATGTATATATACACACACATACACATATATATATATATATATATATATATATATATATACATACATAAATATGTATATACATAATTTCCGTCAGAGATCTGAGATCATTCTATTTTACTAGTGTACTAGTCAGCTCAGGCTGCTCTAGCAAAATATCACAGACTAGTGACTTTAGGAACAGACATTCATTTTTTCCTGTTCTGAAGGCTAGAAATCTTAAGACGAATGTTTGGCTAACTCAGCTTTTAAAGAGAACTCTCTTCTAGGTCTGTTCAGGGTCACTTTTCACTCTGTCTTCACATAACCTTTTTTTAATTGGTGATTCTGATGCATTTCAAAAATATAATCTTGGGCTTCCTGGTGGTCCAGTGGGTAAGGACACCGGCCTGCAGTGTGGGCAGTGCCGGTTCGATCCCTGGCCTGGGAAGATTCCACGTGCTGCAGAGCCGCTGTGCTGGGACCTTCCGCAGAAAGGGGAGGCAGCGGGATTGCCCCCGGCTGAACCGGGAGATCTCGGAGAGAGGTGAGATTTTGCTGCCATGCCCCCCAGCCCGCCGGCATGCGCTGGGGACAATCAGACATGGCAGGGGTTCTGTCGAGGCAGTTTCGCTTTATTAATGAAGATTCACAGCTTTTATAGGCAAGTGAAGGGGGTCTTCCATGGGACTTCCTATAGATTACACCAATCAAGCTAAAGGTCAAGCAATCATCCATGAACGAGGAAACCAGGGGAACCAATCAAAAATTTTGACCATCTATTAACAATTTAGATCACGCCCTATCTCTTCCTGTAGGCGCCATCTTAGCTGCAAACATGTGCTTAAGCTTCTTTAAACAATGTGCTTAAGCTTCCCTTCATTCCCACGTCCCTTCCTGTAGGCGCCATCTTAGCTCCAAACTGCTAACATGTGCTTAAGCTTCGTTATGCTTGCAACGGTCCTCTTTCAATGCAGAGCCCCACACAGCTGGACCAATGTGTCCAACTACCGAGCCTGAGCTCTGGAGCATATGTGCCCACAGCGGGTGTTCTGCAGCGACAGAGGCCACTGCGATGGGAGGCCCACACAGGCCAAAGGACAAGGATGGATGAAAATGGATAAATGAAAGACCAATAGAAGTGCCCCGCCCGCCGAAAAGAAATATGTATATATGTATGGATATATACACACACATACACATATATATATATATATATATATATATACATACATAAATATGTATATACATAATTTCCGTCAGAGATCTGAGATCATTCTATTTTACTAGTGTACTAGTCAGCTCAGGCTGCTCTAGCAAAATATCACAGACTAGTGACTTTAGGAACAGACATTCATTTTTTCCTGTTCTGAAGGCTAGAAATCTTAAGACGAATGTTTGGCTAACTCAGCTTTTAAAGAGAACTCTCTTCTAGGTCTGTTCAGGGTCACTTTTCACTCTGTCTTCACATAACCTTTTTTTAATTGGTGATTCTGATGCACATTTTGATAATCATGGCCTTAAATAAATATATTCCTTCACCCAAGCTCCAATCTTCCCCATTCCATCTCAAAACATACACGTTTTCTTTCACAATGACTTTTTACCTGCCAATTGATACATGTATTTGTTTTTGTTCATTTTAATAGCCTTTATATTGTTCAGTTATTAATTTCTATGATCCATGCATTTTTTTTTTTTTTTTACTTTTGTAGATTCCTTAGGGTTGATTTTGGAAGTGGAGACTTGGTGCTCCTTTTATTTGTAGTCTTAACAAAAACAAGAAGCCCTTTTATGCTTCCTTATTATAAATTTAAATGTTGTAGTGCTTTTCTGAATATATATACCACAGGAAATATGTATAATACAAAAAGATTTTCAAAACGAACATAATGATCCTTAACCTTTAGATTTGAAATCTTTTGGTCTCTTTCTTTTAAATATTTTTGCACAGATAAATAACTGGTGGTTTATATTATGGATTATGTGTGAGAAGTTTTGGGCCAAGTGTACATGGACTTATTTCCTATGTTAAATCTTAAAATTTTTGGAGCTAAATGTTCTCTTAATAACTTTGACTATTGTAATGTAAAATTTCACAGTCTGTACATCTTTCACTTGAACTTGTCCTGTCAAATTATAGGAACACTCACATCTGCATTCTTTACGTGGGAAAAAAAATATCCAAGATATATGCTTGATGAATACTTGTTACTAGTGTGATTATTGGTAATAACACCACACTCCTGAAATACTTATCAAAATCTACTCAGCTTATATTGCTAATAAGTAATTACTGAAAACGTAGAAATATCATAACTACTTGACTTGAAACCATAGAAATAGTATTATTTAATGATTTTGTTTACCTTACCCCCTTGCCATCTGCATTCTTTCATAGAGTATCAATCTTTGGCATAAGCAACACATGGAAGGTAGCTAAGGTCAGAACTCTGTCAATAGATTAACTCATCGCCTATCCAAAAGACAGAGGCTTACTTTATAAAACACAGTTTACACTGTTCTGGGTTCTAAATAGTAATAATAGTCTCAACTGGTGACACTTATTGAATGATGTTCTAGTAGGAGCATTGCAGCATGTGCATTCTTTGGTTTATTTTGTTTAATTCTTGCAACATAATAAGGTAGGCCTATTCGTAAGGTAAAGGGCATATATTCAAGTCAGCCCATCATTGTTCATTGAACAATAATTCTTTTAGAGCCTATTATTTGCAGGGCAATATGTCTCAAGCTAATAACATGAGGTAGACACTTTTAAAGTCTCTATATACCAGAGGATAAAAAGAAGCTAATGAAAAGTGCTTTAAATGACATAAACAGGGTGGTATGAATATATGACAATGTGACTAGGGAGGGGTGGTTAGAGAGGATCCCTTGTAAGAGGTGCTATTTGATGAGACAGTCATATGCTCACCAGTATTTCAGATAAGCAACTGAGTTTAAAGGCCTCAAAATGAGAATGATCATTCTATACTGTTCATCTTTTTCCTTAGTTATCTCCTTTGTTTCGATGTCTCCATTGTTTAATAGTAAATTTTGCACAGATAATGAATTTTGGTTTTTTTTGGTTTTATATTATGGATTATGTGTGAGAAGTTTTGGGCCAAGTGTACATGGACTTATTTCCTATGTTAAATCTTAAAATTTTTGGAGCTAAATGTTCTCTTAATAACTTTGACTATTGTAATGTAAAATTTCACAGTCTGTACATCTTTCACTTGAACTTGTCCTGTCAAATTATAGGAACACTCACATCTGCATTCTTTACGTGGGAAAAAAAATATCCAAGATATATGCTTGATGAATACTTGTTACTAGTGTGATTATTGGTAATAACACCACACTCCTGAAATACTTATCAAAATCTACTCAGCTTATATTGCTAATAAGTAATTACTGAAAACGTAGAAATATCATAACTACTTGACTTGAAACCATAGAAATAGTATTATTTAATGATTTTGTTTACCTTACCCCCTTGCCATCTGCATTCTTTCATAGAGTATCAATCTTTGGCATAAGCAACACATGGAAGGTAGCTAAGGTCAGAACTCTGTCAATAGATTAACTCATCGCCTATCCAAAAGACAGAGGCTTACTTTATAAAACACAGTTTACACTGTTCTGGGTTCTAAATAGTAATAATAGTCTCAACTGGTGACACTTATTGAATGATGTTCTAGTAGGAGCATTGCAGCATGTGCATTCTTTGGTTTATTTTGTTTAATTCTTGCAACATAATAAGGTAGGCCTATTCGTAAGGTAAAGGGCATATATTCAAGTCAGCCCATCATTGTTCATTGAACAATAATTCTTTTAGAGCCTATTATTTGCAGGGCAATATGTCTACAGCTAAGAACATGAGGTAGACACTTTTAAAGTCTCTATATACCAGAGGATAAAAAAAGAAGCTAATGAAAAGTGCTTTAAATGACATAAACAGGGTGGTATGAATATATGACAATGTGACTAGGGAGGGGTGGTTAGAGAGGATCCCTTGTAAGAGGTGCTATTTGATGAGACAGTCATATGCTCACCAGTATTTCAGATAAGCAACTGAGTTTAAAGGCCTCAAAATGAGAATGATCATTCTATACTGTTCATCTTTTTCCTTAGTTATCTCCTTTGTTTCGATGTCTCCATTGTTTAATATTAGTATATAGTTTCTCCAGTTTTCTTTTGATTAGTGTTGCAGAGCATAATTTTTGCAATCCCCTTACCTAAAAATTATGTAATTGCCAATAAAATAGAGTTTTGATACATAAGAATTTTTAATCCATTCTGGTAAATTCTGTTTTTTAATTGGTGAGTTTAAATCACCATATTTAATAAAATTATCAAAATTTTGTATGTAGGCTTCCCCAAATCCAAATGTACTGGTTTTACTCTGTTTTTTTTTTTTTTTTAATTTTCCCTTTAATTTTCACTCTTCTATTTCCCCTTTCTTGCTTTCTTTTGAATTGTTTAAAGAAATTTTAGCATTCTGTTTTAATTTATCTACTGAATTTTTGATGGTATCACTTTTATAGTTTTTTTACTGTTTTTATTAAGGATTATGCACATATACTTTTTTATTTTTTCATTTTACAAAGACTTAATATTTAACCTCCTTAAATGGTATTCAGAAACCTTACCACAGTACAGGTCCTTTTATTCTCTCCCTCGTAGCTCTCAGGTTTTACTATTGCATATGTGAGTAACTCATTAGAAAATGTCAAAAGTTTTACTTCACTCCTTATGTATGTTTTAAAGAACAGAAAAGGAAGATACTCTGTTTTATGTACTGGATGTTTATAATTTCTGTTACTCTTCCTTTATTTCTTATATTACAAGTTTCTTACTAGTGTAGTGACGAGTCATTTTAGGTTTGTTTTACCTGGAGATATGTTTATTCCATCTTCATTTCTAAAAAATACTTTCACTAATCTTAGAATTCTAATATACAGGGGCTTCCCTGGTGGTCCAGTGGGTAAGGACACCACCTTGCATGCAAGGGGCGCCGGTTCGATCCCTGGCCTGGGAGGATCCCACGTGCCGCGGAGCGGCTAGACTGATGTGTCAAATTACCGAGCCGGAGCTCTGGAGCGCATGCGCCCAGAGCTGGTGCTCTGCAACAGAGGCCACCGCGATGGGAGGTCCACACGGGCCAAGGAACAAAAGATGGATGAAACTAGACAAACGAAAGACCAGTGGCCCGCCTACCCCGCTCCTTCCCCACCCCTGCCTAAAAAAAAAAAAAAAAAAAAAGAATTCTAATATACAATTTTTCTGTAGCACTATAAGAATGTTTTTTCACTTCCTCTGAATGCCTTTGTTTCAGATGTCAAGCCAAGTCATTTGAATTAGTGACTTCATAGGTAATGAGTCTTGGACTATAGTCAAGATTTTATATTTGTCCTTAATTTCAGAAGTTTGATTATGGTGTGCCTGAATGCAAATTTTTGAGTTTATCTTGCATGAAATTTCCTGAACCTCCTTTTGCACTGTAAATTTGTGTCTTTTGCCAAATTGGCAAATTTTAGCATTCTGTTTTAATTTATCTACTGAATTTTTGATGGTATCACTTTTATAGTTTTTTTACTGTTTTTATTAAGGATTATGCACATATACTTTTTTATTTTTTCATTTTACAAAGACTTAATATTTAACCTCCTTAAATGGTATTCAGAAACCTTACCACAGTACAGGTCCTTTTATTCTCTCCCTCGTAGCTCTCAGGTTTTACTATTGCATATGTGAGTAACTCATTAGAAAATGTCAAAAGTTTTACTTCACTCCTTATGTATGTTTTAAAGAACAGAAAAGGAAGATACTCTGTTTTATGTACTGGATGTTTATAATTTCTGTTACTCTTCCTTTATTTCTTATATTACAAGTTTCTTACTAGTGTAGTGACGAGTCATTTTAGGTTTGTTTTACCTGGAGATATGTTTATTCCATCTTCATTTCTAAAAAATACTTTCACTAATCTTAGAATTCTAATATACAGGGGCTTCCCTGGTGGTCCAGTGGGTAAGGACACCACCTTGCATGCAAGGGGCGCCGGTTCGATCCCTGGCCTGGGAGGATCCCACGTGCCGCGGAGCGGCTAGACTGATGTGTCAAATTACCGAGCCGGAGCTCTGGAGCGCATGCGCCCAGAGCTGGTGCTCTGCAACAGAGGCCACCGCGATGGGGGGCCCCACAGGGCCAAGGAACAAAAGAAGGAGGAAACTAGACAAACGAAAGACCAGGGGCCCGCCTACCCCGCTCCTTCCCCCCCCCTGCCTAAAAAAAAAAAAAACAAGAATTCTAATATACAATTTTTCTGTAGCACTATAAGAATGTTTTTTCACTTCCTCTGAATGCCTTTGTTTCAGATGTCAAGCCAAGTCATTTGAATTAGTGACTTCATAGGTAATGAGTCTTGGACTATAGTCAAGATTTTATATTTGTCCTTAATTTCAGAAGTTTGATTATGGTGTGCCTGAATGCAAATTTTTGAGTTTATCTTGCATGAAATTTCCTGAACCTCCCTTTTGCATCTGTAAATTTGTGTCTTTTGCCAAATTAGAGAAGTCTTCAATTATTTCTCTTTGAACACGCCTTTGTCTATCACATACATTTTTTTTTTCCTCTTTCCAGGACTCAGATGACACCAATGTTAAACTGTTTTATATCATCCCGTGGAATACTGAGACTCTATTTTATCTTTTAAATCTCTTTTTCTTCTCTTTTTTTTTTTCCAGAATGCTTAATTTGTTGTAATCCACCTTGAAGTTATCTGCTTCTTTGCCATGTCATCTCCACTCTCCCAGGTAAGCCATCTGATGAATTTTCTAGTTTGACAGTTGTTTTATTAACTGAAAGATTCCATCCCAAGAACTTTGTTATATTGGTTTTGATATCTATTGACTGATTTTTCTTCAAGTGTTAAGATTCCCTTGATTTTTCACATGCCAAGTGGTTTTGGATTATACCCTGAACATTTTGACTGTTGTGGTATGAGACTCTGACTCTTATTTAAGTCATAGGAAGATGGTTGCTTTTTTTCTTTCAAGTTTAGAGTAAAAGGTCTGATCTATATTCTTTAAGACTGTGATTTCAATGTCAGCGCAGTTTTAAAAGTAGTTGCAGGATCATTTCGATCACTTGCTGTTCTGGACCTAGTTTGCTTTGTAGTCAGTTTTAAAGCCTTTGAGATTATATACAGGGTCAGATTCCCATATGTTCAGTTGAGAGGTAAGCACAGGGTTTCATACATAATTTTACAGGATTTCTGTCTCTCTTTTAATCTCCCTTCTCTCTGAAAAACTCCATGATACTCCCCAGTACCATGCAGCATCCTTTACAGATTCACTTGTCAGAGTGCTTGAGCTGTAGTTAACCTACTCTTCCATGCACTCCCACAACTGAGCCTCAATTTGGAGGCAAGTAGGGCTTTTCAGGTGGCACAGTAGTAAGGAATCCACCTGCCAATGCAGGAGACACAAAAGATGTGAGTTTGGTCCCTGGGTCAGAAAGATCCCCTGGAGTAGGAAATGGAGATCTGCTCCAGTATTCTTACCTGGAAAATTCCATAAACAGAGGAGCCTGGTGGGCTATAGTCCATAGGGTCCCAAAGAATCAGACATAACTGAGCAACTGAGCAACTGAGAAACTGAGCATGTAGTGAAAATTTAACAAGAAAATGAAGCAATGAGCATCTAAATCTCCCTCCCTCAGAGTTTTAGGTGCCTGTTCAACTATCAAGCTGCACCTTCAGTTACAGAGGTCTCCAGGGGCTAGAAGTATAAGAGACAATGGAAATGACTGAAAAAAAAAAAAAAAAAAAAAAGAACTACAGGAAATGCTCCCCATTTTTCTGCATTTCAGAAATCCTCTGTACAGTTCTTAGAAACTCTTGAAACTCTGTCTTTAGTGTTCAATTTGTCCGCCCTTTGAGTTGAGGCCAGGACAAGCAATGTAGGAGTGGGGGAAATAGTGAATTCACCACCGGTTTAGTGGCACGTTTTTTTTTCCCAGTCTACCTGCTACCATTTGTTTTTCAGTATTACGACCATCTGATGAATTTTCTAGTTTGACAGTTGTTTTATTAACTGAAAGATTCCATCCCAAGAACTTTGTTATATTGGTTTTGATATCTATTGACTGATTTTTCTTCAAGTGTTAAGATTCCCTTGATTTTTCACATGCCAAGTGGTTTTGGATTATACCCTGAACATTTTGACTGTTGTGGTATGAGACTCTGACTCTTATTTAAGTCATAGGAAGATGGTTGCTTTTTTTCTTTCAAGTTTAGAGTAAAAGGTCTGATCTATATTCTTTAAGACTGTGATTTCAATGTCAGCGCAGTTTTAAAAGTAGTTGCAGGATCATTTCGATCACTTGCTGTTCTGGACCTAGTTTGCTTTGTAGTCAGTTTTAAAGCCTTTGAGATTATATACAGGGTCAGATTCCCATATGTTCAGTTGAGAGGTAAGCACAGGGTTTCATACATAATTTTACAGGATTTCTGTCTCTTTTAATCTCCCTTCTCTCTGAAAAACTCCATGATACTCCCCAGTACCATGCAGCATCCTTTACAGATTCACTTGTCAGAGTGCTTGAGCTGTAGTTAACCTACTCTTCCATGCACTCCCACAACTGAGCCTCAATTTGGAGGCAAGTAGGGCTTTTCAGGTGGCACAGTAGTAAGGAATCCACCTGCCAATGCAGGAGACACAAAAGATGTGAGTTTGGTCCCTGGGTCAGAAAGATCCCCTGGAGTAGGAAATGGAGATCTGCTCCAGTATTCTTACCTGGAAAATTCCATAAACAGAGGAGCCTGGTGGGCTATAGTCCATAGGGTCCCAAAGAATCAGACATAACTGAGCAACTGAGCAACTGAGAAACTGAGCATGTAGTGAAAATTTAACAAGAAAATGAAGCAATGAGCATCTAAATCTCCCTCCCTCAGAGTTTTAGGTGCCTGTTCAACTATCAAGCTGCACCTTCAGTTACAGAGGTCTCCAGGGGCTAGAAGTATAAGAGACAATGGAAATGACTGAAAAAAAAAAAAAAAAAAAAAGAACTACAGGAAATGCTCCCCATTTTTCTGCATTTCAGAAATCCTCTGTACAGTTCTTAGAAACTCTTGAAACTCTGTCTTTAGTGTTCAATTTGTCCGCCCTTTGAGTTGAGGCCAGGACAAGCAATGTAGGAGTGGGGGAAATAGTGAATTCACCACCGGTTTAGTGGCACTTTGGATTCTATTCTTATTTCCCAGTCTACCTGCTACCATTTGTTTTTCTGAGTCCTCAGATATCTGTATTACTTCCAACAGTTATATATGCATTCAGTGGAAGAGACCCCTATAACTGGAATCTCTCTGTCATAGCCTATTTAAAAAGCAGGATTCAGGGCTTCCCTGGTGGTCCAGTGGGTAAGGACACTGCCTTGCAGTGTAAGGGGCGCTGGTTCGATCACTGGCCTGGGGAGATTCCACGTGCTGCGGAGCAGCTAAACCTATGTATCCAACTACTGAGCCAGAGCTCTGGAGCACACGTGCCCAGAGACGGTGCTCTGCGATGACAGAGGCCACTGTGATGGGAGACCCACACAGGCCAAAGAATAAAGATAAATAAATGAAAGATCAATAGAAGTGGCAAAAAAAAAAAAAAGCAGAAATTAAGGCTTCTCTGTTGGTCCAGTGGGTAGAATCCGCCTTGCCATACAAGGGCCACCAGTTTGATCCCTGGTCTGGGAAGATCCCATGTGCCCTAGAGCAGCTGGACCAGTGTGTGCAATTAGGAGCCAGCGCTCTGGAGGTCATGTGCCCAGATTCGGTGCTCAGCAAGAGAGAGGCCCCTGTAATGGGAGGCCCACATAGGCCAAAGAGTAGAGATGGATGAAAGTAAATAAATAAATAAACAATAAAAGAGACCCTTTTTAAAAAGAAAAAAAAAGGAGAATTTATAAAGGTATTCAGAAAAGAAGAAGTGATGAAAATTAGAGGAAGGGTACAGTTGGAGAGTATAGACTAAGGCAACATTGTAAGCGGTAATGAGAAATCTTTTGAGGATTTTAACAAGGAAATAGATATAATCTATTTCATTTCAAACAGAATAGTGGGTGCAGCTATATGGAAAATAAATTGTGGGAATTTAAGATATTTGTTGATATAGTAGACAAATGAGCGTTGCATACAGAAAAACATTTTGAAGGTAGGATCAAAATGCATTAACCATGGATAGAAGACATGGAAAGGGGAAAAGAAAGAGATGATGCTGATGCGTTTGTCTTATACTGTGGGGCAGGTGACACTGATGGGGGGAAAAGAAGGTTTAAGGCTAAATCTAAGCTATAAGAGGGTTTTAAAAAGTTGTTTGTTCCTCTTCTTTGTTCGTGCCACATTTTTCGTGTTTGTTAAATATCCAAGCAGAGATGCCAACTACACTGTTGGATGCACTCTAGTTCATTGTCACAGATTGAACCATCCTGTCATATATATGACACAGATCTTCAAAAAACTTCTTTAGGAGTACTCATAAACCACTCAAGAATATTTATTACAAATGCAATATCCCAGTAATGTTATGTTACTATATGCAAAAATTGTTTTCTATTTTCCATAAAACTTTTCAAGAATACATTCAGTGGCTTCATTGCAGGTCATTACATTACAAACCCAAAGTGTTACATTTCATTATATTTTAATCACATTACAAGTGTAAATAAATATTTTGCTTTTTTTAGACTCTTTCATAATCAGGGTACAGTATAGTGCATGGCATTCCCCAATGTCTGAGTCATTCAACCTGGAATAACATCTAGCAAAGTTTTTATTTTACAGCTTACAGTATTTTTTTCTCATTCCAAGTCACTTTGATGTCTGTCTGACTCTATGTAGCATCATTTGTAGCTTTAGTCTCTAATGAACAAGCAATATTCAGAACACCCAGTTAATGAAAAACTCAGTTAATGAAAACTACCTTCTGGATTTTTTTATCATCTAAAATTTAAAATCTCAAGACAACCGAACTTCCTACTTTCTAGCAAATTGTGATAGGCTTTCAATATCTCAGTCCATCAGAATTTTTATCTAAAATCATCACATACCAGGAATGATATGTATATATGAACTCAAATGTGCACCCATATGCTGTTCACATACATACACTGTGCATGCGTGCATATTATTCACATGCATACATTGTAAGCACACATAGTTTTTTAAAAGTATACAATAGTGGGTGCAGCTATATGGAAAATAAATTGTGGGAATTTAAGATATTTGTTGATATAGTAGACAAATGAGTTGCATACAGAAAAACATTTTGAAGGTAGGATCAAAATGCATTAACCATGGATAGAAGACATGGAAAGGGGAAAAGAAAGAGATGATGCTGATGCGTTTGTCTTATACTGTGGGGCAGGTGACACTGATGGGGGGAAAAGAAGGTTTAAGGCTAAATCTAAGCTATAAGAGGGTTTTAAAAAGTTGTTTGTTCCTCTTCTTTGTTCGTGCCACATTTTTCGTGTTTGTTAAATATCCAAGCAGAGATGCCAACTACACTGTTGGATGCACTCTAGTTCATTGTCACAGATTGAACCATCCTGTCATATATATGACACAGATCTTCAAAAAACTTCTTTAGGAGTACTCATAAACCACTCAAGAATATTTATTACAAATGCAATATCCCAGTAATGTTATGTTACTATATGCAAAAATTGTTTTCTATTTTCCATAAAACTTTTCAAGAATACATTCAGTGGCTTCATTGCAGGTCATTACATTACAAACCCAAAGTGTTACATTTCATTATATTTTAATCACATTACAAGTGTAAATAAATATTTTGCTTTTTTTAGACTCTTTCATAATCAGGGTACAGTATAGTGCATGGCATTCCCCAATGTCTGAGTCATTCAACCTGGAATAACATCTAGCAAAGTTTTTATTTTACAGCTTACAGTATTTTTTCTCATTCCAAGTCACTTTGATGTCTGTCTGACTCTATGTAGCATCATTTGTAGCTTTAGTCTCTAATGAACAAGCAATATTCAGAACACCCAGTTAATGAAAAACTCAGTTAATGAAAACTACCTTCTGGATTTTTTTATCATCTAAAATTTAAAATCTCAAGACAACCGAACTTCCTACTTTCTAGCAAATTGTGATAGGCTTTCAATATCTCAGTCCATCAGAATTTTTATCTAAAATCATCACATACCAGGAATGATATGTATATATGAACTCAAATGTGCACCCATATGCTGTTCACATACATACACTGTGCATGCGTGCATATTATTCACATGCATACATTGTAAGCACACATAGTTTTATGTATACACAGACTGTATTCATATACACAAATAGAAATGTTGGAATGACCTATGTTTTCAACATCCTATCTGTAACATTCTCTCAGGAGATAGAAGGTAACAGGAGCCATGTTTATCCAGGAAATAAGAGACAGAAGCAGAATGGTATCTAATTAAAATGTTTACAACATTTCCCATGAGGTATAAGCTGCTGACATTTTCCAGACTGCAAGCCAAGAAATGCTTAGGATTATACAGATGTACTTTGCAAACTACAATTGCCATGCAATGATAACATAGCTTAGACACAGTTCAGAAAATATGGATTGGATAACCTTTCTTTAAAATGCAGAAATTAAAAGTTAGGTCATATGAGAATTTATGGTAACTTGAGCAGTTCATCTCTTCTCAAAATAAATCAGGAATCCATTTCCTCTGCTTCATAGATCTTCTTCCTCTAGAATGATTTCTAACATCTGTGTCTAAGTCTGCCCAAATCAGAGTTGCTTTGCTGTACCTGCTCCTCCGACCTGCTCTCATCTATAGTGGAACTTTCTTCTCTTTTCTATAGTTGTCATACTCTAATCCTCCAGTATTATAATATTTTTAAGGTGTGAATGATTATATTAACCTCAGCTCCTCTTAACTGCCTCATTTCTTAATTCCTTATAGTATTACTTATACATATATTCAAATGAAATAAGTTTCTTGAGCAACTACCTTGTTCCAAACACCCTTACAAAAAAAGGGGATGTATCAACAATCAATGTAGATAGAGAGCCTGATCTCATAAAGCATGCATTTTAGTTCAAGGGGAGGACAAGCAATGAACCAGAAAGAAGCCATCAATAGTTTTTTTGTATAATAATGAAGACTAGCATGAAGAAAAGAAACAAAAGGAAAAGATAATGATAATGGGGAGAGTCATTTGGGCTTTTGCATTTAATCCCCCAGAATGCAAATCTTTGCCTCTTTCCTTCAAGGATTGGTATTGACCTAGACTTGTTCTTTTTTTTTTTTTTTTTACCACACAAGTCATTTTCTTTCCTGTAGTTCATTTTCCTATAGTCTAAAATAACTGTGTAGGAAAATAATGGAGAGTGTACTTTGTCACTTCAAGCTTAATTTCCTATGGATGGTAGATGTAGGTCTTTGCATTATTATCTAGAACTGCATCAGTCCTTTGCTCATTCTCCCACTTCCAGATAATACTTCTGTCCTAATAGAAATATCTATTATTTAATTTTTTTCAAATATATATATATAAAGTCTTTGTGAGGAAAAGAAATAGTCCTATATAATTGAGCCCAAATTGAGTCTTATTAAATGTCTTTCTTTAAATAATCAGTGTGTGTGAAAATGTGGTGGTAGCCCAGCTGGGTCCTCTGTGCATGAGATTTCTCAAGCAAGAATACTAAAGTAGGTTGGCATTTCCTTCTCCATGGGATTTTCTGACCCAGGGATCAAACCAGTGCTCCTATATTTTATTGAGCCCCCCAAGGGGATAGTTTGAAGTTCATCTCTTCTCAAAATAAATCAGGAATCCATTTCCTCTGCTTCATAGATCTTCTTCCTCTAGAATGATTTCTAACATCTGTGTCTAAGTCTGCCCAAATCAGAGTTGCTTTGCTGTACCTGCTCCTCCGACCTGCTCTCATCTATAGTGGAACTTTCTTCTCTTTTCTATAGTTGTCATACTCTAATCCTCCAGTATTATAATATTTTTAAGGTGTGAATGATTATATTAACCTCAGCTCCTCTTAACTGCCTCATTTCTTAATTCCTTATAGTATTACTTATACATATATTCAAATGAAATAAGTTTCTTGAGCAACTACCTTGTTCCAAACACCCTTACAAAAAAAGGGGATGTATCAACAATCAATGTAGATAGAGAGCCTGATCTCATAAAGCATGCATTTTAGTTCAAGGGGAGGACAAGCAATGAACCAGAAAGAAGCCATCAATAGTTTTTTTGTATAATAATGAAGACTAGCATGAAGAAAAGAAACAAAAGGAAAAGATAATGATAATGGGGAGAGTCATTTGGGCTTTTGCATTTAATCCCCCAGAATGCAAATCTTTGCCTCTTTCCTTCAAGGATTGGTATTGACCTAGACTTGTTCTTTTTTTTTTTTTTTTTACCACACAAGTCATTTTCTTTCCTGTAGTTCATTTTCCTATAGTCTAAAATAACTGTGTAGGAAAATAATGGAGAGTGTACTTTGTCACTTCAAGCTTAATTTCCTATGGATGGTAGATGTAGGTCTTTGCATTATTATCTAGAACTGCATCAGTCCTTTGCTCATTCTCCCACTTCCAGATAATACTTCTGTCCTAATAGAAATATCTATTATTTAATTTTTTTCAAATATATATATATAAAGTCTTTGTGAGGAAAAGAAATAGTCCTATATAATTGAGCCCAAATTGAGTCTTATTAAATGTCTTTCTTTAAATAATCAGTGTGTGTGAAAATGTGGTGGTAGCCCAGCTGGGTCCTCTGTGCATGAGATTTCTCAAGCAAGAATACTAAAGTAGGTTGGCATTTCCTTCTCCATGGGATTTTCTGACCCAGGGATCAAACCAGTGTCTCCTGCATTGCAACTAGATTCTGTACCATTTGAGCCACTACAATTCACTTTTCTTTCTCATCAGGTCAAGGGGTGTTCTGATAGTTTGAAGAAAGTGAATGATACATATAAATGTTTCTCATTTTTTATATCCACAAATAAAGAAGACTTGCTAGGTTTGATTTATAAGTGATAATTATACCTGACATGTTTAGCCTATGTTATTTTTCAAAAAGATGAATTTTGCCTGCAAAGCATGGATACAAGCTGAGTCATCATCTCTAATTTTTCATAAAACCTTCATAAAGCTGAATTCAAGCATAGATACTGGAAATGAGTTTCAGAAAGTTTCCCCTCATCCTAATATACTTGAAATTCCACAGTCACAGCTGGACTTCAGATGGTTACAGCCTCACACAGCTGCTTGGTGAGCCTCATGACTCTGCCTTGGTAAATAGGAGTTCCTTGAAATTGTGAAAAGCGAGAAATGAAATCCTCATTTTACATAATAGGAATATAAATCAGAATCTCTTGTGTGCATTGCATTTGCATAAAAGTTGATGCTAAAGTTTGGTCTTCTTCAGTGATTTCATCCCTTCCTCTATTCACTCTCCAGCACATGGAAACTACAGGCAGCCTGCAAGTGCAAATATTTACTATGATTGAGAATAAGAAGAACAAAACAGAGTCCAAGGAAGTAAATACATTACACATTGTGGAATTTTAAGTAAACATTATATAAAGAGGCCACAACTCATCCTTTTTTTTCCTACTAGATAAGAGAAATCATACAGCAAGCCATAACATAAAATATAGTACTTACTATGTATTTAGCATAATGACTTAAGCACATTTTCTCTGTAGAAAGTGTCTACAGAGGTATGATAATAGGGCAACATGAAAAATTGCCTGTGATAAATATAAAACATGACCACAAAAGATAGCTCAGCATCTCTGACACCCCAATACAATATTGTAACAAATATATCTATTTATATATTTATATACACTGTAAAATCTTATAAATATATATCAATATATAATTATAGCTTCTTATGATAATTTTCTAAAGTACTAAATGCTAAATTCAAAAAGTTTTGCCCCATCTAGTACTGTCTTAGGTTTTATACTAAAAAAAACTCTTTACAGTTTATAATCCCAATGTTCAAATAAGCACTAGTCTAGCCATTAAAACATGTTAATAAAGTATTTATTTTAACTGAACTGTCCTCTAGTTTATGCAGATAATATTAACTGTGTGTGAAATTATGGCAAAGGAAGTTTATATTAACCAAAATATTCAGAGAAGAAACTAGATACTTTTATTAATATACATAACATGGCAGATACCCCTATTTCCACACCCCAGATCTGTTTGTTCTTTCTATGTTGCTTAGAATACCTTCTTTTGGTGTATGATAGATAATAAATGTTAATTAAAATTACTCAACTGTAAGAATTATGTTTCTTGCTTTGACATTCTATCTTGCAAGTAAATGCAATCTTGAGGACTGTCTGAAGTTAATGAATCTAATGGGAAAATCTCTTGGGGAAATTGGCTTTTTTTTTTTTTTTTTTCTTTTTGGTTAATCAGTACAGACATTGTTGTGCGGACATGGCCACGGTATTTGGATTTGCAGGATGAGACAGTTAGAAAGAATGTAAGCATGCGATGAACACTAATGTATAGAAAGTAAAATCTATCCCTAACCTACTGTTAGCTTGGTTTGCTTGAAAAGATAAGGACTTTCTGATTGACAAGGACACTTCCTAGTACCTCTTCCCGAACTAAATTCTACATCTTTGAACTACACAAGAGACTTCTTTACTAGAACAAACTTCTTAGTGAAAAACTACTGTGATTCAAGGCTCTTTATCCATATTTCAGGGATCAAAATTTTAAACTCCTGCTCTATCCCAAGTCTGCATTATGTTGGAACTGTCTGTTTAGTTTTGTCACTTTTTTAAAAATTTTCCCGTCCCAGTTTTTTTCTCACTTTTATCCCCCCCTATATAGAAGTTTAAAGTGCACAGAGTCTGTGGACCAAGGACCTTGAAAATAATAGGGAAAGACTAAAGGGAAATCCAGTTTTTAGGATATTTTAGGGATTCCAGTATAGCTGCAGTATAGTGTAACATCAAACAACAAGCACACAGTCCTCGCACTAATCGGATATTAAACTCAAACATCTGATCACGAACGGTGCTCTTGTTATCCAGCTTACCAAGCAAACACTATTTTTTAAGACTAGTTTTTTTTTTTCCAATTTCAAATAAGCACTAGTCTAGCCATTAAAACATGTTAATAAAGTATTTATTTTAACTGAACTGTCCTCTAGTTTATGCAGATAATATTAACTGTGTGTGAAATTATGGCAAAGGAAGTTTATATTAACCAAAATATTCAGAGAAGAAACTAGATACTTTTATTAATATACATAACATGGCAGATACCCCTATTTCCACACCCCAGATCTGTTTGTTCTTTCTATGTTGCTTAGAATACCTTCTTTTGGTGTATGATAGATAATAAATGTTAATTAAAATTACTCAACTGTAAGAATTATGTTTCTTGCTTTGACATTCTATCTTGCAAGTAAATGCAATCTTGAGGACTGTCTGAAGTTAATGAATCTAATGGGAAAATCTCTTGGGGAAATTGGCTTTTTTTTTTTTTTTTTTCTTTTTGGTTAATCAGTACAGACATTGTTGTGCGGACATGGCCACGGTATTTGGATTTGCAGGATGAGACAGTTAGAAAGAATGTAAGCATGCGATGAACACTAATGTATAGAAAGTAAAATCTATCCCTAACCTACTGTTAGCTTGGTTTGCTTGAAAAGATAAGGACTTTCTGATTGACAAGGACACTTCCTAGTACCTCTTCCCGAACTAAATTCTACATCTTTGAACTACACAAGAGACTTCTTTACTAGAACAAACTTCTTAGTGAAAAACTACTGTGATTCAAGGCTCTTTATCCATATTTCAGGGATCAAAATTTTAAACTCCTGCTCTATCCCAAGTCTGCATTATGTTGGAACTGTCTGTTTAGTTTTGTCACTTTTTAAAATTTCCTGTCCCAGTTTTTTTCTCACTTTTATCCCCCCCTATATAGAAGTTTAAAGTGCACAGAGTCTGTGGACCAAGGACCTTGAAAATAATAGGGAAAGACTAAAGGGAAATCCAGTTTTTAGGATATTTTAGGGATTCCAGTATAGCTGCAGTATAGTGTAACATCAAACAACAAGCACACAGTCCTCGCACTAATCGGATATTAAACTCAAACATCTGATCACGAACGGTGCTCTTGTTATCCAGCTTACCTTCGGAATTGAAGTCCTTAGAAAATTTCCAGACTATAGTATTGTGTAGTTGAGATGCTTTTGACTAGAGATACTAGTGTACACAGTAGAAAGTGGCTAATATGTGAGTTTTTCAGCTCATATGAGTCCAGATCCTACTGATTCCAGGGTTTGTGCCATGTCTTCAACAAGTACCCAAGGTCATTTCAGAAGGTAAATGGGTGGAAAAAAACATTCCTTCTTACATGCCAGTCTCTTTCCTTAGGAGAAAAAACCCATTTCTAGAAGGCTCTTAGCAGATTCCACTTGTGAGTCATTGGCCAGAGCTGGATTGCATGGCTCTTTTAGATCAATAAGGGGCATCTTAGTATGGGATTACTATGAGCAGGCAGAAAGAGAGACCCAACCTTCCTATATATATGCAGTCATCTGAATTGTATCTGAATAACATTAAGTTAGAGCACATAATGACATAGAGGTTCCCCAAGATAATCTTTAAGCTCTTTTATTTATTTATTTTTTTCTTAAAGATTTTTAAGTAACTGGTGATTTTAGTTTTCTACAACTGAGATAACAAAAGACTACAAACTGGGTGGCTTAAAAACAAATTTATTCTCTATTTCTGGATGCTAGACCTCTAAAATCTAGGTATTCTCTCTTGAAGCTTCTAGGGGAAGAATCTATCCTCAGCCCTTTTCTTATCTTCTGATGTTGCAGGCAATTCTTGGCTTGTAAGTCTGTCGCAGTTTCTACTTCTGTCATCATATGAGTCATTGCCTGTGCATTTGTCCCTGTGTTTCTTTTCCTCTTTTTTTTTAAGGATAATAGTCCAGTTAGGACCCAGCTTAATGACCTAATCTTAATTTGATTACATCTACAAAGATCCTCTTTGCCACTAAGGTCACATTCACGTATACCGTGAATTAGGACTTTGACATATGTTTTTGAAGCTCACAAGTCAGTTGATGGAGTGCTTTGGAGTGTGGAGTAAGAGAAATGACCCTCAAAAGGAAAAGCACAGAAAAAAACAAAACTTTCAGTTGTGATTCATTTTAGGGATTCCAGTATAGCTGCAGTATAGTACTGAAATTCGCACACGGGATGGGCTCTTGTTATCCAGCTTACCTTGAATTGAAGTCCTTAGAAAATTTCCAGACTATAGTATTGTGTAGTTGAGATGCTTTTGACTAGAGATACTAGTGTACACAGTAGAAAGTGGCTAATATGTGAGTTTTTCAGCTCATATGAGTCCAGATCCTACTGATTCCAGGGTTTGTGCCATGTCTTCAACAAGTACCCAAGGTCATTTCAGAAGGCAAATGGGTGGAAAAACATTCCTTCTTACATGCCAGTCTCTTTCCTTAGGAGAAAAAACCCATTTCTAGAAGGCTCTTAGCAGATTCCACTTGTGAGTCATTGGCCAGAGCTGGATTGCATGGCTCTTTTAGATCAATAAGGGGCATCTTAGTATGGGATTACTATGAGCAGGCAGAAAGAGAGACCCAACCTTCCTATATATATGCAGTCATCTGAATTGTATCTGAATAACATTAAGTTAGAGCACATAATGACATAGAGGTTCCCCAAGATAATCTTTAAGCTCTTTTATTTATTTATTTTTTTTCTTAAAGATTTTTAAGTAACTGGTGATTTTAGTTTTCTACAACTGAGATAACAAAAGACTACAAACTGGGTGGCTTAAAAACAAATTTATTCTCTATTTCTGGATGCTAGACCTCTAAAATCTAGGTATTCTCTCTTGAAGCTTCTAGGGGAAGAATCTATCCTCAGCCCTTTTCTTATCTTCTGATGTTGCAGGCAATTCTTGGCTTGTAAGTCTGTCGCAGTTTCTACTTCTGTCATCATATGAGTCATTGCCTGTGCATTTGTCCCTGTGTTTCTTTTCCTCTTTTTTTTTAAGGATAATAGTCCAGTTAGGACCCAGCTTAATGACCTAATCTTAATTTGATTACATCTACAAAGATCCTCTTTGCCACTAAGGTCACATTCACGTATACCGTGAATTAGGACTTTGACATATGTTTTTGAAGCTCACAAGTCAGTTGATGGAGTGCTTTGGAGTGTGGAGTAAGAGAAATGACCCTCAGGAAGCACAGAAACACCTACAGTTGTGAATTCATACAGTAGAAATTAATAAATAGTGTTTGAATGTTGTCAGTGAGACATACTGTTTACTTAATAATTTGTTAATTTTTTTTTAGTTTTTCTGTTTCTTTGCTCAAGATTCAAATTTCTATGAGGGCGAGCTGGACTGGTTATGATTGAACAGCATGCCTACCTATTGGCAGGGCACAAGGGAAGTTAACTTTGATCAGAGTCCTACCAAAAGTTCACCCAGTGCTAATGAGGGAGTTCCCTAGAAGAAAACTAGGTGTGTTAACCAGAAGAAAAGAAAGTGCTATGTAAGAAAAAGTTAAAAAAAAAAAAAAAAGTGTGCTACACGGTTTAGTCAGTCCTGTCCTATATGCCCCAGTGGCTGGCAACTGGTACTTTGACTGCCTCTCTGACCATGGGAAATAGAATATAGTCTTGGTTCCCCTTGGATACTCAGATCATATGGATATGGAAGTGCTATAGAAAATGATATGGCACACACAGTGGACAATAAGAATTGACAGCATATATACACAATTTATTCATATCAGCATGTACTAGATGAATATTAGCTCTGAATGTAGACATAAATAAAATATACTATTGACTGATCTATTAATGAATATTTTATATATAGATTATGTGTCAACCTTAGCATTGGGAAGGAGATATAGCAGGGGAAATTTAAAGCAGAAGAAAAGATGTAAGAAAAATATGAATATAAATTTCAGTTGTCACTAACAAAATATATAACAAACTAATTTGACTGGGTGTACTTCTAGGGAAGAATAAGTTTTTTGATTTCGCAATTCTTGGCTTGTAAGTCTGTCGCAGTTTCTACTTCTGTCATCATATGAGTCATTGCCTGTGCATTTGTCCCTGTGTTTCTTTTCCTCTTTTTTTTTAAGGATAATAGTCCAGTTAGGACCCAGCTTAATGACCTAATCTTAATTTGATTACATCTACAAAGATCCTCTTTGCCACTAAGGTCACATTCACGTATACCGTGAATTAGGACTTTGACATATGTTTTTGAAGCTCACAAGTCAGTTGATGGAGTGCTTTGGAGTGTGGAGTAAGAGAAATGACCCTCAGGAAGCACAGAAACACCTACAGTTGTGAATTCATACAGTAGAAATTAATAAATAGTGTTTGAATGTTGTCAGTGAGACATACTGTTTACTTAATAATTTGTTAATTTTTTTTTAGTTTTTCTGTTTCTTTGCTCAAGATTCAAATTTCTATGAGGGCGAGCTGGACTGGTTATGATTGAACAGCATGCCTACCTATTGGCAGGGCACAAGGGAAGTTAACTTTGATCAGAGTCCTACCAAAAGTTCACCCAGTGCTAATGAGGGAGTTCCTAGAAGAAAACTAGGTGTGTTAACCAGAAGAAAAGAAAGTGCTATGTAAGAAAAAGTTAAAAAAAAAAAAAAAAGTGTGCTACACGGTTTAGTCAGTCCTGTCCTATATGCCCCAGTGGCTGGCAACTGGTACTTTGACTGCCTCTCTGACCATGGGAAATAGAATATAGTCTTGGTTCCCCTTGGATACTCAGATCATATGGATATGGAAGTGCTATAGAAAATGATATGGCACACACAGTGGACAATAAGAATTGACAGCATATATACACAATTTATTCATATCAGCATGTACTAGATGAATATTAGCTCTGAATGTAGACATAAATAAAATATACTATTGACTGATCTATTAATGAATATTTTATATATAGATTATGTGTCAACCTTAGCATTGGGAAGGAGATATAGCAGGGGAAATTTAAAGCAGAAGAAAAGATGTAAGAAAAATATGAATATAAATTTCAGTTGTCACTAACAAAATATATAACAAACTAATTTGACTGGGTGTATAGTTTAACATTCTAGAATCAGCCCAAAATTTGGGAAGACATAAAAGGATAGAGAGTAAAGAAATCAAGGTTCAGATTGATCTGGATTGAAATCTGGGTTCTGATCACGGTTGTGTTTATAAGCTATAGTGCAAGTAAGACACATAGTGCTTGTAATATTAATGACTGCTTATCAATAGTGTGCTAGTAGCTCATTCATGTCTGCCTCTTTCTGACCCCATGAACTATATCCTGCTTGGCTCCTCTGTCCATAGAATTCTACAGACAATAATACTAGAATAGGTTGCCATTCCCTCTCCAGGGAATCATCCTGACCCACGGATTGTACCTGGGCCTCCTGCATTGCAGGCAGATTCTTTTTTTTTTTTTTTTCTTAAAGAAGTGTTTTTTTTTTTTTTTCTTTTTTTTTTTTTTAGTTCCTGATTTCATTATCTATTCATATAATTTTGGCTGTGCTGAATCTTCATTGCTGCATGGAATTTTCTCTAGTTGTTGTTGAGCATAGGCTCCAGGCACACAGACTTAATAGTTGTGGCCACAGGCCCAGTTGCTCCGTGGCATGTGGGATATCCCTGGACCAGGGATTGAACCTGTCTCCTGTGTTGGCAGGTGGATTCTTCATCACTGAGCCACCAGGGAAGTCCCACAGGCAAATTCTTTACTCTCTCTGCATATTTCAGGGCTATGCTTAGTCATAGGCATTTGTTAAATGCATGAATGAATGAATAAATGAACAGCGAGTCATTTAACTTGACAGTAGCTGGAGATGATTCCCAATATGTTTCTAAAAATATTGGGAGGGGTATACAGATACACAATTAAAACTCCTTTTCAACTGTACTGAAAATGATACTATACATAAAATGTACAAGAATCATCCTTGACTAGTGATGCACTGGGCCTAATCTCATTCAGCACCTGCTTGGATAAGGCACTATTAGCTCTGAATGTAGACATAAATAAAATATACTATTGACTGATCTATTAAGGGGAAAAAAAATTGGGAAGGAGATATAGCAGGGGAAATTTAAAGCAGAAGAAAAGATGTAAGAAAAATATGAATATAAATTTCAGTTGTCACTAACAAAATATATAACAAACTAATTTGACTGGGTGTATAGTTTAACATTCTAGAATCAGCCCAAAATTTGGGAAGACATAAAAGGATAGAGAGTAAAGAAATCAAGGTTCAGATTGATCTGGATTGAAATCTGGGTTCTGATCACGGTTGTGTTTATAAGCTATAGTGCAAGTAAGACACATAGTGCTTGTAATATTAATGACTGCTTATCAATAGTGTGCTAGTAGCTCATTCATGTCTGCCTCTTTCTGACCCCATGAACTATATCCTGCTTGGCTCCTCTGTCCATAGAATTCTACAGACAATAATACTAGAATAGGTTGCCATTCCCTCTCCAGGGAATCATCCTGACCCACGGATTGTACCTGGGCCTCCTGCATTGCAGGCAGATTCTTTTTTTTTTTTTTTTCTTAAAGAAGTGTTTTTTTTTTTTCTTTTTTTTTTTTAGTTCCTGATTTCATTATCTATTCATATAATTTTGGCTGTGCTGAATCTTCATTGCTGCATGGAATTTTCTCTAGTTGTTGTTGAGCATAGGCTCCAGGCACACAGACTTAATAGTTGTGGCCACAGGCCCAGTTGCTCCGTGGCATGTGGGATATCCCTGGACCAGGGATTGAACCTGTCTCCTGTGTTGGCAGGTGGATTCTTCATCACTGAGCCACCAGGGAAGTCCCACAGGCAAATTCTTTACTCTCTCTGCATATTTCAGGGCTATGCTTAGTCATAGGCATTTGTTAAATGCATGAATGAATGAATAAATGAACAGCGAGTCATTTAACTTGACAGTAGCTGGAGATGATTCCCAATATGTTTCTAAAAATATTGGGAGGGGTATACAGATACACAATTAAAACTCCTTTTCAACTGTACTGAAAATGATACTATACATAAAATGTACAAGAATCATCCTTGACTAGTGATGCACTGGGCCTAATCTCATTCAGCACCTGCTTGGATAAGGCACTGGATTTGGTATTTGGAAAATACACTGAAGTCACAATGTCTTTGCTATTGAAAAATATGTAAACAATTTTGGGTTGGGAAGGGAGACATCAGCTTTTAATCAAAACAGGTAAAAATTAGTCAATAGAGGAATTAGTCAATTTGAAAAGCCCAATGAGAGAAAACAGAGAAATACTTGATTTATCTGTTTGGTAAGGCCAGAAAAATCTTTGCCATTAAGATACTGAAACTATTAGTAAAATGAGATATTAGGAGAATAAAACATTACATGTTACTAGTGAATAGAAACTGGAAGTCAAACAACTTTGGGCCCTTATGAATTGGTATTTATCTCATCATTGACTCACATGCTTCTTAAAGTGTAGCATTCTTTTCACTTGTTTTCTTGGGAGGGAGTATAGTTACTTTACAGGGCTTCCCTGATGGCTCAGTCAGTAAAGATTTTATTTGCAATGCAACTTACACAGGTTTAACCCCTGAATTTGGAATTCCTCCACTGGAGAAGGAAATGGCTAGCCACTGCGGTATCCTAGCCTGGATAATGCCATGCAGAGAAGGCTGGGATCCATGGGATCACAGAGTTGGACACCACTGAGCAACTAAAACTTAGTTGCCCTACACTTTTATGTTAGTTTCTGCTGTACAATGAAGTGAATCAGCTATCTAAGAAGATATTATGAGGCATAATAAAGCATCATATAAATAAACAGCCTCAATTCAAATGTCAGAGAGGAAAGTGTTTTGGGGGACTTTATGTTAAAAATTTTGGATTCATTTGTACTCCTGTGTTGGCAGGTGGATTCTTCATCACTGAGCCACCAGGGAAGTCCCACAGGCAAATTCTTTACTCTCTCTGCATATTTCAGGGCTATGCTTAGTCATAGGCATTTGTTAAATGCATGAATGAATGAATAAATGAACAGCGAGTCATTTAACTTGACAGTAGCTGGAGATGATTCCCAATATGTTTCTAAAAATATTGGGAGGGGTATACAGATACACAATTAAAACTCCTTTTCAACTGTACTGAAAATGATACTATACATAAAATGTACAAGAATCATCCTTGACTAGTGATGCACTGGGCCTAATCTCATTCAGCACCTGCTTGGATAAGGCACTGGATTTGGTATTTGGAAAATACACTGAAGTCACAATGTCTTTGCTATTGAAAAATATGTAAACAATTTTGGGTTGGGAAGGGAGACATCAGCTTTTAATCAAAACAGGTAAAAATTAGTCAATAGAGGAATTAGTCAATTTGAAAAGCCCAATGAGAGAAAACAGAGAAATACTTGATTTATCTGTTTGGTAAGGCCAGAAAAATCTTTGCCATTAAGATACTGAAACTATTAGTAAAATGAGATATTAGGAGAATAAAACATTACATGTTACTAGTGAATAGAAACTGGAAGTCAAACAACTTTGGGCCCTTATGAATTGGTATTTATCTCATCATTGACTCACATGCTTCTTAAAGTGTAGCATTCTTTTCACTTGTTTTCTTGGGAGGAGTATAGTTACTTTACAGGGCTTCCCTGATGGCTCAGTCAGTAAAGATTTTATTTGCAATGCAACTTACACAGGTTTAACCCCTGAATTTGGAATTCCTCCACTGGAGAAGGAAATGGCTAGCCACTGCGGTATCCTAGCCTGGATAATGCCATGCAGAGAAGGCTGGGATCCATGGGATCACAGAGTTGGACACCACTGAGCAACTAAAACTTAGTTGCCCTACACTTTTATGTTAGTTTCTGCTGTACAATGAAGTGAATCAGCTATCTAAGAAGATATTATGAGGCATAATAAAGCATCATATAAATAAACAGCCTCAATTCAAATGTCAGAGAGGAAAGTGTGAATGTTGTTTGCGGTAGCTCTTGAGATAGGTTAGTTTTGCAGGGACAAGAAGGGACAGTTTTGCATTGGATTCATTTGTACCTGGCCCTGAGCCGCCTTACTTAGCTCTCATTCTGTGTCTTACTTAGGTAAGAATAAACAATCTGTATGTGAGTGTGAAGGGGATTAGTTTAGCTTGCTTACTTCCCTGAACCATTTATCAACACATATTCCAGCAAAAATGGTAAGGTAAAAGCTGAAGGGCGATGCAAAAAGAACACTTTTAAAA
The DNA here is from genome assembly GCA_022376925.1 of Tragulus kanchil. Lineage (NCBI taxonomy): Eukaryota > Metazoa > Chordata > Mammalia > Artiodactyla > Tragulidae > Tragulus > Tragulus kanchil. The sequence continues at coordinate 25,349,431 of JAIOJX010000004.1, forward strand.
CGTGTAACTGAGTTTGTGTTGAAGGGTACTTAGGCTGATATATGGCAGTGTTCTGACAAATAAATAGATACGTCACTTCAGTACAATACCCACAGACTCCAACTTACCAATTCCCTTGTGTTTAGTTAGGAGTTCACGTATTTTGAAGGCACTCCAGTATAAATTAGAATGGTCTCCAGATGTTTTGGCACTGTAAATGGCCAGGATAAAATTCACTTTTAATGAACCATATTTTCATGTCAGTCTCTCCTGTCTTCATAAATGACAAAGAACTCATCTGACTTTGTAATGAATGCTCAACGGTTCTATTACCAGTTCTGCCATTTATTGTGCCTCTATACTTTCTGTGAATTCATGGTGATTTTAGATGTGTCGGGTAAGAGAAAGGTTAAGATTTAGGAGGAGAGTAAAGCTAAAATCAGTAGGACATGGATTCTCTGGGTGGAATACAAAAACCTAGTTGTGACAGTTTCCTTACTGAAAACTAAAGGATTGAAGACCAGAGAAAACATAAATAAATGCAGAGGATATTGAACAGAATAAATAACCTGAGACTGCAAGCTCAGAATCCATGACTTTGAGTCAGCTCTAATTCCTGTGTCACTTTCTTGATATTTAGAACCTAAGGGTTTAAGAAGAATTGTGTTCAAAGATTTCATAGAACTCAGCTTCAGGATTATTTGGATCAATGTATTTGCAATTGCTTTTGGTTTGTAAACTTACATACATATGGTGTTTTCTCTCCTGTTCTACCCACACTGAATTACAACTCTCAACATTATGACTGGATGGAGTTAAAGGTTATATAACTTTCTCAGTAAGTTTCTCCTCTCATGCCTACATGAAACTTCAGTGCTTAAACTGGGGAAGTCATAGGCAAATCATGGTGCTGGTCAATTTAAGTGCCTAGAAGACCCCTTAGAAAGAAAGATAGAAAACATTCAAAAATTGTTATCAATAAAATGAATGCATAAATAAAGCATACTTTATTGCATGTTTTCTTTAAGGTAAAAGCTGAAGGGCGATGCAAAAAGAACACTTTTAAAACGTGTAACTGAGTTTGTGTTGAAGGGTACTTAGGCTGATATATGGCAGTGTTCTGACAAATAAATAGATACGTCACTTCAGTACAATACCCACAGACTCCAACTTACCAATTCCCTTGTGTTTAGTTAGGAGTTCACGTATTTTGAAGGCACTCCAGTATAAATTAGAATGGTCTCCAGATGTTTTGGCACTGTAAATGGCCAGGATAAAATTCACTTTTAATGAACCATATTTTCATGTCAGTCTCTCCTGTCTTCATAAATGACAAAGAACTCATCTGACTTTGTAATGAATGCTCAACGGTTCTATTACCAGTTCTGCCATTTATTGTGCCTCTATACTTTCTGTGAATTCATGGTGATTTTAGATGTGTCGGGTAAGAGAAAGGTTAAGATTTAGGAGGAGAGTAAAGCTAAAATCAGTAGGACATGGATTCTCTGGGTGGAATACAAAAACCTAGTTGTGACAGTTTCCTTACTGAAAACTAAAGGATTGAAGACCAGAGAAAACATAAATAAATGCAGAGGATATTGAACAGAATAAATAACCTGAGACTGCAAGCTCAGAATCCATGACTTTGAGTCAGCTCTAATTCCTGTGTCACTTTCTTGATATTTAGAACCTAAGGGTTTAAGAAGAATTGTGTTCAAAGATTTCATAGAACTCAGCTTCAGGATTATTTGGATCAATGTATTTGCAATTGCTTTTGGTTTGTAAACTTACATACATATGGTGTTTTTCTCTCCTGTTCTACCCACACTGAATTACAACTCTCAACATTATGACTGGATGGAGTTAAAGGTTATATAACTTTCTCAGTAAGTTTCTCCTCTCATGCCTACATGAAACTTCAGTGCTTAAACTGGGGAAGTCATAGGCAAATCATGGTGCTGGTCAATTTAAGTGCCTAGAAGACCCCTTAGAAAGAAAGATAGAAAACATTCAAAAATTGTTATCAATAAAATGAATGCATAAATAAAGCATACTTTATTGCATGTTTTCTTCCAGGTGATACAAAATGACATGAAGTTTTAAAAAAATAAATGTATAAATTATAGATTGACATCAAATTTATAAATAAATAAAATCATACATATAGTGGTGTGACTCAGCAGAGTTTATCAGTTACTTATGAATTCTAGGTCCTATGATGAATATTATAGGAATAATTTGTCAAACTAATTTGACAGGTATAATCACCAAGTAAGTAAATTCAAAGAAGAAATATTTTATTGAATCATATTATTTTCCAGTTCCACAGCAGGAAAGGAGATATTTTAGATTAAAAATGCATGTTAGAATTTGGAGTAGGGGAGACTGATGTATGCTTTACTTTTAAAAAATGTCTTTACTTATGATATGCTAAGCGTTTAATGAACTTGACATATTTTCTCACAAACGTGCTTTTCAACCATGTTCCCTGAAACTCACTGTTAAAGTGGATAGAGCTGCTGCTCTGTTTGTAGTCATAAACTACCCAAGAATGTTATGTTGAAAGATGATCCTTTTATGACATCTTTTTTCTTTCATCAATTCTATTATTTAATTTGAATTTATGAATATCAGAAGAAGGTTTGAAAATGGGTTATGGAAATCCTTTAAATCAGTGGGCTCTTTGAAATGCACTTGGTTTTACTGTATTGCTGCTTCATTTGCTTCCTGAATTATATCACTATTTTGTTAAATTTTGCATTTAAAATGTAATTGCCTATTCAGTAATTCCTAGCATTAGTCAGATTTCTTGGATGACATAAATATTGATTTACTTTGACTGATAAAAGAATCACTATCACTGAAGCATTTGAGAAAAAACATTTGAGAAATCTATTCAAAATGCTTTCATTTCAGCAATCTGTGTTTATAATTTTTTTTAATATGTCAACTTTTTTACAAAAGAAAAATCTACTTGAATTGCTTGAGTAAGATTTGGAAAGGTTGCTTTTGTGGATCTTTGGCTGTCAGTTCTGGAGACACTATTAGGAAGGTAGCTATCAATATCACCACCAACAGGATAATAATGACTCAATTGGAGTCTTTATATTTGATCAAAAAATGACATACTATCATTTTTTAGTGAAAAAATTATTTAAAAATAAATGTATAAATTATAGATTGACATCAAATTTATAAATAAATAAAATCATACATATAGTGGTGTGACTCAGCAGAGTTTATCAGTTACTTATGAATTCTAGGTCCTATGATGAATATTATAGGAATAATTTGTCAAACTAATTTGACAGGTATAATCACCAAGTAAGTAAATTCAAAGAAGAAATATTTTATTGAATCATATTATTTTCCAGTTCCACAGCAGGAAAGGAGATATTTTAGATTAAAAATGCATGTTAGAATTTGGAGTAGGGGAGACTGATGTATGCTTTACTTTTAAAAAATGTCTTTACTTATGATATGCTAAGCGTTTAATGAACTTGACATATTTTCTCACAAACGTGCTTTTCAACCATGTTCCCTGAAACTCACTGTTAAAGTGGATAGAGCTGCTGCTCTGTTTGTAGTCATAAACTACCCAAGAATGTTATGTTGAAAGATGATCCTTTTATGACATCTTTTTTCTTTCATCAATTCTATTATTTAATTTGAATTTATGAATATCAGAAGAAGGTTTGAAAATGGGTTATGGAAATCCTTTAAATCAGTGGGCTCTTTGAAATGCACTTGGTTTTACTGTATTGCTGCTTCATTTGCTTCCTGAATTATATCACTATTTTGTTAAATTTTGCATTTAAAATGTAATTGCCTATTCAGTAATTCCTAGCATTAGTCAGATTTCTTGGATGACATAAATATTGATTTACTTTGACTGATAAAAGAATCACTATCACTGAAGCATTTGAGAAAAAACATTTGAGAAATCTATTCAAAATGCTTTCATTTCAGCAATCTGTGTTTATAATTTTTTTTAATATGTCAACTTTTTTACAAAAGAAAAATCTACTTGAATTGCTTGAGTAAGATTTGGAAAGGTTGCTTTTGTGGATCTTTGGCTGTCAGTTCTGGAGACACTATTAGGAAGGTAGCTATCAATATCACCACCAACAGGATAATAATGACTCAATTGGAGTCTTTATATTTGATCATAATGAGCAACTATTAAATTCTACTCTGTGCTAGACAGGCATTTGATTTCATATTCTAGGATATTCATTTCATGCATAAGGTTGCAAGATGCCAGGTCTGTAAAACCATAAGGGTAGAACAGAATGTGATCAAACACTGCAGAGATTCTGTAGTTTTATATGATAGTCTAATTATAGCTCTTTCACATTCAAGGCCATGCACGTGAAGAGGTGGGCTCACTTCAGTCCATTTATTTCCTGGATATAAACCACGGTTTCGCAATGTTGGCACTATTGACATTTTGGGCTGGATAATTTGGGGGGAGCAATCTTGGACAGTGTACAATATTTAGTAGTGACCTTGGCCCGTTGCACCTCCCTAATTGTGACAAAAAATGATATCTTCACACATTGCCAAATGTCCTCTAGGGCTCAACATTTTCCCAGTTGAGAACTGCTGGTGTCAAATGTAGTATCTTCTTCCAACACTTAAGGATATCATTTTTCAAATTCAGGTTACCCATACAAATAAACAACAGCTACACAACTGGGTTAGGTCCTCCAAGAGGAAAAGGGATGCAGGAAAGAATCAGAAAGAAAGTTATGGAAAGACTAGGGTGAGCACTCTGTCCTTTAACTCTGAGAACAGTAGAAGGTATGCCACCATTTTACATGACATCTGACTGTTACTATCACCTACTGTACTTTATTTGTACGAATTCAGCCAACAGCTAAGGACTTTGTGAACTCAGGTCACTGAAGGGTCAGACTCTCATGCCTGTGAATTGTTCTTAAACAAATTCTCCACTGCATTAGGCACGGGTAAGCTTTTCTTTAATGTCAGACATGGCTATCATCATTTTCTTTTCATTTTCTTCTAGAATATATGTGGACACTGAAAAGACAATTCTGGCCTATGGATTCAAGTCCTGTAATGCACCTTCTGTATACTAGATTCAATACTTCTTTCAAATAGTTCCTTTTTCTTAAGCTAGAGTACCTGTGTAGTATTTATGGCAACCGATAAACAAAACGATCTTAAAACTAAGTTTTATAAGAATGCTTAAAGCAGTGGTTCTTAAACTGTAGTCTGATCAGAAGCTACATCCTCACTTGAGCACTTGTTTAAAATGCAATTTATTGAATACTATCCTACATCTTCCGAGTCAGAAGATTTGGGGGCGGGAGCTTTCACACGCACTCTGGATGACTGTAACATACTCTAACGTTTGGGATCTGCTAGTTTATAGGTCTCATTTGGGGGAAAGTTACAGCTTATCCATAAACTGGCTTGTGAACACCAAATGGCCTTTAATATTTCTCCGTTAATTGTCACTGTGACAGCAGATATTTTTATAAGGTAGAGCTTTAGAAAATTAACTAATGGCAAAGCAAAATATGCATATTAATAGCAATTCGTAAGCTCATATTTGCTCCCACTTTTTTTTTTCTCTCTCTTCTTTCTTTGCTTCTAAGAGGCCATAAAGTTTATTCCCTTACCCCTGTAAATTGTCAGTAATTGACAGCCTGACTGGGAGTTGGACTGTAATTCCAAGTTCGAAAGAGCCAGGAACATGAACTCTTACTTCACCTCTTAAGGTGGATGTTAGGTTGGGAGCAAGGAGCCATGGGGTAAAGGGTGCCCTAGAAGCCTGGACTCGAGGCTGCTGCCTTTCAGTACACTGAGTTCAACATAAGGGTTGCCAAATGCATATACCTCTCCCTAACATTACAGTCATTTTTCTTTTTAACCTATACCTGGACGACCTAGAAAGGGTTATACCCAATGACAAATTTATCCATGCTGGCTGACAAACTCCAAGCATTGCATCACTCTGCAGAAAAACAGTGCAGAAGACTCTAAGCCAAGCTGGTGCTCTATTTAGCAAATGGCAAATAATAACATCATCCTGACAATTACAAACTGCTTCATGTGACTGACATGTCAATAGCATTTATACATTGAATGCATAAAACTTCTAATACTATCAAGTTTCAATCTACACTTTTTCTGTCAACAAATGCCTCTTGAGCATTTATTTTGTCCAGGTACAGCCTATGGAAAATTAACTATCATAGTCCTTGGTATCCAGGTGATCACAGTGTCATCAAGAAAATCATAAGTTTATCAATGTTTCAGAGCTAAATGCTATGATCCAGCAAGTGCAAAGTGCTAAATAAATGTATATCGGGAGATTTTAAAGACAGTATGGTATCTCATGTTTAATCCTCATGACCTCTTTCTTAACATATTTCTCAAATCATGCATATTTGCCAATTTTGGGCTTAGAAGATATATAAAATAAAGTGTCTATGGATTTCATTTAAAGTCTGATTTTCCACAAGTTCCTGTATAGTCATCATAGCAAATCATTTGCTGTTTCTGAAATGCATAAAGGAATATTAACATTTTTGGTAGGCAACAGAGAGTTATTTTATTCACACGAACAGGAGTAATCCAAGCACTTGCATGTTTTAGGACATCCTGCAAATTCTGCAGAACTGGCCAGAGAGATGAGAAATTAACCAGGAGAGATGAAAAAGTTACCCTAATTAGTACTTAAGGAGCAATCTAACTGGAGACTAAATAATAATGAAATTTAAAGCAAAAGGTATGAATTGTTCCTTCCTATAGAAAAGTACCATAGCTCTCTTTGACAAGGATTATAGTAAAACAACAGAAAAATGGGTTGTTGCAGAAATATGCCATTTATATCCTTGTGTGTGCATGCTCCATTGCTCAGTCGTGTCTGACTCTTCATGGCCCCATGACTGTAGCCCATCAAGTTCCTCTGTCCATGTACTTCTCCAGGTAGGAATCATGGCCCAATGAAAAATTTATCCATGCTGGCTGACAAACTCCAAGCATTGCATCACTCTGCAGAAAAACAGTGCAGAAGACTCTAAGCCAAGCTGGTGCTCTATTTAGCAAATGGCAAATAATAACATCATCCTGACAATTACAAACTGCTTCATGTGACTGACATGTCAATAGCATTTATACATTGAATGCATAAAACTTCTAATACTATCAAGTTTCAATCTACACTTTTTCTGTCAACAAATGCCTCTTGAGCATTTATTTTGTCCAGGTACAGCCTATGGAAAATTAACTATCATAGTCCTTGGTATCCAGGTGATCACAGTGTCATCAAGAAAATCATAAGTTTATCAATGTTTCAGAGCTAAATGCTATGATCCAGCAAGTGCAAAGTGCTAAATAAATGTATATCGGGAGATTTTAAAGACAGTATGGTATCTCATGTTTAATCCTCATGACCTCTTTCTTAACATATTTCTCAAATCATGCATATTTGCCAATTTTGGGCTTAGAAGATATATAAAATAAAGTGTCTATGGATTTCATTTAAAGTCTGATTTTCCACAAGTTCCTGTATAGTCATCATAGCAAATCATTTGCTGTTTCTGAAATGCATAAAGGAATATTAACATTTTTGGTAGGCAACAGAGAGTTATTTTATTCACACGAACAGGAGTAATCCAAGCACTTGCATGTTTTAGGACATCCTGCAAATTCTGCAGAACTGGCCAGAGAGATGAGAAATTAACCAGGAGAGATGAAAAAGTTACCCTAATTAGTACTTAAGGAGCAATCTAACTGGAGACTAAATAATAATGAAATTTAAAGCAAAAGGTATGAATTGTTCCTTCCTATAGAAAAGTACCATAGCTCTCTTTGACAAGGATTATAGTAAAACAACAGAAAAATGGGTTGTTGCAGAAATATGCCATTTATATCCTTGTGTGTGCATGCTCCATTGCTCAGTCGTGTCTGACTCTTCATGGCCCCATGACTGTAGCCCATCAAGTTCCTCTGTCCATGGACTTTTCCAGGTAGGAATACTAGATGGATTGCCATTTCCTACTACAAGGAATCTTCCCAACCCAGGGTTCGAACCCTCATCTCTTGTATCTCCATGGTACAAGGCAGATTCTTTACCACAGTACCACCTGGGAAGTCCTTAATCCTTAAATATATTAATAATAAACTAGACAGCAGTGTTTGTAAAATTGCTTAAGGAAAGTTATCCAATAAAAGAGTTCTTTTAAAAAAAAATCTGAGCATTTATTAAAATGGCCTTCCCATAATATTATATTCACTAGGGTATTCTGCTAGAATTGAAAAAATATAGATGTTCATAAATATAAAGCAGATAAATAAAATTCACCCTCTAGGGAACAATAGAAGAAAAATGAAAAGTTTGCTTTTGATTACCTCTCTCGTCAGCATAATCACCATTGTTAAAATATGTTCTTATTCATTTTAGTCTTGATTTTCTCAGTCTGAAGCATGTTCATTTACACTATTACTTAATACAGAAACCTGAAGATCTTTCTTGTTTCTTTCTCATACCCTCCACTTACAACCAGGCTCAGTGAATTCTGCCACTGAAATCAGAACTCTCTGGTACACTATCTTTGTGAGAGAGACCCCCACTCCTCCCCTAAACATTCTCCAAGCTGCAAATTTCTTTTCTCATCTCCACTTTTGTATCAGCCAACCATTCTCCACTCAGAAGTCGAACAATCTTTTCAAAGTCTAAATAGAAAATCTCCTTCTTAAAACATGTTACTGGTTACCCACTGCTCTAAGAATGATACTCAAGCAACATCATTATTAGCTATTACTATTAGGCCCAGGCTGCAGGTGAGGGAAGGTTTTAAAGCTTAATTTAATTGAAAACATATGATTGGCAAGTGGATCAGCCCAGCCAGTCTAAATTCATAGAACGGATCAACTGCAAATTTGCTGCCCTGATACACTAGGTTTACAGTATTAGTGAATAGATGTGACAAGATGCATAAACCTAATTATGAAACAATCATGCCAAGAGCTGTCAGGGTTGTTGCAGAAATATGCCATTTATATCCTTGTGTGTGCATGCTCCATTGCTCAGTCGTGTCTGACTCTTCATGGCCCCATGACTGTAGCCCATCAAGTTCCTCTGTCCATGGACTTTTCCAGGTAGGAATACTAGATGGATTGCCATTTCCTACTACAAGGAATCTTCCCAACCCAGGGTTCGAACCCTCATCTCTTGTATCTCCATGGTACAAGGCAGATTCTTTACCACAGTACCACCTGGGAAGTCCTTAATCCTTAAATATATTAATAATAAACTAGACAGCAGTGTTTGTAAAATTGCTTAAGGAAAGTTATCCAATAAAAGAGTTCTTTTAAAAAAAAATCTGAGCATTTATTAAAATGGCCTTCCCATAATATTATATTCACTAGGGTATTCTGCTAGAATTGAAAAAATATAGATGTTCATAAATATAAAGCAGATAAATAAAATTCACCCTCTAGGGAACAATAGAAGAAAAATGAAAAAGTTTGCTTTTGATTACCTCTCTCGTCAGCATAATCACCATTGTTAAAATATGTTCTTATTCATTTTAGTCTTGATTTTCTCAGTCTGAAGCATGTTCATTTACACTATTACTTAATACAGAAACCTGAAGATCTTTCTTGTTTCTTTCTCATACCCTCCACTTACAACCAGGCTCAGTGAATTCTGCCACTGAAATCAGAACTCTCTGGTACACTATCTTTGTGAGAGAGACCCCCACTCCTCCCCTAAACATTCTCCAAGCTGCAAATTTCTTTTCTCATCTCCACTTTTGTATCAGCCAACCATTCTCCACTCAGAAGTCGAACAATCTTTTCAAAGTCTAAATAGAAAATCTCCTTCTTAAAACATGTTACTGGTTACCCACTGCTCTAAGAATGATACTCAAGCAACATCATTATTAGCTATTACTATTAGGCCCAGGCTGCAGGTGAGGGAAGGTTTTAAAGCTTAATTTAATTGAAAACATATGATTGGCAAGTGGATCAGCCCAGCCAGTCTAAATTCATAGAACGGATCAACTGCAAATTTGCTGCCCCTGATACACTAGGTTTACAGTATTAGTGAATAGATGTGACAAGATGCATAAACCTAATTATGAAACAATCATGCCAAGAGCTGTCAGATTAAAATATTAATAATGATAATCATAAAATCAACAACTAAGATTTGCCAGACACACACATTGAAGACCTATAAACTTAAGGCTCTGTGCAATGTTATGTTTGTGTCCAACAACAAAACTTATCAACTTATAAATTTAATAATAGTAAATAAATTCAATTAATTTACTCTGAATAACAGTGCAGCAATTTGAACATAAGTGAACATATGGAATTAAGGGTATGGAATTAAGTATATTGTGTTCAAAGTATCCCGTCATTTACTTGCTATGGGATTTGAAAGAAAATTAGGAATTCTAATTCCTAAGTTTCCTCAATCTGCAAAGTAACCTTACTAATAATAATTTCACATAATTGTATGGGGTATGGGAAAAGAGATGTTACTATGAAATATGTGCCATTAAAACAGTGACAGAATTATTAGAGATATATTTGCACATGCTTTTATGTTTAATTGTTTTTGCTGTATTGGCTTTTAGTTCAAGTCCCTGATAAATTCGATCATGCTTTTCAAATAAGTAGATCTATATTGACAAAATGAGTTACTGTAGAGGTAGTGGAATGTAATCAAAATGCCCAAATAATACATCCTTTGTTTTCTTTAATAGTAGCAATTTTATACAAATAGTTTATGAGAGCACTTTAATTGGAATTTATTTATAATCTATGTGTATCATTTAGAATTCAGAGAAGCAGAACCACTGGAAATGTATGGATTGATAGATGAGAGATAAGTAGATAAGAACTGCTACATACACATATGCACACACATGTCTATTACAAGGATTTGACCCTATGCAGTTGTGGGAGTTGTTAATGCAGTTTCTTCATGGGTGTGATCTTTGCTTCTAATGCTGGAACTAGAAGTCCACAGGGAAGACAGATTTCGAGTTCATGGGTGATGATCTTGCAATGTGAACCCACTGCTCTAAGAATGATACTCAAGCAACATCATTATTAGCTATTACTATTAGGCCCAGGCTGCAGGTGAGGGAAGGTTTTAAAGCTTAATTTAATTGAAAACATATGATTGGCAAGTGGATCAGCCCAGCCAGTCTAAATTCATAGAACGGATCAACTGCAAATTTGCTGCCCTGATACACTAGGTTTACAGTATTAGTGAATAGATGTGACAAGATGCATAAACCTAATTATGAAACAATCATGCCAAGAGCTGTCAGATTAAAATATTAATAATGATAATCATAAAATCAACAACTAAGATTTGCCAGACACACACATTGAAGACCTATAAACTTAAGGCTCTGTGCAATGTTATGTTTGTGTCCAACAACAAAACTTATCAACTTATAAATTTAATAATAGTAAATAAATTCAATTAATTTACTCTGAATAACAGTGCAGCAATTTGAACATAAGTGAACATATGGAATTAAGGGTATGGAATTAAGTATATTGTGTTCAAAGTATCCCGTCATTTACTTGCTATGGGATTTGAAAGAAAATTAGGAATTCTAATTCCTAAGTTTCCTCAATCTGCAAAGTAACCTTACTAATAATAATTTCACATAATTGTATGGGGTATGGGAAAAGAGATGTTACTATGAAATATGTGCCATTAAAACAGTGACAGAATTATTAGAGATATATTTGCACATGCTTTTATGTTTAATTGTTTTTGCTGTATTGGCTTTTAGTTCAAGTCCCTGATAAATTCGATCATGCTTTTCAAATAAGTAGATCTATATTGACAAAATGAGTTACTGTAGAGGTAGTGGAATGTAATCAAAATGCCCAAATAATACATCCTTTGTTTTCTTTAATAGTAGCAATTTTATACAAATAGTTTATGAGAGCACTTTAATTGGAATTTATTTATAATCTATGTGTATCATTTAGAATTCAGAGAAGCAGAACCACTGGAAATGTATGGATTGATAGATGAGAGATAAGTAGATAAGAACTGCTACATACACATATGCACACACATGTCTATTACAAGGATTTGACCCTATGCAGTTGTGGGAGTTGGTAATGCAGTTTCTTCATGGGTGTGATCTTTGCTTCTAATGCTGGAACTAGAAGTCCACAGGGAAGACAATTGAGAGGGAAGATGATTACAGAGTGGGCAAGATCAAAGGCAACTGAAATAATAAGCTAGAACCCCAGGAGGAGGAACTGAAATGCATGCCATTTCTTATTGCCTCTGACCTTGGTGATGTGAGAGCCCTAAAAAAGGTGGCATCCTTTACCACAAAACTAAACACAAGTACCTGGTCCAACCAATCTGCATTATCAACCAATGCAGGTATCTATAAAATGATGTAGTATTTGCATCCTGAGTAGGTTTACTCAAATACTTCCACAGCCTTTAGATCATCTCTAGATTACTTATAATAAGTGTAAATGCTATATAGATGCTGGTAGATGGAAAATTTGTGTTTTTTTAAGTTTCTGGAATTTTTTAAAGAGTGATTTTTGTGTGCTTTTATTTAAATTTGTGGGTGTGATGTGGAACCAGTGGATATAGAAGGTTGACTGTGTATAAGATAAGGGATTCTGGAAAATGCAGTTCAGCTCAGTCATATTGCAGATACCATAGTAATACACTCTTTATCAACTGGATATCTGCAATCATCTTAAATCACACTTTGTCTCCAAAGTAAAGATAATGGCAAAGTCAAACTTCCACCCAACGTGATAGAAGTATTCTAAATATGACAGAAAATGAGTGCACTGTTTCCTCCTGAGAGGACAGAATCTCTTCTTTTGTTTTTGGATGATTTTCAATTCTTCTTCCTTTAATTCATAAAATAAAAGTAGATCTATATTGACAAAATGAGTTACTGTAGAGGTAGTGGAATGTAATCAAAATGCCCAAATAATACATCCTTTGTTTTCTTTAATAGTAGCAATTTTATACAAATAGTTTATGAGAGCACTTTAATTGGAATTTATTTATAATCTATGTGTATCATTTAGAATTCAGAGAAGCAGAACCACTGGAAATGTATGGATTGATAGATGAGAGATAAGTAGATAAGAACTGCTACATACACATATGCACACACATGTCTATTACAAGGATTTGACCCTATGCAGTTGTGGGAGTTGGTAATGCAGTTTCTTCATGGGTGTGATCTTTGCTTCTAATGCTGGAACTAGAAGTCCACAGGGAAGACAATTGAGAGGGAAGATGATTACAGAGTGGGCAAGATCAAAGGCAACTGAAATAATAAGCTAGAACCCCAGGAGGAGGAACTGAAATGCATGCCATTTCTTATTGCCTCTGACCTTGGTGATGTGAGAGCCCTAAAAAAGGTGGCATCCTTTACCACAAAACTAAACACAAGTACCTGGTCCAACCAATCTGCATTATCAACCAATGCAGGTATCTATAAAATGATGTAGTATTTGCATCCTGAGTAGGTTTACTCAAATACTTCCACAGCCTTTAGATCATCTCTAGATTACTTATAATAAGTGTAAATGCTATATAGATGCTGGTAGATGGAAAATTTGTGTTTTTTTAAGTTTCTGGATTTTTTTAAAGAGTGTTTTTGGTCTGCTATTATTTAAATTTGTGGGTGTGATGTGGAACCAGTGGATATAGAAGGTTGACTGTGTATAAGATAAGGGATTCTGGAAAATGCAGTTCAGCTCAGTCATATTGCAGATACCATAGTAATACACTCTTTATCAACTGGATATCTGCAATCATCTTAAATCACACTTTGTCTCCAAAGTAAAGATAATGGCAAAGTCAAACTTCCACCCAACGTGATAGAAGTATTCTAAATATGACAGAAAATGAGTGCACTGTTTCCTCCTGAGAGGACAGAATCTCTTCTTTTGTTTTTGGATGATTTTCATTCTTCTCCTAATTCATACTTCAAGTTCGATATCTTGTACTTATAAATTTGACTTTCTATTAATGCATCTTATAATTGATAGGGAGATAAGAAAGAGAAAGAAATGAAAACTTGGAGGTTGATAAACAAACATGGTCATATCAAAGCAATGAATAAACATTTCTAATTATCATAGTCCTCCTTTTTACACCTGGCTGCATGGTCATGGCTGATGTTTACAGCTACTACTTCTGCTCATTTTCTACTCACTTTTCTTCAGTTAGGATCTCAGCTGATATTAGTTTCTTACCTATGACACAAATTTTTCTTCCTGAAGGTTCTGGCCCTTGATTCAGTCCTGCCTGAATTGAATCATTTTAAGTTTCCATCGACTTTAATCACAGAACATAGGGACAGCTAGAGGACCTTCTTCATTATAGACATTATAATGCAGATATGCATTATATACATCATAATGCAGACATGAATTATAGACATGCATTATGGGCATGCTCTTCTTATCCTCATTGGGTAAAAGCAGCCCAACTTCTCCTTGGAGGTCAAGGTTAATAATTCCAGTCACTCCAGTACCTATCTTCTTTGGTTGTTGATTTAGAGAACTTCAGTAATCCCAACATGACCAGGTGGCAGGTTCAATGTGTGGTTTAATGGAATCATTTTGTGTCTCCTGTGATAAGTCTGCAGTTCAGCAACATCTGTGAGCTACAAAAATGGTTGATGTTCACTTCCTTTCTCTAAATCTCATAGAAGAATTTCCTTGTGGTCCATTTTACCAGAAACATAGAAGAAAGAGGTTTCTGGAGAATGTGCTTCAGACTAGTCAAGTTGAGCAACATATAATCAAGCAACTTTAAAATTGTGAGAATTTTCAATTCCCTCGAGATTGAAATCTCCATATATTTTTGGTTTGGGGAACTTTGTTTATACAGAGCATTCTTAAGAGCTCTAGACCAGCAGGACTGAAATTATATGGCTAGAAACTAGACATTTCTGGCATGGAATACTAGGGGTAATATTGTGAGGATCCACTCTTATTTATACCCTGGTTAACAGACAAACGGCATCACAGACCAGATAAAGCATGTGGCTTATCCTGGAGGACTGTGCAGAGCCCTGCAAGCCTTTCAACATATAGAGAATATGATAAGACTATGGATAAGATATCCAGTAAATCTATAGACAATGCTTTGAGAGATGCACTACAAGCAAAGAGAGTGAATCTATAAAATATTGTCTATTATAATAATAACACAGTGCTATGCTGACCATGTTGACAGAGGTCCAATATAATAAGCCTGGCACCAGGCACCAGGCAGCTGACTGACTTTTCAGGGAATTGTGCCATTTGGGGGGTTACCGTATTAGTTTCTGCTGTTGGCAAAAGGGGCATCCTGCACTGGCTGTAGGAAGATAGGTAGGTGGAAACCCAAGTTGCTGACCCTGTGATAAACTTTCATCTGTATCATCATGCCTACTGTACTCATGAACTCATGAACCTGTTGTATAATGACAGGAGTGACTGGGAAGAGAGTTGAGAATGGAAGATAAGCAAAGAGATTAAGCAGAACCTAGAGACTCATAAAAACTAAATAGCCATGACAGTTCCTGTTGCTTCTGAAATTTGGGGCATGGGTCCTCCACAGAGACCAGATTTTTTTGTGGCATAGCTAAACCCACACACCTGAACTAGGGGTCAGAGAAGCTTAAGGAGGCTCCAACGAAGTGTGGCACACTTGCGGACCCAGTTATAGATTCACACAAATGGAGTCAGGAAACCAATAAGCAACAAGGTATGTGAACTACAAAATCTTTGCTGACTTACTACCCTTCTCAGAGTCTCATAGGACAATCTCCTTGTAGCCTGCCCTAATCATAAACATACAAGGAAGGAATTTGGATTAATATAGTTCGGTCTTGGCAAGCTTTAAAACTGTAAGTAATTGTAGCTCCCTAGATGATTGAAATCACCACATATTGTGGTTTGGGGACTTCATTCTAGGGATAGTAGGAGGAGTTCAGGATTGTGAATTTGGGGACTAGGAGCTTCTATCATCATTCCATCATTGTATGGACATAAGAGCTTGGTTAGTTGTTTATTCTTATTTGGGTTTCATTTCTTCATCTGTAAAATAAACAGAATGCACTAGATGATCTTTTGGAGTCCTTTTCACATAATGGATAAAATGGTTCATTTTCAGGCTGTTGTGAGTTAAATTCTAGTAAACTGTGTGACAGCCTACAGGATCTTGGAATTCTGTAGTTCAGTCTCTTCCTCTGTAAATAGAGATAACGCTTAATAAAGGGTGTGGTGAGAATTGAATGAGTTAAAATATTTAAAGCTCTTAAACTATGAGGGTCATGTAGTGATCACACACTAAATGTTATGTTGTAGTAGTAATTTGCCTGTGAATTTTATGATTGCTTGTTTAGTGTAGGGGCTTAAAAACCATATTGATTGCTTCAAAATGTGTACTTTGGCTTGGAGAATTAAAAGGAAATTACTATAGGTCTCTGTGTATTTGTTTTAGTATTTGTAATTCATGATTTTTTTCTGTTCCTTGTGGATACCGGTGCTATTAATAAGGGTGCATTGAGTACCCATAATGAGGTGGACATTGTATAAATATGTAAATAAAGCAATTATTTAGTAGCCTTAATGAAGGGTGAGTATAATGGTATGGAGGGTTATTACTTGTATAAAAAGTGCTGACAAAGGAGCTTTCCCCCTGTAATGATAACAGTGCCCAAAGAAGTGGTCTTAAAGTTTAAATAATTATGATGAGCATTTTCCAAATTTGGACAACTACCAAAATTCTTCATTTTATAGGCACAGAGACTGATTCTAGTAGAATTCTTGCTTTTATTTTCTCACAAATATCCCAGTTTACCTCAGTATTTCCAAGCATTATGAGTAGGTGTTAAGAAGCCCTCTTCCCCATCTTTCCTAAAGAGTTATTTACTGCTTTTATATTTGTGAGCTAATTCAACTCATTTTTGCCCTCACTCCCTGTTCTTATTGAGAGTAGATCTGGGAAACTGGGCTGAAACAAAATCAGTATATATAAGTCACGACTCTTTATTGTAGGAGGCAGAAATGCAACTAAAATAAGCTTCATAAAATAAAACAAAATAAGAAAATGAGGAAGAATGGAGAAAAAAGGGGGATTAATTATTTCTCATCACTAAGAAATATGTTGTGTCACTGGCTTATCACTATGCTCAATAGCTTCAGTTATGTCCAACTCTTTGCAACCCCATGGACTATACCCCACCAGGTTCCTATGTCCAGGGATCAAAACTAGGTCTTCTGCATTGCAGGCAGATTCTTTATGATCTGAGCCACCAGGGAAGTCTGGCTTCTGACATTATTGGATTCAAAATTCCAAACAGTGCATTAGCTTTTTGTTCCCATGCCTCTACTTCTTTTCTTTTCTCCCTAATCTCTGTGTTGTCATCACTATATTAATACACACACACACACACACACACACATATATATATATATAGACTTTTTATAACACTGCATCAGGTATAGAGGGTTCTGCTCCATAATTTTTTCCTTAAAGCTAGTGATTACAGAGAAAGAAAACTGCCCTCTCTCCCTCAATGTCCATGCTCTCTATTACAACCTACTTAGACTATAGTAGATATTCACATGAGTTATCTGGCTGCCTGGCTGCTAGAACAGAATACCCAGATGCAGTGGCTTAATCAACATAATTTATTTTTTCTCATAGCTCTAGGGGTCTGAACTTCAGAATCAAGGCATTAGTAGGGTTAGTTTT
Source organism: Tragulus kanchil (assembly GCA_022376925.1). Lineage (NCBI taxonomy): Eukaryota > Metazoa > Chordata > Mammalia > Artiodactyla > Tragulidae > Tragulus > Tragulus kanchil. The sequence continues at coordinate 25,367,171 of JAIOJX010000004.1, forward strand.
TGATGAGACCTTTTGTCCTGGTTTCCATATGGCCAGCTTCTCCTTATGTGCTTGTATGGATTTTGCCCTGTGTGTGAGCAGAGAGAGAGCTAGAGAGTTCTGATGTCTTCTCCTCTCCTTATAAGGAGGATGAATTCTATCAGATTAGGACCCTGCTGATTGCCTCATTTAACTTGAATTAGCTTCTTAAAGGTCCTATTCCAAATACTTCAATAAATTAAGGCTTTGATAAATTAATTTTGGAGGAACACAATTTAGTCCTCATACCATGTGTCAACAAATCACTGTGCCTAGATTGATGCCTAGTTGACTGATTGACTTTGATTGGTAATAAGTTCCATACTATTGTCATCCCTACCGTAATCATATGGGCAAGCACAGTGGCCAACGGGAAAAAAATAAATACAGGACAGACAAACATGTTATGAAATGGATGCTACAACAGTATAAATATTAAGATGCTCTTGCTTGGGTGACGTCATCAAGATGATGACATAGGTCATTCATGACTTTAATCTCCCTCATATGAAGAGATACTAGCAACTGTTTACAAAGAAGACTCCACTGTGAAAATCCCAAATCCCAGAGGTGAAGCTGAAAGGCCTTCTATATTTGAGAGACTGAGACAAATCCCATTAGAAAGATTGTTTCTCTCCCTGATAAGAGCAGCACTAAACAAAGAGTGCCCTTCTAGACCTATGATTTCTCCAGAGGGAAAAAGAAAGAACTAACTGGACATCCAGCTCCCTCAGAAAGACTTCCTAGGAGGTCTACCTGTTTCTTGCCCCACAGAGTTCACTGGGGGGATCTGCAGGACTTGATCACTGGAAATCAGATAGAAGCAGAGAAGTGGGCTTGGGTTTCCAGCAACCACCACTCATCTCTTGGCCAACCATATTCCTCCTTGCAGCTGCAATTGAGCAGAGATCTCAGTCACAGACTCTGCCCATCTGTAGAACTGAATCCATAGCCCCATCTGGCTAAGGAGTTCAACTGAGTACAAGCTATGCTGGCCATGAAACCTGTTCTATGACCACACCTTGGCAGAGAAAAAAAAAAAAAAAAAAGAGAGAGAGAATGACCCTCAATGGATGCATATAGGCTCCAGACCCTCCAGGCCAGAGAAGCCAGGCAGCTGGTGAACCCATCCTGTGGCCAAACTTTGGCAGGAAGCCAAACCAACGATCCTTCCCAACTACTGAGTATAGCCTCTAACCCCACAAAACTAGTGGCTCAGGTAGTAAAGAATCTGCCTGCAATGTAGAAGACCTGGGTTCGATCCCTGGATCTCATTTCTGGATTGGGAAGATCCCTGGAGAAGGGAATGACTACCAGCTTAAAGGAAAAAAGGAAAAACACAATTTAGTCCTCATACCATGTGTCAACAAATCACTGTGCCTAGATTGATGCCTAGTTGACTGATTGACTTTGATTGGTAATAAGTTCCATACTATTGTCATCCCTACCGTAATCATATGGGCAAGCACAGTGGCCAACGGGAAAAAAATAAATACAGGACAGACAAACATGTTATGAAATGGATGCTACAACAGTATAAATATTAAGATGCTCTTGCTTGGGTGACGTCATCAAGATGATGACATAGGTCATTCATGACTTTAATCTCCCTCATATGAAGAGATACTAGCAACTGTTTACAAAGAAGACTCCACTGTGAAAATCCCAAATCCCAGAGGTGAAGCTGAAAGGCCTTCTATATTTGAGAGACTGAGACAAATCCCATTAGAAAGATTGTTTCTCTCCCTGATAAGAGCAGCACTAAACAAAGAGTGCCCTTCTAGACCTATGATTTCTCCAGACGGAAAAGAAAGAACTAACTGGACATCCAGCTCCCTCAGAAAGACTTCCTAGGAGGTCTACCTGTTTCTTGCCCCACAGAGTTCACTGGGGGGATCTGCAGGACTTGATCACTGGAAATCAGATAGAAGCAGAGAAGTGGGCTTGGGTTTCCAGCAACCACCACTCATCTCTTGGCCAACCATATTCCTCCTTGCAGCTGCAATTGAGCAGAGATCTCAGTCACAGACTCTGCCCATCTGTAGAACTGAATCCATAGCCCCATCTGGCTAAGGAGTTCAACTGAGTACAAGCTATGCTGGCCATGAAACCTGTTCTATGACCACACCTTGGCAGAGAAAAAAAAAAAAAAAAAAGAGAGAGAGAATGACCCTCAATGGATGCATATAGGCTCCAGACCCTCCAGGCCAGAGAAGCCAGGCAGCTGGTGAACCCATCCTGTGGCCAAACTTTGGCAGGAAGCCAAACCAACGATCCTTCCCAACTACTGAGTATAGCCTCTAACCCCACAAAACTAGTGGCTCAGGTAGTAAAGAATCTGCCTGCAATGTAGAAGACCTGGGTTCGATCCCTGGATCTCATTTCTGGATTGGGAAGATCCCCTGGAGAAGGGAATGACTACCCCCTTCCATTAACCTTTCCTAGAGAATTCCATGGACACTGGCTGTTACAGTCCAAGGAGTCACAAAGAGTCCCACACAACTAAGGGACTTAATACTTTCACTTTCTTTCCCCTTTGCCCCCCGCCCACCCCTCATAACCAGGATGTCTGAACAGTATTCCTGGAGATCCTCAGAATTCAGCCTACAGCCCTGCCCAACAAGAGAGCTGGAACATCAACCCTGCCCTACCCTGGAGCACAGTCTCTAGCCTCATGAAGCTACTAGATACAAATCCTCCCAACAGAAAAGCACCACCAGAGACTTACCAATTGAGTCAGTTAAAAACATCCCAACAAAATCCAAAGCCAGATGAACTTCACTGTAAGGCTGTTTATTGTTTTTTGCATTTGTTTTATTTTTGTTATTTTGTCATTTTTTTGTTTAAATAGTTGAAAAAAATTTAAATAAATCAATAAAAATAAAAAGAACCTCACTTATAATTTTAAGTCTACTTAAAAAAAAATTCCAGTGTGTTTTCTTAGCTATATTAGACCCAAAAAATTATATAGGAGGTTGCTCCAACTGATTAATATTATATAGAACAGCAGTGACATTTATTTATAATTGGTAAATGTTCTATACACCTGAGTTCTACCTTAGCCTTCATTCCATAGTGTGGAAGCATCTGAAAGACATGATCTAACAATCTATTCATTATTAATAGCCTTGATTATAAATATATTCTGCTACACATAGAACACAAATTCCTGACTAAAAATGTTAAAAACATCAAACATTTGTTTGCATTTTCCCTTAATTTTGCTTTCTCATTGGATTTTTTTCTCACTGGATTTTTAAAATAAGATTTCTACTTTGTCAACTACAGTAAAAAAGTCCACATGAAAAATTTTGTGTCTCACACATAAAATACAACTGTTTTTCAAGTGATTTGCTTTCTATAGATAATAAAGTTATTACATTGATAACTGGCTCTTGTGGCCTCATGGAGTGTACCCCTCCAGGATCTTCTGTCCAACAAATTTCCCTGCGAATGTAGAAGACCTGGGTTCGATCCCTGGATCTCATTTCTGGATTGGGAAGATCCCCTGGAGAAGGGAATGACTACCCCCTTCCATTAACCTTTCCTAGAGAATTCCATGGACACTGGCTGTTACAGTCCAAGGAGTCACAAAGAGTCCCACACAACTAAGGGACTTAATACTTTCACTTTCTTTCCCCTTTGCCCCCCGCCCACCCCTCATAACCAGGATGTCTGAACAGTATTCCTGGAGATCCTCAGAATTCAGCCTACAGCCCTGCCCAACAAGAGAGCTGGAACATCAACCCTGCCCTACCCTGGAGCACAGTCTCTAGCCTCATGAAGCTACTAGATACAAATCCTCCCAACAGAAAAGCACCACCAGAGACTTACCAATTGAGTCAGTTAAAAACATCCCAACAAAATCCAAAGCCAGATGAACTTCACTGTAAGGCTGTTTATTGTTTTTTGCATTTGTTTTATTTTTGTTATTTTGTCATTTTTTTGTTTAAATAGTTGAAAAAAATTTAAATAAATCAATAAAAATAAAAAGAACCTCACTTATAATTTTAAGTCTACTTAAAAAAAAATTCCAGTGTGTTTTCTTAGCTATATTAGACCCAAAAAATTATATAGGAGGTTGCTCCAACTGATTAATATTATATAGAACAGCAGTGACATTTATTTATAATTGGTAAATGTTCTATACACCTGAGTTCTACCTTAGCCTTCATTCCATAGTGTGGAAGCATCTGAAAGACATGATCTAACAATCTATTCATTATTAATAGCCTTGATTATAAATATATTCTGCTACACATAGAACACAAATTCCTGACTAAAAATGTTAAAAACATCAAACATTTGTTTGCATTTTCCCTTAATTTTGCTTTCTCATTGGATTTTTTTCTCACTGGATTTTTAAAATAAGATTTCTACTTTGTCAACTACAGTAAAAAAGTCCACATGAAAAATTTTGTGTCTCACACATAAAATACAACTGTTTTTCAAGTGATTTGCTTTCTATAGATAATAAAGTTATTACATTGATAACTGGCTCTTGTGGCCTCATGGAGTGTAGCCCTCCAGGATCTTCTGTCCAACAAATTTTCCAGGCAAAAATACTGGAATGTGTTGCCATTTCCTACTCCAGAGGATCTGCTCAACCAAGGGACCCAACCACCATTTCTTAGGTATCCTGCACTGGCAGGCAGATTATCACTGGTGCCATGTGGGTAGCATTGGAGGTTTAGAAAATGAGGAATTAATCTAAAATCACAATGTTTAGAAAACATATTTCTCATTAACATATTTTTGTTGATAAATACTGCAGTAATGTATAAGCAGCAATACAGAAACAAAATGAAATGAAACATTAAAGTAATTGCATAACAATTTAGCTATTGTGAGAAATATATGAAATTTGAATCAAATTATTGGCATTATATAAAATTATCAGAAGCTTAGGTAAAAAAAAAATTAGGTCACAAGTAAAAAAAAAAAACTTTAAAGAAATGAAAAATATCAAGCTATAAATGCTTTTAGTGTTGGATCATAATTCATATTTTAATCACTTTTATATTATTAGGGATAAGCAGAGTATTTGGTATAAAACAGAATATTAATATAAGAACATTTTAAACTTTCCTATTATTTTCTACATATTTTTAAATTATCATCATTTCTATGTAGTGCTTATTTTGCTTACATTAAATAGAACTATACTAGTGATAGTATTTTATAAAGTAATATTTCAGCAGATTTTCAAATTATATTGGAAAATTGAAAAACATTGGGGTAGTCAAAAGAAAACCTAGACTAGCAATAACAAGCAGATATTTATAGAACATTTTTTGTCTTCATAGTTTCCTCCTTAAGTGTGAAGCATCTGAAAGACATGATCTAACAATCTATTCATTATTAATAGCCTTGATTATAAATATATTCTGCTACACATAGAACACAAATTCCTGACTAAAAATGTTAAAAACATCAAACATTTGTTTGCATTTTCCCTTAATTTTGCTTTCTCATTGGATTTTTTTCTCACTGGATTTTTAAAATAAGATTTCTACTTTGTCAACTACAGTAAAAAAGTCCACATGAAAAATTTTGTGTCTCACACATAAAATACAACTGTTTTTCAAGTGATTTGCTTTCTATAGATAATAAAGTTATTACATTGATAACTGGCTCTTGTGGCCTCATGGAGTGTAGCCCTCCAGGATCTTCTGTCCAACAAATTTTCCAGGCAAAAATACTGGAATGTGTTGCCATTTCCTACTCCAGAGGATCTGCTCAACCAAGGGACCCAACCACCATTTCTTAGGTATCCTGCACTGGCAGGCAGATTATCACTGGTGCCATGTGGGTAGCATTGGAGGTTTAGAAAATGAGGAATTAATCTAAAATCACAATGTTTAGAAAACATATTTCTCATTAACATATTTTTGTTGATAAATACTGCAGTAATGTATAAGCAGCAATACAGAAACAAAATGAAATGAAACATTAAAGTAATTGCATAACAATTTAGCTATTGTGAGAAATATATGAAATTTGAATCAAATTATTGGCATTATATAAAATTATCAGAAGCTTAGGTAAAAAAAAAATTAGGTCACAAGTAAAAAAAAAAAACTTTAAAGAAATGAAAAATATCAAGCTATAAATGCTTTTAGTGTTGGATCATAATTCATATTTTAATCACTTTTATATTATTAGGGATAAGCAGAGTATTTGGTATAAAACAGAATATTAATATAAGAACATTTTAAACTTTCCTATTATTTTTCTACATATTTTTAAATTATCATCATTTCTATGTAGTGCTTATTTTGCTTACATTAAATAGAACTATACTAGTGATAGTATTTTATAAAGTAATATTTCAGCAGATTTTCAAATTATATTGGAAAATTGAAAAACATTGGGGTAGTCAAAAGAAAACCTAGACTAGCAATAACAAGCAGATGTTTATAGATGACAGAATTATGTACAAAGGTTATTCATTGTTAATCATAGCCTCTATAGGAAATAGATACATTGGTCAAGCTAGATTTTTTTCTGATAGTGACTGATCATGATTCATGTTGTTACTAATAAGAATATACATATATATATATATGTGTGTGTGTGTATATGTATATATATATATATATATATATATATATATATATAAACAAATTGAACAAGAGGAAACACTTTCAAGTTTATTTTATGAGAACAGCATTACCTTGATATCAAAACTAGAAAAGAATACATGATAAGAGAACTCTAGTCCAATATCCCTGATGAATATAAAGGAAAATTTCTCAACAGAAAGATTAGTAGGCTAAATTTAAAATCATATTAAAGAAAGAAACATAGGGGTATAGGGGAAAGATTCTTTGACATTTCTCTTGATGATAGTTTTTAGGAATTTGACACCAAAGCACAAGCAACAAAAGCAAAAATAAATAAGTACTGCACATCAAACTGAAAACCTAAACTATTTTCTAAGAGAAAATATTTGGAAACAACAAATTTGATAAGGAGTTAGTATCTAAACATATATGAGGAACTCATACAACTCAATCCTGTTAAAAATTGGGCAAAGGACCTGAATAAACATTTTTCCAAAGAAAATCTTAAAATGACCAACAGGTATATCAAAAGATACTAATCATAGGGGAAATGCAAACCAAAACTGCAGTGAGATATCAACTCACACATGCTACAATGGCTACCATCAAAAACACAAGATAACAAGGGCTGGCAAGGATTTGGAGGAAATGGAGACCTCCTATACTGTTGGTGGAAAAGTAAATTGGCATAGCCACTATGGAAATAATGTGGAAGTTCCTCAAAAAGAAAGCAATAGAGCCATCATATGATCCAGCATCCCATGTCTGAGTATATACCTGAAGGCAGTGAAATCATTATCTCAAAGACGTCTTTGCACTAATGTTCATTTTAGCAGTATATACAATAACCAAGATATGGAAACAACCTGTGTCCACCAACAGGTGCATAGATAAAGAAAATATGGTATCTATATACCACATCTTAGTCACTGTTCATCTCAAGACAATCTTAAAACTTGAAATTTAACATGGTTTTTTCAGTAAAGTGGTAGAGAATTCCAATGTCTCTAGCTACAAGTAAGCAATTCTACTGAGAAGTGAACAATGGGGACTAAAACTTTTGAAAACATTTGGGAAGAGGGAGAAGGGGGTTTCTTTTAGCTGACAATATTTCAGTAGGACTCTATTTGTGTGCGAATGTGTAATATTGTTATATTGACATGACACACTAAATTAATCAGACTCTCTGCTTACCTTGATATCAAAACTAGAAAAGAATACATGATAAGAGAACTCTAGTCCAATATCCCTGATGAATATAAAGGAAAATTTCTCAACAGAAAGATTAGTAGGCTAAATTTAAAATCATATTAAAGAAAGAAACATAGGGGTATAGGGGAAAGATTCTTTGACATTTCTCTTGATGATAGTTTTTAGGAATTTGACACCAAAGCACAAGCAACAAAAGCAAAAATAAATAAGTACTGCACATCAAACTGAAAACCTAAACTATTTTCTAAGAGAAAATATTTGGAAACAACAAATTTGATAAGGAGTTAGTATCTAAACATATATGAGGAACTCATACAACTCAATCCTGTTAAAAATTGGGCAAAGGACCTGAATAAACATTTTTCCAAAGAAAATCTTAAAATGACCAACAGGTATATCAAAAGATACTAATCATAGGGGAAATGCAAACCAAAACTGCAGTGAGATATCAACTCACACATGCTACAATGGCTACCATCAAAAACACAAGATAACAAGGGCTGGCAAGGATTTGGAGGAAATGGAGACCTCCTATACTGTTGGTGGAAAAGTAAATTGGCATAGCCACTATGGAAATAATGTGGAAGTTCCTCAAAAAGAAAGCAATAGAGCCATCATATGATCCAGCATCCCATGTCTGAGTATATACCTGAAGGCAGTGAAATCATTATCTCAAAGACGTCTTTGCACTAATGTTCATTTTAGCAGTATATACAATAACCAAGATATGGAAACAACCTGTGTCCACCAACAGGTGCATAGATAAAGAAAATATGGTATCTATATACCACATCTTAGTCACTGTTCATCTCAAGACAATCTTAAAACTTGAAATTTAACATGGTTTTTTCAGTAAAGTGGTAGAGAATTCCAATGTCTCTAGCTACAAGTAAGCAATTCTACTGAGAAGTGAACAATGGGGACTAAAACTTTTGAAAACATTTGGGAAGAGGGAGAAGGGGGTTTCTTTTAGCTGACAATATTTCAGTAGGACTCTATTTGTGTGCGAATGTGTAATATTGTTATATTGACATGACACACTAAATTAATCAGACTCTCTGCTGAGTTTATAATGTTTGGAAAAGATGGCTGGTAAAATCTTGATTGAAGAAGTAAATGAAATGATAATGGATGGGAGGATCAGGGGGAGCTTTTAAGAAAGCAGTGGGGTTTACCCACGCCTAGAGAACTACAGAGCAAAGACTGCAAATTCTTCCCTCTTCGCCCACCTCCGTTAAAAAGTTTAACAGTGCTGGGCTTGCTGTTATTTCTAGAAATATTCTAGCCTAGAATTGTGAACTTTAGTGACTTCTGTGCACAATAAATCCAATAAATCTTCAAGTCTACAAAAAAAGAATGTTGGGACCAATGGGAAAGTACAAGACTACACATTATTTTTCAAGACATGTAAGATTTTTAACTCACTGACTTTTTTTTTTTTTTTTTTGGCCACTTCTATTGGTCTTTCACTTATTTATCTTGGTTCTTTTTGGCCTCTGTGGGCCTCTCCAGTCACAGAGCACTGGCTTTGGGCACATGCGTTCCAGAGCTCTGTCTCAGCAGTTGGACACATCGGTCCAGCTTCTCTGTGGCACATGGGATCCTCTCAGGCCAGGGATTGAACCAGCACTCCTTGCACTGCAAGGCGGTGTCCTTACCCCCTGGACCACCAGGGAAGCCCCTCACTGAGTTTTAATATTCCAAATGTTATTCACAAGCTAAGCCGTCATAAAACAAATAAGAAAAAATATTTTTAGTCATATCATTTAACATGTTAGGGAAAGGATTTAGATTGAGGAAAGATGGAAGAAACTGAAAGGGGGCAAATATTGGAAGGGAGTTAAAACCAGGAAAGGAAGGATACTGCTTAGTTAGTGCAATGAAATCAGATATAGAAATATTTACTTTTGTTCTATACTATATTAAGTACTGTATTCTGTAATTATACTTGGAAAAAATATGGTTTCTTTGTTTCTCATGACAGTCCTGCAAAGCATGCATTATTATGGAGGAAGAAAAGATTCAGACATGGAAGAGGGAAAGAAGAAAAAAATGGGGACTAAAACTTTTGAAAACATTTGGGAAGAGGGAGAAGGGGGTTTCTTTTAGCTGACAATATTTCAGTAGGACTCTATTTGTGTGCGAATGTGTAATATTGTTATATTGACATGACACACTAAATTAATCAGACTCTCTGCTGAGTTTATAATGTTTGGAAAAGATGGCTGGTAAAATCTTGATTGAAGAAGTAAATGAAATGATAATGGATGGGAGGATCAGGGGGAGCTTTTAAGAAAGCAGTGGGGTTTACCCACGCCTAGAGAACTACAGAGCAAAGACTGCAAATTCTTCCCTCTTCGCCCACCTCCGTTAAAAAGTTTAACAGTGCTGGGCTTGCTGTTATTTCTAGAAATATTCTAGCCTAGAATTGTGAACTTTAGTGACTTCTGTGCACAATAAATCCAATAAATCTTCAAGTCTACAAAAAAAGAATGTTGGGACCAATGGGAAAGTACAAGACTACACATTATTTTTCAAGACATGTAAGATTTTTAACTCACTGACTTTTTTTTTTTTTTTTTTGGCCACTTCTATTGGTCTTTCACTTATTTATCTTGGTTCTTTTTGGCCTCTGTGGGCCTCTCCAGTCACAGAGCACTGGCTTTGGGCACATGCGTTCCAGAGCTCTGTCTCAGCAGTTGGACACATCGGTCCAGCTTCTCTGTGGCACATGGGATCCTCTCAGGCCAGGGATTGAACCAGCACTCCTTGCACTGCAAGGCGGTGTCCTTACCCCCTGGACCACCAGGGAAGCCCCTCACTGAGTTTTAATATTCCAAATGTTATTCACAAGCTAAGCCGTCATAAAACAAATAAGAAAAAATATTTTTAGTCATATCATTTAACATGTTAGGGAAAGGATTTAGATTGAGGAAAGATGGAAGAAACTGAAAGGGGGCAAATATTGGAAGGGAGTTAAAACCAGGAAAGGAAGGATACTGCTTAGTTAGTGCAATGAAATCAGATATAGAAATATTTACTTTTGTTCTATACTATATTAAGTACTGTATTCTGTAATTATACTTGGAAAAAATATGGTTTCTTTGTTTCTCATGACAGTCCTGCAAAGCATGCATTATTATGGAGGAAGAAAAGATTCAGATGTGTAATTTCTTCAAGGTCAAACATTTAATAAATATCTGAAGCTGGGATCCATATCCACTGGACCCTACCTTGATTTTTAGTACCTGGGTGTTACAGTGAATCTTTATTCTCAAGAATTTGAAATGAAAGGCACAGAGTGCAAATTAAACTGTATGATGACAGGCTATATTATATGTATATAAACTCATTGTAACCACAACAATGAATGTTCTGGTGAGCAAAAATCTCTCTATATGTTTGTTGATACCTGAAGTGAACAGATTTAGGACTACTTTAAACTAAAATGTGGCCCCCAGACAAGTTGGTAGAATCATTTTTAGAATTCTGTCAGGATGAAATAAATTGTCATAGCAGTGGGATTGCATTTTCAGCTGCTTCTATGGGATTTTTAAAAAGGTCATAATATAATTTTAGGAGGTAATCTCATTATAGCCAATATTTAAGTCTCTTATCTGTGGAACGAATGTATAAAATATTTTTCCTCTTTCCATGCTGCCTATGTTAAGTGGTAATATTTTGAAACCAATGAATTATGCTGATTTTTTTAATGGCAGATTTTAGGATAAGTAGAAATTCCAAACTTAAATGTGAATGTACTTTGAATGAAAGTATTTTTTTCAGGATGTCTGACTTTTTGGAGTAAAGATAAAAGGACCAAAAGAGGTAGGTTTAACCAATATAAATTTAAATAGATAACCAAACAGAATCTTAATTTTATTATGTAGGATGTTCACTTATATCTTATTTTTAAATTTGGAATAACATTTTCATTATTTTAAGTTTGACTTTTGAATGTTGATTAAATTAGCATGTAGGTACAAACTCTTTCTGGGTTCATGGTGTCCTGGAGTCATCTACTGTGTGGAGACTTTGTCTTTGACATTTAAAGAGAGGTGAGTTGACTCGCTAACAGGATTCTGGTTCTGATTTTCCATCGTGGTTTCAGAGGCCATGAGGTTACAGAATTCGATTTCCTTGATGTCAGTCTCAGTCAATCCGTCCCCACATGGGCCAACCCCTACTTATGTTGTTGTTCTTCTTTTTTTCCACCTTTTACTTTCCGGGAAAGAAGAAGAGATAAGCTACTCTCAAGTGTGTTGCCTTAGTGAATATTTGTATGTGTTGGAAAACATGTGACAATAACTGTACTGTTTGTGAGAGAATAGAAGTCAATACTAATGTATCACAGATGTTATAAGCATTATCTTATGCCATAGTATGTAAACACTTATTTCAGTTTTGAATCATCTTCTTTCCATAATTAATTACATTTAGCCATAAGAATACATTAATAATATTTGTTCACAAGTTTATTCCTTGGCTGACTTTTGCCTAATTATATTTAAAAATATTATAATTGTCTATTGTATGCAATATACTAAATGCTAAGTGCAATAGGAAATCAGTTGCATATGATCAATTAATTCCAGTTTCGTTATCATGGAGTGAAGCAGTAAAAAGATCCTCTTTTAAAGGCTTAGAGGGTTTTGAAGTGTAGAAAGTAGGCGTAGGTAACAGCAGGAGGCTATACTCAGATTGGGCTTCCCTCATGGCACAGAGGGTAAAGAATCTGCCTCCAATGTAGGAAACCTGGGTTCCGTCCCTGAGTTGGGAAGACTCCCCTGGAGAAGGGAATGGCTACCCAGTCTAGTATTCTTGCCTGGGAAATACCATGGACTGAGGAGACTGGTGGGCTAGAGTCCATGGGATCTCAGAGTTGGACATGAACGAGCAACTTCATGTCACATCACATTCACAGATTAGTGAACAATGTTTTTTGGAGATTTTTCAAGTCTGATGTGATTGAAACATAGGGAGATGGGCTGGAGACAAGATGCAGGTACACAGATTATCAAAGAAAGTGCTAAAGGCTGAACTGAAATTGGACACATTTGTTAGTGGTGGACATTGGACATGTCATCTCTGTCTTGGCCCTGAATACAACAAACTAGCAGATAACAGTCATTGATACATTCATCTCACATTTACAGAGTCTATATGTGTTAAGGTATCGAGATGATTGATTAAAACAGTAAATGAAATATAGCAGGACATATGTGTCAAGAGAAGTTGACTCGCTAACAGGATTCTGGTTCTGATTTTCCATCGTGGTTTCAGAGGCCATGAGGTTACAGAATTCGATTTCCTTGATGTCAGTCTCAGTCAATCCGTCCCCACATGGGCCAACCCCTACTTATGTTGTTGTTCTTCTTTTTTTCCACCTTTTACTTTCCGGGAAAGAAGAAGAGATAAGCTACTCTCAAGTGTGTTGCCTTAGTGAATATTTGTATGTGTTGGAAAACATGTGACAATAACTGTACTGTTTGTGAGAGAATAGAAGTCAATACTAATGTATCACAGATGTTATAAGCATTATCTTATGCCATAGTATGTAAACACTTATTTCAGTTTTGAATCATCTTCTTTCCATAATTAATTACATTTAGCCATAAGAATACATTAATAATATTTGTTCACAAGTTTATTCCTTGGCTGACTTTTGCCTAATTATATTTAAAAATATTATAATTGTCTATTGTATGCAATATACTAAATGCTAAGTGCAATAGGAAATCAGTTGCATATGATCAATTAATTCCAGTTTCGTTATCATGGAGTGAAGCAGTAAAAAGATCCTCTTTTAAAGGCTTAGAGGGTTTTGAAGTGTAGAAAGTAGGCGAGGTAACAGCAGGAGGCTATACTCAGATTGGGCTTCCCTCATGGCACAGAGGGTAAAGAATCTGCCTCCAATGTAGGAAACCTGGGTTCCGTCCCTGAGTTGGGAAGACTCCCCTGGAGAAGGGAATGGCTACCCAGTCTAGTATTCTTGCCTGGGAAATACCATGGACTGAGGAGACTGGTGGGCTAGAGTCCATGGGATCTCAGAGTTGGACATGAACGAGCAACTTCATGTCACATCACATTCACAGATTAGTGAACAATGTTTTTTGGAGATTTTTCAAGTCTGATGTGATTGAAACATAGGGAGATGGGCTGGAGACAAGATGCAGGTACACAGATTATCAAAGAAAGTGCTAAAGGCTGAACTGAAATTGGACACATTTGTTAGTGGTGGACATTGGACATGTCATCTCTGTCTTGGCCCTGAATACAACAAACTAGCAGATAACAGTCATTGATACATTCATCTCACATTTACAGAGTCTATATGTGTTAAGGTATCGAGATGATTGATTAAAACAGTAAATGAAATATAGCAGGACATATGTGTCAAGAGAACTGTATTTAAAACACCTGTTAAAAAGTTGGTTGACAACTATCTTCTGTGGATCTCTACATGGAATGTATTTATTTTTAGGATTGGTTTTTAAGTTTTAATTCTATAATGAATATGAAAGCCAACTTTTTTTTCTTACAAAATATTGAGACATATTGAGTTGGTGATTTCAGATATTATTGGTTTGGTAAGTCCTTTTCTCAGCTGTAAATATACATACAATGTTTTGCTGACATGGTTAAATAGTTACAGGCAGTGTCTCAAATCTGACTTATTCTTCATCTGTCCTCTCATCTCTGAAGTCAGCTAGCTGAATCTGTGATTAAAATCAGAGAAGCTTCAGGTAATATATATTTTGAAGGAAGGTGTTTTATTTAACTCTGCTCTGGATGATTCAGTTTTAAATGAGTTGGTTAGATGACAGTCATTAAACCATGAAATTTCATGTAACTGTAGTTATTGTTTTATAAATAAAGTCACTGAGAAGAGTTTCATTGTAGTAAGAGTTACCATGTGAGATGTATCAAGGAAAAATAAGTTAAGAGACCATAAACAGGCAAATATATGCTTAAAAACTCTAATTTATATATATGCTAATTTTATTGAAGTTTCCATTATCACATTGTTATTTGATTTTATTAGAAATTAAAGGCCGGGGGAACTGGAAATCTACCCAGTCTAGTATTCTTGCCTGGAAATCATCTAATGGTGGGCTAGAGTCCATGGGATCTCAGAGTTGGACATGAACGAGCAACTTCATGTCACATCACATTCACAGATTAGTGAACAATGTTTTTTGGAGATTTTTCAAGTCTGATGTGATTGAAACATAGGGAGATGGGCTGGAGACAAGATGCAGGTACACAGATTATCAAAGAAAGTGCTAAAGGCTGAACTGAAATTGGACACATTTGTTAGTGGTGGACATTGGACATGTCATCTCTGTCTTGGCCCTGAATACAACAAACTAGCAGATAACAGTCATTGATACATTCATCTCACATTTACAGAGTCTATATGTGTTAAGGTATCGAGATGATTGATTAAAACAGTAAATGAAATATAGCAGGACATATGTGTCAAGAGAACTGTATTTAAAACACCTGTTAAAAAGTTGGTTGACAACTATCTTCTGTGGATCTCTACATGGAATGTATTTATTTTTAGGATTGGTTTTTAAGTTTTAATTCTATAATGAATATGAAAGCCAACTTTTTTTTCTTACAAAATATTGAGACATATTGAGTTGGTGATTTCAGATATTATTGGTTTGGTAAGTCCTTTTCTCAGCTGTAAATATACATACAATGTTTTGCTGACATGGTTAAATAGTTACAGGCAGTGTCTCAAATCTGACTTATTCTTCATCTGTCCTCTCATCTCTGAAGTCAGCTAGCTGAATCTGTGATTAAAATCAGAGAAGCTTCAGGTAATATATATTTTGAAGGAAGGTGTTTTATTTAACTCTGCTCTGGATGATTCAGTTTTAAATGAGTTGGTTAGATGACAGTCATTAAACCATGAAATTTCATGTAACTGTAGTTATTGTTTTATAAATAAAGTCACTGAGAAGAGTTTCATTGTAGTAAGAGTTACCATGTGAGATGTATCAAGGAAAAATAAGTTAAGAGACCATAAACAGGCAAATATATGCTTAAAAACTCTAATTTATATATATGCTAATTTTATTGAAGTTTCCATTATCACATTGTTATTTGATTTTATAGAAACAAAAATTAGAACCAAATTGTGCTTTCTATCATAGGCACACATTTAAAAAGATATGAAGAGTATTTATTTTATTAGCGGTTTGTCCCACAGAGCTAGAATAATAAGCTCAACTTGAATACATGGTCCTTTGTTTCTAAATCTTTTGCCAACAGAGGTGACAACAATAATAATTCAGAGTGATGAGCATTGGAAAAGACTGAGGTAATATTTTGGATGGCTGTGGCTTAAAAGGGAACTCAAGGTGGAAAGACAAATCTATCTGTCACTATGTGCTGGTTAAGAAATTAAATGGAATATTGATTTTGCAGAACGTGACCATGCTTTTTAATGATAGATGACAGAAAGCCCAAAAGAAAGCAGAAAAGAAAGAGAAAGAAAGAAAAATGAAAGGAAGGAAGAAAGAAAAAAGTGAAAGAACTGATTACCTAGAGGACAGTAAGATGTGGACATTTTTACTGTTTTCTTTTTTTTTTTTTTTTTTTTTGCTTTTTAGTGCATAATAATTGGAGGAAAAATAAATCAAAAATGTGTCAGGGGTGATTGGCATTATATACAGAAGTACCAGAAGAATGTATAATGAGGCTGAGAATATGGAACTAATGAAGAAGTGTTACAAGACAGAAAAAGGAGAATTTGTGTAACAACGAGCCAGTTAGGAAATCAGATTTCTCTAACCCTCCAAGAACTAAACAAAGCAGCCCAATTAGAAATAAACTAGCTAGAAGAAATATTTCATCATATACTGGGGATTATCAGTTTGCCTAAAGGGAATGAAACCAGAACATTTGAGCCTCCTCCTTTCAGGACCACATTCTTTATTCTTCCAATTTTCAACAATGCCCCTTAACCTCCCTTTTTAACTCTGCTCTGGATGATTCAGTTTTAAATGAGTTGGTTAGATGACAGTCATTAAACCATGAAATTTCATGTAACTGTAGTTATTGTTTTATAAATAAAGTCACTGAGAAGAGTTTCATTGTAGTAAGAGTTACCATGTGAGATGTATCAAGGAAAAATAAGTTAAGAGACCATAAACAGGCAAATATATGCTTAAAAACTCTAATTTATATATATGCTAATTTTATTGAAGTTTCCATTATCACATTGTTATTTGATTTTATAGAAACAAAAATTAGAACCAAATTGTGCTTTCTATCATAGGCACACATTTAAAAAGATATGAAGAGTATTTATTTTATTAGCGGTTTGTCCCACAGAGCTAGAATAATAAGCTCAACTTGAATACATGGTCCTTTGTTTCTAAATTTTTTGCCAACAGAGGTGACAACAATAATAATTCAGAGTGATGAGCATTGGAAAAGACTGAGGTAATATTTTGGATGGCTGTGGCTTAAAAGGGAACTCAAGGTGGAAAGACAAATCTATCTGTCACTATGTGCTGGTTAAGAAATTAAATGGAATATTGATTTTGCAGAACGTGACCATGCTTTTTAATGATAGATGACAGAAAGCCCAAAAGAAAGCAGAAAAGAAAGAGAAAGAAAGAAAAATGAAAGGAAGGAAGAAAGAAAAAAGTGAAAGAACTGATTACCTAGAGGACAGTAAGATGTGGACATTTTTACTGTTTTCTTTTTTTTTTTTTTTTTTTTTGCTTTTTAGTGCATAATAATTGGAGGAAAAATAAATCAAAAATGTGTCAGGGGTGATTGGCATTATATACAGAAGTACCAGAAGAATGTATAATGAGGCTGAGAATATGGAACTAATGAAGAAGTGTTACAAGACAGAAAAAGGAGAATTTGTGTAACAACGAGCCAGTTAGGAAATCAGATTTCTCTAACCCTCCAAGAACTAAACAAAGCAGCCCAATTAGAAATAAACTAGCTAGAAGAAATATTTCATCATATACTGGGGATTATCAGTTTGCCTAAAGGGAATGAAACCAGAACATTTGAGCCTCCTCCTTTCAGGACCACATTCTTTATTCTTCCAATTTTCATACAATGTTCTTATTTTTCATATCTTTCTAAAAAACAATCATGTGTGAAACAAATTAGCAGCTAACCAAACTTTCTGATTTCTGAGAGAAGAATCATTTTCAGCTGTCTTAAGAATATAAGAAAAATTTGGAAGTTTTGTCCAGATCTTTTTTTTTTTTTTTTTCCATGCCAGGTTGCTGTGATGTATTCTCTGGTTATTTACTAATTTCTTGGTGACTTTTCATCTTTTAACTTAACCTGAAGCTTCTCGAAACACCATTACCATGTGTCAAATAGCATACAGAAATCATATAGTTGGGTTTAAAAGGAATATAGATAAACAATTCAGGGTCATTCTTGGCCACTTAAATTAGTTAATTGGAAACATCAGCAAAAAATAGTTTGCAATAATTAGTGCCACAGTGCTTCTGTTCCAGGATATTTTAGCGTATTGGTTCTGGCTGCTGGTCAGTCACTAAGCAAACCTAGGAGAAAACAAAGAATACCACCAGTGTGCAGTTACCTAGAAATGTTTATTTTCCCTGGGAAATAAGTGTGACTTCCACAAGTAAGAGTAGTATCATTTCGCATTCTCTTCTTAAAGATGTATTTTGTTTGTTTGTTTGTTTTTTTATAGCAACATATTGCAATAGAGGAAGTTTCTGATGACTCTCTTCTGAAGACAGTCCTCCTCAGTACCCACAGCACACAAAACACTTAATCCTTTCATGGCTACTTCAGATTTTCTGGAGGTAAAACTGACATGTGACTTTTAAAGATCCCAGGTTGTCTACTCTTCACACACAAGAGGGCGACCTAGACAGGATTTGAAGAATTAGCTGCCCTGTTTTAAAACCATGAGCTGGGCATATTTATTCATGCATTCCACAAATATTTATTGAGCATCTGATATTTTGCTGGGTGCTTAGGGGCAAAATCTCTAAGGTCATACATTCTGCAGCTTCAAGGAAATCTCAAGTAAGCAAATAATTGCAATATAATGTGATAAAGGTAAGACAAATGAAGCTTGAGGGAGAGACTGGTAGGTATTTTGGAAGGAAAGGAGGAAATCAGAGTAGGATTCCTAGAAAAGTAGGAGACTTTTGAACTCTTAGAAAGCAAATAGAACACTGAAATTAACTACTTGAAGGTGAGTTTTGTGGGGAGATAGGGCAATAATTGGATTATTGCCTGGTAACTCAGTGGTAAAGAATCCTCCTGCTAATGCAGGAGATAAGGGTTCGGTACCCAGGTCAGGAAGATCGCTTGGAGAAGGGAATGGCAACCCCCTCCAGTATTCTTGCCTGGGAAACGGCATGGACAGAGAGGCCTGGAGGGCTGCAGTAGAGGAGCTGCGGACAGTTGGAAATGACTAAGTGACTGAGCATGCACATGTGCACACCCCCCCACCCCCACCCCCACCCACTCAACATACACGGTAAGAATTAGTGTTTAAAATTGAGTTCCTGGAGTAGTATCTTTCATTTACAGTCTCATTTAGCAAATACCTGTTGAGCAATTATTTTGTTGCTTGCTCGAAACCCGGAAAATAACCATGAACAGGCCAAAAAATGTTTGATCCTGCTTGGAGCTTTCATTCTAGAATGTAGACAGGAAATATTCAAGTTATTGCAATTAGATCTAACACTGATAAAATGCATACTCTGTGGCAGACATTGTTCCCTGGCTTTATGTAAAACCACTGAGGGACTTCATTCATATTAGTGCCAAAAGAGTATAAAACGGAGCTTCCTTGATGGTCCAGTGGGTAAAGAGTCCACCTTGCAGTGCGGTGGGCACTGGTTTGATCCCTGACCCAGGAAGATCCCATGTGCACAGAGTGGCTGGATCAGTGTGTCCAATTAAGAGCTGGTGCTCTGGAGCACATGTGCCCAGAGTCGGTGCTCTGCAACGAGAGAGGCCATTCCAATGGGAAGCCCACACAGGCCAAAGGATAAAGATGGATGAAAATAAATAAATGAAAAACCAATAAAAGAGACCAAAATTAAAAAAGAAAACCACTGATTTCAAGCGTGCAACAATACACTGAGAACGGTTCTAATGTTATGCAATAAATTGGGGAATAGCTATACCTAACAAGTAAAGTAATGGGCTGGGTCCTAAAGCAAGACAGCTCAGATTTGGGGTCTATCCTTTACAGTTCTATAATAAATAGCCTATCCAAATAAACAAACGGATATGTACATCACCTTGGGAAGTGGTAAGACACATGATGAAAATGAAAACTGTGTAAGCAGAGAGAATGGTAGAGTGGGTGGTGGTAGTAGGGCTCAGTTGTGTCCGCCTCTGTGGCCCTATGGACTGTAGCCTGCCAGACTCCTCTGTCCATGGGATTCACCAGGCAAGAATACTGGAGTGTGAAGCAATTTCCTTCTCCATAGTGGTGGAGAGGGGTATGCAATTTTAGATAGCAGAGCAGATATTGTCTGTACCTTGTGTACATCTCTTGGTCCTTCAGTAGGATCAGGCCAACCTCCACTTACTCTCTAACTACTAATAGTGCCTGCTTGTCTTTGTCAGTGGGATTTTTGTGAAGTCTGGTCTCGAACAAGGCAGAACTGCACTGGAGGAAAATGAAGACCCTAGGAAAATTACTGTCAAGCAATAGTTTTCAGGAATTTATCTCCCTCAGCTTCCTCAGTTCTCATTAAGGATAACTCCAGAGCATGTTGTTTTCCAGAGTTTCTTTTGCAGTAATAAGTTCCACTGGCCCTTGGTGGTGGCTAGTCTAACCACACAGTTTATATTGGCTCTGTCCTTTACCTGTCTGACTTGATCACTCTTCTACTTGTGTTTTCCTTTCTTGCCCAAATAACACTTACACTTGAATCTCTGTTTTGGAGTCTGCTTTTGGGAAAGCCTAAACTGAGATAGACTAGCTGGTCAGAAAATGCACCTCTTTGCATTACTGTGAATATATGAAAAATGTGATTAATTACAGTGTAAAGAGCATTCTACATAAAATTTGAGGGAATAACATTCTAGATAGAGGACACTATACATGCCAGGAACCTAAGAAAGGGAGTAGCAAGGCTACCATGACTAATTGGAGTGAAATGAGGACAGGGGATAAGTGAAAAAGTATTGGTTCTAAAGACAAATTTCAGAGAGGATATAATATAACCTTTTCTTTTTCACAAATGAACAAAATGAGGTTCAGTTAGCCTTACTAGAAACAGGAAAAAAACATAGGTGTTCTACCCAAATATGAATCCCAAATTTGTCTGATTCTCCATCTACATTTAAGAGAGTCATGTCCATCTTAGAAGCTTACCATGAGTGTAAGTACAACAAATCAATGAAAAATGAATAAAAGAAATAGTAATATCAAGAAAACAAGCCAAGACTGCTTTTTGCTTTGAGTTTATTTTTGTTTTCTTTTTCTTATTTTTCCCCACTGCTTCTCAAAGTTCAGTGTTGTTTTACCCCTACCTTGCAAGACAGAACAGCTCTGGCTACTGACTCCAGTGAGGGAAGAGTGAGCTGAGAGGCAGGTGCTATCTGTCCTACTGAATTCCACATGAGTAGAGCTAAGGCAGGTATGGAAGCCAGGCCAAGTTTCACATGAGGGTTTGAATACAAGAATTTCTGCTCTGTGGGCTCCCCATCTCAAACATTGTCATTAATGTGAATTCTAACACCTGCCAGTAAATGGGTACTTGATGTCGCCAGTGACTTAATCATTAGCTAAAGTACTCGATCCAAATAATGAGATTGGCAGGTTGAATCTTTTTTTGTGCAAAATTTTTCAGGAATTTATCTCCCTCAGCTTCCTCAGTTCTCATTAAGGATAACTCCAGAGCATGTTGTTTTCCAGAGTTTCTTTTGCAGTAATAAGTTCCACTGGCCCTTGGTGGTGGCTAGTCTAACCACACAGTTTATATTGGCTCTGTCCTTTACCTGTCTGACTTGATCACTCTTCTACTTGTGTTTTCCTTTCTTGCCCAAATAACACTTACACTTGAATCTCTGTTTTGGAGTCTGCTTTTGGGAAAGCCTAAACTGAGATAGACTAGCTGGTCAGAAAATGCACCTCTTTGCATTACTGTGAATATATGAAAAATGTGATTAATTACAGTGTAAAGAGCATTCTACATAAAATTTGAGGGAATAACATTCTAGATAGAGGACACTATACATGCCAGGAACCTAAGAAAGGGAGTAGCAAGGCTACCATGACTAATTGGAGTGAAATGAGGACAGGGGATAAGTGAAAAAGTATTGGTTCTAAAGACAAATTTCAGAGAGGATATAATATAACCTTTTCTTTTTCACAAATGAACAAAATGAGGTTCAGTTAGCCTTACTAGAAACAGGAAAAAAACATAGGTGTTCTACCCAAATATGAATCCCAAATTTGTCTGATTCTCCATCTACATTTAAGAGAGTCATGTCCATCTTAGAAGCTTACCATGAGTGTAAGTACAACAAATCAATGAAAAATGAATAAAAGAAATAGTAATATCAAGAAAACAAGCCAAGACTGCTTTTTGCTTTGAGTTTATTTTTGTTTTCTTTTTCTTATTTTTCCCCACTGCTTCTCAAAGTTCAGTGTTGTTTTACCCCTACCTTGCAAGACAGAACAGCTCTGGCTACTGACTCCAGTGAGGGAAGAGTGAGCTGAGAGGCAGGTGCTATCTGTCCTACTGAATTCCACATGAGTAGAGCTAAGGCAGGTATGGAAGCCAGGCCAAGTTTCACATGAGGGTTTGAATACAAGAATTTCTGCTCTGTGGGCTCCCCATCTCAAACATTGTCATTAATGTGAATTCTAACACCTGCCAGTAAATGGGTACTTGATGTCGCCAGTGACTTAATCATTAGCTAAAGTACTCGATCCAAATAATGAGATTGGCAGGTTGAATCTTTGTGCAATGTACTTTTCCAGAACTAAGCAAGTACATGGTGAATTTATTTGGTATGTTTGCTGTTTACTGCGTGAGATGAGATGAATCCTAGTAATGCCAAAGGGAGGGATTGAATCATTTATTAAGTACAGTCTTGGACAGGTGTCTCAAATGTCAGCTCTAGTATTTAATCTAAACTAATCTTTGGAAAAGTTAGATTTAATGGAAATAAGAACCCAGAGGAATTCAAAGTGCGGGTAGCTGGATGCTTAAATCACAAACACCTCTGTTTATGGCAATCTTTTAAATAAACTCTCTTATTTCGCTCTTATCCTTGTGTGTTCTGAGGTAGAAAGTGCTTGGAAAACTATATTGGCTCATGGGTAGGCAGGATTTATACAAATCAAGTTGTTTACTCTTTATTCCTAACCCTGGCATACACTCTGTTATTTGCAAATAAAGCCACAGAGTTAAATCTGAGCTCAACCCACAGAACTTTTGGCTTTTATAGGTGTCCCTGAAGAGTGATTACATATAGGGTGTACTTAAAATCTGCCATCCTGGGTTGTATTTCCTGATCATAAAATATGATGATAGAAGACAGTTTGAAATGAATAAGGAAAACCTGCCTAAATGACTACAACATATCATATCTAAATATTGACAGATCAAAAGGAATGTGGTTATCCATCACCAAATGCAATTGGTAAAATATATTGGCAAGGCTAAATCTGGAAGCTAAGCACTTGTATCTGTCCCCTTGGCAAGGCATTGTATCCCGTAGCAAATAATAAAATTTATTGTTTCAGTTGAAGCTGTATGTATATATATGTACACACACACACACACACACACACACACACAAAGCAGTAAATGGCAACTCATTCCAGTATACTTGCCTGGAAAATCCTATGGACAGAGGATTCTGGCAGGCTATAGTCCATGGGGTTGCAAAGAGTCAGGCAAGACAGAAGTGACTTAGAACAGCACGTATATACACACATAAATTAGCATGAAAAAATAAAGTGTTAGTTGCTCAGTCATGGCTCTATGTGACCCCATAGGCTTCTCTGTCCCTGGGATTTCCCAAGCAGAGCCACCAGAGAAACTATATATATATGTGTGTATATATATATATATGTATATATATCACACACAATATTTTAGAACCTTGACTATCACTAGCACAGAATCAAATTAAATATTGTGCAAACATATGCTAGAAAAGTAGAAAAGTTCATGATATATTTTGTGAATTTATTAGTCTAAATTAATTTCCCAGTGATGGTGGTATTTGGGAGCTCTTGCCAGCAGTCATATACCATTGGAAAGGTCTTATGGCATATTTGTTTTTTAATATTAAAGAGAAAAGGGCTGGCAAAAAACCAATTGCTAATGACCTGTTCAGTGGTATAAAATCTAAAGACTACTGAACACAGCTAATAATTGCCAAGAAGTTCAAATAGAAAGAGCATTGCTGAAATAAGTAAAAAACACAGCTCAGAACAAGGCAAATGAGTTGGGGAGAAAGACGTGAAGTAAATCAGTGAAGTCTATGAAGTTCCCAAATAAAGTTTCAAAGTCTCTGCTGAAGTTTGCAAAGACTGTTCTTTCTTTTCCTTCTCTCTTCTTTTTTTTTTTTTTCTCTCCCTTCCTTTCTCCTTCCTCTCCCTTCCTTTCTTCTTTTTCTCCTTTTCTTTCTTTCCAATGAATAAGGAAAACCTGCCTAAATGACTACAACATATCATATCTAAATATTGACAGATCAAAAGGAATGTGGTTATCCATCACCAAATGCAATTGGTAAAATATATTGGCAAGGCTAAATCTGGAAGCTAAGCACTTGTATCTGTCCCCTTGGCAAGGCATTGTATCCCGTAGCAAATAATAAAATTTATTGTTTAGTAAGCTTATGTATTAAGTCACACACACACACACACACACACACACAAAGCAGTAAATGGCAACTCATTCCAGTATACTTGCCTGGAAAATCCTATGGACAGAGGATTCTGGCAGGCTATAGTCCATGGGGTTGCAAAGAGTCAGGCAAGACAGAAGTGACTTAGAACAGCACGTATATACACACATAAATTAGCATGAAAAAATAAAGTGTTAGTTGCTCAGTCATGGCTCTATGTGACCCCATAGGCTTCTCTGTCCCTGGGATTTCCCAAGCAGAGCCACCAGAGAAACTATATATATATGTGTGTATATATATATATATGTATATATATACACACACAATATTTTAGAACCTTGACTATCACTAGCACAGAATCAAATTAAATATTGTGCAAACATATGCTAGAAAAGTAGAAAAAGTTCATGATATATTTTGTGAATTTATTAGTCTAAATTAATTTCCCAGTGATGGTGGTATTTGGGAGCTCTTGCCAGCAGTC
Organism: Tragulus kanchil; assembly: GCA_022376925.1. Lineage (NCBI taxonomy): Eukaryota > Metazoa > Chordata > Mammalia > Artiodactyla > Tragulidae > Tragulus > Tragulus kanchil. The sequence continues at coordinate 25,392,314 of JAIOJX010000004.1, forward strand.
ATATACCATTGGAAAGGTCTTATGGCATATTTGTTTTTTAATATTAAAGAGAAAAGGGCTGGCAAAAAACCAATTGCTAATGACCTGTTCAGTGGTATAAAATCTAAAGACTACTGAACACAGCTAATAATTGCCAAGAAGTTCAAATAGAAAGAGCATTGCTGAAATAAGTAAAAAACACAGCTCAGAACAAGGCAAATGAGTTGGGGAGAAAGACGTGAAGTAAATCAGTGAAGTCTATGAAGTTCCCAAATAAAGTTTCAAAGTCTCTGCTGAAGTTTGCAAAGACTGTTCTTTCTTTTCCTTCTCTCTTCTTTTTTTTTTTTTTCTCTCCCTTCCTTTCTCCTTCCTCTCCCTTCCTTTCTTCCTTGCCTCCTTTTCTTTCTTTCCCTTTCTTTCACTCTTTTTTCCTTATATATACATTTTGATAAAATATTGTGTCTTGTGGAATTGAGGGTAATGAACCTTTTCTACAAATAGCCAGATTGTAGGTATCTTCAGCTTTGCAAACATGATAACCTTGGCTGCCACTCTTCATCTCTGCTGTAGTATTCTTTTATTTATTTATTTATTTATTTTGGCAGGGTTGGGGAGGGAGGGAGTGGGCGGGCCACTCCTATCGGTCTTTTGTTTGTCTAGTTTCATCCATCTTTGTTCTTTGGCCCGTGTGGGCCTCCCATCGCGGTGGCGTTTGTTGTCGCAGAGCGCCGGCTCTGGGCACATGCGCTCCAGAGCTCCGGCTCAGTAACTGGGCACATCAGTCCAGCCGCTCCGCGGCACGTGGGATCTTCCCAGGCCAGGGATCGAACCGGCACCCCTTGTACTGCAAGGCGGTGTCCTTACCCACTGCACCACCAGGGAAGGGAAGCCCTCTGCTGTAGTATTCTGAAAGCTGCCATAGATAGTAGGAAACAACTAGGTGTGGCCAACTGAGGACCCTGTCACTACCCCAGGAATATTCAGAGAAGTGTGGAGCATTAGGGTTGGACCAGTGACCACAGAGAGGTAGTGACAGTGGTACGTGGTGGGTGAGAGTCAAGGAGGCTCAAGTTCCTGCATTAAAAAGGACAGTCCCATGCAATGAAGAATAGTCTTCCCCATAATGCCAGAAGTGCACCACACTGTATGCTCATTAATAAACAAAAACAAAAGTGTTGGCTTGTGGCAGATCTTATTGATTGCCAATTGATTAACCAATCACCACTCCCTGCTTCTCCCTTGCTAATATAACTCTTACTTTATTCAGGTAGCATTTAGATGCCAGTGTGCCTCTGAGAATACTGCCTCCTCCACCCCTCAACCCTCCAGCTACAGGAATGAACCACGTTTTCAATTCAGTCACAGTAACCTTGGTCCATTTTGCCAGTCACTGAGTCATCTGACTCTGTGCTTGCCTAATGGACGTAAGAAAAAGCCTACTTAACAGCTCCTTGGAAAGTTCTCCCTCCATGGTAAAAAGACAAAGTTGAATAGAGAACCGTCTTCCCTCAACCCTTTCTTTTTGATTCAGATTAATGCTCAAAACAGTTACATATATTTCTCAACTGTGACAGAAGAACCCAGAGAATCCGATGAAATCAAACCAGTGCCTGACATTACTGAGGCCCTCAATTAATCTGAGGATCACCTATCTTAGCGATCCTATTATATGAGACTATTCTTAGAATGTAGATTATTTTGTAGCTAAGCATTCTTAAAGTTTCATCCAAAAGCATACCAATTCCTATATGGAAACTATGATTTTCCTTGCCCATGAGCAAATAAGGTCTATATATGGACAAGTGTCTAGGTATAGCTTTCTCACATTTGGTTAAAAATAATTTGAGTAGGACTTGAGAGATTCTCTAATTCCCCACATCCAAGTTCAAGTACAAAGCAACATATATATCTGTTATGTTCTTGATGAAGTGATTCGATATCTTTATGACTAGGAAAACATAACGTACAGAATACATGACTTGCTTTAGAAAGGAAAGTCTCATTTTAGAAAGTAATGTTCTAATGTTAAGAACACTGCATCCTTTCCAGTCAAGTTAGTAAAATGAAAACCAACCTTTAAGGAATAGAGTATAACATGAGTTTTCTTTCTACATTTTTTTAAGCGTTTACTTGTTATGCTAAAATAATGAAAAGTAACTAAAATATAATTTATGTAGCTAATAATTATTTGTAAATAAAATAATAAGTGATTGGAAGACTTCTAAATTTAGGTGCATGGAACCATGTTGGGGGAAAGCAGAGGAAAGAGAAAAGGACATCATTTGCCATAAAAGAAATTGGAAAGGGGATTTGATGAGAACTAAAAATTACTCTGTTCCATCCATTTCCATCAAGAGGAATAGTCTAATTCCTTATATAAGATGACATACAAAGTTTTTTTAGACCCAGTAATCTCTTCTATATGTTATATCTATAGAAGAAACCTAAAGAAACTGTATTAAATCTATCAATCCAGTAAATGGACGTAATAAAAAGCCTACTTAACAGCTCCTTGGAAAGTTCTCCCTCCATGGTAAAAAGACAAAGTTGAATAGAGAACCGTCTTCCCTCAACCCTTTCTTTTTGATTCAGATTAATGCTCAAAACAGTTACATATATTTCTCAACTGTGACAGAAGAACCCAGAGAATCCGATGAAATCAAACCAGTGCCTGACATTACTGAGGCCCTCAATTAATCTGAGGATCACCTATCTTAGCGATCCTATTATATGAGACTATTCTTAGAATGTAGATTATTTTGTAGCTAAGCATTCTTAAAGTTTCATCCAAAAGCATACCAATTCCTATATGGAAACTATGATTTTCCTTGCCCATGAGCAAATAAGGTCTATATATGGACAAGTGTCTAGGTATAGCTTTCTCACATTTGGTTAAAAATAATTTGAGTAGGACTTGAGAGATTCTCTAATTCCCCACATCCAAGTTCAAGTACAAAGCAACATATATATCTGTTATGTTCTTGATGAAGTGATTCGATATCTTTATGACTAGGAAAACATAACGTACAGAATACATGACTTGCTTTAGAAAGGAAAGTCTCATTTTAGAAAGTAATGTTCTAATGTTAAGAACACTGCATCCTTTCCAGTCAAGTTAGTAAAATGAAAACCAACCTTTAAGGAATAGAGTATAACATGAGTTTTCTTTCTACATTTTTTTAAGCGTTTACTTGTTATGCTAAAATAATGAAAAGTAACTAAAATATAATTTATGTAGCTAATAATTATTTGTAAATAAAATAATAAGTGATTGGAAGACTTCTAAATTTAGGTGCATGGAACCATGTTGGGGGAAAGCAGAGGAAAGAGAAAAGGACATCATTTGCCATAAAAGAAATTGGAAAGGGGATTTGATGAGAACTAAAAATTACTCTGTTCCATCCATTTCCATCAAGAGGAATAGTCTAATTCCTTATATAAGATGACATACAAAGTTTTTTTAGACCCAGTAATCTCTTCTATATGTTATATCTATAGAAGAAACCTAAAGAAACTGTATTAAATCTATCAATCCAGTAAATGGAAGTTACAGAAGAGTTTGAGGGAAAAAATAGACACAAGCCAGGTTAATTTTGGAGATTATCAAGGCTTCATTTTATAACTGAACCAAGTTTGCATCTAAATTGGAGTAGTCTTCTTTTGTCCTGTTAGATTGTCTGTCCATTCCATGGTACATGGCATCACATGTTTTCTTAATGCTATTAGAGGTTTTTCAGGCATGTGGATGTGGGTGGGACAATGAGCATTTGCAGCAGAATCTTCATCTTGGTGACTTTTCCAGAGCCATCTGGATTCCTGTATATTCTCTGCATGTCTACTCAGAAGGATAATTAGATTAAAAAAAAAAAAAAAACAGATAAAAGGATGTAAACATGCAAGGGAAAAGGAAGCCCTCTGTGATCAACTCCCCGAGTAGAGCTACTTCCTGATTAAAATACTAATACATGACAATTGGTCTGTTAAGTCTGAGAGAGTTTGGCAGGATCAGATGAGTGTATCCTTTCTGCCTCCTTCTGTCAGCAATAACTGAGCAATCCAGCCTGGTGATTGGAAGAGCACATTTTCTTTGTCCTGCACATGCTGTATTTATCCTTCACAAATATCCACAAAACTCAGCGGGGATTTGGCTGAGAGTGTAGGATCACTCCCTGCAGAAAAACTGGTAATAAATCTGGGAGGCTTTGTACAAGATCTGAAAGCTGCCTTCAGAATTTGCCGGAGGAGGTGTGTATAGCCAGGAGTAAGGAGATTATGTAAATGACAGAGGAGAGCTAGGGGAGCCTGGTGAGGCGAGGCCCAAACCTGAATGCCCTCTGAATATTGTCTCAGCAAGAGGGAGTTAGAGGTTCAGACTATGCTCTGGGTATATAACCTTTTCCTTCGACTACTGGAAGTTAAGTAGGACATTTGAGTGCTCTATTTTTCTTGAAATATGTAGACATTTAAAGGAAAATTTCCATCTCTGTCTTGTAAAGCATACTTTAAAGATGCATTCCAATTTTGTACTTTCACCTTAAGAATTGTTCCACATTACTTATTTCTAGTGTTCTGTAAATTAGTCCTTTTTTTCCCGAATAACTTGGAAACAATGCTTTGGAAATGGGTTCTGAAAATGAGATTTCAGTGTGCTCAGAGGAATACTTCGGTTTCCATTCACCTGGAATGCTTATTTCAAAATGTGAGAATATGGCCACAACTCCTCCCCACCACAAACAGAGAATTTGAATCCTCTGGTGGTGTGGGGACCTGAAACCTGCTCATTTAACAGATTCTCCAGTGACTCTGAAAGACACTAAGGCTCAGACAAGGCTGTTTTAGAAAGCTGTAGGAGGACAGACAAAGAAAGAGAAAACAAGGTGACAAACTGTGAAAATATACAAAGCAGGTGAATCCTTTTTCACCCATTGTTTTGGCACAGTGAGAACATCACTAAATACATACTATGTTTGCTTTAGAATGCTGCTTTACACATAATATATATTCATGAGGATTTTTCTTAACAAACATCAATTTCATAACTAGGAATGAAAACTTTCTAAATCTAATTTGATGGCATCTAGAAAACAGAACATGAAATCTCATAGGGAACATCTTTCCGTATAACCTTACAAAGAGAATCATTGTTTTCTATTTACTTTTTTCTTTACGAAACGCCTCTTCTAATATTGCATTCTTGTAAAGCATGGATCAAGAAACTGCACCATGCCCTTAGGGAGAGAGGGAAACTAGGCCTAGATGTGCTCAAATAAAATATATTAATACAATGATTATAAAGGTGCTTTGATGAGGAGAAATACAACAGGGAATATTTGGTTGGTAGGCCTCAATAACTTCTATTAAGTTATTTGAAGGAATATTTTACCAATAGCTATAATGTTTACTCTTAAGCACATATGTCTCTCTGTGGATTTTCCACAAACCATATCAATTTCATCAGATTTTTTAGCTACTCATGAAACATACATTTTTCAGTTATAATAACCATAGAAGTAAGTACAACAGTCCCGAAAAGATTGAGATTTTGGCAAACTTGAAAACATTTCTCCACTTCAATATTAACATAAATAAAAGATTCCAACCATGGTTATGAACCTCAGTCTAAGAATTGTTCCACATTACTTATTTCAAGTGTTCTGTAAATTAGTCCTTTTTCCCGAATAACTTGGAAACAATGCTTTGGAAATGGGTTCTGAAAATGAGATTTCAGTGTGCTCAGAGGAATACTTCGGTTTCCATTCACCTGGAATGCTTATTTCAAAATGTGAGAATATGGCCACAACTCCTCCCCACCACAAACAGAGAATTTGAATCCTCTGGTGGTGTGGGGACCTGAAACCTGCTCATTTAACAGATTCTCCAGTGACTCTGAAAGACACTAAGGCTCAGACAAGGCTGTTTTAGAAAGCTGTAGGAGGACAGACAAAGAAAGAGAAAACAAGGTGACAAACTGTGAAAATATACAAAGCAGGTGAATCCTTTTTCACCCATTGTTTTGGCACAGTGAGAACATCACTAAATACATACTATGTTTGCTTTAGAATGCTGCTTTACACATAATATATATTCATGAGGATTTTTCTTAACAAACATCAATTTCATAACTAGGAATGAAAACTTTCTAAATCTAATTTGATGGCATCTAGAAAACAGAACATGAAATCTCATAGGGAACATCTTTCCGTATAACCTTACAAAGAGAATCATTGTTTTCTATTTATTTTTTTCTTTACGAAACGCCTCTTCTAATATTGCATTCTTGTAAAGCATGGATCAAGAAACTGCACCATGCCCTTAGGGAGAGAGGGAAACTAGGCCTAGATGTGCTCAAATAAAATATATTAATACAATGATTATAAAGGTGCTTTGATGAGGAGAAATACAACAGGGAATATTTGGTTGGTAGGCCTCAATAACTTCTATTAAGTTATTTGAAGGAATATTTTACCAATAGCTATAATGTTTACTCTTAAGCACATATGTCTCTCTGTGGATTTTCCACAAACCATATCAATTTCATCAGATTTTTTAGCTACTCATGAAACATACATTTTTCAGTTATAATAACCATAGAAGTAAGTACAACAGTCCCGAAAAGATTGAGATTTTGGCAAACTTGAAAACATTTCTCCACTTCAATATTAACATAAATAAAAGATTCCAACCATGGTTATGAACCTCAGTCTACCAGAAATTGAGGCTTCTGCTAAAATTCTATTATTCACTGGCTGATTGAATTGAAAACCAAGATCTCTCTCTTTTGGAGTGCCTCAAGTGTAGCAATGTTTCAGTTTGGATGGATATGGAGAATGTATTATTGGATTAATTAGTTAATTAGAAAAATTCACAGCTGCACTGACAGTGCATTTACTGTGTCTATGTTAATGAGGCAGAGCATAAACTCCAAAATTGAAATTTACAGAAAAATTTATTTATCTGGTATTTTTTCTGAAAGCTGATAAAAGAAAAAGCCTTGTATTCTAAGAAACTAGACTCTTCTAGATGGTAATCAAGGGCCTGTTTTTATAGTCTTGATTTTGTATTTTTTATAAATAATCATACATAAAATGTATTATATATTTCTACTTTTATATGCATATCTTTAGTTCAGTTGTATGATATTTATTACTGGTTTTCATAATTGAACCACTAATGAGGTGGTAGAATTGTAGACTTGTGTCTCCACCAGGCAAAATACAAATCAGAAATCTTGTTACTCTCAAAGGGAGTTGTTATTTCCTCTTTTTTTTTCTTCTTTTTTCATTATTAGGGCGTATGCGATTATTTTTGAAGAGATTAGATATTATTTTCAGCCATTTAAATATTCTTCCAAATATCTTCCTAATAAGGAAGGGAATATTTTCTCCTGTTGTCAAAAAGCACAGCTGTGAGTTTTTCTAATTGCTCAATTAATCTAATGATACACTTTCCCCATCATTACGAAACTAATATGTTTCAGCACCCAAGCTGTATTCTTTACTGGATCTGTCTTGTTTGTTTTTGATAGTATTGACTTGTGAAATTATGTACATGCTTAGTATAATTTAGTAATATAAGCTCCATATTTTATATTATAAAAGGATTGGCTTTTGAAACTTGAAAACATTTCTCCACTTCAATATTAACATAAATAAAAGATTCCAACCATGGTTATGAACCTCAGTCTACCAGAAATTGAGGCTTCTGCTAAAATTCTATTATTCACTGGCTGATTGAATTGAAAACCAAGATCTCTCTCTTTTGGAGTGCCTCAAGTGTAGCAATGTTTCAGTTTGGATGGATATGGAGAATGTATTATTGGATTAATTAGTTAATTAGAAAAATTCACAGCTGCACTGACAGTGCATTTACTGTGTCTATGTTAATGAGGCAGAGCATAAACTCCAAAATTGAAATTTACAGAAAAATTTATTTATCTGGTATTTTTTCTGAAAGCTGATAAAAGAAAAAGCCTTGTATTCTAAGAAACTAGACTCTTCTAGATGGTAATCAAGGGCCTGTTTTTATAGTCTTGATTTTGTATTTTTTATAAATAATCATACATAAAATGTATTATATATTTCTACTTTTATATGCATATCTTTAGTTCAGTTGTATGATATTTATTACTGGTTTTCATAATTGAACCACTAATGAGGTGGTAGAATTGTAGACTTGTGTCTCCACCAGGCAAAATACAAATCAGAAATCTTGTTACTCTCAAAGGGAGTTGTTATTTCCTCTTTTTTTTTCTTCTTTTTTCATTATTAGGGCGTATGCGATTATTTTTGAAGAGATTAGATATTATTTTCAGCCATTTAAATATTCTTCCAAATATCTTCCTAATAAGGAAGGGAATATTTTCTCCTGTTGTCAAAAAGCACAGCTGTGAGTTTTTCTAATTGCTCAATTAATCTAATGATACACTTTCCCCATCATTACGAAACTAATATGTTTCAGCACCCAAGCTGTATTCTTTACTGGATCTGTCTTGTTTGTTTTTGATAGTATTGACTTGTGAAATTATGTACATGCTTAGTATAATTTAGTAATATAAGCTCCATATTTTATATTATAAAAGGATTGGCTTTTGAACCTGGAAAAATGTTACTTTATGCAAAAGATCTCAACTAACAATAACATGAGCATTTTTACCTTTGTTTGAGTTTCAGCTACCACTTTCTTGAAATTGCTTATTATCTAAATAAAAAAATCTAAAAGAAATATTATCACCATAAGAGTGAGCAATAAGGAATAGTATAAATGGGCATAGAAGACCTTTCTCCTAATTTAATGAATGATTACAAAGTATACTTATTTTCTAATGTGACATAATTTGCATCAGAAAACAAATTGCTCCATGTGTTGTAATTGATTTTCATACATTTATTTTTCTTTTTATGAGATTTAAAAGAAATAGTATATGGACTTCCCTATCACATTAATAAAACTTCAGAAATAGAACTGTTTCATAAATGCCCTTTAATATTATTATGTATTTTTCCTGTTTCAAGTGCAGTTTTGGTGAGATCCTTACCTCTTTGCTCCTACTCAGATATCATTTGTCCACATGGTCCTTAGAGTCACTCTTCCCTTCGTTGACATCAGTTCTTACCTTAAACACCTTAATTAAGCCCCTGCAGTGGATCAGGGACACCAGGGCCTTCTGCATGGATTGTCTCTGGTCAACCTGTGAGCATTGTTGTTTGCCTTTCACAGGGAAGAGAGCTGAGACTTGGAATAAGGAACTCAAAAGGACAAAGAATTATTAAATAATAAGACCAAGATCCAACCTCATCTGGTTTCAGAGCCCATGCAGTTCATCTCTGCTGTATTGCAGAGTAAACTATTGGATATACTACCTGCAGGTGTTGACTTTCTGACTGATTTGACCTGTGTTTGCATCTCTGCTGTATTGCAGAGTAAATATCTTCAAATAATAAGGAAGGAATATTTTCTCCTGTTGTCAAAAAGCACAGCTGTGAGTTTTCTAATTGCTCAATTAATCTAATGATACACTTTCCCCATCATTACGAAACTAATATGTTTCAGCACCCAAGCTGTATTCTTTACTGGATCTGTCTTGTTTGTTTTGATAGTATTGACTTGTGAAATTATGTACATGCTTAGTATAATTTAGTAATATAAGCTCCATATTTTATATTATAAAAGGATTGGCTTTTGAACCTGGAAAAATGTTACTTTATGCAAAAGATCTCAACTAACAATAACATGAGCATTTTTACCTTTGTTTGAGTTTCAGCTACCACTTTCTTGAAATTGCTTATTATCTAAATAAAAAAATCTAAAAGAAATATTATCACCATAAGAGTGAGCAATAAGGAATAGTATAAATGGGCATAGAAGACCTTTCTCCTAATTTAATGAATGATTACAAAGTATACTTATTTTCTAATGTGACATAATTTGCATCAGAAAACAAATTGCTCCATGTGTTGTAATTGATTTTCATACATTTATTTTTCTTTTTATGAGATTTAAAAGAAATAGTATATGGACTTCCCTATCACATTAATAAAACTTCAGAAATAGAACTGTTTCATAAATGCCCTTTAATATTATTATGTATTTTTCCTGTTTCAAGTGCAGTTTTGGTGAGATCCTTACCTCTTTGCTCCTACTCAGATATCATTTGTCCACATGGTCCTTAGAGTCACTCTTCCCTTCGTTGACATCAGTTCTTACCTTAAACACCTTAATTAAGCCCCTGCAGTGGATCAGGGACACCAGGGCCTTCTGCATGGATTGTCTCTGGTCAACCTGTGAGCATTGTTGTTTGCCTTTCACAGGGAAGAGAGCTGAGACTTGGAATAAGGAACTCAAAAGGACAAAGAATTATTAAATAATAAGACCAAGATCCAACCTCATCTGGTTTCAGAGCCCATGCAGTTCATCTCTGCTGTATTGCAGAGTAAACTATTGGATATACTACCTGCAGGTGTTGACTTTCTGACTGATTTGACCTGTGCTTTCAAATGAACCATGGCTCTCTGTCTCTTAGTCCTAGGGAACTCTAAGCCTTATTAAAGGGATGTTTCTGAGTAGTTTGTTGATTCCAGTTGAATTTCATTCAGAGTTGCTCTCATGTCCTTACCAGCTGTTAAGTTTGATCTTTGTTCTAATTATAAGCATGGATCCATGAACACTTCTCATAAGATTCTGTATCTGTCCTCTATTCTCTACATTAATAAGCAGTAAATAAGCTTTTATATACCATGTTTGACCTCTACAAGTGGAGGCTTGGGTATACTGGAAAATCACTTAGACTTATCATGCCATTTTAGTGGCACATTGGTCAATATTAAACAACTCATTTAAAAATAAATGCGCTATGCATTTTCTCCATTATTTTAAAAGCATATTGAAGAGAAAAAAAAGCTAAAAATGCCTCTCTGGAAAAAAAAAAAAAAAAAAAAAAAACACAAAATGCCTTTCTGCTAGTTCCCTTTACTATTAGAATTAGTAATTGACTGAACTTGAGCTTTTACCATTGATTCTTGCTTTGCTTTAACATTGAAAAATAATGTCTATAGGATGAAAAGTTTACTGGGAATATTCATTCTTTCAACCATTTTATAATTTATTCATTCATATACCTCTTGTTATTTTTATTATTTCTACTTTGATCTCCATAATGTACCTAAAGCATGAACAATGTTCCATTATTCATTTATTCATGAGTATTATATATGTATATGTATGTATGTGTGTATAGATATATAGACATATCTATGCACACAACTAAATGCTTAAAACAAACAGAGGAGAATGGACACTGAAACAAAAAATTTTGTAACTTGAACGCCTGCTTCATGCCAATGTTATGAAAATATCTGAGGAGCAAAAGGGGTGTCCTACTGAACAGTGCATCAGTTTTAGTATTAGAAATCATAATCAGACTGCAGTGTACTTCCTGGACATTTTTTATATTGCACTTGATAGAATAATAGGCCTTCAGTCTCTGGTTTCAGAGCCCATGCAGTTCATCTCTGCTGTATTGCAGAGTAAACTATTGGATATACTACCTGCAGGTGTTGACTTTCTGACTGATTTGACCTGTGCTTTCAAATGAACCATGGCTCTCTGTCTCTTAGTCCTAGGGAACTCTAAGCCTTATTAAAGGGATGTTTCTGAGTAGTTTGTTGATTCCAGTTGAATTTCATTCAGAGTTGCTCTCATGTCCTTACCAGCTGTTAAGTTTGATCTTTGTTCTAATTATAAGCATGGATCCATGAACACTTCTCATAAGATTCTGTATCTGTCCTCTATTCTCTACATTAATAAGCAGTAAATAAGCTTTTATATACCATGTTTGACCTCTACAAGTGGAGGCTTGGGTATACTGGAAAATCACTTAGACTTATCATGCCATTTTAGTGGCACATTGGTCAATATTAAACAACTCATTTAAAAATAAATGCGCTATGCATTTTCTCCATTATTTTAAAAGCATATTGAAGAGAAAAAAAAGCTAAAAATGCCTCTCTGGAAAAAAAAAAAAAAAAAAAAACACAAAATGCCTTTCTGCTAGTTCCCTTTACTATTAGAATTAGTAATTGACTGAACTTGAGCTTTTACCATTGATTCTTGCTTTGCTTTAACATTGAAAAATAATGTCTATAGGATGAAAAGTTTACTGGGAATATTCATTCTTTCAACCATTTTATAATTTATTCATTCATATACCTCTTGTTATTTTTATTATTTCTACTTTGATCTCCATAATGTACCTAAAGCATGAACAATGTTCCATTATTCATTTATTCATGAGTATTATATATGTATATGTATGTATGTGTGTATAGATATATAGACATATCTATGCACACACAACTAAATGCTTAAAACAAACAGAGGAGAATGGACACTGAAACAAAAAATTTTGTAACTTGAACGCCTGCTTCATGCCAATGTTATGAAAATATCTGAGGAGCAAAAGGGGTGTCCTACTGAACAGTGCATCAGTTTTAGTATTAGAAATCATAATCAGACTGCAGTGTACTTCCTGGACATTTTTTATATTGCACTTGATAGAATAATAGGCCTTCAGTCTCTGATACGAATTGTCTAAAATTAAAAAAAAAAAAAAGGAGGGTGGAGCTAAGATGGCGGCGTAGAAGGACGTGCACTCATCTCTCCTGCAAAATCGCCTGAATTGTGACGAGTTCCTGGGAAACCATCGACGAAAGGAGGCTGGATCTGATCACAGAAAGGACACCCCACATCGAAGAACAAAGGAGAAGCCGCATCAAGACGGTAGGAGGGGCGCAATCGCACTTTTAAAAGTCAAACCTCATACCCGCCAGAGAGGCTGGGCGGGTCAAAGCCGCAAAGCCTGTTGCAGATCAAAACCCGGGAGAGGAGCACTAACACCCACAAGGGACTGGGCCAGACCTGCTTTGGAGGGTCCAGGTGCCCCCTTGAGCTAGAAGTGCCCTTGAGCAGGCCTCGGAAGGGCGGCACTCAGTTCCCTTTGGAGGAGGTTACCATTAACCCGATCACAGAGCCACCGAGGAGGAATGGAAAGTCTCTGCACACTGTGATCAGGGAGAGAGGAATAGCGATCCTGCATGTGACTGAGCCAGACTCACCTCTGAGTAACCTGACATCTCCCGCGGTGGCGGGGGTCGACGGTGGCCTGCAGCAGGGTCGGGGGCACTGTGGAAGTACTTCCCATAGAGCGTGTGGGAATAAATCCTCTGTGAGACAGATGCCATTTTCCCTACTGTAGTTTGGCTGCTGGTCAAACTGCAGGGCTGCTGGTCAAGCTACAGGGAGGGAATTTAGCTCCACCCAGCAAGAAAAGGGATTTGGATTAAGAAACTCCCAGGGCCAGCCTGGGCGGGCCTTTTAATTCTGGAATAGGCCAAAACAAACAAGCAGTCAAAGAGGTCTTCAGATCCAACCACTGCCAGAGGCAAGAAAAAGACTGATAATTCCTGAATAGTCAGCAAGAGACAGAAGAACATAAACACTATTTTCACGTTTTGTCTGAAGCTGGAGTTACTGCTGGACTTTAAAATTTCATTCTTTGTATTGTATTACTTTGTTTCAAATTTTTTTTTTTTCTCTTTTTTCCAAACCCACTCAGCGCACCCACCGTTTTTTGTTTTTGTTTTTGTTTTTTTTTTCTTATCTTGAGGGTGTGTGTGAGAGAGAGAGTGGGTGTGTTCATTTCCTTCACTGAATTCTATTGAAGCTACTAATCTTATCAGTAAGACTGAATATATTCAAGTTTACATAATTTTTTTTTTCTTTTTCTTTTTAAACCACACATTTTATTTTGGTATAAACTTCTGGTTCCCCATTGGCCTTTTAAGGTTCTGTGGGGGTTTTGTTTGTTTTTATTATTTTTGTTTTGTTTTTCTATATTTTTCTATAAAATTTAGATCTTTTAATTTTTAATAATTTTTTCATTTGTACTACTACCTCCTCTATAATTCTTTGCTTTCTCTGAAGCTCCTTTCCTATAGCACTAAATTCTAATACATACAAATCTTTATCTCCCTATATTTAACTTTGCAATATTATTCTATATTTCGCTTCTATCCTCCCTTTCTCTTTTTCCCTTTCCCCACTATATTTCTTAGTCTGTTCTGTCCTCATTGCCTTATCCCCAACGGGGATCCTGCTCTAGCATTATTCTCCAATTGGTTCTCTGCTTAGTTTGCTTATTAACTTGTGGATATCATTCTTGGATTTCTCTATTCGCCGTGCTAACGTATTGTACTGTATTTTTGATTGGAATGCTTGGGTTATGTTATAGCTGTATATGTTTATGTGTATAATTCAATACGCTAGATAGTACTTGCATAATTTTAAATTGCCATTTGTCAAAGGTATACCTTCTGTTTCTCATTTGCAAATTTTTTCTGCTGGTCAAACTGCAGGGCTGCTGGTCAAGCTACAGGAGGAATTTAGCTCCACCCAGCAAGAAAAGGATTTGGATTAAGAAACTCCCAGGGCCAGCCTGGGCGGGCCTTTAATTCTGGAATAGGCCGAAATAAACAAGCAGTCAAAGAGGTCTTCAGATCCAACCACTGCCAGAGGCAAGAAAAAGACTGATAATTCCTGAATAGTCAGCAAGAGACAGAAGAACATAAACACTATTTTCACGTTTTGTCTGAAGCTGGAGTTACTGCTGGACTTTAAAATTTCATTCTTTGTATTGTATTACTTTGTTTCAAATTTTTTTTTTTTCTCTTTTTTCCAAACCCACTCAGCGCACCCACCGTTTTTTGTTTTTGTTTTTGTTTTTTTTTTCTTATCTTGAGGGTGTGTGTGAGAGAGAGAGTGGGTGTGTTCATTTCCTTCACTGAATTCTATTGAAGCTACTAATCTTATCAGTAAGACTGAATATATTCAAGTTTACATAATTTTTTTTTTCTTTTTCTTTTTAAACCACACATTTTATTTTGGTATAAACTTCTGGTTCCCCATTGGCCTTTTAAGGTTCTGTGGGGGTTTTGTTTGTTTTTATTATTTTGGCTTTGTTTTTCTATATTTTTCTATAAAATTTAGATCTTTTAATTTTTAATAATTTTTTCATTTGTACTACTACCTCCTCTATAATTCTTTGCTTTCTCTGAAGCTCCTTTCCTATAGCACTAAATTCTAATACATACAAATCTTTATCTCCCTATATTTAACTTTGCAATATTATTCTATATTTCGCTTCTATCCTCCCTTTCTCTTTTTCCCTTTCCCCACTATATTTCTTAGTCTGTTCTGTCCTCATTGCCTTATCCCCAACGGGGATCCTGCTCTAGCATTATTCTCCAATTGGTTCTCTGCTTAGTTTGCTTATTAACTTGTGGATATCATTCTTGGATTTCTCTATTCGCCGTGCTAACGTATTGTACTGTATTTTTGATTGGAATGCTTGGGTTATGTTATAGCTGTATATGTTTATGTGTATAATTCAATACGCTAGATAGTACTTGCATAATTTTTAAATTGCCATTTGTCAAAGGTATACCTTCTGTTTCTCATTTGCATATATATGTTTTAATATCATTTAATGCCATGACAAACCAGCCGTGAAATCTTCATTCCCTGGTCAGGCAACAAGCCCCGGGGTTTTAAGGAGGGTGCTCTGACTCCAAAACTCTACAATACTAGAGAACGCATAACACTAAAGAGCAGTATACAAGTGAGAACGCCAGCAAAGGTAATCACTTGTATACAAGTCCTGACATCACCCAATCACCAGCATCACCCAGAATAGAAGCCCCATCCAAACAACAAACACCAACAGATGTAACTCAAAGTCTGGGAAAAGGAAATCCCAAACAGAATCAGTTTTAAAAAATTAATAATAACAATGA
Source organism: Tragulus kanchil (assembly GCA_022376925.1). Taxonomy (NCBI): domain Eukaryota; kingdom Metazoa; phylum Chordata; class Mammalia; order Artiodactyla; family Tragulidae; genus Tragulus; species Tragulus kanchil. Next base: position 25,408,138 of record JAIOJX010000004.1, read on the forward strand.
AACGGCAGAGAAATACCACACAAGTGAAGGAACAATCCACAAACACACAAGATCAAATTAATGAAGAGAATTTGGACAAACTTTCTGAAAGTGATTTCAGAAGAATGATAATAAAGATGATCAAAGACACTGAAAACAGAATTTCAGAGAAATTGCAAGATACAACTAACACACTGAATAAAGAAATACAAGAACTTACCAAAAAAGTAACAGAGACAAACAACTCAATTGCTGAACTGAAAAACACTGTAGAAGGAATCAAGAGCAGAGTATCTGAGACAGAAGACCGGATAAGTGAGCTGGAAGATAAAATGGTGGAAGTAACTGCTGAGAAACAGACTCTAGCTCAAAGAATGAAAAGAGCAGAGGACAGCCTCAGACTTTGCTTTCTCTGAAGCTCCTTTCCTATAGCACAAACCTCTTTATCTCCCTATATTTAACTTTGCATTGTTATTCTATATTTCGCTTCTATCCTCCCTTTCTCTTTTTCTCTTTCCCACTATATTTCTTAGTCTGTTCTGTCCTCATTGCCTTATCCCCAACGGGGATCCTGCTCTAGCATTATTCTCCAATTGGTTCTCTGCTTAGTTTGCTTATTAACTTGTGGATATCATTCTTGGATTTCTCTATTCGCCGTGCTAACGTATTGTACTGTATTTTTGATTGGAATGCTTGGGTTATGTTATAGCTGTATATGTTTATGTGTATAATTCAATACGCTAGATAGTACTTGCATAATTTTTAAATTGCCATTTGTCAAAGGTATACCTTCTGTTTCTCATTTGCATATATATGTTTTAATATCATTTAATGCCATGACAAACCAGCCGTGAAATCTTCATTCCCTGGTCAGGCAACAAGCCCCGGGGTTTTAAGGAGGGTGCTCTGACTCCAAAACTCTACAATACTAGAGAACGTATAACACTAAAGAGCAGTATACAAGTGAGAACGCCAGCAAAGGTAATCACTTGTATACAAGTCCTGACATCACCCAATCACCAGCATCACCCAGAATAGAAGCCCCATCCAAACAACAAACACCAACAGATGTAACTCAAAGTCTGGGAAAAGGAAATCCCAAACAGAATCAGTTTTAAAAAATTAATAATAACAATGAAACGGCAGAGAAATACCACACAAGTGAAGGAACAATCCACAAACACACAAGATCAAATTAATGAAGAGAATTTGGACAAACTTTCTGAAAGTGATTTCAGAAGAATGATAATAAAGATGATCAAAGACACTGAAAACAGAATTTCAGAGAAATTGCAAGATACAACTAACACACTGAATAAAGAAATACAAGAACTTACCAAAAAAGTAACAGAGACAAACAACTCAATTGCTGAACTCAAAAACACTGTAGAAGGAATCAAGAGCAGAGTATCTGAGACAGAAGACCGGATAAGTGAGCTGGAAGATAAAATGGTGGAAGTAACTGCTGAAAAACAGACTCTAGCTCAAAGAATGAAAAGAGCAGAGGACAGCCTCAGAGACTTCTGGGATAATATCAAACGCACCAATATTCGAATTATAGGGGTTCCAGAAGAAGAAGAAAAAAAGAAAGGCTATGAGAAAATTTTTGAAGAGATTATAGTTGAAAATTTCCCCAACATGGGAAAAGAAATAGTCAATCAAGTCCAAGAAGCACAAAGAGTACCTAACAGAATCAATCCAAGAAGAAACACACCAAGACACATATTAATGAAGTTAACACAAATTAAACACAAAGATAGAATTCTCAAAGCAGCAAGGGAAAAGCAACTAGTGACATACAAGGGAAAGCCCATCCGTTTAACAGCTGATCTGTCAACGGAAACTCTGCAGGCCAGAAGGGAATGGCAGGACACATTTAAACGGCTGAAAGAGAATAATCTGCAACCAAGAATCCTCTACCCTGCAAGGATCTCCTTCAAAATGGATGGAGAAATCAAAAGCTTTACAGACAAGCAAAAATTAAAAGAATTTAGTCACACCAAACCAGCCTTACAACAAATGTTAAAGGGACTTATATAGAAAACAAGTATAAAAGGAGAAGATCCACGAAACAAATCCATCATAACATCTAAGAAGATGACAATAGGATCATTTGTATCAATAATTACTCTGAATGTCAATGGACTAAACGCCCCAACCAAAAGACACAGAGTGGCTGAATGGATCCAAAAACACGACCCATACATATGCTGCCTCCAAGAAACTGATTTCAGACCTAGAGACACTCATAGGCTGAAAGTGAGAGGCTGGAAAAAGATATTCCATGCAAATGGAAATCAAAAGAAAGCTGGAGTAGCAATCCTCATATCAGATAAAATAGATTTTAAAGTAAAGAAGATTCTAAGAGACAAGGCAGGTCACTACATCATGATTAAGGGATCCGTCCAAGAAGAAGACATAACAATCATAAATACCTACGCTCCCAACGCAGGAGCACCCCAATACATAAGACAAACACTTTCAGACATAAAAGAAGACATTGACAGCAACACAATCATAGTAGGAGACTTTAACACTCCTCTCACACCAATGGACAGATCATCCAAACAGAAAATTAATAAAGAAACACAAGCCTTAAATGCCACACTAGAAGAAATGGACTTCATTGATATCTTTAGGACTTTCCATCCAAAAGCAGAAGAATACACTTTCTTCTCAAGTGCTCACAGAACATTCTCCAGGATAGGCCACATCTTGGGCCACAAATCAATCCTCAGTCAATTCAAGAAAACTGAAATTCTATCAACCATCTTCTTGGACCACAATGCAGTGAGACTAGAGATCAACTACAGGAAAAAAAACCGCTAAAAACACAAACACATGGAGAGTAAACAACACATACCTAAAAAAACCAACTGATCATTGAGGAAATCAAAGGAGAAATAAAAAAATTCCTAGAAGAAAATGACAATGAACACACGACAGTGCAAAATCTATGGGATACTGCAAAAGCAGTTCTAAGAGGGAAGTTTATAGCAATACAATCCCACCTCAAGAAACTAGGAAAATCTCAAACAGACGACCTTACCTTACGCTTAAAACAACTGGAGAAAGAAGAACAAAAACACCCCAAAGCCAGCAGAAGAAGGGAAATCATAAAGATCAGAGCAGAAATAAATGAAAAAGAAACGAAAGAAACAATAGTAAAGAAAATAAAGCAAAAAGCTGGTTCTTCGTAAAAGTCAATAAAATCGACACACCACTGGCCAGACTCATCAAGAAAAAGAGAGAGAAGAACCAGATCACCAAAATCAAAAATGAAAAAGGAGAGATTACAACGGATAATGCAGAAATCCAAAGGATTATAAGAGACTATTATGAACAACTCTATGGCAACAAACTGGACAACCTGGAAGAAATGGACAGTTTCTTGGAGAGGATTAATCTCCCAAGACTCAACCAGGAAGAAATAGAAACTATGAACAAGCCAATCACAAGCTCAGAAATCAGAAACTATGGAATTTAAGCCAATTCTGCCAAACAGAAGAAAAAAATAAAAATTTTCCCAAAAATAAAAAAACCTACGCTCCCAACGCAGGAGCACCCCAATACATAAGACAAACACTTTCAGACATAAAAGAAGACATTGACAGCAACACAATCATAGTAGGAGACTTTAACACTCCTCTCACACCAATGGACAGATCATCCAAACAGAAAATTAATAAAGAAACACAAGCCTTAAATGCCACACTAGAAGAAATGGACTTCATTGATATCTTTAGGACTTTCCATCCAAAAGCAGAAGAATACACTTTCTTCTCAAGTGCTCACAGAACATTCTCCAGGATAGGCCACATCTTGGGCCACAAATCAATCCTCAGTCAATTCAAGAAAACTGAAATTCTATCAACCATCTTCTTGGACCACAATGCAGTGAGACTAGAGATCAACTACAGGAAAAAAACCGCTAAAAACACAAACACATGGAGAGTAAACAACACATACCTAAAAAACCAACTGATCATTGAGGAAATCAAAGGAGAAATAAAAAAATTCCTAGAAGAAAATGACAATGAACACACGACAGTGCAAAATCTATGGGATACTGCAAAAGCAGTTCTAAGAGGGAAGTTTATAGCAATACAATCCCACCTCAAGAAACTAGGAAAATCTCAAACAGACGACCTTACCTTACGCTTAAAACAACTGGAGAAAGAAGAACAAAAACACCCCAAAGCCAGCAGAAGAAGGGAAATCATAAAGATCAGAGCAGAAATAAATGAAAAAGAAACGAAAGAAACAATAGTAAAGAAAATAAAGCAAAAAGCTGGTTCTTCGTAAAAGTCAATAAAATCGACACACCACTGGCCAGACTCATCAAGAAAAAGAGAAGAACCAGATCACCAAAATCAAAAATGAAAAAGGAGAGATTACAACGGATAATGCAGAAATCCAAAGGATTATAAGAGACTATTATGAACAACTCTATGGCAACAAACTGGACAACCTGGAAGAAATGGACAGTTTCTTGGAGAGGATTAATCTCCCAAGACTCAACCAGGAAGAAATAGAAACTATGAACAAGCCAATCACAAGCTCAGAAATCGACCTTGTGATCAAAAATCTACCCAAAAATAAAAGCCCAGGGCCAGATGGCTTCACAGCCAAATTCTGCCAAACATTTAAAGAAGAGCTAATGCCTGTCCTTCTAAAACTCTTCCAAAAAATTGCCCAGGAAGGAACACTTCCAAACACATTCTACGAGGCCACCATCACCCTAATACCAAAGCCAGGCAAAAACATCACAAAAAAAGAAAATTATAGGTCAATTTCACTGATGAATCTAGATGCCAAAATCCTCAACAAAATCCTAGCAAACAGAATTCAGCAACACATCAAAAAGCTCATTCATCACGATCAAGTTGGGTTCATCCCAGGCATGCAAGGATTCTTCAACATCCGCAAATCAATCAATGTGATACACCATATCAACAAACTGAGAGACAAAAATCACATGATCATCTCAATAGATGCAGAAAAAGCCTTCGACAAAGTACAGCATCCATTTATGATAAAAACTCTTCAAAAAATGGGCATAGAAGGGACTTATCTTAACATAGTGAAAGCCATGTATGAGAAGCCCACAGTGAACATTATCCTCAATGGTGAAAAACTCAAAGCATTTCCTCTAAGATCAGGAACAAGACAAGGGTGTCCACTTTCACCACTATTATTCAACATAGTCCTGGAAGTTCTAGCAACAGCAATAAGAGAAGAGAAAGAAATCAAAGGAATCCAGATTGGAAAGGAAGAATTCAAACTCTCTCTATTTGCAGATGACATGATATTATACATAGAAAATCCCAAAGACACTATTACAAAACTACTAGAGTTAATCAGCGAATTCAGCAAAGTCACAGGATACAAAATCAATATACAGAAATCACTGGCATTCCTATACACAAACAATGAAAAATCAGAAAATGAAATCAAAGAGGCAATCCCCTTCACCATCGCAACCAAAAGAATCAAATATCTAGGAATAAACCTACCCAAAGAAACAAAAGAACTGTACACAGAAAATTACAAGACACTCATGAGAGACATTAAAGAAGAGTTAAACAGATGGAGAAATATTCCGTGTTCCTGGGTCGGGAGAATCAATATTGTGAAAATGACCATACTACCAAATATCATCTATAGATTCAATGCGATCCCTATCAAACTTCCAATAACATTCTTCACAGAACTAGACCAAAGAATAACACAGTTCATATGGAAACACAAAAGACCTCGAATAGCCAAAGCAATCCTCAGGAAGAAGAATGGAGCTGGGGGGATCAGCCTCCCCAACTTCAGACTCTACTACAAAGCAACAGTCATCAAGACAGTATGGTACTGGCACAAAAATAGAAATATCGACCAATGGAACACGATCGAGAACCCAGAGATAAAGCCACGCACCTATGGGTACCTTATTTTTGACAAAGGAGGCGAACATATAAAATGGGACAAAGACAGCCTCTTCAACAAATGGTGCTGGGAAAATTGGACAGCTACATGCAAGAAAATGAAGTTGGAACATACCCTGACACCATACACAAAGATCAACTCAAAATGGATTAAAGACTTAAATGTAAGGCCAGAAACCACCAAACTCTTAGAGGAGAATATAGGCAAAACCCTCAAGGACATCAATCAAAGCAAGATCTTCTCTGACCCACCTACTAGAATAGTGGAACTAAAAAGACAAATGAACATGTGGGACCTAATGAAACTTAAAAGCTTTTGCACAGCTAAAGAAATTACAAAAAAGCTGAACAGACAGCCCACAGAGTGGGAGAAAATCATAGCAAATGAAACAACAGACAAAGAATTAATCTCCAAAATCTACAAGCAACTCAGACAACTCAGCACTGGAAAAACGAACAACCCAATCAAAAAATGGGAAAAGGACCTAAACAGACACCTCTCCAACGATGACATACAGATGGCCCAAAAACACATGAAACGGTGCTCAACTTCACTAATAATTAGAGAAATGCAAATCAAAACTACAATGAGATATCACCTCACACCCGTCAGAATGGCCATCATCCACAAATCGACAGACAATAAATGCTGGAGAGGCTGCGGAGAAAAGGGAACACTCCTGCATTGCTGGTGGGAGTGTAAATTGATACAGCCTCTATGGAAGACAGTCTGGAGATTTCTTACAAAACTCAAAATAGAAGCACCATATGACCCAGCAATCCCACTCTTAGGCTTATACCCTGATGAAATCAAAACTGAAAGAAGCACCTGTACCCCAATGTTCATTGCAGCTCTCTATACAATAGCTAGAACATGGAAGGAACCTAGATGCCCATCAACGAACGAATGGATCCAAAAGCACTGGTACATATATACAATGGAATACTACACAGCTGTAAAGAGAAATGCAGAAGAATCAACCCTAATGAGGTGGCTGGATCTAGAACATATCATCAAAAGTGAAGTCAGTCAGAAAGAGAAGGACAAATACAGTGTATTAACACATATATATGGAATCTAGTAGGATGGTGATGATGGCACATGCAGTGAAGCGACAGAAAGACAAACATGGACAGTGGACATATGGACATTGTGGGGAAGGAACAGTGGGTGAGAGGCGTAAAGGAAGTAGCATGAAGGCTTGTACTATCATAAGTGAAGAAAATAGCTATAGTCATTGCTCTGTGAGAAAAGGGGATCCTTCAGGGGTGCTGTGTGATGGTCGGGAGGGGAGGGAAGGGGGGGATATACATGTGACTAATCTGAGAACATGTATGTCTGTGAACAACAAAACTGTAAAACTTAAAAGTAAAATAAAGGTTTAAAAAAAAAAAAAAAAGAACTGTTTTTTGAATCATAGAATCATTGTTTGAAAAGAAAAATCCAAGCTAACTCAGCCAAGAAAAATTAAAACTAAATGCTTTGCATGACACTTTAGAGATTTTTTTTTTCAGGTATCTCATTCCTTCAACCACTTTGGGTGACATGATAGTTAAAAGCCCATAAACCTGAACTTAAAGTTATGTCTTGACCACTGTCAGTAGTTTGAGGAGGATATTATTCACATGCCATTCAAGACCTAAACATGTTTTTATCATCACTGCTGACAAAGTCATAAATAACAAATGTCATGTGTCAGATGCCAGGTTTGTATCGAAAGAATACCAATAGAGAAAAAAAGAATAAGACTACAGTCTAGCTGATTTTGAAGTCTTAGACTTGACCTGACTATTAGCAGTCTGAGTCTCTCTGGAGAAGCAAAACTTCGCTTGTGTCTCTGTTTCTCAACTGAAAATTGAAGGCTTTTGGCCAAATAATGTTTCAAGATTCTCAGACTTTAAACTCCTATCATTTCCTACTTGAAGCTTTAGCTATTGTGTGTGAAAACTATTTTAAAAATTACCTCTGTCCTCTAAATGATGTTTTTTTTTTTTTCTAAACACAGACAGTAAGCATGGCCCATACAAAGTTTTCTTTCTTCACATTGTTATAAAAAAAATATTATCTTGAAAATGTACTGTTCCACATTCTGCATATTTGTTTTGTAGCTCATGGTCTTGCTCTTATTCAGCAAAGTAAACAAACATTCCATTGGGGTTAAGGATTAATGGCAAGGAATTGCATGACGGTACAGCATGTAACCTTGAGGGAAGGGATCAAGAAAAGTGTCAGTCAAACACCTGCCTTACTAATTAATTCGTGAACATTGACTGGGGTTGCAGATTTGCTAGTGAGGGAATCAAGTCCCATCCTATAAATACTGGAGAGCAAATAGCATGAAGGCTTGTACTATCATAAGTGAAGAAAATAGCTATAGTCATTGCTCTGTGAGAAAAGGGGATCCTTCAGGGGTGCTGTGTGATGGTCGGGAGGGGAGGGAAGGGGGGGATATACATGTGACTAATCTGAGAACATGTATGTCTGTGAACAACAAAACTGTAAAACTTAAAAGTAAAATAAAGGTTTAAAAAAAAAAAAAAAAGAACTGTTTTTTGAATCATAGAATCATTGTTTGAAAAGAAAAATCCAAGCTAACTCAGCCAAGAAAAATTAAAACTAAATGCTTTGCATGACACTTTAGAGATTTTTTTTTTCAGGTATCTCATTCCTTCAACCACTTTGGGTGACATGATAGTTAAAAGCCCATAAACCTGAACTTAAAGTTATGTCTTGACCACTGTCAGTAGTTTGAGGAGGATATTATTCACATGCCATTCAAGACCTAAACATGTTTTTATCATCACTGCTGACAAAGTCATAAATAACAAATGTCATGTGTCAGATGCCAGGTTTGTATCGAAAGAATACCAATAGAGAAAAAAAGAATAAGACTACAGTCTAGCTGATTTTGAAGTCTTAGACTTGACCTGACTATTAGCAGTCTGAGTCTCTCTGGAGAAGCAAAACTTCGCTTGTGTCTCTGTTTCTCAACTGAAAATTGAAGGCTTTTGGCCAAATAATGTTTCAAGATTCTCAGACTTTAAACTCCTATCATTTCCTACTTGAAGCTTTAGCTATTGTGTGTGAAAACTATTTTAAAAATTACCTCTGTCCTCTAAATGATGTTTTTTTTTTTTTCTAAACACAGACAGTAAGCATGGCCCATACAAAGTTTTCTTTCTTCACATTGTTATAAAAAAAATATTATCTTGAAAATGTACTGTTCCACATTCTGCATATTTGTTTTGTAGCTCATGGTCTTGCTCTTATTCAGCAAAGTAAACAAACATTCCATTGGGGTTAAGGATTAATGGCAAGGAATTGCATGACGGTACAGCATGTAACCTTGAGGGAAGGGATCAAGAAAAGTGTCAGTCAAACACCTGCCCTTAGTGAAGTTGCTAATTAATTCGTGAACATTGACTGGGGTTGCAGATTTGCTAGTGAGGGAATCAAGTCCCATCCTATAAATACTGCCTTGATTTAATGAGGCTTTAATAGGATTAAATGGTTTTAACTTTATGACTCCATGTTTTTGATTATGGTTGTGTAGTGCTTTTTGATATGGAGAGATGTGGATTTCATTGAGCTCTAACAGTAGACTATAAATAAAAGGTAAGGGTAATAAAAAGGGGAGAATATGTCATTAACTCAGTAACTTAATTTTCTGGAATCTTAAAATAATATTAAAGGTTAAATTGGTCTCAGGCTACCTAGAAGTAAACTTGATACATTACTCAGATTCCCCATCTAAAGTAATTACCATTTAGTTAAATAGACTGGTTTTTATTACTCTGAATCAGAGCTCTTTTGCCTTATTGAAACCTCAAGTGTAGGCAGAGATTGACTCTAAGTCATTTTTTAAATTATATTTCACTATCATTCATGTTTGGAGATGACATACTGATGTAACTGTTGTCATTGTATACATCTTCCAGTATAAAATAAGAATATCATTGTGGATTTGCAATTGGTAGCTTCAGGTTTCTATTATTAAAATTTCATTTAGACTCTTAGAAAAACTGAAAAGTGATTTTGTCATGCTGCCATTTTGGGTTTTAGAATGATATTGTCAAATCAAACCAGTAAGTTTCATGACTCAGCTCAGACCATTATTATTACTCTTATTATCATCCTTGCTATCATTATTTTAGTCATTATTTTACGTCTAAGTTTATTTGATATATCCCCGTGTAAAGCAATTGAAGTACTTTGTGCATAAAAAACTAATGATGTTTTTTTTCTAAACACAGACAGTAAGCATGGCCCATACAAAGTTTTCTTTCTTCACATTGTTATAAAAAAAATATTATCTTGAAAATGTACTGTTCCACATTCTGCATATTTGTTTTGTAGCTCATGGTCTTGCTCTTATTCAGCAAAGTAAACAAACATTCCATTGGGGTTAAGGATTAATGGCAAGGAATTGCATGACGGTACAGCATGTAACCTTGAGGGAAGGGATCAAGAAAAGTGTCAGTCAAACACCTGCCCTTAGTGAAGTTGCTAATTAATTCGTGAACATTGACTGGGGTTGCAGATTTGCTAGTGAGGGAATCAAGTCCCATCCTATAAATACTGCCTTGATTTAATGAGGCTTTAATAGGATTAAATGGTTTTAACTTTATGACTCCATGTTTTTGATTATGGTTGTGTAGTGCTTTTTGATATGGAGAGATGTGGATTTCATTGAGCTCTAACAGTAGACTATAAATAAAAGGTAAGGGTAATAAAAAGGGGAGAATATGTCATTAACTCAGTAACTTAATTTTCTGGAATCTTAAAATAATATTAAAGGTTAAATTGGTCTCAGGCTACCTAGAAGTAAACTTGATACATTACTCAGATTCCCCATCTAAAGTAATTACCATTTAGTTAAATAGACTGGTTTTTATTACTCTGAATCAGAGCTCTTTTGCCTTATTGAAACCTCAAGTGTAGGCAGAGATTGACTCTAAGTCATTTTTTAAATTATATTTCACTATCATTCATGTTTGGAGATGACATACTGATGTAACTGTTGTCATTGTATACATCTTCCAGTATAAAATAAGAATATCATTGTGGATTTGCAATTGGTAGCTTCAGGTTTCTATTATTAAAATTTCATTTAGACTCTTAGAAAAACTGAAAAGTGATTTTGTCATGCTGCCATTTTGGGTTTTAGAATGATATTGTCAAATCAAACCAGTAAGTTTCATGACTCAGCTCAGACCATTATTATTACTCTTATTATCATCCTTGCTATCATTATTTTAGTCAAGTTTATTTGAAATCCACTGCATAGACAGAGTTGTTTTTAAGTTAGTATCTACTAGGACATGTAGTAATTGAGCAAATCATATCACTCCCCAGTGTAAAGCAATTGAAGTACTTTGTGTTTATCTTAGGATAAAGACTAAAAATATTCATTATGGCCTATCTTTTTGATCCAGCCTATCTTTCCAGACCACACCATTTTAGACATTACTGTGCATGTGGCCTTGGTCACTCAGACATATCTGACTCTTTGTGACCCCATGGACCATAGCCCACCAGGGTCCTCCGTTCATGGAATTCTCCAGGCAAGAATACTGGAGTGGGTAGCCATTCCCTTCTCCAGGGGATCTTTCCAACCCAGAGATCAAGCCCGGGTCTCCTACATTGCTGGCGGATTCTTTACCAGCTGAGCCATCAAGGAAGCCCTTTAGGCAATGTAGAGGCTTTCTTTGCCTCTATGAAGAAAGTAGGCCACATCCTTGCACTTAAAGATAAAGCTTAGAGCATAAGAAAGAAAACAGACAATAAGTGAGTAAACCAAAGCAGACATAGGTTGTCATCAGTATCATGAAGGAAATATTAACACTGCCACTTCAGAGAGAGTGACCAAAGCACGGGGCATTCCAGGGAGATCTGATGGCCTGAGAACACCATTTTGACCAAGGAACTGACAGCAATAAGACACAGCCTTGTGAGTTCTGGAAGCAGAGCATCCCAGACATGGAAAACAGCTAATGCATTAAGCTCGATGGAAGGAACAGGCTTGACAGTTTTTAGGGACAGATTGGAACAGAGTCAAGTAATAGGAGAGAAACACCATAAGGCAATCAAGAGCAGATCCTGTTAGGTTTGCAGTGAATTGAAATGTAATTGTCCCTACTACACAGTTTCCTTGCCCTGTTTTCAGTTCCTGAAGCTGGTCATGTATCCCCCTCAGGCCCAAAGGCATAAGGCTTGTTTCATTTTACTATGATCATGGTATCCCTTAGCTTCTAGCAGAATGCCCTTAGTAAGTTCTTAATAAATACTTATAACATGAATGAAAGAATTGTTTTCACGAATTTGTATCTCTGTTTAATGAGAATAGAGGAGTGATCTCAATCATTCTCCCACCCTCTTATTCCTTGGGACAGACCCCCTTTTTTTTTTTTTAATTCTTTATTTTAAAGATTTTACAGTTTTGTTGTTCACCAAAATGTATGTTACCAGATCATTCATATGCATATCCCTGGACCCTCCCCCAACCCAGTTCCCCCCCTCCCACCCCTCCAGACCATCGCCCCAAGTGATTGTAGGTACTCCTATTCCCTTAGCACAATGACAATAGCTATCTTTTCCACACATAACAGTATAGGTTTCCATGTTACTCCATGCCTCCCTCCCACTGTTCTGTCTCCACAATGTCCTTATGTCTATTCTCTGTTTTTCCATGAGTTCACTGCATGTGTTATCATGACCATCTTACTAGGTCCCATATATATGAGTTAGTATACTGTACTTGTCTTTCTCTTTTTGACTTACTTCACTTTTGATGATAGGTTCTAGAGCTAGCCACCTCATTAGGACTGAGTCTTCTGCATTTCTTTTAACAGCTGAGTAGTATTCCATTGTATCTATGTACCAGGGCTTCTGTATCCATTCATTCATCGATGGACATCTAGGTTGCTTCCATGTTCTGGCTATAGTATAGAGAGCTGCAATGAACATTGGGGTACAGGTGCCTCTTTCATTTTTGATTTCATCAGGATATAGGCCTAGTAGTGGGATTGCTGGGTCATAGGGTGCTTCTATTTTTAGTTTTTTAAGGAATCTCCATATTGTCTTCCATAGAGGTTGTATCAGTTTACATTCCCACCAGCAATGCAAGAGGGTTCCCTTTTCTCCACACCCTCTCCAGCATTTGTTGTCTGTCGATTTGTTGATGATGGCCATTCTGACGGGTGTGAGGTGGTATCTCATTGTGGTTTTAATTTGCATTTCTCTAATGATAAGCGAGATTGAACATCGTTTCATGTGCCTTTTGGCCATCTGTACGTCCTCTGTGGAGAGACGTCTCTTTAGATCTTTTCCCCATTTTTTGATTTGGGTTGTTCGTTTTTCCTGTGCTGAGTTGTGTGAGTTGCTTGTAGATTTTGGAGATTAATTCTTTGTCTGTTGTTTCATTTGCTATGATTTTCTCCCACTCTGTGGGGTGTCTGTTCAGTTTTTTTTTGTAATTTCTTTTGCTGTACAACAACTTTTAAGTTTCATGAGGTCCCACGTGTTCACTTTTCTTTTCAGTTCCACTATTTTAGTAGGTGGATCAGTGCGGGGACCTTCCGCAGAAAAGGAAGGCAGCGGGGATTACCCCCGGCTGAACTGGGAGATCTCTGAGAAAGGCAAATCTTGAACTGTCCGCCCCGCAGCCCCCTGGCTGAGGCAGGGGACAATCAGACGTGACAGGGGTTCCATCGAAGTAGTTCCGCTTTATTAATGAAGATCCACAGCTTTTATAGGCAAGTGAAGGGGGTTTTGCACGGGACTTCCTATAGATTACACCAATCAAGCTAAAGACCAAGCGATCATTCACGAGCGCGGCAGCCAGGGGAACAAATCAGAAATTTTGACCATCAATTAACAATTTAGATCATGCCCTGCCTCTTCCTGTAGGCACCATCTTAGCTGCAAACATGTGCTTAAGCGTCTTTAAACAATGCACTTAAGCTTCCCTTCATTTCCATGTTCCTTCCTGTAGGCGCCATCTTAGCTGCAAGCTGAAACAATGTGCTTAAGCTTCTTTTCACTCCCACATCCCTTCCTGTAGGCGCCATCTTAGCTCCAAACTGCAAACATGTGCTTAAGTTTCTTTATGCTTAAAACAGTCCTCTTTCAATTCAGAGCCGCACAGATCAGAGAAGATCTTGCTTTGATTGATGTCCTTGAGGGTTTTGCCTATATTCTCCTCTAAGAGTTTGATAGTTTCTGGTCTTACACTTAGGTGTTTAATCCATTTTGAGTTGATCTTTGTGTATGGTGTCAGGGAATGTTCCAACTTCATTTCTTTGGCATGTAGCTGTCCAATTTTCCCAGCACCATTTGTTGAAGAGGCTGTCTTTGTCCCATTTTATAGTTTCACCTCCTTTGTCAAAAATAAGGTACCCATAGGTGTGTGGGTTTAACTCTGAGTTCTTGATCTTGTTCCATTGGTCGATAGTTCTATTTTTGTGCCAGTACCATACTGTCTTGATGACTGTTGCTTTGTAGTAGAGTCTGAAGTTAGGGAGGCTGATTCTTCCAACTCCGTTTTTCTTTCTCAGGATTGCCTTGGCTATTCGAGGTCTTTTGTTTTTCCGTATGAACTGTGTTATTATTTGGTCTGGTTCTGTGAAAATTGTCAATGGTAGTTGGATCAGTGCGGGGACCTTCCGCAGAAAAGGAAGGCAGCGGGGATTACCCCCGGCTGAACTGGGAGATCTCTGAGAAAGGCAAATCTTGAACTGTCCGCCCCGCAGCCCCCTGGCTGAGGCAGGGGACAATCAGACGTGACAGGGGTTCCATCGAAGTAGTTCCGCTTTATTAATGAAGATCCACAGCTTTTATAGGCAAGTGAAGGGGTTTTGCAGGGGACTTCCTATAGATGACACCAATCAAGCTAAAGACCAAGCGATCATTCACGAGCGCGGCAGCCAGGGGAACAAATCAGAAATTTTGACCATCAATTAACAATTTAGATCATGCCCTGCCTCTTCCTGTAGGCACCATCTTAGCTGCAAACATGTGCTTAAGCGTCTTTAAACAATGCACTTAAGCTTCCCTTCATTTCCATGTTCCTTCCTGTAGGCGCCATCTTAGCTGCAAGCTGAAACAATGTGCTTAAGCTTCTTTTCACTCCCACATCCCTTCCTGTAGGCGCCATCTTAGCTCCAAACTGCAAACATGTGCTTAAGTTTCTTTATGCTTAAAACAGTCCTCTTTCAATTCAGAGCCGCACAGATCAGAGAAGATCTTGCTTTGATTGATGTCCTTGAGGGTTTTGCCTATATTCTCCTCTAAGAGTTTGATAGTTTCTGGTCTTACACTTAGGTGTTTAATCCATTTTGAGTTGATCTTTGTGTATGGTGTCAGGGAATGTTCCAACTTCATTTCTTTGGCATGTAGCTGTCCAATTTTCCCAGCACCATTTGTTGAAGAGGCTGTCTTTGTCCCATTTTATAGTTTCACCTCCTTTGTCAAAAATAAGGTACCCATAGGTGTGTGGGTTTAACTCTGAGTTCTTGATCTTGTTCCATTGGTCGATAGTTCTATTTTTGTGCCAGTACCATACTGTCTTGATGACTGTTGCTTTGTAGTAGAGTCTGAAGTTAGGGAGGCTGATTCTTCCAACTCCGTTTTTCTTTCTCAGGATTGCCTTGGCTATTCGAGGTCTTTTGTTTTTCCGTATGAACTGTGTTATTATTTGGTCTGGTTCTGTGAAAATTGTCAATGGTAGTTGGATAGATATTGCATTGAATCTGTAGATGATATTTGGTAGTATGGTCATTTTCACAATATTGATTCTTCTGATCCAGGAACATGGAATATCTCTCCATCTGTTTAAGTCTTCTTTAATGTCTCTCATGAGTGTCTTGTAATTTTCTGTGTACAATTCTTTTGTTTCTTTGGATAGGTTTATTCCTAGATATTTGATTCTTTTGGTTGCATGGTGAAGGGGATTGCCTCTTTGATTTTGTTTTCTGATTTTTCATTATTTGTGTATAGGAATGCCAGTGATTTCTCTGTGTTGACTTTGTATCCTGCGACTTTGCTGAATTCGTTGATTAGCTCTAGTAGCTTTGTAATAGTGTCTTTGGGGTTTTCTATGTATAATATCATGTTGTCTGCAAAAAGAGAGAGTTTGACTTCTTCCTTTCCAATCTGGATTCCTTTGATTTATTTCTCTTCTCTTATTGCTGTTGCTAGGACTTCCAGGACTATGTTGAATAATAGTGGTGAAAGTGGACACCCCTGTCTTGTTCCTGATCTTAGAGGGAATGCTTTCAGTTTTTCACCGTTGAGGATAATGTTTGCTGTAGGCTTCTCATAGATGGCTTTTATTATGTTGAGATATGTTCCTTCTATGCCCATTTTCTGAAGAGTTTTTATCATAAATGGATGTTGTACTTTGTCGAAGGCTTTTTCTGCATCTATTGAGATGATCATGTGATTTTTGTCTCTCAGTTTGTTGATATGGTGTATCACATGGATTGATTTGCGGATACTGAAGAATCCTTGCATGCCTGGGATGAACCCAACTTGATCGTGATGTATGAGTTTTTTGATGTGTTGTTGAATTCTGTTTCCTAGGATTTTGTTGAGGATCTTGACATCTAAGTTCATCAGTGAAATTGGCCTATAGTTTTCCTTTTTAGTGTTGTCTTTGCCTGGTTTGGGTATCAGGGTGTTGGTGGCCTCGTAGAATGTGTTTGGATGTTTTCCTTCCTGTGCAATTTTTTGGAAGAGTTTTAGAAGGACAGGCATTAGCTCTTCTTTAAATGTTTGGCAGAATTTGGCTGTGAAGCCATCTGGCCCTTGGCTTTTATTTTTGGGTAAATTTTTAATCACAGTTTCGATTTCTGAGCTTGTGATTGGGTTATTCAAAGTTTCTATTTCTTCCTGGTTGAGTCTTGGGAGATTAATCTTCCCCAAGAAACTGTCCATTTCTTCTGGGTTGTCCAGTTTGTTGCCATAGAGTTGCTCATAATAGTCCCTTAGAATCCTTTGGATTTCTGCATTATCTGTTGTAATCTCTCCTTTTTCATTTTTGATTTTGTTGATCTGGTTCTTCTCTCTCTTTCTCTTGATGAGTCTGGCCAGTGGCTTGTCAATTTTGTTTACCTTTTCGAAGAACCAGCTTTTTGTTTTATTTATCTTTACTATTGTTTCTTTCATTTCTTTCTCATTTATTTCTGCTCTGATCCTTATGATTTCTCTTCTTCTGCTGGCTTTGGGGTGTTTTTGTTCTTCTTTCTCCAATTGTTTTAAGTGGAGCATTAAGTCATCTGCTTCATATTTTCCTAGTTTCTTGAGGTGAGATTGTATTGCTATAAATTTCCCTCTTAAAACTGCTTTTGCAGTATCCCATAGGTTTTGCACTGTCGTGTGTTCATTGTCATTTTCTTCTAGGAACTGTTTAATTTCTCTTTTGATTTCCTCAATGATCAGTTGGTTTTTTAGGTATGTATTGTTTAATCTCCATGTGTTTGTGTTTTTAGGGTTTTTTTTCCTGTAGTTGATCTCTAGTCTCATTGCATTGTGGTCCGAGAAGATGGTTGATATAATTTCAGTTTTCTTGAACTGACTGATGTTTGATTTGTGGTCCCAGATGTGGTGGAATAGACACTTTTAATTAGTTCCCAAACATTATGCCCAATCTCTTGCTCACTTTAACTAAAGGGCTTGAAAAAGCAATATATTTACTTTTTTTGCACTGAGGATGGTTCATCAG
This sequence comes from Tragulus kanchil, assembly GCA_022376925.1. Classification (NCBI taxonomy): domain Eukaryota; kingdom Metazoa; phylum Chordata; class Mammalia; order Artiodactyla; family Tragulidae; genus Tragulus; species Tragulus kanchil. The sequence goes on from JAIOJX010000004.1 coordinate 25,425,776, forward strand.
TGAAATTGGCCTATAGTTTTCTTTTGTTCTGTTGTCTTTGCCTGGTTTGGGTATCAGGGTGTTGGTGGCCTCGTAGAATGTGTTTGGATGTTTTCCTTCCTGTGCAATTTTTTGGAAGAGTTTTAGAAGGACAGGCATTAGCTCTTCTTTAAATGTTTGGCAGAATTTGGCTGTGAAGCCATCTGGCCCTTGGCTTTTATTTTTGGGTAAATTTTTAATCACAGTTTCGATTTCTGAGCTTGTGATTGGGTTATTCAAAGTTTCTATTTCTTCCTGGTTGAGTCTTGGGAGATTAATCTTCCCCAAGAAACTGTCCATTTCTTCTGGGTTGTCCAGTTTGTTGCCATAGAGTTGCTCATAATAGTCCCTTAGAATCCTTTGGATTTCTGCATTATCTGTTGTAATCTCTCCTTTTTCATTTTTGATTTTGTTGATCTGGTTCTTCTCTCTCTTTCTCTTGATGAGTCTGGCCAGTGGCTTGTCAATTTTGTTTACCTTTTCGAAGAACCAGCTTTTTGTTTTATTTATCTTTACTATTGTTTCTTTCATTTCTTTCTCATTTATTTCTGCTCTGATCCTTATGATTTCTCTTCTTCTGCTGGCTTTGGGGTGTTTTTGTTCTTCTTTCTCCAATTGTTTTAAGTGGAGCATTAAGTCATCTGCTTCATATTTTCCTAGTTTCTTGAGGTGAGATTGTATTGCTATAAATTTCCCTCTTAAAACTGCTTTTGCAGTATCCCATAGGTTTTGCACTGTCGTGTGTTCATTGTCATTTTCTTCTAGGAACTGTTTAATTTCTCTTTTGATTTCCTCAATGATCAGTTGGTTTTTTAGGTATGTATTGTTTAATCTCCATGTGTTTGTGTTTTTAGGGTTTTTTTTCCTGTAGTTGATCTCTAGTCTCATTGCATTGTGGTCCGAGAAGATGGTTGATATAATTTCAGTTTTCTTGAACTGACTGATGTTTGATTTGTGGTCCCAGATGTGGTGGAATAGACACTTTTAATTAGTTCCCAAACATTATGCCCAATCTCTTGCTCACTTTAACTAAAGGGCTTGAAAAAGCAATATATTTACTTTTGCCAGGTTTTTCTGCAGCTGAGGATGGTTAGGAGAGCCAGTTCTAATCAACAAGACCAGAAATCAAGAAGGAGATATTTTCTTTGTGGATTAAAGAGAAGATACATACTTTTATTGCCCTGGCCATCCTTGCTTTCTGTCTTTGAATGTGACTGTGAGGATAGTGTACCTGCATATTCAAACCACTGATAATTGAGATGTTTATAACTTACTGCCATCTTCCTTCTGTACATATTTCTTATTCTCACAGAGAATAAGTTTTGACATCAGACTGGAACAATAAAAGAGGTTCCTCTTTTAAAAATTGTCATTTGGTTCAGTATCGAGTTCTATATCCACAGATGGCAGACTTATTACAAAATATCTTTCTTGATACTCACCATTTAATCTTTCAGTTATATTTCACTTTTTGACTTCTTTTCCCAACTCTCTAACTCCTTAGAGCCTTTGCACGAACAGCAAAGGGGTATGACTTTTGTTGTGGACCTTTTATTCCTGCATATTGGATAATTAATTAGGTAACATTTATTGTGTATTCAGTGCAAGACAATTTCTCTCTTGGATACTACAAGGCCTCCATATTGTTAGCTTCTCCCAGATAAAGAGAAAATGTATGTCATTTTTATATTTTTCTCTAACATTTTTACAATGCAGCTTCTTTAACTGAATTAGGCTATTTGGATTTGAATATGTGCTATAATAGTCTAGAATGTCAGTGTTATGTAAAAAAAAAAATTAAACATAGGATTGAGTGGCATGTTTATAGTGTTTAAAAAAAAAAACTTTTTAATACCTGCCAGAATCACTGATTCTTTGTTCTATTTCAAACATAATTCAGAAGAGTAGTATTTTTTTCTGCTTTACAGTATCTCCTCAAATTTCCTGCCAATTCTCCTTGCCATAAGTTACCAGTTTGTAATGGTTATGTTTATCAATAATGATAGTAAAAGGATCACTTTATAATTTTTGTGAAGTATAATTGACTTACAATATTATATTTGCTTTAGATGTATATCATAGTAATTTGATTGTTTTATAGAATATACTCCATAAAAAATATCATATAAAGTATTGACTATATACCCTGTGCTGTGCATTCTATCCTTGTAACTTATTTACTTTATACCTAGGAGCTCTGACCTCTTAATTTCCTTTACTTATCTTCTTTTTCTCTCACCTCTCTTCCCTCTGGCAACAATTAGATTATATTCTGTCTGCAAATGTGTTTCATTATATTTGCTCATTTATTTCTTACAGTGTATATATAAGTGAAATCATATACTTTTTGCCTTTCTCTGTCTGCCTCATTTCTCTAACCATAATGCCCTCCAATGCTCATTCACATTATTTCAAATAACAAAATTTCACTCTTTTTTATGCCTGACTAATATTCCATTGTAGATATATACCACATTTTCTTTGAACCTAATGATATTTGTCTTTTGAGTAAGGCCTCTCAAATTTTATCCTCTTGTAGGATGATGTTAGTCATTTCTATGATTCTTCTGTGAATCATAGACATTGTGTGTGTGTATGTGTTCTTATTGAAATGCTTATTACATTGTCTTTCTTTAATTATTTCCATTTGTCTCCTTCATAAGAGCATAGACTCCTTAAAGGTTGTAATTTAATTCCATTCATCATGGTGACTTTAGTTCATAGAATAGAGTCTAGCACTGAGCAAGAAAATAATAAATATTTTGTAAATCCTTGATTTAATAAAGGACTAGGTGAATGAATGAATACATAATATTACTTCCTATATGTTGTACATACAGTGACTGTATTTCTGTATAGTTTAGAAATTCACTTGTCAAGTCTCTGAAAATCACTGACAAACTATATCCTCTGGCAGAGTTTTTGACAATTTTTAATGTGATTTAGCACTTTTGTATCTCAGTTTCCATATGAAAAGTAACAGATAGCCTTTCTTATTAAAATCAGATTGAATTTCTGTGATACAATATTCTTATGGAAACCAGAATGTAACCAAGTAAGTCTAGCCTTATGTGGCCACAAATGCTGTTGATGAATGTTGGAGAAACTCCAAGGGATTTTTTTTTTTTTAGAAGACTCTTTATCATACCAGATTGTCTTTGGAAAATTCATAAAATAAAGATTTTGACTAAATCTTTGAAAATCATAATTACAGTACATTATTTCCTTTTCTATTTCACTCATCTCGGTTGTGCTGGGTAGAAAATGAAGAGAATTTATCAGAATTAGAACCTAGAGAGACTATTTCCTATCAAGTCATTTCTTCCTAAGTATTTAAAAGAAAACCTAATGGGAGAAGTTCCCAGGTAGAGAGGCAATGAACAGAAATGATCAGGGAGAGTTCTCAGGCACCACCAGGTCCCCCATTCTAAGACACATCCCCTCTCTTTCCTTCAAATTCAAAAAAAGAGATAGAAACTAGAGCCTGTCTTTGCCTCCTTTCAGTTACATATTATCAGAGTAATATGATATAGAGTAGCCTGTATTCACAGGGGGACATGAATCCACAGGCTAAAATAACCAGATACCTAAGTACAAACAGAATTACAAAAAGATATCAAAGTGAACAATATCAGAGGTGCAATTATTAAAACAGCTGACTGAGAATTTAGTATAACATGATAAAAACAAAGATTGTCAGGTTATATAATAGCAATATGTATCAAGAACAATAAATCATGAAAGAAATGAGCAGTAAATGAACACAGTTGATGGGCTGTATAGCTTGAAGGGTAAAGCTCAAAAATGAATTACTGTGTCAAAAGATCAAATTGAGGAAAATTTCCAGAAGGCAACAATTAAGAATGAAAGAGATTAGTTTTAAATCAGCAGAAATACTGTCCATATAAATAAGATAATTCTTCAATTTGTGACCCCATGAAATGTAGCTCTCTGAGCTCCTCTGTCCATGGGATTTTTCAGGCAAGAATACTAAAATGAGTTGTCATGCCTTCTTACAGGGGATGTTCCTGATCCAGGGACTGAACCCATGTCTCCTGCACCTTCTGAATTACCGAAGGATTTTTTATCATGGAGACACCAGGGAAGCCCTAAGTCTTAGAGAGGACAAAAATAAAATTTTAAATACAAGATGGTATCTATAAAAACATATTTAAGACAAAAAGGCAAAGAAAGAGAAACATATACTAAGTATATGCATGTGGAAAACAGTAGTAAAAAACTAACATGATGAAATATGATTTGAGAAAAATAACTCAAAATGTCAGAGAAGGACATGATATTCTGGTAAAAAGACCAAAACAATGAAATGCTATAATCATTGTAAACTTGTATGCACCCAACAATATCACCTCAAAATAGATAAAGCTTTAACTGTCCAAACTAAAGAGAGGTATAGATAGACTTGCAATTCTAGTTCAAGATTTTAACTCGTTGTTCACAGAAAGAGATAATTCAAACAGACAGAAGTAAATAGAAAAATTGAAGGCCTTGGGCTTCCTTGGTGGTCCAGTGAGTGGAGAGTCTGCCTTGCAGTTCAAGGGGCACGGGTTGGGTCCCTGGCCCAGGAAGATCCCACGTGCCGCGGAGCAGCAGGACGGGTGTGTCCAATGACGAGCCGGTGCTCTGGAGCGCATGCGCCCGGAGGCGGTGCTCTGTGACAGCAGAAGCCACTGTGATGGAAGGCCCACGCAGGCCGGGGAATAGAGATGGATGAAAATAGATAAGTAAACAATGAAAGATGCCAAAAATTATTTTTAAAAAAATTGAAGGCCTTAACAATAGTATTCAAATGTTTATTTTATAGTTTTTTACTGTAAAAGAAAACAAATGCTTAAGATTTGAACCACGAGTATATGTATTCATGTGAGTATGAGACACGAGTATATTTGAACCACGAGTATATGTATTCGTGTGTGTATGAGACAGAGACATATCTATACCAAAACTCAAATAACATATCATTTTTCCAAACATGGAGCATTTACAAAGCAGACCAATATGTTTGACTGAAAAGATAGCCTAATGAAGAGGATTTATGCAATCCTAAAGTCATTTTGGAGGCTTCATCATTTTAAGGCTGCATACATATTCCTTTTTACACAACGAAGTTATCTTAATATACAATGATAGAGGAGATTAAGTTGCCTAAAAAAGAAGTTAAGTTAATGAAGAGAAGGTGTTTACCATCCTGCAAACCTACACACAAACATATAGCTTTCTGAAGTTCTTCAGTCTTGTCTGATAAAGGTGTTTTATGTCACTTTTTAAAAGATCCATGCTGCTGTAGTGATGACTGTAATTTATGAAGCATTACTTACATAACACATATAATGGTTAAGTTATATTTTTAACACCTCAATAAAAGCTTCATGAAATAGGCAATAGTATGCAAATTTAACAAATGAAGAAACTAGGGCCTAAATAAATTAAGTGACTTTCAGCAACTGAATAGAGCGAAAATGTGTACTAGGACTGTTTGGTTTCAGATGCTGAAACTTCTCGTGAGAAAAGTATTACCTGAGAATAGGGCTGGCTAAGTTCATAAGAATCATTCAGTAAATGCACATTGAATTGAATTACATTCTTTACACTGTAATGAAATTCTGACCACAAAAATAGAGGTGAATGTTGATACCACTTTGGCTACATAGTTGATAAAAAATAATTTAAAATAGAGCAAAATAATTCTCCATGCCAGTCAGCATACAACTGTGTGAGGAACCACAGTCTCAGCAATGAGCCCCATGTATCCTTGCAATGTACTATTTCATGAATGCATGTGGTAATTACAGCGAAGATCTGAGTAAGTCAATTTCTTAATGTAGCAATGGCATTGCAAGAGTAGTAATGGAAACATTAATAACAATAACCATAATCCCATGAAAGTTTGGAAACATAAAGTCTCCTGAAGACTAGGCAGCTATTTGCTAAATGACTTTTTTAAAGGGAGAACAATTTATTTTTACTGGCTTTGACCCAACAAAATATTAATATCTCTACATCATTTTTATCTTGCTAATAAAAGAGTTCAGAATTTTCAACATATTCTTGCTAGGCAATGCTCCAAATCTTGCCCTCTAGTTGGTATTACAGTATCAGTAATTGGTGTCTCATGTTAACATTTATTTAAATCTGCTGATTTAACATTTAAAAATTCTGGGGTTAATGGATCTGTATTCACAGATCCATTAACCTCAATAAAAACAAATGGAACTTCTTGTGAACTAAAATCAGTTCAGATCATGGATTTGCTTTCTCGAATACTCACAACATTTAGACGGTCCTGATAGAATGTCAGGTCATAAAGAGGTCTACTAATGTAGTAATATGCAAGGTGATTTTCAGTCTTTTTCCACTGTTATTGTTCTGTGTAAAAGAAGCACATCTTCCACATAAAATAAGTTCCACATATAAATTATCTTTCATACATACATGTGCTGAAATCTGTGAGTTCTTTACTATTGCCTTCTCTCAAATTTCTGTGACTTAATAAAGCCCATTGTGTTTCCTGAGTGCTAATCATAGATCCCTAACTCTTAGGGTCTTCAAAATCTGGCTTTCTCTTTAAGAAAATATTCTAAAGTAATAAGGCAAAAATTTGCATGTTATAGAAACTACTAGACTCTAAACAAATATTAAAAATTGGAGAAAATACTCTATAATGATTTTTACTGTTGTTTAGTCACTAAGTTGTGTCGGACTCTTTCCGACCCCATGAACTGAAGCTCGCCAAGCTTCCCTGTCCTCTACTGCCTCCTGGAGCTTGTTCAAACTCATGCCCATTTAGTCAGTGATGCTATCTAACCATCTCATCCTCTGCCAGCCCCTTCTCATTTTGCCTTCAATCTCTTCTAGCAATGTGAATGTGGGCAAGCGTAGGGATGCTTTTATATGTTTTCTTTCTTTTATGTCTTTTGAGGCTTGAAAATGGTTTTTCTTTCTAAATTAATCAGGTGTAATATACTGAATAATTCCCACACAAAAAAACATACAATTCAAATGAAAAATTGAAATATTTTCAACATCCTAAAAGTGTGCTAATGTTTCTTCCCAGTGAATATTCCACACTATAAAGGGAACCATTAGTTTGACTTCTAGTGTGATTGAATGCAAAACAAAAAAGTTCAATGACTGTTACTAATTGAAATAATTTTTGACCTCTAGTTGGTATTACAGTATCAGTAATTGGTGTCTCATGTTAACATTTATTTAAATCTGCTGATTTAACATTTAAAAATTCTGGGGTTAATGGATCTGTATTCACAGATCCATTAACCTCAATAAAAACAAATGGAACTTCTTGTGAACTAAAATCAGTTCAGATCATGGATTTGCTTTCTCGAATACTCACAACATTTAGACGGTCCTGATAGAATGTCAGGTCATAAAGAGGTCTACTAATGTAGTAATATGCAAGGTGATTTTCAGTCTTTTTCCACTGTTATTGTTCTGTGTAAAAGAAGCACATCTTCCACATAAAATAAGTTCCACATATAAATTATCTTTCATACATACATGTGCTGAAATCTGTGAGTTCTTTACTATTGCCTTCTCTCAAATTTCTGTGACTTAATAAAGCCCATTGTGTTTCCTGAGTGCTAATCATAGATCCCTAACTCTTAGGGTCTTCAAAATCTGGCTTTCTCTTTAAGAAAATATTCTAAAGTAATAAGGCAAAAATTTGCATGTTATAGAAACTACTAGACTCTAAACAAATATTAAAAATTGGAGAAAATACTCTATAATGATTTTTACTGTTGTTTAGTCACTAAGTTGTGTCGGACTCTTTCCGACCCCATGAACTGAAGCTCGCCAAGCTTCCCTGTCCTCTACTGCCTCCTGGAGCTTGTTCAAACTCATGCCCATTTAGTCAGTGATGCTATCTAACCATCTCATCCTCTGCCAGCCCCTTCTCATTTTGCCTTCAATCTCTTCTAGCAATGTGAATGTGGGCAAGCGTAGGGATGCTTTTATATGTTTTCTTTCTTTTATGTCTTTTGAGGCTTGAAAATGGTTTTTCTTTCTAAATTAATCAGGTGTAATATACTGAATAATTCCCACACAAAAAAACATACAATTCAAATGAAAAATTGAAATATTTTCAACATCCTAAAAGTGTGCTAATGTTTCTTCCCAGTGAATATTCCACACTATAAAGGGAACCATTAGTTTGACTTCTAGTGTGATTGAATGCAATCATTCAGAGTGTAAGGTTTTATATATAGCTTCCTTTAATCATCGCCATGTCTGTTACTAAGTGTGCCAACAGTTGATTCTTTTTATTATAATTCAATATTATACTGAATGGATATACCACACTTTACTTATCCACATTCTCCTGTTGTATGGAGGGGGGTGCTATTTCCTTTTTCTTTTTCTTTTTGGCCACTTCTATTGGTCTTTCATTTATCTATTTTCATCCATCTTGGTTCTTTGGCCTGTGTGGGCCTCCCATCGCAGTGGCCCCTCTCACTGCAGAGCACCGGCTCTGGGCACATGCGCTCCAGAGCTCCGTCTTGGTAGTTGGACACATCTGTCCAGCCTCTCTGCAGCACATGGAATCTTCCCAGGCCAGGGATCGAACCAGCACCCTTTGCACTGCAGGGCAGTGTCCTTGCCAATTAGACCACCAGGGAAGCCCCAATTTCTAACTTTTGACCATTATGAAGGATGTATTTTTCAACTGAAAGCTTCCCATGGTTGTCATCTTAAAGAGAAACACGAGATTTTGCTGAAAATTATCATATTTTAAAAACTGTTTTAGCTATCCATAACTATATAGCAACAACCTCAGAACACTGTAGCTTAAGACATCATCTTTTTTTATTTATAAGAGCTTTTTTTGGGTCAGAACTTCATCATAACTAGGATGGCAGTTCTAGTACTCCATGGGATGTTGGCTGAGGTTACTCATCAAGCTGATTTTAGCTAATAGTTGAGCTGGATTGGAAGATCCAAGAAGGTTGCACGCACATGCCCCGTCAATGTCACAGACCCTTCTCATTTTGCCTTCAATCTCTTCTAGCAATGTGAATGTGGGCAAGCGTAGGGATGCTTTTATATGTTTTCTTTCTTTTATGTCTTTTGAGGCTTGAAAATGGTTTTTCTTTCTAAATTAATCAGGTGTAATATACTGAATAATTCCCACACAAAAAAACATACAATTCAAATGAAAAATTGAAATATTTTCAACATCCTAAAAGTGTGCTAATGTTTCTTCCCAGTGAATATTCCACACTATAAAGGGAACCATTAGTTTGACTTCTAGTGTGATTGAATGCAATCATTCAGAGTGTAAGGTTTTATATATAGCTTCCTTTAATCATCGCCATGTCTGTTACTAAGTGTGCCAACAGTTGATTCTTTTTATTATAATTCAATATTATACTGAATGGATATACCACACTTTACTTATCCACATTCTCCTGTTGTATGGAGGGGGGTGCTATTTCCTTTTTCTTTTTCTTTTTGGCCACTTCTATTGGTCTTTCATTTATCTATTTTCATCCATCTTGGTTCTTTGGCCTGTGTGGGCCTCCCATCGCAGTGGCCCCTCTCACTGCAGAGCACCGGCTCTGGGCACATGCGCTCCAGAGCTCCGTCTTGGTAGTTGGACACATCTGTCCAGCCTCTCTGCAGCACATGGAATCTTCCCAGGCCAGGGATCGAACCAGCACCCTTTGCACTGCAGGGCAGTGTCCTTGCCAATTAGACCACCAGGGAAGCCCCAATTTCTAACTTTTGACCATTATGAAGGATGTATTTTTCAACTGAAAGCTTCCCATGGTTGTCATCTTAAAGAGAAACACGAGATTTTGCTGAAAATTATCATATTTTAAAAACTGTTTTAGCTATCCATAACTATATAGCAACAACCTCAGAACACTGTAGCTTAAGACATCATCTTTTTTTTTATTTATAAGAGCTTTTTTTGGGTCAGAACTTCATCATAACTAGGATGGCAGTTCTAGTACTCCATGGGATGTTGGCTGAGGTTACTCATCAAGCTGATTTTAGCTAATAGTTGAGCTGGATTGGAAGATCCAAGAAGGTTGCACGCACATGTCTTAACACCTCATTTCTCCTCTAAGTGGCTTTTTCACATGATTCACTTGGAATTCCTCACAGAATTGCGGACTCAGGGTTACTGTTTCTACAAAATGAAAAGGAAGCTTGCTGGTTTGGAACTGAAATAGGTTCACTTCCACTGCATTTGCTTCTTTATAAGACCAATCTGTTTCAGGGGATATACTTTCTACCTCTTGATGGTCAGAGGCAGGATCATTCTGATAGTATACTAATGAGAAATACTGATGGCATACATCTTTGAGTATTTTTGGTCATAACAATTCATATCTCCCCTATATACAAATTAGTTTCACCCCACTTCTAAAATTCTCATCCCACTGAAACATTATCTCAAAATTGTCTAAGTAATGCTCCCACATGAATGAAGTTACTTGATACAGTTAAGTGCAACTCTGCTTGTGCAGTTGCTGGAGTGTAGAGATTTAAGAATTAAAAGACAAAGGTGCTGGCCATGTCATATACTCAACATAGAATGCTAAGGGAAAGAAAGCATAGCCATAGTAGGAACTACTGTTAGCATTGGTAGTGGAAAACAATGGTCGTAAAATAGTCACTGATCCATAGTAATCCTCAAATCCAACTGCTCTCAGTTAACTTGCTCTGGGAAGATGGAATGTCCCTTCAAGAGAGCTTAGTTCCTCTTGTTGGGAATGGTTCTCTATAGCTACAGCTATTAGCTCTGACCTGGAGCCCTCCATCTTTGTTTTTATTATGAAACAGGGTTTATAGCCGAGTATCTTACTCAGCTGTGCAAGGTTAGGGGTTCAGTTGTTCTTCACTATGGATTGTTTCCCTTTTAGTCCATTGATGATTTCATCATTACATTGCTCTTAAAAAGGTGGTTTCTTGTGAATCTTACAGCAGTTCACACCATTAGGCAAAACACACATATGTATGTATCTTTGTGACAAGCCCTTCTCAACTTTGGCTTGAGAGTGAGGCACTGTGGCCCAGTTTCCCTGAGATTCTGAGGTATCTGTTTGTCTCAGTGACTCATGATATGAATCTTTCGGATGTTTTAGCAAAACATTTTACAACCACTATCTTTATTTGCTCTTTATCACAAGACCGGTTCTTTCTTGTACAATCTTTTGCTTTCTAAATAGCCTCAAGTAAAATTCTGCTTGCAGACTGAGCTTTTACTTCTTTAGTTTGTCATTCTCTTTTAAAATCATGTCATAGATAGGTAAAAGAAGTCAGTTAGTACATTCAGTGACTACATCTTCAATGTTAGTACCTTTTTCTATTTTGCACATTACCTCAAGTGACAGTCTCACCAAATTCTCTACCATATATAATACAGGTCCCCTCTTCTGCTCTCTGCAATAGCACTCTGCTCTTCCAGCCTCCACTCTGTCTCTTCATATCCTTTAGGCTTCCACCCACTGCTCAGTCCCAAAGTCAGTTTCATATGCCTTTTTGGTATCAGTGCCTCACTTATAGGTAACAATTTCTATTTTAATTACACACAACTATGCCAAATCATCTTAACAGTTTTTTTACATTAATGCTTTATTCTTCCTCACAATTTTAGAGGTCAGACGTTTTGGCAGGGTTCATTGAATGTTTTCTTTGTTTCGTTTTATTTTGTTCCATAGGTCTTTCTCAATGGTCACTCATGCCATTGGACTGGAAGCTATGGGAAGGTTCCTCTCTGTGTAATAGACCATATAGAATTTCCACCGGCTTTTATTAGAGCAATATGGTCTCAGGGTAGTTTTATGTTCGTTCAATTCCCCATCAAGGTGATCAAGCGAAGTCTTGGATCAGCATAGATTCAAGAAGGGAGAGATAAGTTCTACTTTAAGATGCAGTGTGCACACATATTCAGAGATGGGAGAGATTGATTTTGGCCATTTTTGGAGACTACATATCACAAAGAATATTTGCATTTTTATAATCATTGCTCTGCAATTTGTATAATGTTTACTGGCTCCTCTAGATTATGTTCAGTTTCTAAGTATCATTGGTCCTTTATCATTACAGTTTCCCTGATTTGGATCTTTTCTTCGATTCTTTCCTCTCATCTTTAACAAGAATACCTCCTAGTTATGCTGGAGGAGTTACTCCAGGAATTGTTTCTTTTCTCCTAAGGCCTATTTAGGTGCCCTTATTTATGTTCTAATACCAAACCATGCTTACTTTTATCATAGCATTTATCATGATCTCATTAAAGTCTAAGCTCTCTGGGACTGGAAGTATCCTATTCCCCTGTTACATCTGCAATGTCTTATACTGTGCTGGTCACAGAGTAAATTTGTATTAAACATTTGTTGAATAAATCCTCTGTCATCAAATATATTTGAATAATTGGACATATATATGAGAAGAATGTATCCATTCTATATATAGTGATGATGGCAGCAGCTAATACTGAGTGCACGTTGACTATCATGCTGTATACTAATTTGAGATACATGGTGTGAATTCATCCCCCCAAAGCAATCATTATCATTTTAGATATGAGAAAACTAAAGTTTACAGAGGTGAGATTCTTACCCAATGTGCCTCAAATTTTGAGGGATAATGTCTATAAACTTGATCCTTTTTGACTTGGAGGCTCTGCATTACTAGATTACCTACAGAGAAATAGTTGTTCACATTTTTAGTTCTAGGATATTTTTAAATAATTTGGAAGATCCCAGAAGGGTCTATTACCCAGATTTGGTCTATGGGGATAAATAACATTGATATTGTACTCACTATGATCCCTTTACATGGTAGATTGAAGAGATAGCTACCATATGTCTGCAGGTTGAGCACCAATTATTAATTCATTTCAATTGTTGAATAATATATTTTGTCCTGGTACATTTGTGTAGATTGCCACAAAGTCACAGGAGGCCATATTTATCCTAAATGAGATCATTTGACTTTTTTGTTCAAAATTCTCTAAGGGCTTACTTAGGATTATATCTAAACTCCAAATCCTGGCACAGAAATATCATAGCGCTCTCCCAAAAATGCCAAGTTCATTTCTGCCAACGAGGTTTTGCACTTGATGTTACTATTACCTGGACTCTGTTTTCTCACACCCTAGGATCACATATCCCATTTTTGTGATAAATACTCCAATGTCAGTTCATTGGTCCTTTATCATTACAGTTTCCCTGATTTGGATCTTTTCTTCGATTCTTTCCTCTCATCTTTAACAAGAATACCTCCTAGTTATGCTGGAGGAGTTACTCCAGGAATTGTTTCTTTTCTCCTAAGGCCTATTTAGGTGCCCTTATTTATGTTCTAATACCAAACCATGCTTACTTTTATCATAGCATTTATCATGATCTCATTAAAGTCTAAGCTCTCTGGGACTGGAAGTATCCTATTCCCCTGTTACATCTGCAATGTCTTATACTGTGCTGGTCACAGAGTAAATTTGTATTAAACATTTGTTGAATAAATCCTCTGTCATCAAATATATTTGAATAATTGGACATATATATGAGAAGAATGTATCCATTCTATATATAGTGATGATGGCAGCAGCTAATACTGAGTGCACGTTGACTATCATGCTGTATACTAATTTGAGATACATGGTGTGAATTCATCCCCCCAAAGCAATCATTATCATTTTAGATATGAGAAAACTAAAGTTTACAGAGGTGAGATTCTTACCCAATGTGCCTCAAATTTTGAGGGATAATGTCTATAAACTTGATCCTTTTTGACTTGGAGGCTCTGCATTACTAGATTACCTACAGAGAAATAGTTGTTCACATTTTTAGTTCTAGGATATTTTTAAATAATTTGGAAGATCCCAGAAGGGTCTATTACCCAGATTTGGTCTATGGGGATAAATAACATTGATATTGTACTCACTATGATCCCTTTACATGGTAGATTGAAGAGATAGCTACCATATGTCTGCAGGTTGAGCACCAATTATTAATTCATTTCAATTGTTGAATAATATATTTTGTCCTGGTACATTTGTGTAGATTGCCACAAAGTCACAGGAGGCCATATTTATCCTAAATGAGATCATTTGACTTTTTTGTTCAAAATTCTCTAAGGGCTTACTTAGGATTATATCTAAACTCCAAATCCTGGCACAGAAATATCATAGCGCTCTCCCAAAAATGCCAAGTTCATTTCTGCCAACGAGGTTTTGCACTTGATGTTACTATTACCTGGACTCTGTTTTCTCACACCCTAGGATCACATATCCCATTTTTGTGATAAATACTCCAATGTCAGTTTCTCTAAATAGACTTCCCTGGGTCCCCCATCTAAAATAGTCTGCTTGTTAGATTTCATCCACTTTGCCAGTATCAAAGAATATCTGATATTGATTCCTTATTCAAAATGTTAATGTGTTTCTTTGCTTAATAAATCATCTGTGTCTTCTTTATTATAGTGTCATCTTCATGAGTGCAAGTAAATTTTTTTTTTTCCCATCATCATGTATCTAGAAACAGATGAAGTCCTAACACAAGGGAATTGGTTATTGTAGCTGAATGCATTGAAAGCATGAATGAATAGCTGGTCATATTTTCCGAGACAATTCCCATCTTCTGACCCAGTGCTCACACCCCTTCTTTTGTCTAGTTACCATACCACACTATACTCCACCAGTGCCTTGGGTTTATCTTTATTGTTGCCCTTGCTTCATGTGCAATTAGTGTTTCACTAGTCTATCTCTTATAGAACACTGAGACCTGAGTTCTTGTCTTACTCATTAGTCTATCCCAGTATTTCACATACTGCATGATATATTGTAGATATGCAATGAATGCCTACTGGATGAACATAGAATAACCTCTCCTTCCATTAAAGAAGAAGTTATACCACTTAGTTTAATCTACTGTTGACACAATACAATAGTTTAACATCAATTTGGCATTTTAATTATAAAATACACTATAATTACTGAGAAGATGGTATGTGAGGAAGATTGGCTGAAAATGACATTGTATCTTGAATTCATGTAATTTAATGAGCAAGATATGTTACTCTAATTAAATTTCTAAGGAGTTTCTACTATTTTACTGCCTTGTTTATAATTCAGAGGAAATACAGCCTTCACATTGGAAAGCCATTTGCAAAACTCAGTTCCCACACAAGAATTTAAAGTCATTCTCAGCTCAAGTGATACTTCTTGGGTGAGCTTAGAAGGTCAGTTAAACATGTTCAGTTTAAATGACCCAATCTGTAAAATGGAAGTGATGTGTGTGATGAGTCAATGGATGAAAAAAGAAACTAGTTTTTTTGAAAGTAAAATCTCCTGAGTAGTACTGTGGTATCTACACACTTAAGGGACTTTGACTGTCATTTTCATCATGACTTTGCATGTGACAAATGGATGAAAGGAATCAGAGGTTCATATGCGCCTCAGTCCTCCAGATGAAATAAATCAGGTTTTGAGGAAAAAGGCAGAAATATTTAACTGTTGAAATCTTTATCTACTTTTCCTTTGACCCAGATTTGTCTCCTTTAATGAAAAAAAATGAATGCAAAGGTTGACGCATGGCCCCATGACAATGCTCCTCTTTGTGTACATTTTTAACAATTTCCTTTCCAATTTTTCCCCTCAAAGGAATTTTTGAACTAATTTGCTAGTGTCAGAATTATGAATTCAGTTTTCTTTTCTACCTCCCATGAAATCACTGGTCTATATATTAGTGTCTTTTTCTTTCTTTCTTTCTTTTTTTAAACTGAAAAATAAAAATTTCATATGGAAAGAAAAATTCCCAAGGGTAGTCTGACACTTACTACAATATAAATAAATAAATAAATAAATAAATAAATAAATAAATATATATATATATATATATATATATATGAGAGATTTAAAAAGAAACAGTAAACCTGAACAAATACTTAACACTAAATCAAATGGCTTAAGATTTATGATGACATTTAATGATTGAAACTGTACATGATAGTGTATTGCCAAAAAAGTTTCCCAGTACCAGTAAAGCAGTTGTTCATGGTAAACACTAAATTGGTTTCCAGAAGCCGAAGTATTGACTATAATTAGGCTTCCAAACCTGTTCCAGAAAATCAGATGAGCATCAGAAGCTGACTCTTAAACAGCTGTAATTACTATGAAAATAGTTGAAGACTTCAAAATCTAAGAATATTATCTTACATTGTTAGTAGTATAAAGCCTATTATCATAATATATAGTTTGGTAAATCA
Source organism: Tragulus kanchil (assembly GCA_022376925.1). NCBI lineage: Eukaryota > Metazoa > Chordata > Mammalia > Artiodactyla > Tragulidae > Tragulus > Tragulus kanchil. Next base: position 25,442,048 of record JAIOJX010000004.1, read on the forward strand.
GGCATAGCCACACTTAGAAAATAATGAAAAAATATTTCTCTATTTAGCAAAATAGACATTGTCAGTTTTCTGGTGCTGTGAGTTTGTTTCAACTCTACTAAGCATCAGCTAGATTGGATTCTCATGTTGGAGACTAGAATGCATCACTGTGTGAATTGAAATGCATTACTCTGTGAATTGGAATGAATTAGGCACAGTCTACTGCACTTCTTTTCTGTCATATTTCTGCTGTTCTAAAAATGATTTCTATAGGAGTTCACTATCGGATCCAGGACAACACTTTATAAACAAAATTTAATGGATGCTTTCATCTGCTAAATTTCATTACAACTCACATTAGCTCTTTTTTACACTGTAAACACTTATTCTGTAACTTACACTTGTATAGTCCATAACTGTTAAGGCCATGGAATGGCTTAAGCGTTAATAACTCTGGAAGGAAGGAAGAGAAAGCTTTTTTTTTTTTTTAACGTCAAATACTTATCATATTCAATGCCTTTAAAAATTAAGTTAAAGCATATTTTTAAAATGTGATATTTTATTCCACTTTGAAGAAAAGTTTTAGTTCTATCAGGAAAGTAATAATCCCAAAGCACAATAAGACCAATAGTGTAGCTTATTATTTTTAATTAGAATTTTAACATTTGGGTTTGGGGACTGAAGGATGGTTAAAGGAAGTGACTGAAACAATTTTGTTTTTTTAATTTTTAGTTTATTAATTTTTTGGTTATTCTGGGTTTTCACTGCTGCCACAGGCTCTTCTCTAGTTACAGGGCGCAGGGGCCACTCTCTAGCTGAGGTGAGCAGGCTTCTCATTGCAGTGACTTCTGTTTTTGTAGAACTTGGGCTCTAGGGCACAGGACCTTCAGTAGTTGCGGCACCTGGGTTCCATAGTTGCAGCTCTGAGGCTCTAGAGCACAGGTTTCATCCTTGTGGCTTACAGGCTTAGTTGCTCCGCAGCACGTGGAATCTTCCCAGATCAGGGAAGGAACGTGTGTCTCCTGCACTGGCAGGTGAACTCTTCACCACTGAGCTATCAGGGAAGCCTGAAACAATTTATTATAACTAATAAATTTCCAAAATTAGACATGCTTTCTTATAGTAGAATGAATGTACTAGATCAATGTATGCTCTTAATAATTCACCCTCAACTTTGACAAGTTGACTTAAATGCTACCTCACTTGGTAGCATTTAAAATTTTGTATAGGGAATGCACTCAGGGAAGTCAGTGTATCAGAATCATGATTCCCTTTGTTTTTGTTCTGTGAAAATGGAATTCACTTGCAGAGACAACGTGTGTCTAATTTCAGTCCTTTATGTTTTATGCGTTTGTGTTCCTTTTTTTCTGTAAACTTCATGATCTAAGAGAATGGCACCCCGAGTGAATGTGTGTGACTCTCTGGATGTAGGTGTGCATTAAAAACGAAGGAATTGCATTTGACAGCACATCCTAGCAACGTTTCTAATATTAGGCTTCGGTTTTCTTGGTGATTTTGCCCAGAGCTCCATACTGTTTTTATGCTCATGGATTTTTCATTTTGCTCAAATAAGTCATTGATCCCTAAGTTCAATTCTTTCCCCAATTACTACATCATGCCGGATGTCACGTCTTAACAGGGGGAGGCTGCTGTACTGTTGCTTAAAATCATTGCTTGACAACAACTCATTTAGCATGTAATTCAATAAATACACAAAGTGCACAGGAAAATTGATGATGTACCTATTTGAAGATAAAAATAATGCAGCATTAATATGCTAGCTTTTTGTGTGAACACGTGAAATAGTGTTTATTACATTGATATATAAGAAGAGATAAATAGCCCCTTTAATCCCACTTTAAAGATAAGGAAACTATAGCTAATTTGAATATTTTTATTCCCTATATGAAAATTATATTAGCAATAGACAATACTCTAATTTGTAGAAGTGAGTGGATACAGAAATGTTTATATTAACAAAGCAGTCAGTAAGGCTGAATTGGGAAATATACTGTTTCTCATCTTGCTTCTTAATGTATATCTACTTCTGAACACAATTCTTGCCTGTATTCTATTTTTTATGTAAGTTGGTACAGTCACATGTATATTAATAATTTGTTATACTTAGGAGACCATAAACTTATATATATTGATTTCTGGACAAAGAGCTATTCTTGATCCCTAATCTAAGTTTTTTCTACCATAAAAATTCTTGAAATTAATGAGATCTGCTTTCTGATGTTTCTCTGAAAATTGTTGGCCCTAGTGAAAATAAGGAAATCATTTACCTCTACATTTCTAAGTTTTAGTCTAGTTTTGACATGTACCTGCTCTATTATCTCTAATAAATTGTTTAAATTTTCTGGACTCCTGTTTTCTTAATATAAATATTGAAATGATAATCATATAGGTTTTTGTAGATACCAAATAAGATAGTATAATAAAAAACAGCCATCCTGTTGTCAGGGACACAGCAGGTATTTATCAAATATCTATTCATTTCTTCCTTTCAGTCTTTTTTATGCTATTCTTGGGAATTATTTGTCTCATTATCCTAACTACCTAGGACAATTGGCAATTGTATTTTTGGGTTGCACCAAGGTTTCAGTGATTTGTTCATAGTGATTATTGTTTGACCCTGCCCACTATATTATTCCATTTGCTCCTTAAGACTACTCAGTGAAAAATGCTATTCAGGTACAAGAAAACCTCTAGTTTTCTAGTACCTAGTTTATTCTTATTGCATGGACTTTATTTGATTTTATAACAGTGCATCAAAACTTCATCCTTGCTATGTCAACTCTTAAACGTACAGTAATTTTGTGACATATTCTGATATATTCATTGTATGCTTATTTAACCTCAGGTCCACCAGGTACACATCCTTCTTTGACCTTCTTAATCCTTACCTGTGTTACTTTGTATGCATATATACAGAACCCCTTGAAAATATTCATAGCGAGTAATAAAGCTACATATAAACTCACATGTATGCACACAAATATATTTTAAATCATGACATAACATGTCCAGTTTGTCTGCCTTTTTATTCTTTCAAGATAAAAAAGAGATCTGTTTTGAGAATCTGGAAAACCACAAAGAGGATAATTTTCTCTAAGTTGACATACAAATAACACAGTAGAAACAAAAGAAAAATAATACCCGACCTAAAAAGTGTCAAAAACAATAAAGGGCTTCCCCCTGGTAGTCCAGTGGGTAAGGACACTGCCTTGCAGTGCAAGGGGCGCCGGTTCGATCCCTGGCCTGGGAAGATCCCACGTGCCTCAGAGCGGCTGGACTGATGTGTCCAATTACCGAGCCGGAGCTCTGGAGTGCATGCGCCCAGAGCCGGTGCTCTGTGACAACAGAGGCCACCGTGATGGGAGGCCCACAGGAGCCAAAGAACAAAGACGGATGAAAATAGAGAAATGAAAGACCAATAGAAGTGGCCCACCCGCTCCCCACCCTCCCCACCCCACCCCGCCCAAAAAAAAATCAATCAATCAAAAAAAAAAATGGATTACAAAAAAAAAAAAAAGGCAGAGCAAAAAGTGTAAAAGAACAAACATGATTGGAGAAAGTTGGCAAATGTCTGTGACTGTGACAGTGATGGGTGTTATATCACCAGTGGATATTCACTTCACTATGAGTTTTAGTAACTTTTGCATATTTGTAAGAGAGCAATTTGAAAATCACCATGTCTTCTTTAATATATAAAGGATATTAAAATCTTAATCTTAGCAGATAAATAAATGTGAATACTTAGAGTACAAATCGCAATCCATTGAATTTCAGTACAAGAAAACCTCTAGTTTTCTAGTACCTAGTTTATTCTTATTGCATGCATTTATCAAACTTCATCCTTGCTATGTCAACTCTTAAACGTACAGTAATTTTGTGACATATTCTGATATATTCATTGTATGCTTATTTAACCTCAGGTCCACCAGGTACACATCCTTCTTTGACCTTCTTAATCCTTACCTGTGTTACTTTGTATGCATATATACAGAACCCCTTGAAAATATTCATAGCGAGTAATAAAGCTACATATAAACTCACATGTATGCACACAAATATATTTTAAATCATGACATAACATGTCCAGTTTGTCTGCCTTTTTATTCTTTCAAGATAAAAAAGAGATCTGTTTTGAGAATCTGGAAAACCACAAAGAGGATAATTTTCTCTAAGTTGACATACAAATAACACAGTAGAAACAAAAGAAAAATAATACCCGACCTAAAAAGTGTCAAAAACAATAAAGGGCTTCCCCCTGGTAGTCCAGTGGGTAAGGACACTGCCTTGCAGTGCAAGGGGCGCCGGTTCGATCCCTGGCCTGGGAAGATCCCACGTGCCTCAGAGCGGCTGGACTGATGTGTCCAATTACCGAGCCGGAGCTCTGGAGTGCATGCGCCCAGAGCCGGTGCTCTGTGACAACAGAGGCCACCGTGATGGGAGGCCCACAGGAGCCAAAGAACAAAGACGGATGAAAATAGAGAAATGAAAGACCAATAGAAGTGGCCCACCCGCTCCCCACCCTCCCCCACCCGACCCCCGCCCAAAAATAAATCAATCAATCAAAAAAAAAAAAAAATGGATTACAAAAAAAAAAAAAAAAAGGCAGAGCAAAAAGTGTAAAAGAACAAACATGATTGGAGAAAGTTGGCAAATGTCTGTGACTGTGACAGTGATGGGTGTTATATCACCAGTGGATATTCACTTCACTATGAGTTTTAGTAACTTTTGCATATTTGTAAGAGAGCAATTTGAAAATCACCATGTCTTCTTTAATATATAAAGGATATTAAAATCTTAATCTTAGCAGATAAATAAATGTGAATACTTAGAGTACAAATCGCAATCCATTGAATTTCTTTTACTTGATTTACTCTAACACAGCCTACTTAATGATTTGAAGATTATGTCCAAATTACTGCAATTATGTCCAGACTATGTTGAAATAAGAAACTAAAGGATAATGGTTGTTTATTTCTCACCATTAATATTAGTCTCTTGCAGAATGTGCCATCATAATGTGAAAGCAAAGGCTTATCTTACTCTGCATTTGCAAAATATTTTTTACATTTGCCAATTGCATGATAATAATAAGCAATGCCAATATTTCAATATTATAATGTATTGTTCAATAGGCCCTGGCACATATTGTACAGGGAATCTGATCCTCCCTTTCTAAAGCCATAATAAATAAAATGCAAAATATATATATATATATATATATATATATATATAATTTTGGCCTCTTTTATTGGTTTTGTATTTATTTTCATCCATCTTTACTCTTTGGCCTGTGTGGGTCTTCCAGTTGCAGAGCACCAACTCTGGGCACATGCGCTCCAGAGTGCTGGCTCGTAATTGGACACACCAGTCCAGCCATTTCACAGCATGTGGAATCTTCCCATGCCAGGAATCGAACCAGTGCCCCTTGCACTGCAAGATGGACTCTTTACCCACTGGACCACCAAGGAAGCCCTAAAATGGAACTTTTATAAGCTATAAGAGAAAGCATATTTTAAGTATGTCCAAAGAGAACACCACTCTTGTAGGAAAGAAAGGTGGGAATGGCCACAAATTTTGAATGCTTCAGTATAAAGTTTGGGAAAACTTTACAGTATTTTCTGTGGCAAGCATACGAGTCTCTCCTTCCTTCCTTCTCTGTCTCTGTCTCTGTCTATCTGACTCTCACTCTCTCTTAACAATTTTAGAAAGAAGCAGTTATAGTAATGCTTGATGAGATTTCATATAGTTGGACAGATCAGTCCAACTTTATTAGGGAAGCATAAGCCCCTTTCCCCCCAATGAGAGGTGTGTTTGATGACATAGGGGATTCATGAAAGGGCCTTTCCCTTAATCATTTCTAGTACAGTTCCAATGACCACATCACAGAAAGCCAGTGGACACTGTACTGATTACAGGTCAGAGTATCCCATAAGGAATGATGTCCATTTTGCACAGGTTTAGAGAATCTCTGATTCCTCTTTTACCTAAGATCTCCACCATATTAACCATGACAATTCTGAAAACAGTAGGCATAAGCAGCTGTACCTTAATATGAATCTGGATGTAAGTAAACAAATAAATCCCTTTGAGAAATTTTTTTAACTATCAAAGAAAAGAACTTTGAAAGCAGACATGCTTATTTGCTTGTATCCTTGAGATCATGGAGTTTCCCAAGTGCCTCAGTGATAAAGAACCCACCAAACAATGCAGGAGGCACGGGAGATGCAGGTTTAATCCCTGCGTCAGAAAGACCCTCTGGAGGCACAAATGGCAAACCGTTCCTGTATTCTTTTTCTTTTCTTTTTTTTTTTTTTGTTTTAATTTGTTTATTTTATTTGGTTGTTCCAGGTCCTAGTTGTAGCATGTGGGATCTAGTTCCCTGAACAGGTATCGAACCTGGGGCCCCTGCACTGGGAGCACAGAGTCCTAGCCACTGGACCACCAGGGAAGTCCCCCATTCCAGTATTCTTGCCTGTAAAATTTCTTGGACAGAGAAGCCTGTTGGGCTATAGTCCCTGGGGTTGCGAAGAGTGGATGCAACTGAGCGACTGAGTGTGCATGCACACACACTGCAGATCATCCTGCATACACAACTTTGTATCATGCTGTAATGAAATCACTAAACCAAACATTGTTGAAGTTATAATCCCAGGTCCAACTTCTTTCTTACCAATGAATAAGAAGCCAAATACCAGGTCATGTTTGTATTTGGTTTTATGTAACAGGAAAACCACTTTGTTCAATTTAGGAGACCCATTTTGCCTTAGTCTGTTATTTCTGCTGCCATTGCAGGAAGTTCAACCACTCTACAAAACCAGATCCCTATAGTTTGATGGTTGCAGGATTTTTCAGATCCCTAGAGTTTGATGGTTGCAGAATTTTTCATTATAGTAGGATGACCTAGCATAATTAAAAGTCAGATCTGCTTCTAGAGCAAGGACTGCCAAGATTATCTGAGAAGGTACATATTTTTTTGATTTGTGAGCCAAAAGGCTAAGTCAAGGCTAGCAGGTAGTCAAATTTCCACAATTATTTATTGATGACATTCCAAATATGAAAATTTAGTATAATTTTGTACTACAAGTCTACTAATGAGAAGAATAACACTGGGGTTAGTTGTAGTTCAATTGTAGTTCAAAGTTAGTGTTACTTATCATCATATTGGAAACATAGCCTCATTCTCCCACAAAGCTCCTTCCTACCTGTCTGAAACAGTGATCTTCCTGGATCTCAGCAAAATGTCTTATGTGCATTACTCTTTGGGTACTGTTATATCAACTTCAGAGTGCTGGAAAACTTCCTAGGCAGAACCAGGTTAAATGGACAGGCTCTGGCGTGAGACCATGTAGACTGGGATTCCAGCTGAACTTAATTACTAGCTGTATAGTCTGATTTCTTACTTACCCTATCTAGAAGGTTTTGTTTTCTTGTCTATAAAATATGTAGCAATACCTGCCATAGGGCTTCCCTGATAGTCCACTGGGTGAAAACTCCGCCTTGCAGTGAAAGGGGCACTGGTTCGATCCCTGGCCTGGGAGCACAGAGTCCTAGCCACTGGACCACCAGGAAGTCCCCCATTCCAGTATTCTTGCCTGTAAAATTTCTTGGACAGAGAAGCCTGTTGGGCTATAGTCCCTGGGGTTGCGAAGAGTGGATGCAACTGAGCGACTGAGTGTGCATGCACACACACTGCAGATCATCCTGCATACACAACTTTGTATCATGCTGTAATGAAATCACTAAACCAAACATTGTTGAAGTTATAATCCCAGGTCCAACTTCTTTCTTACCAATGAATAAGAAGCCAAATACCAGGTCATGTTTGTATTTGGTTTTATGTAACAGGAAAACCACTTTGTTCAATTTAGGAGACCCATTTTGCCTTAGTCTGTTATTTCTGCTGCCATTGCAGGAAGTTCAACCACTCTACAAAACCAGATCCCTATAGTTTGATGGTTGCAGGATTTTTCAGATCCCTAGAGTTTGATGGTTGCAGAATTTTTCATTATAGTAGGATGACCTAGCATAATTAAAAGTCAGATCTGCTTCTAGAGCAAGGACTGCCAAGATTATCTGAGAAGGTACATATTTTTTTGATTTGTGAGCCAAAAGGCTAAGTCAAGGCTAGCAGGTAGTCAAATTTCCACAATTATTTATTGATGACATTCCAAATATGAAAATTTAGTATAATTTTGTACTACAAGTCTACTAATGAGAAGAATAACACTGGGGTTAGTTGTAGTTCAATTGTAGTTCAAAGTTAGTGTTACTTATCATCATATTGGAAACATAGCCTCATTCTCCCACAAAGCTCCTTCCTACCTGTCTGAAACAGTGATCTTCCTGGATCTCAGCAAAATGTCTTATGTGCATTACTCTTTGGGTACTGTTATATCAACTTCAGAGTGCTGGAAAACTTCCTAGGCAGAACCAGGTTAAATGGACAGGCTCTGGCGTGAGACCATGTAGACTGGGATTCCAGCTGAACTTAATTACTAGCTGTATAGTCTGATTTCTTACTTACCCTATCTAGAAGGTTTTGTTTTCTTGTCTATAAAATATGTAGCAATACCTGCCATAGGGCTTCCCTGATAGTCCACTGGGTGAAAACTCCGCCTTGCAGTGAAAGGGGCACTGGTTCGATCCCTGGCCTGGGAGGATCCCACATGCCACAGAGTGGCTGGACTGATGTGTCCATTTACCGAGCCAGAGCTCTGGGGCACATGCGCCTGGAGCTGGTGCTCTACAGTGAGAGAGGCCCACTGGAGTGGGAGGCCCACACAGGCCAAAGAGCGAAGACAGATGAAAATAAATAAGTGAAAGATCAGTAAAAGTGACCAAAAAATTAAAAAAAAAATGCCTGTCATAATTGTATTAAAATGAAATAAGCATACTTAGGCAAAGAATTAGAATAGTACATGAGAGCTAGTATAAAGTATTGGAGCTAAGCATTATGCTTTTGATTTCTTTCAACTGTTAAAAAATTTTAGCCTAAAAATCTTAAATTGTGGGCCATACCAAAAGAAAAATGGCTATAGGTCATCACTTGCTAATTCCTGACCTAAAGTAGACAATGTATGCTGGTCCACCACATCCCTTACCTCAGGGCTGCATACTCTTCCTTTACCTCCAGGACTGCTGGCTGCTGCTGAGCCATTGGCTAGGAACTGAGAATTGTCCTCTGAAAGGAGTTGTCTTACCAAGGTCACACTCTGTCCCCAAGTGCAGCCTGCATCCAGTGACTAATCAAGGGAGGGTTGATGGTTGCAGGATTTTTCAGATCCCTATTCTCATATGCAGGACAGCTCTGACAGACCATCCCAGCTTCTGAGCTCCTCATGGGATCCTCTGAGATCTGTCTCCCAACCTTAATGCCATATAACTTTCCCTATGCTCAGTTCTGCCTCCCTGCCTTTCATAGGTGTTCTTGAGACTACTCAAAAGATTTCAGTTCCCCAATCTACAACTCTGTTTTAGATCATTTGAATTGCTTGCTTTCTGTGTATGATTTTATGCAGCTGACTTAATGTCCATCACCCTTAAACTGCTCATTATTTTATAACAGCTCATTTATTTTATAACAGTACATGGACAGTCTGCATAGTCCTGATTTCTTACTTTTACCCTATCTAGAAGGTTTTGTTTTCTTGTCTATAAAATATGTAGCAATACCTGCCATAGGGCTTCCCTGATAGTCCACTGGGTGAAAACTCCGCCTTGCAGTGAAAGGGGCACTGGTTCGATCCCTGGCCTGGGAGGATCCCACATGCCACAGAGTGGCTGGACTGATGTGTCCATTTACCGAGCCAGAGCTCTGGGGCACATGCGCCTGGAGCTGGTGCTCTACAGTGAGAGAGGCCCACTGGAGTGGGAGGCCCACACAGGCCAAAGAGCGAAGACAGATGAAAATAAATAAGTGAAAGATCAGTAAAAGTGACCAAAAAATTAAAAAAAAAATGCCTGTCATAATTGTATTAAAATGAAATAAGCATACTTAGGCAAAGAATTAGAATAGTACATGAGAGCTAGTATAAAGTATTGGAGCTAAGCATTATGCTTTTGATTTCTTTCAACTGTTAAAAAATTTTAGCCTAAAAATCTTAAATTGTGGGCCATACCAAAAGAAAAATGGCTATAGGTCATCACTTGCTAATTCCTGACCTAAAGTAGACAATGTATGCTGGTCCACCACATCCCTTACCTCAGGGCTGCATACTCTTCCTTTACCTCCAGGACTGCTGGCTGCTGCTGAGCCATTGGCTAGGAACTGAGAATTGTCCTCTGAAAGGAGTTGTCTTACCAAGGTCACACTCTGTCCCCAAGTGCAGCCTGCATCCAGTGACTAATCAAGGGAGGGTTGATGGTTGCAGGATTTTTCAGATCCCTATTCTCATATGCAGGACAGCTCTGACAGACCATCCCAGCTTCTGAGCTCCTCATGGGATCCTCTGAGATCTGTCTCCCAACCTTAATGCCATATAACTTTCCCTATGCTCAGTTCTGCCTCCCTGCCTTTCATAGGTGTTCTTGAGACTACTCAAAAGATTTCAGTTCCCCAATCTACAACTCTGTTTTAGATCATTTGAATTGCTTGCTTTCTGTGTATGATTTTATGCAGCTGACTTAATGTCCATCACCCTTAAACTGCTCATTATTTTATAACAGACATACCTGATTTTTAGGAGCTTTGTAAAGTAATCCTCATAACGTATGCTGAAACGGAAGGTAACATTTGACGCACTGAGTTATTCCCATAGGATTCTCATGTTCCGGTGTGATTCTTTTATTCTTTCAGAAATAAAGTTGAATGAAACATGAAATGTGAAAATATTTAAGGACCAAGGTTTACTGATTAATATTCTGTGGAACACGATCTTTCAAACTGCAACAAACTGCTTTCTCTTTATTGCTGCTGTTTTAGTATAATCCCCACTAACCTACTTCCAGTCTTGCCTCTGTTTTTGTTTATTTATTTATTTATTTATTTATTTATTTATTTATTTATTTAGGGCGGAGATCGGGTTGGGGAGGGAGGAGAGCGGGCGGCCCACTTCTATTGGTCTTTCCTTTCTCTGTTTTCATCCGTCTTTGTTCTTCGGCTCCTGCGGGCCTCCCTTCCCAGTGGCTTCTGTTGGCCTCTGTAGTCGCAGAGCGCCAGCTCTGGGCGCATGCGCTCCAGAGCTCCGGCTCGGTGATTGGACACATCAGTCCAGCCGCTCTGTGGCACATGGGATCCTCCCAGGCCAGGGATTGAACCGGCGCCCCTTGCACTGCAAGGCGGTGTCCTTATCCACTGGACCACCAGGGGAAGCCCTTGCCTCTGTTTTTAAAGTCTGAGAAAAGTCTCAGTTGAGGGAAATATTTGCAATCTGATTATATAAATACAAATAAAAGCTACAAAGTTATACCTTCTTAAGTTTAATGCAAACATAATGCTACTGAACTGGTGAATAAAGTGAACTTTAGATGGTGCTGTGATAGATTACAATTATAAAAGATTTACACAAGTCAGATTTATGACCTTACATGATTATAATGAAATACTGATAAATAATAGTACTTACAGACTTCCATGAGTCCCTTAGCTAATGGAAGAGAAATATAAAATGATTTCTCTGAAAATATAATTGATAAATGAGACTTCCTCTTTCATGTTGAGACTACTCAAAAGATTTCAGTTCCCCAATCTACAACTCTGTTTTAGATCATTTGAATTGCTTGCTTTCTGTGTATGATTTTATGCAGCTGACTTAATGTCCATCACCCTTAAACTGCTCATTATTTTATAACAGACATACCTGATTTTTAGGAGCTTTGTAAAGTAATCATCATAACGTATGCTGCAACGGAAGGTAACATTTGACGACTGAGTTATTCCCATAGGATTCTCATGTTCCGGTGTGATTCTTTTATTCTTTCAGAAATAAAGTTGAATGAAACATGAAATGTGAAAATATTTAAGGACCAAGGTTTACTGATTAATATTCTGTGGAACACGATCTTTCAAACTGCAACAAACTGCTTTCTCTTTATTGCTGCTGTTTTAGTATAATCCCCACTAACCTACTTCCAGTCTTGCCTCTGTTTTTGTTTATTTATTTATTTATTTATTTATTTATTTATTTATTTATTTATTTATTTAGGGCGGAGATCGGGTTGGGGAGGGAGGAGAGCGGGCGGCCCACTTCTATTGGTCTTTCCTTTCTCTGTTTTCATCCGTCTTTGTTCTTCGGCTCCTGCGGGCCTCCCTTCCCAGTGGCTTCTGTTGGCCTCTGTAGTCGCAGAGCGCCAGCTCTGGGCGCATGCGCTCCAGAGCTCCGGCTCGGTGATTGGACACATCAGTCCAGCCGCTCTGTGGCACATGGGATCCTCCCAGGCCAGGGATTGAACCGGCGCCCCTTGCACTGCAAGGCGGTGTCCTTATCCACTGGACCACCAGGGGAAGCCCTTGCCTCTGTTTTTAAAGTCTGAGAAAAGTCTCAGTTGAGGGAAATATTTGCAATCTGATTATATAAATACAAATAAAAGCTACAAAGTTATACCTTCTTAAGTTTAATGCAAACATAATGCTACTGAACTGGTGAATAAAGTGAACTTTAGATGGTGCTGTGATAGATTACAATTATAAAAGATTTACACAAGTCAGATTTATGACCTTACATGATTATAATGAAATACTGATAAATAATAGTACTTACAGACTTCCATGAGTCCCCTTAGCTAATGGAAGAGAAATATAAAATGATTTCTCTGAAAATATAATTTTTAGGGTTAAATGAGACTTCCTCTTTCAACATGGATCCGGGAGCTTTAGAACAAATAAAAAGGAACACTGCTATACCTAATGAAATGTGAATGAATAAAAATTTTACTTTTCAGAAGTAGAGGCTTATACAATAACTAGATTCAAGCGAAGGTTAAAGAAATGCATGATTAATGGATCCACATCAGTCTCCATATTGCTTGATATCTTTTTGGTTTTACCCCATATGGTAAATAGTACTTTGTCCTTCAGAGATAATGGTTAAAGAGGTTGGTTAAAGATGGTTAAAGAGATGGTTAAAGGTTACTGAGCCATTGCTTGGATATAGTGTGAAGATTCACTCTTCTGGAATGAAGAATGGAGTTTAATTTTAATTTTATGTCACCAAGAGTGTCATTTTTTTTTTTTTTTCCTACAGAAGGTAAAAGCCCAAGTTTCCAGGGTTTTCTTAGATAACCTGGATATTAAGGTCGCATCCTAATGTACAGCAAGGCTTTGGTAATGACTGCTCAGCCTTAGCCTTGTTTAGCATACATGATTTCATTCACTCAACATCACCTGGGAACTTGTTCAAAAAGCAGATTCTTATGGCTTACCCCACATTTACTGAATCCAAAACGCTAGAATCAGAAACTAGTTCTCTGGATTATATTCTTTTCTTTTTTTTTTATTCTTTATTTGTTTATTTATTTTTGCCTCTTTTTTTTAATTGATTTTTTATACTTTTTTTTTAAAGATTTATTTATTTATTTATTTATTTTTGGGCGGGGGTCGGGTTGGGGAGGGAGTGGGGGCGGTGGGCCACCTCTATTGTTCTTTCATTTCTCTATTTTCATCCGTCTTTGTTCTTTGGCTCCTGTGGGCCTCCCATCGCGGTGGCCTCTGTTGTCGCAGAGCACCGGCTCTGGGCGCATGCGCTCCAGAGCTCCGACTCGGTAATTGGACACACTGGTCCAGCCGCTCTGCGGCACATGGGATCTTCCCAGGCCAGGAATCAAACTGGCGCCCCTTGCACTGCAAGGCAGTGTCCTTACCCACTGGACCACCAGGGGAAGCCCTATCCATGTATTTTTCATCCATCTTTATTCTTTGGCCTATGTGGGCCTCACATTGCAGTGGCCTCTCACATTGCAGAGCGCCAGCTTGTAACTGGACACACTGGTCCAGCTGCTCCACAACACATGGGATCTTCCCAGGCCAGAGAGCAAACCAGTGCCTTTTGCACTGCAAGGAGGACTCTGCCTACTGGGACCACCAGGGAAGCCCCTGGATTATATTCTCATGCCAACTAAAGTGAGAAGGAAACAAACTAAAATCGAACCAAATTGTGTGATAGACAATATGTTGCTAGATAAAGCTACAAGTGAATGATCACAGAGCTTAAAGGTTGTGCCATAAGACATTATTTTTTTACATTAGGCTCTATTAGGAAGTCATTCTTACCATCAAAAAGATAGAGTTCTGTGAAAACTCTTCCCATCTTGTTAACAAGAGGCATTTTGTAGAAAACACAGAGGCATTATTGTAAAAAATGCAGCGCTTAAAGCCCAAGTTTCCAGGGTTTTCTTAGATAACCTGGATATTAAGGTCGCATCCTAATGTACAGCAAGGCTTTGGTAATGACTGCTCAGCCTTAGCCTTGTTTAGCATACATGATTTCATTCACTCAACATCACCTGGGAACTTGTTCAAAAAGCAGATTCTTATGGCTTACCCCACATTTACTGAATCCAAAACGCTAGAATCAGAAACTAGTTCTCTGGATTATATTCTTTTCTTTTTTTTTTATTCTTTATTTGTTTATTTATTTTTGCCTCTTTTTTTTAATTGATTTTTTATACTTTTTTTTTAAAGATTTATTTATTTATTTATTTATTTTTGGGCGGGGGTCGGGTTGGGGAGGGAGTGGGGGCGGTGGGCCACCTCTATTGTTCTTTCATTTCTCTATTTTCATCCGTCTTTGTTCTTTGGCTCCTGTGGGCCTCCCATCGCGGTGGCCTCTGTTGTCGCAGAGCACCGGCTCTGGGCGCATGCGCTCCAGAGCTCCGACTCGGTAATTGGACACACTGGTCCAGCCGCTCTGCGGCACATGGGATCTTCCCAGGCCAGGAATCAAACTGGCGCCCCTTGCACTGCAAGGCAGTGTCCTTACCCACTGGACCACCAGGGGAAGCCCTATCCATGTATTTTTCATCCATCTTTATTCTTTGGCCTATGTGGGCCTCACATTGCAGTGGCCTCTCACATTGCAGAGCGCCAGCTTGTAACTGGACACACTGGTCCAGCTGCTCCACAACACATGGGATCTTCCCAGGCCAGAGAGCAAACCAGTGCCTTTTGCACTGCAAGGAGGACTCTGCCTACTGGGACCACCAGGGAAGCCCCTGGATTATATTCTCATGCCAACTAAAGTGAGAAGGAAACAAACTAAAATCGAACCAAATTGTGTGATAGACAATATGTTGCTAGATAAAGCTACAAGTGAATGATCACAGAGCTTAAAGGTTGTGCCATAAGACATTATTTTTTTACATTAGGCTCTATTAGGAAGTCATTCTTACCATCAAAAAGATAGAGTTCTGTGAAAACTCTTCCCATCTTGTTAACAAGAGGCATTTTGTAGAAACACAACATAGTCAGAGAAGCTACCCCTAAACAGAAGTGAGTGTGAAAAAAAATAAATAAATGCAGCGCTTGAGTTGATAAAGAGGAAACATGTTTGGTTCTAGGAAACTTAGTGCTTGAAATTTATAGATCCCAGACAGACTAGATAATTAAAGATTGAACAATGAGTTGTTGAAGTCAGAGTCACCAAAAAAAAAAACACAAAAAGAAAAAGTTTGGACTTAAAAACTACCCATTTTATAGATTTCAGGGCCTAAAGTACCAAATTCCAGGGAAGTGTCACAATAATATGTGTATATGTGTTGTTCTCATGTGTATATGAGTTTTGTCTGACCCTTTGCAATCCAAGGACTACAACATGCCAGAGTTCCCTGTCCTTCACTATCTCCCGGAGTTTTCTCGAATTCATGTCCATTGAGTTGATGATGCCATTATCTCTTGTTCTAAATGGAACTAAGTTTGTCAGCCGAGTAAGCACAGTGTCAATGTTATTCCAGAGTGACAATTAGGTATTTCCAACTAATACTTTTGTGACATTTTTCGTACATTTGATTTGAGTAACTGATTTGGATATTGTTATGAGAACCATCTGCACCTGATGAAGCTCAATGAACAATTGAAGTAAATAGCCATGGGTTCAAAATTGGGATTTAGTGGTATCCTTAATGTAAAACTGAAAAATGAAAAAAATAGCTACTAATCACAATTTTTCTCACTATGACATCCAGTAATATTAGATTTTTACTACCAAATCAACATTTATTTTGGAAACTGGTAGCTACATACTAAATGCAGAAATATTAACATCTCTTCATTCAATGGAAAATCAAGACACGTGTGTGTGTGTGTGTGTGTGTGTGTATACATATGGCTCATTTTCATTAGTGCTCACCCAGTTTTGGATTCTTCTCATGAGTACTGTTGTTTTCCAGTCACTAAGCTATGTACAACTCTTGCAACCTCATGGACTACATACAGCTCATCAGCCTTCCTTATATTACTGCATATAGTTAGCCTGTTTCATTTTCTCAACATTTCTATAAGTCAGTATTTTTTATTTCATGTATTCATTCAATTGATACTGAGTGTGGCCTATACACCAGGCATTCATTTTGGTGAGGGGGTATATAAAATAAAACAAACCCAAATCCTCATTCTCATGGGTCTATTTGTGTTATCTATCAGTGGGAGCTTTGATTCGGAGAACTTGAATGATATGCCCTGATTACAAGCGCTGCAAGTGTTCTAAAGAAATGCTTCAAATCTATATGACATCAAAACTAATGCTTTTGATCATAATGACATATCCAGGACTCTGAAAGGCAATACATCTCTGATTTATCCTATCTCCCTGATCACAGAATATATATTTCTATTGCTAATCAAAATTAAAGATATGTACCCATTTCTTTACTCTCTCACAGATAAATACATACATTTGGCCTGGGGAAAACTGAATAGAACTGAGTATAATGTAATGGTACTAAGAAGGAGAAATGACACAAAATACCAGTTCATAAATATATGAGGAGTAAGTAGCTATAAAGGCGGTACTCTAGGATGCCCTAAAATTTTAAAAGGAAAGTAATACACTAAACTGATTTTTAAAAAAAAACCAAGTCAATTAGGTATTTCCAACTAATACTTTGTGACATTTTCGTACATTTGATTTGAGTAACTGATTTGGATATTGTTATGAGAACCATCTGCACCTGATGAAGCTCAATGAACAATTGAAGTAAATAGCCATGGGTTCAAAATTGGGATTTAGTGGTATCCTTAATGTAAAACTGAAAAATGAAAAAAATAGCTACTAATCACAATTTTTCTCACTATGACATCCAGTAATATTAGATTTTTACTACCAAATCAACATTTATTTTGGAAACTGGTAGCTACATACTAAATGCAGAAATATTAACATCTCTTCATTCAATGGAAAATCAAGACACGTGTGTGTGTGTGTGTGTGTGTGTGTATACATATGGCTCATTTTCATTAGTGCTCACCCAGTTTTGGATTCTTCTCATGAGTACTGTTGTTTTCCAGTCACTAAGCTATGTACAACTCTTGCAACCTCATGGACTACATACAGCTCATCAGCCTTCCTTATATTACTGCATATAGTTAGCCTGTTTCATTTTCTCAACATTTCTATAAGTCAGTATTTTTTATTTCATGTATTCATTCAATTGATACTGAGTGTGGCCTATACACCAGGCATTCATTTTGGTGAGGGGGTATATAAAATAAAACAAACCCAAATCCTCATTCTCATGGGTCTATTTGTGTTATCTATCAGTGGGAGCTTTGATTCGGAGAACTTGAATGATATGCCCTGATTACAAGCGCTGCAAGTGTTCTAAAGAAATGCTTCAAATCTATATGACATCAAAACTAATGCTTTTGATCATAATGACATATCCAGGACTCTGAAAGGCAATACATCTCTGATTTATCCTATCTCCCTGATCACAGAATATATATTTCTATTGCTAATCAAAATTAAAGATATGTACCCATTTCTTTACTCTCTCACAGATAAATACATACATTTGGCCTGGGGAAAACTGAATAGAACTGAGTATAATGTAATGGTACTAAGAAGGAGAAATGACACAAAATACCAGTTCATAAATATATGAGGAGTAAGTAGCTATAAAGGCGGTACTCTAGGATGCCCTAAAATTTTAAAAAAGGAAAGTAATACACTAAACTGATCCAATCGTATACTGTATAGTGATACAATAATATATTAGTTCTTTGGGAAAATCTGGACATTATATAAATACTTTATGGTATCTAGTTGTTTTCAGACACTAACGAAAGAGCTTATGAAGCTGCATAAAATGTATTTTTCTATTCTTAAGAACTACCTATTATCTTAAATGTCTTTTAGGATGAAGAATCAGCCAAATATGATATCGTACTTATTCTTATGTCTAATTTCAAAGCAAACATAACATATAACAAGCATTCTGGTGATAAATTCTTAGTTGAAAGAGCATTATTTTGGCATTATGAAAGTTGTTTATAATCTTCAATTCAATGAACATGCTGGGTTGCACTATTTCATGTAAGGAGAATAATAGATTATAAGCTTAACTATTATCATTTCATATTTTATGGTCTCCCCAGCATTCTTGGAGGCTCATTTTTCAGCATGACCTCCAGTGAGCACACATAAGTAAACAGAATCTTAAATTTGCTTAGGAACTAAGAGCAAAAATGTTTTAAATTAAATCTAATTCATCCAAAGTGGTTAGAATTGGAAACGTGACAAGCTCTCAAGTGAACATGAAGAAACACTATGGAATTACTATTACCTCTAACCCATGTCAATGAGCTCACACTGTATAATTGTGTTTGAATATGTTTAGATGCTTACAGTTGACAGTAACTCAACATTGACCAGAGATTGAAAAAGAAGAAAAAATACATTCACTCTTGTATACCTCAACTTAAAAAAGGAATAGTATTCACTCAAAACACTAGCAAGGAGACTAGTATGTTTTCTTTGTTTTATTTGAATTGCATAAATATTCTAAATATCAAATGTGCCTTCTCAAAGCCAGCACAGTATCATAAACTCCAGGACTCTCTGATTTATCCTATCTCCCTGATCACAGAATATATATTTCTATTGCTAATCAAAATTAAAGATATGTACCCATTTCTTTACTCTCTCACAGATAAATACATACATTTGGCCTGGGGAAAACTGAATAGAACTGAGTATAATGTAATGGTACTAAGAAGGAGAAATGACACAAAATACCAGTTCATAAATATATGAGGAGTAAGTAGCTATAAAGGCGGTACTCTAGGATGCCCTAAAATTTTAAAAAAGGAAAGTAATACACTAAACTGATCCAATCGTATACTGTATAGTGATACAATAATATATTAGTTCTTTGGGAAAATCTGGACATTATATAAATACTTTATGGTATCTAGTTGTTTTCAGACACTAACGAAAGAGCTTATGAAGCTGCATAAAATGTATTTTTCTATTCTTAAGAACTACCTATTATCTTAAATGTCTTTTAGGATGAAGAATCAGCCAAATATGATATCGTACTTATTCTTATGTCTAATTTCAAAGCAAACATAACATATAACAAGCATTCTGGTGATAAATTCTTAGTTGAAAGAGCATTATTTTGGCATTATGAAAGTTGTTTATAATCTTCAATTCAATGAACATGCTGGGTTGCACTATTTCATGTAAGGAGAATAATAGATTATAAGCTTAACTATTATCATTTCATATTTTATGGTCTCCCCAGCATTCTTGGAGGCTCATTTTTCAGCATGACCTCCAGTGAGCACACATAAGTAAACAGAATCTTAAATTTGCTTAGGAACTAAGAGCAAAAATGTTTTAAATTAAATCTAATTCATCCAAAGTGGTTAGAATTGGAAACGTGACAAGCTCTCAAGTGAACATGAAGAAACACTATGGAATTACTATTACCTCTAACCCATGTCAATGAGCTCACACTGTATAATTGTGTTTGAATATGTTTAGATGCTTACAGTTGACAGTAACTCAACATTGACCAGAGATTGAAAAAAAGAAGAAAAAAAATACATTCACTCTTGTATACCTCAACTTACAAAAGGAATAGTATTCACTCAAAACACTAGCAAGGAGACTAGTATGTTTTCTTTGTTTTTATTTGAATTGCATAAATATTCTAAATATCAAATGTGCCTTCTCAAAGCCAGCACAGTATCATAAACTCAAGTGAAAGACTGTAAATAAAAACCTAATCATCTATGTAATTTTTCTACAGACAAGCTAGAAAAACACTAGATTGGAATTTGTCACTGCCTTGCAGATAGTTTGGTACAGTGTAGCCTATGACATTTGGAGAATCAAAAGTTGATTATTTTTATTTAAAAGCAACTATAGGGAGCACCTTCCACTTTTAGCTATGGCAATATAATTTATACAAAATCAGTCCTTTAGTTTTTAAAAAATAAAATGTAAAACTGGGCAGAAATACGTTTTTAAACAATAAACATTTAACAGCGTAAGCGATATTTGAGAGAAAATTTTCTAGACCCAGGGATCGAACCTGAGTCTCCTGCAATTGAAGGCACTTTTTTTTTTTTTTTTACCATCTGGGCCACCAGGGAAGCCCAAAGAATAGAGGTGAGTCTGCTCACACTGCGCCAGGACTGAAGAAAAGCCAGATTTCGACACGGACTCCCCACCCATCCCCTCAGGCTTGCCAGGCCTAGCGCGGCTTGGCGGAGGGGGCCTGGCCCGCCGGGCCCCACCCCCTGCCTTCCTGCCTCAAAAAAAAAAAAAAAAAGAATAGAGGTGAACTACACAACTAACTGCCAAGGAGGCTGGGAAAAAAGCAGCAGGGAAAGAACTATTGTGCAGGAAGAGGGCAATCACCAGGAATCTGGGAGCTTGCATAAGGCCAGCAGACATTTATCCTCTAAACTGCTAAATAGAAGAAGCTCACTGAACACCCTAGACATTCAGTAGAGAACCCCAAGAAATATGCCTAGGGAGTACCACTAAACGTGTAGGAACTAAGAGCAAAATGTTTTAAATTAAATCTAATTCATCCAAAGTGGTTAGAATTGGAAACGTGACAAGCTCTCAAGTGAACATGAAGAAACACTATGGAATTACTATTACCTCTAACCCATGTCAATGAGCTCACACTGTATAATTGTGTTTGAATATGTTTAGATGCTTACAGTTGACAGTAACTCAACATTGACCAGAGATTGAAAAAAAGAAGAAAAAAAATACATTCACTCTTGTATACCTCAACTTACAAAAGGAATAGTATTCACTCAAAACACTAGCAAGGAGACTAGTATGTTTTCTTTTTTTTTATTTGAATTGCATAAATATTCTAAATATCAAATGTGCCTTCTCAAAGCCAGCACAGTATCATAAACTCAAGTGAAAGACTGTAAATAAAAACCTAATCATCTATGTAATTTTTCTACAGACAAGCTAGAAAAACACTAGATTGGAATTTGTCACTGCCTTGCAGATAGTTTGGTACAGTGTAGCCTATGACATTTGGAGAATCAAAAGTTGATTATTTTTATTTAAAAGCAACTATAGGGAGCACCTTCCACTTTTAGCTATGGCAATATAATTTATACAAAATCAGTCCTTTAGTTTTTAAAAAATAAAATGTAAAACTGGGCAGAAATACGTTTTTAAACAATAAACATTTAACAGCGTAAGCGATATTTGAGAGAAAATTTTCTAGACCCAGGGATCGAACCTGAGTCTCCTGCAATTGAAGGCACTTTTTTTTTTTTTTTTACCATCTGGGCCACCAGGGAAGCCCAAAGAATAGAGGTGAGTCTGCTCACACTGCGCCAGGACTGAAGAAAAGCCAGATTTCGACACGGACTCCCCACCCATCCCCTCAGGCTTGCCAGGCCTAGCGCGGCTTGGCGGAGGGGGCCTGGCCCGCCGGGCCCCACCCCCTGCCTTCCTGCCTCAAAAAAAAAAAAAAAAAGAATAGAGGTGAACTACACAACTAACTGCCAAGGAGGCTGGGAAAAAAGCAGCAGGGAAAGAACTATTGTGCAGGAAGAGGGCAATCACCAGGAATCTGGGAGCTTGCATAAGGCCAGCAGACATTTATCCTCTAAACTGCTAAATAGAAGAAGCTCACTGAACACCCTAGACATTCAGTAGAGAACCCCAAGAAATATGCCTAGGGAGTACCACTAATTTAGCTTTAGAGTACAGAGATACTCTAGACCCATTCTAAAGAATCTGAAAATGAATCTTGAAAGTACTAAGCTTAATACTCAAGTAAATTAACCTGCTAGAAAAAAATTCATCCATTCCAGAATGCAGTAAAATTCTAGGAAACAACAAGATAACTTTTTTGTCAAAAATAACAAAAATGAGGTCTATAACCAGGATTAAAAAAATCAATCAATAGAATCAGGCTTAGAAATAATAGAAATGATAGAATTAGCAGATGATGAATTTAAAACAGCTATTACCAATATGTTCAAGAATTAAAAAAAAAACTTATAAATGTAATGGGGATACAGTAATTTATCTCATTAGAGAAATGAAACCAAACTGAAAAAAATAGAATTGGTAATTATAAATCTTCTCATTAGGAACATTTCAGGAAGATGACTTCCCTAATTAATTTGATTAAGTATTAAAAGAAAAAATAATAACAATATTATATAATCTCTGTCATAAAGTCGAATATGGAATACACTTTAATTTTTTTTTTTTTTTTTTTGGCCACTTCTATTGGTCTTTCATTTATCTATTTTCATCCGTCTTTGTTCTTTGACCTGTGTGGGCCTCGCATCACAGTGGCCTCTCTGACTGCAGAGCACCAGCTCTGGGCACATGTGCTCCAGAGCTCCGGTTAGGTGTGTATCGAGTCGCTCCGCGGCACGTGGGATATTCCCAGGCCAGGAGTCAAACTGACACCCCTTTCATGGCAAGACGGTGTCCTTACCCACTGGGCCACCAGGGAAGCCCCACCTCAATTAATTTTACAGTGATAGTATATGTTAGCGAAACGAAAGATTTATAAACAGTTTTATAGAGATGCGTATATGGAGAATGGACTTGCACAGTGGGTAAAGGTAAGAGTGGGACAAATGCAGGAAGTAGCATTGACATATATTTATATATACACACACACACACACATCTGTAAATATGTGTGTGTGTGTATACATATATATATATATATATATATATATATGCATATACTACCATATGTAAAATAGATAGCTGATGCAAAGTGGGTTTATAATGGAAGGAGTACAGCTTGGTGCTTTGGAATGACCTAGAGAGGTGGGATCTGGGAGGGAAGGGAGGATCAAGAGGGAGGTGATATATGTAGGATTATGGCTAATTGCATTGTGTGTAGCAATTTTGCTCCAATTAAAAAATAAATTAAAAATTATTAAAAATAAATTTAAAATTTTAAAGTTGAAAAAAAAAAAAAACAAAAAACTTTCAACAGACATTTTTAAAGTCCAGTTTGGAATTTGCCAATAAAAACATGAAACTTTGCTAATAATCATATTAAAGAGACAGCATGACATCTTTAGTCATCAGGGAATACAAAATTAAAACCATAGTAGGATACCACTATCTGCACATTACAGCGGCTAAAATTAAAAGACTAACCATATTAAATGCTGGTGACAATCAGAAGCAACTGAGAATCTCCTGCCTCCTGGGTGAGTGTAAAATGATACAACCCCTTGGAAAATGGTCTGTAATTTTTTTTTTTAAAAAGAGAAATGAAACAAACTGAAAAAAATAGAATTGGTAATTATAAATCTTCTCATTAGGAACATTTCAGGAAGATGACTTCCCTAATTAATTTGATTAAGTATTAAAAGAAAAAATAATAACAATATTATATAATCTCTGTCATAAAGTCGAATATGGAATACACTTTAATTTTTTTTTTTTTTTTTTTGGCCACTTCTATTGGTCTTTCATTTATCTATTTTCATCCGTCTTTGTTCTTTGACCTGTGTGGGCCTCGCATCACAGTGGCCTCTCTGACTGCAGAGCACCAGCTCTGGGCACATGTGCTCCAGAGCTCCGGTTAGGTGTGTATCGAGTCGCTCCGCGGCACGTGGGATATTCCCCGGCCAGGAGTCAAACTGACACCCCTTTCATGGCAAGACGGTGTCCTTACCCACTGGGCCACCAGGGAAGCCCCACCTCAATTAATTTTACAGTGATAGTATATGTTAGCGAAACGAAAGATTTATAAACAGTTTTATAGAGATGCGTATATGGAGAATGGACTTGCACAGTGGGTAAAGGTAAGAGTGGGACAAATGCAGGAAGTAGCATTGACATATATTTATATATACACACACACACACACATCTGTAAATATGTGTGTGTGTGTATACATATATATATATATATATATATATATATGCATATACTACCATATGTAAAATAGATAGCTGATGCAAAGTGGGTTTATAATGGAAGGAGTACAGCTTGGTGCTTTGGAATGACCTAGAGAGGTGGGATCTGGGAGGGAAGGGAGGATCAAGAGGGAGGTGATATATGTAGGATTATGGCTAATTGCATTGTGTGTAGCAATTTTGCTCCAATTAAAAAATAAATTAAAAATTATTAAAAATAAATTTAAAATTTTAAAGTTGAAAAAAAAAAAAAACAAAAAACTTTCAACAGACATTTTTAAAGTCCAGTTTGGAATTTGCCAATAAAAACATGAAACTTTGCTAATAATCATATTAAAGAGACAGCATGACATCTTTAGTCATCAGGGAATACAAAATTAAAACCATAGTAGGATACCACTATCTGCACATTACAGCGGCTAAAATTAAAAGACTAACCATATTAAATGCTGGTGACAATCAGAAGCAACTGAGAATCTCCTGCCTCCCTGGGTGAGTGTAAAATGATACAACCCCCTTGGAAAATGGTCTGTAATTTTTTCTAATAAAGTTGCTGCGTTAGTTTTCTTTTGGTAGTATAATAAATCATCATGAACGAGTGACTCAAAGCAACACAAATTTATTTTCTTACAGTTCTCTAAGTCAGAGATCCAATGGCAATCTGAAAACAGTATGTTAATATGTCCACAGGGTCATGTGCTTTTTTGAAGCTAGATCGTGGCTCCTTTTCTCTGTCTTCAAAGCAGCAGTGTTACCTTTCTCTAACTCTATTTCTGTTGTCACATTTCTCTCTCTGACCCTAGCCAGGAATGGCTCTCCATTTTCAAGGATTCATGTGGTTAGTTTGGGCTCACCCAGATAATTAAAGTTAATTTCCATCTCCCCTTACACGTGTGCTTCTTTATACTCAGTCAGTAATCATTCTTCAGCTTTCAGGAGCTCCTTGATTAAATACCTCTCTTCTCTCTTAGACTCTGTTATATCTGCAAAATCCCTTTCACCATGTAAAGTAACACATTCAACAGGTTCTCAGGGACTAGTTCCTGGGCATCTGTAAAGATCCATTTTTCTGGTTACCTTCATGTTCACTTCTAAATATTCAATAGAAAACGTGTAAAATTATATGTATAAAATACATATAGAATAATTCCTAGAAATCTCATTCATAATAGCCAAATACTAGAAACCACCAAATACCACTCTTAACACATTGTGTTGTATTTCTATGCAATTTAATGAACCCAGCATTGAAAAGGCATGAACTACGAGTGCATGTGATATCGATGAATCTCAAAAACAGGCTGAGTACAAAAATCAGAAAGCAAAATGGTACATCCTGGATCATTCCCTGTATACTCACTTCAAGTACAGGTTATAAAAATTGCAGCAGTGGCTTTGTATGTCTAACGCGTACTGTGTGCTGTGCTTAGTCACTCAGTCATATCTGACTCTTCACTCCATGGACTGCAGCCTGCCAGGCTCCTCAGTCCATGTGGATTCTCCAGGCAAGAATGGTGTTGCCATGCTCTCCTCCAGGGGAATCTTCCCAACCCAGGGATTAAACCCAGGTCTCCCACATTGCTGGTGGATTCTTTACAGTTTGAGCCACCAACGAAGCCCATATGTATATAATGAAACTGGATAAATGAGTGGTTAACTAAATAATGGATGGTAATATATAAAAGAATGAGTGAATGCCATTTGATGGTAGTATTTACTGTTTATTATTGTAAAAGCATGATGTCTAAAGCACTGTAGGCAGTGGCATATTTTTTAAGCTTGAGAAGTCTCTTTAGTTTCTTAATATGTCCGCAGGGTCATGTGCTTTTTTGAAGCTAGATCGTGGCTCCTTTTCTCTGTCTTCAAAGCAGCAGTGTTACCTTTCTCTAACTCTATTTCTGTTGTCACATTTCTCTCTCTGACCCTAGCCAGGAATGGCTCTCCATTTTCAAGGATTCATGTGGTTAGTTTGGGCTCACCCAGATAATTAAAGTTAATTTCCATCTCCCCTTACACGTGTGCTTCTTTATACTCAGTCAGTAATCATTCTTCAGCTTTCAGGAGCTCCTTGATTAAATACCTCTCTTCTCTCTTAGACTCTGTTATATCTGCAAAATCCCTTTCACCATGTAAAGTAACACATTCAACAGGTTCTCAGGGACTAGTTCCTGGGCATCTGTAAAGATCCATTTTTCTGGTTACCTTCATGTTCACTTCTAAATATTCAATAGAAAACGTGTAAAATTATATGTATAAAATACATATAGAATAATTCCTAGAAATCTCATTCATAATAGCCAAATACTAGAAACCACCAAATACCACTCTTAACACATTGTGTTGTATTTCTATGCAATTTAATGAACCCAGCATTGAAAAGGCATGAACTACGAGTGCATGTGATATCGATGAATCTCAAAAACAGGCTGAGTACAAAAATCAGAAAGCAAAATGGTACATCCTGGATCATTCCCTGTATACTCACTTCAAGTACAGGTTATAAAAATTGCAGCAGTGGCTTTGTATGTCTAACGCGTACTGTGTGCTGTGCTTAGTCACTCAGTCATATCTGACTCTTCACTCCATGGACTGCAGCCTGCCAGGCTCCTCAGTCCATGTGGATTCTCCAGGCAAGAATGGTGTTGCCATGCTCTCCTCCAGGGGAATCTTCCCAACCCAGGGATTAAACCCAGGTCTCCCACATTGCTGGTGGATTCTTTACAGTTTGAGCCACCAACGAAGCCCATATGTATATAATGAAACTGGATAAATGAGTGGTTAACTAAATAATGGATGGTAATATATAAAAGAATGAGTGAATGCCATTTGATGGTAGTATTTACTGTTTATTATTGTAAAAGCATGATGTCTAAAGCACTGTAGGCAGTGGCATTAGGTGTGCCTCGTTATAAGCTTGAGAAGTCTCTTTAGTTTCTTAAAATGGGTTGGCTGATAAATTTGCGAGTGATAGAAAGATCGGCATTCTATACCTTTTTAATATTAACTTTACTAGACATGAAGGAAAACTTGTCTGCGAAAGCTCATAGCTGTAAAATACTTTCACTTTTTTTTGCATTTTAGCTTCCAAAATCAGTGGACTCCATCATGGATCTGAGATTTATTTTCCTTAAAAGCACTGTGTGGTTTGTTTGTATGTGTGAGCGTGTGACTTGAGTTTGAGAAAAATCTTATGCATATCCATCTATAAATTATAAATGTAACATATTTAAAATTGAATTTCTTATAGTATTTTATACCCCTTTAAAAAACACTCATTATACTTATTACTAAGTATCACTTGATCAGTCTTCATGTTCCCCACTGGAATGTCAGTTCCTTGGGGCCAGAATCATTTCTGATTTACTCATTGCTATATACTCTGTATGTAGAATATTGCCTGGCACATCATCAGAAATGCTTGATGAATGCAGGAATGCACAAGAATAAAAAAAAAATTTCCACCTCAAGTTAAGCAAAACAAACATCCCCCTATTAAAGCACTTGTTTGTTTTTCTTTGACTTCCAAGGCATCTCAGAATATTCACAAGCCCTTTATTTTCTAGCTGACACTTTTTAATAGGTTCATTGTTCTGCTGAATGTACCAGATTAAGTCAAAATTAATTTTACATTTGAATTTTAATGGGTCTAAATGTTTTTCTGATGTGAGGTAGGGTTAATCTAGCACGCTGGCAAGTTTTTGTATTTTTGCCATTTGGAAATCTATTCAAAGGATATGTCTTTAGAATAGACACACGGGATTTCAGAGATATGAGATTTAATAATTCATCTGAAGATAGAAAATGATCTGGTCAAGAATTCAGGTCTCTTGTTATTCATTATTTTTCTGTTATTGGAACACTGTTGCAATGGCAGGTCTCCTCAAAACTTATATACTATGACTAAAGATTTAACTTATTTGTTTACTTTTGCTTCAATAAAAGGAAGGTTTGGATTTTCATGAATCAATACTATTAATAATCTGGCTTCCTTTAATAAAGAACACTCTCTGGTTAGCTTACAAAGATCTTCTGTTTAATTATTTATGTAATTATGTATGTAACTGGGTATGTGAGATACTCCAAATAACGAACTGACTAAAAATACTTATATTAGATAATGTATAACTTCTCAGCCACAATATTTAATTAGTTGACTGGTTGTTTATGAATGGAAACTTTGATTATTCCTTTATTTTGGGAGAAAGGGATAATATTTCTATTTCTAAAATAAATAATTTCACTTTGACTTTTGTGTTACATGTGCACACACAGAATCCACTGTGGCAGACAGACATGTATATTGATATATAGATACTGAAGAATTTTGTATTTAAATACAAAGAATACCAAAAGAAGTTAGGTTAAAAATGAATATAATTAAAACTAAAATTTTTTAATAGAGAGTGAAAATGAGACTGATTTGAACTTCACTTGAAAAGACATTCAGTACCATAAAAGTATGTTGTCATATTAAAAATTAGATTATAGATAAACTAAACAAAATAGTTAATGAAGTGCTAATTTTAGTGTGACATATCTACCAAATTACATGATACATACATATATAAATACACACAGATATATATATATAGCAGTTGACTGTTTAATTTTTGAAGTAAGATCTTAATAATACTCATGACAACAAATTTATTCAAGGGATATATTAATGTTTTTAAAAGCTCCCATTAATATATTGACACCTAAATCTTTCTCTTTTAAACACACACGCATTTTTCTTCAAGCAGGATTTGTATCTTTTGGTCATTATATGTGTTTCTGTCAACTCTGTATTTTCAAGGTTTTCTTTTTCTTTTAACATCATTTCACATTTACTCAGTTCCTATTCTGTGTAAGGCCCTATTCTAAATGCACTGTTTGCATTCTCTCACCTCATCCTCACAGCATCATTATGTAACAAGACCTATGTAACATCACTAGATACCATTGAAAAAGCTAGATTTCAACCTGCCCAAAGCCTTGGAGTTAGTACATGATAGGACAAAAATTTGAACCCAATGGCAGGTCTCCTCAAAACTTATATACTATGACTAAAGATTTAACTTATTTGTTTACTTTTGCTTCAATAAAAGGAAGGTTTGGATTTTCATGAATCAATACTATTAATAATCTGGCTTCCTTTAATAAAGAACACTCTCTGGTTAGCTTACAAAGATCTTCTGTTTAATTATTTATGTAATTATGTATGTAACTGGGTATGTGAGATACTCCAAATAACGAACTGACTAAAAATACTTATATTAGATAATGTATAACTTCTCAGCCACAATATTTAATTAGTTGACTGGTTGTTTATGAATGGAAACTTTGATTATTCCTTTATTTTGGGAGAAAGGGATAATATTTCTATTTCTAAAATAAATAATTTCACTTTGACTTTTGTGTTACATGTGCACACACAGAATCCACTGTGGCAGACAGACATGTATATTGATATATAGATACTGAAGAATTTTGTATTTAAATACAAAGAATACCAAAAGAAGTTAGGTTAAAAATGAATATAATTAAAACTAAAATTTTTTAATAGAGAGTGAAAATGAGACTGATTTGAACTTCACTTGAAAAGACATTCAGTACCATAAAAGTATGTTGTCATATTAAAAATTAGATTATAGATAAACTAAACAAAATAGTTAATGAAGTGCTAATTTTAGTGTGACATATCTACCAAATTACATGATACATACATATATAAATACACACAGATATATATATATAGCAGTTGACTGTTTAATTTTTGAAGTAAGATCTTAATAATACTCATGACAACAAATTTATTCAAGGGATATATTAATGTTTTTAAAAGCTCCCATTAATATATTGACACCTAAATCTTTCTCTTTTAAACACACACGCATTTTTCTTCAAGCAGGATTTGTATCTTTTGGTCATTATATGTGTTTCTGTCAACTCTGTATTTTCAAGGTTTTCTTTTTCTTTTAACATCATTTCACATTTACTCAGTTCCTATTCTGTGTAAGGCCCTATTCTAAATGCACTGTTTGCATTCTCTCACCTCATCCTCACAGCATCATTATGTAACAAGACCTATGTAACATCACTAGATAATTGTCTCATTTCACAGGCCAAAAATTAGAGGACTGAGAGATTTCAACCTGCCCAAAGCCTTGGAGTTAGTACATGATAGGACAAAAATTTGAACCCAATCACTGCCCTAAATTCACACACTTTAACCAAATGTATCCACTTCCAAAATAAGCTTTTCTTACAAACACTACATTTGTATATGGAACATACTCTGTCAATACCTCTGTGGAGGAGGCACTTAGGAGACACTCATTTGCTTTTGTATTGTATAGCAGCGTTTTAATGGACTAATGTGAGAGGGAAGTTTCAGTGGATTCTAATTTTATAAATAGTTTACTAGTGAATTTTTTTATTTAAGACACATTTTGCTTTTCTTCCGACCTAATAAATATAGAAGCTCTGATAATCCATCCTTAGTAACAAGGTCTCTCTGTGTCCATATAGGAATATGTGCTACCTGTAAGGAATGTTCCTATTTTGACCCACAGGGGCATATAAAGAGGGCATAGTTGGGCTTCCTTGGTGGTCCAGTGGGTAAAGAGTCCGCCTTGCAGTGCTGGGGGCACCGGTTCGATCCCTGGCCCAGAAAGATCCCAAGTGCCATGGAGTGGCTGGGCTAGTGATCTGGAGCGCTTGCACCCAGAGCCAGTGCTCTGCAACAAGAGAGGCCACAACAATGGGAGGCCACACAGGCCAAAGAATAAAGTTGGATGAAAATAAATAAACAAAATAAAATAAAACAATAAAAGAGGCCAAAATTAAAAATAATAAATAAAAAAGAGAGCACAGTTGAGACCAGTATCTAAACGTTCTGTCCTCCAGCACTATTCAGGAATTGCTTAAACATTCTGGAAAGAGAAGGGAACTTATCTTCTCTTTGCTCTACTCTTCACATTATGTAAGTTCCCATTGAAGATTCTTGAACAAGAGACTAAGGTTAGATTTGAGTTGCTGTTGATTTTCAATTTTAACAGATTTTCTTTTCCAGAGAAGATTTTCTGTAGGATGTAACCTTTTATACCTCCATTTTAAAGCAGCCTGAATAAATTTGACCCTTTAAATTTATGCCACATGTTTGTTGATTCCTAAGAACCTTAACATTGATTTTTCTCTTGTTGTTGTTTGGTCACTCACTCATGTCAGATTCTTTGCGACCCCTTTGACTGCAGCACACCAGGCTTTCCCATCCTTCACTAAGCCCTGGAGTTTGTTCAAATCATGTCCATTATATTAGCGATGCCATCCAACCATTTTATCCTCTGTCATCTCCTTTCTTCTCTTGCCTTTAATCTTTCCCAGCATTAGGATCTTTTCCAATGGGTTGTTTCTCACATCACGTATCACAGTATTGGAGCTTTAGCTTCAGCATCAGTCCTTACAATGAACACTCAGGATTGATATTTTTTAGTATTGACTGCTTTGATCTCCTTGCTGTCCAAAGGACTCTCAAGAGTCTTCTTCAACACCACAGTTTGAAGGCATCAGTTCTTCAACAGTCAGCCTTCTTTATGGTCCAACTCTCACATCCATGCATAACTACTGGAAAAATCATAGGTTTGACTATATAGATCTTTGTCAGTAAAGTGATGTCTCTGCTTTTTAGTATGCTATCTGGGTTTGCCACAATTTCTATTCCAAGGAGCAAGCGTCTTAATTTTATGACTGCAGTCACCATCCTGAATTATTTGGGAGGCCAAAAAAATTAGTCTGTGACTGTTTCCATTTTCTCCCCATCTACTTGCCATGAAGTGATGGGACTGGGTGACATGATCTCAGTTTTTTGAATGTCATGTTTATAGTATCCTTCCTGATTCAATTAAACCTCTGGATCTTCTGGGGGGGGTTTCTACAAGTCTATAGAGACTACTTTTCCTGAGTTATTATGTAAAATAAACAATACATATTTTTACCAACAGTGTTCCAAATTCTTCAATTTAAATTCTGGACACTCTCACAGTTACACTGAATATCAGGAAATAATCATCCTTTATAACTTTTAGATTTCCTCCTCTAATTGTCAGTTACCACTTTACCATGCATTGTGATCTACAGAAACATCATGATCAAGGAATTCTAATCCTAGGATGTAACCTTTTATACCTCCATTTTAAAGCAGCCTGAATAAATTTGACCCTTTAAATTTATGCCACATGTTTGTTGATTCCTAAGAACCTTAACATTGATTTTTCTCTTGTTGTTGTTTGGTCACTCACTCATGTCAGATTCTTTGCGACCCCTTTGACTGCAGCACACCAGGCTTTCCCATCCTTCACTAAGCCCTGGAGTTTGTTCAAATCATGTCCATTATATTAGCGATGCCATCCAACCATTTTATCCTCTGTCATCTCCTTTCTTCTCTTGCCTTTAATCTTTCCCAGCATTAGGATCTTTTCCAATGGGTTGTTTCTCACATCACGTATCACAGTATTGGAGCTTTAGCTTCAGCATCAGTCCTTACAATGAACACTCAGGATTGATATTTTTTAGTATTGACTGCTTTGATCTCCTTGCTGTCCAAAGGACTCTCAAGAGTCTTCTTCAACACCACAGTTTGAAGGCATCAGTTCTTCAACAGTCAGCCTTCTTTATGGTCCAACTCTCACATCCATGCATAACTACTGGAAAAATCATAGGTTTGACTATATAGATCTTTGTCAGTAAAGTGATGTCTCTGCTTTTAGTATGCTATCTGGGTTTGCCACAATTTCTATTCCAAGGAGCAAGCGTCTTAATTTTATGACTGCAGTCACCATCCTGAATTATTTGGGAGGCCAAAAAAATTAGTCTGTGACTGTTTCCATTTTCTCCCCATCTACTTGCCATGAAGTGATGGGACTGGGTGACATGATCTCAGTTTTTTGAATGTCATGTTTATAGTATCCTTCCTGATTCAATTAAACCTCTGGATCTTCTGGGGGGGGTTTCTACAAGTCTATAGAGACTACTTTTCCTGAGTTATTATGTAAAATAAACAATACATATTTTTACCAACAGTGTTCCAAATTCTTCAATTTAAATTCTGGACACTCTCACAGTTACACTGAATATCAGGAAATAATCATCCTTTATAACTTTTAGATTTCCTCCTCTAATTGTCAGTTACCACTTTACCATGCATTGTGATCTACAGAAACATCATGATCAAAAGGAATTCTAATCCTAGGGAGTGTGGTAACTTTGTATTTTCTATCCTGGGCCAGGTGCATCCACATTTTGATCTTTGCTGATTTATGAAACTGATCTAATCCTACCTGTGATTCA
Source organism: Tragulus kanchil (assembly GCA_022376925.1). NCBI lineage: Eukaryota > Metazoa > Chordata > Mammalia > Artiodactyla > Tragulidae > Tragulus > Tragulus kanchil. The sequence goes on from JAIOJX010000004.1 coordinate 25,475,702, forward strand.
GTTTCTCTATTTCTTTTCCAAAGGCAAGGTTTTTATGTTGCTTTCTTTAAAGTCAAACTGCTGACTTTCAAGTTGTCTAGAACAAATCTAATTTCAAGAAAATGTATTAGGAAATGCTAAGTAATGATCTTTTTCAAATTGTAAGATAGCCTCTACAAGAGTGTATACCTACAGTGTCCTTACGCTTTTTTTTTTCTATCCAAACTCAATAAGAACTTAAAGTTATAATTTTCTTTCTTTCTGTGCAAATAACACTTCTGGTTATTCTCAATTTTAAGGATTTTTGGTCACATGACACCTTGCTACACAGAAATAGTCACCGGTAAAGCTCTTCACTAGTTTTATAGTTTGGAAATTGTAAGCAGACAAAGTTGCAATCTAATACAGCAATGCTTCTTATGCCTCTCATCAGTCTGGGCCATGTATGAGACCAAAAGAAGGTGTTGTCTATCATATTTGCATTTCTACTTCATCTGTTGATTTTGTACTTTATTGCATTACCTTCTCCTTCATTTATTTTTTCTAATTCCCATTTCCTAAAGCATACTACATTGTTTTAGGGTAGGAATTGCATCACCGCATTCTTCTAACCTCCCCATTCTCTCCTCTTCATGGGATTCTACTACATAAGGCTTGCACTTAAAATTTAACAGTATTAATAGCTTAAAATTTCACATCTAAATCAAGTTATTTTTAAAAAGTAACTTCTTACATAAAAATAGAATGAGTGTATTTCTTACATGTGCTTAAGTTACCATTAGAAAAATTTTTGAAAATACTTTTACTGTGATGGTTCACTTTCTTCATGTGTTTCTCATTTTCATATATTTCAAGTACTTCTTTCTCCTATGACAAGAATATTCACATTTATTTTGAGCCTCTTTAATGCTAAAATTATGTTTATTATATAAAACCAGCAACAAACTTGAGGGTTTTAGTAAGATACATTTATATATTTTATGAAAAATTTAGAAGTATGAATAAGGACTATCATATGTATGTGCATCAGTTTATAACTTGGAAGTATGGGAAACCTGGGCTCTAGGACCAAGAACGCACCATAGACTCTTCAGGACACATTCATCTCTACATGCCTCTGCATTTTGAGGAAGAAATATGTTTACTGCTGGTCCTTTGATCTTTCTCTGAATTGAAGTTTTCTTATCACACACAGGCAGCATTCAAATCCATGAATGTCTGAGTACCATCTATAGTCAATGATGTTTTGAGAAACTCCCCATGGAATATTTCTCTTTCAAATGCTCTCTGCATCATGCTTACTAAGTTGTATCACACCCAACAAGATTTCCTTGTGAATCTCTTCAGAAAACCCACTGAGATTCTAAATAGAGTGAACTACTGGTTAAGGGAAAGACTCAGTTAATCAACATTGTTTTCTTTTTCTTCCTGTGCTCCAGTTGAAGGATAAAGCACGTCATGTCAATAACAATAGTGACAACAAAAGATTTATATTATAAGTGAGTAAGATTTCTTTATAGTGTGACTAGGATCAGTCAAGATTGATTCTGATCTCTGGTGAACCAATTTTTTAGCTCTGAGACCACTCATGAATCATAAGAATATAAATTAGGTTTTCTACAATGTAATATCCAAAGTATACGTGGACTAACACATCTAAGAAATATTTCAACCCTCTAGAAGAAGAAAAATATATATTTCATGACACCAAATAGGAAACTTTATTAAGCCTATATTATTACAGTTTCACATTTTTGTTTAACTAAATATTATGGTCATTATGTCCATTATCTTCAGTTTGGGAAACCTGACCAGCTCTCAATGTTTCTTGACCCTGATAACATGTGTTTACCAGCAAGAGTGGTCTCTCAATGCCTGAACATCTTGGCCTAGCTGGATGGGTCAGGAGGAGACTCAGGCCAAGACAGAGACTCAGCCTCTGTCTCAGGCTGGCAGATAGGATATGGCCAAAACCAAGGATACATTCTGAGGAGCTGTGAGGATACTGTGGGGCAATGGGGGAGGAGAATCAAAGGAAGGTCGTCTGCAAGTCCACACCAGTCAAGAATACCCATGTGACCCCTGTGGATGAGAGAGTAAGAGATCAGCAGCCTTGGCGTCTCATGGCTTTTCATTTTCTGATTCTAGGCTTTCCTAGCTCTTCCTAGTGCTCTTGAACTGTATCATGTGTACCTTGATCTTTAAAAATGGTAAGCCAGGGCTGATAAACTTCAGTTATTTGCAACCAGAAAAATATGAATTCATACACACGAAGCAGAAGCTAAGGCTCTATTGCCAACTGTCCTAGATACATTTTTAATGAGAAGATAATATTATGTCCAACTATCATTATGAGGTACTTCATATACAAGCCAAACTGCTTACAATATCCACTTCCAATGACTTAAAGTGGGACCTGTTATTATTCACCACTGGATGACTGAAGAAACTGAGGCACAAACAGGTTGAGGATATTACAGGGCTGGTTGTGATACACTAGGGGTTTAAAACTGAGCAGTTTTGTCCAGGGCTCATATCTTATCCCCAATTCAGTTTTGAAAATAAAATAATAATGATAGAGTTTATTTCCAGTACATGGTGGTGATGAGGACTTACTTGTTGAGCTGTATCTGACTCTTGTGACCCAATGAACTATAACCCATCAAGCTCCCCTGGCTGTGGAATTCCCCAAGGCGAAATACCGGAGTGGGTTGCCATTTCCTTCTCCAAGGAATCTTTCCAACCCAGGGTCTGGGTATCCTGCATTGTAGACAGATTCTTTATGAACTGAGTCACCAGGGAAGCCTTGTCTATTACATGGCACTGGGGATAGAAAGTATATAAATGTTAGAATAAACCATACATATATGTGCAGGTATGTGTGCATGTGTGTATGCGTGCTCTTGTGGAGGTACATATATATGTATTTATATCCTGGATGTGGAGACTCATTCATTCAAACTGTGTCAGGCTGTTGGTTGCAAGTGAGAAAATTTTATGATGAAATTGTTATGCAGAGACTCAGCCTCTGTCTCAGGCTGGCAGATAGGATATGGCCAAAACCAAGGATACATTCTGAGGAGCTGTGAGGATACTGTGGGGCAATGGGGGAGGAGAATCAAAGGAAGGTCGTCTGCAAGTCCACACCAGTCAAGAATACCCATGTGACCCCTGTGGATGAGAGAGTAAGAGATCAGCAGCCTTGGCGTCTCATGGCTTTTCATTTTCTGATTCTAGGCTTTCCTAGCTCTTCCTAGTGCTCTTGAACTGTATCATGTGTACCTTGATCTTTAAAAATGGTAAGCCAGGGCTGATAAACTTCAGTTATTTGCAACCAGAAAAATATGAATTCATACACACGAAGCAGAAGCTAAGGCTCTATTGCCAACTGTCCTAGATACATTTTTAATGAGAAGATAATATTATGTCCAACTATCATTATGAGGTACTTCATATACAAGCCAAACTGCTTACAATATCCACTTCCAATGACTTAAAGTGGGACCTGTTATTATTCACCACTGGATGACTGAAGAAACTGAGGCACAAACAGGTTGAGGATATTACAGGGCTGGTTGTGATAAACTAGGGGTTTAAATCTGAGCAGTTTTGTCCAGGGCTCATATCTTATCCCCAATTCAGTTTTGAAAATAAAATAATAATGATAGAGTTTATTTCCAGTACATGGTGGTGATGAGGACTTACTTGTTGAGCTGTATCTGACTCTTGTGACCCAATGAACTATAACCCATCAAGCTCCCCTGGCTGTGGAATTCCCCAAGGCGAAATACCGGAGTGGGTTGCCATTTCCTTCTCCAAGGAATCTTTCCAACCCAGGGTCTGGGTATCCTGCATTGTAGACAGATTCTTTATGAACTGAGTCACCAGGGAAGCCTTGTCTATTACATGGCACTGGGGATAGAAAGTATATAAATGTTAGAATAAACCATACATATATGTGCAGGTATGTGTGCATGTGTGTATGCGTGCTCTTGTGGAGGTACATATATATGTATTTATATCCTGGATGTGGAGACTCATTCATTCAAACTGTGTCAGGCTGTTGGTTGCAAGTGAGAAAATTTTATGTGAAGTTATTATGAAAAGATTCACATAAGGTTTGTTTCTTGCTCTGTTTTCATGGCATAGCTTCATTTGTTATAGCTCCGAGTAAAAACTGTGGCGTTGTACAATGGGTATAATTGGGCCATCAGTGCCTAGTGTGTTTTTTTTTTTAATATTGCTACTTCAACATTTTTTAAATTATTTATTTATTTATTTATTTATTGGCTATTCTGGGTTTGCACTGCTACCACAGGTTCTTCTCTAGTTGCAGGGAATAGGGGCTACTCTCTAGTTGCGGTGAGCAGGCTTCTTGTTGCGGTGATTTTTCTTGTTGTGGAACTCGGGCTCTAGGGTTCATGGACTTCATAGTTGTGGCACTTGGGCTCAACAGTTGTGGCTCTGAGGCTCAAAAGCACAGGATCAGTAGTTGTAGCTCACGGGCTTAGTTGCTCCACAACGTGTGAGATATTCCCAGATCAGGGATTGAACTCGTGTCTCCTGCATTGGTAGGCAAACTCTTTACCACTGAGCTACCAGGAAAGCCCAGTGCCAGCTACTGATTTGCACGCTCATGCAGATCTCTCCTCTGAACTGAATCCCCAGTTTGGACTGCTGCCTTCTCTAAGCAGTCATCACCGTTGCATAATCTCTCCACTTAGAGCTTTATCCAGGCAAGCCTGGTGAGACAAGAGGAATTTAAAAGACCACCATAAACTGAGCCATGTATTACCAGCAGATCCAGTAGTTCAAGAATAATTTCCTCTTCAGCTCAACATGTAAGTATGGCTCACTGAGAAGCCGTATTACCTCCTGATTCCAAGGAAGTTCTGTCAAAGCAGGGCACACAGAGTGTAAAGTTTGTAAAGTGCATTTGTCATAGCTTGCTAGTCTGACCATTAAAGTGAAACACTACACACTGTTAAACCTTCAAAATAGCACTGCAAAAATACCTATCAAAAATACAGCCTCAGGGAGATTTGTTTACTCTACAAATATGCTGTCTTTGCAGTTACTTTTCCCTTAATGAGAAGGCAATGCAGGATTTGTCATTTTCATTGTAGGCCAAAAGCCAAATACAGGAAATTGTCCTTAAAGTGACATGGCCATATCCAATTCCTAGGGAGGCTTCAGAAATCTTTCTGAAGACATGTAAGTTCTGAAATGAAGTTCCACACTTGAAAACCATTTGTTTTGACTCAAACGTATGTATTCAGCAAGTTACTGATACATAATATGACAACTGAAAATGTGAGACTGAAAACAAGCCCCTCCACATAAGTAGTATCGGTTATCTGAAGGCACAAAGCTATGGATTCCTTTGCATCTTAGACAATCTAAAATTATCAGGTACTTAGAAAATGATAATCAGTTGAATTGCTACTGTTTTAAAACACCATAAAAGTTTTCTTTAAAACTGTAGAAGCAGAGCTGTCATCAATTAGTAGAAGATTCTGTCTCCTTTTGTAAACCCTTGCATGAGTTCCATTCTTTGGTTTTTGCCTGGAGTATGGGGTTTACTTGGAAAATGTGTGACCTGCCTTGCCAAATGATACAGAGTAGCATAAAGGTGCAGGAAAGAAAAAAAAAAAAAAGTAAGTAAATCATCAGGGGTGTCTTCCTGCTTTTCCCCTTTATTTTTGCATTGGGATTATAAATGGCATCTCAAATAGAAGGCAGTTCCTTAGGATACATTGCTGGCTTAATTGTGAGCATGATACATAGAAGTGAGCACTGAGAGAATTAGTGATTGTGCCAGGAAGAAGGAAAGGGCGATCAATTATTCACCACATGCCACCAAACACAAGAGCATGATCACGGCTTGTCTCTCTCCTTTTCTCCTTGAGACACATGAAAACAAAGCCTCTTTCTACAGTCCAGTAGTTCAAGAATAATTTCCTCTTCAGCTCAACATGTAAGTATGGCTCACTGAGAAGCCGTATTACCTCCTGATTCCAAGGAAGTTCTGTCAAAGCAGGGCACACAGAGTGTAAAGTTTGTAAAGTGCATTTGTCATAGCTTGCTAGTCTGACCATTAAAGTGAAACACTACACACTGTTAAACCTTCAAAATAGCACTGCAAAAATACCTATCAAAAATACAGCCTCAGGGAGATTTGTTTACTCTACAAATATGCTGTCTTTGCAGTTACTTTTCCCTTAATGAGAAGGCAATGCAGGATTTGTCATTTTCATTGTAGGCCAAAAAGCCAAATACAGGAAATTGTCCTTAAAGTGACATGGCCATATCCAATTCCTAGGGAGGCTTCAGAAATCTTTCTGAAGACATGTAAGTTCTGAAATGAAGTTCCACACTTGAAAACCATTTGTTTTGACTCAAACGTATGTATTCAGCAAGTTACTGATACATAATATGACAACTGAAAATGTGAGACTGAAAACAAGCCCCTCCACATAAGTAGTATCGGTTATCTGAAGGCACAAAGCTATGGATTCCTTTGCATCTTAGACAATCTAAAATTATCAGGTACTTAGAAAATGATAATCAGTTGAATTGCTACTGTTTTAAAACACCATAAAAGTTTTCTTTAAAACTGTAGAAGCAGAGCTGTCATCAATTAGTAGAAGATTCTGTCTCCTTTTGTAAACCCTTGCATGAGTTCCATTCTTTGGTTTTTGCCTGGAGTATGGGGTTTACTTGGAAAATGTGTGACCTGCCTTGCCAAATGATACAGAGTAGCATAAAGGTGCAGGAAAGAAAAAAAAAAAAAAAGTAAGTAAATCATCAGGGGTGTCTTCCTGCTTTTCCCATTTATTTTTGCATTGGGATTATAAATGGCATCTCAAATAGAAGGCAGTTCCTTAGGATACATTGCTGGCTTAATTGTGAGCATGATACATAGAAGTGAGCACTGAGAGAATTAGTGATTGTGCCAGGAAGAAGGAAAGGGCGATCAATTATTCACCACATGCCACCAAACACAAGAGCATGATCACGGCTTGTCTCTCTCCTTTTCTCCTTGAGACACATGAACAAAGCTCTTTCTACAACCTCTGTGCCATTCAGAGAAATATTCTTTTCAAGCAATTCTCATTTCCACCAATCTAACTTTTTAGCTGGACAACTATAATTAAGGAAGTAAGTTAATGAAAACCCTTTCAGTTTGCTTCCCTTGCATTTCTTTTTCTCCAGTTATTTACAAAAAAAAAAAAAAAAAAAAAAAAAAACTGCCCAGGTGAGTGGCTTTGAGAAAAATTTATTGTATAATATTCACTGAAGAAAATTCTATAGCATATGTTTGAACTATTAAAACTTCTAGATAATTTCTTGAAGAGAATGTGAAGGGTTGGAAAAATTTCTTCCTTTATTTTTTATATTTAAAAGAGGCCCTTTCTATCATGAAGCATCAACTGAAATTATCCTGGCTTTAAAAACACTCCAGTCATCTCATCTATACATAGATGTTCTTAAGTCAAGGAACATGAGCAAGGACACAAATATTCTATGGTAATAATTGCCTGTGGCCCATCTCTGTTCATTTATGAAGTGTATGGTTTGGGTAGGTCACCCAAATGTATTACATTCAAACTTTCCTCGTCTGTATAACACCTCACCTTCCAGTAATATATATTTCACAGGGTAATGAATACATGCTTCACATTTATTCTAACAAAGAATAAATGAGAATATTGTTATAAAAATGTCCACTTGACATTACTTCCCATCTCCCTCTTTAAGGCAGTTGTGAAATCATTCTGAATTCTACTGGTTATTAAAACCGATATTGGATACCATCAGAGGCTCCAAACCAAGGTATTACTTTCTCTAAGATTTTCATATCTCTACATGTCTTCTTCTTCTGAAAGAAACAATTATGGCTTCTTTCAAAATCTCTTTGTTCTATTGAGCTCTTGTATTTATTATGTAGCTTTATCATTATTCAGACTCATTTCAAGCATTGGGATTATAAATGGCATCTCAAATAGAAGGCAGTTCCTTAGGATACATTGCTGGCTTAATTGTGAGCATGATACATAGAAGTGAGCACTGAGAGAATTAGTGATTGTGCCAGGAAGAAGGAAAGGGCGATCAATTATTCACCACATGCCACCAAACACAAGAGCATGATCACGGCTTGTCTCTCTCCTTTTCTCCTTGAGACACATGAACAAAGCTCTTTCTACAACCTCTGTGCCATTCAGAGAAATATTCTTTTCAAGCAATTCTCATTTCCACCAATCTAACTTTTTAGCTGGACAACTATAATTAAGGAAGTAAGTTAATGAAAACCCTTTCAGTTTGCTTCCCTTGCATTTCTTTTTCTCCAGTTATTTACAAAAAAAAAAAAAAAAAAAAAAAAAACTGCCCAGGTGAGTGGCTTTGAGAAAAATTTATTGTATAATATTCACTGAAGAAAATTCTATAGCATATGTTTGAACTATTAAAACTTCTAGATAATTTCTTGAAGAGAATGTGAAGGGTTGGAAAAATTTCTTCCTTTATTTTTTATATTTAAAAGAGGCCCTTTCTATCATGAAGCATCAACTGAAATTATCCTGGCTTTAAAAACACTCCAGTCATCTCATCTATACATAGATGTTCTTAAGTCAAGGAACATGAGCAAGGACACAAATATTCTATGGTAATAATTGCCTGTGGCCCATCTCTGTTCATTTATGAAGTGTATGGTTTGGGTAGGTCACCCAAATGTATTACATTCAAACTTTCCTCGTCTGTATAACACCTCACCTTCCAGTAATATATATTTCACAGGGTAATGAATACATGCTTCACATTTATTCTAACAAAGAATAAATGAGAATATTGTTATAAAAATGTCCACTTGACATTACTTCCCATCTCCCTCTTTAAGGCAGTTGTGAAATCATTCTGAATTCTACTGGTTATTAAAACCGATATTGGATACCATCAGAGGCTCCAAACCAAGGTATTACTTTCTCTAAGATTTTCATATCTCTACATGTCTTCTTCTTCTGAAAGAAACAATTATGGCTTCTTTCAAAATCTCTTTGTTCTATTGAGCTCTTGTATTTATTATGTAGCTTTATCATTACTCAGACTCATTTCAACAGGAACTATACTTGTATGATCTCTTTGTATCCTCACAATAATGCCGAGGGAAGAAAAGGTATCAGATTTCCACTTTATAGATAAATAAATTAAAACTCAGAGGTTATATATCCTCAGTCTCAGGCCTGTAAAAGTCTACAATCAGTGCTCTCCAATAACATTTCTCAAACCTTTACTGTACTGGTGAATCATATGAAGATTTTATTAAGATGCAAACTCTAATTCAGCAAGTCCGAGGTGAAGCCTGAGAGTCTGCATTTCAAACCAATTCTCAGATGGTATGCTTCCTGCTGGTCCTTAGCCCACACATAGTATAGCAAGGCTCTAAAGCACCACACCGTGAAACTTTAAACCTAGGCAATGAACATTCAGTAAATATCAACTAAGTGAAAAGCAAGCGATGATCACTCAGTTGTGTCTGACTCTTCACAACCCTCCTCTATCCATAGGATTTCCCAGGCAAGAATACTGGAGTGGGTTGCCATTCCCTTCTCCAGAATACAAAAACAAACTTCTAGTCAAAAAGGATGGGAACAAAAATATAATGAGAAATGCTATCTGCTAATTTGGTGGAATTTTCTGGAATTAGTGCTTAATTTTTTTGTTGGCTTCAGTCATAATATGAGAAGTTATTTGACTCTGTGACAAACAGCCTTTGTCATTATCACGTGTTTCCTCAGATTAATTCCACAGACCTTACTAATCTCCAAGCCATATATACTAGAGATTACTCTCGTCAACTGAAGTGTATGGTTTGGGTAGGTCACCCAAATGTATTACATTCAAACTTTCCTCGTCTGTATAACACCTCACCTTCCAGTAATATATATTTCACAGGGTAATGAATACATGCTTCACATTTATTCTAACAAAGAATAAATGAGAATATTGTTATAAAAATGTCCACTTGACATTACTTCCCATCTCCCTCTTTAAGGCAGTTGTGAAATCATTCTGAATTCTACTGGTTATTAAAACCGATATTGGATACCATCAGAGGCTCCAAACCAAGGTATTACTTTCTCTAAGATTTTCATATCTCTACATGTCTTCTTCTTCTGAAAGAAACAATTATGGCTTCTTTCAAAATCTCTTTGTTCTATTGAGCTCTTGTATTTATTATGTAGCTTTATCATTACTCAGACTCATTTCAACAGGAACTATACTTGTATGATCTCTTTGTATCCTCACAATAATGCCGAGGGAAGAAAAGGTATCAGATTTCCACTTTATAGATAAATAAATTAAAACTCAGAGGGGTTATATATCCTCAGTCTCAGGCCTGTAAAAGTCTACAATCAGTGCTCTCCAATAACATTTCTCAAACCTTTACTGTACTGGTGAATCATATGAAGATTTTATTAAGATGCAAACTCTAATTCAGCAAGTCCGAGGTGAAGCCTGAGAGTCTGCATTTCAAACCAATTCTCAGATGGTATGCTTCCTGCTGGTCCTTAGCCCACACATAGTATAGCAAGGCTCTAAAGCACCACACCGTGAAACTTTAAACCTAGGCAATGAACATTCAGTAAATATCAACTAAGTGAAAAGCAAGCGATGATCACTCAGTTGTGTCTGACTCTTCACAACCCTCCTCTATCCATAGGATTTCCCAGGCAAGAATACTGGAGTGGGTTGCCATTCCCTTCTCCAGAATACAAAAACAAACTTCTAGTCAAAAAGGATGGGAACAAAAATATAATGAGAAATGCTATCTGCTAATTTGGTGGAATTTTCTGGAATTAGTGCTTAATTTTTTTGTTGGCTTCAGTCATAATATGAGAAGTTATTTGACTCTGTGACAAACAGCCTTTGTCATTATCACGTGTTTCCCCTCAGATTAATTCCACAGACCTTACTAATCTCCAAGCCATAACTGACTTACTAGAGATTCTTGACCATCTCGTCAACTAGGGTATGTTACCTTTTTCAACTAGTTACTTTCTAGATTCTTTCCTTACATGTCATGTCTCAGTCAGCCTGATTGAGTACCAGTACTAAAAGTCATCTTGGACTTGGAAGAAAAATCAATAGAATCAATTGTTTTATTAAAATAATAGCAGTCTAACATTAAGAAAGGAGATGGAAGTAATGACAGAAAAGAGAAGAGAGAGAGAGAGGAAAAAAGATGAAAAACATAGCAGAGGAGAGGAAGGAAGATAAACACAAAAACTACAGGAGGGGTTAGTGTTGTTGGGGCCTCAGAATCCAGGAGGTGAGAATTGTTAATAGGGCAAGAGAGCAAAACCCAGGAGCTGGCTGGTCACCTGCTTTCCTTAGAGGAAGAGTATGGATTATCCATCACTGACAGTCTCTGGACACTTTCCTTTGGCATATGATTGTTGTGCAGTTTTATTTCCAAAGATCTTTCTTTCAGTTACCTTGTTTGAAAAAAAAATTAGTGAAGGGGTCAGATAGCAACAGATACGAATGATCTTCCAAATATGTGCCAGGCATTGTGGTGAACAAGAAAATGTGGACTATGACCTCATGAAGCTTAGAGACTAATTGGGAAGTCAGGCACATACAACCACTCGCACCCAGACTCTGTGGTAGCAATCCCTAAGCTTCTGACTTCTAGCCTATAATTCCCAAATCTTTCTATGATTTTAATTTATAAGCTTTAGGTACTGGACCACTAATTTTTGCGTAAGTATGTTGTAAACATAGAAAAATTAAAATGGCTTTTCATCACTGTGTTGAAGCAAATACATATGGGCATGTTTCCTTCTTCATTACATAATTTCAATTTATGTCTAGTCAAAAAGGATGGGAACAAAAATATAATGAGAAATGCTATCTGCTAATTTGGTGGAATTTTCTGGAATTAGTGCTTAATTTTTTTGTTGGCTTCAGTCATAATATGAGAAGTTATTTGACTCTGTGACAAACAGCCTTTGTCATTATCACGTGTTTCCCCTCAGATTAATTCCACAGACCTTACTAATCTCCAAGCCATAACTGACTTACTAGAGATTCTTGACCATCTCGTCAACTAGGGTATGTTACCTTTTTCAACTAGTTACTTTCTAGATTCTTTCCTTACATGTCATGTCTCAGTCAGCCTGATTGAGTACCAGTACTAAAAGTCATCTTGGACTTGGAAGAAAAATCAATAGAATCAATTGTTTTATTAAAATAATAGCAGTCTAACATTAAGAAAGGAGATGGAAGTAATGACAGAAAAGAGAAGAGAGAGAGAGAGGAAAAAAGATGAAAAACATAGCAGAGGAGAGGAAGGAAGATAAACACAAAAACTACAGGAGGGGTTAGTGTTGTTGGGGCCTCAGAATCCAGGAGGTGAGAATTGTTAATAGGGCAAGAGAGCAAAACCCAGGAGCTGGCTGGTCACCTGCTTTCCTTAGAGGAAGAGTATGGATTATCCATCACTGACAGTCTCTGGACACTTTCCTTTGGCATATGATTGTTGTGCAGTTTTATTTCCAAAGATCTTTCTTTCAGTTACCTTGTTTGAAAAAAAAATTAGTGAAGGGGTCAGATAGCAACAGATACGAATGATCTTCCAAATATGTGCCAGGCATTGTGGTGAACAAGAAAATGTGGACTATGACCTCATGAAGCTTAGAGACTAATTGGGAAGTCAGGCACATACAACCACTCGCACCCAGACTCTGTGGTAGCAATCCCTAAGCTTCTGACTTCTAGCCTATAATTCCCAAATCTTTCTATGATTTTAATTTATAAGCTTTAGGTACTGGACCACTAATTTTTGCGTAAGTATGTTGTAAACATAGAAAAAATTAAAATGGCTTTTCATCACTGTGTTGAAGCAAATACATATGGGCATGCATGTTTCCTTCTTCATTACATAATTTCATTTTGTAGATTTTGTATGAGTATAGTTAACACAGATTTTGATTGCCATATAAATTTCACTGCGCTTGCTAGTAGACTCATCCAAATCAGATAAAGCCAGCAGGATTGTATGTGATAATAGAAGTCACTTAAGCAAAGCGCTTAATAAAGTCAAGCTTCTCTGGTAGCTCACCTGGTAAAGAATCCACTGCAATGCAGGAGACCCTGGTTTGATCCCTGGGTATGGAAGGTTCCATGGAGAGTTGAATGGCAATCTACCCCAGTATTTTTGCCTGGAGAATCCCAGGGACAGAGGAGGCTGGTGGGCTATAGTCCATGAGGTCGCAAAGAATCAGGCACAACTGAGTGACTAAGCACAGCACAGCATATGTGTGTGTGTGTGTGTGTGTATATATATATATATATATATATATATAGAGAGAGAGAGAGAGAGAGAGAGAGACATAGATATATTCTTATTTTCTAAATGGTAGAGGTTACCTGAGCCAGAAGTGGTATAAATACATGTTCTTATAAATGCAGGTTTATGGTTTATTCAGTATACCTGAAGTATACTTTCTAGCATTAGGAAGCAAAAATAAGTGTAGATTTGTAACCTCTACATATGGAGTTTACAGTCTAGTAGAAAAGATAGAATAATAATGTGAACAGATTTACACAAACCAAAAACATGTTTTGAAATACTCAGGGGCATAAAACAAAGGAATCTGCACTAAGATGGATTTTGGGGTAGGAGTTTCCCTCTAGGAGATGACTTGAGCTGAGATCTAAAAGACTCAGAAGCTGCGGCTGAAGCAGTCCTGTTGTGTAGGAGGGCATGGCATTTTCTAGAAACTCAACACCCAGTGTGTCTGGAGAGCAGAAAATGTAGCAGAAAGATCAGGAAGAGTCTGTGTGTGAACTGACATTCCTTGGCTACATGGAATGGCAATGGCCATCTCTCAGAGCAAACCAAACAGAATTTCTTTGATTCAGTCTCTAACCACAATAATAAAGGTATTAAGGAAAGGAGTGTGATACAAATAACAGGGAAAAGAGTTCCCGAATTTCTTTCAGGCACTTTGTTGTGGGGTTCTTTACTGAGTCAACGCATGTTATCCTTAGGTGCCCAGGTCAAAGTGGGCTTCTCTTAATTCTGACTTAGTGCAGGTGCCCTTTGCTACTTCCTGTGTCCTTTTATGCTCCAACAGAAACTGAGGTGAAGGAGACAGAAAACTCCTCTTCAGCTGCATTTGCCTTATAATCCCTTATATCATAAAAATGGTATTTATGTTGACTTCTGAAAAATATTAATGGGAATTGACTTGGAGCAATATATCTTGCTAGAGCCATTGCAAATGGTTGCACAAATTGTGCAGGGGCCATCTTGTGTGACGGGTGGTAAATGATCAGTAGTCACCAGTTTCCTTGCCCTAGACTTGCCCACTCTTGCTATCTTAACTGGATGTAGGTATTTCAATTTCACCAGGGTCCTCAGTGCCAGTCTTATATGAATAGATTTCTGATGAAACCATTAACCTAAATATACCTCCATTTCTACCACATTGCCTCTGATGTGCATTCACTGCCCAGCTTTCCATTCTAAAACGCATGTCATAATGTAAGTCCCAAATACATTAAAATGAGTCAAGATTTTATTGAGCATGTACTAAGCATGGATACTGTCTTATTCACTCATTCATTCATGTTATATCTGTTAACTGTCTACTATAGGATAATAGAAGCCCCAGGAATATAATGGTGAAAAAACAAACTTGGGTCCCACATATATGGAAATTATATTCTGTACCACAGCATTGTTCCCGGAATCAATCAAGGCAGTAGATGGGAAAGAATTTTGCAAATGACAAATACACAAGCCTCACACTGAAGGAAATCATAAGAATTTCAGGCAACAATGCTAACATCAAAAAAACATGAAAAATAAATTTTACCTGAAAAGATAGAAGAGCCAGGTGGTATATTTCATACTCTAGTCCACCGATACCGTAAGATTGCAAAGCAAACATTTCAAGTGCTGTGGAACAGAGAGATTTCTCGGAGGAGATAAAACCAGAGCTGGCAGACTGAGGGGACTGACAGAGGAATTTCTCTGCCCCTTTGACCTTTGGAATGTTTCATGAATAAGAATATCCATGGTAACTCGATGCATTGTTTTGATATGTTTAACATAGAGGTTCCATGGTATCACTGCCATTATAACTAAAAGGACTAAATCTAATTACTTTTCCTCTAAAAGCATGGCTTTGAAGCAGATTTAGAGATTTCACTGCTCCTTAAAACTAAATGGAAAAGAAACCGATGATTTTACAAAAGAACAAGAATGGCGATTTATTTCTTCTACTGAAAATGCAGCAGATACTCTGTTGTTTCCTCTGCTTCTGTTGAATTATAGTGTGGTCAGTTGGAATTGATATGCAGGTCAAAATCATTCTTTGAAACTAGTAATTCTTTGTGGCTATAATCTGTTCCTTGTATGTTACTTTAAGACATTTTAAAAAGAACTTCACAGGTTTCCATGAAACTTCTGGCCATTTCAACTATCATGAAAAAA
This sequence comes from Tragulus kanchil, assembly GCA_022376925.1. NCBI lineage: Eukaryota > Metazoa > Chordata > Mammalia > Artiodactyla > Tragulidae > Tragulus > Tragulus kanchil. Next base: position 25,491,186 of record JAIOJX010000004.1, read on the forward strand.
TAACATAAAAACAAAACAAAACAATTAGTGAAATTGGTGATAAAATGCTTCATATTTGTTGAAATAAAAAGCAGTGGTGTGTTCCATTAAAACATGCATAGGAAACAAAAAACACCTCCAACTGGGATTCTGACACAATATTTTCTTCTTATCTCCACGTGGGCTCTTTAATACAAGATATTAATCTTAGAGTAAATATGGATGTTCCTTGGAAACCAAAAGCCTTTGAAGAAAAATGTGAAAATATATGTTAAGTGTATGTATGATAGAACAGTTTTGATTTAGAACCTTTTTTGTATAACCATAGTAGTTACAAAAATCTAACTACCTATTAAGTTTATTTTGTTTCCATATTTAACCCCAATTACCCTGTGCAGGGGAATTCTTTAAAAATGTAATTTCCCCTCTCACTTTTTTTTCCCTGCTTCGGCAAGCCTTTTTCTCCTCATGTAAATTGCAGCAGGTGCACAAAATTGAAGACATCACAATTAAATGTAATCAAATATTTTAGGCACTAATGAACAGCTCCAGGAAAACAAGTCAAAAGAGAGAGGAGAAAAAAAAAAAAAAGCCTTTAAGTGAGTGGATTTTCAAACACCCAAGGCACCATAGGACCAATTAAGAGAGTCAGATACCAGGACACATACTGACATTAATTATCTTTGAGTTCAGGGAAATAAAAAATAAAAGCAACAATTATCATAATAAATCTCCACACAGTGCTTGTAAGTTGTGCTAATCTACAACACACCTGGGTTTCAGATATTTAAGGCGAATACTCAATCAGTTGGTAACGACCTCACAGAGGGGCTCATGGGACACTTTTTCCTTCCTATGATCTGCCAATCAGACAGAGGGGCTAAAATGATGTCCAACAGCTATGTCTGCTTTATTTCACATCACTCACATGAGTTGCAGACAGAAGCACTGCATAATTTATTCAATAAAGTAAGTCACAAAGGCAGTATTCTCTTTAGGGTATGTTTATTTTAAAAGAAGGAAAAGTCAAGAATAGATATTCAAGGTAAAAATTTGAATCGTTGGAGTCTCTAAGTCCCAGGACATCTCTGTAAATTTATTCTCCCTGAAGCCAGAAAGAATCTTACTAAAGAGAACAAATATTTCAGTCTGGGAATATGGGCTTTCATTTTTAAAATGCACAGGAGGGTACAGAAAAAGAAAGCTAAGTGCTATAAGCTATGAGGAATAGAAAGAAAAAAAAATCCTTGTTATCAAAATTGATCTAAATTTGACTGATGATTTGAAATAAGAACATAATATTTTAACAAAGAACAGTATATTAAACAGAAGGTTGCTAGTTTTATATAATCAAGGGAGAGATTAACATAAATATAAATTATTAGAAAGAATTATACAAATGTTTTTAGGTTAAATGCTCTCAAGATGGTCCTAGTATAAACGTAAAATTACCAGCTCACCTTTCTAAACTTTGTAACAATAATTTAATTTAATACTTTAATATATGTCAGTGTACTCCTGAATGATAAAAAAGGATGATTGTTTTTGTCTTCTCCTTTTTCTTCCTGTACCCATGGAGATTACTCCCTTCTTGAGGAAAGGCATGTTTAATTTATGTGTGATTAGATATTTTTCTACATCTCGTCCAATATATGGGACCATGCTGCTTATGCTGTAAATATAACAGATTTATTTTGGCTCCTTAATCAGTTGAAACTGTGGTGATGCATTGGCAATTTCTTAAGCATAAAAAATATGACATTAGGTGGTATGTGATGTTTGTATGTATATTTTTTGTTTAAGCAATTTTTGAATAAGTTTCTACTGTAGTACAAAACAGAGAACACATATGTAAGTATACTTAGTATTTTTAATTCATTTTATTTGTTTGATCCACGATTTCAGTAGTACTTCTAATCTGAAATGGGAGAGAAGGAAGGGTGCAGATCTTCACACAGAATCTTCCTTGTAACGACCTCACAGAGGGGCTCATGGGACACTTTTTCCTTCCTATGATCTGCCAATCAGACAGAGGCTAAAATGATGTCCAACAGCTATGTCTGCTTTATTTCACATCACTCACATGAGTTGCAGACAGAAGCACTGCATAATTTATTCAATAAAGTAAGTCACAAAGGCAGTATTCTCTTTAGGGTATGTTTATTTTAAAAGAAGGAAAAGTCAAGAATAGATATTCAAGGTAAAAATTTGAATCGTTGGAGTCTCTAAGTCCCAGGACATCTCTGTAAATTTATTCTCCCTGAAGCCAGAAAGAATCTTACTAAAGAGAACAAATATTTCAGTCTGGGAATATGGGCTTTCATTTTTAAAATGCACAGGAGGGTACAGAAAAAGAAAGCTAAGTGCTATAAGCTATGAGGAATAGAAAGAAAAAATACTTGTTATCAAAATTGATCTAAATTTGACTGATGATTTGAAATAAGAACATAATATTTTAACAAAGAACAGTATATTAAACAGAAGGTTGCTAGTTTTATATAATCAAGGGAGAGATTAACATAAATATAAATTATTAGAAAGAATTATACAAATGTTTTTAGGTTAAATGCTCTCAAGATGGTCCTAGTATAAACGTAAAATTACCAGCTCACCTTTCTAAACTTTGTAACAATAATTTAATTTAATACTTTAATATATGTCAGTGTACTCCTGAATGATAAAAAAGGATGATTGTTTTTGTCTTCTCCTTTTTCTTCCTGTACCCATGGAGATTACTCCCTTCTTGAGGAAAGGCATGTTTAATTTATGTGTGATTAGATATTTTTCTACATCTCGTCCAATATATGGGACCATGCTGCTTATGCTGTAAATATAACAGATTTATTTTGGCTCCTTAATCAGTTGAAACTGTGGTGATGCATTGGCAATTTCTTAAGCATAAAAAATATGACATTAGGTGGTATGTGATGTTTGTATGTATATTTTTTGTTTAAGCAATTTTTGAATAAGTTTCTACTGTAGTACAAAACAGAGAACACATATGTAAGTATACTTAGTATTTTTAATTCATTTTATTTGTTTGATCCACGATTTCAGTAGTACTTCTAATCTGAAATGGGAGAGAAGGAAGGGTGCAGATCTTCACACAGTCCTGCTTATTAATTCACTAGTCCTGATACGCAGTGGAAGTTCATTTTAAATTACATACTCTGAAAGGCTTTCATTTCTTGAAAAAATATACACCTTCAGATTAAAAAGCAAACCTTTAGTGGCAAAATATGAATTATTTTTATTGTGTATCTCTACTTAAGTATGTAAACTGTCATATGTTCAAATGTTTAGTCCACCTTTTCTTTTTAATGAATTCATATTTTTAAATTTAACCTTGCATTATGAGAAAGTTTTTTTGTGCTTTCTCAATTTTAGGAAACATATAAAATACAGATTTTATGATATCAAAATATTTAAATGCATTTATAATAAAATATATGACAGAAAAGGTATAACATAATACATTGGAGAAAAGTATTTGCAATACGTATAGGGAAAACTTAACAACCTTAGTAAATAAATTACCTATAAACTATTAAAGAATATTTTTGTGTCCAACTATAAAACTTATCAGTAATTAAAATTTCCCATAAAAGAGAATATTTAAATTAGAACAAATATATACAGTTATCTTTAAATTTACTAGTAGCTTAGTATATAGTTATCTTTAAATTTACTAGTAGCTTAGTAAATGCATACAATGATATTTTTCAAAGATCAACTTCTGAAAATTAAATTAATTGATAATACTTAATATGTTAGTCTGCATCATAATAAATAACAAATAGGTAAATATAAATTATGTTTATTAAAGGTTTTCACTTACAATATTTTTATTCACAGGAAATTAGAATTAGTGCATAGGCCCATTATTTATAGGTTGAGAATATAAATTGTAATTCATTTATAATCAACTTATATTAATCATTAAAAATTAGAATTTTAAGTTTACTCACATAAAAGAATTCTATAGTGTACATTTAAGTGAAAGTTGCAGATATTTAAATATTTCATAGTATTATTGATTATCCAATATATTTAAATCAAAGAGTGAATATATATATATATACACACACATGACTGCATTCACTATGTATAATAAACTGTTATGACACAGTGTCTGTAACTAGGAGCTAGGCTTAAAGGCATTGTATTCCCTGTATATATGTCTGTAGTTTTCAAATGATTTTAAAAATCAGAAAACTATTCACATACATAATTACTGACATTTCTATATTTTCTCAGGTTATCTCTTTACTATGTTCATAGCATTAGAGATTTAAATCTTTTGCTTTCTCTGTTTTGTTAGAGTGTTTTCTGTTGCAGCCAGTATTGTGAATAGTAGTTATATGCACAATTGGGACTGATTTTTAAGAGTGATTTTGGAATAACAGAGCCAAAGGAAAGAAATAGTTTTTTGTGAAATATTTTATTGTGTTTCTCTACTTAAGTATGTAAACTGTCATATGTTCAAATGTTTAGTCCACCTTTTCTTTTTAATGAATTCATATTTTTAAATTTAACCTTGCATTATGAGAAAGTTTTTTTGTGCTTTCTCAATTTTAGGAAACATATAAAATACAGATTTTATGATATCAAAATATTTAAATGCATTTATAATAAAATATATGACAGAAAAGGTATAACATAATACATTGGAGAAAAGTATTTGCAATACGTATAGGGAAAACTTAACAACCTTAGTAAATAAATTACCTATAAACTATTAAAGAATATTTTTGTGTCCAACTATAAAACTTATCAGTAATTAAAATTTCCCATAAAAGAGAATATTTAAATTAGAACAAATATATACAGTTATCTTTAAATTTACTAGTAGCTTAGTATATAGTTATCTTTAAATTTACTAGTAGCTTAGTAAATGCATACAATGATATTTTTCAAAGATCAACTTCTGAAAATTAAATTAATTGATAATACTTAATATGTTAGTCTGCATCATAATAAATAACAAATAGGTAAATATAAATTATGTTTATTAAAGGTTTTCACTTACAATATTTTTATTCACAGGAAATTAGAATTAGTGCATAGGCCCATTATTGATAGGTTGAGAATATAAATTGTAATTCATTTATAATCAACTTATATTAATCATTAAAAATTAGAATTTTAAGTTTACTCACATAAAAGAATTCTATAGTGTACATTTAAGTGAAAGTTGCAGATATTTAAATATTTCATAGTATTATTGATTATCCAATATATTTAAATCAAAGAGTGAATATATATATATACACACACATGACTCGTTCACTATGTATAATAAACTGTTATGACACAGTGTCTGTAACTAGGAGCTAGGCTTAAAGGCATTGTATTCCCTGTATATATGTCTGTAGTTTTCAAATGATTTTAAAAATCAGAAAACTATTCACATACATAATTACTGACATTTCTATATTTTCTCAGGTTATCTCTTTACTATGTTCATAGCATTAGAGATTTAAATCTTTTGCTTTCTCTGTTTTGTTAGAGTGTTTTCTGTTGCAGCCAGTATTGTGAATAGTAGTTATATGCACAATTGGGACTGATTTTTTAAAAGAGTGATTCTGAACTGGAATAACAGAGCCAAAGGAAAGAAATACTTGGGGGTTATTTATATTAGTTGAGAAATTACTTTTCCAAGCTATGCTGGTGGTATACATTTACATCATACTGCTACTAAGAGGGCAGCAAAGCTCTTCTTTGTTATTACTATTCCATCTTCAGGGAGAGAAAGACCAACACTTGGATATTTTCAGTGCATTTTATATACCAAAGAACACAGAATAAGAAAGCAGAATGCTTTTATTCTGCTCAGCAACTGATCTGCAATATGATCTGTGTACCACTTGTTTTTTCATAAATGTTGAGACCTGAGTGAAAAATACCACAGGTTGTTTCCACATGAAAATTTAATTGTTGAGAATAAAATGATTTCTGTTTTTCTCCCCTCATTCTCTCAAAGCAGCAGTAGATAGACCAACAAAAATATTGCTTTTGTAAATGAGCAAATGCTGAGATGGCAATCAGAAATGTTCATGTAAATCCAAACTTAGGACTTCTAGAGAACTCTGAAGGTCGGCCCCATTGGCCCCACATTTCAGGTGTTGAGCACCCACAGGCCTGTGTAACAGACAAGGCCAGACGGATGCCCTCCTGTCAGCCATGCATCCCTACGATGGCCTGACACCTGACTAAAGGAGCTCATGCAATTTCAGTTGCATTTGGACTTTTGTTTTCCTTTGGTAGGAAAATATTAGTTATGCTATTTAGCCTTACTCATTTGCGTGCTTTGCAAGTGTTTGCTTATATCCAAGATCTGCTCTTCTCAACATGCATCAGTTTTGAGACCCGCATTACCAAAAGGATTCATACAGTAAACTTTTATTTGCCTGAGATGTTATGATCTAATGTCCAACTTTTCTGACTAGACCGAATCTTTAAGCTTGCATTTTAATGTTCTTCTTTGTAAATTCACAGCCCTGAAATTTCTCAGTATTTGTATGGCCTTGCCATTTGGCCCTATGATTTTCCTTATGAATGTATTTTTTCCTTCTTAGACAGTAGGACAGTTTTAATTTCTGTAATACTAGAGTGTTTTGATTGTTTACTTTATATTTTACATGACCTCTAACTGGTACCATTTTCATTATCCAGTTGAAGAAATTCATCTAAATTGTCTTTTTATTATTAAGGTTTTTCTCTCATTATTAGGGATACTTAGAGACTTATTTGTAATTGAACGAAGCTGAAAGTCTGAGTAAGTAAAAAAGCATATGGTAAGCTTTAAAAAAACAATCATTCAATATATTTAAAAGAATGCTGCTGCATTTTTCTTAATAAATATAAAGGATTATTAGGACATTTCACATCATTAAAGTCACATGTGTCTATTGAACCTTGTATTTAATTGAGGTTTAAAACCATGGCGCAATTGTAAATTTTAAGAGTCTGGCAAGGATTTTTTTGTTTTTTTTTTCATATTAACCATGCATTTTCTTTTAAAGAAAAAAAAAATTAAATACTTTTTTAAAATGACCCTCTACTTTACTTTTTTGTTTTAATTTTACTCTCCAGGGGGTTACATCCTACAATCAGTGATGGGAGGGGGGGAACCTTGAGGATTAAGAAGAAAGGATTAGAGGGAGGTGTATGGAGAAAGAGAGGATGAATGGTGTGTTTTCCTTGAATATATTGTTTTCTTAATTAAAAAAAAAATAATGCTTAGGACCCAGGGATACTAGCCACAAATTTTAGCAGCAGTGCCACCCACATGGCCTGCACCTTGGCCCCCTTAACAGGAGCTGCCCTCCTGTCAGCCATGCATCCCTACGATGGCCTGACACCTGACTAAAGGAGCTCATGCAATTTCAGTTGCATTTGGACTTTTGTTTTCCTTTGGTAGGAAAATATTAGTTATGCTATTTAGCCTTACTCATTTGCGTGCTTTGCAAGTGTTTGCTTATATCCAAGATCTGCTCTTCTCAACATGCTTCAGTTTTGAGAACTGAATTACAAAAAGGATTCATACAGTAAACTTTTATTTGCCTGAGATGTTATGATCTAATGTCCAACTTTTCTGACTAGACCGAATCTTTAAGCTTGCATTTTAATGTTCTTCTTTGTAAATTCACAGCCCTGAAATTTCTCAGTATTTGTATGGCCTTGCCATTTGGCCCTATGATTTTCCTTATGAATGTATTTTTTCCTTCTTAGACAGTAGGACAGTTTTAATTTCTGTAATACTAGAGTGTTTTGATTGTTTACTTTATATTTTACATGACCTCTAACTGGTACCATTTTCATTATCCAGTTGAAGAAATTCATCTAAATTGTCTTTTTATTATTAAGGTTTTTCTCTCATTATTAGGGATACTTAGAGACTTATTTGTAATTGAACGAAGCTGAAAGTCTGAGTAAGTAAAAAAGCATATGGTAAGCTTTAAAAAAACAATCATTCAATATATTTAAAAGAATGCTGCTGCATTTTTCTTAATAAATATAAAGGATTATTAGGACATTTCACATCATTAAAGTCACATGTGTCTATTGAACCTTGTATTTAATTGAGGTTTAAAACCATGGCGCAATTGTAAATTTTAAGAGTCTGGCAAGGATTTTTTTGTTTTTTTTTTCATATTAACCATGCATTTTCTTTTAAAGAAAAAAAAAATTAAATACTTTTTTAAAATGACCCTCTACTTTACTTTTTTGTTTTAATTTTACTCTCCAGGGGGTTACATCCTACAATCAGTGCTGGGAGGGGGGGAACCTTGAGGATTAAGAAGAAAGGATTAGAGGGAGGTGTATGGAGAAAGAGAGGATGAATGGTGTGTTTTCCTTGAATATATTGTTTTCTTAATTAAAAAAAAAATAATGCTTAGGACCCAGGGATACTAGCCACAAATTTTATACAGCCTGAGTTTCATGTTTCACTTATAGTACTGCCTTTTGAATTCATGCTCCTGTATAAAGGAGCCTGTTTTGTACTGCTTGTGTCTGTTCTTTCACTAAATAATGAGGACAATTTATTGTCATACTTAGTCACAATGAACTTTTTATATCTTTACAGGGAGCTCCTTTTGATATTTTGGTACTTACTATGGATTCTTTATATTATCATCAGCCCCTGTAATTTAATTCTTTCTGTTCACCCAGATGTTAAAAAAAATTAAAAAAACATACTTTTAGTAACATTTTATTTAAAATAAATACAATTAGTGATGCCATTTTCTCTAAATATGTCACAGTAGTTTTAGATTGAAAGCCTGTGGGTGTATATGTGCTGAGTTAAATTTATTTTTTACTATAGCCATTTGGAAATAAAAGCATACAAGACTATTGTAGCAATGAGAGCATTCCAAATGTATGAGTTGAATTTTCTTTGTCGTGTGTCTAGAATAGTAGAAGTAAATTATATTAAAAATGAGACAGTTGAAGGATAATATGGTTGGAAGATTTTTAAATCCCTTTGATATGACAGTAGGATTTTAAGGATATTTCTTATCAGTTGAAGAAAAGGAGTGAAACCTATCTCTAAACGGTGTACATATTTGCTGGTGTTACTTTAAAACATATTCACTCACTTCACACTCTTATTTTAGGCCATCTGTCCATTTCTTATCCATATTTATATACCGTTGTAGGAACTATGTCAATAAACACAAGACACATTTTTTAATATAAATACTTTTTAAAAGTCATACTGTATGATTTTTTCTTCAAATATCAGTAAAAGTTTACAAAATGCTTAACTTAATCTAGTTTCTAAATTTGACCACCATGAGTATCCATTCATCAAATAACATGACATTCAAAATGATCTTATTTTGAGTTATAATATTTTAAAGAAAGAAGTGACTTTGTTATATATATATTAAAAACATTATAAAATGCAGTTCTGTGTTTTACGCTAAATAGTTCCTTACTTTGTATAAACAAATGAAAATCTAGAAAAAGAGAATTGAAAAAAAAATCAGACACTTTCATTCTGTCCTATTTTATTGGAGGAAATAATTCTAGTTATATTGAGGCTTAATACATTTCCTTGTAACATCATAATCATTACCATAGTAATTAGGCAAGCAAATGAACTTGAATTATGCTTTCATTTCTATTTCTGATGAAATTTTCTTTTTTGGATATTAACTATGTATTTTTATGAATCTCAGAACTGTGTATGGTCATGCCACCCTGAATGTGCTCAATCTTGTCTGAATCTCAGGTCTAAGAATACAGTAATAACATTATTTTATCTTCAAGATAAGGTTAGTTTTCTTTTGGATAGCTTAAAATGTATCAATATCACAGTTTCTCTAAGAAAACATAGTTATGTACCAAATCACTTGAAAATTTAGAGCTTAAAACAATAATGATCTTAATAATAAGAAAAATAAAACCTCATTTATTAAATTGGGAAAAATCTTTGAATAGTCATATGTCCAAAGAAGATATTCAAGTAGCTAGTAAATACAAGCAGATGCCCAACATAATTAGTCATAATGGAAATGCAAGTCAAATGACACTAAGATGGGAAATTTCAAAAGGCAGATATGTTTTGGCAAAGATGTGGACAAATTTGAACCATCTCACACTGCTGGTAGGAATGTAAGATGGTGCAGTCACTTTGGAAATCAGTCTGGCAGTTCCTCAACAATTTAAACATGAAATGATCATATAATTCACAATTCCATTCCTAGGCACACACCCAAGAGAAAGAAAAAAGCATACAGGCACTAGAACATATGACCACTGAAAAAACATATAAATAAGTGATCAAAACAGCCTTACTTATGATAGCCAAAAAAGTGGGGAAAAGGCAAATATCTGACAACTGATGAAAGATATCCCTACAATGGAGTATGACTTGGTAAGATAAAAAAAGAACGAAAAAAAAATACATACTGCAACATGGTGACCCTCAAAAACACTATTTTAAGTAAATTAAGCTGATCACAAAAGATGACATATTATAGTATTCCATTTATATTGAATGGCCATAAAATATGAATGTGTGGAGACAGAAGTAGGCCAGCTGTTGCATAGGACTGAAGAGTGAGAAGTAAAGATGGTAGAGGGATGAGGGGTGGGGAGATGATGGAATAAGGAGCAACTGATGTTGGATAAATGTTTATTTTTAGAATAATGAAAATATTCTAATATTAGATTATGGTAAGAGTCATAGAATCATTCATTTGGACACTTCATACTGGCAAAGTTTATGATATTTAATTTACATCTCAATAAAGATGTTACAGTAAAAACAACAAGCAGTTATTATCTTATGCTTTCTATGCTTATGGAATTTAAGAGCAGCTTGGCTGGTTGGTTCTGACATAGTGTCTTTTTGATGCTGCAATAAAACAATAATGATTTTTTAATAAATGTATCAATATCACAGTTTCTCTAAGAAAACATAGTTATGTACCAAATCACTTGAAAATTTAGAGCTTAAAACAATAATGATCTTAATAATAAGAAAAATAAAACCTCATTTATTAAATTGGGAAAAATCTTTGAATAGTCATATGTCCAAAGAAGATATTCAAGTAGCTAGTAAATACAAGCAGATGCCCAACATAATTAGTCATAATGGAAATGCAAGTCAAATGACACTAAGATGGGAAATTTCAAAAGGCAGATATGTTTTGGCAAAGATGTGGACAAATTTGAACCATCTCACACTGCTGGTAGGAATGTAAGATGGTGCAGTCACTTTGGAAATCAGTCTGGCAGTTCCTCAACAATTTAAACATGAAATGATCATATAATTCACAATTCCATTCCTAGGCACACACCCAAGAGAAAGAAAAAAGCATACAGGCACTAGAACATATGACCACTGAAAAAACATATAAATAAGTGATCAAAACAGCCTTACTTATGATAGCCAAAAAAGTGGGGAAAAGGCAAATATCTGACAACTGATGAAAGATATCCCTACAATGGAGTATGACTTGGTAAGATAAAAAAAGAACGAAAAAAAAATACATACTGCAACATGGTGACCCTCAAAAACACTATTTTAAGTAAATTAAGCTGATCACAAAAGATGACATATTATAGTATTCCATTTATATTGAATGGCCATAAAATATGAATGTGTGGAGACAGAAGTAGGCCAGCTGTTGCATAGGACTGAAGAGTGAGAAGTAAAGATGGTAGAGGGATGAGGGGTGGGGAGATGATGGAATAAGGAGCAACTGATGTTGGATAAATGTTTATTTTTAGAATAATGAAAATATTCTAATATTAGATTATGGTAAGAGTCATAGAATCATTCATTTGGACACTTCATACTGGCAAAGTTTATGATATTTAATTTACATCTCAATAAAGATGTTACAGTAAAAACAACAAGCAGTTATTATCTTATGCTTTCTATGCTTATGGAATTTAAGAGCAGCTTGGCTGGTTGGTTCTGACATAGTGTCTTTTGTGATGCTGCAATCAAAATGCCATTTGGGACTGCGGTCACTTAAAGCCTTATTAGGCTGGAAGCTGCACTACCAGTTTAGTTCTCTCATATGACTGTTAGCAGGAGGGCTCTTTTTAGTCTACGTTGGGCAACTCGAGTATCTTCCTAATATGGCAGATAGCTTTCCCCAAAGCCAGTGATACAGAAAAGGAAGACAGGAACCACAGTGTCGCCATATGAACCAGCTTCAGATGCCATACATGTCGCTTCTACAAAGTGTGAAGAAAACAAAACACTATCACACTGTTAGTGGGAATGTAAATTGGTACAACCACTATGGAAAACAGCACATAGGTTACTTGAAAAACTAAAAATGGAATTATCATATAATTCATTAATTCCATATAATTCAGTAAGAGTAAGGCCAAAGTCTTTCCCCAACACTCAACTCTAGATATTCATGATCTGTGCTTTTTTAGGAGGAAGAAAATGTACTGTCATATATAACAAGAAGTGCAGTGCTCTGGTCATGATGAATCGTGGCTCCTCCCTCTGCTTTGACCAGTTCTGCTTGTGTTCTCTGCTCAAGTTTTTAACCTCAAGCTAGAGGGGCAATGACTCTGGCTGCTTTGGAAGTTACATGACAGTGTTCAGAAAGATGTTTCTCTGTCTTTCCTAGCAGGGCAAAATATTTTCCCTCAGGTTTCCCAATTAGACCTTGTTTAAGGAAATGGGAATACAATCATTTGTTTAGGCAAAAGCATCTTAGTAGAGGTGCAAAAGAATTAATGCTTTGAATGTGTGGAGACAGAAGTAGGCCAGCTGTTGCATAGGACTGAAGAGTGAGAAGTAAAGATGGTAGAGGGATGAGGGGTGGGGAGATGATGGAATAAGGAGCAACTGATGTTGGATAAATGTTTATTTTTAGAATAATGAAAATATTCTAATATTAGATTATGGTAAGAGTCATAGAATCATTCATTTGGACACTTCATACTGGCAAAGTTTATGATATTTAATTTACATCTCAATAAAGATGTTACAGTAAAAACAACAAGCAGTTATTATCTTATGCTTTCTATGCTTATGGAATTTAAGAGCAGCTTGGCTGGTTGGTTCTGACATAGTGTCTTTTGTGATGCTGCAATCAAAATGCCATTTGGGACTGCGGTCACTTAAAGCCTTATTAGGCTGGAAGCTGCACTACCAGTTTAGTTCTCTCATATGACTGTTAGCAGGAGGGCTCTTTTTAGTCTACGTTGGGCAACTCGAGTATCTTCCTAATATGGCAGATAGCTTTCCCCAAAGCCAGTGATACAGAAAAGGAAGACAGGAACCACAGTGTCGCCATATGAACCAGCTTCAGATGCCATACATGTCGCTTCTACAAAGTGTGAAGAAAACAAAACACTATCACACTGTTAGTGGGAATGTAAATTGGTACAACCACTATGGAAAACAGCACATAGGTTACTTGAAAAACTAAAAATGGAATTATCATATAATTCATTAATTCCATATAATTCAGTAAGAGTAAGGCCAAAGTCTTTCCCCAACACTCAACTCTAGATATTCATGATCTGTGCTTTTTTAGGAGGAAGAAAATGTACTGTCATATATAACAAGAAGTGCAGTGCTCTGGTCATGATGAATCGTGGCTCCTCCCTCTGCTTTGACCAGTTCTGCTTGTGTTCTCTGCTCAAGTTTTTAACCTCAAGCTAGAGGGGCAATGACTCTGGCTGCTTTGGAAGTTACATGACAGTGTTCAGAAAGATGTTTCTCTGTCTTTCCTAGCAGGGCAAAATATTTTCCCTCAGGTTTCCCAATTAGACCTTGTTAAAGGAAATGGGAATACAATCATTTGTTTAGGCAAAAGCATCTAAGTAGATTAGATAGTAAAAGGTCAAGCAAAATGAATATAATGCTTGATAAGGACATACTGCATTTTATCAAATCTAAGTCACCATTAATTCTAAGATGCTTTATTTTAGGTACAAAATAATTGAAATTAGAATGAAAGCCTAGATTTGTTTTACAGCTCTATATTCAAAGTCCCTGCTCAAAATGTGAGTGATCCTTTCTGTGGTCTTTTTTTTTTTTTTCCCCCTTCTCCTCTGTTTAACTACCTTGGAGACAAAATATAACTTTGGTCTTGGTTAGATTATTCTATCATGCTTCTGTTTGAAAACAGCCAGTTGAACTTTCCAATAAAGAAATATATACCATCTGAAATTAGGTCATGGCTCAGACTTCCAGTGGAAGTCTAAGTGAGTATGCAAACAAACTTGCTCCCTACAAAAGAAGTCCCAAGAATGAGAGTTCAGCAATAGGAGAGAGTCAGTCCAAGTGACCTAGCAAAATTGACAAATTCCATTATTAGATCTAGGGTGAAAGTCTTTGCATACTAATAAATGATACAGTAAACAGAACTTTAAGTATATAGTATATTCATATGGATATTGGTCGCATGGCATTTTAACACAGCAGTTGAGAAAATGAATTTTGATGTCAGCCTATGTGGGTAAAGGGATGAAAATTACTAAGTTGCAAAGTGTCTTAGCTTCTTTATCTGTAAAATAGGGACAGTACCTGGAATTACTGATAAGATTAAATAATATAATACATGTAAAGAACAATGTGCAGTATCTCACAGGTAATGAGGCCTTGATAGTGAAATAGATGATGATGGAAATAATGTGGCAGGTTTTCATTTGTTAGCTTAGGGGTAATATACTATGCTCCTTCTTAATTGTCTTCTGATGGTGTTTCTGATCCACTATCATGAAAAGGAAAATTACCTTTTAAAATGAATTTAGTCATTGTAAATATCCAGAATCCTCAACCACTATAAAACCTGGAAATTTCAAAGTCTAAAAATAAAAATGGACAATCTTTCCTAGCAGGGCAAAATATTTTCCCTCAGGTTTCCCAATTAGACCTTGTTAAAGGAAATGGGAATACAATCATTTGTTTAGGCAAAAGCATCTAAGTAGATTAGATAGTAAAGGTCAAGCAAAATGAATATAATGCTTGATAAGGACATACTGCATTTTATCAAATCTAAGTCACCATTAATTCTAAGATGCTTTATTTTAGGTACAAAATAATTGAAATTAGAATGAAAGCCTAGATTTGTTTTACAGCTCTATATTCAAAGTCCCTGCTCAAAATGTGAGTGATCCTTTCTGTGGTCTTTTTTTTTTTTTTCCCCCTTCTCCTCTGTTTAACTACCTTGGAGACAAAATATAACTTTGGTCTTGGTTAGATTATTCTATCATGCTTCTGTTTGAAAACAGCCAGTTGAACTTTCCAATAAAGAAATATATACCATCTGAAATTAGGTCATGGCTCAGACTTCCAGTGGAAGTCTAAGTGAGTATGCAAACAAACTTGCTCCCTACAAAAGAAGTCCCAAGAATGAGAGTTCAGCAATAGGAGAGAGTCAGTCCAAGTGACCTAGCAAAATTGACAAATTCCATTATTAGATCTAGGGTGAAAGTCTTTGCATACTAATAAATGATACAGTAAACAGAACTTTAAGTATATAGTATATTCATATGGATATTGGTCGCATGGCATTTTAACACAGCAGTTGAGAAAATGAATTTTGATGTCAGCCTATGTGGGTAAAGGGATGAAAATTACTAAGTTGCAAAGTGTCTTAGCTTCTTTATCTGTAAAATAGGGACAGTACCTGGAATTACTGATAAGATTAAATAATATAATACATGTAAAGAACAATGTGCAGTATCTCACAGGTAATGAGGCCTTGATAGTGAAATAGATGATGATGGAAATAATGTGGCAGGTTTTCATTTGTTAGCTTAGGGGTAATATACTATGCTCCTTCTTAATTGTCTTCTGATGGTGTTTCTGATCCACTATCATGAAAAAGGAAAATTACCTTTTAAAATGAATTTAGTCATTGTAAATATCCAGAATCCTCAACCACTATAAAACCTGGAAATTTCAAAGTCTAAAAAATAAAAAATGGACAGATCTGATTTCAAATTCTATATATACCACTATGATCTATCAACATTTGACTTAGGGTGATTATTTAAACTTCAGTATATCTCATTTCTCATCTTTGTAATACGATAAAATGTGTATATCTCTTGCGTTAATCTGAAGTCTAATTTAGGTAACACAGGTAAATTGTCTAGCCCACAGTAGAAACTTATAAAAAGCCACACAGTTTTGTTTAGAAAAACCACTGATATCCTTGGATACTTCTTATTTAGTTAACTGAAATTATGTTGCCTTAAGCAATCAAAATCAACATGAATAAAAAACCAATTCCTATTTTAAAATGTTTGTTTCTAGGGTAACATCAGGATTATGTTGTTGTACTTTCTTCACAAAATCATATACCAGTTATGTTGTAAGTTAAGTTTGGGGGATGTGCGTGCCAAGCTAAACTGTCTTTATAATTTACTTCAGTAGATATAATTTTATCCTAATTCCTAGCAATCTATTTTCAGATAATATTTTGAAAGACTGATGACTTGTAGCTTGGAATCTTTGTATGAATATATAATTTCAAATAAAATGTAGGTTATTTTATTTTAATCATGTTATTGCAAGTTTAGATTGTGTAGTCAGAGACCTTATCCCCAACAGTACAGTTCTCTGTGGAATTCAAGGATACCCTTAAGAATTCAGTTTGACATGTATATTTCCATATGACCAGTGCAAGTTCAATGCATAAATTACTAAGTTGCAAAGTGTCTTAGCTTCTTTATCTGTAAAATAGGGACAGTACCTGGAATTACTGATAAGATTAAATAATATAATACATGTAAAGAACAATGTGCAGTATCTCACAGGTAATGAGGCCTTGATAGTGAAATAGATGATGATGGAAATAATGTGGCAGGTTTTCATTTGTTAGCTTAGGGGTAATATACTATGCTCCTTCTTAATTGTCTTCTGATGGTGTTTCTGATCCACTATCATGAAAAGGAAAATTACCTTTTAAAATGAATTTAGTCATTGTAAATATCCAGAATCCTCAACCACTATAAAACCTGGAAATTTCAAAGTCTAAAAAATAAAAAATGGACAGATCTGATTTCAAATTCTATATATACCACTATGATCTATCAACATTTGACTTAGGGTGATTATTTAAACTTCAGTATATCTCATTTCTCATCTTTGTAATACGATAAAATGTGTATATCTCTTGCGTTAATCTGAAGTCTAATTTAGGTAACACAGGTAAATTGTCTAGCCCACAGTAGAAACTTATAAAAAGCCACACAGTTTTTGTTTAGAAAAACCACTGATATCCTTGGATACTTCTTATTTAGTTAACTGAAATTATGTTGCCTTAAGCAATCAAAATCAACATGAATAAAAAACCAATTCCTATTTTAAAATGTTTGTTTCTAGGGTAACATCAGGATTATGTTGTTGTACTTTCTTCACAAAATCATATACCAGTTATGTTGTAAGTTAAGTTTGGGGGATGTGCGTGCCAAGCTAAACTGTCTTTATAATTTACTTCAGTAGATATAATTTTATCCTAATTCCTAGCAATCTATTTTCAGATAATATTTTGAAAGACTGATGACTTGTAGCTTGGAATCTTTGTATGAATATATAATTTCAAATAAAATGTAGGTTATTTTATTTTAATCATGTTATTGCAAGTTTAGATTGTGTAGTCAGAGACCTTATCCCCAACAGTACAGTTCTCTGTGGAATTCAAGGATACCCTTAAGAATTCAGTTTGACATGTATATTTCCATATGACCAGTGCAAGTTCAATGCATAAAGCTGGGCACTCAAACCCATTGCTCTGGGACAACCCAGAGCGGTGAGAGCAGGGAGGGAGATGGGAAGGGGTACAGGATGGGGGGCATATGTACACACGTGACTGATTTATGTTAACGTATGGCAGAAGCCATCACAATATTGTGATTATGCTCTAATTCAAATAAATTAATTAATTAAAAAATAATTCAGTTTGATTCCAACAACAACAAATAACGTTATGATAAAGGTGCTTCCATTGAAGGAAATGAATTGGTTGAGGTGAACTGAATTTCCCACTTTGTGGACTTAAGTGAGTTAAAACTAGTCTTTTATCATACAGGGAGATGTAATAAAATAGAATCATGTAGAAGTGCCAGGCATCAAATTCACCTCTCTCCTTAAACATTTGTAGTTGGAACCACTCAGTAATTACTTGGGGATTTAAAACATCAGACACTCTCACTTGTCCTGTCAGAAGTTTCCTACTTACATCTTTATATAAAGGATTTTCTTCTGTGTTATAAGTCGTGAGAAAAACATAGGCATTGAGGATGAATCTCTTCATTCTTATCCTGGTTCCTGGAAAGCTCTCTCTCTTACACACATACATATACGCAGAGAACATATTGAGAGAGTCACAGATCATCTGTGCAATTTATTACCAAATAAAAGCTTATAATCTGTTTATAAGCAGTTGTGAAATTGTGATCACTCTTTTATTGTTGATGATGTTAAAGTTGGAAGGGTGGTATTGATAGATAGGACATGCAATGAATCTTCCAGAGAGAAAGCTGTATTAATAGTGTAGCCAGGCATAATGAAAATTCATGAACTAGGCTCGCCTTGCTGTTTGTGTCATTTGGTCCCCTGTAAAACCTGAGTCACATATTTTGTCTAAATAAGTAAGCTTTCTGGTTTCATTTTTCCTTCACCTGAAAGTTAATTATGGCTGGTAAAGATCTGTTCACTTAAATCATAAACATTACCTATATGTTTAGATTGTGTAGTCAGAGACCTTATCCCCAACAGTACAGTTCTCTGTGGAATTCAAGGATACCCTTAAGAATTCAGTTTGACATGTATATTTCCATATGACCAGTGCAAGTTCAATGCATAAAGCTGGGCACTCAAACCCATTGCTCTGGGACAACCCAGAGCGGTGAGAGCAGGGAGGGAGATGGGAAGGGGTACAGGATGGGGGGCATATGTACACACGTGACTGATTTATGTTAACGTATGGCAGAAGCCATCACAATATTGTGATTATGCGCTAATTCAAATAAATTAATTAATTAAAAATAATTCAGTTTGATTCCAACAACAACAAATAACGTTATGATAAAGGTGCTTCCATTGAAGGAAATGAATTGGTTGAGGTGAACTGAATTTCCCACTTTGTGGACTTAAGTGAGTTAAAACTAGTCTTTTATCATACAGGGAGATGTAATAAAATAGAATCATGTAGAAGTGCCAGGCATCAAATTCACCTCTCTCCTTAAACATTTGTAGTTGGAACCACTCAGTAATTACTTGGGGATTTAAAACATCAGACACTCTCACTTGTCCTGTCAGAAGTTTCCTACTTACATCTTTATATAAAGGATTTTCTTCTGTGTTATAAGTCGTGAGAAAAACATAGGCATTGAGGATGAATCTCTTCATTCTTATCCTGGTTCCTGGAAAGCTCTCTCTTTTACACACACACACACATACGCAGAGAACATATTGAGAGAGTCACAGATCATCTGTGCAATTTATTACCAAATAAAAGCTTATAATCTGTTTATAAGCAGTTGTGAAATTGTGATCACTCTTTTATTGTTGATGATGTTAAAGTTGGAAGGGTGGTATTGATAGATAGGACATGCAATGAATCTTCCAGAGAGAAAGCTGTATTAATAGTGTAGCCAGGCATAATGAAAATTCATGAACTAGGCTCGCCTTGCTGTTTGTGTCATTTGGTCCCCTGTAAAACCTGAGTCACATATTTTGTCTAAATAAGTAAGCTTTCTGGTTTCATTTTTCCTTCACCTGAAAGTTAATTATGGCTGGTAAAGATCTGTTCACTTAAATCATAAACATTACCTATATTTTTTATATAATTCTATTCTTTTTTTTAACATTTATTTTATTTATTTATCTTTTTGGGGAGTGGGGTGAGGAGGGAAGGAGACAGGGGGGCCACTTCTATTGGTCTTCCATTTCTCTATTTTCATCGGTCTTTGTTCTTTGACTCCTGTGGGCCTCCCATCGCGGTGGCCTCTGTTGTCGCAGAGCACCAGCTCTGGGTGCATGAGCCCCAGAGCTCTGGCTCGGTAATTGGACACATCGGTCCAGCCACTCCTCGGCACGTGGGATCTTCCCAGGCCAGGGATCGAACCGGCGCCCCTTGCACTGCAAGGCGGTGTCCTTACCCACTGAACCACCAGGGGAAGCCCCTAAACATTACCTTTGAAGCACTTTAAAACACACTTTTTCTTATCATGTGCTATGGAAGAATTACTAGGCAATGTCAGGGAAACACTTTGGTTAAAACTACCAACTGGGGGGCTTCCCTTCCTCTGGTGGTCCAGTGGGTAAGGACACCGCCTTGCAGTGCAAGGGACGCCGGTTCGAGCCCTGGCCTGGGAAGATCCCAAGTGCGCGGAGCGGCTGGACCGATGTGTCCAATTACTGAGCCCGAGCTCTGGAGCACATGTGCCCAGAGCCGGTGGCGTGGGCTACCGCTGGGGAGTTCCTAAGAAGTTACTGGGCCCCTGGATATGAAGAAATGAGTGATGATGACATGGATAGCTCAGATAGTCCTCGAACCCCAGATAAGTTTTTAGACCTAAAATTCGCCCTTTAGAAAGTGAGATAAGTTCAGAAGGAGAAGAGGAATGGGTAAATATGATGTTACCTAAAGGAGGAACATATATTCATCTAAAAGGCAAGAATATTGTGTCCAAAAGAAGTAAGAGAAATTTGGAATCAGTGAAAGAAAGTTCCTCTAGCGGGGCAGAAAGTGAAAAACTTCATCTGAGTCACAGCCACCCCATAAGAGTAAGCGGGGGAAGCATGAGAAGTAAAGAAAGAATTAAAAAAAAAAAAACAATGGGTCATTATTCTTAGGTATAGAGTAGCTTAAGTTAACATGAATAGCCTGCCCTAGTCTAGCAAAGGGTGTTAAAGTTCCATGGTTCAGATTTTTCCTTAATCATGAGTTTAAATGATCTAAAGGGAAGAAAGTATTTGATTTCAAGGATTTGATTTGAAGGTGTTTTGATCAAGTGAAATACAGTTAATTTTATGTAATTCTTGAATAGATGTAAGCTAAAATAGAGAAGTGATGAGTTGATGATTTATTAAGTGAATCAGTATGTTTAGAAAGAAAGGTTATATAAATTAAGTGGTTGAAAACAATTAAAAATCAAATAGTTAGAAATAAAGAAGTTAAAAAGAAATTGAAAAGAAAGGAAAAAGTTATTATAAAAAGAGTGATGATTAGACTGTGAGACAGCTTGCTCATGCAGCTTGAACATGAGAGGCTCTCCAGCTCTGGGGTAAGACTATTGTATTTTTATTGAGTTCTGAACTTTTAAACCTTAATGTTATGGTTTGACTATGATTATTGATGCACAGCTATGTTGTATTAAGTTGATTACTAAGACGTATAAATGTTGATTTACTGTCTTGCAATAAATCTGACCTTGATTTAAACTCCACGTCTTTTTACTGTTGAAGTTCTAGTCTCAACTACAGAGTATAGGGAACTACAGAGTATAGGTTGAAGTTTTCTGATAATAGTACCAGGGCAATTAAGTGTTTCCCCAATTCTATTAATTAGAAATAAGTAACTATGCTCTGCCCGCAGCACCGGCGCTCCGCAACGACAGATGCCACCATGATGGCAGGCCCCCAGGAGCCAAAGAACAAAGACAGATGAAAATAGAGAAATGAAAGACCAATATAAGTGACCCGCCCGCTCCCCTCCCTCCCCAACCCGACCCCCGCCCAAAATAAATACATAAGTAAATAAATAAATCTTAAAAAAAAAAAAAAAAAAAAAAAAAACTACCAACTGGATATGGAATAAAAATAATTATTTCTGAACATTCATAAAAATGATTTTTGTATGTATTTCTCCTTATTTATACTGTCCTTTTTCTACTTCCTTTGGATCAATTTGACTTTTGCCCATTTCATTTTTCTTTTCTCCATGATACCTTTTTTTGGGTAACTTCTTCATTATTTATTATTCCATTCACTACTTGCTTGTTGCATACCTATCATATGCAGGTGTCCAGGTGTCTGGTGTTAAAAGTACTGTACTTAAGGATTCAGGTCTTCCGAGGTTGCTCAAATGATAATCTGTCTGCCAATGCAGGATACCCAAGAGATACGGGTTTGATCTCTGGCCCGGGAAGATTCCCTGGAGAAGGAAATGATAACTCATTCAGTATTCTTGCATGAGAAACCCTTGGACAGAGGAGGCTGGCAGGCTACAGCTCATAGAGTTGCAAAGAGTCAAACATGGCTTAGTGACTGAAAAACAACCTTAAGGACTCAAACTCAAATCTTTGGCCTCTTTAATGCTTTTCTATGGCACTGTCCCTGCAGCCACAGGGAAGAGCTCAGTATGATCTGATGAAATCTCATTTTCACCTTTTGAGTTCTCTGTTCAAATATCCCTCCATAGAACCTCAACCATTCCCCTTTCAATGCACATACCCCCAGCTTAGTCAAATCCATTCTACTACCTCCCATTCTATTCTCTAACTTGCAATCAGTGCAATGACCCATATTTCAAAGGGCTAATCTGCAAACATTACTTATCCTCAAGCTCTTCCCTTCTCACCAATAGAAAGAAATGTCCTTTCTCTGCCCCTTGCATCAGCTGGACCAGTCACCCTGTATGTGTTTCAGTCTCTCACAGTATGGCATAATCACAACTCAATATTTAAACAGATTCTGGATATCTGGAATATTGCATTCATCTCTAGAAACTGTTTATTGAAGTAATACTTTTAACTTTTTGGTGGGCTTTGAGAGTATTCCAGAGATGAACTTGATTAAATAGGACTTTTTCCTTTGGCTTTTGTTTTGATCCTTTAAAAAGTTAAAATAATGTATTAGACTTAATAGTAAATGTTCCTTTTAAGGTGCCTTGAAATGTCTTCCACAGGATCTAGTTTTTGGATGTGAACTACAAAATATTCTTTACAGAATTCCATAAACTCTTGATAAGGTAATGTGTTCTTCATCAGTTGTTGCTCATGGAATTACTCTTAATTACTAAAGGACATGCATAAAAGCTAACATTAACATTTCTGATTTAATTTTTCTTGATTACAAGTCTATTGCCATGTCATACCTTTTTGGGTAACTTCTTCATTATTTATTATTCCATTCACTACTTGCTTGTTGCATACCTATCATATGCAGGTGTCCAGGTGTCTGGTGTTAAAAGTACTGTACTTAAGGATTCAGGTCTTCCGAGGTTGCTCAAATGATAATCTGTCTGCCAATGCAGGATACCCAAGAGATACGGGTTTGATCTCTGGCCCGGGA
This sequence comes from Tragulus kanchil, assembly GCA_022376925.1. Classification (NCBI taxonomy): domain Eukaryota; kingdom Metazoa; phylum Chordata; class Mammalia; order Artiodactyla; family Tragulidae; genus Tragulus; species Tragulus kanchil. The sequence goes on from JAIOJX010000004.1 coordinate 25,514,413, forward strand.
AGATTCCCTGGAGAAGGAAATGATAACTCATTCAGTATTCTTGCATGAGAAACCCTTGGACAGAGGAGGCTGGCAGGCTACAGCTCATAGAGTTGCAAAGAGTCAAACATGGCTTAGTGACTGAAAAACAACCTTAAGGACTCAAACTCAAATCTTTGGCCTCTTTAATGCTTTTCTATGGCACTGTCCCTGCAGCCACAGGGAAGAGCTCAGTATGATCTGATGAAATCTCATTTTCACCTTTTGAGTTCTCTGTTCAAATATCCCTCCATAGAACCTCAACCATTCCCCTTTCAATGCACATACCCCCAGCTTAGTCAAATCCATTCTACTACCTCCCATTCTATTCTCTAACTTGCAATCAGTGCAATGACCCATATTTCAAAGGGCTAATCTGCAAACATTACTTATCCTCAAGCTCTTCCCTTCTCACCAATAGAAAGAAATGTCCTTTCTCTGCCCCTTGCATCAGCTGGACCAGTCACCCTGTATGTGTTTCAGTCTCTCACAGTATGGCATAATCACAACTCAATATTTAAACAGATTCTGGATATCTGGAATATTGCATTCATCTCTAGAAACTGTTTATTGAAGTAATACTTTTAACTTTTTGGTGGGCTTTGAGAGTATTCCAGAGATGAACTTGATTAAATAGGACTTTTTCCTTTGGCTTTTGTTTTGATCCTTTAAAAAGTTAAAATAATGTATTAGACTTAATAGTAAATGTTCCTTTTAAGGTGCCTTGAAATGTCTTCCACAGGATCTAGTTTTTGGATGTGAACTACAAAATATTCTTTACAGAATTCCATAAACTCTTGATAAGGTAATGTGTTCTTCATCAGTTGTTGCTCATGGAATTACTCTTAATTACTAAAGGACATGCATAAAAGCTAACATTAACATTTCTGATTTAATTTTCTTGAACAGTCTACCACTCAAGTTTTGCCAACATTACCAAAGGTCATATTGCCATGTCATACCAGTAGATGGTGAGAATACTCAAGTGTTTCCATTTTTGTGAATAACATTTTGTCATTTTTGCATCTTCAACCTTGTGTTAGGCTGAGCATGGTTTTCTACCAGTATTAATAGCTTTTTAAATGATGATTCTGTTAAGTTTCACCACTTGCAATTTATTTTGTTACTTGAGTACACCAGGACACCATGAAGCATATTCTATACTATGTATAGCAATAAATAACAATAATGCAAAAGCAGCAAAGTAATAAATACTATAAACTAGCATTTTCTTGAGGACTCACCTGAAACAGATATACCATCAAGCACTTGATATGGATTCCAGAATGTGATTTTACAAAAAAAAAAGAAAAGAAACAGGTACTATTATTAGTATTATTCCTATTCTAGGCACAGGAAAAACTGAGGCTTAAAGATTAGTTTCTTAGTCTGAGCACACACAAACAGGAAGTCCTAGAGTCTAGGGAGTCTGATTTCAGAGTTAAGGCTCAAACTCATTTTACTACGAAAAACTTTTGAATCATACTGGCACTACTGTTCAAAGATCAACCATTGGTTACTATTAAGCTCTGGGTCTTCCAGGTGGCACTAGTGGAATGGAATACAGAGGAGTGCAGGAGATGTGGGTTTGGATCCTGGATTGGGAAGATTTCCTGGAGTAGAGAATGGTAACTCACTCCACTGTTCTTGCCTGGAAAATCCCATGGACAGAGGAGCCTGGCAGGCTGTAGTTCACGGAGTCACTAACAGTGGAGTCAGACACGACTGAGCACGCACCCATTATTAAGCTGTGTAGTTAACAAGTGTAACCGCGTCTCGCTGCCAATTACTGATACTGAAACGGTAATTGTTTGCAAAACACCGCTACTCTACTGTAAAAGTCACACTACCTAACACAGACTGCTCTCCCAAGTTCCTGATCATTGAATATTGAATGAGCTGGAAAGAAGGAATGGGAGGGATATTAACTATCCCAAGTGGAAAGAATTTAAGAGTACAATGTCTTCAAGTAATGGAACGCAGCACTTAATGGAGGTCACCTGTATCTATTTATGACTTTGTTACCAGTGGAGGTTCTTGAACTCTTTGATCATTAGAAATTGATAAGAGGCCAAGAGAGAAATTCAGGCGAGGCTTTTTTTAGGACTCATGCTGTAGCAGGAGTAAAAACAAGTAACACATTTCCTTTTTCTAAGTGAAAACAAGTAACAAATTTCCTTGCTCACTCCCTGAGGGTTAGTTGGTCCATTAAGTGGAATGCGGGTAGGGGCGGACCCATGGGTTGGGCCAGAGGAGTGGTTTAAGCAGTCAGCCCACCGTCTTGGCGGCTCTGTGCAGGGGTGCATGCGCAATATCCTGTTTTTCGTCTAGCACCTTAGAAGTGGCGGTTAGGCTTTTTGTCTCTTTAATCCTCAGTATTACAAGTGCAACAGTGCACAAAGTCAGTTCTTTTCTTCTAGTCCTCTACATTCCTAAGCCCGCTTGTCTTAAGAGTGAACCGGGTAAGTACCCTGACGTTAGGGACGAAGTTTTAAAAGTTTTTGTTCTGTATTTTCTGAAGAGCGAACTGTCTAAATACATCTTTCAGTTTACTGAAGAAACACTTAGAGCTTTGTGGTGGGCTGAAAAAGCGGGTTTTTTCAAATCGAAAGTTGGATTCCGGTAGCTATGATACTACTACTACTACTGATACTACGACTAATAGAAACATGAAATGAGTGAGTGAATACCTAGAAAAAATAAATGCCGGCGAACCACACAAGCAGTCATCCCCAGATAAGCCTCATTTTCATTGGAAAGGAAAAATTCTGCCTAATAATGTTACTTTGCTATTGTTTTCAAGTGTACATTTGAAGGAAGAGGTGTCCGTCTAAAGCCAGTATTTCTCAGAAATTGTTTCACCTTAGCATCTGCCGGGGAAGCACTAACGCATGCTAACACCTGCGCTAGGTTGTGGGACAATTAAAGCAGATTCTCTGGGGCTGCCGCTTCGAGATCGCAAGAAATTGTTTCACTCTGTAGGCAAAATGAGCCTAAAGCCCCGTTTTGATAAGTTCCTGATCATTGAATATTGAATGAGCTGGAAAGAAGGAATGGGAGGGATATTAACTATCCCAAGTGGAAAGAATTTAAGAGTACAATGTCTTCAAGTAATGGAACGCAGCACTTAATGGAGGTCACCTGTATCTATTTATGACTTTGTTACCAGTGGAGGTTCTTGAACTCTTTGATCATTAGAAATTGATAAGAGGCCAAGAGAGAAATTCAGGCGAGGCTTTTTTTAGGACTCATGCTGTAGCAGGAGTAAAAACAAGTAACACATTTCCTTTTTCCAAGTGAAAACAAGTAACAAATTTCCTTGCTCACTCCCTGAGGGTTAGTTGGTCCATTAAGTGGAATGCGGGTAGGGGCGGACCCATGGGTTGGGCCAGAGGAGTGGTTTAAGCAGTCAGCCCACCGTCTTGGCGGCTCTGTGCAGGGGTGCATGCGCAATATCCTGTTTTTCGTCTAGCACCTTAGAAGTGGCGGTTAGGCTTTTTGTCTCTTTAATCCTCAGTATTACAAGTGCAACAGTGCACAAAGTCAGTTCTTTTCTTCTAGTCCTCTACATTCCTAAGCCCGCTTGTCTTAAGAGTGAACCGGGTAAGTACCCTGACGTTAGGGACGAAGTTTTAAAAGTTTTTGTTCTGTATTTTCTGAAGAGCGAACTGTCTAAATACATCTTTCAGTTTACTGAAGAAACACTTAGAGCTTTGTGGTGGGCTGAAAAAGCGGGTTTTTTCAAATCGAAAGTTGGATTCCGGTAGCTATGATACTACTACTACTACTGATACTACGACTAATAGAAACATGAAATGAGTGAGTGAATACCTAGAAAAAATAAATGCCGGCGAACCACACAAGCAGTCATCCCCAGATAAGCCTCATTTTCATTGGAAAGGAAAAATTCTGCCTAATAATGTTACTTTGCTATTGTTTTCAAGTGTACATTTGAAGGAAGAGGTGTCCGTCTAAAGCCAGTATTTCTCAGAAATTGTTTCACCTTAGCATCTGCCGGGGAAGCACTAACGCATGCTAACACCTGCGCTAGGTTGTGGGACAATTAAAGCAGATTCTCTGGGGCTGCCGCTTCGAGATCGCGAAGACTGAGAAGCTCCCCATCTGATTCTAATGTGCAGCTAAGCTGGAGAAGCTGTGCTATGTATGTGTGAACAGATAGATTGAGCCATTGAGGAAAGGAGGACTTTTTCTTTTTTCCTGTTTTGATAATGGTATAGGAGTGAAAGTAACCAGTTTATACCCCACCCCCTTTTTTTTAACTGAGGCTGTGAATGTCCTTATCCTTGTATTTAAGAACAGTGGCACACTGTTCTTTAATCACTACCTTTAAGACCGTTTCATTTGACTTTTTGTTCTTATAGGACCTCTGCTCACAGAAACTAAATTAGAAAACAGTCCTATGGTAGTAGAAGTTTGAAAGATGTTTGGGGAATTGCAGAGCATTTTTTTCCCCTGCAAAAGCCTTCATTACAACCTTCTTGAGAGCCCTAGATTTGGTGAGGAGAGAGAGAGTAGATTAATCAGTCTATAGGATCATTTATTTTTTATCCATTCTCTGGAGGCTATCAGCAAGGGCACCTATGTAGGAGACTTGTTTTTGTAATGTGAACAATTGTTCTTTAAGAATGAATTTCTGTTCTACTGACAAAAAGATGTGAGAAAGCTCAGGATGCCCCCTTGAACTGTCTGACATTGCACAAAAGGTAAATCTGCTAAAAATATTTTTTTAAATACTTGGAATTCTCTCCCAACATTTTCTAAAGTGCAGAAGAATGAGAAATCAACTTCTAGAAAAAGGCAGAAAGAACAGAAAGGCTAACAAGCCTCACAAGAAAGCAATTTTCTGAAAAGAAAGAAAGAAAAAAAAAAAAAGACCATAGGTTTCTAAAATTGAAAAACATTCCTTCAAAGAAAATGTCTCAAAGTGTCCTTAAGAAATATCAGTGCCCGCCAAAATCACATTGTGTCATTTTTATGGTAGTACCCATAGATTTGTCAATTTTGTAATTGGCTTGTTGGGTCATCCAATTTGACACCTGTGGGGATTTCAAGTGTACATTTGAAGGAAGAGGTGTCCGTCTAAAGCCAGTATTTCTCAGAAATTGTTTCACCTTAGCATCTGCCGGGGAAGCACTAACGCATGCTAACACCTGCGCTAGGTTGTGGGACAATTAAAGCAGATTCTCTGGGGCTGCCGCTTCGAGATCGCGAAGACTGAGAAGCTCCCCATCTGATTCTAATGTGCAGCTAAGCTGGAGAAGCTGTGCTATGTATGTGTGAACAGATAGATTGAGCCATTGAGGAAAGGAGGACTTTTTCTTTTTTCCTGTTTTGATAATGGTATAGGAGTGAAAGTAACCAGTTTATACCCCACCCCTTTCTTTTAACTGAGGCTGTGAATGTCCTTATCCTTGTATTTAAGAACAGTGGCACACTGTTCTTTAATCACTACCTTTAAGACCGTTTCATTTGACTTTTTGTTCTTATAGGACCTCTGCTCACAGAAACTAAATTAGAAAACAGTCCTATGGTAGTAGAAGTTTGAAAGATGTTTGGGGAATTGCAGAGCATTTTTTTCCCCTGCAAAAGCCTTCATTACAACCTTCTTGAGAGCCCTAGATTTGGTGAGGAGAGAGAGAGTAGATTAATCAGTCTATAGGATCATTTATTTTTTATCCATTCTCTGGAGGCTATCAGCAAGGGCACCTATGTAGGAGACTTGTTTTTGTAATGTGAACAATTGTTCTTTAAGAATGAATTTCTGTTCTACTGACAAAAAGATGTGAGAAAGCTCAGGATGCCCCCTTGAACTGTCTGACATTGCACAAAAGGTAAATCTGCTAAAAATATTTTTTTAAATACTTGGAATTCTCTCCCAACATTTTCTAAAGTGCAGAAGAATGAGAAATCAACTTCTAGAAAAAGGCAGAAAGAACAGAAAGGCTAACAAGCCTCACAAGAAAGCAATTTTCTGAAAAGAAAGAAAGAAAAAAAAAAAAAGACCATAGGTTTCTAAAATTGAAAAACATTCCTTCAAAGAAAATGTCTCAAAGTGTCCTTAAGAAATATCAGTGCCCGCCAAAATCACATTGTGTCATTTTTATGGTAGTACCCATAGATTTGTCAATTTTGTAATTGGCTTGTTGGGTCATCCAATTTGACACCTGTGGGGATTTCACCACCAGGCAGGCTTATCAATTTTTAAATAAATTCCACAGATTGAGAATGGTAAATAATAAATGACATAGAGCTTGGAAAGTCAATATTTAATTTAACATAGACTCAGGGAAACTAATACTATACATACAGATAATTGTATGGCTTGAATTTAAGAAAATAAATGTCTTTATTATAAAACCTGAAAAAAAGAAAAAAAAAAATATCTAGGTAGTAAAAGGCATGAGAATGAAACAAATCATCTACCTCCAAAGGCTAACACGTGAGTGCAATTAATCAGCTCCCTCATCTAAGTAGGGAAACGCCCGGGAACCAAAATCAAGGCTCCTTAATTTCTTCTTAGAATTGGAACATACCGAAGAACTATATTAATGTTTTAACAACATTGCTTTTCCAAACTGCATATTCTAGTGGCAAGGAATTTGTAAAAATTAAGGGAAAACCCATTCACAAAGATGGAATCATAGTAATTATTGAATCTGGAGACACAGAGTGCCAAAGAAAACAGTGTCATAAGATCGAAGAAACTACATTTTTAAAATGCTAATGTCAATCTATTTTTGATGCAAAATTTGGTTTTACTTATGTTTAAAAGTTCAAGATATTCACAGTTTGGTGCTTTATTGAAACTTTAAACAGGATTTTTTTTTTTTTTTTCCCACAATCGATATAAAGTCCTTTATTTTTAAATTAGCAATAAAATTATCAAGTTTACATTTAAAAAAAGAATAGGACCAAAAAAAACCAAAAAAAACCCTTTCACTTGTCTTCCAAACCATAAGCCCCAGGCCTCAATCTCCGAGAGCAAAGGTCTGTGAGTAGAGCTTGTTGCTTTCATTGCTAGAGCCAGGCCCTAGTTGGACATCACAGCCACGGTTAATGGGGGTCCTCTCGGCTCTAAACAGGAATTTTTAATGCACAGATGTAGTTTCTACTACAGAATTGGCCTGAATTTAAATACTACATATTTCAGTATTATGATTAATAACCTCCACCACTGGCAAGCTATGACCCAAACTTTTAAAACATCTCATGGTTCAGATGGTATACGAATCAGCCCGCAATGCAGGAGACTAGGGTTTGATCCCTGGGTCAGGAAGATCTCCTGGAGAAGAGAATGAGTATTCAATCCAGTATTTTTGCCTAGAGAAATCCATGGACAGAGGAGCCTACAATCCATGGAGTCACAGAGTCAGACACAACTGAACAACTAACACTTTCACTTTTTTTTTCACAAATAAGCAGCAAATGTTTACAAAGCCATGGGGAGTCAAATGAAATGAAGACATTGAGTCTAAAACAATAATTTTTCATTTTAAGCTCATGGCAAGAAGAGACCCTGTCTCAGTGTACCTCACTTGGTTCATCCCACTACTTTGCACAACAGCTACTTGTTTAAAATTGATTTTTTTTTTCCTCAGAAGTCTGAGTTTTGAAGTATTTCCTAATGTCATATGTCTCTTTTTTGTTATTCCAAGACAGTTTTTCAAAAAATTCAACAGCTTTCAGAAATTTAGAAAATGAGAGAATACCAGTAAAAACTTGTAGAATTCATCTAAAATAGGACAAGGAAAATAGAATTGTGTAATTAATGGTTCTGGAAAATAACTTTAAATGCAAAAACATTGAATGTCCATTTGCAAGCCCAAATGATGTTTCGATCAAGGCAGGGTAAAAATATCCCATGGGTAAATTCTTCTTACAGGATGAGGGCCAATGGGGCTTAGACGTCCTATTTTGTGCAGTCTTCTCTGTTCCCTATCTCATTCTCTCTGGCTTCTATCCTCTGATAATATTTTTCTGTCTTGTTAGTAAAATATTCAGGGTTTTTTTTTTTTTTTTTTTTTTTTACAATTTTTAAAAATTTTATTGATTTTTTTTTTTTATCCATTCATTTTTCATCCATTTTTATTCTTTGGCCCGTGTGGGCCTCTGATTGCAGTGGCCTTTCTCACTGAAAAGCATTGGCTCTGGACTCATGCGCTCCAGAGTGCTGGCTTGTAATTGGACACACCAGTCCAGCTGCTCCATGGCATATGGGATCTTCCCAGGCCAGGGATCGAACCAGTGCTCCTTGCACTGCAAGACAGACTCTCTACCACCTGGGCCACCAGAGAAGCCCTTAATTTATTTTTTATTTTACTTTTACAGAGCTTTATTGTTTACTGCTATACGTAAACCGGAATCAGTCATAGATGTACCCTTGACCCCTCCCACCTGAACTCCCCTCCTACCTCCCTCCCCATCCCACCTACCCCTCTAGATTGTTGCAAAGCCCCCATGTAAGTTCCCTTAGTCTTACAGCCTATTCACAATGGTTGTCTCTCTTACATATGGTAGTGTAGGTGTGCATGTTACTCTTTCCATACTTCTCACCCACTCTGTTTACTTGGACATTTGACTTGTGTAACCTGATGCAATAAAACTATTGTTAAAATTTTTACCACAATAGACTAGTAATAGAGAAGATCTGTATCATGTAAAAGTTGTCTAGTACCTCCCCATACCCCTCCACTGCTCCATGTATATCATAAAAATATAGGTACCTGCCTATAGCTAGATCTTCCTTAGTGGCTCAGATGGTAAAGCATCTGCCTGCAATTCAGGAGATCTGGGTTCAATCCCTGGACTGGGAAGATTCCCTGGAACAGGGCGTGGCAACTAACTCCAGTATTCTCACCTGGAGAATCCCCATGGATGGAGCATCCTGCTGGGCTACAGTCCATGGGGCTACAAAGAGTCGAACACAACTGAGCGATTAAGCATGGCGCAGCACAGCCTACAACTAATGTATCCCACTTAGGGTTTATGGCACAACTAAAGAGGAATTACCATCCAAACTTTGGATGAGTGAAATACAGGGAGAGAAGAAGTGTGGCTAGATTTAAATATAACTAGATGAATGTAGTTACCAAGCAATTAGATAAAATCTGCTAGTGACAGACACAGGTAAACCTACCAGCAAGTATCTTACGCATTTGTCAACTGAGAAACAGAATAGAATTGAAGGTCAAAAGCACCAGGCCAATGAAAAAAAAAAAAAAAAAAAACTGTCAAAAATTTCAGTCACCATTTAGAAACAGAGGAGTTGATTGGCAGTTAAACTATATCAACATGAGTCTTAGTTTTAAATCCTGCAGTGGTTTTCTGTTGCACTTAGAGTAAAATTCAAATTACAAGCCTTGGCCAGTGAAACCCCTGGCCTGTTTCTTTGACATTATTTTGCTTCTCCCATCCTTCTCTATACTCCATGTCCAGGCATCCTTTCTGTCCAGGAAGAGGACAAAGATTCCAGTCACTGAGTTCTTAGAGTTCTTGTTTCTTAAGCCTGGATTGCTTTCTTGTCTCCACCCCTGGTCCCAGAAGAGCCTTCCCAAATCGGAACTCCTCCTCTATCATGATCACTTAATATGCATTTCTTTATCATACTTAGGTCTGTCAAACAATGTCTTGCTTATTTGTTTGCATGCCTGTTTCTGTAATTTTAACAGTCCTAGATGTGAGTTTAACAGTCCAAAGATGTGAGCTATTCTGCCTGATCCATCATATATACCATGAATTGGAATGGCATAGGTGCGTAACTGATACTTACTGACAATGTAATGTTTAATGTCATATATTTACTTATCACTTATGTAACATTACCGTGCCCTCATCATTATTCTAACCCATTTACAAATAGTAATAACATTATGACCGAGGCATTAGAATTATTCCCATTTTACAGATGAAGAAACTGAGGTATAGGGAGGTTCAGTTACTTGCCAAAAGTCATAAACCTAGTAAGAAGCAGAGTGTGATTTAGAGCCCAGACAGCCATGTTCCAGGGTTTTTGTTACTAGTACACGAATTTACTGATTGAATTGTAAGCTATCAAGACAGAGCTAAGAATGGAGAAGCGCTGCAAGTTTTGAGATAGAACTACAGTTTGGTCCATTTTTGGAATGGGTGGCTAGTTTTCAGAAAGTTCCAACATATTTAAGGGCTTTACTTTTATGACCTCACTTAGAAAAGTTTCTCTTTACATTTAATCTTCACCTTCTAGACTAATTCATGCATGTCTTACGATGTCTTGCTTCCTTGACCAAATTTCTGAGTAGCAGTGTTTTACCCAGAAGGAAACTGTCTTAAGTTGCCTTACATACTTATTGGCTGTGCCACCCAGCCTATGGGGTCCTAGTTACCAACGAGGTGTCAAACCCTCACTCCCAGACTCATTGCATTGGAAGCTCAGAGTCTTAACAACTGGACTGCCAGAGAAGTCCCTAAAGGTAAAATTTTTAAAATTATGCTCACTGAGCATTAGTGTTCCATGAGATTTGGATAGGCGTTCCCTATAAAACAAACAAACAAAAGTTTGTGTGATGGAAACAACATATAGCCAAAGAGAATTAAAAGGTTAAAAATATTTTGTAACACATATAAGAAAAAAAAAATGTAGTATGTGTAAACTGGCCCTGAATTGTGAAGCCATATGATGTTTACAAAATGTTATTTTCATATATTTCAAGGTCTTTTATATTTATTAGACTGCTTTAGGCTAAATTGAATTTTGAGTTAAAAGTAAGCCAAAAGCCTTCCCAAATCGGAACTCCTCCTCTATCATGATCACTTAATATGCATTTCTTTATCATACTTAGGTCTGTCAAACAATGTCTTGCTTATTTGTTTGCATGCCTGTTTCTGTAATTTTAACAGTCCTAGATGTGAGTTTAACAGTCCAAAGATGTGAGCTATTCTGCCTGATCCATCATATATACCATGAATTGGAATGGCATAGGTGCGTAACTGATACTTACTGACAATGTAATGTTTAATGTCATATATTTACTTATCACTTATGTAACATTACCGTGCCCTCATCATTATTCTAACCCATTTACAAATAGTAATAACATTATGACCGAGGCATTAGAATTATTCCCATTTTACAGATGAAGAAACTGAGGTATAGGGAGGTTCAGTTACTTGCCAAAAGTCATAAACCTAGTAAGAAGCAGAGTGTGATTTAGAGCCCAGACAGCCATGTTCCAGGGTTTTTGTTACTAGTACACGAATTTACTGATTGAATTGTAAGCTATCAAGACAGAGCTAAGAATGGAGAAGCGCTGCAAGTTTTGAGATAGAACTACAGTTTGGTCCATTTTTGGAATGGGTGGCTAGTTTTCAGAAAGTTCCAACATATTTAAGGGCTTTACTTTTATGACCTCACTTAGAAAAGTTTCTCTTTACATTTAATCTTCACCTTCTAGACTAATTCATGCATGTCTTACGATGTCTTGCTTCCTTGACCAAATTTCTGAGTAGCAGTGTTTTACCCAGAAGGAAACTGTCTTAAGTTGCCTTACATACTTATTGGCTGTGCCACCCAGCCTATGGGGTCCTAGTTACCAACGAGGTGTCAAACCCTCACTCCCAGACTCATTGCATTGGAAGCTCAGAGTCTTAACAACTGGACTGCCAGAGAAGTCCCTAAAGGTAAAATTTTTAAAATTATGCTCACTGAGCATTAGTGTTCCATGAGATTTGGATAGGCGTTCCCTATAAAACAAACAAACAAAAGTTTGTGTGATGGAAACAACATATAGCCAAAGAGAATTAAAAGGTTAAAAATATTTTGTAACACATATAAGAAAAAAAAAATGTAGTATGTGTAAACTGGCCCTGAATTGTGAAGCCATATGATGTTTACAAAATGTTATTTTCATATATTTCCAAGGTCTTTTATATTTATTAGACTGCTTTAGGCTAAATTGAATTTTGAGTACTAAATGAGGCAACAAGTGACTAATTCTCTAAATTTCTGAAGAATTGCAGACTGCATTTAAATAATATTTTAAAAGCATTTTCATTCACATGTTGTTATGCCACTTTTTCCTACTTTACCCAAATAGTCAGTGATGATTTACAGAGTTTTCCTAATCCAAGTTTCTGCCTGTCCATTAAGAAAATATGACCAATAGAAGTGGCCCGCCCACTCCCCTCCCTCCCAAACCCGACCCCCGCCCAAAATAAAGAAAGAAAGAAAGAAAGAAAGAAGGAAAGAAAATATGAAATCCTCTAATGGTATTTTCCCTGTGGCACTGCTTAGCCAGGGCTCCTAAAGAAATTCAGCAGAAACATCTAGATTTTATCAACTCTACAGGCTGCAGAGATGACATCTCATATAAGAGAGATTTATGTGGTCTATAACCAAAATTTAGCTTTTTAACACAGTAATCAGCCTGTTGTGATCCTAATATTTCTGAGTGAGACAGCTTTCTGTAAGCCAAGAAACCTTCACCAAATTCCAGTTGGTCTGGGGGCAGGGGGTTGGGGTGTACATATGGAAGAGACATTAAACATGGCCAGAGAGTAATTTCTCCTGGGATAGGTAAACATTTTCAAAAGGATGAGGGCCTCTGTGTGTGTGTGTGTGTGTGTGTGTGTTTTCCTGTCCGTCCGTGAGTGGTGATGGTATACTTGATATTCTCCCCCTTCCTTCTTTTCCATCTCCCCCTTATTCTTCATCTACTCTACTCCTCTTGGCAAATGTCTAATCCATCTGATTCTTTATATAAATTGGTTTGCTGATATTTATTCTAATGTCATCTTTCACATACAGTTTAAATGCTATCTTTCTAAGGTGGTTTTGGCCATATTTATTTGCATTCAGAGTGTGAACCAAAATAGAAACTGGAATTGCCTGTTTACAAAATTTTAACTTTGGATGAGGAAAATGGATTGTGAGCAAATGTCAAGCATGGCATCACTGTGGTTGTGTTTTAAGGAGAGAAATAGTTTTAAGCAAATATTTAGTGTGCTTTTGCCCAATTAAAATTCCTCCACAGTTCTTTATATTTGGATGCCTCAGGGTAGAGTCTAAATTATTTTTATTTTTGTTTTCCTTTTTTTGTGTCCTCCTGTGGGGAGCCCCACAGTAATTTTCCTTGATAGCCTGTATGTTTTCTTCTAATTCCCATCAGTGTGTATTTGTTATCTTTTTTTCCCCTTCTTATCGCTGTCTCCTTTGTTTTTTCAAATTTATGGCATCTGTATCTGTTGAGATAATTGGGCCACAATCATAATCTGTGTTGCCATCATTATTTGATAGGTATTTCTGCATATATATTTAAATGTTAAATGCTTAGAATCTAGACAAAATGAACCCGTCACATCTTTTGTAGAAACTGTACTCATCTTTTTGATTTAGTGGTGGGAAAAAATATGGTTTAGCTTAATTAAGTGAAAGATAATGTAAGACAGTATCTCTGTGTTAAATAAGCCTTTCCATTTAAATGACACATATTGTGAAAAACAGCCAGCAAATGCCAATAGAGGAAACTATTTATAATTCTGTCACAATGTGTAGATTCACAGTTGATTCCCAATAGGACTAGGAAGTGGCTTAATACTGTACAAATGTCATTCATATGTATTTTTTCAAACTATTTTGACCACTATATAGCCTATCTCCACCAGATATTTGTTTTTTTTTTTTTTTAATCTCCAAAGTATTGGAAGTCAATCAGTCAATTAGAAACAGCTGTACAAGGGACTTAATGTTGGTAAATTTAGGCTTCCATTTCATTGGTAAATGATAGCAGGACATTATTTATAGATTTGTGATGATAATTAAACTAAATTGTGTATGTATAGACCTTAGCACGGTGCTTAGGAAACATCACTGCTGCTTAGTCACTCAGTCTGGTCTGACTTTTTGCGACCCCATGGACTAGAACCCGCCTGGCTCCTCTGTCAATGGGATTTTCCAGGCAAGAATCTTGGAATGGATTTCCATTTCCTTCTCCAGGGAATCTTCTCAACACTAGGATTAAACTGGTGTCTTCTGCATTGGCAGGTGGATTAAAATAGTAAACATCAACTATGCATTTTTTTATTATTGCTGACTCATATTCATATATAGTATAAGCTAGATATGTGAAAGGTACAGAAATATATGACATAAGTCTTACCCTTGGGGTGTTTTCAATCTAGTTGGGAAAAACTATGTAAATCATGCAATCTAGTCAGAAGGTAAGTGCTAAATTACATGCTAGGAAATATAAACCCTATAGCAGATAAGAGGTGGAAATATGTATTACAGATACTATTATTATGGAAGGTAGTTGTCACTGTAGTAAGTACTTTTAGTAGTTGTAAATTTTGTACTGAATAATAATAATAACAACAACCTCATGCTCGTATTTGTGTCTCTCATGTTATCATGATATGCCCTTCTTAACTTCTCACATTTCTTTATTACCCAAATGTAATTCATCATTCAAGACTATTGCCCTCTCTTCCTAGCCATTTTGAGTTGATCTTTATTAAATGTAAGGGGGAAATATGGTTAGCTTAATTAAGTGAAAGATAATGTAAGACAGTATCTCTGTGTTAAATAAGCCTTTCCATTTAAATGACACATATTGTGAAAAACAGCCAGCAAATGCCAATAGAGGAAACTATTTATAATTCTGTCACAATGTGTAGATTCACAGTTGATTCCCAATAGGACTAGGAAGTGGCTTAATACTGTACAAATGTCATTCATATGTATTTTTTCAAACTATTTTGACCACTATATAGCCTATCTCCACCAGATATTTGTTTTTTTTTTTTTTTAATCTCCAAAGTATTGGAAGTCAATCAGTCAATTAGAAACAGCTGTACAAGGGACTTAATGTTGGTAAATTTAGGCTTCCATTTCATTGGTAAATGATAGCAGGACATTATTTATAGATTTGTGATGATAATTAAACTAAATTGTGTATGTATAGACCTTAGCACGGTGCTTAGGAAACATCACTGCTGCTTAGTCACTCAGTCTGGTCTGACTTTTTGCGACCCCATGGACTAGAACCCGCCTGGCTCCTCTGTCAATGGGATTTTCCAGGCAAGAATCTTGGAATGGATTTCCATTTCCTTCTCCAGGGAATCTTCTCAACACTAGGATTAAACTGGTGTCTTCTGCATTGGCAGGTGGATTAAAATAGTAAACATCAACTATGTATTTTTTATTATTGCTGACTCATATTCATATATAGTATAAGCTAGATATGTGAAAGGTACAGAAATATATGACATAAGTCTTACCCTTGGGGTGTTTTCAATCTAGTTGGGAAAAACTATGTAAATCATGCAATCTAGTCAGAAGGTAAGTGCTAAATTACATGCTAGGAAATATAAACCCTATAGCAGATAAGAGGTGGAAATATGTATTACAGATACTATTATTATGGAAGGTAGTTGTCACTGTAGTAAGTACTTTTAGTAGTTGTAAATTTTGTACTGAATAATAATAATAACAACAACCTCATGCTCGTATTTGTGTCTCTCATGTTATCATGATATGCCCTTCTTAACTTCTCACATTTCTTTATTACCCAAATGTAATTCATCATTCAAGACTATTGCCCTCTCTTCCTAGCCATTAAGTTGATCTTTATTAAATGTAAATAGGTTACTCATAAATTTGAATAAACCCCAAGACCCTCTCTGAGGCATAAGAAGCCTATAGGTTCTGGCCCCTGCCAGTTTTCTCCAACATTATCTTGAGCTACAGTCTCCTTTGCTCTCCTGACTGAAGTCATTTTCTATCAGTTCTGGGAACCAAGTCTTCTCTCACTAGGACATTTGTATTTTCTGTTCCTATGCCTGGAAATGCTCATTCCCTCTTTCTTCAGCCCATTCAACTCCTTCTTCCAGCCCTCCCTCAATCTGCTTTCCTTCTCTGCCCTTAGTCTCTGTATCTTAGTCCCTGTTTCCTTCACAGAACTTACTGTGTTTTCTTTGGAGAATATATTTTAGCCATTTATCTCTCACCTCTAGGGAAATGTAAGTTTCCTGAAGGTGTGGAACAAGTCTGTCTTATTCACTATTTCATTTACAGAACCACATCACAAAGTTTTCTTTCATTTCTTTCTGTTGTATGTGTGAATTGAGGTTGTGCCTAAGCTCTAGTCACACCTTTAGCGTGTCTTCCCTTGATCTCTGTTCGAATGCTGCTCACTCCTCCTCAGACAGGCTCTGATGCCCATCATCCGCTCTGAAAATCTCATCCATTCTTTTCCTTCTTCCATAAAACTATTTTTAAGCAAACAGAAACTAGCTCTCCTTCATCTATTCCTCCCATAATAATATGTATATACATTTTTTCTCTTTTTCCTTTATACAAGAAACTAGATATGTGAAAGGTACAGAAATATATGACATAAGTCTTACCCTTGGGGTGTTTTCAATCTAGTTGGGAAAAACTATGTAAATCATGCAATCTAGTCAGAAGGTAAGTGCTAAATTACATGCTAGGAAATATAAACCCTATAGCAGATAAGAGGTGGAAATATGTATTACAGATACTATTATTATGGAAGGTAGTTGTCACTGTAGTAAGTACTTTTAGTAGTTGTAAATTTTGTACTGAATAATAATAATAACAACAACCTCATGCTCGTATTTGTGTCTCTCATGTTATCATGATATGCCCTTCTTAACTTCTCACATTTCTTTATTACCCAAATGTAATTCATCATTCAAGACTATTGCCCTCTCTTCCTAGCCATTAAGTTGATCTTTATTAAATGTAAATAGGTTACTCATAAATTTGAATAAACCCCAAGACCCTCTCTGAGGCATAAGAAGCCTATAGGTTCTGGCCCCTGCCAGTTTTCTCCAACATTATCTTGAGCTACAGTCTCCTTTGCTCTCCTGACTGAAGTCATTTTCTATCAGTTCTGGGAACCAAGTCTTCTCTCACTAGGACATTTGTATTTTCTGTTCCTATGCCTGGAAATGCTCATTCCCTCTTTCTTCAGCCCATTCAACTCCTTCTTCCAGCCCTCCCTCAATCTGCTTTCCTTCTCTGCCCTTAGTCTCTGTATCTTAGTCCCTGTTTCCTTCACAGAACTTACTGTGTTTTCTTTGGAGAATATATTTTAGCCATTTATCTCTCACCTCTAGGGAAATGTAAGTTTCCTGAAGGTGTGGAACAAGTCTGTCTTATTCACTATTTCATTTACAGAACCACATCACAAAGTTTTCTTTCATTTCTTTCTGTTGTATGTGTGAATTGAGGTTGTGCCTAAGCTCTAGTCACACCTTTAGCGTGTCTTCCCTTGATCTCTGTTCGAATGCTGCTCACTCCTCCTCAGACAGGCTCTGATGCCCATCATCCGCTCTGAAAATCTCATCCATTCTTTTCCTTCTTCCATAAAACTATTTTTAAGCAAACAGAAACTAGCTCTCCTTCATCTATTCCTCCCATAATAATATGTATATACATTTTTTCTCCCTTTTGGTATTCATTTTTCTAATAACACAATTATTTTAGCACTTGCTTCATCCCATATGACCTTTTCTATTCATCTTTTTGTCAGTTGGGGTACTTTGGTTACAAGTAATGGAAACCATTATGGATAACTTGAGTTAAAAAAAAAAAAAAAAACAATACATAAGGGAGCTTACAGAACAGATGAAAAATAAAACCGCCAGGCTTCAAGAAAGACAGAAATAAGGTAGCTTCTAAGAGCTAAGAGCTTAAAAACGATGAAAAGAATCTTCAGTTTCACACTGTCACAGAATGAGTAAAGTGTTTTGTATTAGTTCATTAAACTCAGGATTCATATTCCTGAGAGAGATTTTGGTTGACCTAATTTAGGTCATTTTCTACTCATAGTATGTTAATATAATAATCAGCCTCACAAGTAAATGTCCCACCAAAATTAGAGTCCTATGAAGGGAGGATGTTCTCTAATGAGTAATTGACATCACCCTATACAGAATAAAGAGGATAGTTCGGGGTGGGCAAACACAACACAATTTTGACCATAGCAAGCTTCACTAAGAAGAGAAAGAACCATTTTCCCTGACCAATTAAAGAACATAATAAAATATATCATATGTGTAACAATACAAACATGCTTTTTGGATGACTAAAACCATAAAAATTATAGAAAAAATATTATAAACATGTTACTATTTTGCT
This sequence comes from Tragulus kanchil, assembly GCA_022376925.1. Classification (NCBI taxonomy): domain Eukaryota; kingdom Metazoa; phylum Chordata; class Mammalia; order Artiodactyla; family Tragulidae; genus Tragulus; species Tragulus kanchil. Next base: position 25,532,591 of record JAIOJX010000004.1, read on the forward strand.
GCCTCATTTCTTTGGGGATTTTAGACTGAAAACCAGAGATTTGTTTATTTGTTTGTTTGTTTCTACTCAGGTCTTATATTAATGTAACTAAAAGCTAAGATCATGACATCCAGTTCTATCACTTCATGGCAGGGGAAAAAGTGAAAACAGTGGCAGATTTTATTTTTGAGGCCCCAGGATCACTGTGGACAGTGACTATAAGGATGAAATTAAAGACACTTGAGCGTGTCTTCCCTTGATCTCTGTTCGAATGCTGCTCACTCCTCCTCAGACAGGCTCTGATGCCCATCATCCGCTCTGAAAATCTCATCCATTCTTTTCCTTCTTCCATAAAACTATTTTTAAGCAAACAGAAACTAGCTCTCCTTCATCTATTCCTCCCATAATAATATGTATATACATTTTTTCTCCCTTTTGGTATTCATTTTTCTAATAACACAATTATTTTAGCACTTGCTTCATCCCATATGACCTTTTCTATTCATCTTTTTGTCAGTTGGGGTACTTTGGTTACAAGTAATGGAAACCATTATGGATAACTTGAGTTAAAAAAAAAAAAAAAAACAATACATAAGGGAGCTTACAGAACAGATGAAAAATAAAACCGCCAGGCTTCAAGAAAGACAGAAATAAGGTAGCTTCTAAGAGCTAAGAGCTTAAAAACGATGAAAAGAATCTTCAGTTTCACACTGTCACAGAATGAGTAAAGTGTTTTGTATTAGTTCATTAAACTCAGGATTCATATTCCTGAGAGAGATTTTGGTTGACCTAATTTAGGTCATTTTCTACTCATAGTATGTTAATATAATAATCAGCCTCACAAGTAAATGTCCCACCAAAATTAGAGTCCTATGAAGGGAGGATGTTCTCTAATGAGTAATTGACATCACCCTATACAGAATAAAGAGGATAGTTCGGGGTGGGCAAACACAACACAATTTTGACCATAGCAAGCTTCACTAAGAAGAGAAAGAACCATTTTCCCTGACCAATTAAAGAACATAATAAAATATATCATATGTGTAACAATACAAACATGCTTTTTGGATGACTAAAACCATAAAAATTATAGAAAAAATATTATAAACATGTTACTATTTTGCTGCCTCATTTCTTTGGGGATTTTTAGACTGAAAACCAGAGATTTGTTTATTTGTTTGTTTGTTTCTACTCAGGTCTTATATTAATGTAACTAAAAAACTAAGATCATGACATCCAGTTCTATCACTTCATGGCAGGGGAAAAAGTGAAAACAGTGGCAGATTTTATTTTTGAGGCCCCAGGATCACTGTGGACAGTGACTATAAGGATGAAATTAAAGACACTTGCTCCTTGGGAAGAAAAGCTATGACAAATATTAATAGCATATTAAGAAGCATATTACTTCATATCCTTAATATTGCATATTAATATTAAAAGCATATTACTTTTCTGACAAAGGTCCACATATCAAAGCTATGATTTTTCCAGTAGTCATATACAGATTTGCAAGTTGGACCATAATATGGCTGAGTGTCGAAGGACTGATGCTTTCCAAGTGTGGTGCTAGAGAAGACTCTTGAGAATCCCTCAGACAGCAAAGAGATCAAACCAGTCAATCCTAAAGGAAATCAACCCTGAATAGTCATTGGAAGGGCTGAAGTTAAAGCTCCAATATTTGACCACCTAGTGTGAAGAGCTGACTCATTGGAAAAGATCCTGGTACTGGGAAAGATTGAGGGCTGGAGAAAGGGGCAAAAGAGATAAGATGGTTGGATCGCATCACTGATTCAATGGACATGAGTTTGAGCAAACTCCAGGAGCTAGTGAAGGACAGGAAGCCTGGCATGCTACAGCCCAAGGGTTTGCAAAGTCAGACACAACTTAAGTGACTGAACAGCAACAATGATTCAGAATAACATTTAAAATTTAACATGTTATGACTATGACTTCAAGGTATGAAAAGAGATAGTGTAATGCCAATGTATGATATACTCCAGGTTTATGGAAACTGCTGTGTATCTATATATTCACTGTTAAGAACTGAGGTTTTTGTAATCTATATTTTTCACTGTTTATAACACAATTTTGACCATAGCAAGCTTCACTAAGAAGAGAAAGAACCATTTTCCCTGACCAATTAAAGAACATAATAAAATATATCATATGTGTAACAATACAAACATGCTTTTTGGATGACTAAAACCATAAAAATTATAGAAAAAATATTATAAACATGTTACTATTTTGCTGCCTCATTTCTTTGGGGATTTTTAGACTGAAAACCAGAGATTTGTTTATTTGTTTGTTTGTTTCTACTCAGGTCTTATATTAATGTAACTAAAAAACTAAGATCATGACATCCAGTTCTATCACTTCATGGCAGGGGAAAAAGTGAAAACAGTGGCAGATTTTATTTTTGAGGCCCCAGGATCACTGTGGACAGTGACTATAAGGATGAAATTAAAGACACTTGCTCCTTGGGAAGAAAAGCTATGACAAATATTAATAGCATATTAAGAAGCATATTACTTCATATCCTTAATATTGCATATTAATATTAAAAGCATATTACTTTTCTGACAAAGGTCCACATATCAAAGCTATGATTTTTCCAGTAGTCATATACAGATTTGCAAGTTGGACCATAATATGGCTGAGTGTCGAAGGACTGATGCTTTCCAAGTGTGGTGCTAGAGAAGACTCTTGAGAATCCCTCAGACAGCAAAGAGATCAAACCAGTCAATCCTAAAGGAAATCAACCCTGAATAGTCATTGGAAGGGCTGAAGTTAAAGCTCCAATATTTGACCACCTAGTGTGAAGAGCTGACTCATTGGAAAAGATCCTGGTACTGGGAAAGATTGAGGGCTGGAGAAAGGGGCAAAAGAGATAAGATGGTTGGATCGCATCACTGATTCAATGGACATGAGTTTGAGCAAACTCCAGGAGCTAGTGAAGGACAGGAAGCCTGGCATGCTACAGCCCAAGGGTTTGCAAAGTCAGACACAACTTAAGTGACTGAACAGCAACAATGATTCAGAATAACATTTAAAATTTAACATGTTATGACTATGACTTCAAGGTATGAAAAGAGATAGTGTAATGCCAATGTATGATATACTCCAGGTTTATGGAAACTGCTGTGTATCTATATATTCACTGTTAAGAACTGAGGTCTTCAATTCTAGTCAGCAGAGCTCTTATTTAGTTTATTCAATATTACTGTTTCTAGACCACTGATTAGGGCTTGAAATGCATGTAATTCATAATAATCCAAGTTGATCGTACAGTAGGTTAAACCTAGTGTGCACAGTTGATTTATGGGAATAAAACCTACTTATAGGCTAAACAATTTTTGAGGCGAGTAAAAACGCAGAATTCACGTTTACCCGCCACCTGCAGTATCTCATCTCTAACAGTTCTTTTTGTCTTGTGTTTAAGGTAAAAGATATTTGGATGGAGCTTTGAAGTTGTCAGGGAGAGAAGCGGACCCATGTGGTGTCCAGTTCTCCCTCTTTGAGAGGACTGAAATCTGAAGAGTTACCACATGCTTATGTATTACAAACATGGGCTGTCTCTCCCAGGAACACTAGTTGAAAAACCCAGTTTACACAGAGGATTATTCAAATGCACTTTACAAACCAATGAGTAGGTAGATATACTTGAAAGACTTTGTTTCACAACTTTAGATCTAATAGGTTTTAATACTAGATATATGTCATATTTTTGTATTTTGCTCAATTGCCTGTTGCATATGTTCATTAGGTGAAAATAACTCATTTTGCAAAAGTATCACAAATTCCTAAGCATTTAGGCTTACCAGCATAGCTCCAAAAAGGTCAAAAAAAAAAAAAGAAACAAAAGAGAAGCATATATGTCTATACATATGTGTATGCATATTTATGTGGGTGCTATATATATATATATATATATATATATATATATATATATATTGCTCCGTGGACACACACTGGTCCATTTGCAAACAGCCATCTTATCAGCATCCCATTTTAGCCAAATCTAAAGAAAAACTTAGCCAAAGTAAAGCTTCTTTGTTCAGTCTTTAAAAAATAAAAGCTGGTTTCTTAAAAAAAAAATACATGTTACATATATTCATTTGATTTAGATCCAAAAACACATGTAGAAACACTTTGAGATTAGCTTCAGAAAAACGTCTGTTAATGAGTTTAAAGTAAGTTGGTAAAAATAATGTAGTAGGATTTTAAGCCCTCCAGTGAGACTGACACTCCACAAGGGATTGCTTTTATTGCTCAAAATCTGATTGTAATTTATCTTAAAGGTTCAGATCCCTTCTCTTAAACAGGGCACAGAAATCAAGGCGAGATTTGTCTCCTCATCTCCCCAGACTTAGCTCTTTCTTGTCCTTTTAAGCTCTCTCACTTCTGTCTTCTATAAAATGTTCTATACCCGTGTCTCCAGTTTTCTTAGTTAAGTAACCACTACATGTTCTTCAGCTCTCTGGTTCCAAGTTTTCTTTTCTTTTTTCTTTACTCTCTTTTCTCCTCCCAAGTTTAGGAAATATGTAGACTCTGGTATGACCTATCATGATCACATTTACCCCATTGCATTACCATCATGTACTTCCTTGTGTTTTACATAGCTGCACTGGAAACTCTGGAAAAGCAGTTTAAATCTTGTTCATCATTGTAACTGTGCATAATGGGCAATCCATAGGTCTGTACTGTATGATGAGCTTGCTTACATGCCTCTCTCCATCTCCTCTAATGCCTGCCACTTCCTTTCTCAGACAAAATGCAACAGCATCCTTTGTAAAAACATTTCTTGAAGCTAAACTAGCTGTTATATATAGTATCAGTCCCCACCCCCGCCTTTTTTTTTTTTTCTACAGAATTTGGATGTGTCCTAGCCTCTTCATCCTGACCATATATTCAGCAAGTTAACTTCTGTAACAAAATGTTTCTATTTTATATTCTTGAGTGCACAACATCTGAAGCAGGTACAAGGTGACTTTACTGTAACTCAGCAGTCTTTTCAAAATGTCTTTTTCCTCCCCTTTTAGGTCCTTAGAACACTGTCATTAAGGGCTGAGAGGTGAAGATACATTAGATAAGAAAACAGCAGACAGGGACCCTGAAGCACTTTAAGGAACCTCAGTCTGCAGGAAATCATCTTGGCTCCAATCATCAGAAAACCTGTTCTTTACCACAGGTAGGTCCTTCAACCTACATTTCTTTTAAGATTTTCTACAAATGTCCTTCATGTGAAAGAAAGTTTTTCTTTTTCTAAAGGCAAAACTGTTCTTCAGTCGAAATTTTGAGATTAGCTTCAGAAAAACGTCTGTTAATGAGTTTAAAGTAAGTTGGTAAAAATAATGTAGTAGGATTTTAAGCCCTCCAGTGAGACTGACACTCCACAAGGGATTGCTTTTATTGCTCAAAATCTGATTGTAATTTATCTTAAAGGTTCAGATCCTTCTCTTAAACAGGGCACAGAAATCAAGGCGAGATTTGTCTCCTCATCTCCCCAGACTTAGCTCTTTCTTGTCCTTTTAAGCTCTCTCACTTCTGTCTTCTATAAAATGTTCTATACCCGTGTCTCCAGTTTTCTTAGTTAAGTAACCACTACATGTTCTTCAGCTCTCTGGTTCCAAGTTTTCTTTTCTTTTTTCTTTACTCTCTTTTCTCCTCCCAAGTTTAGGAAATATGTAGACTCTGGTATGACCTATCATGATCACATTTACCCCATTGCATTACCATCATGTACTTCCTTGTGTTTTACATAGCTGCACTGGAAACTCTGGAAAAGCAGTTTAAATCTTGTTCATCATTGTAACTGTGCATAATGGGCAATCCATAGGTCTGTACTGTATGATGAGCTTGCTTACATGCCTCTCTCCATCTCCTCTAATGCCTGCCACTTCCTTTCTCAGACAAAATGCAACAGCATCCTTTGTAAAAACATTTCTTGAAGCTAAACTAGCTGTTATATATAGTATCAGTCCCCACCCCCGCCTTTTTTTTTTTCTACAGAATTTGGATGTGTCCTAGCCTCTTCATCCTGACCATATATTCAGCAAGTTAACTTCTGTAACAAAATGTTTCTATTTTATATTCTTGAGTGCACAACATCTGAAGCAGGTACAAGGTGACTTTACTGTAACTCAGCAGTCTTTTCAAAATGTCTTTTTCCTCCCCTTTTAGGTCCTTAGAACACTGTCATTAAGGGCTGAGAGGTGAAGATACATTAGATAAGAAAACAGCAGACAGGGACCCTGAAGCACTTTAAGGAACCTCAGTCTGCAGGAAATCATCTTGGCTCCAATCATCAGAAAACCTGTTCTTTACCACAGGTAGGTCCTTCAACCTACATTTCTTTTAAGATTTTCTACAAATGTCCTTCATGTGAAAGAAAGTTCTGTTTCTCTGTTATCTCTAAAAGGTAAAAAAACATAAAATTAGCTTAGAAAATTGGAAAGATCTTGCTAGAGTTCTTCTACATTGAATAATTTTGTCTGGTAGGAAATACAGTAGCTTCTCTATTGTCTCTCTTCTTTGGGAATTCTGCAGGTGGCTTGCATATTCCAAAGCAGTTTGCGGCAAGTGATGTAGTTTGTCAACAGCTAGGTGATACTTCTGCATCTAGCAGAGTCTCTCTAGTTGAGCCTATCTGAGCACAAGGATAATTCTGTTTGTTTTTTTTTTTTTTTTTTTTTTTGAAAAAGGAAGCCATTCAGATTGTGAAAATCAAAGCTGTGTAAAATGGGTATAATCTTCAGTTACTATTGTCCCTTTGTCTTCATGAGGGAGCTAGATTCAGCATAACAGAAGGCGTTGAAGCAAAAAACTTGAGTGATGGCATTTGTTAAAGATGTCAAGGCAGACTTTACTAAGGACCACAGCCATGGATTCAGGAACCATTGCAGTGGGATTTTACTGTGAGGCATAGAGATTGTACTCAGCTCCTGATACAGCATGGGCAAATGATAAGTTACTGCCAAGCAGCTGGCTGGGGGGCAGTGGGTAGAAAACTACCAAGAGGAAACATCAGAAGTAAGGGGAGGTAAAATGATGGAACTACCTAGCAGAGCAGAGTGTTTGCTGTATACACGTCATCTGGAGAATGGTGGAGGATGAGAGACCTGATCGACTGTCAAGGGTTGGGGGTTTGCCAGGAGTCCTGCTAAAACAAGTACAAGGAAACATATAGATGTACCTAGAATATCAAATTTCAGTTTTGTTTGGAGAATACTTCACTGTTCAGTTTCTTGGAAGTATGAGGAAACTTTGGTTATTTACCACAGAATCTCTCATATTAACAAACCACAGTGCTTGAAATTGCAGAGCTATTTATCAACATTACTATGTTTTGAATATTCAATCTCATAGCATAATTTATAAGGTTTTATTAATATAAAAGTTTCTGGGGCTTCCTGGGGTCCAGTGGTTAAGGTAGGTCCTTCAACCTACATTTCTTTTAAGATTTTCTACAAATGTCCTTCATGTGAAAGAAAGTTCTGTTTCTCTGTTATCTCTAAAAGGTAAAAAAACATAAAATTAGCTTAGAAAATTGGAAAGATCTTGCTAGAGTTCTTCTACATTGAATAATTTTGTCTGGTAGGAAATACAGTAGCTTCTCTATTGTCTCTCTTCTTTGGGAATTCTGCAGGTGGCTTGCATATTCCAAAGCAGTTTGCGGCAAGTGATGTAGTTTGTCAACAGCTAGGTGATACTTCTGCATCTAGCAGAGTCTCTCTAGTTGAGCCTATCTGAGCACAAGGATAATTCTGTTTGTTTTTTTTTTTTTTTTTTTTTTTGAAAAAGGAAGCCATTCAGATTGTGAAAATCAAAGCTGTGTAAAATGGGTATAATCTTCAGTTACTATTGTCCCTTTGTCTTCATGAGGGAGCTAGATTCAGCATAACAGAAGGCGTTGAAGCAAAAAACTTGAGTGATGGCATTTGTTAAAGATGTCAAGGCAGACTTTACTAAGGACCACAGCCATGGATTCAGGAACCATTGCAGTGGGATTTTACTGTGAGGCATAGAGATTGTACTCAGCTCCTGATACAGCATGGGCAAATGATAAGTTACTGCCAAGCAGCTGGTTGGGGGTCAGTGGGTAGAAAACTACCAAGAGGAAACATCAGAAGTAAGGGGAGGTAAAATGATGGAACTACCTAGCAGAGCAGAGTGTTTGCTGTATACACGTCATCTGGAGAATGGTGGAGGATGAGAGACCTGATCGACTGTCAAGGGTTGGGGGTTTGCCAGGAGTCCTGCTAAAACAAGTACAAGGAAACATATAGATGTACCTAGAATATCAAATTTCAGTTTTGTTTGGAGAATACTTCACTGTTCAGTTTCTTGGAAGTATGAGGAAACTTTGGTTATTTACCACAGAATCTCTCATATTAACAAACCACAGTGCTTGAAATTGCAGAGCTATTTATCAACATTACTATGTTTTGAATATTCAATCTCATAGCATAATTTATAAGGTTTTATTAATATAAAAGTTTCTGGGGCTTCCCTGGGGGTCCAGTGGTTAAGGACACTGACCTGCAGTGCAAGGGGCTCAAGTTCGATCCCTGGCCTGGGAAGATCCCACGTGCCATGGAGCGGCTGGACTGATGTGTCCAATTACCAAGCTGGAGCTCTGGAGCACATGTGCCCAGAGCCAGTGCTCTGCGACAACAGAGGCCACCACGATGGGAGGCCCACACGGGCCAAAGAACAAAAAGATGGATGAAAATAGATAAATGAAAGACCAACAGAAGTGGCCCACCCGCCTCCCTCTCTCCCCATCCGCCCCCCCAAAAAATACTAAAAAAAAAAAAGTTTCCAAATTGATACATGTATGCTGTGTTTCCTGTATAATAATTGCTTTGTACTTTTTGAAAGGCCAGAGCACTCTCTTTAGTCTCTGAGACCATGAAGGAGTGAATCTGTAACTATATCCCTCTCCCTCTGCTTTCATATTTTCTCACTCATGTCTAGAAATGTCAATGTTTGCATATTAAACAAATGTTTGCCATTGATGTAAAATATGTCAGTGTATGCTGATAAGCTTTCATTTTATTATGTCTTTTCTAATTTTTCTGTTCAAGGTCTCTCAGGTTTTCTACCATTTACATTATTAATTTTTGATCCCTCATCACTTTTTTTTTTGGTTCTGATTACATAATTGGACAGTCACACTGTTGTTTCTACTTTCAAATCAGATCTTTTACCCATCCCTCGCAGAATCTCACTGCAGCCTTCGCCTTGCTCAAGGTTTCGTGACCTCTTTCCTAAATTAAGACATTTTGTCCCTAAGGGATCTCTACCTCTATACTCACAAGCTGAAATTCAGCCCACTTGGGTAAAATAATTAGATTTCTTAAATAGAACTTCTGTTTTTTTCTATCAATTTATGAAATTTTAAATGCATTTCATTATATTAATTTTAAACTTGAGGAGAATAACATTTACACTTAAACCTCATACAATCAGCACATAGTTTTCTATATTTAAAGTACACAGTTGGAATGTATCAGGAATGAAATGGTTACATTTTTAAAGAATATAAATATATTCATGCATACTCACCTCATTAGATAATTTTAGAATGTAAAACAAAATAATAATGCCTTAAGAGTTCTTAATACTTTGGAAGAGCAGTGGGAAGTCAGAGGTGGCAGTTGGAGACATGTTGAGTAAAGTCCTAGTCAGAAAACAACCTCCCAAATGAAACTTTTCTTCCTAAAGATAAAATATGCATTTGGCATATGATAGTTTGATGGAGGGGCCATGAGGAGAATTTCCAGACCATATTGCCTTGAGAAAAATAAGTAACAATACTCTTAAAAAAAAAAAAAAATCAGAATATGTGTTCTTAATGGATCTCTTTCCTAAAGAGAAAAAAAGCTGCCGACCTATGCAGTTTTATCACTGGGCCTGGGGCATTATAGTTTATTTTAGCCAATTAAAATAACAGTTACTGCAAGAAATGCTAATAGGTATGCCCATATGCTGGTGAGTCCCCACAACTATGATTAATACCCTTCAAATTCAAAATATTCTATCACAATGACTACTTGTACTGCAAAAGAACTTTGTATGGTACTTTTGAAAGAGTATATTCTGTTTATTCCCTTTATTTTCAAATTTTGTTCTTATTGTATAGTCTGGACTTTACCTTTCTTTCCCCCCTCTTACTGAAAACTGTTTGAGACGAGAAAAAAGAAAAGAGAAAAAGAAAACTGTATTATTATACAAAAGCCAGCCAGCACCATGCTTGCTGTTACGAGGACTCTGAGATCCATTTTTTGAAATTGTTGAGATGTTTCCATAATGAATTTCCAGTGTAAGCTGCTTTATTGCTGACAGCAAAGTGATCATTCAAAGCATCCTAACGTGACATATGAAAAATTTCAATGATAATGCTGATTAACATATCTTTTGCATTTAAATTACTATGTTTTTTAAGAAGGGAAAATTATACATTTGGTGGGTGGTTTGCATAGTTAAATCAACATATATCAGGATGTACAATCTAGTAATTAGGTGCATTTATCTACTTGTGACACCACTGGAAAATACTCTGAATGAAGACTCCAGGGGCAAAAATACTTCGACTTGGATTATCATTTCCAAACACATGACCTTGCCTAAAATGAGCAAAATGAGTGCTTATGCCTAAACAAAGGAAGTGTTTGCCTAAGTGTTTGATTACTTAAACTAAAGCAGTGTATTTGAAATAAATCTTTATTTCTTTAATAATACATTCTTTATATTTTATGTATATGTTTATCTTATATGTTGTCATTGTAATAGATTCTGTACTTTATTTGGGAGAAAAAAATATAGGACCTTAACGTTTCTGTTTTCCTGAGAATGTAGGTATTTAGACTAGTTTAGTATTTCGTTGACCAATGTCCAAAGGAAGTAATGTTGAGAAATGCAAGATGCTTCAATATAACATGTATTCTGCAAACATAGAAATTAAGGTATTGAAGTTTGCAGAGCGTACTTCACACAGGATTAAGAATCACTGTTCTGCAGGTTTGTTTTGGTACAAATTCACACATGATCATAATATCTGCTTTTTTCTAAAATGTCCAAATATTACCATAAATATCTTACTAGTTCGATAAATAGATTCATTATATCTGTCAGCTGCGTAGAGATATGTGAAATAAAGGCCTGAACTAAACAGCAAATCTGTGGAACAATATAACCCTCATTATTCTAACCCCAGCAGACTCAGTGGAGTTACAGATAATCTATAGTAGCCTTGTTCATGCTGACATTCAGATTTTCTGATCCAGCTTTCTTTGTTTCTAACTTTAAACATAATAACATAATTGACTTCACTATGTTCATGTCAGGCATGTTTTTGCAAAGTCCATTTTAGTGAAATGACAGGAAATAAAAATTAATTTGTTCTTCTAAAGTTGAGGGTAGATTCAAAGAAGAGAAGCGTGTGTTCTTGTGAGACTAGGAATGGACAGAATGTTAATCTGAGGACTCAGTTACTATATACCAGAATGGGATGTCAGGATATAGGGTGAAGGGATTAGATGCTTAGAATAAAGAAATAATTTCAGTAGGAGAGTGAGAAACTTTGAAAAAGAACAATCAAAACAAACTCTGTTAGGTATAACACTCTTCCATATATGTCTCCATAACACCATTAGTTGGGGAAATTCTCATCAAAAGTTACTCAATAATACTATTGAAGAATGTGATTTTGTTATGCAATAAAAAAAAGTACATAGTTTTTTTTTTTTTTTTTTTTTTCATCCTTGGTACCTAGCACATGACTGTCCAAATCCTTGTAGCTTCTTGAGTGACAGGAGTGAGGAGAAAAGCATCTTTTATTACTCGTAAGCCCATTTCAAGTATACCTGAGTGTTAGTCACTCAGTCATGTCCTCTGCAGGTCCATGGACTTTAGCCAACCTGGCCACTCTGTCCATGGGATTCCCCAAGCAAGAATACAGGAATGAGTTGTCATTTCCTTCTCCAGGGTATCTTTCTGACCCAGAGATCAAACTCAGATCTCCGGCATTGCAGGCAGGTTCTTTACCATTTGCACTACCAGGGAAGCCCATACCTGGGTTTATGATAAAGACGTGACTCTTAGATGATGTAGGCTAGTTGTTAGAGGAACCAATCATGTGATTAGAGGGTTGGAACTTTGAGTCCCTATTTCCATTTTTGGGGTGTAGCATGAAACTGAGGACTTGGTTTAATGATTGAATTAAATCAACCATGACTATGTGATAGAACCACATAGAAACTATAAAACAAACCATTTGTACAGCTTCCAGGTTGGCTGAACACATAGAGATGCTAAGAAGGTATCACATCTAGAGAAGACATGGATGCTCTGTGCCTATCTTATTTACCTCTTTATCTGACTGTTCCTCAGTATTCTTTATTATATCCTTTATAATAAACTGAGAAATGTCAGTGTTTCCCTGAGTTATATGAGCTGTTGAAACAAATTATTAACCAGAAGAATCATGCAAACTTCCATTTTACAGCTGGCTAAAGTATGGGACTCCTGGACTTGTGATCAGTATCTGAAGGGACAGTTCTGTGAGACTAAGTCCTTTATCTCTAGGTTCCGAGGTAACTCCAGGGAGCTAGTGTCAGACTATCTCACTGTGCAGGGAAAATCCTCACAATTGGTGTTAGAGTATCATAAGTAGGGGAAACAGGGAGTTTTCTTTTAGGAGAGAATTTGAAATTTATTAGTTTTATTTATGAACACATGCAGATCTGATGGCAGGAGCTGGTTAAGAGTGAGGTCATTAATTTGCACTGTAGGGATAAATTCTACTCTTGCCTGTAGCTGTGGTTCTTAATTTAGTTGAGCATCTCACTGTCTATAGTTAAGGTTCTCAATTTAGTCAAGGGACAAAAGTCTAAAATATCTAGAATTTTTTCAAAATTAATATTAGAGGATACCTTTAATAAGACTCCCTTCCAGTGGAGTGGAGTGGATAGGTCTGCAAATTTTCAAACTATTTCCCTGGTGAATTTGATAGGCATTTGCTATTAGCAGATGCACACACATCTTTTATGATGAGCAGAAGGATGAAAGATACTACTAATAATTGTTATATTTATTATAGCTGAACAGTTTTCTTTACGCCATTCAAAAACAATCTGTATTTAAATATGTTAAATGTGTTTAATACAATATCTTATGACATCTTTGGTAATTTTAAGAAATACATGTAATATTTTATAGTCAATTTTTATGTCACTACCTTTGATAGAGCTAAGTACATAACATTAAATGTAACTCAGTGACCATGGTTATAGGGACAGGGAGTGGAGTGAGGGTATCAAGCAAGTGCTGCCTGAAGATTGTTATATAGTTAAGTGGATAGCTAAAGTGCTTATTATACGATCTGAGAATTGCCAGCTAAAAAGTTATGTAGATTACTTGTTTAAATTATAGATTCTGAGCCTTTATAGAATTATTGTTGTTCAGTTGCTGAGTCATGTCACCCCTTTTGCAATCCCATGGACTGCAGCTCACCAGGCTGCTCTGTCTGTGTCATCTCTCAGGCAAAAAAAAACTGGAGCGGGTTACCATTTCCTTCTCCAGGGGATCTTCTGAACCCAATGATTAAACCCTCGTCTCCTGATTGGCAGACAGATTCTTTACCATTGAATCACTAGGGAAGCCCCCTTATATTAATAGAATTAGTCCTATGAAATTATAATCTTCAAGCATGGAGTAGGGGAACTTGAATTTTTACATGATCTAAGTTAAAATTATGTACTATAAACTTTGATAACTAACGTTTAGAACTTCCAGAGTTTCAAACTGTTATTCAGAAATACACAATTCAAAATACTACCTTTTATGATGTGCAGGAAACATTGGCATTCAATACCTTTGATTGAATAAGAGTAAACCTCTTTTTTGACTTGTCTTAATTTGAAACTATTCCACTTTAGCACAATAGTCTACATTAAAATAGCATAGTAATAACAGCAACAATAACAAAAAAGAAAGCAAAACAAAAAGATAACTGTTTCTGAATACACATGCATTCATTCAACAGTTATCTATTGAGTGACTAAAATGCACATAATGGATTCTTAATATTAAAGCTGCATCATTAAAGGAGAAATGGTTGGTATGCTACAGCACTTTCTTAAGAGTAAAGCTTTACAGTAATTCATACAATAAGCACATGCAGGCTCCTTAATTTCTTGATAGTTTAGACTAAAATATTATGTTCATTGATTCTTCTGCAAAATCGCCTCAATAATCTTTTTCTCTAAGATAAGGGACTCAAGACACTATTTGGGTATTTGTGGATAATGGAATAAAAATATAATTTTAAAATTATTTGGTAATTTTAATTCTTATTGCCTATGAAAGTATATAAAGCAGTTTGTGGAGTATTTCACTGTCTATTAAATGAGAATTAAATTAGAATTTAGCAGAAGCTAATTTTAAAACTCTGAATTTCCTAAGTAGTTGAAATTTTGTAGACCTAGTCTCTTGCTACACAACTGTGTTCTTTTATATTTGTTTGATATTAGAAAAATAATAGTTGGTATTTGCAGTTATCAAAAGACAAATGTTTCTATGACCATTATCTATAAAAATTATCACTTGAAATATGGTATACATTTATGATGATACCATTTGAAAAATCTGACTTCATATTATAATGATGCAAATATAGTGCAGTCCTTTTAATTTATTAAAATTAGATTTTACATGATCTAAGTTAAAATTATGTACTATAAACTTTGATAACTAACGTTTAGAACTTCCAGAGTTTCAAACTGTTATTCAGAAATACACAATTCAAAATACTACCTTTTATGATGTGCAGGAAACATTGGCATTCAATACCTTTGATTGAATAAGAGTAAACCTCTTTTTTGACTTGTCTTAATTTGAAACTATTCCACTTTAGCACAATAGTCTACATTAAAATAGCATAGTAATAACAGCAACAATAACAAAAAAGAAAGCAAAACAAAAAGATAACTGTTTCTGAATACACATGCATTCATTCAACAGTTATCTATTGAGTGACTAAAATGCACATAATGGATTCTTAATATTAAAGCTGCATCATTAAAGGAGAAATGGTTGGTATGCTACAGCACTTTCTTAAGAGTAAAGCTTTACAGTAATTCATACAATAAGCACATGCAGGCTCCTTAATTTCTTGATAGTTTAGACTAAAATATTATGTTCATTGATTCTTCTGCAAAATCGCCTCAATAATCTTTTCTCTAAGATAAGGGACTCAAGACACTATTTGGGTATTTGTGGATAATGGAATAAAAATATAATTTTAAAATTATTTGGTAATTTTAATTCTTATTGCCTATGAAAGTATATAAAGCAGTTTGTGGAGTATTTCACTGTCTATTAAATGAGAATTAAATTAGAATTTAGCAGAAGCTAATTTTAAAACTCTGAATTTCCTAAGTAGTTGAAATTTTGTAGACCTAGTCTCTTGCTACACAACTGTGTTCTTTTATATTTGTTTGATATTAGAAAAATAATAGTTGGTATTTGCAGTTATCAAAAGACAAATGTTTCTATGACCATTATCTATAAAAATTATCACTTGAAATATGGTATACATTTATGATGATACCATTTGAAAAATCTGACTTCATATTATAATGATGCAAATATAGTGCAGTCCTTTTTAATTTATTAAAATTAGATTTTACAGTATGATATATAGTAAAACCCTTTGTGTCTTTGTTACAAACACTGCCATGAGTTAACCAAGTTCAAGATGTATGAATTGGAAATAAGTGTTTTCCCTCTAATGTTTATATTTATCTCAAAGTATAGAATATTTTACCTAAAGTCATTATATGGGTTCTGTGCTGTCTCAGTAGTAAGGAACCTGCCTGCACTGCAAGAGACAGGGGTTCAGTTTCTGGGTTGGGAAGATCCAGTATCCTTGCCTGGAGAATCCCAAGCAAGAGGAACCTGGCGGGCTACAGTTCAAGGGGTCTCAAAGAGTTGGACATGACTGAAACGACTGAGCATGCACGCATGTCACTGTATATAACTAGATTAAAAAGTGTTATCATAAGATACAGTATCTTGCAATCTTAATTTTAACTAATGTGTTCAAACATTAAGATAAATTATTCAAAGAAAATAGCCAATATATTGAAAGACTGAGTTTTTCCACTTTTCAATCATTTATATCGCAGATTTTAACAATTTTGTGTTTCTTTGAAGAAATTGCCTTCATATGTGAGCTGTGCTTGCATAGATTATTACCCTGAATTGTTAACTGATAGAGTTTACATGCAGGCTTTCTAGAGGCCCCACCTTATCAAAGGAGCAAAACCAGGTATTAACAAAAAACTATTGATCTGAAAGTTATAATAAATTGTTCAAAATTCTTCACAACTTAACCTAGTAAACAGTTGAGATTGTGTACCTATTTTCCACAGATTAACCTTCCAGGTAAGAGCATTTCACTGTTTCTTTATACAGTGACTATCAGTCTTCTTACCTGTGATCAGATAGCTTGACCACACTTTGGGCTTCTTCATGAGAAGATATACCCTTGACTGTAGTAGTCCACCTGTTCCAGTGGTTAGAATTACCTCTGGACTGCTCAGTTATGTAAACCAATAATTTCATACATAAAATGAATTTATGACTATGGGATGGAAATTTTCCATAGAAAGTAAAATTTTGATTATTACACATTCATTATTCAGCATCAATAATGTGCATTGCTTAAGCTAGTCTGAATACTTTCTGATGGCGCTTTTGTAGCCAAAAAGCTTGACTAATTTACCAAGCATCTATACTTACTACTTTTGCACATTTGACCCATAATCAAATAGTATTTCCAGAAAATGTTTTGAGCTTTCATATATCTGATCTGCCTTTATTTATATTGTTTCCTTGGATGTGCTGTATTGTCAAAACTTTCTACAGCTTTCTGTAGTGTTCTTCTTTACTAGGTATGCATAATTACCAAGTACCATAAATGTCATTTGTCTCAATTGGGAGGTGCCATGAATAAACATAAATATTATTTCAAAGATTTACTATGAAAAGTTTAAATGAAATATCACATAACATTTTTATATTAATTACTCATTGAAATGATATTTTGGATTTATTCAACTGAATAGCGTTTATCATTATAACCAAGTTCGAGTATGTGGGGTTTTTGTTTTGTTTTGTTTTACTATAGCTAATAGAATTTTTAAATTACATTTGTGGCTTGGATTATATTTCTCTGGATAGACATTTATCTAGAAATATTCTTTGAGTAATTTATGAACTTTTTTCATGTTCTCCTCTCATGTCCAGACTATCAGAACATCCTCAGTCTTTGTGAGCTGCACTAGTTGTTTCTAGCACTACTTACATTATCTTTGGAGTACATTTGATCACCACTTCTAGATTCTTGAAAACACAGATGATCGTATTGGTCAGCATGACCCCCACAGCAGTAACACAGTGACCTGCAGGGTCATTTTTGTTGATTTTGTTTTTAGCTTATTTGATGGGAAGGATTTTTTCTTTTGATAATTACAGGTAGGGTCATAAAGTCGAAGTCTGACAGATACCATTTAAGTATAGTAACTGATGAGAGTAAGGATAGATTAGACAGAAGTGCACTTAGAATCTCTGGTAAACTAGAGAGCAAATACTCCATGGGAAAGGAAGAGCAGATACTTAGCCAACATTGGCCATGCAGGTGTTCCAGTGTAATCATGCCAGGTTTTCAAGAAAAACCCAATATCCACATCACTAACTCCTTAATACTCCCAAAATATTAGCATTATAATCTAAACCTTTTTAAAAAATATTTGCCTGCAGAAGTACCTACTAAAACCATAGAAAGTAAAATTTTGATTATTCCACATTCATTATTCAGCATCAATAATGTGCATTGCTTAAGCTAGTCTGAATACTTTCTGATGGCGCTTTTGTAGCCAAAAAGCTTGACTAATTTACCAAGCATCTATACTTACTACTTTTGCACATTTGACCCATAATCAAATAGTATTTCCAGAAAATGTTTTGAGCTTTCATATATCTGATCTGCCTTTATTTATATTGTTTCCTTGGATGTGCTGTATTGTCAAAACTTTCTACAGCTTTCTGTAGTGTTCTTCTTTACTAGGTATGCATAATTACCAAGTACCATAAATGTCATTTGTCTCAATTGGGAGGTGCCATGAATAAACATAAATATTATTTCAAAGATTTACTATGAAAAGTTTAAATGAAATATCACATAACATTTTTATATTAATTACTCATTGAAATGATATTTTGGATTTATTCAACTGAATAGCGTTTATCATTATAACCAAGTTCGAGTATGTGGGGTTTTTGTTTTGTTTTGTTTTACTATAGCTAATAGAATTTTTAAATTACATTTGTGGCTTGGATTATATTTCTCTGGATAGACATTTATCTAGAAATATTCTTTGAGTAATTTATGAACTTTTTTCATGTTCTCCTCTCATGTCCAGACTATCAGAACATCCTCAGTCTTTGTGAGCTGCACTAGTTGTTTCTAGCACTACTTACATTATCTTTGGAGTACATTTGATCACCACTTCTAGATTCTTGAAAACACAGATGATCGTATTGGTCAGCATGACCCCCACAGCAGTAACACAGTGACCTGCAGGGTCATTTTTGTTGATTTTGTTTTTAGCTTATTTGATGGGAAGGATTTTTTCTTTTGATAATTACAGGTAGGGTCATAAAGTCGAAGTCTGACAGATACCATTTAAGTATAGTAACTGATGAGAGTAAGGATAGATTAGACAGAAGTGCACTTAGAATCTCTGGTAAACTAGAGAGCAAATACTCCATGGGAAAGGAAGAGCAGATACTTAGCCAACATTGGCCATGCAGGTGTTCCAGTGTAATCATGCCAGGTTTTCAAGAAAAACCCAATATCCACATCACTAACTCCTTAATACTCCCAAAATATTAGCATTATAATCTAAACCTTTTTAAAAAATATTTGCCTGCAGAAGTACCTCTCCAGGCTGGCTCTGGCTCATGGGCCACTCAAAAGCTGCCTGAGTTTTTCCTTTCCAGATGTTCCCTTTCTGTTTTAAAATTTGTTTTCCTGTTATAGTTAAGGGTAGTGCAATGTAATGCTGCATATTAGCCCCACAAATTAGTAACAGACTGAAAAGAAAACCCCAGGAATGCAAAGTTTCTAACTCCTTTCATGTTATTGAGTCTGCCATTCTCTGTAATTAGGAGATAGCATTAATCATTAATTAGAAAAGAAAACCTAAGTGAACAGTATGAGATATCTCCATGGGAACACCACTGGCTTAGTCTCAACAAGAAAAATCGAGGAGTACAAACCAGATGTAGTGCACATCTCTGTAGGTCTGATTTAGGTAGCTAATATTCTATCTATGTAAAAACCAAATAAAACACCTTCTTTCCCTTCTGTGTATAACCATATTTTCTCTTTCATCCTTTTCTTTTCAATCTTTGGTGATATTTTCTGTTTGAATGAGGCAGTCCGACCTCTAGCACTCATAGGAGTGAAATATCTTCTCTACCTGTAACATCAAACACTGAAACAAAAGAGCAGTTGTACTGAGTTCATTGAGATTCACTGAAAAGTGCTGCCCGCCTGCGGAGCAGGTGAAAGTGTCCTGCCGGTTTCTCATTTAGGGAAAACCTCTTGGCTATGCCTCAAGAACTGAATAAGCCTCTAAAGAGTAGTAGTGAGGACTAGATACAGTTTTTTTTTCTTTCCTTTTTTTTTTTTTTCCTTTTAGCCTATAGCGATAGTTAAGTTATACAATGGAATAAGAATCAGAGAATTAATGAGGAAAGAAAAAGAGAGAAGTAATGGACTTAGCAGTCTGGGTCTTTTGCTAACAAGCTGTCCTCATGATTTTTCCCCCATCTGCCATGGAGTTTGAAATACCACCTTGCTGGAGAAATGCATAAAGCAGAGTATGTTACCACTTGCCTCATCCTTACAAGCCAGCTCCTTTTTATCTTACATTATTGAGGTTTTCAAGAAAAACCCAATATCCACATCACTAACTCCTTAATACTCCCAAAATATTAGCATTATAATCTAAACCTTTTTAAAAAATATTTGCCTGCAGAAGTACCTCTCCAGGCTGGCTCTGGCTCATGGGCCACTCAAAAGCTGCCTGAGTTTTTCCTTTCCAGATGTTCCCTTTCTGTTTTAAAATTTGTTTTCCTGTTATAGTTAAGGGTAGTGCAATGTAATGCTGCATATTAGCCCCACAAATTAGTAACAGACTGAAAAGAAAACCCCAGGAATGCAAAGTTTCTAACTCCTTTCATGTTATTGAGTCTGCCATTCTCTGTAATTAGGAGATAGCATTAATCATTAATTAGAAAAGAAAACCTAAGTGAACAGTATGAGATATCTCCATGGGAACACCACTGGCTTAGTCTCAACAAGAAAAATCGAGGAGTACAAACCAGATGTAGTGCACATCTCTGTAGGTCTGATTTAGGTAGCTAATATTCTATCTATGTAAAAACCAAATAAAACACCTTCTTTCCCTTCTGTGTATAACCATATTTTCTCTTTCATCCTTTTCTTTTCAATCTTTGGTGATATTTTCTGTTTGAATGAGGCAGTCCGACCTCTAGCACTCATAGGAGTGAAATATCTTCTCTACCTGTAACATCAAACACTGAAACAAAAGAGCAGTTGTACTGAGTTCATTGAGATTCACTGAAAAGTGCTGCCCGCCTGCGGAGCAGGTGAAAGTGTCCTGCCGGTTTCTCATTTAGGGAAAACCTCTTGGCTATGCCTCAAGAACTGAATAAGCCTCTAAAGAGTAGTAGTGAGGACTAGATACAGTTTTTTTTTCTTTCCTTTTTTTTTTTTTTCCTTTTAGCCTATAGCGATAGTTAAGTTATACAATGGAATAAGAATCAGAGAATTAATGAGGAAAGAAAAAGAGAGAAGTAATGGACTTAGCAGTCTGGGTCTTTTGCTAACAAGCTGTCCTCATGATTTTTCCCCCATCTGCCATGGAGTTTGAAATACCACCTTGCTGGAGAAATGCATAAAGCAGAGTATGTTACCACTTGCCTCATCCTTACAAGCCAGCTCCTTTTTATCTTACATTTGAGAAGAAATATTTGCACCTGTTCCTCTAAAATCATTTATTTGTGTCAGATCTTTTCATCAAATCTTGAGAAAGCCCCATATCAGATGTAAGCAGTCAGGGATTGTCTGGATGTATTCAGGGAAATGATAGCTGATCTTGGTGGAATTTGTTAATTTGACAAGTTTGGAAACACAAACAAATTCTAGCGACCTGAATAGATGATGATTCCTATTTTAATGTAACAAAGACTGTGATCATACCTATATTTTCACAATTACTAAAAATAGTGAAACTTACTGTGTGCCAGACACACATATAAGGGCTTACCATAAATAATCTCATCTACTCTTCCTAGCTTGAGGAAGACACTGTTGTTGTCTCTGTTTTAAGAGGCTCAAAATTGTTAAATAATATGTCAATTGATCTCACCCAGCTAGTAATTGGTGGTCTGGGATTTGAATTAAATATGCTCAGACTCCATAATTAACTCCTGTAAATAACAATAATAAGACAGTATTAGCAGCCACTTACAGGTCATTTACTGCAATTCAAGGTCTAAGCACTTTATATTTTATCACTAGTTGCAACAATGTGCTGGAATAGGTATTATGATCTTCATTTTACAGAATGGAAAACTGAGTCGTAGAAACATAACTTGCCCAGTTACCTCCAATAATCAATAAATTGTATACAGCGTGATACACAGCACACAAAGTAAAGCAAGCCTTTCTGAAACTAAAATCATTAAAATTAAAAGCTAAATAATAGCTCCTAGATTTCCAGCAAATATTTGCAAGGGAATATGGTTTTCCTCTTCGTACTCCAACACCACAGTTAAGTTACATATTATTGATATTTTTGGCTTTGCAAAGTCAGAACGTGCTAATAATTACTGTAGTTACTATGCATTTGCTTTAATGCAAGAGACTCTATGTCAAAGCTCAGAATAGTTTCAAGATAAGTTGCCTTTATTGTTGTTCTAAAGATTCTCTTGTGTCAATTTTGGTTTGTCCTTCTGTTGGTGGTTTCTGTTCTGACCTTAAATTCCATCTGCTCCGACAACTGGAGCTATTGAGCTTATCTTACAAACAATACGTTTTGTATATACATTTATATATAGTACCACACAGATATATGATTGCATAATTACTAACACATTTCAGAAATGTTTCTGTTGTTCAAATTAAAATTGATAATTAAAAAGCAAGCTCATGTTCCAGAAAGCTGCAGGCTTAGTCGCTTCAGTCGTGTCAAATTCTTTGCGACCCCATGGACTATAGCTGGCCAGCCTCCTCTGTCCCTGGGATTTCCAGACAAGGATACTGTAGCTGGTTACTACTTCCTTCTCCAAAGGCTGCAGGATAAGGAATAAATGATTCAAAGAATAATAACAAAAATGGGAACTATGGATCTCATCGTATCTGAGCTAATAGTTTGAAGTATATATAGATTCCTTTTCATGAAAATAAATACGTCAGCTGAAGGATTGAACCAGAGTGACTAGTGTAGTACAGCAATGCAACCGTGTCCTTCTCCTCTGTCCCCACCCCCTAGTTAAAAATAATGATAGGTTCTTCTGGAACCTGCTTAAGTAAGTGACACCCATAGAGCTATAGATTGCTATGCTGTGACATATGGTACTCTGGTATTGTGGTTGTATTGTAGAGATTATTACTAACAGCAAGACTTTATAGTTATTGCCCTGTCAAAGCTGGTGTTTTAATCACTATCATCAACACTGCCTTCAGGCTTTACCTCATCTTCTATCCAGTAAGCCAGACCAGTGTGTCAACCAAAGAGAAACTCATTTGTTTGGGCCCGTTATTTCATTAAGATATATATTTTGAAGGGACAAGTGAAAGATGACTTTTAGCGTGATACACAGCACACAAAGTAAAGCAAGCCTTTCTGAAACTAAAATCATTAAAATTAAAAGCTAAATAATAGCTCCTAGATTTCCAGCAAATATTTGCAAGGGAATATGGTTTTCCTCTTCGTACTCCAACACCACAGTTAAGTTACATATTATTGATATTTTTGGCTTTGCAAAGTCAGAACGTGCTAATAATTACTGTAGTTACTATGCATTTGCTTTAATGCAAGAGACTCTATGTCAAAGCTCAGAATAGTTTCAAGATAAGTTGCCTTTATTGTTGTTCTAAAGATTCTCTTGTGTCAATTTTGGTTTGTCCTTCTGTTGGTGGTTTCTGTTCTGACCTTAAATTCCATCTGCTCCGACAACTGGAGCTATTGAGCTTATCTTACAAACAATACGTTTTGTATATACATTTATATATAGTACCACACAGATATATGATTGCATAATTACTAACACATTTCAGAAATGTTTCTGTTGTTCAAATTAAAATTGATAATTAAAAAGCAAGCTCATGTTCCAGAAAGCTGCAGGCTTAGTCGCTTCAGTCGTGTCAAATTCTTTGCGACCCCATGGACTATAGCTGGCCAGCCTCCTCTGTCCCTGGGATTTCCAGACAAGGATACTGTAGCTGGTTACTACTTCCTTCTCCAAAGGCTGCAGGATAAGGAATAAATGATTCAAAGAATAATAACAAAAATGGGAACTATGGATCTCATCGTATCTGAGCTAATAGTTTGAAGTATATATAGATTCCTTTTCATGAAAATAAATACGTCAGCTGAAGGATTGAACCAGAGTGACTAGTGTAGTACAGCAATGCAACCGTGTCCTTCTCCTCTGTCCCCACCCCCTAGTTAAAAATAATGATAGGTTCTTCTGGAACCTGCTTAAGTAAGTGACACCCATAGAGCTATAGATTGCTATGCTGTGACATATGGTACTCTGGTATTGTGGTTGTATTGTAGAGATTATTACTAACAGCAAGACTTTATAGTTATTGCCCTGTCAAAGCTGGTGTTTTAATCACTATCATCAACACTGCCTTCAGGCTTTACCTCATCTTCTATCCAGTAAGCCAGACCAGT
This sequence comes from Tragulus kanchil, assembly GCA_022376925.1. Lineage (NCBI taxonomy): Eukaryota > Metazoa > Chordata > Mammalia > Artiodactyla > Tragulidae > Tragulus > Tragulus kanchil. Next base: position 25,556,635 of record JAIOJX010000004.1, read on the forward strand.
GTGTCAACCAAAGAGAAACTCATTTGTTTGGGCCCGTTATTTCATTAAGATATATATTTTGAAGGGACAAGTGAAAGATGACTTTTACATGGAGGGAAAAATAGTCTTGTGGAGAGAAAAATTTAAGGACTGCAATTATTGATCAGAGGAGATGTAATGCCAGTTAGTTTGTGAAGAATCCCATAAGCCTGCTTTGGAGATGAGAGCGAGCTTAGGATGCAGGTGTTCCCTCTTGTTCCTGAGAGCAATTAGAGATCCAAATTATTTCCACTGTTAACCAAATAAGGCAACAAGTGTCACCTGATGAAGTTAGTTCCTGGCACTATTAATATAAACATTGCTTAGCTTCTTCACTTCACTGGCATTTTGTGTTTTCCACAGCCTCAGAGAAGAGAGGTGAAGGATACAAACTGTCAGTAATTGTGAAAATCACAAGTGAAGGAGAAAAAAGGAAGTGAGAGAGAGAGATCCTCTGGCATTTGACCTTTAGTTATTTGAAAGCATCCCTGGTAACTCAAGTGGTAAAAGAATCCTCCCACTGATGCAGGAGACACAGGATAGGCAGGTTCTACTCCTGGGTTAGGGAGGATCCCTTGGAGAAGGAAATGGCAACCCATTCCAGTATTCTTGCCTGGAAAACCCTATGATCAGAGGAGCCTGGTGGGCTACCATCCATGGAATCTCAAAGAGCCAGACATGACTGAGCACAACAATGCTATGTTACTCTAGTTATAAAGTGAAATCATGTAAGTCTTTATATGAACCAGATCCCACCTGGACGTCACCCCCGGGGTTTCCAAAGCTAGCTTAAGCTAATGTCAGTTCTATAAGGTAGACTGCATTTTCATATTTTTGTTTAGAGGGAGACTAACTTGTTTTCTCAAACCCCTTTCTTCCTCCCATTTGAAATATAAATCTGGTGGAGAAGCTTTGCCCGTGAAATGTACAGCCATGGGGCTCTTTTCTCCTCTGTTTGTTACAATTGACCTGTTTCCCAGCACATTAGATTCAGCCTCAGACTTAAATTGCCAGGTATTGTGAATAACGTGTGGTTCACTTCAGGCTTTGCTGGTAGAGCTCTTCTTTCCTGGAATCTCAGCACATAGCACCTCCTAAAAAGCCAAGAGAGACAAATTTCTCATTTGTGGAGCACAGCAGGTCAGCCCCTTCCATATGCTCAAGATCTGTGGCTCATGTCACAGGCAGCCCATTTTCATCCTTCAAGTCCTAACAGTTCAAGAGCCTCAAATCCTTTGAACCCAGATTAAATAGGCTCTGGAAAACATGCTACTGCGAGTGGGGGTGGAATATTCTCTGGAAGTTCATGCATCCTGAGCCCTCCTAGGCCTCCCCGCCTCTCTGTCTAAATAGTTCAATACCAATCTTCGGTCTGTTTATCATTTAAACATGGTGTGTGGGGATAGCTATGTATATATGCATATTTATGTATAATTCAGCATGCCTATTTGTATCATTTTGCTCTCTTGGCAAGCACATTTTACGACTCGGCTTTCTCAGCCAAAATGAGTTTCACAATTTAAGTGTAATGCTACATTGCTTTCTTTCCAAGTACGGGGGACACACTGAGATGTTTTTTCCTCACTGAGCTTGGTCTGCAACTATTATAGGACATTCCCATCATTTGGCCCTTTTCTTGGGGTATCCAGAGATGATCTGGCATTTGACCTTTAGTTATTTGAAAGCATCCCTGGTAACTCAAGTGGTAAAAGAATCCTCCCACTGATGCAGGAGACACAGGATAGGCAGGTTCTACTCCTGGGTTAGGAGGATCCCTTGGAGAAGGAAATGGCAACCCATTCCAGTATTCTTGCCTGGAAAACCCTATGATCAGAGGAGCCTGGTGGGCTACCATCCATGGAATCTCAAAGAGCCAGACATGACTGAGCACAACAATGCTATGTTACTCTAGTTATAAAGTGAAATCATGTAAGTCTTTATATGAACCAGATCCCACCTGGACGTCACCCCCGGGGTTTCCAAAGCTAGCTTAAGCTAATGTCAGTTCTATAAGGTAGACTGCATTTTCATATTTTTGTTTAGAGGGAGACTAACTTGTTTTCTCAAACCCCTTTCTTCCTCCCATTTGAAATATAAATCTGGTGGAGAAGCTTTGCCCGTGAAATGTACAGCCATGGGGCTCTTTTCTCCTCTGTTTGTTACAATTGACCTGTTTCCCAGCACATTAGATTCAGCCTCAGACTTAAATTGCCAGGTATTGTGAATAACGTGTGGTTCACTTCAGGCTTTGCTGGTAGAGCTCTTCTTTCCTGGAATCTCAGCACATAGCACCTCCTAAAAAGCCAAGAGAGACAAATTTCTCATTTGTGGAGCACAGCAGGTCAGCCCCTTCCATATGCTCAAGATCTGTGGCTCATGTCACAGGCAGCCCATTTTCATCCTTCAAGTCCTAACAGTTCAAGAGCCTCAAATCCCTTTGAACCCAGATTAAATAGGCTCTGGAAAACATGCTACTGCGAGTGGGGGTGGAATATTCTCTGGAAGTTCATGCATCCTGAGCCCTCCTAGGCCTCCCCGCCTCTCTGTCTAAATAGTTCAATACCAATCTTCGGTCTGTTTATCATTTAAACATGGTGTGTGGGGATAGCTATGTATATATGCATATTTATGTATAATTCAGCATGCCTATTTGTATCATTTTGCTCTCTTGGCAAGCACATTTTACGACTCGGCTTTCTCAGCCAAAATGAGTTTCACAATTTAAGTGTAATGCTACATTGCTTTCTTTCCAAGTACGGGGGACACACTGAGATGTTTTTTCCTCACTGAGCTTGGTCTGCAACTATTATAGGACATTCCCATCACCTTGTGATCCTAAAGGAAGAAACATCTAATCTCTGTAATCATTCTTGATGGGGTATCGGCAGAGATGAGGTCCTCTTAAACTCCTTTCCACTGGGATCCGCATTTCAAGAACGCATCAGCAATATTCTAACTTACCTTTATCGTATTTGTTCTTTTACATAGAGAATAAACATTTTAGATAAACCTTTTAAGCTCTTCCCAGTTTGATGGCAATTTAAACACTTTAAACTGTTTTGTTAAATGTGCTTATTAGAAGAATCTTCTAGGGCTTCCCCTGGTGGTCCAGTGGGTAAGGACACCGCCTTGCAGTGCAAGGGGCGCCGGTTTGATCCCTGGCCTGGAAAGATCCCACGTGCCGCGGAGCGGCTGGACTGATGTGTCCAATTACCGAGCCGGAGCTCTGGGGTGCATGCGCCCAGAGCCAGTGCTCTGCGACAACAGAGGCCACCGCGATGGGAGGCCCACACGGGCCAAAGAACAAAGATGGATGAAAATGGACAAATGAAAGACCAATAGAAGTGGCCCGCCTGCTCCCCTCCCCCCCCCCCCCCCCCCAAAAAAAAAAAAAAAAAAAATTTAAAAAAAAAAAAAAAAAAAGAAGAATCTTCTAGCCTCAAGGTGCAGTGAACAAATCTATTCCAGATATTATTGTTTCTGTAGAACCAGCATTTCCCTCTTCACTTAGGAATAAAGTATTCTATAATGCAGCAATCCAATTACTGGGCATATACCCTGAGAAAAGCATAATTCAAAAAGACACAGAGATCCCAGTGTCCATTGCAGGATTATTTACAATAACCAGAACATGGAAATAGTCTAGTTGGCCATCAACAGATGAATGGATAAAGAAGTTGTGGTACATATATACACTGGAGGAGTATTTAGCTAAAGAAAAAAAAAAAAATTGAGTCAGTTCTAATGAGATAGATGAACCTAGAGCATGTTATACCGAGTGAAGTAAGTCAGAAAGAGAAAAACAAATAAAACATTAATGCATATATATGGAATCTAGAAAAATTTGTACTGATGAAGCTATTTTCAGGGCAGGAATAGAGGCACAGACATAGAGAACAGATTTGTGGACCCAGTAGGGGAAGGAAAGGGTGGGATGTATTGAAAGAATAGCATAAAATAGATATATTGCCATGTATAAAACAGATAGTTAATGGGAAATTGCTGTTTAACAGAGCTCAACCTGGTGCTCTGTGACAACCTATAGGTATGGAATGCGGGTTCTGTGGGAGGGAGAGGATATATATATATATATATATATATATATATATATATCCTTATGGCTGATTCACATTGTTGTACAGCAGAAACCAACACCATATTGTGAAGCAATTTTCCTCCAATTAAATATTAAAAAAAAAAATGCACATCTTCCTTCCATCCTGCCATTCCTTGGGGAAACTTCTATCAATATTGCTTTTTTTGATAGTAAGGATAGTAAGGAAGACAAGCTTTTGCTATTATTGCTTTTGCAAAACATTCCTGGCATTGCTTATATAGTTATTCTTCTATGTAAAATTTAGAATACATTTTATAATTTGTATTCTCTCATATTCCACCAAAAGCAACACTTTATCATTTAAACAATTAATTCAAAATTGAAATATTCCCATCTTAATTATTTCGATTTTTACCTTGGCAAGGCTCTCCATTAATCCAAATCCTATTTTTTCAAGTTGTATAGTTTTATATTTTACAGATCACTGATTTAGTTTATTTCTGTAACTCATTAAATTTTGTTGCTCTTGCAGTCAAGATATTTTCCTTACACATTTTCTAACTGGATATTGATCATGTCTAAGAAAGCTAATGACATGTACATTTTTAACTTGTTATTTTGTTAATTCTCTAAAGATTTAGGTCCATTTGTTTTATGGTTAGGTACAGCCACATCATCTGTGTATGACTAATAATTAAAATGGTTAAGCTCTTATTTTTCAATATTTCTCTTATGTTCTCAATCATATCATTTACCAAGATGCCTATTAGACCTTCCTTGTATGAACATACCCTATGCATTCTGTAAGAATTAGGTCACTTTCTCTAGAATGAAGAACAACCCATATCATCAACAATAAGCAATCTCCCCTTTAGAAACCTCCATACCATAGTACTTCTGTTAGAGTTTATAGCATTTTCTTTCTCTGTGTTGTGCTTTTATATTTAACTTCTTTTGTGTGCTAGAAGACACAAGTTCATGTCTTTGCTGTCAATGCCTTCCCCAAAAAATGTGTATAATGTGTTTCATTTGGTATATAGAATTGTCTCTTCAACATAACAGAGATATTACTACTACTTACCTGTAAAGTTGCATTGATATTATCATGAAATAAATAAATTCATAATCTATTATTAAACTATTATTAAGATTAAATATGCATAGAGTGATTTTTCTTTCTAAAAGTATGTCACTATTTCTTCTACATTTTAGAATAATAGCTCCCTCAACTATCTCTTGTGTGGAAGAGATTTTTGGTGTTGAAGAGTTGTTCAAGAACCATTTAGGGTTATATTGGCATTGTACCTTTTTCTAGCTTGTTTGATTTTTCATAGGACAGGTTGTTTATTTTACTAAGAATTGAAATTGTACCCTTTTTAATTTCCTCTAAATGTTTGACTGGGTGCTATGAACAGTTGCTGATGTATCTACTTCAAATTTGTGTGTGCATCTACTTGATCTTCTGTGCTCTTAGCATTATAAGACTGATCTTCTGCCTACCCAGATTAAAAGCATTTTGAACTTTAATTTCACTTAATTTTTTACAGTGTAGACTGAAGCAACTAAATTATTTGGTTTCACACTATAGCTTTTTTATCTCTTAGTGCATCCTTTATCTATGAATTACTGGATGGCCACACTGGTTCTCTAGAAGACTTACTGTTAACTTTGAAATCTTTGCAAAATTACTGAGTTACTCTTTTGGTCATTTTTCATTTGCAATTAGCAGTCATTCATTCTACAGTATGTGTTTCATTATTCACCTCACTTTGACCACCTTTACTTTTTTAAATTTTATACTTATAACTTCACATAATCAAATGGTAGTTTTTTGAAACTTTAAAGTCCTTTGTGACCGTTATCATTGATCCCTTTTCCCAGGGTTTCAAAAAAGTTTTGGATATTTTGTTCAGGTCTCCTATTTTTATGCAGTTTTTTCAATTGTATTCTTTTTCTAAATAATGCTCTTATTTAGTTATAGTGTGTTTTCCATTCTAGCCTTCCAAGAATAATCAGTGACTTAATTACTTACTAGACATGTGTTAGGGGGATGTCTCTTTTAGTGTTTTGTTTTTCTCTCTCCTCCATCAGGATCATGAGTATAGTTGGTAGGTTGTGTGGTAGCTTATGTCCTGTATTGAGTCATGAAGGCACAAATAAATCTGAAATCTGATCTGTTTTCTGCTTGCATTGATATTATCATGAAATAAATAAATTCATAATCTATTATTAAACTATTATTAAGATTAAATATGCATAGAGTGATTTTTCTTTCTAAAAGTATGTCACTATTTCTTCTACATTTTAGAATAATAGCTCCCTCAACTATCTCTTGTGTGGAAGAGATTTTTGGTGTTGAAGAGTTGTTCAAGAACCATTTAGGGTTATATTGGCATTGTACCTTTTTCTAGCTTGTTTGATTTTTCATAGGACAGGTTGTTTATTTTACTAAGAATTGAAATTGTACCCTTTTTAATTTCCTCTAAATGTTTGACTGGGTGCTATGAACAGTTGCTGATGTATCTACTTCAAATTTGTGTGTGCATCTACTTGATCTTCTGTGCTCTTAGCATTATAAGACTGATCTTCTGCCTACCCAGATTAAAAGCATTTTGAACTTTAATTTCACTTAATTTTTTACAGTGTAGACTGAAGCAACTAAATTATTTGGTTTCACACTATAGCTTTTTTATCTCTTAGTGCATCCTTTATCTATGAATTACTGGATGGCCACACTGGTTCTCTAGAAGACTTACTGTTAACTTTGAAATCTTTGCAAAATTACTGAGTTACTCTTTTGGTCATTTTTCATTTGCAATTAGCAGTCATTCATTCTACAGTATGTGTTTCATTATTCACCTCACTTTGACCACCTTTACTTTTTTAAATTTTATACTTATAACTTCACATAATCAAATGGTAGTTTTTTGAAACTTTAAAGTCCTTTGTGACCGTTATCATTGATCCCTTTTCCCAGGGTTTCAAAAAAGTTTTGGATATTTTGTTCAGGTCTCCTATTTTTATGCAGTTTTTTCAATTGTATTCTTTTTCTAAATAATGCTCTTATTTAGTTATAGTGTGTTTTCCATTCTAGCCTTCCAAGAATAATCAGTGACTTAATTACTTACTAGACATGTGTTAGGGGGATGTCTCTTTTAGTGTTTTGTTTTTCTCTCTCCTCCATCAGGATCATGAGTATAGTTGGTAGGTTGTGTGGTAGCTTATGTCCTGTATTGAGTCATGAAGGCACAAATAAATCTGAAATCTGATCTGTTTTCTGCTTGCCAAGACTACCTGGACTGTGTCCACTCAGAGTCAAGGGTGCGCTTTGCTAATTTACAGAAAAGTCATTGTTTATGCTAAATGAGATATTGCTTCTCATCTGGAGACTATTTTTTAACAAAAGGATAAAAGAAATAAATGAAGAAAAATAGACAAAAGTCATATAAATTTAAAAATGGATGAAGAAGGGAAAGAAGGAAGGAGAGAAGGAAAATGAGAAAAGGCAAAAAGATAAAGTAATCTAGAATATTACTTTTGCAAGAGAATTATTTGTAGGTGGTTAATAGATATAATATGTTGTATTTTCTTTGGAAGGGTTATTATAATAGAAATGATAATTAAAAATCTTAGAATATTCCAACAAGTAGATATTTGTATTATTTATAATGTGTGTCTCTGTAACTTTGACATATTTTTTAGTACACAAGTATTGAATTATTTTTTTCTTGATTACTTCTTTTAGGGATCACGAGGCAGTGTGATCTATTGAATTTGAAAGTACTGTTTAAAATACATTTTGCTAAATACTTCAATTTTAAGGAAAATTGATTTTATAATTAAGTACCCTGTAATGTTTGAAATATATGCTGAGGCATATGTATGGATACATTTGATATTTTTACAGAAGCCTGCATTATTTAAATAGCTTAATGTAGATATATTAATGGTAATAAAACCACAAGAGTTGAATTCATCATTTGTTCATTAGTAACCACTTTAAATATTACTACTCAAATATACATCAAAACACTATTAAGGCAATGATGAGGTTTTTCATTAAAGAGGCTGATGATAAAGATAATATCTTTAAAAGCTTAATGTAAATATGTATCAATGGATGTAGTTAGCTCAATTTATTTTTATCAGTGATTTTTACTGATGTATAATATATACAGAAGTGTTTACTCAACATAAATTCAATGAAGTTTTACAGTATGAACACACCGTGCAATTACCAAGCAGATTGTATTGAGTCATGAAGGCACAAATAAATCTGAAATCTGATCTGTTTTCTGCTTGCCAAGACTACCTGGACTGTGTCCACTCAGAGTCAAGGGTGCGCTTTGCTAATTTACAGAAAAGTCATTGTTTATGCTAAATGAGATATTGCCTCACTGGGACATTTAACAAAGGGTGCGTTTTAATTTAAAAGTCATTGTTTATGCTAAATGAGATATTGCTTCTCATCTGGAGACTATTTTTTAACAAAAGGATAAAAGAAATAAATGAAGAAAAATAGACAAAAGTCATATAAATTTAAAAATGGATGAAGAAGGGAAAGAAGGAAGGAGAGAAGGAAAATGAGAAAAGGCAAAAAGATAAAGTAATCTAGAATATTACTTTTGCAAGAGAATTATTTGTAGGTGGTTAATAGATATAATATGTTGTATTTTCTTTGGAAGGGTTATTATAATAGAAATGATAATTAAAAATCTTAGAATATTCCAACAAGTAGATATTTGTATTATTTATAATGTGTGTCTCTGTAACTTTGACATATTTTTTAGTACACAAGTATTGAATTATTTTTTTCTTGATTACTTCTTTTAGGGATCACGAGGCAGTGTGATCTATTGAATTTGAAAGTACTGTTTAAAATACATTTTGCTAAATACTTCAATTTTAAGGAAAATTGATTTTATAATTAAGTACCCTGTAATGTTTGAAATATATGCTGAGGCATATGTATGGATACATTTGATATTTTTACAGAAGCCTGCATTATTTAAATAGCTTAATGTAGATATATTAATGGTAATAAAACCACAAGAGTTGAATTCATCATTTGTTCATTAGTAACCACTTTAAATATTACTACTCAAATATACATCAAAACACTATTAAGGCAATGATGAGGTTTTTCATTAAAGAGGCTGATGATAAAGATAATATCTTTAAAAGCTTAATGTAAATATGTATCAATGGATGTAGTTAGCTCAATTTATTTTTATCAGTGATTTTTACTGATGTATAATATATACAGAAGTGTTTACTCAACATAAATTCAATGAAGTTTTACAGTATGAACACACCGTGCAATTACCAAGCAGATTAAAAGCTGAAGCATTACCAATGTATCACCTAACCTATAAAAACCAAAGGGAGCCATTGCCCTTATATCTGATATTACTATCTTTAGATTAGTTCTGTCTACTTACAAGCTTTGTCTTTGGACTCTTTATTGAATAGCATTTTTGTATGAATCGACTATATTACATGAAGTAGCTTTCCTTTCTTTCATATACTTAACAGTAGTCCATATAACAATACAATTTACCTACCATCCTACTATTGATAGACTTTAGGTTGTTTTCCAGAGTTTACTATTACAAATGGTACAGCCAAGAGCAACCTTATATATGCCATTTGGCAATGTATGTGCACATACCTACTGTGCATTCTCCTGGAGTGGAGTTACTGAGTCCTGGGCTATTTCTAGAGTCGGTTTTCTTCCTTCAGCTCTCTCTCGCTCTTCCTCCCTCTCCCAGTTCTTTCTTCTCTATCCCCTCCCTGCCTCCTTTCTTTCTATTTGCCTTTCTCTCTGTCTCTTCCAGTATATTTTCTTTTCTGGTAACTGTAGATCTTGATTTATTAAAAGAAATAAACAAACAAACAAAAACCCAAAAAACCTTGTTAAATTATACCAATACTGTTAGCATTTCTCATGCAATGCTAAGATATTAGAAAATATTAACTCTGCCTCATTTCCAATTTTTGCTATCATGCTGTATTTTTCTAAATTAAAAATTTTAAAAGACATAGTGTTAACTTTTCGTATGGTAGTTATTCATTTGAATTCACCCACAAATTGACTTTTCTTTGTCTCTTCATTCTTTCTTATTTCATATAGGAAATATATGTAATGAATAGCAGTTTTATTCCAATTAACTTGTTTTAGCATTCCTTTTAGCATTTGTATGCTTGAAAAATACACTGTTTTTTGGAAATTAAAAAAATGCACTTTTTATTTCTTTGTTCTCATGCTCAGTTACTCAGTTGTGTCCCACTCCTTGCAGTTCCATTGACTGAAACCTGCCAGATTTCTCTGTCCATGGGATTTCCTAGGCAAGAATACTGGAGTGGGTTGCTATTTTCTTCTTCAGTGGAACTTCTTGATCCAGGAATCAAAACCCCATTTCCTGCATTGTCAGGTGAATTCTTTACCACTGAGAAACCTGAAAACTCATTTTGCTTTTACTTTAGTATTTTAATATTTACCAAGCAGATTAAAAGCTGAAGCATTACCAATGTATCACCTAACCTATAAAAACCAAAGGGAGCCATTGCCCTTATATCTGATATTACTATCTTTAGATTAGTTCTGTCTACTTACAAGCTTTGTCTTTGGACTCTTTATTGAATAGCATTTTTGTATGAATCGACTATATTACATGAAGTAGCTTTCCTTTCTTTCATATACTTAACAGTAGTCCATATAACAATACAATTTACCTACCATCCTACTATTGATAGACTTTAGGTTGTTTTCCAGAGTTTACTATTACAAATGGTACAGCCAAGAGCAACCTTATATATGCCATTTGGCAATGTATGTGCACATACCTACTGTGCATTCTCCTGGAGTGGAGTTACTGAGTCCTGGGCTATTTCTAGAGTCGGTTTTCTTCCTTCAGCTCTCTCTCGCTCTTCCTCCCTCTCCCAGTTCTTTCTTCTCTATCCCCTCCCTGCCTCCTTTCTTTCTATTTGCCTTTCTCTCTGTCTCTTCCAGTATATTTTTTTTTTTTTCTGGTAACTGTAGATCTTGATTTATTAAAAGAAATAAACAAACAAACAAAAACCCAAAAAACCTTGTTAAATTATACCAATACTGTTAGCATTTCTCATGCAATGCTAAGATATTAGAAAATATTAACTCTGCCTCATTTCCAATTTTTGCTATCATGCTGTATTTTTCTAAATTAAAAATTTTAAAAGACATAGTGTTAACTTTTCGTATGGTAGTTATTCATTTGAATTCACCCACAAATTGACTTTTCTTTGTCTCTTCATTCTTTCTTATTTCATATAGGAAATATATGTAATGAATAGCAGTTTTATTCCAATTAACTTGTTTTAGCATTCCTTTTAGCATTTGTATGCTTGAAAAATACACTGTTTTTTGGAAATTAAAAAAATGCACTTTTTATTTCTTTGTTCTCATGCTCAGTTACTCAGTTGTGTCCCACTCCTTGCAGTTCCATTGACTGAAACCTGCCAGATTTCTCTGTCCATGGGATTTCCTAGGCAAGAATACTGGAGTGGGTTGCTATTTTCTTCTTCAGTGGAACTTCTTGATCCAGGAATCAAAACCCCATTTCCTGCATTGTCAGGTGAATTCTTTACCACTGAGAAACCTGAAAAACTCATCTTTATTTTGCTTTTACTTTAGTATTTTTAATTATTTTTATATTAATCTGGTGGAATATGCACATGGTACACAACTAGCAAGTTAATAGGATTTATAGTGAAAAGTGTACCTTGCTACACATCCTCAAGCCAGTTACCATTTTATATGAAATTTGAAATTATTCTATGCATCAACAAATATATTGTAATACCTATCCAGTCATCCAATCATCTATTGATCTGACTATCTATATAATCATCTTTATACTTATTTTCATCATCATATGTCTATATGTTAGAATGTTATGCACATTAATTTTTAATTAATTTTAATTTTAAATCAATTTCATTATGATAATTTATGTAAAATGACATACAAAGTTTTAAACTCTAGTTTGATGCACTTTAAGAAAGATATTCACTTTGTATAGTCACCACCATAATCAAGATAAAGAATATTTCAATCACCTGCAAAATTGCTCTTACTGCCTTTCTAAATCACCCATCCTACCTACACATTCCTGACCAAAGGTAACTATGAGATATTTTTTTCACTAAAAATAGATAGATATTTTCTAGCATATATATGCTAGATCTAGCATAAGATGAAATTATGCGAGTGTCTTAAAGTGGAGGGTTAGATTGTTGTTCTGTTTTATTTAAGGTAAGCATTTGTACCTATATATTTCCTTTTAAGCACTGCCTCAGCAGCATCCCATAAATTCTGCTGTGTTGTATTTCCAAATTTAATTTTGTCATTAATTTCTAATTACACTTCATTTGCTTGGGGTATAAGCTTTTTAACATTTCAATTATTTATTAAATCTTACTTTACAGGTTAGAATGTAATCTCCCATGGTGAATGTCTGTGCTTTAAAAAAGTGTATTTTTCTGGGTGGAGAGTTCTATAGAAGTGTATTAGATCTGTTTAGTGTTATGAACATATTAGTCACTCAGTTGTTTCCGACTCTTTGTAACCTATGGACTGTAGCCCTCCAGGCTCCTCTGTTCATGGAATTCTTTAGGAAAGAATACTGGAATGGGTTGCCAGTCCCTTCTCTGCGGGATCTTCCTGACCCAGGGATCAAACCCATGTGTCCTGAATTGAGGGGTGGTATGTTGTTGTTCAGTTACTCAGTCACATCCAACTCTGATCCTGTGGAATGCAGCAGACCAGTACCCTCTGTCTTTAACTATCTCCCGGAGCTTGCTTAAATTTTCTAGTACCTTGTTGATTTTTTGTGTAGCTGTTCTATGCATTATTAAAAGTGCATACTGTCTACAACTATTATTGTCAAATTGCCTTTTTTCCTCATCAATTCCATCATATTATCTATATGCATTTTTAAATTATCCTATTAAGTTCATTTATGTTAAAAATTATCATAATTTCTTGATGGATTGACCATTTTATCAGTATTAAATCTCCTACTGTAACTGTTTTTCATTAAATGACATACAAAGTTTTAAACTCTAGTTTGATGCACTTTAAGAAAGATATTCACTTTGTATAGTCACCACCATAATCAAGATAAAGAATATTTCAATCACCTGCAAAATTGCTCTTACTGCCTTTCTAAATCACCCATCCTACCTACACATTCCTGACCAAAGGTAACTATGAGATATTTTTTTCACTAAAAATAGATAGATATTTTCTAGCATATATATGCTAGATCTAGCATAAGATGAAATTATGCGAGTGTCTTAAAGTGGAGGGTTAGATTGTTGTTCTGTTTTATTTAAGGTAAGCATTTGTACCTATATATTTCCTTTTAAGCACTGCCTCAGCAGCATCCCATAAATTCTGCTGTGTTGTATTTCCAAATTTAATTTTGTCATTAATTTCTAATTACACTTCATTTGCTTGGGGTATAAGCTTTTTAACATTTCAATTATTTATTAAATCTTACTTTACAGGTTAGAATGTAATCTCCCATGGTGAATGTCTGTGCTTTAAAAAAGTGTATTTTTCTGGGTGGAGAGTTCTATAGAAGTGTATTAGATCTGTTTAGTGTTATGAACATATTAGTCACTCAGTTGTTTCCGACTCTTTGTAACCTATGGACTGTAGCCCTCCAGGCTCCTCTGTTCATGGAATTCTTTAGGAAAGAATACTGGAATGGGTTGCCAGTCCCTTCTCTGCGGGATCTTCCTGACCCAGGGATCAAACCCATGTGTCCTGAATTGAGGGGTGGTATGTTGTTGTTCAGTTACTCAGTCACATCCAACTCTGATCCTGTGGAATGCAGCAGACCAGTACCCTCTGTCTTTAACTATCTCCCGGAGCTTGCTTAAATTTTCTAGTACCTTGTTGATTTTTTGTGTAGCTGTTCTATGCATTATTAAAAGTGCATACTGTCTACAACTATTATTGTCAAATTGCCTTTTTTCCTCATCAATTCCATCATATTATCTATATGCATTTTTAAATTATCCTATTAAGTTCATTTATGTTAAAAATTATCATAATTTCTTGATGGATTGACCATTTTATCAGTATTAAATCTCCTACTGTAACTGTAGTAACACATTTTCCTAAGTCTGTTTTCTCTGATATTTGGATAACTGCTCCAGTTTTCTTAAGATGCCTTATTGTCTTAAATTACCCCATTTTCTGTTATTTTACTTTCAATTTCTTTATATATTTGAATCTAAAATGTATCGACTATAGGTGGCATTTAGTTGGATCTTGTTATTTGTCCTTTCTGACAATCTCTGATTTTGATTATTTATTCCTTTCATGTTTAATGTTATTATTGCTATGTTTGTTTTTACCTCTAACATATTGCATTTTGTTTTCTGTAAATCTCATATCATTTTGGGGGATAAATCTTCTGTTCTATGGGTGGGGTCTGGATGGATGAAGAAAACTGGCAACCTTCAACCACATTAATGAGGAATTTATTTTCTTCAATTTAGAATTGTAGGAGATGAAAAATGCTGGGGCCTATGGAAGTCCTATTTTTGTGGCTATACTTCCCTAGAATGGAGCTTCCATAAGTTGAATTTGGGGAAAGGAGATAGAGGGGAAAAGGTTATGGGTCAAATGCCACAAACTCTTACTATCTTACCAAGTTTCAGTAGATTTTTATAAATATTTTTTTAATTGTTCCATGTCCTTAGGATAACTTCTAGGATATAAAATTGTTGGTTTCTTGTGTAATTTTTATCAGTTTTGGTTGTTCCCTTGGGAAATAAGTCTGTATAGTCCTTATACTATGATCCCAGAAGGGATCCTATTTACCTTCAACTTTGGGATCTTCCTGACCCAGGGATCAAACCCATGTGTCCTGAATTGA
Source organism: Tragulus kanchil (assembly GCA_022376925.1). Taxonomy (NCBI): domain Eukaryota; kingdom Metazoa; phylum Chordata; class Mammalia; order Artiodactyla; family Tragulidae; genus Tragulus; species Tragulus kanchil. Next base: position 25,571,641 of record JAIOJX010000004.1, read on the forward strand.
GGGGTGGTATGTTGTTGTTCAGTTACTCAGTCACATCCAACTCTGATCCTGTGGAATGCAGCAGACCAGTACCCTCTGTCTTTAACTATCTCCCGGAGCTTGCTTAAATTTTCTAGTACCTTGTTGATTTTTTGTGTAGCTGTTCTATGCATTATTAAAAGTGCATACTGTCTACAACTATTATTGTCAAATTGCCTTTTTTCCTCATCAATTCCATCATATTATCTATATGCATTTTTAAATTATCCTATTAAGTTCATTTATGTTAAAAATTATCATAATTTCTTGATGGATTGACCATTTTATCAGTATTAAATCTCCTACTGTAACTGTAGTAACACATTTTCCTAAGTCTGTTTTCTCTGATATTTGGATAACTGCTCCAGTTTTCTTAAGATGCCTTATTGTCTTAAATTACCCCATTTTCTGTTATTTTACTTTCAATTTCTTTATATATTTGAATCTAAAATGTATCGACTATAGGTGGCATTTAGTTGGATCTTGTTATTTGTCCTTTCTGACAATCTCTGATTTTGATTATTTATTCCTTTCATGTTTAATGTTATTATTGCTATGTTTGTTTTTACCTCTAACATATTGCATTTTGTTTTCTGTAAATCTCATATCATTTTGGGGGATAAATCTTCTGTTCTATGGGTGGGGTCTGGATGGATGAAGAAAACTGGCAACCTTCAACCACATTAATGAGGAATTTATTTTCTTCAATTTAGAATTGTAGGAGATGAAAAATGCTGGGGCCTATGGAAGTCCTATTTTTGTGGCTATACTTCCCTAGAATGGAGCTTCCATAAGTTGAATTTGGGGAAAGGAGATAGAGGGAATAGGTTATGGGTCAAATGCCACAAACTCTTACTATCTTACCAAGTTTCAGTAGATTTTTATGAATAATTTTTTTTTAATTGTTCCATGTCCTTAGGATAACTTCTAGGATATAAAATTGTTGGTTTCTTGTGTAATTTTTATCAGTTTTGGTTGTTCCCTTGGGAAATAAGTCTGTATAGTCCTTATACTATGATCCCAGAAGGGATCCTATTTACCTTCAACTTTGAGGGCCATTTTGGCTGGATACAGAATTCTATGTTAGCAGTTGTTTTCTTTCAGAACTTTAGATACTCTAGGCATTGAAGATTTCAGACTTTATTTTTAATGCATTTCCTTCTTTCTAGTACTTTGAACCTCCAGTTACTGTCAGCATCAACTGTATTTCAAAACATTTAAAGAGATTTTTAAAACGTGTTCAGATTTTTGAGCACACAGACAAAACATTCTTTAACATAAATCATAACAGTGTTTTCTTAGGTCATTCTCCCAAGGCAATAGAAGTAAAAGCAGAAATAAACAAATGAGAGCTAATCGAACTTAGAAGCGTCAGCACAGCAAAAGAAACCATAAACAAAATGAAAAGACAACCTACAGACTGAGAGAAAATATTTGCAAACAATGCATGTGACAAAGGCTTAAATTACCCAAATATAAAAACACCTTGGGCTTCCCTGGTGGTTCAGTGGGTGAAGAGTCCTCGTTGCAATGCAAGGGACACCAGTTCTATCCCTGGTCCAGGAAGATCCCACATGCCGTGGAGCGGCTGGACCAGTGTGTACAATTACAAGCCAGCGCTCTGGAGATCATGTGAGCCCTGAGCCAGTGCTCTGCAATGAGAGAGGCCACTGCAATGGGAGGCCCATACAGACCAAAGAATAATGATGGATGAAAATTAAAAAAACAACAATAAAAGAGGCCAAAATTTAAAAAAAATGCTTATATAACTCAATGATGAAAAAAAAAATAAACAAAAACCCTACCCAATTGAAAAGTAGGCCAAAGATCTAAATAACTTTTATTCCAAAGCAGATGTCTAGTATGCACATGCAGAAATGTTTAACATCACTAATCATTAGAGAATGAAAATCAAAACCACAATGAGATATTGCCTCACAGTGGTCAGAATAGCCATCATTAGAAAGTCTACAAAAACAAATACTGTATAAATATTTTTTTAATTGTTCCATGTCCTTAGGATAACTTCTAGGATATAAAATTGTTGGTTTCTTGTGTAATTTTTATCAGTTTTGGTTGTTCCCTTGGGAAATAAGTCTGTATAGTCCTTATACTATGATCCCAGAAGGGATCCTATTTACCTTCAACTTTGAGGGCCATTTTGGCTGGATACAGAATTCTATGTTAGCAGTTGTTTTCTTTCAGAACTTTAGATACTCTAGGCATTGAAGATTTCAGACTTTATTTTTAATGCATTTCCTTCTTTCTAGTACTTTGAACCTCCAGTTACTGTCAGCATCAACTGTATTTCAAAACATTTAAAGAGATTTTTAAAACGTGTTCAGATTTTGAGCACACAGACAAAACATTCTTTAACATAAATCATAACAGTGTTTTCTTAGGTCATTCTCCCAAGGCAATAGAAGTAAAAGCAGAAATAAACAAATGAGAGCTAATCGAACTTAGAAGCGTCAGCACAGCAAAAGAAACCATAAACAAAATGAAAAGACAACCTACAGACTGAGAGAAAATATTTGCAAACAATGCATGTGACAAAGGCTTAAATTACCCAAATATAAAAACACCTTGGGCTTCCCTGGTGGTTCAGTGGGTGAAGAGTCCTCGTTGCAATGCAAGGGACACCAGTTCTATCCCTGGTCCAGGAAGATCCCACATGCCGTGGAGCGGCTGGACCAGTGTGTACAATTACAAGCCAGCGCTCTGGAGATCATGTGAGCCCTGAGCCAGTGCTCTGCAATGAGAGAGGCCACTGCAATGGGAGGCCCATACAGACCAAAGAATAATGATGGATGAAAATTAAAAAAACAACAATAAAAGAGGCCAAAATTTAAAAAAAAATGCTTATATAACTCAATGATGAAAAAAAAAATAAACAAAAACCCTACCCAATTGAAAAGTAGGCCAAAGATCTAAATAACTTTTATTCCAAAGCAGATGTCTAGTATGCACATGCAGAAATGTTTAACATCACTAATCATTAGAGAAATGAAAATCAAAACCACAATGAGATATTGCCTCACAGTGGTCAGAATAGCCATCATTAGAAAGTCTACAAAAAACAAATACTGTAGAGGATATGGAGGAAAGAAAACCCTCCCACATTGCTGGTGTTAATGTAAATTAGTGCATTCACTGTGGAGAACAGCATGAAGATTCCTTTAGAAAACTAAAAATAGAATTGCCATATTATCCAACAATCCCACTCCTGGGCACCTATCTGGAAAAAAACTCTAATTTGAAAAGATATATGCACTGATGTTCATAGAAGCACTATTAACAATATCCAAGACATGGAAGCAACCTAAATTTCCATCAACAGAGGAATGGATAATAAGATGTGGTATACCATTGAATACTACTCAGTCATTAAAAAAAAAAAAAGAAATAATACCATTTGCAGCAACATGGGTAGACCTAGAGATTATCATACTAAGTGCAGTAAGCAAATATATGATATCACTTATATGTGAAATCTGAAATATAACATAAATGAATTTATTTATGAAACAGAAACAGACTCAGACATACAAAACAAACTTATGGTTACCAAAGGGTAAAGAGAGTGGGGGAGGGATAAATTAATAGTTTAGGATTAGTAGATGTGAACTTCTATATATAAAATAGATAAACAATAAGGTCCTATTGTATAGGACAAGGAATTATATTCAGTATTCTATAATAAACCATAACGGAAAAGAACATGAAAAAGAATATACACATATGCACACATAATGCACATATGCGTGTGTACGTGTATATATATCTATATATCTATATATATTTATTGTAAGAATCGCAAAGACACAACGGACAGCAAGATTGTTAGGGAAAGAGCCTATTTGGGAAGAGTTCTCGGGCAAGATCCACAGGTCCAAGAGGTGGGCGAGTGAAGTCCCGCCCCAGAGATGGGACGAGGAGGTTTTATTTGGGAAGAGAAGGGGAAAGAAAGTAAGGGGAAGGGATTTCTTAGAGCATGCGCAGAAACAAAGTCTTTGTCTAAACTGAGTGGGAAATTAGTGGTGAGTCCGCTGTCCTTGAGATGTCTAGTATGCACATGCAGAAATGTTTAACATCACTAATCATTAGAGAAATGAAAATCAAAACCACAATGAGATATTGCCTCACAGTGGTCAGAATAGCCATCATTAGAAAGTCTACAAAAAACAAATACTGTAGAGGATATGGAGGAAAGAAAACCCTCCCACATTGCTGGTGTTAATGTAAATTAGTGCATTCACTGTGGAGAACAGCATGAAGATTCCTTTAGAAAACTAAAAATAGAATTGCCATATTATCCAACAATCCCACTCCTGGGCACCTATCTGGAAAAAAACTCTAATTTGAAAAGATATATGCACTGATGTTCATAGAAGCACTATTAACAATATCCAAGACATGGAAGCAACCTAAATTTCCATCAACAGAGGAATGGATAATAAGATGTGGTATACCATTGAATACTACTCAGTCATTAAAAAAAAAAAAAGAAATAATACCATTTGCAGCAACATGGGTAGACCTAGAGATTATCATACTAAGTGCAGTAAGCAAATATATGATATCACTTATATGTGAAATCTGAAATATAACATAAATGAATTTATTTATGAAACAGAAACAGACTCAGACATACAAAACAAACTTATGGTTACCAAAGGGTAAAGAGAGTGGGGGAGGGATAAATTAATAGTTTAGGATTAGTAGATGTGAACTTCTATATATAAAATAGATAAACAATAAGGTCCTATTGTATAGGACAAGGAATTATATTCAGTATTCTATAATAAACCATAACGGAAAAGAACATGAAAAAGAATATACACATATGCACACATAATGCACATATGCGTGTGTACGTGTATATATATCTATATATCTATATATATTTATTGTAAGAATCGCAAAGACACAACGGACAGCAAGATTGTTAGGGAAAGAGCCTATTTGGGAAGAGTTCTCGGGCAAGATCCACAGGTCCAAGAGGTGGGCGAGTGAAGTCCCGCCCCAGAGATGGGACGAGGAGGTTTTATTTGGGAAGAGAAGGGGAAAGAAAGAAAGGGGAGGGGGTTTCTTAGAGCAGGCGCAGAAACAAAGTCTTTGTCTAAACTGAGTGGGAAATTAGTGGTGAGTCCGCTGTCCTTGAGTTGTCTGTGAGCATGGGGATGTGCAGTTCTTGTTACTTTCCACACCTGGTGGACAGTTTTCATGGCCAAGGCGAGCTCCCTATTGCCGGCCTTGAGAGACTCCCAGGCACCAGCAGATAAGCAACAGGCTGCTTGTTGCTGACCCTTCAGGGCCAGCGAGTTCGTAGCTGCAGTGTTAACCCTTTAATAGCCCACCAATCTAACATTTATATATATATATATATAATTGAATCACTTTGCCATATACCAGGAATTAATGCAAGATTGTAAATCAACTTTATTTCAATAAAAATAATAAAATTATATTCAGATTTTCAAGGTTTTTTTTTTTATTAGAGGCTTTAGTCTCTTAGAAACTTTTATCATAGGCTAAAGTTTATTTATATATTGCACTTAAAGCTAGAGTCTGATGAGCTGACTACCAGAATAAATGATATGAATCTCAAAAAAAGTAGTAACAGTAAACCTAAAAGTATTTTTTAATACTCAATAATACCTAGTCTAGTTTTACTGAACAGTAAGTAAAGCTCAAGAAAATTGATATTTGTAATTTTCTATTTTTCAAGTCACTCTTTGCTGCTCCCACTCCCCTAAATCCCAAACTCAATCATTCTTATGGTGTCTATGGCACAACCAGTTGGTGAACACTGGACTAATGAAGAAAGAAATGCCTCTACCTACTGATGTGGGATAAATATCTGTCTACATCATCTTGACAGACTACAGATTCTCTTATTGTTAAGATCAAGTGTTAAAGATGAAGTTCATTATCATATATAAATAACAAATCTTCCTGACAAAGAATAAGAGGAATGAACAAGTTTAAAATTTTAAGATGCTATGGAAACCAGCCCATCACAATTTTATGCTCTAAGTTTCACCCAGTAATTCCTTTAAAACTTAAAGATGTGTAAAAGAAATTGTTTATGGCTTTTTATGCAGTCTTTGAATGTATTTAAAGCCATTATCCCGTTATTAGAGGTTGAGTGTTCAATTCTATTTAGAAGGAAGAAAACAACAGAGCACAATCACAGTCAAAGGATCCAATCAGCATAAATTTAACTTAGAGTAGTTTGCTTTTTTATAACATGAGGTCAACCAGCAGGTAAGTTTCTATATTATAATTAAGAATAATAAGGATTTCCTGATTCTAAATTCTAGTGTTCTCTGATCATCTCTAAGCTAAAATGCATGTAAAAAGACCTCACACTAAGGGAGTTGGTGTCTCTGTTGACTTGTTAATTATTTGTTTGTTTTACAAATCCATTATTTTTCCAAAACTGTCCTAATTTTCAGAGTCTTGAATAACTAAGAAACAAATTAGAGAGTTTGTTTTTTTCTTCATGTTTCTATATTACATTGGTTTAGAGGTGAACAAAAATGAGGAGAATCAGTATGCCTTTGGGTGAGATTTCCTTACCAGGTTTAAACATTTGTCAAACCAAAATCTGTTTAAAGTGTCTCTTAGAAACTTTTATCATAGGCTAAAGTTTATTTATATATTGCACTTAAAGCTAGAGTCTGATGAGCTGACTACCAGAATAAATGATATGAATCTCAAAAAAAGTAGTAACAGTAAACCTAAAAGTATTTTTTAATACTCAATAATACCTAGTCTAGTTTTACTGAACAGTAAGTAAAGCTCAAGAAAATTGATATTTGTAATTTTCTATTTTTCAAGTCACTCTTTGCTGCTCCCACTCCCCTAAATCCCAAACTCAATCATTCTTATGGTGTCTATGGCACAACCAGTTGGTGAACACTGGACTAATGAAGAAAGAAATGCCTCTACCTACTGATGTGGGATAAATATCTGTCTACATCATCTTGACAGACTACAGATTCTCTTATTGTTAAGATCAAGTGTTAAAGATGAAGTTCATTATCATATATAAATAACAAATCTTCCTGACAAAGAATAAGAGGAATGAACAAGTTTAAAATTTTAAGATGCTATGGAAACCAGCCCATCACAATTTTATGCTCTAAGTTTCACCCAGTAATTCCTTTAAAACTTAAAGATGTGTAAAAGAAATTGTTTATGGCTTTTTATGCAGTCTTTGAATGTATTTAAAGCCATTATCCCGTTATTAGAGGTTGAGTGTTCAATTCTATTTAGAAGGAAGAAAACAACAGAGCACAATCACAGTCAAAGGATCCAATCAGCATAAATTTAACTTAGAGTAGTTTGCTTTTTTATAACATGAGGTCAACCAGCAGGTAAGTTTCTATATTATAATTAAGAATAATAAGGATTTCCTGATTCTAAATTCTAGTGTTCTCTGATCATCTCTAAGCTAAAATGCATGTAAAAAGACCTCACACTAAGGGAGTTGGTGTCTCTGTTGACTTGTTAATTATTTGTTTGTTTTACAAATCCATTATTTTTCCAAAACTGTCCTAATTTTCAGAGTCTTGAATAACTAAGAAACAAATTAGAGAGTTTGTTTTTTTCTTCATGTTTCTATATTACATTGGTTTAGAGGTGAACAAAAATGAGGAGAATCAGTATGCCTTTGGGTGAGATTTCCTTACCAGGTTTAAACATTTGTCAAAACAAAATCTGTTTAAAATGTATCAAACCTGTCTATCATTCTTTAAAATGTGAAATGTTCAGGGCTTAATAGATGCAAGTAAAATCATAATATCTAATATTTACTCGGTGCTTATTATTTTCACCATATGAACGTGTTTTGGGTGCCTATCTCCTTTAACTCTTAGGCCAACCCTATGAAGTGAGTATTGTTGTTATTTCAGTTTCAGACAGGATGGAAAACTGGTCTAGAGAGGTTAGAGAAGTTGCCTAAAGTTATGCAGCTTTGAAATGGGAAAATCAGAGTACATTTTCATGTAATTTGACATCAGAGCTTCTACGTTGCTTCTTTCTTTAAATTTTAAAAATTATTTTTGTTAACTTATTAGTGAAGGAATAAAGAGATAGACTCACCCTCGAAAATATGTGATTTATGCATTTTACCAGCCTTAAACAAAATTTATAGTTTCTCCTGTTCATTTTTAATTGCTCAATATAATAAGAAATTGTGTTTAAATCCATATAAAAAAGCGTGGTAAATTGGAAACCTGGTTGATTTTTTTCAAACCATTATGTACAACATTAGAAACTAAAGTATTAGTCTAATTGAGACAGAAAGATGATCAAAGAAACAATTATTTGCTAACTGGTCTATTTGTTTTGTTTTCTGTGGAAAAATGTATCAAATTGACCATGGAACCAGTGAATCAGTTCTATCATAGTATTTCATCTGATTTGCAACCTCAGTAACTGACCCTTATCTGTGAAGAGGAGAAAACATTTTCCATTATTCCCTTCTAGGTTTTTCTAATTAAACTGACATAACACAAATTAATAGGAGAAAAAATTAATTATGCACATATGCAGGTACCCAAAGGTAGGCAGCTGCCAGATAGATATTTGAGGCTTATCTGCCATTCTGAGATAGGAAATGGAGGCTGGGGTCTGAGACTCAAAGGAGAAGACAGTTTATAGGCAGATGAGAAGAGCTAATGTTTAGGAAACAAATGTTTGTTATGCCATGCAGATATATTTCTAATGTAAAGTGTTGTTTCTGGTATTAGCTCTCTTCCTGGTACAGATCCTCTAAAAAGTTACTTTGGGAAGTTAAGGGAGAGGTTAAGAAAAGTAAATTCTTCCTGAGTCCATTAAGTCTTGGTTACTTTCAGCTAAAATAATCCATATGCCAAAGTGTAATATTTTTGGATCACATGCTCTACAACCCATTCACAAATAAAACATAGAAGGCTCCAAATTGTGTAAGAAAAATGTATTTGTAGGGCTTCCCTGGTGGTACAGTGGGTAAGGAGTTTGCCTTGCAATGCAAGGGTCACCGTTTCGATCCCTGGCCCCGGAAGATCCCATGTGCTGTGGAAGGGCTGGTCCAGTGTGTCCAATTACGAGCCAGTTCAAGTGTGCTGGTCTAGAGAGGTTAGAGAAGTTGCCTAAAGTTATGCAGCTTTGAAATGGGAAAATCAGAGTACATTTTCATGTAATTTGACATCAGAGCTTCTACGTTGCTTCTTTCTTTAAATTTTAAAAATTATTTTTGTTAACTTATTAGTGAAGGAATAAAGAGATAGACTCACCCTCGAAAATATGTGATTTATGCATTTTACCAGCCTTAAACAAAATTTATAGTTTCTCCTGTTCATTTTTAATTGCTCAATATAATAAGAAATTGTGTTTAAATCCATATAAAAAAGCGTGGTAAATTGGAAACCTGGTTGATTTTTTTCAAACCATTATGTACAACATTAGAAACTAAAGTATTAGTCTAATTGAGACAGAAAGATGATCAAAGAAACAATTATTTGCTAACTGGTCTATTTGTTTTGTTTTCTGTGGAAAAATGTATCAAATTGACCATGGAACCAGTGAATCAGTTCTATCATAGTATTTCATCTGATTTGCAACCTCAGTAACTGACCCTTATCTGTGAAGAGGAGAAAACATTTTCCATTATTCCCTTCTAGGTTTTTCTAATTAAACTGACATAACACAAATTAATAGGAGAAAAAATTAATTATGCACATATGCAGGTACCCAAAGGTAGGCAGCTGCCAGATAGATATTTGAGGCTTATCTGCCATTCTGAGATAGGAAATGGAGGCTGGGGTCTGAGACTCAAAGGAGAAGACAGTTTATAGGCAGATGAGAAGAGCTAATGTTTAGGAAACAAATGTTTGTTATGCCATGCAGATATATTTCTAATGTAAAGTGTTGTTTCTGGTATTAGCTCTCTTCCTGGTACAGATCCTCTAAAAAGTTACTTTGGGAAGTTAAGGGAGAGGTTAAGAAAAGTAAATTCTTCCTGAGTCCATTAAGTCTTGGTTACTTTCAGCTAAAATAATCCATATGCCAAAGTGTAATATTTTTGGATCACATGCTCTACAACCCATTCACAAATAAAACATAGAAGGCTCCAAATTGTGTAAGAAAAATGTATTTGTAGGGCTTCCCTGGTGGTACAGTGGGTAAGGAGTTTGCCTTGCAATGCAAGGGTCACCGTTTCGATCCCTGGCCCCGGAAGATCCCATGTGCTGTGGAAGGGCTGGTCCAGTGTGTCCAATTACGAGCCAGCATTCTCAAGTGCATGACTCCAGAGCCAGTGTTCTGCAACGAAAAGAGGTCACTGCAATGGAAAGCCCACACAGGCCGAAGAATAAAGATGGATAAAAATAAACAAACAAAAAATCAATAAAAGAAGCCAAAATTAAAAATATATATATATATATAGTATATATTGAATTTCAAACAAAGTGCTTAATTTCATAGATATCTATATATAAAACTACTTCCAAAATAACTCCTCTTCTTCTCCCCTTTAAACTTGATATCCAGAGTTGCTACATGAACTGTGAATTCCTTTAGATTTCAGTAAGAATGCTTGATCACAAGTACTTGCTTATCTTCATAAAATATGAGGTTGAAGCAGCGATAATGCTAATCACCTATATTTGCATCTAGATGAGACAGTATGTAAGGCCAATTTTGAAAAGCAGGAATTATTATTATTATTTTGATTACCTTCTCCAAATTAAGCCTTTACTCTTTGAAACTACCAGTGTAACACTTCACAGAATTAATATTTTCTAGTCTTTTAATCCAGTAAAATCTATCTGTCTGGTGCCATCATTTTGTCAAACACTTTATTTTTACTTAATAACAGCAAAATAGATGTTCTGAATTGTTAAAATCTTCATCTGTTCTGGAAAATTGCCATCATATTTGTGCAAAACATTATTTACGTTAATCAGATGAGAAGAGCTAATGTTTAGGAAACAAATGTTTGTTATGCCATGCAGATATATTTCTAATGTAAAGTGTTGTTTCTGGTATTAGCTCTCTTCCTGGTACAGATCCTCTAAAAAGTTACTTTGGGAAGTTAAGGGAGAGGTTAAGAAAAGTAAATTCTTCCTGAGTCCATTAAGTCTTGGTTACTTTCAGCTAAAATAATCCATATGCCAAAGTGTAATATTTTTGGATCACATGCTCTACAACCCATTCACAAATAAAACATAGAAGGCTCCAAATTGTGTAAGAAAAATGTATTTGTAGGGCTTCCCTGGTGGTACAGTGGGTAAGGAGTTTGCCTTGCAATGCAAGGGTCACCGTTTCGATCCCTGGCCCCGGAAGATCCCATGTGCTGTGGAAGGGCTGGTCCAGTGTGTCCAATTACGAGCCAGCATTCTCAAGTGCATGACTCCAGAGCCAGTGTTCTGCAACGAAAAGAGGTCACTGCAATGGAAAGCCCACACAGGCCGAAGAATAAAGATGGATAAAAATAAACAAACAAAAAATCAATAAAAGAAGCCAAAATTAAAAATATATATATATATATAGTATATATTGAATTTCAAACAAAGTGCTTAATTTCATAGATATCTATATATAAAACTACTTCCCAAAATAACTCCTCTTCTTCTCCCCTTTAAACTTGATATCCAGAGTTGCTACATGAACTGTGAATTCCTTTAGATTTCAGTAAGAATGCTTGATCACAAGTACTTGCTTATCTTCATAAAATATGAGGTTGAAGCAGCGATAATGCTAATCACCTATATTTGCATCTAGATGAGACAGTATGTAAGGCCAATTTTGAAAAGCAGGAATTATTATTATTATTTTGATTACCTTCTCCAAATTAAGCCTTTACTCTTTGAAACTACCAGTGTAACACTTCACAGAATTAATATTTTCTAGTCTTTTAATCCAGTAAAATCTATCTGTCTGGTGCCATCATTTTGTCAAACACTTTATTTTTACTTAATAACAGCAAAATAGATGTTCTGAATTGTTAAAACCTTGCTAGATAAGTGCAACAATTACCATAGTTAATACATTTAAATATTGTGGAATAAACTATTACTTCTAAAGCGGATACTATGTGCCAAATATTCATGTATTTTGCATGAAGTATGTTCAATCCTCGGTATAAACCTGTGAGAAAGATATTATCATCCTTATTACAATATGGAACGTTGCCTTCCAAAGAGTTAATTGCCTGGTCTATGACCACATGGTTACCCCAAGTTCCAAGTAAGGTGAAGAGTTATATCATAGTGTTTAGTTTTTAACATGGATGCTTTTTCCATAAATTCAGAATAGCTAGAACTCAAAAATATGGCTCTCTCACAGTCATTTAGTTGCTCCAAGGAAGTGGATTTAAGCAGCATTATAGCACTCCCAGAGTGACTGTCAACATACCTGAGAAATATTGTGTCCAGCCTGAATCTTTGTTTCCTCTTTATTTCAAGCAGTGAATAGAAATATTTGCACTGGATTGAGAGAATTAGGTAAAACTCTCTGCATCCAGAAAGCCAGCTGATATTATTAGTGGTTGGGGTCTCAAGCCTTCAGTGAAGATAGTCAAACTCCCAGCACATTGTATTAATAGCAGTCCTGTAGCTCACTCTCATTCTCTGAAAGCAATTCATAGTAAAGAGAAATAGAACCCTGAGACAGGTGAATAAGGAACCCCAAATAAAAATATAACACATAACCAAACAACAAGAGGTGTGTGAGAAATTTCAGTAGTAGGAAAAGCAAGCAACTAAATTGAAAATGGAAAGCTAACATACAAATGTACAAAGTTAATGGAGCAAATGTAAGAATTTTTTAAAAGGTATTTTATATTTTCAGAGAATAGGAGTGGATATTACATTTCTGGATATTTGTGGGATGGTGTCTGTTTTAAAAGGAGTCAAACAATACCTTGAAAATGCAAAAATTATCAAGGAGAAAATATTTAGATAGTCAATTGAGTAGAACAGACAGATTTGATTTTTCAGTTTAAAATTGGAAGAAACTTACTGAAAATACAATAGAGAACAATGAATTAAAAATATGAAAGAGAACGTAAATGCTTGGATGAAAAAGAAATGTGAAAACATATTCACCTAATATAACTTCTAAGAAGAAAAATCAGTGATAAAGAGAAGGAAGCATGGCCAAGATGGTGGAGGAATGAGGGGAGGATTTCACCAGCTCCCCAATAGAATCAGCAGAACTCATCAAGAAATGGAACACCACCAACAAACCAACCTCTAGACGACAAAAGAACTCCTTAGGTCTACGAGGGTCCAGGAGCGAAGAGCCAGAACTTTCCTGGAGCTCCTGTTCTGAGAACCCTGCTCCCTAACCCCCACACTGGACGACAGAGAGAGCACTGGGGAGTGCTCCAGGAGGACAGGAAGCAGCGCTCAACATGCCGGGTCGCTGGGTGCTGCGCCCGGTAAGTTGAGTCACTGCTAGCCGGGGCATGTGGAACTTAATGTGGAAATCCCCTACTGGCTGCTGCCCAGACACCTGGCTCAAGCCAGACGAGGAAGCTGGCACCCGCATCTGGGGCTTGGTCCCGTAACCAGCAGTGCACGCGTGCCACTGGCTGGAGACCCTGCAGCCCCAGAGGTGCAGAAGTGAAGCCCCCCACAGAAGAGGAAACCGGGAGAAGAGCAGGGATTGGAGGCTACCGGTGGGAGCGCAGTAGAAACGGGGCCCGCTCCAGCACGGGACCGCGTGCACACAACCTTCCCGAAGGACTAGGAACAGCCCGCCACCCTGGCCAGCACCTGAGCTCCCGGTATAGCCTTTGTTTTGCTGAAAACAAAAACAGAAACCATAGCAACCAAGGGAAAGACTAGGTCATCAAGAGGACTGGAGAAAGGTCCTCAGGCAGATGAGAAGATAAAAACCAGGGACAGTATTTAACCTTTTTTTCCCCTTTTCTCTTTTTTTTTTTTTTTTGGTCTGTTTGTTTAGGACTGTTCTGTTTATTCACTTGTTTGGTTTGGTTTGTTTCGTTGTCTCTTCCTGTGAATTTTTGTCCTCTTTTTAATTTTTTTAAACTGTACACAGAAAATTACAAGACACTCATGAGAGACATTAAAGAAGACTTAAACAGATGGAGAGATATTCCATGTTCCTGGGTCGGAAGAATCAATATTGTGAAAACGACCGTACTACCAAATGCCATCTATAGATTCAATGCAATACCTATCCAACTACCATTGACATTTTTCACAGAACTAGAGCAAAGAATAACACAGTTCATATGGAAACACAAAAGACCTCGAATAGCCAAAGCAATCCTGAGAAAGAAAAACGGAGCTGGAGGGATCAGCCTCCCCAACTTCAGACTCTACTACAAAGCAACAAAGCAACAGTCCTCAAGACAGTATGGTACTGGTGCAAACACAGAACTATAGACCAATGGAACAAGATAGAGAACCCAGAGATAAACCCACACACCTATGGGTACCTTATCTTTGACAAAGGAGGCAAAACTACAAAATGGGACAAAGACAGCCTCTTCAACAAGTGGTGCTGGGAAAATTGGACAGCTACATGGAAAAAGTTGAAGTTGGAACCATACACAAAGATCAACTTAAAATGGATTAAAGACCTAAATGTAAGACCAGAAACCATCAAACTCTTAGAGGGGAATATAGGCAAAACCCTCAAGAACATCAATCAAAGCAAGATCTTTTCTGACCCACCTACTAGAATAGCAAAACTGAAAAGAAAAATGAACATGTGGGACCTCATGAAACTTAAAAGCTTTTGTACAGCAAAAGAAATTACAAAAAAGCTGAACAGACACCCCACAGAGTGGGAGAAAATCATAGCAAATGAAACAACAGACAAAGAATTAATCTCCAAAATCTACAAGCAACTCAGACACCGGAAAATGGAGAAATGAAGGACCAATGGAAGTGGCCCGCCCGTTCCCCTCCCTCCCCAACATGACTCCCGCCCAAAATAAATAAATCTTAAAAAAAAAAAAAAAGAAATGCATCATACATGATGTGCAGACAACATATTAAACCAAAGCTGAGGAGAATATCTTTTGCTTTTAAAGAGAATTTAGCATAATTAACAACAAAATGGGAGTGAGCATTCACAGAATCAAGAGGACCACTGGCTGTTAGGTGATTATGGAATGAATGATAATACAACAGTGTATGCTCAGCTACAGCAGCATTCAAGAGTATTGTTTCATAATAAGAGAATGGAGAATTCTAGCCACCCACAGACATATTCTAAGACATTGTAAGAGTATAAGTTAGTACGATATTCAAAAAGCAGATGCATAATAAATAACAGCTAAAAAATTAGAGATCGGATTAAGTACAAAAACATTTTGATTGTAAAATATAATAATCACATAGGGAAAAAAAAAATCTCAAATAAAATGGTGAAAGTGTCTAACTCTTTGCAACCCATGGAGGAACCATGGGATTCTCCAGGAAAGAATACTGGAGTGGATAGTCTTTCCCTTCTCCAGGGGTACTTTCCAAACCAGGGATAAAACCTAGGTCTCCCGCATTGTGAACTGAGTCTTTATTGTCTGAGCCACCAGGGGGAACCCAAGAATACTGAAGTGGGTAACCTGTCCCTTCTCCAGGGGATCTTCCTGACCCAGGAATCCAACAAACCTCTCCTACATTGCCGGTGAATTCTTTACCAGCTGAGCTACAAGGGAAATCCCAAACAAAATGGTGGGGAAGGAAATTGTAAAGTCATGTTAAAATACATGAGCAGTAAATGTCAAACATTAAGGCATGGCAATTCTACTATCTATTGTTTATGGCTACATACAGGTATAAATATTATAATCATTTGGTTGAGAATGAAATTTAGGAAATCAATGTTCTCTAAAGAGAGTGAGAGTGAGGGCCCTGGTGGCTCAACAGGTAATGGGAGAAAATCATAGCAAATGAAACAACAGACAAAGAATTAATCTCCAAAATCTACAAGCAACTCAGACACCGGAAAATGGAGAAATGAAGGACCAATGGAAGTGGCCCGCCCGTTCCCCTCCCTCCCCAACATGACTCCCGCCCAAAATAAATAAATCTTAAGAAAAAACAAAGAAATGCATCATACATGATGTGCAGACAACATATTAAACCAAAGCTGAGGAGAATATCTTTTGCTTTTAAAGAGAATTTAGCATAATTAACAACAAAATGGGAGTGAGCATTCACAGAATCAAGAGGACCACTGGCTGTTAGGTGATTATGGAATGAATGATAATACAACAGTGTATGCTCAGCTACAGCAGCATTCAAGAGTATTGTTTCATAATAAGAGAATGGAGAATTCTAGCCACCCACAGACATATTCTAAGACATTGTAAGAGTATAAGTTAGTACGATATTCAAAAAGCAGATGCATAATAAATAACAGCTAAAAAATTAGAGATCGGATTAAGTACAAAAACATTTTGATTGTAAAATATAATAATCACATAGGGAAAAAAAAAATCTCAAATAAAATGGTGAAAGTGTCTAACTCTTTGCAACCCATGGAGGAACCATGGGATTCTCCAGGAAAGAATACTGGAGTGGATAGTCTTTCCCTTCTCCAGGGGTACTTTCCAAACCAGGGATAAAACCTAGGTCTCCGCATTGTGAACTGAGTCTTTATTGTCTGAGCCACCAGGGGGAACCCAAGAATACTGAAGTGGGTAACCTGTCCCTTCTCCAGGGGATCTTCCTGACCCAGGAATCCAACAAACCTCTCCTACATTGCCGGTGAATTCTTTACCAGCTGAGCTACAAGGGAAATCCCAAACAAAATGGTGGGGAAGGAAATTGTAAAGTCATGTTAAAATACATGAGCAGTAAATGTCAAACATTAAGGCATGGCAATTCTACTATCTATTGTTTATGGCTACATACAGGTATAAATATTATAATCATTTGATTGAGAATGATGTATAATAACTTCAGGAAATCAATGTTCTCTAAAGAGAGTGAGAGTGAGGGCTCCCTGGTGGCTCAACAGGTAAAGAATCTGCCTGAAATGGATCGATCCCTGGGTCAGGAGGATCCCCTGGAGAAGGGAATGACATCCCATTTCAGTATTTTTGCCTGGAGAATTCCATTGACAGGGAAGCCTGGTGGGCTATAGTCCATGGGGTCACAAAGAATCTGACACGACTGAGCAACTAACACATACCACAAGAGAGAGAAAGCAATAACAGGAATGGAAGGGAGTATTATCTGTACTGATTTTTTCCCCCTCTAATCTCAAGCAAAACAAGAAAAAAAAAAAAAGTTAAGATTCAGTTCAGCTCAGTTCACTTGTTCAGTTGTGTCCAATTCTTTGCACCCTCATGGACTGCAGCATGCCAGACTTCCCTGTCCTTCACTGTCTCCTGGAGCATGTTCAAGCTCAGGTCCATTGACTCATTGATGCTATCCAATCATTTCATCCTCTGTCATCTCCTTCTCTTTCTGTCTTCTGTTTTTCCTGCCATCAGGATCTTTTCAAATAAGTCATCTCTTCGCATCAGGTGACCTAAGTATTGGAGCTTCAGCTTTAGCATCATTCCTTCCAATGAATATTCAGGGTCAATTTCCTTTAGGATTGAATGGTTTGATCTCCTTGCAGTCCAAGGGACTCTCAGGAACCTTCTCCAGCATCACAGTTCAAAGGCATCAGTTCTTCTGTGCTGAGCCTTCTTTATGGTCCAGCTCTCACATCCATACATGACTCCTGGGAAAACAACAACTTCGACTGTTTGAACTTTTGTTGGCAAACTGATGTCCTGCTTTTGAATATGTTCTCTAGATTTGCCATAGCTTTTCTTCCAAAGAGCAAGCAAATGTCTTTTAATTTCATGGCTGCAGTCACTATCCACAGTGATTTTGGAGCCCAAGAAAATAAAGTCTGTCATTGTTTCCATTGTTTAGCATCTGTTTGCCATGAAGTGATGGAGTCAGATGCCATGGTCTCCATATTTTAGAATGTTGAGTTTTAGGCCAGCTTTTCACACTCCCCTTTCACCTTCATCAAGAGGCTCTAAATATTAAAATTTTTTCATTTTTTTGATTGAGAATGATGTATAATAACTTCAGGAAATCAATGTTCTCTAAAGAGAGTGAGTGAGGGCTCCTGGTGGCTCAACAGGTAAAGAATCTGCCTGAAATGGATCGATCCCTGGGTCAGGAGGATCCCCTGGAGAAGGGAATGACATCCCATTTCAGTATTTTTGCCTGGAGAATTCCATTGACAGGGAAGCCTGGTGGGCTATAGTCCATGGGGTCACAAAGAATCTGACACGACTGAGCAACTAACACATACCACAAGAGAGAGAAAGCAATAACAGGAATGGAAGGGAGTATTATCTGTACTGATTTTTTCCCCCTCTAATCTCAAGCAAAACAAGAAAAAAAAAAAAAGTTAAGATTCAGTTCAGCTCAGTTCACTTGTTCAGTTGTGTCCAATTCTTTGCACCCTCATGGACTGCAGCATGCCAGACTTCCCTGTCCTTCACTGTCTCCTGGAGCATGTTCAAGCTCAGGTCCATTGACTCATTGATGCTATCCAATCATTTCATCCTCTGTCATCTCCTTCTCTTTCTGTCTTCTGTTTTTCCTGCCATCAGGATCTTTTCAAATAAGTCATCTCTTCGCATCAGGTGACCTAAGTATTGGAGCTTCAGCTTTAGCATCATTCCTTCCAATGAATATTCAGGGTCAATTTCCTTTAGGATTGAATGGTTTGATCTCCTTGCAGTCCAAGGGACTCTCAGGAACCTTCTCCAGCATCACAGTTCAAAGGCATCAGTTCTTCTGTGCTGAGCCTTCTTTATGGTCCAGCTCTCACATCCATACATGACTCCTGGGAAAACAACAACTTCGACTGTTTGAACTTTTGTTGGCAAACTGATGTCCTGCTTTTGAATATGTTCTCTAGATTTGCCATAGCTTTTCTTCCAAAGAGCAAGCAAATGTCTTTTAATTTCATGGCTGCAGTCACTATCCACAGTGATTTTGGAGCCCAAGAAAATAAAGTCTGTCATTGTTTCCATTGTTTAGCATCTGTTTGCCATGAAGTGATGGAGTCAGATGCCATGGTCTCCATTTTTTGAATGTTGAGTTTTAGGCCAGCTTTTTCACACTCCCCCCCTTTCACCTTCATCAAGAGGCTCTTTAGTTCCCCTTCTCCTTCTGCCATAAGGTGGTATTACCTGCACACCTGAGGTTATTGATATTTCTCCCAGCAATCTGGATTCCAGCTGTGCTTCATCCAGACTGGTATTTCACATGATACATTCTGCATATAAGTCAAATAAGCACAATGTTAATATACAGCATTGACATACTCCTTTCCCAATGTGGGACCAGTCTGTTCTTTCATGTGAAATATTGTTGCATCTTGTCTTGCATATGGGTTTCCAAGGAGGCAGGTAAGGTGCCCTGGTATTCCCATCACTTTCAGAACTTCCCACAGTTTGTTGTAATCCACATGGTCAAAGGCTTTAGCATAGTCAGTGAAGCAGAAGTAGATGTTTTTCTGGAATTCCCTTGCTCTTTCTGTGATCCAGAGAATATTGGCAGTTTTGTCTCTGGCTCCTCTGCCTTTTCTAAATCCAGTTTATATATCTGGTAGTTTTCAGTTCACATACTGTTGGAGCCTAGCTTGGAGGATTTTAAGCATTACTTTGCTAGCTTGTAAAATGAGTGCACACTAGTAATAGTAGTTTGAACATTCTTGTCATTGCCCTTCTTTCCTATTGGAATGGAAACTGACCTTTTCTAGCCCTGTGGCCACCTCTGAGTTTTACAAATTTGCTGGCATATTGAGTGTGACATTCCTTTAGGATTGAATGGTTTGATCTCCTTGCAGTCCAAGGGACTCTCAGGAACCTTCTCCAGCATCACAGTTCAAAGGCATCAGTTCTTCTGTGCTGAGCCTTCTTTATGGTCCAGCTCTCACATCCATACATGACTCCTGGGAAAACAACAACTTCGACTGTTTGAACTTTTGTTGGCAAACTGATGTCCTGCTTTTGAATATGTTCTCTAGATTTGCCATAGCTTTTCTTCCAAAGAGCAAGCAAATGTCTTTTAATTTCATGGCTGCAGTCACTATCCACAGTGATTTTGGAGCCCAAGAAAATAAAGTCTGTCATTGTTTCCATTGTTTAGCATCTGTTTGCCATGAAGTGATGGAGTCAGATGCCATGGTCTTCATTTTTTAATGTTGAGTTTTAGGTCAGATTTTTCACACTCCCCCCCTTTCACCTTCATCAAGAGGCTCTTTAGTTCCCCTTCTCCTTCTGCCATAAGGTGGTATTACCTGCACACCTGAGGTTATTGATATTTCTCCCAGCAATCTGGATTCCAGCTGTGCTTCATCCAGACTGGTATTTCACATGATACATTCTGCATATAAGTCAAATAAGCACAATGTTAATATACAGCATTGACATACTCCTTTCCCAATGTGGGACCAGTCTGTTCTTTCATGTGAAATATTGTTGCATCTTGTCTTGCATATGGGTTTCCAAGGAGGCAGGTAAGGTGCCCTGGTATTCCCATCACTTTCAGAACTTCCCACAGTTTGTTGTAATCCACATGGTCAAAGGCTTTAGCATAGTCAGTGAAGCAGAAGTAGATGTTTTTCTGGAATTCCCTTGCTCTTTCTGTGATCCAGAGAATATTGGCAGTTTTGTCTCTGGCTCCTCTGCCTTTTCTAAATCCAGTTTATATATCTGGTAGTTTTCAGTTCACATACTGTTGGAGCCTAGCTTGGAGGATTTTAAGCATTACTTTGCTAGCTTGTAAAATGAGTGCACACTAGTAATAGTAGTTTGAACATTCTTGTCATTGCCCTTCTTTCCTATTGGAATGGAAACTGACCTTTTCTAGCCCTGTGGCCACCTCTGAGTTTTACAAATTTGCTGGCATATTGAGTGTGACACTTTTACCAGCATCATCTTTTAGTATCTGAAATAGTTCAGCTACAATTTCATCACTTCCACTAGCTTTGTTCATAGTAGTGCCTTCTATGGCCCACTTGACTTCTTACTCTAAGGTGTCAGGCTGTAAGTGAATGATCACAGTGTTTTGGCCGTCTGGCTCATTAAGATCTTTTCTATATCGTTCTTCTGTGTAATCTTTCCACCTCTTGTCAATATCTTCTGTTTCTGTTAGATCATACTGTTTCTGTGCTTTATTATGCCTATTTTTGCATGAAATGTTTACTTGGTTTCTCTAATTTTCTTTTAGAGATCTCTAGTCTCTCCCATTTTGTTGTTTTCCTCGATTTCTTTGCATTGTTCACTCAGGAAGGCTTTCTAATCTCTCCTTGCTGTTCTCTGGATCTTTGCATTCAGATGGTATATCTTTCCTTTTCTCCTCTGCCTTTTGCATCTCTTCTTTTCTCAGTTATTTGTAAGGCCTCCTCAGACAACCGTTTTTCCTTTTTTGCATTTCTTTTTCTTGGGGATTTTTTTATATATAGATGTTAATTTAATTTTACTTTTACAGAGTTTTCTTGTTTACTGCTATACATAAACCCAAATCAATCATATACACCCTTGACCCCTCTCATCTGAGCTCCCCTCCCACGTTCCTCTGCATCCCACCCACCCCTACAGGTTGTTGCATAGCCCCCATGTAAGTTCACTTAGTTGTGCAGCATATTTACATTGACTGTCTCTTTTGCATATAATAATGTAAATTTCCATGTTACACTTTTGGTACATCTCACCCATTCCTCCCTCCCCACAATGTTCTTAAGTCTGTTCTCTATGCCTGTTTCTCCACTGCTGCTCTGCATATTCATTTATCAATACCATCTTTCTAGATTCCATATATGTGTGATAGTATACTATATTTCTCCTTCTCTCTCTGACTTACTTCACTTTGAATAATAGGTTCTAGGTTCATCCACCTCATTAGGACTGACTCAAATGCATTTCTTTTTATGGCTGAGAAATATTCCATTGTGTATATGTACCACAGCTTCTTTATCCATTCATTTGTTGGTGGACATCTAGGTTGTTTCCACATTCTAGCTATTGTAAAAAGTACTGCAGTGAACATTGGGGTACGTGTGTCTCTTTCAATTTTGATTTCCTCAGGGTATATGCCTAATAGTGGTGTTTCTGGCTCATACAGTCATTCTGTTCTTAATTATTTAAGAAATCTCCGTACTGTCTTCCATAATAGCTGTATCAACTTACATTCCTACCAAATACAAGGGTGTTCCCTTTTCTGCATACCCTCTCCAGCATGTATTGTCTGTAGATTTTTTGATGATGGTCATTCTGACTGGTGTGAAGTGCTGTCTCATTGTAATTTTGATTTGCATGTCTCTGACAATGAGCAACTTTGAGCATCTTTTCATGAGTTTGTTGGCCATGTGTGTGTCTTCTTTGGAGAGATGTCTCTTTAGTTTTTTTTCCCTTTTTTTTGGTGGGGGGGATGTTTGATTTTTTCAGTGTTGAGTTGCATGAGCTGCTTGTATATTTTGGAAATTAATTCTTTGTTGGCTGTTTCATTTACTATTATTTTCTCCCATTCTGAAGGTTGTCCTTTCACCTTGTTTATAGTTTCTTTTGCTGTGCAAAAGCTTCTATGTTTAGTTAGATCCCATTTGTTTATTTTTGTTTTTATTTCCTTTACTTTAGGAGATGGGTCATAGAAGATCCTACTTTGATTTATGTCATTGAGTGTTCTGCCTGTGTTTTCCTCTAAGAGTTTTATGGTTTCTGGTCTTACATTTAGGTCTTTAATCCATTTTGAGTTTATTTTAGCATATGGTGTTAGAAAGTGTTCCATCTTCATTCTTTTACATGTGGCTGCCCAGTTTTCCCAGCACCATTTGTTGAAGAGGCTGTCCTTGCCCCATTTTATATTTTTGCCTCCTTTGCCAAACACAGAGTAGTCATAGGTACATGGCTTTATCTCTGGGTACTCATTTTTGTTCCATTTTTCTATATATATATCTATATATATATTTTTTTCCAGTGACATACTGTTTTGATGACTGATGCTTTGTAGTATACCCTGAAGGTTAGGAAGGTTGATCCCTCCAGCTCCATTCTTTCTCAAGACTGCTTTGACTGTCTCTGATCTTTTGTTTTCCATAGGAACTGTGCTATTTTTTGGTCTACCTCTGTGAAATATATCATTGGTAATTTGACAGGGATCACACTGAATCTGTAGATAATTATTTGATAGCATGGTCATTTTCACGGTATTGATTCTTCCAACCCAAGGACATGGGATATCTCTGCATTTGTTTATGTCATCTTAGATTTCTTTCATTAGTGTCTTATAATTTTCTGTGTACAGTTCTTTTGTCTCTTTAGGCAAGTTTATTCCTAGATATTTTATCCTTTTGGTTGCAGTGGTGAATGGGATTGCTTCCTTGATTTCTCTTTCTGGATTTTTCATTGTTTATATCTAGGAATGAGAGTGATTTCTGTGTATTGATTTTGTATCCTGAGGCTTTGCAAAATTTTTTGATTAGCTCTAGTAATTTTCTGATAGTGTCTTTAGGATTTTCTATGTATAGTATCATGTCATCTGCAAACAGTGAGAATTTTGCTTCTTCTTTTCCAATCTGGATTCTTTTTATTTCTTTTTCTTCTTTAATTGCTGTAGTTAGACCTTCCAGGACTATGTTGGATAATAATGGTGAAAGTGGACACTCTTGTCTTGTTCCTGGTCTTAGAGGGAACGTTTTCAGTTTTTCACCATTGAGGATACTGTTTACTGTGGGCTTCTCATGTATGGCTTTCACTATGTTGAGGTAAGTTCTTTCTGTGCCTGTTTTTTGAAGAGTTTTTATCATAAATGTGTGCTGAATTTTTTCAAAGGCTTTCTCTGCATCTGCTGAGATTATCATATGATTTTTATCTTTCAGTTTGTTCATAGGGTGTTTCCCATTGACTGATTGGCAGATATTGAAGAATCCTTGCATGCCTGGGATAAACTCAACATTTTCATGGTGTATGAGTTTTTTTTTTTTTTTTTTTTTTTTTTTTTAATTTTGGCCTCTTGTTTGTTTATTTATTTATTTAATTATTTATTATTTTCATCCATCTCTATTCTTGACATGCATGGGCCTCCCATTGCAGTGATCTCTCCCATTGCAGAGCACCGGCTCTGGGCAGATGCACTCCAGAGTACCAGCTATTAATTGGACATACTGGTCCTTCCACTTCATGGCACATGGGATCTTCCCAGGCCAAGGATCAAACAGGTGCCCCTTGCATGGCAGGTGGACTCTTTACCCACTGGACCACCAGGGAAGCTCTGTATGAGTTTTTTGATGTGGTGCTGAATTCTGTTTGCTAGAATTTTGTTGAGGATTTTTGCATACCCATCAGTGATATTGCCCTGTAATTTTCTTTTTTTGTGTGTCTTTACCTGGTTTTGGAATCAGGGTGTTGGTAGCCTTGTAGAATGCATTTGGAAGTGTTCCTTCCTGTGCAGTTTTTTGAAAGAGAAGGATGGGTGTTAGCTTTTCTCTAAGTGTTTGGTATAATTCACCTGTGAACACAGCCATCTGGTCCTGGGCTTTCAGTTTTCAGGAGATTTTGTATCACAGATTCGATTTCTGAACTTGTAATTGGGTTGTTCATACATTCCATTTCTTCCTGGCTCAGTCTTTTGGGAATGGTTTTGATCATTGCCTCCTGTGCAATGTTACTGACCTCTGTCCATAATTCATTGGGCATTCTGTGTATCAGATCTGATCTCTTGAATTTATTTGTAACTTTGACTGTAGTTAGACCTTCCAGGACTATGTTGGATAATAATGGTGAAAGTGGACACTCTTGTCTTGTTCCTGGTCTTAGAGGGAACGTTTTCAGTTTTTCACCATTGAGGATACTGTTTACTGTGGGCTTCTCATGTATGGCTTTCACTATGTTGAGGTAAGTTCTTTCTGTGCCTGTTTTTTGAAGAGTTTTTATCATAAATGTGTGCTGAATTTTTTCAAAGGCTTTCTCTGCATCTGCTGAGATTATCATATGATTTTTATCTTTCAGTTTGTTCATAGGGTGTTTCCCATTGACTGATTGGCAGATATTGAAGAATCCTTGCATGCCTGGGATAAACTCAACATTTTCATGGTGTATGAGTTTTTTTTTTTTTTTTTTTTTTTTTTTTTAATTTTGGCCTCTTGTTTGTTTATTTATTTATTTAATTATTTATTATTTTCATCCATCTCTATTCTTGACATGCATGGGCCTCCCATTGCAGTGATCTCTCCCATTGCAGAGCACCGGCTCTGGGCAGATGCACTCCAGAGTACCAGCTATTAATTGGACATACTGGTCCTTCCACTTCATGGCACATGGGATCTTCCCAGGCCAAGGATCAAACAGGTGCCCCTTGCATGGCAGGTGGACTCTTTACCCACTGGACCACCAGGGAAGCTCTGTATGAGTTTTTTGATGTGGTGCTGAATTCTGTTTGCTAGAATTTTGTTGAGGATTTTTGCATACCCATCAGTGATATTGCCCTGTAATTTTCTTTTTTTGTGTGTCTTTACCTGGTTTTGGAATCAGGGTGTTGGTAGCCTTGTAGAATGCATTTGGAAGTGTTCCTTCCTGTGCAGTTTTTTGAAAGAGAAGGATGGGTGTTAGCTTTTCTCTAAGTGTTTGGTATAATTCACCTGTGAACACAGCCATCTGGTCCTGGGCTTTCAGTTTTCAGGAGATTTTGTATCACAGATTCGATTTCTGAACTTGTAATTGGGTTGTTCATACATTCCATTTCTTCCTGGCTCAGTCTTTTGGGAATGGTTTTGATCATTGCCTCCTGTGCAATGTTACTGACCTCTGTCCATAATTCATTGGGCATTCTGTGTATCAGATCTGATCTCTTGAATTTATTTGTAACTTTGACTGTATAATCATAAGGGATTTGATTTAGGTCATACCTAAATGGCTTAGTGGTTTTCCCTACTTTCTTCAGTTTAAATCTGAATTTTGCAATAAGGAGTTCATGATGTGAGCCACAGTCAGCTCCAGGTCTTGTTTTTCTGACTGTGTAGAGGTTAAGATTAGATATTGGTGAATCTTGGTCATTCATTGACTGTTATGTTTATTCATTTTGATTTTCTAGATGTCTGAAGTATTTCATAGTAACAAAAAATATCATGGAATTATAAACAAGTGGATAAGAGAAAAATGGTTGTGTTTCATGATGCTAATAAGTAGCAATCTGGCTTTCCATTTAGATAACATAGTTAGGATGCTAAATCATAGTATACAGAAAAATATTTCCCAGATCGACAACATAGTTAAATTTAAGGCCAAATAAAAAGCATCTGAAAGAAGTTTTGGATAATTGTTAAAATTTTCTGGTAGAAGCAAACCTGCCTAAGCCCGAGAATGCACCTGAATCTTAAAGAAATAAATGACAAGCTTAACTATATAAAAATGAATTGATCTGTAAACATGAAATATATTAACAAAGATAAATTTTCAGTTGAATACTTTGACAAGATACTTATTTCCTCTGTGTAAAATGGCTAAAAATTAATATCAGGAATATAAGAATAAATACTAAAGTCAATACCAAAATGACTTTATATAGAAAAAAGACAAAATATTTGAATAGCCTAATCACACAAGTATAATGTGGTAAGTTTCAATAAATGTATGCCAAGATAACTGAATAATTAGGGATGCAAATTAAAATAGATTTATTTTTCCTGTTACCTTTGCAAGAATAATAAAACTGATTAATGATATCAATTTTGAGTAAGGTTGTGGGAAATAGAAACTCTAATTTGCCAATTCTACATGGGTGTTGGTAGCCTTGTAGAATGCATTTGGAAGTGTTCCTTCCTGTGCAGTTTTTTGAAAGAGAAGGATGGGTGTTAGCTTTTCTCTAAGTGTTTGGTATAATTCACCTGTGAACACAGCCATCTGGTCCTGGGCTTTCAGTTTTCAGGAGATTTTGTATCACAGATTCGATTTCTGAACTTGTAATTGGGTTGTTCATACATTCCATTTCTTCCTGGCTCAGTCTTTTGGGAATGGTTTTGATCATTGCCTCCTGTGCAATGTTACTGACCTCTGTCCATAATTCATTGGGCATTCTGTGTATCAGATCTGATCTCTTGAATTTATTTGTAACTTTGACTGTATAATCATAAGGGATTTGATTTAGGTCATACCTAAATGGCTTAGTGGTTTTCCCTACTTTCTTCAGTTTAAATCTGAATTTTGCAATAAGGAGTTCATGATGTGAGCCACAGTCAGCTCCAGGTCTTGTTTTTCTGACTGTGTAGAGGTTAAGATTAGATATTGGTGAATCTTGGTCATTCATTGACTGTTATGTTTATTCATTTTGATTTTCTAGATGTCTGAAGTATTTCATAGTAACAAAAAATATCATGGAATTATAAACAAGTGGATAAGAGAAAAATGGTTGTGTTTCATGATGCTAATAAGTAGCAATCTGGCTTTCCATTTAGATAACATAGTTAGGATGCTAAATCATAGTATACAGAAAAATATTTCCCAGATCGACAACATAGTTAAA
The DNA here is from genome assembly GCA_022376925.1 of Tragulus kanchil. NCBI lineage: Eukaryota > Metazoa > Chordata > Mammalia > Artiodactyla > Tragulidae > Tragulus > Tragulus kanchil. Next base: position 25,599,171 of record JAIOJX010000004.1, read on the forward strand.
TTTAAGGCCAAATAAAAAGCATCTGAAAGAAGTTTTGGATAATTGTTAAAATTTTCTGGTAGAAGCAAACCTGCCTAAGCCCGAGAATGCACCTGAATCTTAAAGAAATAAATGACAAGCTTAACTATATAAAAATGAATTGATCTGTAAACATGAAATATATTAACAAAGATAAATTTTCAGTTGAATACTTTGACAAGATACTTATTTCCTCTGTGTAAAATGGCTAAAAATTAATATCAGGAATATAAGAATAAATACTAAAGTCAATACCAAAATGACTTTATATAGAAAAAAGACAAAATATTTGAATAGCCTAATCACACAAGTATAATGTGGTAAGTTTCAATAAATGTATGCCAAGATAACTGAATAATTAGGGATGCAAATTAAAATAGATTTATTTTTCCTGTTACCTTTGCAAGAATAATAAAACTGATTAATGATATCAATTTTGAGTAAGGTTGTGGGGAAATAGAAACTCTAATTTGCCAATGATGATATACATTTGTAAAATATTCATATGTAGTTAATTTGACAATAATTGTCAAAATTTAGGATTTCCTTACCCATTAGTTTGGCTGCTATTGTAGAACTAAGTACTTAGCCCAGATAATTACTGACACATATGGACAAAAATTTATATATGTCAATGTATATTATAGCAGTATTTATAACAGTGAAAAAGTTAAATATAAACAAAATTCCCTTCAACAAGGAATACTGAAATACTATGCCATGGTATCTTAATGCTATATCTTACAGTACATTAGATAAAAAGAATGTGATAAACCTTATATGGGCATATCTGGAGAGATTTCTATGTTGCATTAGTGGGGAAAGAATATTTCAGAACTATACACACAATACCATTTCTGGCAAAAATCATAAAATGAAACCATATACTTTAGTGTTACATATATATGTGTGTAAATACTTAAACAGAGATCTTGAAGAACAAAGGGCAAACTATTTATTCCCTTTGGAAAGAAAAATACATTTCTGAACCTTCCTTTCAGTTTTGTTCCAAATCTAAACCTGTACTAAAAAATAGCCTTAAAAAGAGAATTGTAGGGCTTCCCTGGTGGTTCAACGGGTAAGGACACTGCCTTGCAGTGCAAGGGGCGCCGGTTCGATCCCTGGCCTGGGATCGAACGTGCCGCGGAGCGGCTGGACCGATGTGTCCAATTACCAAGCCAGAGCTCTGGGGCGCATGCGCCCAGAGCTGGTGCTCTGCGACAACAGAGGCCACCGCGACAGGAGGCCCACACGGGCCAAAGAACAAAGATGAATGAAAATAGACAAATGAAAGACCAATAGAAGTGGCCCACTCATCCTCCTCCCTCCTCAACCCGCCCCCCAAAATAAATAAATAAATCTTTTAAAAAAAAAGAGAGAATTGTAGGGCTTCCCTGGTGGTCCAGTGGGTAAGGACACCACCTTTCAGTGCAAGGGGCCCGGGTTCCATCCCTGGCCTGGGAAGATCCCATGTGCTGTGGAGTGGTTGGACTGATGTGTCCAACTACCCAGCTGGAGCTCTGGAGTGCATGCACCCAGAGCTGGTGCTCTGCGACGAGAGAGGCCACAATGATGGGAGGCCCACGCAGGCCAAAGAACAAAGATGGATGAAAATGGATAAATGAAAGATCGATAGAAGTGGCCAAAAAAAAAAAAAAAAAAAACCCTCAGGGGAAAAAAAAGAAAATTGCAGGTGGGTTTGAGGAAAGGTAGATGTGTGTTTTTCACTTAATATCTTTTGAAATTTTAAATGTTTACCATGAAATTTGCTCAAAGATTTTGTTTAATTAGGTAAATATATTTACAGTTTATAAGGTCAAGTGTTTCAGTAATAGCTGGAGACCCTCTTTTACTTTAAGGGACACATCTAAACTTTATTATACTTGAAATTATTTAAGAAAGTCTGTTTAATCCTTGGTCCTTCCTTTGTGGTAATTTGAAAAGCTTCAGGCATCATATCTGTGTTTAAAGGCAAGAAGAAAGTAGAAGTGAATGGTTCTGGCTGTGTGTGTCACTTAATATTATGGCATAAGAAATTCTTATAAACCCAATGAGGAAATTCTGCTTACATTTCACTGTGTATAACTCTTGTATATGCAGGGAAAGCTGTAAAGGTGGTTGTGAAAATTAGTATTTAATTTTACAAACTTTATGCTTAGACTGACCAGAGAAAAAAATTGTAAAGGGCAATTGGGTCAGCATCTCTCATGCCAAGTTTTTAAACTTTTACCTAACAACTGAAATTTTATATAGGCTTTGTTGATTCCATTTAACTGATAGCAATGTGTCTGTACTGTAGACATTTGCCAGAGAATATGATTTCTAACTCACTTACTCTAGAGAAGGATGCATAATTGTATGTGATTGTGGCTTAGAGAGCCAGTAATTAGGAAAACTTTACTGGAAGATATGGCCTGTCCATTCCAAATACTTTAAGCTCTATTCTGTAAATAAGCATCCAGCTTAGCACCATGCAGTCTACTGTCTCTCTCTTTTTGCTCTAAATTGTCTTTAAATTGCTTTACCCAAATTGGTCTTGGCAGTGATACCATCATTCATTCATGAAGAATATTACAAGAAACCACCCTGTGAAACTAATTACTATGTTTTCTTACAAATTATATATCTGCAGTGTTGCAAAATATAAAACTCTATCAATTAAACAATTGCTATGTTTTAAAACCTTTTTTTTTAGTTTAAGGATAAATGCTAAATAATTTTTTTTCTGTGAGATCATAGTTTTCAAGACCATGATTTATAATGCCTGCTTTTTGGTTGTCATATTGATGTGCTACAATTTATTTAACTAATTCTCTCCTGCTAAGCATGCAATGGTTTCCGATGTTTTTGCTATTATAAAGTTTCAAAGCACATCCTTGTCACTAAATCTTGTTGACCCTCATTGACTATTCCCAGAAATGGATCAATGGATAAGGATGGCTTTAAGTCTTTTAATTTGCAATGAAGTGGTATTTTAAGGGAAATGAGTGACATGAGCTGATAAAGAGGTGGTCAGGGAATATTTTATTGAAAGAATTTCAGTGATCAAAGAAACAGCAGTAAGCCTAATATACAACTTGGCACGGCAGATAAATTGATTTGGTAGGAGTGATGATAATTTTGGAAATTTGAGGATGGAAATGCATTCATAAAATATGCTAACAAGTAAGAAGGTGGGTCTGACAGAGGTGATGAACAAAATCTTGCATTGTAATTTGAATGTGTTTGACAGAGTTTGCAGCTGGTATAACATCTATGGTGCTATATGTCTAAGAGAGGAGGGTAATGCAAAAATAGTTTTGGAAGAAGCTTAACCGGACTACAGCACATGCAATGACATTAAGTTGTATGAAGAGGCCACTGGAATAATAGAGATATGACATGATATAACTGGGATTTGTGTTAACTTTCATGTCAGTACTATTTTTGTGTTTTCCCTTTAATATTTAGCCTTTTATTTTAATTAAGAAAGATATATGTGGGCAAAGTATATATGAATGTAAAAAGTGATGAGATGTTTGTATGTATAGAGTTGTATATCCTTTGACTACTCCTTCATAGTTCCTACAGCAATTTATTTTTTCTTCATATATAAAGAATCTTAACTGTTTCTATATGTATACACAGGCATGTGTGTGTCCTTAGCTACTCATTCCTATGCAGTGTACACATGCAGTACACATCAAAGGTTTTTAAATTATTTCTCAAAAGGAAATCAAATTATACATAAGTAAGTGAAACTGTTTTCTCATTCAGTAGTACGTCATGCAAGTCACTTGGGTCATCTGTAATAGTTCTATTTCTTTTCTTAGATTAAGCAAATTTTCACATAATGGATATTCCAAAATTTATTTCACAATCCTTCTTTCTGAGCATTGGCCACATCTTCAGTTTTTTGCCATTATGAACAAAGCTGCGTCACCCATTCTGGTTCATGACTGCATGTGACCTAATTAAGGAACTCTCCAGCCAATCCCATCTTGTTGACCCTCATTGACTATTCCCAGAAATGGATCAATGGATAAGGATGGCTTTAAGTCTTTTAATTTGCAATGAAGTGGTATTTTAAGGGAAATGAGTGACATGAGCTGATAAAGAGGTGGTCAGGGAATATTTTATTGAAAGAATTTCAGTGATCAAAGAAACAGCAGTAAGCCTAATATACAACTTGGCACGGCAGATAAATTGATTTGGTAGGAGTGATGATAATTTTGGAAATTTGAGGATGGAAATGCATTCATAAAATATGCTAACAAGTAAGAAGGTGGGTCTGACAGAGGTGATGAACAAAATCTTGCATTGTAATTTGAATGTGTTTGACAGAGTTTGCAGCTGGTATAACATCTATGGTGCTATATGTCTAAGAGAGGAGGGTAATGCAAAAATAGTTTTGGAAGAAGCTTAACCGGACTACAGCACATGCAATGACATTAAGTTGTATGAAGAGGCCACTGGAATAATAGAGATATGACATGATATAACTGGGATTTGTGTTAACTTTCATGTCAGTACTATTTTTGTGTTTTCCCTTTAATATTTAGCCTTTTATTTTAATTAAGAAAGATATATGTGGGCAAAGTATATATGAATGTAAAAAGTGATGAGATGTTTGTATGTATAGAGTTGTATATCCTTTGACTACTCCTTCATAGTTCCTACAGCAATTTATTTTTTCTTCATATATAAAGAATCTTAACTGTTTCTATATGTATACACAGGCATGTGTGTGTCCTTAGCTACTCATTCCTATGCAGTGTACACATGCAGTACACATCAAAGGTTTTTAAATTATTTCTCAAAAGGAAATCAAATTATACATAAGTAAGTGAAACTGTTTTCTCATTCAGTAGTACGTCATGCAAGTCACTTGGGTCATCTGTAATAGTTCTATTTCTTTTCTTAGATTAAGCAAATTTTCACATAATGGATATTCCAAAATTTATTTCACAATCCTTCTTTCTGAGCATTGGCCACATCTTCAGTTTTTTGCCATTATGAACAAAGCTGCGTCACCCATTCTGGTTCATGACTGCATGTGACCTAATTAAGGAACTCTCCAGCCAATCCCATCTGTATGCTCATGTCTACAACTGGCGTTTTGCTAGAAAGAAAGTCTAGTGGCCACTGTCATTTCACATCTTCATCACTGATTCTGTAATCTTAAATCTTGGTGTAAGGGGGGTTTCCATCACACCTGATACTAACTTCCAAAGTGGCAAGTTTCACTAGAAGCTACCAGATGACTTCAGAATGTGAGCTCCATGGGTGAAATGGATGTAGGCAAGAAGTAGATGGGAATATTTTTGTCCTTCCTATCTTTCCCTTGATGACTGTTCAGAAGGCGGTAGTTTAGAAAACTTCTCAATAGACATCACTTATGGTTGAGCAATGGGCTGTTTCTTGCGAGGCTATAGTTAGCTTAATAAAATAACACTCTATATACACTTTTCTTCTTTGCTAATTTTCTATTGCTCTGGAATTTCATATCCACTAACCAGTTAGTAGTAAAATTATGCCACAGTCTCTGTTTTGTGAAGAAATTTAGCTAAGGCTAAAGTATATAATATTTTGTTTATTGTGAGAAAGATGTGTGTGTGTGTGTGTCTGTGTGTGTCTGTGCATATGATTGATATTTCCAGATTACATTCTAAAAAGGTTGCTCATGTTTTCACCATCATTGCTTGAACACCCTTTGCTCTATATTCCTATTAATTCAATGGGGTATTATAGCTGTATAAAAAACATTTGGAGGACAAGAGTATGTGAAAACAAACAAACAAACACATTGCCACTTTATATTTTTGCAAATAATTGGAAATCAAATTATACATAAGTAAGTGAAACTGTTTTCTCATTCAGTAGTACGTCATGCAAGTCACTTGGGTCATCTGTAATAGTTCTATTTCTTTTCTTAGATTAAGCAAATTTTCACATAATGGATATTCCAAAATTTATTTCACAATCCTTCTTTCTGAGCATTGGCCACATCTTCAGTTTTTTGCCATTATGAACAAAGCTGCGTCACCCATTCTGGTTCATGACTGCATGTGACCTAATTAAGGAACTCTCCAGCCAATCCCATCTGTATGCTCATGTCTACAACTGGCGTTTTGCTAGAAAGAAAGTCTAGTGGCCACTGTCATTTCACATCTTCATCACTGATTCTGTAATCTTAAATCTTGGTGTAAGGGGGGTTTCCATCACACCTGATACTAACTTCCAAAGTGGCAAGTTTCACTAGAAGCTACCAGATGACTTCAGAATGTGAGCTCCATGGGTGAAATGGATGTAGGCAAGAAGTAGATGGGAATATTTTTGTCCTTCCTATCTTTCCCTTGATGACTGTTCAGAAGGCGGTAGTTTAGAAAACTTCTCAATAGACATCACTTATGGTTGAGCAATGGGCTGTTTCTTGCGAGGCTATAGTTAGCTTAATAAAATAACACTCTATATACACTTTTTCTTCTTTGCTAATTTTCTATTGCTCTGGAATTTCATATCCACTAACCAGTTAGTAGTAAAATTATGCCACAGTCTCTGTTTTGTGAAGAAATTTAGCTAAGGCTAAAGTATATAATATTTTGTTTATTGTGAGAAAGATGTGTGTGTGTGTGTGTCTGTGTGTGTCTGTGCATATGATTGATATTTCCAGATTACATTCTAAAAAGGTTGCTCATGTTTTCACCATCATTGCTTGAACACCCTTTGCTCTATATTCCTATTAATTCAATGGGGTATTATAGCTGTATAAAAAACATTTGGAGGACAAGAGTATGTGAAAACAAACAAACAAACACATTGCCACTTTAAATTTGTTTTATCTAACTATTGGTAAATCATAACATTTTAATTTTACTTCAAGATGATCTTTTTCTGTGAAATGTCTATGTATATTCTCTATATTTCAAATGAAAATTTGTGGTCATCTTGTCAATAGGCAAGGTGTCTTTGTGTATTACAAATAGTAACATTGGTCATTAAATTTACTTTTTTTCTATTTATGAGTGTTTTTATCATAGCTTTGACCAGTTACTATTTTTAATCTTTATATTTCCAAACTGGCTTTATTTATTTTGTGGCTTTTAGAATCACAGAAATCTCTTCTAGTCTGTGAACCATGAGATGACCCCTGATTGTATCTTCTTGATGGTTTGGAAGAGCTTAATGTTTTGCATTATTTGAATTTGCTTTTAATATATTTATAATATTTGATTTTGTAAATGTGAGAATCTGGGCATTTTTTCCCAGAAGGATTACTAGCTTTGCCAGAACTATTTTATTGAGACATTTTCCTATTGAATGACTGCCTTTACTTAGCATATATACATCCATACAGAGGGGTATACTTCTGGATTAGCTACTCAGTTCTGATCCTGTATGTAATTTTCTATACTAATATCATATTGTTTTGATCACAGTGACTTTACAGCATATATTGTTGCTGGCTAGGTACTTTTCCCCTTTACTGTTCCTCCATTTGAAATGTTAAATTATTTAATCTAGTTCTTCACAGAAAAGGTCTTCCTTTGGTATTCTGATTAGACTTGCAATTAACTCTTATAGTAACTATGGAAGACTTGCCATTTTATGATATATTTATGTATAATTTTCTGTAATGTATTCCTTTTAAATACATTCTTATGAAGTAAATTTTTCTTATTACTGTAAATGAAATTACTCTCTTTTATTACTCTTATTATAAGAATACAGAAAAGCTGTGTATGCTCTTACATTTGACTTTTATCCAGCCATCTTACAAAAAATTATCATTCAATCTAGTCATTTCCACTAGATTCCATTGGGTTATCATAAAAAACTTAGTATATTTTCTAGATTGTAACTTTATAGTTATTACACTTATGAAAATTTTCAATAAAATATTAAGTAAAAACTGTACTAATCACTTTTTAGTATCTAATTTAAAATAAGAGAAGACTGGTATCTCAGCATTTAGAATAATATTTGCTAAAGGCTTGGAGCAATTGTTTTTATTCATCTATTCCCCTATTACAAAGAATGGAGGCTGAATTTGATCTGAAGCCTTTCCAACATCTAATGATATGATCCAACCTTTTTTCCAAAGTTTTAATAAAAGTTTTCAATTATACTTGAGCATTAGTACAATGAACACATGCCTAACGTCTACACTTACTCAATAGCTATTAACATTTTACCATATTTGCTTGATATCCACATTTCTATTTTATGTGTATCTGTTATATGTATATATAAAGGGACCACTTGAAAGTAAGTGGTAGACATCATAATACTTCATCTCATGGACATCTTAATAATAAGTGTTTTTTATACAAAAATATAATATAATTATTACAGTTAAGAAAATTGATAGTCTTATGTCATCTAATATTCAGTGTATATTCTATTTTCTCTATTTTATATATACTCTTTTGAATATCACTAATGAGATAAAATTTATAATCCATTGTATTTTTTCATTTTAGAGGAACAGTTCAGTGTTTCTCAGTAAATTTACAGTTGTACACAACCAGCAGAGTTCAGTTTTAAAATATTTCCATCACATCAAAAAGATCTCTGGTACCCATAATCTTTTAGTATCTGCCTCTTAACTTGCTTCCGGTCCCACTAATATTTCTCTATAGATTGATCTCTTCTGACCATCTCATATAAATGGAATAATACAATATGAGATAGTTTGTGACAAGATCAGTTCACTTAGTGAAATGCTTCCGTGGTTCATCAATGTAGTAAAAAATATTAACAATTTATCATTTTATTAACAAAGAGTATTCTATTGTATGGTTGTACCATAATGTGTTTATGTATTTATCAGTGTGTGATTGTTAGTGTTATTTCCACTTTTTTGCTACTGTGAATAATGTTACTATGAACATTCACGTAGAATCTTTGTGTAAGCATATATTTTTAATTTTCAATAAAATATTAAGTAAAAACTGTACTAATCACTTTTTAGTATCTAATTTAAAATAAGAGAAGACTGGTATCTCAGCATTTAGAATAATATTTGCTAAAGGCTTGGAGCAATTGTTTTTATTCATCTATTCCCCTATTACAAAGAATGGAGGCTGAATTTGATCTGAAGCCTTTCCAACATCTAATGATATGATCCAACCTTTTTTCCAAAGTTTTAATAAAAGTTTTCAATTATACTTGAGCATTAGTACAATGAACACATGCCTAACGTCTACACTTACTCAATAGCTATTAACATTTTACCATATTTGCTTGATATCCACATTTCTATTTTATGTGTATCTGTTATATGTATATATAAAGGGACCACTTGAAAGTAAGTGGTAGACATCATAATACTTCATCTCATGGACATCTTAATAATAAGTGTTTTTTATACAAAAATATAATATAATTATTACAGTTAAGAAAATTGATAGTCTTATGTCATCTAATATTCAGTGTATATTCTATTTTCTCTATTTTATATATACTCTTTTGAATATCACTAATGAGATAAAATTTATAATCCATTGTATTTTTTCATTTTAGAGGAACAGTTCAGTGTTTCTCAGTAAATTTACAGTTGTACACAACCAGCAGAGTTCAGTTTTAAAATATTTCCATCACATCAAAAAGATCTCTGGTACCCATAATCTTTTAGTATCTGCCTCTTAACTTGCTTCCGGTCCCACTAATATTTCTCTATAGATTGATCTCTTCTGACCATCTCATATAAATGGAATAATACAATATGAGATAGTTTGTGACAAGATCAGTTCACTTAGTGAAATGCTTCCGTGGTTCATCAATGTAGTAAAAAATATTAACAATTTATCATTTTATTAACAAAGAGTATTCTATTGTATGGTTGTACCATAATGTGTTTATGTATTTATCAGTGTGTGATTGTTAGTGTTATTTCCACTTTTTTGCTACTGTGAATAATGTTACTATGAACATTCACGTAGAATCTTTGTGTAAGCATATATTTTTAATTTTCTTGGGTAGATACCTAAGAGTAGAATTATTGGGTCATGTAATAAATTTATTCTCTGATAACCTAAAATATAAAATATTTAGGGCTAAATATGACCAAGTATGTAAGACTTGTAGACTGAATTTACAAAACATTGCTGAGAGGAATTAAAAGAATGGAGCGATATATTGTGTCACTTCTTAAAGGATGAGATGATTCCACAGTGTTTAAGAAGTCATTTATTTCCAAAATTATATATATATATATATATATATATATATATATATATATTTTTATTTATATGTATATTCCTCCTAACTCCAATAAACATTCAAGTAGAGTTTATATAAAATTGACAAGCCATTTCTAGATTTTATGTGGAAGTAGAAAGGACTTAGGCAAAACAACCTTGAGAAAAAACAACATTGGAATATTCACACTTCAAGTTTATTTTAAAACTTCCTTGATAAAGACTATGTTAGCAATAAGATAAACAGTTTAATGGAACACAATAGAGTGTCCAGGAAGAGACCCTTATGTGGTCAATAGATTGACAGCAAAAATCCAAAGGCAATTCATGGAAGAAAGGATCATCCTTTTAACAAGTTCTGCTCTACCAAAAAAAAAAAAGAAAAAAGCATTTTAATCTGTAACTTGGACCATATGCACACATTCAGTCATAATGAATCATAAACAGAAGAGTTGTACAACTTCAAGAAGAAAATAAATAGAAACATTTTATGATCTCTGTTTAGGCAATTATGTATGAGTTTATATAACAAGAAAAGCCTGGTCCATATATATTTTTTTTTAATATTTGGACTTAATCAAAAGTAATATCTAGGGCTTCCCTGGTGGTCCAGTGGGTAAGGACACCACCTTGCAGTGCAAGGGGTGCCGGTTCTATCTTGGACTGGGAAGATCCCACGTGCCATGGAGTGGCTGGACCAATGAGTTCAACTACTGAGCCAGAGCTCTGGAGCGCATTCACAGCAACAGAGGCCACTGCGATGGGAGGCCCACATGGGCCAAGGAGCAAAGATGGATGAAAATAGATAAATGAAAGACCAATAGAAGTTCCCCTCTGCCAAAAGTAACATCTAGTGTTTAAAAACTATAATTAAAAGATAAGCCACAAACATGGATTTTTATCAGAATATGTAATATACTCTTAAAGGAATTAACACATCAAACAAAGTTTTAAAAATGTAAAAATATTTAACAGATACCTCACCATTAAAGGTATTTGAATAGAAAATAAACATTTTCAATGATTCTCTTTAGTCGTTAGGTAAATAAAAATTAAAATGACAATGAAATGACATGAAGTACCTATTAGAATGTCAAAAGATTTAGAATGCCCATACCCAGTGTCGTCAAGGACATGAAGCAGCTGGTAACCCCATATATTGTAGTGCAACCGCATGGAAAATAGTTCAGTAGTTTATTTAAAAATTAAGTGCACATTCACCGTATGTCTCAACTCAGCAGTCCAATTCTTTTCCCAAATCAAGGCAAGTGTTTATGCAACAGTTGTATACCAGTATTAAGAGAAGTTTTTTCATAATTACAAATACTTTGTAATTTATAGTCAAAATATGCAAATGACCCAGATATCCCTCAATACATGAATGGATAAATGAAATATGGTAGATACATGGAGCTGTACTTAACATTAAAACGTAATAACCATCAAAAATTGATGCACATCAAAACATGGATGAATCTAAAAATAATTATGCTGAATAAAAGAAGTCAGGAAAAAAGGACATGCAATTACATTTGTGTAAAATTCTATCAAATTTGAACAAATCTATAGTTATTCTATATATTCTGTTATCTCTAGAAATTAGTTTAGTAGTTGTCTGGAAATGATGTGTGTAGAGAGCAGTGGTTGGGTATAGCAAGAACTGGTGATTCCCAAGGGACATGAGATATGTTCAGAGGATGATGAACAAACTCATTTATTTACTAACATTGTTAGAGTTTCTGGTGTATTCTTAGCAAATTGTACACTTTAAATATATGCAGTTTATTGTATATCATTTATCCCTCAATAGTGCTATGAAAAAAAAAGATTAGGACCAAGGTGAATAAGACAGAAGGTGGTTGAGGAAGTTTTTTTTTTTTTTGTATATGAGTATATATGTTATATTTAGTCTTTTAAATTTCTCCTCATATGTTATAAAATACATACACTTATATGCTGTTGTTGATAGGTGTTTATCTTGCTCCTCCAATAGTCCAGCAATTTTGTTTCACTAAGTACTGTGATTATTTTTTCCTTATTTTGAAGATCATATTAGGCTCCCTGAGATAGACTACCGTTGTTCTTTTGTTCACTGGGGTTATTACTGTTGGAGTGTTTTATATTGTAGATATTCTTCTGATAATGAGAAGCAAAAAGGTCTTCTAAGGAAAAGGACTGATTTTTGTTGAGAATCCAGAATACCCTAGAGTGGCATCCTTCTAGGCTCCAAGGCAGGAAGACTCAGCATCCTTAACCTTTCAGAGTTCAAGGAGATCCTTGATCCTTTTGAAGTTCAAGCATACTCAGTGGCAACTGCTCTATAAGAGGTTCGCAGTCTCTAATTTGAAAACATACCTGAATGTATTGCCTTCTCATCCTCGTTTCTGTGACATGATGTTCTCCATTCTGCAGTCTTCCTTAAACAATTCTGGGAAGGTAGCCCTTTATTAAATCTTGACAAGATTCCAGCAGAGTCCAACACACAGCAATACCATTTCCTATGTGTTCAAACTGCTGTTTGGCACTGGAGTGTGTCACTTACTATAGATAAATACAGTGTTGAAATAACTTTTCAGATGTTTCAAGAAATTTGTTTTTGAGAAAAGATAGTGGTCTAGTTTATGATGGCCTAAATAGTTTTGGCCTAAATGGTTTGCAAACTCTAAAGATCACACCAGAGAGAGCAATGCTGTCTATGTACTCATAAGACTTTTCATTAAAGCATTGCTTAAAAATATAATTAGTCTTTTTAATGTATAATGGAATGTTGAACTCACAGTCTGTTGGCAATTAAAATGAGACCTTATTTGTCTTTTAACATAGTGTTATATTCTTGCATAATTAAGTAAGGACTGATGTCGGTTATGTGATAGACAGTAAGCTTATCCAACATGACTGAGATAGATTCCCATGAAGACAGGCTTTGCTGTTTTTATGTACAAGGGGTATGAGTAGACCATATCAGCAACATTTAATTATCTCTAGGTAATTACTCATTTGAGGAACACAACTTTTCAGAGAACAGAAAAGACGACAGACAATACAATTACTATTTGTCTGGGTATGCCGTTTGGTGGCGAAACCATAATTAGTTTTTTAGTAACTTTGCATGAAGTGATTTTAAAAATAACATGGAGGAGTTAAATGAGTGTATTTAAAAGCAGAAAATTTGAATGTGATTGTTCTTTTGTTCACTGGGGTTATTACTGTTGGAGTGTTTTATATTGTAGATATTCTTCTGATAATGAGAAGCAAAAAGGTCTTCTAAGGAAAAGGACTGATTTTTGTTGAGAATCCAGAATACCCTAGAGTGGCATCCTTCTAGGCTCCAAGGCAGGAAGACTCAGCATCCTTAACCTTTCAGAGTTCAAGGAGATCCTTGATCCTTTTGAAGTTCAAGCATACTCAGTGGCAACTGCTCTATAAGAGGTTCGCAGTCTCTAATTTGAAAACATACCTGAATGTATTGCCTTCTCATCCTCGTTTCTGTGACATGATGTTCTCCATTCTGCAGTCTTCCTTAAACAATTCTGGGAAGGTAGCCCTTTATTAAATCTTGACAAGATTCCAGCAGAGTCCAACACACAGCAATACCATTTCCTATGTGTTCAAACTGCTGTTTGGCACTGGAGTGTGTCACTTACTATAGATAAATACAGTGTTGAAATAACTTTTCAGATGTTTCAAGAAATTTGTTTTTGAGAAAAGATAGTGGTCTAGTTTATGATGGCCTAAATAGTTTTGGCCTAAATGGTTTGCAAACTCTAAAGATCACACCAGAGAGAGCAATGCTGTCTATGTACTCATAAGACTTTTCATTAAAGCATTGCTTAAAAATATAATTAGTCTTTTTAATGTATAATGGAATGTTGAACTCACAGTCTGTTGGCAATTAAAATGAGACCTTATTTGTCTTTTAACATAGTGTTATATTCTTGCATAATTAAGTAAGGACTGATGTCGGTTATGTGATAGACAGTAAGCTTATCCAACATGACTGAGATAGATTCCCATGAAGACAGGCTTTGCTGTTTTTATGTACAAGGGGTATGAGTAGACCATATCAGCAACATTTAATTATCTCTAGGTAATTACTCATTTGAGGAACACAACTTTTCAGAGAACAGAAAAGACGACAGACAATACAATTACTATTTGTCTGGGTATGCCGTTTGGTGGCGAAACCATAATTAGTTTTTTAGTAACTTTGCATGAAGTGATTTTAAAAATAACATGGAGGAGTTAAATGAGTGTATTTAAAAGCAGAAAATTTGAATGTGAGTTAACTTTATAATATTGGCTGATTTTTAAGACAAAAGTATGAGTGGTAATTTCTCAGATTTAAACTAAAAGCTAATCAGAGTTTTACAAAGAAAGTCACTTAAAATGCAGTTTCATGAAACATTCTGAAAACCCAGTAGGACATTCCATTATGTATATTTTCTAGTCTTACTTGTAGGCTAAATTTTAAATTTGTACATGTCACTTTAATTACAAGAGCTCAGTTTTCTCTGTTTAATATTATACTTCTAGAACAATGCATAATTATCTATATTTTGCTTGCTACATCAAGCTTATTAATGTACTTCTACCAGCATACCACTGGAGGAGGGAATGACAAACTAACCAGTATACTTGTCACGCAAGCCTCATTAAACTTATAAAAGACAAAAAATATAGGATACCGAAAGATGAGTCCCCCAGGTCAGAAGGTTTCTAAAATGTCCCTGGGAAAAAGAGGAGGACAACCACTAATAGCCTCAGAATGGATAAAGCAGCTGGGCCAAAGCAGAAACAATGCTCAGTTGTGTATGTGTCTGGTAATGAAAGTAAAATCCATGCTGCAAAGAACAGTATTGCACAGGAACCTGGAATGTTAGGTCCATAAATCAAGGTAAATTGGACTTGCTCAAGCAGGAGATGATAAAATTAAACATTGACATCTCAGCAATCAGTGAACTATATAATAGATGGAAATGGGCAAATTTAATTCAAGTGACCATTATATCTGCTACCATGGGCAAGAATCCCTTAGAAGAAATGGAGTAGCCCTCACATTCAACAAGAGTCCACAATGCAGTACTTGAGTGCAAACTCAAAAACAATAGAATGATCTCAGTTTGTTTCCAAGGCAACCCATTCAAAATCAGTTATTCAAGTCTATGCTCCTACCACCCATGCCAAAAAAGCAGAGGTGGATCATTTCTATGATGACATAGAAGACCTTCTAGAACTAAAAAAAAAATCTGGATGCCAGGAAGTCCTACCACCTAAGATTTAGTAACTTTGCATGAAGTGATTTTAAAAATAACATGGAGGAGTTAAATGAGTGTATTTAAAAGCAGAAAATTTGAATGTGAGTTAACTTTATAATATTGGCTGATTTTTAAGACAAAAGTATGAGTGGTAATTTCTCAGATTTAAACTAAAAGCTAATCAGAGTTTTACAAAGAAAGTCACTTAAAATGCAGTTTCATGAAACATTCTGAAAACCCAGTAGGACATTCCATTATGTATATTTTCTAGTCTTACTTGTAGGCTAAATTTTAAATTTGTACATGTCACTTTAATTACAAGAGCTCAGTTTTCTCTGTTTAATATTATACTTCTAGAACAATGCATAATTATCTATATTTTGCTTGCTACATCAAGCTTATTAATGTACTTCTACCAGCATACCACTGGAGGAGGGAATGACAAACTAACCAGTATACTTGTCACGCAAGCCTCATTAAACTTATAAAAGACAAAAAATATAGGATACCGAAAGATGAGTCCCCCAGGTCAGAAGGTTTCTAAAATGTCCCTGGGAAAAAGAGGAGGACAACCACTAATAGCCTCAGAATGGATAAAGCAGCTGGGCCAAAGCAGAAACAATGCTCAGTTGTGTATGTGTCTGGTAATGAAAGTAAAATCCATGCTGCAAAGAACAGTATTGCACAGGAACCTGGAATGTTAGGTCCATAAATCAAGGTAAATTGGACTTGCTCAAGCAGGAGATGATAAAATTAAACATTGACATCTCAGCAATCAGTGAACTATATAATAGATGGAAATGGGCAAATTTAATTCAAGTGACCATTATATCTGCTACCATGGGCAAGAATCCCTTAGAAGAAATGGAGTAGCCCTCACATTCAACAAGAGTCCACAATGCAGTACTTGAGTGCAAACTCAAAAACAATAGAATGATCTCAGTTTGTTTCCAAGGCAACCCATTCAAAATCAGTTATTCAAGTCTATGCTCCTACCACCCATGCCAAAAAAGCAGAGGTGGATCATTTCTATGATGACATAGAAGACCTTCTAGAACTAAAACAAACAAAAAAGATGTATGTTCTATTCATCATTAGGGATTAGAATGCAAAAACAGGAAGTCAAGAGATAGCTGGAGAAACAGGCGGGTTTTGCCTTGGAGAACAAGATGGAGCCGGACAAAGGCTAAGTGAATTCTGCCAGGAGAATTCACTGGTCATAGCAAATATCCTTTTTCAACAACACAAGAGACAACTTTACACATGGACATCACTAGATGGTCAGTAGAAAAATCAAATTGGTAGTCAAAGATGGAGAAGCTGTCAGCAAAAGCAAGGCCTGAAGCTGGCTGGCTCAGATCATTAGATTCTCATAGCAATAAACAGTTTTAAACTAAGGAAAGTGGTAAAAACCACTAGGCCAGCCAGTAGGACTTAAGTCCCCTATGGAGATGTAGTGGAGGTGGCAAATATATTGAAGAGTTTAGATCTAGTAACCAGTGTGCCTGAAGAACCATGGATGGAAGGTAGCAAACAAACTCTTCCCAAATTACAAAAAAAAGGCAAAAAGGCAAAGTGATTATCCAAAGAGGCTTTAGGAATAGCTGAAGAAAAAAGAGAAGTGAAAGGCAAGGGAGAAAGGGAAAGGTACACCCAACTAAATGCAGAGTTCCATGAACAATGCATAAAAATAGAGGAAAATGACATAAGGGGGAAAACTAGTGATGTCTTCAGGAAAACTGGAAATATCAAGGGAACATTTTGTCCAAAGATGGGCACAACAGAGGACGGAAATGGTAGAGTCCTAGTAGAAGGAGATCAAGGAGAGATGGAAAGAATACACTGAAAAACTGTACAAAAAAAGGTCTTAATGAACCAAATAACTATGATGGTCAGTGACCCATATCCAGACATTTTGGAGTATGAAGTTAAGTGTGCCTTAGAAAGTACTGCTGTGACTAAATCCAGTGGGTGCAATGGAATTCCAGTACAGCAATTCACAAACCTAAAATTCACAAACCTAGTCATCAAAGTGTTGCACTCAATGTGCCAACAAATCTGGAAGACCCAGCAGTGGCCACAGGACTGGAAAAGGTCATTCTTCATCCCAGTTCCCAAGAAGGGCAGTACTAAAGAAGGATCAAACCATCAGAAAATTGCACTAATCTCCCATGCTAGTTGAGTTTGTACAGTCAAAGTTGGTTGTGTATGTTCAGTGCCTCATGCGTGTTCAACTCTTTATGGCCCCATAGACTATAGCATGCCAGGCATTCTTATTTTTTTTTCCTTTATTTTAAAGATTTTACAGAGTTTTGTTGTTCACCAACATGTATGTTCCCAGATCATTCATATGCATATCCTTGGCCAGGCATTCTTTACTGTCTGAGCTACCAGGAGGCTTCCCTTGTAACTCACTTGGTAAAGAACCTATCTGCAGTGCAAGAAAGCTGGGTTCAGTTCACAGGTCAGAAAGATCTCCTGGAGAAGGAAATGGAAACCCACTCCAGTATTCTTGCCTGGAAAATCCCATGGACAGAGGATGCTGGCAGGCTATAATCCATGGGCTTGCAAGAGTCAGACACAATTTAGCAACTAAACCACAAACCTATGCTAGTAAGATCATGCTTAAAATCTTGCATGCTAAGCTTCAACATTACACAAGCCAAGAACTTCCAGACATCCATGCTCAGTCTATAAAAGACAGAAGGACCAGAGATCAAATTGAGAATGTTTCCTTGGCCATAGAAAGCAACAAAAATCTACCTCTGTTTCATTGATTATGCTAAAGCCTTTGACTGTGTAGATTATAGCAAACTATGTGTGTAAGCTCTTAAAGAGAGGAAAATACTTTTACCCCCCTGTTTCCCTTGATTAAATTTTCTAGCCCTTTACTGTTAAAAGAGGAAATGGTAGAGTCCTAGTAGAAGGAGATCAAGGAGAGATGGAAAGAATACACTGAAAAACTGTACAAAAAGATCTTAATGAACCAAATAACTATGATGGTCAGTGACCCATATCCAGACATTTTGGAGTATGAAGTTAAGTGTGCCTTAGAAAGTACTGCTGTGACTAAATCCAGTGGGTGCAATGGAATTCCAGTACAGCAATTCACAAACCTAAAATTCACAAACCTAGTCATCAAAGTGTTGCACTCAATGTGCCAACAAATCTGGAAGACCCAGCAGTGGCCACAGGACTGGAAAAGGTCATTCTTCATCCCAGTTCCCAAGAAGGGCAGTACTAAAGAAGGATCAAACCATCAGAAAATTGCACTAATCTCCCATGCTAGTTGAGTTTGTACAGTCAAAGTTGGTTGTGTATGTTCAGTGCCTCATGCGTGTTCAACTCTTTATGGCCCCATAGACTATAGCATGCCAGGCATTCTTATTTTTTTTTCCTTTATTTTAAAGATTTTACAGAGTTTTGTTGTTCACCAACATGTATGTTCCCAGATCATTCATATGCATATCCTTGGCCAGGCATTCTTTACTGTCTGAGCTACCAGGAGGCTTCCCTTGTAACTCACTTGGTAAAGAACCTATCTGCAGTGCAAGAAAGCTGGGTTCAGTTCACAGGTCAGAAAGATCTCCTGGAGAAGGAAATGGAAACCCACTCCAGTATTCTTGCCTGGAAAATCCCATGGACAGAGGATGCTGGCAGGCTATAATCCATGGGCTTGCAAGAGTCAGACACAATTTAGCAACTAAACCACAAACCTATGCTAGTAAGATCATGCTTAAAATCTTGCATGCTAAGCTTCAACATTACACAAGCCAAGAACTTCCAGACATCCATGCTCAGTCTATAAAAGACAGAAGGACCAGAGATCAAATTGAGAATGTTTCCTTGGCCATAGAGAAAGCAACAAAAAAAATCTACCTCTGTTTCATTGATTATGCTAAAGCCTTTGACTGTGTAGATTATAGCAAACTATGTGTGGTAAGGTCTTAAAGGGAGAGGAATACCATACTTTCTTACCTGCCTCCTGAGAAACCTGTTTGTGGGTCAAGAAGCAACAGTTAGAATCCTGTATGGAACAATTGTTTGGTTCAGGATTGAGAAAGGAGTATGCCAGGGTTGTCTGTTGTCACCCTGTTTATTTAACTTAAAAGGAGAGTACATCATGAGAAATACCAGACTGGATGAATTACAAACTGGAATCAAGATAAGAGGGAGAAACATCAACAAGCTCAGATATGTGGATGATACCACACTAATGGCAGAAAGCAAAGAGGAATTAAAGAGCATCTTGATGAAGTTCAAGCAGAGAGAGAGAGCCAGCTTTCATGTGTTTAATGAAAGCAAAATATTAAAAAAAAACAATAAATCATGGCATCCAGCCCCACCACTTCATGGCAAACAGAAGGGGAAAAGGTACAAGAGAGTAAAAATCTGGCTTAAAACTAGATATTAAAAAAATAAGATTACAGAATCTAGCCTCATTACTTCATAGCAAATAGAAGGGAAAAAGAGGAAACAGTGACAGATTTCCTCTTCTTGGTCTCTAAAATCACTGCAAATGATGGCTGAAGCCATGAAATCAGAAGATGATTGCTTCTGAGCAGGAAAAGTATGACAAACCTGGACAGTGTTTTATAAAGACATCACTGGTGACAGAGTCTTTATAGTCAAGGCTATGGTCTTCCCAGTGTCCTCATGTATGGTTATAAGAGCTAGACCATAGTGAAGACAGAGCAACAAAAATTGATGCCTTCAAACTGTGGCGCTGGAGAAGACTCTTGAGGGTTCCTTGGACAGCTAACAGGTCAAACCAGTCAATTTTAAAGGAAATCAACCCTGAATACATATTGGCAGGATTGAAACTGAAGCTCCAGAATTTTGGTCACCTGATGTGAACAACTGATTCATTGAAAATGTCCATGATGCTGGGAAATATTGAGGACAGAAGGAGAGGGCATCAGAGGGTGAGATGGCTGGATGCCATCACTGATGCAATGGACATGAACTGGAGAAACCTTGGGAGATGGTGAGGGACAGGGAGGCCTGGCATGCTGCAGTCCATGAGGTCTCAAGGAGTCAGACATAAGTGGGCAACTGAACAACAACCACCAGTATTAATGGAGGAAGAAAAATCAGCATTATTGTGAAATGTGTATATATGTTAAGCTCAACACATGTTTTTTTTTATTAAATTTATTTTTATTTTCCCTTTATAGAGTTTTGTTGTTTACTGCTATACATAAACCCAAATCATTCATAGGTATACACTTGACGCCCCCCGACTTGATTCTCCCTCTCGTCTCCCTCCCCATCACATAGCCCCAGTGTAAATTTCCTTAGTCTTACAGCAGAGTCACATCAGTTGTCTCTTTTACATATGGTAATGTACGTTTCCATGTTACTCTTTCCATATATCTCACACATTCCTCCCACTCCTGATGTCCACAAATCTGTTCTCTATGTCTGATTATCTATTGTGGCTCTGCATATACATTTATAAGTACTATCTTTCTAGATTCCATATATATGCCAATGCACGTCTTGAAGTAGAAAGATTGCCAGTATTTCATTTTACAAAGTAGAAAATCTTTTTTCAAAATGTACATTGAATAATTGAAATGAAAAGATGGATTACTCCACTTATACATTTCAATTTTGGATTAAATTAGCTTTTTCTAGGTAAAAAAGTATTTGATTTATCACTAATACTTCTCTCAACCATAATACCAAAGACTAAAGGCTGTTACCTTTGAACTACATAGAGATTTGTCCTCTCTCATACTCCTGTTAAAACTATGACTCTAGTTAAATACAGCCTTCTGCTTGTATCATACCTGTACCTACACAGCTGAACACAGGTGAAGACATATGGGCTCTGCTTTCCCACTTTCCCAACTGACTATTTTAAGTGTCTTTTCTCAAATCTTAATCCTTGCTTCCAATAGTAGCCTTCAGAAGAGAATTTTTATAAATTCCTACCACTGTAGATTCTGAATACACATATACCTTTATTAGCACCAGGAATCTACCTTGTCCAAATTCTGTTCTGAATGAAACACCATCCCAAATAAGGCCACATCTTTGTGCATAGGAACCCTTCTTCTCTTGCATGATGAGTGAGTATTGATTTTTACTTTAGCAATTCTTCCCTCTTTGTCCTACATTATCATTCTTCCATCTTAAGAAAAAGTATACAAACTTGGAAATAAGGTAAGATTACATTGTGCTTTCCTAAAGTTATACTAGCATATTTTCTAATACCATCTAACACTTCAGAGTTAATTTCCCTAGAAAAGTTTTATTTAAGAAACTTTCAAACATATTGCAAATTAAAAGGATTTTATAGTAAAAATAACACATTTATAGTCAAAATCCTATGATTAATATTTACTATACTTGCTTACTTGAATACTAATCCAATGTTTGGCCTCAGTATCTATCTCTTTACTGATTTTAGTGCACTTTAAAATAGGTTATTAAAAATATATAATTTTGTTTGATGTACTATTTACTATTGATTATAGCCCCACACTTATAAAGTTTGATGTCCATTTGTAGAAGATTGATAAATTGTAAATTATTTTTATCTGGAAAGATAAAAAAGGATTTCTATCCAATAGGGGAGAAAATGACACCAAAGATTATAGTTTAATTACTATAATATATCAGTCTGTTTTGTGTGTAACTTTGCAATCTTACCCCATATATATATATTTTTTAAAACATTTATTTATTTATTTATTTATTTATTTTGGTGGAAATGGGGAGGGAGGGGGGTGGGCGGGCCACTTCCGCTGGTCTTTCATTTGTCTAGTTTCATCCATCTTTGTTCTTTGGCCCGTGTGGGCCTCCCATAGCGGTGGCCTCTGTTGTCGCAGAGCACCGACTCTGGGCGCATGCGCTCCAGAGCTCCGGTTCGGTAATTGGACACACTGGTCCAGCCGCTCCGTGGCACGTGGGATCCTCCCAGGCCAGGGATCGAACCGGCCTCCCTTGCAAGGCGGTGTCCTTACCCACTGGACCACCAGGGAAGCCCCACATATTTTATATTTTACAATATAACGGTATATTCTGTTTTTTATCTAAGCTTTCGTTTTACTGAATCTTCTTTATCATTATACTGTTTCTCTCATTATTAAGTTAAAAAAAGAACTGATAGTAGCTTTATGTTTGTATGAGATTAGATTTTTAACTTTTTAATGTTTATATTTTCACACCCTCAATCATATATTTTTCACTATCAGATGAATATGTTATGATTTCTCCCTAAAATAACCTTCTTTTGACTGCACTTGCCGATTTAACAGTTACTTCATTTCTTTCTGCTTTTTAGCAAGACTCATCAAAAAATTAATGTTCCCTGTGTTCCTTTTTGAACTCACACCAATTAGGTTATATCCCTCACCTCTCCATCAAACTATCTTATCAAGATTCCCAGTCCTCTACAGAATATGTAATTCAGTTACCACATCTCACATTTTACCCAGCGGCAGTGTTTCACACTATTTATCTTCCCATTGCCTTTGGAAAGCATTCATCTTGACTTCCAGTCCACCGTTTTCTCCTGGTGTTTTTCTCCTTCACTGGATGCCCTTCTTAATCTCCTCGGCTGCTTGTTTCTCTTCTCTGAGACCCCTGAATAATGGTTGGTCCAGAGTAAGTCTGAGATATATGCATGCATCTTAATGGATTTCACATGTGCTATACTTTAAAGTTGTATGTAATCAAATACAATGACACTTTAAAAAACATCAACCGGCTACGGGCTATTTTAGTAATGAGCAGTTGGTTTGTTGCATTCTGCATTTAAGAGTACTTATCTCCAGTAATGCAGTCAGTCCCAGAGAAGCTGGATGAAGCCCTGGGGAAAGTTCTCTTTTCTTTTTCAAGGACAGAGCATCCTGGCATGGATTCACTGTGGGAGAGAGGCCATGGAAACATTGGTTCGGCCGTGTCAGGTGAGCTAGATGACCCTTGAAAATCTGGGGGAGAGGATATAAATCTCGGGAGGGAGCCGTACCCACATCTGCAACAGATCTCCAAGGTAAAGAGTACTTACCTCTACACAAACCTTAGTCAAGTAGCAGTGGATTTAAATTATATGACTCCATAAATTAAATTTACTATACTGAAATTGATAATTAAGTACTAATCTACCTTATTTAAAAATAAATTTGAACTTTATTCTAACCCTACCTTCATGTACTTATAAATGATAGAATTATTATGGTTTGGTCTCATTTGTAATTTGAGACTATGTAACTACTCTAGGATTTCCTTCAAGCCTATTTTTTCATTGCATTTTTTAATATGTAGAAATAGTCAACATAAACATTTTTAATATAATTTTTTAAAGGGTACAATAATTTCAGTAACATATCTCAACATCAAATAGGCAGACTTTCACATACTCTTGGAAATTCCCTGATAAACTGAAAAAACAGTTTAAATTTGGTTTTTAATTCTATGACTTCCTTGCCAAATTAAAATAATGATAATTAAAGAAGAAACTCTGCATCACTGATATAAACAGGAGTTGTCATTTTACATTTGAATCCCTGCTTAAAATCTCTACTCCCTTTATCTGAGCTCTATCTAGTTAATATACATTGTTAATTATAGACGGAGGACTTCAAGTTAACAGCGTAGTCCTAAACTGATTATTTTAACCAGTCATTCATTCTCTCAGGAAATATCTGGTTTATTTGGGATCAAAGAGCTTCTTGGAGATGAAAATTCTGTTAAAAACTTCACAATAAGTAATGGGAGCTTCTCTGTCATCATGGTCATAATAATACCCTATAGACTACATGTGCATTTTTTCTATGTACTAAATTAATGAGGGGTTAAATGATTCTTATATTTGAGTATATATGTACAAATGAAGAATTTGTTACAGAAAAATAACAATAATCAGGTTTATATGTTTTCAAGTTTTGTTGTCATTATCCCATACATTCATAAAATTATTCTTGTGCAATTATCTTTGAATTAAGCTTAAATAAATAGGAGCTAAGATAGAAATCTTATTGTTAGTACCCTTTTTAAAAATCTCAGACCTATTCCAGGTTTTCTAAACACTCACCTTTTAGTCCTAGATAATGTTATACTGTTTCCATAAAAATGAAATGCTCTAGAAAACCTATTTAGAAAATTCTAAAATAATTAACATACTGTGAAAACTAGTTGCTAAGAAAGATGGCAAATATATTTTGAGCAGAGACATTATTGGAAAACATGCAGTGTCTAAGTATGCCTCTTAATTCACTTAATTCACATAAATTTCTGATTTTTGGTCTATTTCCTCTAAGAAGATATGATGCGATTTTAAAACTGAGTTTATCAGATATGTTATAGTTTTTTCAAAGTTTGAGAGTGGATAATGGGTTCATTTCCCATTTAATTATTTCTAGACCAAGGAGAGATTTAGTTTATTGGCTAAGTGAAGCCAACCACATAATTGGATCACAGGATTGAGGGCTTCTAGATTATGAATGTTCTTACCTTTATCAAAACAAATACCACTGCACATCCTGCTTTAGATGCTTCAGTCATAAGTGCCAAATAGATGTGAGAGGAAGAAGGAATAAGGAAGGAAGGAAATCAGTCTCAGTCATGTGTGAAGAAATATAGAATAATGAAAAGTTTCAGGGTAAGCCCTGAGGATTTGGTCTCATCAAAATCAGCTCTTGTCTTTAAAGTATCAATGTGGACTTTTAACGAAAATTTTGCATTTGTACTTGTTATAGATAATTTCTCTACTGTCTGTTACTTCAGTTTCCTACAAAAATATGGTATCTTTATAAAAAGTCATTTTCTAACTTCAGTATGTCACTCTGGACATTGTATTTTTGAAGGACTACTCTGTTCTTTCTTTTTAAATGTTAATTTATTTGCGTGTGTGGGGTCTTACTTGTGGCAAATAGAATCTTTGATCTTCCTTGTGGCATGCAGGATCTTTTATTTGTGGCATGTGACCTTTTGCTTGAGGCAGGTTGGATCTAGTTCCCTGACAGGAATTGAACCTGGGCCCCCTGCATTAAGAGAGCAGAGTCCTCCTGATCTTAAACAGTAAAATCCTCAAGATCTTGCTTTTCAGCATACCTGGGATATGAAGTGATTACTCACTTATGCTACCTATTTGTCCTAGTGGTCAAGATTCACTAATTTTACCCACAAGTGCTAACTTATTCAACTAAATTTCATCATTTTCATGGAAATTCTGCTGATGATTTAAAGGCAAATCCCCTGGTCACAACTGAGAATTCCCTTTAATCACTGTTTAAATGTTTTTTGTCCTGTATCTGCTTTTCTATGCAGTGCTGAAATGAATGAACAAATACAATACATAATGGAAAGTGAGCATTGTAATATTTTGGTGTGGCTTAAACATCCTTGGGACCTGTTGATTAGATCACTAATCCTCTTGCTGATGTAATAAATATTCCTACAATTTAGCCAACTTCATCTGGAAATTCTCCTATTGTGGATTCTGTTTTAATGAAGAGGAGTTCCTTTCCTGGTACCAGTTATAAGAAATATTTTATTACAATAACTTCTGAGAATCTTTTAAATGCATTTTATAGTTTAAACAAATATTCTGTCTTTCTTTTCAATATTCATGTTACATGTTATCAAAAGCAAACGTCTGTTGAAAGATGTCTGTTCATAATTCATGTTTTTTAAAAAGTTGAAATGATAGCGAAACAGTAATAACAATTTTTAAAAATTCATTGATTTAGCATGAACATTTAAACTACGGAAGACCATATAATCAAGGGGATTTATACATTAAGATTTTCATTAGCATTGGTTTGGTTTGAAAACTTGAAACTAAACATTTTTTTTTTCAATAGTAAGCTTTACTCTGGATGCTTATCATTTAACTTCATGGGCAGAAGATGGAAGTTCTGAGTGGAGGCTGACAAAAGTTTTGTAGAACACCATAGTCACCTTGTGGGTGACTGTTCTTGAACAATGAAAGAAAAATTCCAAGGGGGCTGAACAAAATTTTGAGTATTTGCCCAATACAAAACAGACAAGAGTTAGACAGTTTCACATTTTACATAAATATGCAGGATCTTTTATTTGTGGCATGTGACCTTTTGCTTGAGGCAGGTTGGATCTAGTTCCCTGACAGGAATTGAACCTGGGCCCCCTGCATTAAGAGAGCAGAGTCCTCCTGATCTTAAACAGTAAAATCCTCAAGATCTTGCTTTTCAGCATACCTGGGATATGAAGTGATTACTCACTTATGCTACCTATTTGTCCTAGTGGTCAAGATTCACTAATTTTACCCACAAGTGCTAACTTATTCAACTAAATTTCATCATTTTCATGGAAATTCTGCTGATGATTTAAAGGCAAATCCCCTGGTCACAACTGAGAATTCCCTTTAATCACTGTTTAAATGTTTTTTGTCCTGTATCTGCTTTTCTATGCAGTGCTGAAATGAATGAACAAATACAATACATAATGGAAAGTGAGCATTGTAATATTTTGGTGTGGCTTAAACATCCTTGGGACCTGTTGATTAGATCACTAATCCTCTTGCTGATGTAATAAATATTCCTACAATTTAGCCAACTTCATCTGGAAATTCTCCTATTGTGGATTCTGTTTTAATGAAGAGGAGTTCCTTTCCTGGTACCAGTTATAAGAAATATTTTATTACAATAACTTCTGAGAATCTTTTAAATGCATTTTATAGTTTAAACAAATATTCTGTCTTTCTTTTTCAATATTCATGTTACATGTTATCAAAAGCAAACGTCTGTTGAAAGATGTCTGTTCATAATTCATGTTTTTTAAAAAGTTGAAATGATAGCGAAACAGTAATAACAATTTTTAAAAATTCATTGATTTAGCATGAACATTTAAACTACGGAAGACCATATAATCAAGGGGATTTATACATTAAGATTTTCATTAGCATTGGTTTGGTTTGAAAACTTGAAACTAAACATTTTTTTTTTCAATAGTAAGCTTTACTCTGGATGCTTATCATTTAACTTCATGGGCAGAAGATGGAAGTTCTGAGTGGAGGCTGACAAAAGTTTTGTAGAACACCATAGTCACCTTGTGGGTGACTGTTCTTGAACAATGAATAGAAAAAAAAATTCCAAGGGGGCTGAAAAGCTACTAAAAATCTAGTTTCAAATTCAGAAAACTATTTTAGCTTCTCCAGGATTATTTGCCCAATACAAAACAGACAAGAGTTAGACAGTCACATTTTACCATTATCATATATGTTTAAGAGCAATAAAATGTTATATTTTTTTCTGTGATATTTTATATGTCATTGTATATGTCAGTTTCAATTGGTTTGTTTTTTGCAGTGGTAGGGAGTTTTTTTCCCCAAAGGGAATTTTTCTTAAAACTGATTATGAAACACGCAGCCTTTATTAGTAGAAGTTATTTATTAAATATTCATATCCCCTATTCAAATGTGACCCGTTGGCTGATGCCAATCTAAGAACTGTTTCTTGCTGATCTGCAATTAAATGATATCAAAATTAAGAATATCTTTTTGGAAACTTTTATATAAAGCATTTTGACATTGTTGCAGTATTCACATGTGGTCCTTTTTCTGTTAATTTAATTATGTACAAAAATATCTCTCTGCAACTGGCAGGACATTTTTAAAAAACAAACAGTGGTTTTTCATAGAAGTCTTAGAAGCAATGGCCTGTAATCTTTGAATGCTGTTGTGCAATACAGATTCAGATCTTCATGGATAGAATATTAAGGCTGTTGCATCTTTTTTCTTGTCCCTTTGTTTGTCCCTCAGTCTAATACCAATAGCACTGGGACAAGGACAAACTAGAACAAACTGAAGAGAAAGAAACTTGTTCTCTCAATTTTACTTAATAATTACATAATTTTCAATTACATCCCATACTTAAAATATCATAACTTTTAATCTTCCTAATTATAGTTCTCTCAGGCTCCCCATAGGAAAAGAGCTTAAATTTGCTAGATTACATTTTTTTTCCCACAGTGGTCACTCAATGAATCAGTGTCATGTAATATTTGAAACTGAAATTCCTTAAGTACTCATTTAATTTTGCAAAAATTGTTCCAAGTTTGAGAATATTTGTAAAAATGTAAACTATTGTTAGTTGTAGTAGACACACCTGTGCCTTGAGATTTTCGGACTCTTGCAAGGAGGATTCTGAATTCAGTGTGATGAACAATTTGGCATGGAGGAAATCCTTGTTGAATGCCTGTGTAAAACCTATACCACCTAGTGGGAAGAAAGAAAAAAAAAGTTCAATAACCATGTTAAAGTCAGGTGCAATGAAAGAAAATATGGAAGAAAGGTCTCTGAAAGTATCTCTGGGGAAGTGCAGAACATTGTGTACTGATTCTTACCCTCCCTGCTTCCCCCAGACTCTAAAAGAGTAAAATCACACCAAATACAGTGTCATAGTCATGTAGGAAACCAAGGGAAATGAAACAAAGAGGAAGCTGTTATTTGGAGATTTTAGGGAGGTGAATTAAGCTGATGGATTATAGAATGTTACAGTTATTCATTAAATGTATAATCATCTTTAATCCAAAGGATAAATGTTGGCTAAAACTATTTCCCAGAAGCTGCATATACTTTTCTATGTGGTAATGTTGTGTTATAATTGTGTAAATTAAGCCACCCCAAATATATTTTTGAAAATTTATACAGAAAATAAACAAGATAACATTTCTATTGTTAAACTGAAACTGTGCCCAATACTATTTTTCAACATGTCTATTTATGTTTCTGTCATTATTTAATATCTATGATTTTTTATGACTTGGTTAGTGAATATTACCGCTGAAGTCCTTAGACCACATTCTTACAGAGTTAGCTGGGACATGTCACAACAATCACCAAGTAAATGAAAATAGAGCCTCTGGATCAGCTTATCTGAATAATAACGCTGAAAAGCTCTCTGTCATGGTAGGGTTCATATTTACTTATAAATTAATTCTTTAATGAACATTAAAATATAGATGGTTAAATCCCTATTCGTTTTGCAGGAGATGCAATCTGATAACTTCAGTGTTCTAAGAGTCAGCCTCCTTTATGAGACTCTAATTTTCTGCCTATAGGTCAATAAAGCAGTATGGTAATAATAGTAAATATAAGTAATATCAATGATAATAATCATAGCTCCTTTTTTTTATGGTATATATATTTGAATCTCATGGAAAAGAGCTTAAATTTGCTAGATTACATTTTTTCCCACAGTGGTCACTCAATGAATCAGTGTCATGTAATATTTGAAACCTTAGGTACTCATTTAATTTTGCGAAAATTGTTCCAAGTTTGAGAATATTTGTAAAAATGTAAACTATTGTTAGTTGTAGTAGACACACCTGTGCCTTGAGATTTTCGGACTCTTGCAAGGAGGATTCTGAATTCAGTGTGATGAACAATTTGGCATGGAGGAAATCCTTGTTGAATGCCTGTGTAAAACCTATACCACCTAGTGGGAAGAAAGAAAAAAAAAGTTCAATAACCATGTTAAAGTCAGGTGCAATGAAAGAAAATATGGAAGAAAGGTCTCTGAAAGTATCTCTGGGGAAGTGCAGAACATTGTGTACTGATTCTTACCCTCCCTGCTTCCCCCAGACTCTAAAAGAGTAAAATCACACCAAATACAGTGTCATAGTCATGTAGGAAACCAAGGGAAATGAAACAAAGAGGAAGCTGTTATTTGGAGATTTTAGGGAGGTGAATTAAGCTGATGGATTATAGAATGTTACAGTTATTCATTAAATGTATAATCATCTTTAATCCAAAGGATAAATGTTGGCTAAAACTATTTCCCAGAAGCTGCATATACTTTTCTATGTGGTAATGTTGTGTTATAATTGTGTAAATTAAGCCACCCCAAATATATTTTTGAAAATTTATACAGAAAATAAACAAGATAACATTTCTATTGTTAAACTGAAACTGTGCCCAATACTATTTTTCAACATGTCTATTTATGTTTCTGTCATTATTTAATATCTATGATTTTTTATGACTTGGTTAGTGAATATTACCGCTGAAGTCCTTAGACCACATTCTTACAGAGTTAGCTGGGACATGTCACAACAATCACCAAGTAAATGAAAATAGAGCCTCTGGATCAGCTTATCTGAATAATAACGCTGAAAAGCTCTCTGTCATGGTAGGGTTCATATTTACTTATAAATTAATTCTTTAATGAACATTAAAATATAGATGGTTAAATCCCTATTCATTTTTGAGGATATGCAATGTGATAACTTCAGTTTTCTAAGAGTCAGCCTCCTTTATGAGACTCTAATTTTCTACCTATAGGTCAATAAAGCAGTATGGTAATAATAGTAAATATAAGTAATATCAATGATAATAATCATAGCTCTTATACTTTCAACATTTATATATCATTCAGGTAATGTATTTGCATATGGGCCTTCTCTAGTGACTCAGACAGTAACAAAATCACCCGCAACGAGGGAGACTTGGGTTTGATCCCTAGATGACCTGTGTATGATTCAAATTAGTTTCTTGATCATAGAATTGTTGTGAAGAGTAGATTAGATTCTGTGATCAAAGAAACTATGCTAGATATGCTATGCAACAACTATGCTAGATTTCTGTAGATAAAGAAACTATGCTATAGAGATATTAAGTATCTTGTTGAAAATCAAACAGAACAAAAAGGCAAACTTAGGAGGGTACCATATTTTGCCCAGAGTTGCTCATATTTTTCTCTATACAACTGGGAAAGGAGAAGAGATTTTCAAAGTGATGCCATGAGAAAAGAAAGGAAAAAAAAGAAAGAAAGAAATAGTTAGAAGGAAGGAAAGAAAGAGGAAGGAGCAGAAGGAAAGGGGAGGGAGTGTGGGAGGAAAGGAAGTCATTAGCAGTATACATTTAGTATTTAATGTTGTCTTAAAATTTGTCAGAATTGAGTATGATATTCAAGGAATATCTCACTAGTAGATAATTTACTGTTGTTCTTATACTCCATCATCTTGATACCATACGTTTGTTTGAATCATCAAGATTCTATTTGAAATTACTTTGTTACATGTTTAGTGCATATCAGCCTTTTAGATATAGTGACAAATGGAAATTAAGTATTGTATTTTAAAGCTATTTTGTTAAACATGCTATTTTGCTAATATTTATTTAAAAGAAGAAATGTCCCATTATCTATGCTCCTAATTAAAAAAAAAACAAAAAAAAAAAAACAAAAAAAAACCTCCACATTGTCTTTACACAAGTTGAATTAGTTAAAGCTAAATCAGAGATGTCGTAATGAATTAATTACCCAAACTGTAGATAAAATCAACCTACTATGGTAAACATAGTTCACAACTTTGAAGTGAGTAGAAACATGTCTCTACAGCAAATTTTTTTTTTTTTTTTTGGCCTCTTCTATTGGTATTTCATTTATCTATTCTCATCCATCTTTGTTCTTTAGCCTGTGTGGGCCTCCAAAAGCAATGGCCTCTCTTGTTGCATAGCACCAGCTCTGGGCACATGTGCTGCAGAGCTCTGGCTCGGTAATTGGACATACTGGTCCAGCTCTCTGCGGCACGTGGGATCTTCCCAGGCCAGGGAACGAACCAGCATCCCTTGCACTGCAAGGCGGTATCCTTACCCACTGGAGCACCAGGGAAGCCCCTCTACTGGAAATACTTTAACAAATGTAGTTTCTTATAACAAATATTCAGATTCATCTATGAGGGAAAAAAGCACACTTTCAATATTTAAACAAAATGTTGTCATTCTAAGAAAACAACATTTTCTCTTCCAGTTTTATTGATACATAGGTGACATATCACACCACATGTGTCTAAGATGAACAACATATGATTTTACTTAATGTATCTCATGAAATAATTAGCACAATACATTTAGTGAGCATTCATCATATCATGTAGATACAAAATAAAAAAACACAAAAAACAGTATTTTCCTTGTGATGGGGACTCCTAGAATTTGTTCTCAACAAACTTTACATATAACTTAAGGCAGTGTTAATTATATGTCATGTTATACATTACATCCCTAGTACTTATTCATGTTATAACTGAATGTTTGTACATTTTGACTGCCTTTGTCCAATTTTCCTGCCCCTCAACCTCCATCTCTGGTAATGCCACATGTAATTTCTTTTTCTCTGATTTTTTTTTTTTAATTGGAGGACAATTGCTTTACAGTGTTGTATTGGTTTCTGTTGTACAGCAAATTGGCCATAGGAGTACATATGTCCCCTCCCCCTTGTTCCCTCCTACCCCTCACCCCATCCCACCATTCTAAGTTGTCACGGAACACCAGGTTGAGCTTCCTGAGTTATACAGCAACTTCTCATTAGTTATGGATGTTACATACGGTAATATATATGTTTAAATTCTACTCTGTCAATTTGTCCCACCCTTTGGTCACTGCAGCACTGTTTACAATAGGTAGGACAGAGGAGCAACTTAAATGTCCATCAACAGTTGAATGAATAAAGAAGTTGTGGTAGATACATGCAGTGGAATATTACTGCCATAAAAAGAACACATTTGAATCATTTTTAGTGAGATGGATGAACTTAGAGCCTGTTATATGAAGTGAAGTAAGTCAGAAAGAGAAAAACAAATTTTATCTATTAATGCACATATATGGGCTCTAGAAAAAATGGTACTGATAAACCTATTTGCATGGTAGGAATAGAGATGTGGACATAGAGAAAAGACTTAACTTGTTTGTTCTTGAGGTACAATTGACCTACAACACTATATTAGTTCCTGTTATACAGCATAGTAATTCAATAGTTTTATATGTTTCAAAATGAACACCAAGATAAATCTAGTTATACTATATCACCATACAAAGATGTTACACAGTTATTAATTATTCCTCACACTATACATTTCATACCTGTGACTAGTTTCTCTCTCACCTGGACGTTTGTACCTTTTAATCTCCCTCATCTATATCTTCATTCCTCTCCCTCCCATCCATATTGTCACAAATACCAATATTTTCTTCTTTTTATAGCTTATAATATTCTATTTTATATATAGCACATTATATATTTCCATTGTGTATACCATATCTTCTTTATCCATATCATCTATTGATGGGCCTTTACATTGCTTCCAAACCTTGGTTATTGTAAATGATATTGCAGTAGCTATAGGAGTGCATGCACTTTTCTAATTAGTCTTTTCATTTTCTTTGAATGAATACTCAGGAGTAGAATTGCTGAATCATGAAGTTCTAGGGCTTCCCAGGTGACTCAGTGGTAAGAAAATCTGCCTGCCAATTCAGGAGATCCCAGTTTGATCCCTGGGCTGAAAAGACTTAGAGGAGGAAATGGTAACCCCCTCCAGTATGCTTATCTAGAAAATACCATGGGATTACAAAATATTTTCAACATGTTTTTGATGGTTGCTTCTTCATATGAATCTCCTGTTGTTAAACCGTTGGACTACTTATAAGACTTTGCTATTAAAAACAAAACTGTGGGGCTTCCCTGGTGGTCCCATCGGTAGAGTCCACCTTGCGATGCAAGGGGTATTGGATTGATCCCTGGCCTGGGAAGATCCCATGTGCCACGGAGCGGCTGGACCGATGTGTCCAATTACTGAGCCGGAGCTGTGGAGCGCATGTGCCTAGAGCCGGTGCTCTGTGGCAACAGAGGCCAGCGCGATGGGAGACCCACATGGGCCAAAGAACAAAGATGGATGAAACTAGATAAATGAAAGACCAATAGAAGTGGCCCGTCCCCCTCACCCCCCAAAAAAAACCAATAAAAGAGGCCAAAATATTTAAAAAATGCAATGAAACTGTGAAGAACTAAACTCTCTTCTAAATATATTTCTATGCACTTTTGATTAAAAGAACACATTGAATGTAATAAACTTAACACTGTAATCATATTCACAGGCAGTGAAGGTTATAATATATATTAAATATTTTCTTATTGTTTTATTTGCTAAATTATTTAAATACCTTGAAAAACCCGACAGTTAGTTCTCTCTCACCTGGACGTTTGTACCTTTTAATCTCCCTCATCTATATCTTCATTCCTCTCCTCCCATCCATATTGTCACAAATACCAATATTTTCTTCTTTTTATAGCTTATAATATTCTATTTTATATATAGCACATTATATATTTCCATTGTGTATACCATATCTTCTTTATCCATATCATCTATTGATGGGCCTTTACATTGCTTCCAAACCTTGGTTATTGTAAATGATATTGCAGTAGCTATAGGAGTGCATGCACTTTTCTAATTAGTCTTTTCATTTTCTTTGAATGAATACTCAGGAGTAGAATTGCTGAATCATGAAGTTCTAGGGCTTCCCAGGTGACTCAGTGGTAAGAAAATCTGCCTGCCAATTCAGGAGATCCCAGTTTGATCCCTGGGCTGAAAAGACTTAGAGGAGGAAATGGTAACCCCCTCCAGTATGCTTATCTAGAAAATACCATGGGATTACAAAATATTTTCAACATGTTTTTGATGGTTGCTTCTTCATATGAATCTCCTGTTGTTAAACCGTTGGACTACTTATAAGACTTTGCTATTAAAAACAAAACTGTGGGGCTTCCCTGGTGGTCCCATCGGTAGAGTCCACCTTGCGATGCAAGGGGTATTGGATTGATCCCTGGCCTGGGAAGATCCCATGTGCCACGGAGCGGCTGGACCGATGTGTCCAATTACTGAGCCGGAGCTGTGGAGCGCATGTGCCTAGAGCCGGTGCTCTGTGGCAACAGAGGCCAGCGCGATGGGAGACCCACATGGGCCAAAGAACAAAGATGGATGAAACTAGATAAATGAAAGACCAATAGAAGTGGCCCGTCCCCCTCACCCCCCAAAAAAAACCAATAAAAGAGGCCAAAATATTTAAAAAATGCAATGAAACTGTGAAGAACTAAACTCTCTTCTAAATATATTTCTATGCACTTTTGATTAAAAGAACACATTGAATGTAATAAACTTAACACTGTAATCATATTCACAGGCAGTGAAGGTTATAATATATATTAAATATTTTCTTATTGTTTTATTTGCTAAATTATTTATGACTATTGTGATCCTGTGGCTGTGAATACTGCAACAGTGGATTGCTGGCTCATTCTCCAGGAGACTGAACCCATGTCTCTTGCATTGGCAGGTGGATTCATTACTGCTGAACCACCAAGGAAGCCCTATACTAAATATATATATATATACATATATATATTTGCCTTTTCCATGAAGTAGATCTTAAAATGTTAGAAAAATAGAGTTCTCAAAAAAAAAAAAAAAAAAAAAGACATAAGATGCTCTGAGAAGAAGCTTTTGTTATAAAGAAAAAAATATTATTCTTCAATTTTTTGGTTAATTGATTTTTTAAAAAAATATAGGACACGCTTTGCCCACTGTAATTAGACTGTTAAAATGTTTAATTCTTTTTACTGGTTGGGGTTAAAGTAATTTTGTGTTATGTGCAGGACTACAACAATGTATTCATCCTCAAGAAATGTAACCACTTTCTTTCCTTGGGAACTTCTGTTTTATAAACTATCTTTACAACATTAATGGACAGTTAAAATTTCTGGAGTAACTATTTCAAAGCATTGAAAGGAATATTATTTTCCACAGAGAGAATATGTTTTGTGGAGAGCGACTGACATGGCATTTTTATATTTTAGCACTATATCATGCATTAGAAAAATATGGAAATCCCTGCATAATTTTAAATAGGGCATGTCAAACTTATCAGTTATTTGAGAACAAGAAACTAACCAAGCATGAGGGAAAATATCAGAAATTGAATATCAAGTTGGAAGGAATTATAACGGCTCCCCAAATGTTGACAATTCTAAGAGAAAAATAAAAAGGTTAATTATAAAACCCAACAATACTTTTTAATACAAACATTTGTTAAACTTTTTTTATAAAGATAAATGAAAGACCAATAGAAGGCCCGCCCCTCACCCCCAAAAACCAATAAAAGAGGCCAAAATATTTAAAAAATGCAATGAAACTGTGAAGAACTAAACTCTCTTCTA
Organism: Tragulus kanchil; assembly: GCA_022376925.1. Classification (NCBI taxonomy): domain Eukaryota; kingdom Metazoa; phylum Chordata; class Mammalia; order Artiodactyla; family Tragulidae; genus Tragulus; species Tragulus kanchil. The sequence goes on from JAIOJX010000004.1 coordinate 25,635,609, forward strand.
AATATATTTCTATGCACTTTTGATTAAAAGAACACATTGAATGTAATAAACTTAACACTGTAATCATATTCACAGGCAGTGAAGGTTATAATATATATTAAATATTTTCTTATTGTTTTATTTGCTAAATTATTTATGACTATTGTGATCCTGTGGCTGTGAATACTGCAACAGTGGATTGCTGGCTCATTCTCCAGGAGACTGAACCCATGTCTCTTGCATTGGCAGGTGGATTCATTACTGCTGAACCACCAAGGAAGCCCTATACTAAATATATATATATATACATATATATATTTGCCTTTTCCATGAAGTAGATCTTAAAATGTTAGAAAAATAGAGTTCTCAAAAAAAAAAAAAAAAAAAAAAGACATAAGATGCTCTGAGAAGAAGCTTTTGTTATAAAGAAAAAAATATTATTCTTCAATTTTTTGGTTAATTGATTTTTTAAAAAAATATAGGACACGCTTTGCCCACTGTAATTAGACTGTTAAAATGTTTAATTCTTTTTTACTGGTTGGGGTTAAAGTAATTTTGTGTTATGTGCAGGACTACAACAATGTATTCATCCTCAAGAAATGTAACCACTTTCTTTCCTTGGGAACTTCTGTTTTATAAACTATCTTTACAACATTAATGGACAGTTAAAATTTCTGGAGTAACTATTTCAAAGCATTGAAAGGAATATTATTTTCCACAGAGAGAATATGTTTTGTGGAGAGCGACTGACATGGCATTTTTATATTTTAGCACTATATCATGCATTAGAAAAATATGGAAATCCCTGCATAATTTTAAATAGGGCATGTCAAACTTATCAGTTATTTGAGAACAAGAAACTAACCAAGCATGAGGGAAAATATCAGAAATTGAATATCAAGTTGGAAGGAATTATAACGGCTCCCCAAATGTTGACAATTCTAAGAGAAAAATAAAAAGGTTAATTATAAAACCCAACAATACTTTTTAATACAAACATTTGTTAGCAGAAATGCAAATTTATTGTAATTTATCATTCATGATAATGACACAGAGAGAGATCTTAAATAACATAGAGAGTGACAAAAGAAACATGTTTCCTAACATACTATGTTTGTAGAATTGTGAAATAAATGAGTCCACAGTTTCGGAACTGTAGTCCATTAGTACTAAGATGTCTGTATATAAACATCATAATTGTCTTTTTAAGCTGCATCAACATTGACAGATAACTTCAGTAGCAATTATAAAGAAAAAGCAACCTCTAACTTGAAAAGATTTTATTTAAAGGAGCTAAATAGCTAACACTCACATAGCGTTTATTGTGTACCAAATAGGGTTCTAAGCACAGTGACTAAGTGACTGGATTAATTAATTCACTTCATTAACCCTATGAAGCAGATGCTATAACACAAAGCAGACTTTTGACGTAGGTACTATAATGATATCAAATACTTTCCCCCCATTTAGCTGTTGGAGAATCTGAGGAACAGAAGGTAAAATGCCAGGCAGCAAGGGACCAGATTGTATGGTGTTAAAGTGTATCACATGATCTCTTCCAATAAGTCATCTTATTGAGCCACATGAAACTATAGACACTAAATTCAGACAATATTATTATGTTTTCCTCCAGTAAAATAAATTGAGGTCAAATAAGCTTACAAAATATAACATTCTCAACTCTTTTTCCCATGCTTTTAACATGTATTTATTTATTTATTTTCATCCGTGTTTATTCTTTGGCATGTGTGGGCGTCCCATTGCTGTGGCCTCTCTTGTTGCAGAGCACCAGCTCTGGGCGCCGGCACTCCAGAGTGCTGGCTTGGTAGTTGGACACATTGGTCCAGCCACTCTGCAGCACGTGGGATCCTTCTAGGCCAGGGATCAAACTGGGGCCCCTTGCACTGCAAGGTGGACTCTTTACAGACTGAACCACCAGGAAAACCCTCTTGTTCCCATTTTGAATATTCATCTTATTTTTTTTCTTAATTTTTATTTTGCTTTTTACAGAGTTTTGTTGTTTATAGATATGTATGATCCCAGATTAGTCATATGTATATCCCCCCCATCCCACCCCTCCAGACCGCGATACAGCACCCCTGCAGGATCCTCCTTTCTCACAGCACAATGACAATAGCTATTTTCTTCACATATAATAGTACAGGTTTTCATGCCACTTCCTTTACTCCTCCCACCCACTGTTCATTCCCCACGATGTTCATATGTCTACTGTCCATATGTCTGTTTTTCCATCGCTTCAATGTATGTGTTATCATTACCATCCTACTAGATTCCATATATATGTGTTAATATATTGTACTTGTCCTTCTCTTTTTGACTTCACTTTTTATGATAGGCTCTAGATCCAGCCACCTCATTAGGACTGATTCTTCTGCATTTCTTTTTACAGCTGTGTAGTATTCCATTGTAGATATGTACCAGAGCTTTTGTATCCATTCATTCATCGATGGGCATCTAGGTCGCTTCCATGTTCTAGCTATTGTATAGAGAGCTGCAGTGAACATTGAGGTACAGGTGCTTCTTTCAGTTTTGATTGAATCAGGATGTAAGCCTAATAGTGGGATTGTTGGGTCGTATGGTGCTTCTATTTTTAGTTTTTTAAGGAATCTCCATAGTGTCCTCCACAGCAGCTGAAAAAATTATTTCTGCCCTCTATGGATGAAGGTAAGAAGCTTGTGTAGACTTCCTGATAGGAAGGACTGGTGATGGAGAAAACTGGTTCTTGTTCTAGCTAAGGCTGTGCTCAGTTAAGCTTAATCCAATTGTCTATTGATGTGTAAGGCTGCCCTTCTCTGTCTCTTCTGGTCATTGTTGTTTTTCTCAAGCCTTTATCAAGTGTAGAAGAAAAGCCTTTGTATGGATAGATAGTATGTATAGTATCAGTTCAGTTCAGTTTTTCAGTCACGTCTGACTCTGCACCTGCATGGACTGCAGCATTTCAGGATTCCCTGTCCTTTAACATCTCCTGGAGCCTGCTCAAACTCCTGTCCATTGAGTCGGTCATGCCAGCCAACCATATTGTCCTCTGTTGTTCCCTTCTCCTTTCGCCTTCTATTTTTCCCAGTATCAGGGGACAATATTTTTATTTTTATTTTTTTATAATTTCTTCTTTTTTTTGCCTCTAAATCATCATTTGTTTTCATTCATCTTTATTCTTTGGCCTGTGTGGGCCTCCCATTGCAGTGGCCTCTCCCATTGCAGAGCACCGGCTCTGGGTGTCGGCGCTCCAATGCGCTGGCATGCAATTGGACATACCAGTCCAGCCGCTCCACAGCTCCTGGGATCTTCCTGGGCCAGGGATCGAACCACTGCCACTTGCATTGCAAGGCAGACTCTTTATCCACTGGACCACCAGGGAAGCCCAGGGGATACTATTTTTTAGGAAACATAAATTTTTGCTTATCTAAAAAATTTATGATTTAGTCTATGGAGTCTCAAAGAGTTGGGTATGACTTAGCAACTGAACGAAAATTTATAACACTTTGGTTCCACTTGTTTAGTTAAGTGTGAATTGAATGATAGATTTCTAATTTATTGTCACTCAAGAATTTGATATAGTTCCGTTTATTCCAGCATCTATTGTTACTGCTAAGGTCTAGAAAGCTTATTATTGTAGTGATTTTTCAAAAGAAATTGAATGAAGCTCGAAACTTCTTATCCAATTCTGAGAATATAAAGAAATATCATGTTAGCGTGTTACAGCATTATTACCTAAGGTATAGATTGTGTTCTGAGTTTTTAAAAGATGATAATATATTATCATATATTTTAATAAGACTCATGATTTTTAACAAAAAATATCTTGATGTACTACAATTTAAAGTACTTAATTCCATCCCAAAATAATCAGTCTTCTTGAATGAATTGACTAGAACCATCTAAACTAGCCATATGATAAACAGAAACAGAATATGCCATTAAATTAGTGGTAGGATTTTTTTCCCTCAGGCTGATGGCTGATGTGATTCTTCAGTTACCAAGATAAACACAATTAACCTTAACCTGAGGACGAATATTACCATGGAACAATCTAGTTCAAGTTTCAGATCATCTCCTTCAAGTGGCTCTGAAAAGAATGTATGAATAAGAATAAAAGATATTATGTAACTACCTAAATGAGAAAATAACTTGAAAAAGAATAGACATATGTATATGTACAACTGAATTACTTTGTGCTACACCAGAAACTAGCAAAACATTGTTAATCAACTCTACTCCAATATAAAATAAAAAGTTGAAAAAATATATAAAACCATTAATAAAATTAAGATTTTTTTAAAATTACAGAAATATTGTTGACCCTTGAACGTGAGACTTAGGGGCACATAGGGACATTTGCATTCACCTTGTGAAAATCTGTGCCTAATTTATAGTGAGCCCTCTGTATGTACAAATTCAGCTTATTATGGATGCTGTAGTACCATAGTATTTGCTATTGAGAGGAATTATTGTGTAAGTGGACACATATAGTTCAAACTCATGTTGTTCAAGGGTCAGTTGTAATCATTACAATAATCTTGTTATTGGAAGTGATAATAAGAGAAAATACAACATGACAGACCTTCAGGATACCTGGCTCTTTTTCCAATGCACATGTTGTGAATTGTGCTGTTCGTGGTACATTTAGAGTTCACTTCTGGTTTTCTGATTCTTCCCTTAAATTTTCATGATTCTAGTGACAAAAATTATGGTCAGATATTTATTCCAAAGAGAAATGGGAAAAAAAAGGAGATAAGATTTTAATAGTGGAAAAATAGAACATGGCTGCATTAATCTTCTACGTCAGATACACTTTGTGTCCTATGAATATTTCAGAAATAATGTGGTCTATGAGCGAAACCCATGCTGTTTCCCAGCACGAAAGTTCAAGGCATTCATTCAGGAGGGTTCTCCAGTTCCTATCACCTCCAGAATTTTGCTATTTATGCACTGAAGATGGATTAGGTGCATGGCATTTTGTTTTATGTAATTTTAGTTTTAGCAAAGTCACAATCTCACCTTGAAACCAAACAAGAACAAAGAAGCATTGAAGAGAGAATAAATAAGAAAAACAGCAAATATTTTTATTCCAAAATGAGTTTGTTTTTGGATGCTTTCTTAGATCTTATGAATTGACTTGCTTTATATATCATTGTGAAAAATACAACATTAGTACTTGACTTTTCTGTATTATTTTATTAAAATATACTAAATGAAAAGTATCATATTAATATTTGATTAGTAGAAATTATAGGCATAGCAGTTCATTATAAGGATGTTTTTAAAATATTTGATTATTTTTGATGTTTTCTATGGATTGTTATGTACAGAATTACATTGATGTCAGTCATTCATGATTGAGGAGTAAGGGTAAGGTAAATGAAACTTGGTAAATCTAGAATTTACTCTGAGCTGCATAAATGCTTTATAAATTATATATGCAAAACCATTTGGATAAGTGAACACAGCAGCTTGATAACATTATATAAACTCATCATTTATATTAAGGTACTGTGATCTCATTCTAAGGATTTCTATAGATGTCAAGACGATAAAAAACTCAAGAGGATGAGGAAGAGAGAATATTTTCATTAAAAGGTGCGTGCTTAAAACTCTTGCACAGCCACATTATAAGACCTTTTAAAAGCTCATTTGTCTGTCCAGAGCATGTGAACATAATACATGAGTCATTTTTAGTTGCTACAGTTGAAAAATTTTAAAAAATTTTACCTGGCTCTTTTCCAATGCACATGTTGTGAATTGTGCTGTTCGTGGTACATTTAGAGTTCACTTCTGGTTTTCTGATTCTTCCCTTAAATTTTCATGATTCTAGTGACAAAAATTATGGTCAGATATTTATTCCAAAGAGAAATGGGAAAAAAAAGGAGATAAGATTTTAATAGTGGAAAAATAGAACATGGCTGCATTAATCTTCTACGTCAGATACACTTTGTGTCCTATGAATATTTCAGAAATAATGTGGTCTATGAGCGAAACCCATGCTGTTTCCCAGCACGAAAGTTCAAGGCATTCATTCAGGAGGGTTCTCCAGTTCCTATCACCTCCAGAATTTTGCTATTTATGCACTGAAGATGGATTAGGTGCATGGCATTTTGTTTTATGTAATTTTAGTTTTAGCAAAGTCACAATCTCACCTTGAAACCAAACAAGAACAAAGAAGCATTGAAGAGAGAATAAATAAGAAAAACAGCAAATATTTTTATTCCAAAATGAGTTTGTTTTTGGATGCTTTCTTAGATCTTATGAATTGACTTGCTTTATATATCATTGTGAAAAATACAACATTAGTACTTGACTTTTCTGTATTATTTTATTAAAATATACTAAATGAAAAGTATCATATTAATATTTGATTAGTAGAAATTATAGGCATAGCAGTTCATTATAAGGATGTTTTTAAAATATTTGATTATTTTTGATGTTTTCTATGGATTGTTATGTACAGAATTACATTGATGTCAGTCATTCATGATTGAGGAGTAAGGGTAAGGTAAATGAAACTTGGTAAATCTAGAATTTACTCTGAGCTGCATAAATGCTTTATAAATTATATATGCAAAACCATTTGGATAAGTGAACACAGCAGCTTGATAACATTATATAAACTCATCATTTATATTAAGGTACTGTGATCTCATTCTAAGGATTTCTATAGATGTCAAGACGATAAAAAACTCAAGAGGATGAGGAAGAGAGAATATTTTCATTAAAAGGTGCGTGCTTAAAACTCTTGCACAGCCACATTATAAGACCTTTTAAAAGCTCATTTGTCTGTCCAGAGCATGTGAACATAATACATGAGTCATTTTTAGTTGCTACAGTTGTGAAAGAACCATTTTCCTAAAAAGGATTTTGTGTAAAATTCTCTCAGGTTAAGGCTTCCTAGGAACTGCTTTGGATTTTTTAAGTAATAGGACTTTCTGAATTTCAAGCTAAATATTATATCTATGAAGGTTGGTATTTTTCAGCAGTAATAGGTCATGCAATTTTGGGAAGATCCTTTATGATAGTTGACTTTCTAAGCTCAAAATTTAATTGAATTTTATTGTTCATATTCCCTCTTCTTTCCCCCACTCTCTAATGTGAAAATAATTTAAGTACTAACAAAGGCTTTGGAGCATCCTACAAAAGATTAGCAAAATCATCAAGTTATATTAATGAAGAGAAAACTTGTTGCCTCAATATCTTTTTAGAGTCTCTTTATATTTTTCCTTTCAAGTAAATATTAAATATCCACATTTAATTAAAGTAAGGGAATCTTGTAAGGGTGAGTAACAATAGAAGAATAAGAATCACAAACTGATATGATAGGCAAAATATTGCTGAATTCCAGAACTGGTCAAAATAAGGAATAGAAGACAAATAATATTCTGGAAGAGTTATGTTGGATCCTGCCAAGTATTTTTGGAATGAGTTAGTCAGTATTATGACCAGTAGTGACACTTATAAAACAGACTTGTGACGTACAATGTATCTTTTCATTTGATGTTACTATGACACTTTGCTGTAGGAGTCTTCGTGCTGAAAGACCAAAAATCAGTAACATAGGTAATAGCTACCTTCTAAAATCAAACTTAAAATATAAAATTAGAAGTTCTCAGTATCTAGCCCAATGGTGACACTGTTTAAATTAGTGGAAATATCATTTCTTCCATCAAAAATCCCTTTAACTTATCTCAAGATTAAAAATCATTATTTTTAAAATAGAAATGAAATTTATTTAATTTTAAGGTTTTCAGTGAAATTATATTAATTTGTGAAGGTTTCATACTCTATAAAATGCAAAACCATTTGGATAAGTGAACACAGCAGCTTGATAACATTATATAAACTCATCATTTATATTAAGGTACTGTGATCTCATTCTAAGGATTTCTATAGATGTCAAGACGATAAAAAACTCAAGAGGATGAGGAAGAGAGAATATTTTCATTAAAAGGTGCGTGCTTAAAACTCTTGCACAGCCACATTATAAGACCTTTTAAAAGCTCATTTGTCTGTCCAGAGCATGTGAACATAATACATGAGTCATTTTTAGTTGCTACAGTTGTGAAAGAACCATTTTCCTAAAAAGGATTTTGTGTAAAATTCTCTCAGGTTAAGGCTTCCTAGGAACTGCTTTGGATTTTTTAAGTAATAGGACTTTCTGAATTTCAAGCTAAATATTATATCTATGAAGGTTGGTATTTTTCAGCAGTAATAGGTCATGCAATTTTGGGAAGATCCTTTATGATAGTTGACTTTCTAAGCTCAAAATTTAATTGAATTTTATTGTTCATATTCCCTCTTCTTTCCCCCACTCTCTAATGTGAAAATAATTTAAGTACTAACAAAGGCTTTGGAGCATCCTACAAAAGATTAGCAAAATCATCAAGTTATATTAATGAAGAGAAAACTTGTTGCCTCAATATCTTTTTAGAGTCTCTTTATATTTTTCCTTTCAAGTAAATATTAAATATCCACATTTAATTAAAGTAAGGGAATCTTGTAAGGGTGAGTAACAATAGAAGAATAAGAATCACAAACTGATATGATAGGCAAAATATTGCTGAATTCCAGAACTGGTCAAAATAAGGAATAGAAGACAAATAATATTCTGGAAGAGTTATGTTGGATCCTGCCAAGTATTTTTGGAATGAGTTAGTCAGTATTATGACCAGTAGTGACACTTATAAAACAGACTTGTGACGTACAATGTATCTTTTCATTTGATGTTACTATGACACTTTGCTGTAGGAGTCTTCGTGCTGAAAGACCAAAAATCAGTAACATAGGTAATAGCTACCTTCTAAAATCAAACTTAAAATATAAAATTAGAAGTTCTCAGTATCTAGCCCAATGGTGACACTGTTTAAATTAGTGGAAATATCATTTCTTCCATCAAAAATCCCTTTAACTTATCTCAAGATTAAAAATCATTATTTTTAAAATAGAAATGATTATTTATAAGTTTCAGTGATATATAATTTGTGAAGGTTTCATACTGTATTATTTGATGGTTAATTTATTATATTGTCATGATTGTCAAATGTTGCGAAACCAATTTGAAGATTACTTAGTTGTTGTCCATGCATCACTCTTGTATGGAAATTGAAGCGGGATATTTATGAGGTATGTCCAATAAGGAAGTGACACATTAAAGCAAAGATTATAAACATTTGTGGTTACTTTCTATCAATTTCTCAAAGAAATCAGGTTGCCACCGAAATGGAAATGAAAGTTTATTTTTGAAGGACCATTATTTATTTAACAGAGGTCCCAAAAGGAAAATCAGTCTTACTGTTGGACAATAAGAAATATATTTATGTGAACTAAAATAGATAACACGGCATGGTGGGAAGCAAGGCGGGGACCAGAAAAACGAATCTGAAAGGAAAATATGTGATCGGGTTCCTGGGAAGAGAAATGGGGACTGTTTATTAAGATGCTTGTGCTGTTAGCCCAGCATGGTTCCATTGGTCAGAAAGAGGACTACAGGTAAAAGTAAACATAGCGACTTTTCTTAGTGACTGTAAAACCAGATGACTAAGCTGAGATGTTTGGAAGTCCAGTAGTCAAGACACAGTTGGAGAAATGGCCACGTTTCCCACACCTCTCTGCCTCATCGCCTTTTTCACAGAAGATATGATAGTTCCATCTTTACAGATATGCAAGAAACACAGTGCCCTTTGCCAGTGTAGGGAAAGCAGGTGTATGAGGTGGAAAGAATGGTATTAAGCAGAACATAGCCATATTTACATATAACACCAGAAACTATAATCATTGATTGTAAAAATTGATTCACTTTTTCAATATGAACATATGCTGGTTATAGTGCATATGTTGAAAACTTTATATTCAAAGGAGTGAAGCCTGAATTTCCTTATGTAGAAAATTGATTTTTGCTTGAGTAAAGATCAAACCCTCTTATGGCACAATAGCACAGATTCTTTGGGGGTAGTGCAAACACATCCTTGAAATGTGATAAGGCTATAATCATTATTTTTAAAATAGAAATGATATTTTAATAGTGATTATTATGTTGTAAAAAGGGTTTCATACTGTATTATTTGATGGTTAATTTATTATATTGTCATGATTGTCAAATGTTGCAAACCAATTTGAAGATTACTTAGTTGTTGTCCATGCATCACTCTTGTATGGAAATTGAAGCGGGATATTTATGAGGTATGTCCAATAAGGAAGTGACACATTAAAGCAAAGATTATAAACATTTGTGGTTACTTTCTATCAATTTCTCAAAGAAATCAGGTTGCCACCGAAATGGAAATGAAAGTTTATTTTTGAAGGACCATTATTTATTTAACAGAGGTCCCAAAAGGAAAATCAGTCTTACTGTTGGACAATAAGAAATATATTTATGTGAACTAAAATAGATAACACGGCATGGTGGGAAGCAAGGCGGGGACCAGAAAAACGAATCTGAAAGGAAAATATGTGATCGGGTTCCTGGGAAGAGAAATGGGGACTGTTTATTAAGATGCTTGTGCTGTTAGCCCAGCATGGTTCCATTGGTCAGAAAGAGGACTACAGGTAAAAGTAAACATAGCGACTTTTCTTAGTGACTGTAAAACCAGATGACTAAGCTGAGATGTTTGGAAGTCCAGTAGTCAAGACACAGTTGGAGAAATGGCCACGTTTCCCACACCTCTCTGCCTCATCGCCTTTTTCACAGAAGATATGATAGTTCCATCTTTACAGATATGCAAGAAACACAGTGCCCTTTGCCAGTGTAGGGAAAGCAGGTGTATGAGGTGGAAAGAATGGTATTAAGCAGAACATAGCCATATTTACATATAACACCAGAAACTATAATCATTGATTGTAAAAATTGATTCACTTTTTCAATATGAACATATGCTGGTTATAGTGCATATGTTGAAAACTTTATATTCAAAGGAGTGAAGCCTGAATTTCCTTATGTAGAAAAAATTGATTTTTGCTTGAGTAAAGATCAAACCCTCTTATGGCACAATAGCACAGATTCTGTAGTGGGTAAAGAGAATCAGTGCAAACACATCCCCTTGAAATGTGATAAGGTTGCTAATAAATCAGCTACTTTATTAGACATGCTCTGTCATTCACAATGAAATAGCAGGGATGTATGTCCCCACCAATATTTCATAGTTTTGTTTTGAAAAGTATCATCTCTAGTATTCTGCCAGTATTGTGTGATTTACTGTTCCACAGTCAGTTCTACAATATCCGTCCACATCTCAGCTATTCTATTCTCGGCACCAGGAAAGATTTTGTTTCAGGTTTTATTTATCCAGCTCTTGTTAATGCTGTAATTTTTATATCACTGTCATGTCATTTTGCCACTAATGTCATATATTTGATAAAAGAGCACAGGGAGAGAAGCTGTGTTCTTATTAATTAGAGAGGTCTGATAAATGGATTATCTCATTTAGTAAGCAAGTCTTTGACAAGCAAGTGAATACAGATGGGCATATTAATGCTGACTTCCTAATTTAGTGCTGTGTTAACATGCGTTTTAATTTTTTTGGTAAATTTCTGAACATCTCCTTGAAATCTACCTTAATGATAGCAACTAAAAGTTATTTAATCACAACTATAAATTATTGTGTATCCTTTATTCACATGAATTATTTCATTTAAATCCTTTCTTCAGCCATATGAGGGATGAGCTGTTATTGCAATATCCATTTTACAGATGTGGAAACTGAGGCCAAACAGTTATAATATCTTAAGACTTTATGTCTAATAAAGGTAAAATTAACATGAGCATCTTCTTGGAAGATGCTTTCTTCTTTGTCTTTGGCTTGACTTCCTACAATTCTCATGCTGTCCTTCTGATAAATATATAGCTATTTATATAAATATATATTTATATAAAGATTAAATAGCATTTTGGTCTATTTTATTATTTTCTCATTGAGAAAATATACAGTTTCTGCTTCATCCTATAACATAATGCTAACTTGCTCACTATAACCCTTGATGGAGATTCTGAGTAGCATTGTATTTTAAAATGTAAAGGAATATTAGGAAAATGCATCTTGCTTTTATGCAGGAAAAAGGTAGTTTCCATCTACTGCCATCATTCAGATAATTTCCTCTTTGAAATGAATCTTTTTTGCCTCTGTGATCCTCTTTATTTTCTGTTGGCTGAATTACTGACTGTCTTCTTGTACAGAAGGTACATAAGAATGATTGGTTTCTTATGCCTGTGTCATAGGTTTGCCATTTTTATATTTAGTTGCTGGTACTTTCCTTGAAACACACACATGCACCCCAAAATTGGACTTTAAGTGTTCATTTTGTGAAAAGATACATGGAACAGAAAAGTAGGATAATATCTGAATATATCGTTACCATTGTCAGGTGTAAGACCTATTCAAGGGACATTTAAAGAAGAAAAGTGTATTTATTTTAAAAACAGTATTAAGCACAACTGAACGTATTTCCACTTCCAATGAAACTCAGCTGTGTTTTTCTTCTCTGCTGAGTGATTTTCATTCATTTGGTTGTGATCCATTCTCTGCCAGTTCTTGCCCAGGATTTGTGGGATGTTGGAGTCAAGCCCTATCCAACTCTGACCAACTGTTCCTTGCAGCTCAGCCACACTCCACTCCTCAGTCTCTCCCAAACAACTCAAGAAGCATTTTATAAACTTCCAAAGTCCATAAAATTGAGTCAAAATGGAAATGGGTTAGGATTTTTGAGGCTTAGCACTTTATAAACTTCCCAGGCTTGATATTTGTATCCCAGTTTGTAGGACTGCTCTTCTACTTTGGTCTCCTGTCTCCCGTTGAAGCCACAGCTTCTATGACACTGGACTCTATTATATCAGTTATGTCTTTGAGTGCTTTTTTCTCTCACTACTTTCTGCATCTCGTCCTGCCCCAGAAGGTTGGTCTGCTGATATGTGAGGGCTAGATGCCTTTGACTTTCAGCTTTATCATTTTATAGAGCCCTTGCTTTCTGTCTACCAGATTGCATTTTCTTATTCACTGGCATTGGCCTGGATTGAATCTGAAAGTACTCATTTCCTAAAGGTACACATTATGTGTTAGACTGTTACCTATGAACTTTAGTCCTGAGAGTGATTTGTTTAGCTATGACCTTTGTTATCATGACTTCCTCCCTTTTGTCACCAGCTTAGGCCAATAAGTTCCCAACTTGTCAGTGAACTAACCCCATCTAGAGAATAACAATAAACATATGGCTTTTCTTCTCAAGTACCTCTGGCTTCTCAAGTATCAAAAGGATTACTCACAAATGCATCCTAGACACTGAATACTGCCTTCACTCTGATCTGTTATTCCAAAGACTGAAACAGGCTGGAAAAGGGCAGTGTGGTCCCTAGTTTTCTGCTGATACAGAAGCTGGTAGCTAACTTGTAAGATCTTCCTGGCTAAACACTTGCATGGGACACATCATGTAATACACTGCTCATGGATGTCTATAAGAAATTTCCACTTCCAAGTACTTAACTACAAAGTCTTATACTTTTTACCTTCTGTCCCTACCTCACTTTCCATAACAGTGCTCACATTGGCTGGATTGACTCCTATCAGTCACTTTGATCCTTGAGCTTGATAAGCTTTTTCATTAAATTAACAAGGTGGCTAAGATGCTGTCCACTTTTAGTTCCTGATATAAAATGTCATACTAAGTGACAAATCCATAAATCCAGTGCCCTTGTCTCTCTCTCTGTGTGTGTGTGTGTGTGTGTGTGTGTGTGTGTGAGAGAGAGAGAGAGAGAGAGAGAGCTCAGTCCAACTCTGTGTAACCCCATGGACTATAGCCTGCCAGGCTCCTCTGGCCGTGGAATTCTCCAGGCAAGAATCCTGGAGTGGGTTGTCATTTCCTACTCCAGTAGATTTCCCTGGGTAGGGACTGAACCCCAGTTCCTTGAGAATACCCTTATAGAAGCTTCTAAAAGACTGGAAATGAAAAGAAGAGGAAGTGTTTCTGACCAGAATCTGGTTTTACTGAGAAACCTGATCCAACTTTTATCAGTTTCATTTGTGATTTGGCATTTCATGCTTGTTATCCTTCCTGTATATTGAATGACTTTAAGTTTGTGTATCTCAGACATTTAAAATTTTCCATCCAAACTTTATGAGAAATAGATTTCTCTACCATCCCAATTTTACTCAAGAAAGTTTTTTTTCAGTGTCTTTCAGTTGAAAAAATACGTATTTTCATTATCATTAGCATCAATCACTTTCCTATTTCTTGTTTCTCATTTTTTCTCCAATTATTACAAAGAACATATTGAGAATCACTCTACCCAACAGGGATTAAAAAAAACTTTTTTTTTTTTTTTAATGTATATGGGTTCTCCTTTATTTCTGTAGGCATGAAAAATTGCCTCAAGTACAAGAAAGGATTACTCACAAATGCATCCTAGACACTGAATACTGCCTTCACTCTGATCTGTTATTCCAAAGACTGAAACAGGCTGGAAAAGGGCAGTGTGGTCCCTAGTTTTCTGCTGATACAGAAGCTGGTAGCTAACTTGTAAGATCTTCCTGGCTAAACACTTGCATGGGACACATCATGTAATACACTGCTCATGGATGTCTATAAGAAATTTCCACTTCCAAGTACTTAACTACAAAGTCTTATACTTTTTACCTTCTGTCCCTACCTCACTTTCCATAACAGTGCTCACATTGGCTGGATTGACTCCTATCAGTCACTTTGATCCTTGAGCTTGATAAGCTTTTTCATTAAATTAACAAGGTGGCTAAGATGCTGTCCACTTTTAGTTCCTGATATAAAATGTCATACTAAGTGACAAATCCATAAATCCAGTGCCCTTGTCTCTCTCTCTGTGTGTGTGTGTGTGTGTGTGTGTGTGTGTGTGTGAGAGAGAGAGAGAGAGAGAGAGAGAGAGCTCAGTCCAACTCTGTGTAACCCCATGGACTATAGCCTGCCAGGCTCCTCTGGCCGTGGAATTCTCCAGGCAAGAATCCTGGAGTGGGTTGTCATTTCCTACTCCAGTAGATTTCCCTGGGTAGGGACTGAACCCCAGTTCCTTGAGAATACCCTTATAGAAGCTTCTAAAAGACTGGAAATGAAAAGAAGAGGAAGTGTTTCTGACCAGAATCTGGTTTTACTGAGAAACCTGATCCAACTTTTATCAGTTTCATTTGTGATTTGGCATTTCATGCTTGTTATCCTTCCTGTATATTGAATGACTTTAAGTTTGTGTATCTCAGACATTTAAAATTTTCCATCCAAACTTTATGAGAAATAGATTTCTCTACCATCCCAATTTTACTCAAGAAAGTTTTTTTTCAGTGTCTTTCAGTTGAAAAAATACGTATTTTCATTATCATTAGCATCAATCACTTTCCTATTTCTTGTTTCTCATTTTTTCTCCAATTATTACAAAGAACATATTGAGAATCACTCTACCCAACAGGGATTAAAAAAAACTTTTTTTTTTTTTTTAATGTATATGGGTTCTCCTTTATTCTGTCAAGTTGTATAGGCATAGATGTATGGTGGATAGAAATATTCTGAGGTAAATACTCAGAATTCTGAAATACTTTCTGTAATAAAGTATCCCAGTAATTTCTTACATATTCAGCTAATTACTACAGATTTGGTTTCAACCCAAGTCACACAAAAAATGCTTCAGGCAAGATTATCAGCATGAGAATAAATGAGTTAGCAAGCGTTAATAAACCTGGAGAAGAACAGTGCTAAATGTTTAACGTGTCATTTGCGTAGGTGCCACTGCAGAAAACTGAATGAACAGCTTTTTGGTTATGGATATTGGAAGTAAGAAATTTTTAGCGTTATTTTGCATTTCTTATGGTGACAGAAGAATCAAAATGAGTATTTTCTGATAGAGAATGCCTAGTAGGCTTTCTCTTTTTTAAGAACCTAGAAATGTGAATAAAAACTCCAGTCAGTCACCCTTCCTTTTCTTATGAGGAACCCATTCCTCAGTAAAGCCTTTGCTGAGTATTGACTTGCTGTCGGCCTCAGGGGTACATTGTGCTCACACTTACTACTCAATGAAAGAGAATTATGTCATAGACTCTAGACAGTCATCAAGGTCACCATGGTTCTGGAGCCATCTTTAGCAGTCAGATTTTATTAGATTCTTGAGCTATGAAGGATGGTATAATACCAGTTATTTTCTTAGCAGCAAAGATTTGTTGACTAGCTATCATGCACTTTATAGGCTTTATTTCAGGTTTGGATAATTCCTAACCTCAGGGGATGGCATTCTAGTGAGTTCACATATAGACTGTCTGCTTCTGCATTGTTCTGGTAATACAAATAGGCTTCCCTGGTGGCTCAGTTGGTAAAGAATTGGCCTGCAATGCAGAAGACCATGCTTAGTCTTCGAGGGGAAGATCCCCTGGAGAAGGAAATGACAACCCATTCCAATATTCTTGCCTGGAAAATCCCATAGACAGAGGAGCCTGATGGGCTAGAAATAAAGGAGGAAAAACAAGAGAAGCAGAAGGAGGAGCAGGGGAAAGAATGATAATAAAATATATGTATATTGTGTGTGCTACTATTTGCTAGGGATTAATTAGATTTCAAATGAAAGGTAACATGATCTCTTTAAAAGACTTCCCATCTCACTGGAGTAGAAACTAGCATTTATTCTGTCCTTCCTATTATGTAGTTTCAGGGGCTTGTTTTAATAGTAATCAATATTTATTGAGAAGTAACTAGGTGTTTTTTATGGATTACCTTTACATGGATTGTTGTGTCTCATCCTTTGCATGATTTTTCAATCCTATGTTACACAAGCAATTTTATCCAGTCATCTCCCAAATCCTATGAGATGGATAGATAGCGTGTCTGTCCCCATTTTGAAAATAGAGATTGATTGTCCAAATTCACATAGTTAATAGGATGTAGAGCCAGAATTTGATTTCACATTTACAGACTCCTTCCAAATACTTGTACTGAAATTATATTTGTAATTTTGAACTTTTTTCTTAAAGGATGCTAAAATGTTCATAGCTTTCAAACCCCAGGCGATTGGGCTTTCTACAACAATTTCAACTTCCATTTAATGAAAGTGTGAATGTGCCTGCTTCTTGAACTGTCTTCTTCCCTCCTCTGATGGCAGAGGAAGTGAATTTCCTGAAAACAAAGGCCATTCCATCCATTTCTCAGAGACCCTGTTTGCCCTCCATTTCAGCGACTGATCTCTCAGTCATATTTATCTAATTTTCTCTCTCTTTCATCTCTATCATCTGTCTGTTTTTCTATACTCTATTCAATCTCATCAGCATTCAAGCATACTCATTTTTTTACCATTAAAGAGTTAAAAGAAAATTTCAAATCTCCCTGTTTCCATCTCAACTATTTCCAAACCACTCAGCATGCTTCCCAGTTAGCAAAAGAATTCTGGTAATACAAATAGGCTTCCCTGGTGGCTCAGTTGGTAAAGAATTGGCCTGCAATGCAGAAGACCATGCTTAGTCTTCGAGGGGAAGATCCCCTGGAGAAGGAAATGACAACCCATTCCAATATTCTTGCCTGGAAAATCCCATAGACAGAGGAGCCTGATGGGCTAGAAATAAAGGAGGAAAAACAAGAGAAGCAGAAGGAGGAGCAGGGGAAAGAATGATAATAAAATATATGTATATTGTGTGTGCTACTATTTGCTAGGGATTAATTAGATTTCAAATGAAAGGTAACATGATCTCTTTAAAAGACTTCCCATCTCACTGGAGTAGAAACTAGCATTTATTCTGTCCTTCCTATTATGTAGTTTCAGGGGCTTGTTTTAATAGTAATCAATATTTATTGAGAAGTAACTAGGTGTTTTTTATGGATTACCTTTACATGGATTGTTGTGTCTCATCCTTTGCATGATTTTTCAATCCTATGTTACACAAGCAATTTTATCCAGTCATCTCCCAAATCCTATGAGATGGATAGATAGCGTGTCTGTCCCCATTTTGAAAATAGAGATTGATTGTCCAAATTCACATAGTTAATAGGATGTAGAGCCAGAATTTGATTTCACATTTACAGACTCCTTCCAAATACTTGTACTGAAATTATATTTGTAATTTTGAACTTTTTTCTTAAAGGATGCTAAAATGTTCATAGCTTTCAAACCCCAGGCGATTGGGCTTTCTACAACAATTTCAACTTCCATTTAATGAAAGTGTGAATGTGCCTGCTTCTTGAACTGTCTTCTTCCCTCCTCTGATGGCAGAGGAAGTGAATTTCCTGAAAACAAAGGCCATTCCATCCATTTCTCAGAGACCCTGTTTGCCCTCCATTTCAGCGACTGATCTCTCAGTCATATTTATCTAATTTTCTCTCTCTTTCATCTCTATCATCTGTCTGTTTTTCTATACTCTATTCAATCTCATCAGCATTCAAGCATACTCATTTTTTTACCATTAAAGAGTTAAAAGAAAATTTCAAATCTCCCTGTTTCCATCTCAACTATTTCCAAACCACTCAGCATGCTTCCCCAGTTAGCAAAAGAATTCTTCACCTCTATGTCTTGACTATATTCATTCTTTTATTTACTCAAAAAATGCTTATTGATACCTGCTAGATGCCAGACTTTGTGTTAAATCACAGTATTAAGACAAAGAACAGCACAAACTTCACAGGAATAGCAACTTGCAGTAGGAGCTTCTATCTTGTACACCCTATTATACCTGTGCATTGAAGAGATAATTACAGAGGTGTCAGGTTTCTGTACTGAGTCCTATCTCTTATCAAACATATCTAGGTTTTGGATACCTGAACTCAGTCCATCCCCAAAGAAATCACCACTGCTTTTAAAAACTATTTCAGGGCTTCCCTGGTGGTCCAGTGGGTAAAGACACCGCCTTGCAGTGCAAGGGGTGTTGATTCAATCCCTGGCCTGGGAAGATCCCACGTGCCACAGAGCAGATGGACCGACGTGTCCCAACTACTGAGCCAGCATTCTGGAGCACATGCACTCACAGCTGGTGCTCTGCAATGAGAGAGGCCACTGCAATGGGAGGCCCACACAGGCCAAATGACAAAGGTAGGAATAAATGAAAGACCAGTAGAAATGGCCAAAAACAAACAAAAAGAACTATTGCAAAATTTTTGCAGAAACTTAGATTTCAAATCTAGTATTATTTATCTACATTTATCAGGCTTCATTGTCATCTAAGGGCATCTGTTTGCTTTTAAGATATTCACTTTTCCTAATTATAATATTTAAATATTTGAATGCCTGATGTGAATAAAATATCTCATTGCCATGTGCCCAAAGAAGAGGGCGACTGGCCAACAAAATCAGATTTTCCTGGGCATTTCTGTTAATATTGGTAAGTTTTATTATCCTCATTTTATGGATAAAACAATGAGCATTTCAGATAAATGAATAACTTGCCATGTCTTATCCATTCAATTATATACACAAAATTCAAATGCAGTTCTCTTTGATTGTACAGGTTAAGATCTTTCGTATCTATCTATCTATCTATCTATCTATTCACAATGTGGCAAAATCAAGAGACATTGGACGGATGAGATTGGTTGGGCACAAAATGACCAAAAAGTGAGCATTATTAACCATGACCTTAAAGGGAGGAGACAAGGTAAGAATCTATATAGGAAAACCTTAGGTAGAAAACATATAATCTTTTGTGCTTGAGTAGAACGGAAAACACACAGCTGGAGTGTCAATAGATTAAATATGTGTCCTTTGAAATCTTCCCTATTGTGTCTGGTCTCTAACCACAAAAGACAGGCATTACAGATTTGGTAAAGGAGACTTTAGTTGATAAGTGGCTGTTTGTACTATTGGTAACTTGCTTTGCTATCATTTTCTATAAAACCAGACTATGTGTTTGTTTATAAAGTACTCACAAGCTCTTGCTATTTTTGCTTTCAAAGCATTGAATTCTGCTGCTGCTTTAGGAAAAACATTTTAAAGGAAGGGATTTGGTCCTAGGTTCCTTTAGCTGATTTCAAGTTTATTTGAAATTTTGCATGATTTAGTGTTCTGCAGAGTTTTGTTCTGTCTTTTTCATCCCTTAATTTTAACTTGAACAGCTTGATGAGAGTTTAGTAGAATTTGTTTTAAAGTTATTGCTGACCTTGAGTTAAGTGGGAACCAGACTATCCCCATGCAGGTGTGGGGTTCAATTTATGGCAAATGTGTTTGTCTTTACAGTCATGCATAATTTCTGAATTCCAGAAATTACTTCTGTTTTATAGCTCTACCATCCAAACCCGTCATAAGGAGGGCTCTGTCAGCATTTTTATTACATTCTTTACTTCACAGAGGTTTATAACATGGTCATAAAATTCACTCCAGGATCAGGTTTGGCAGATAAACTCTCATCTAGGGAAGAAGGGTGTTTTTTTTTTTTTTCCTTTCATCAACAGTTTAAAAAGAATATACTGACTTGTGTGTTATCGTATAGTTGAAGTTCATAGACTCCTTTTTTTGTTGTTTTATAAAACCTATCTTTCTCTGAAAGATGTCCTAATTGGCCTTTATGTATTTATGAACTAGAACCTCTCTTTTCTCTTCAGAAGGGAAAACTACATAGCAACACAGAGCCTAGACACTAGAGTTCAGCAGGCAGAAGTTCAGATCCCTATCTATGACTTAATAGGAAAGAGACTTTGAGTCAGCTACTTATGGAATATGTGTGTTGTTGTTCAGTCACTCATCATGTCTAGCTCTGTGATCCCATGAACTGCAGCACACCAGGCCTCCCTGTACCTCACCATCTCCTGGGTTTGCCCAAGTTCATGTCCATTGCATCAGTGATAGTATCCAGCTGGATGCCATCCTCTGGCACCCTCTTCTTCTGCCCTCAATCTTTCCCAGCATCAGGGACTTTCTCCATGAGTCTTCTGTTCACATCAGATGACCAAGATATTGGCACGTCAGCATCAGTCCTTCCAATGAATATTCAGGGTTGATTTCCCTTAAGATTGACTGGTTTGATCTCCTTGCTGTCCAAGGAACTTTCAGAAATCTTCTTCAGCAGAGATGAATATAAGGACTTAATAAATCCTGGCAATAGAAGTGTATGTTGTCTCATTATTGCTAGCCCTGTTATCACTTGGGAAGTTAATAAACTCCTTATTCTGATGCTTATCTCTAAATAATGAATTAAATCTGTTCCTTCAGTTATTCATTCAATATTTTTGAGCAACAGACTGAATGCCAGAGGTACAAAGGCAATATAATATGACCCCTACCCTTAAGGGATTATATAGTTCAGGAGCAAAGTCAGAGTTGTAAAGAGACAAAGTACAAAATATTTATTATTTCCTTTGAAGCTTGAACATTTCAGAGCAAAGTCACTTGACTCAGACTAGGGCTTTACTGAAGGTTTTTTTAGGTAGTAGGTAGAAAAGTTGAGTATTTCTTCTGAATACTAAAGAATGATAAGGAGATAGCTAAATATCCTTGGGTCATGGAAACAGCAATGTACAAAGTATAAAGAGAAAAATCATGGAATAAACTGGAAGCTAGAATATGACTGGAGTTAAGGGGTGTTACGGATCTGGAAGAGTGGCAAGATGGTATAATGGAAAAATATTTCTATTCATGCTTCATCATAATAATCATGACCTTTTTTCTCTCTTGGTTAAGTTGTTCTCCATGCCATATATTTATCTAATTAGGTTTGCACCTTTATTTTGATGAAGCCCATTCTCCAGTTACTTTAAAAAATTGTATAGGAGGTATACTTTTTAAAAGTTCTTAGTTGATTAAAATGACTTAAAAGTTTTTCTTTCCTCCATGCCGTTATATTTATGCTAATTAGGTTTGCCCCCTTTAGTTTTGCAGCACACCAGGCCTCCCTGTACCTCACCATCTCCTGGGTTTGCCCAAGTTCATGTCCATTGCATCAGTGATAGTATCCAGCTGGATGCCATCCTCTGGCACCCTCTTCTTCTGCCCTCAATCTTTCCCAGCATCAGGGACTTTCTCCATGAGTCTTCTGTTCACATCAGATGACCAAGATATTGGCACGTCAGCATCAGTCCTTCCAATGAATATTCAGGGTTGATTTCCCTTAAGATTGACTGGTTTGATCTCCTTGCTGTCCAAGGAACTTTCAGAAATCTTCTTCAGCAGAGATGAATATAAGGACTTAATAAATCCTGGCAATAGAAGTGTATGTTGTCTCATTATTGCTAGCCCTGTTATCACTTGGGAAGTTAATAAACTCCTTATTCTGATGCTTATCTCTAAATAATGAATTAAATCTGTTCCTTCAGTTATTCATTCAATATTTTTGAGCAACAGACTGAATGCCAGAGGTACAAAGGCAATATAATATGACCCCTACCCTTAAGGGATTATATAGTTCAGGAGCAAAGTCAGAGTTGTAAAGAGACAAAGTACAAAATATTTATTATTTCCTTTGAAGCTTGAACATTTCAGAGCAAAGTCACTTGACTCAGACTAGGGCTTTACTGAAGGTTTTTTTAGGTAGTAGGTAGAAAAGTTGAGTATTTCTTCTGAATACTAAAGAATGATAAGGAGATAGCTAAATATCCTTGGGTCATGGAAACAGCAATGTACAAAGTATAAAGAGAAAAATCATGGAATAAACTGGAAGCTAGAATATGACTGGAGTTAAGGGGTGTTACGGATCTGGAAGAGTGGCAAGATGGTATAATGGAAAAATATTTCTATTCATGCTTCATCATAATAATCATGACCTTTTTTCTCTCTTGGTTAAGTTGTTCTCCATGCCATATATTTATCTAATTAGGTTTGCACCTTTATTTTGATGAAGCCCATTCTCCAGTTACTTTAAAAAATTGTATAGGAGGTATACTTTTTAAAAGTTCTTAGTTGATTAAAATGACTTAAAATGACTCCATTCTATGCTTTCCTCTTAATATATAATTTAGCACTGAGTATATAATTCTTAAACTGGAAATTTTGAAGGCACTCCTCCATTGTATTCAGGCCTGTAAATAGTGATGGTGAGAAGTATCTAGACCTTCTCATTTGCTAATATTTGCATTATGACCTGTAGTTTTTCTCTTTGGAAAGTTTTAGAATATCCTCTTTGCCACTATGCTTCTAGAAATTTACCTATTTTTACTATTTAAAAATAAACTGTTGGACCTTTAATCCAGAAACTCATATTCTTTAGGACTAGAAGTTTTCTCAAAATATTTTATTTGTCCAAATGACTTTTCTTCTTTTCTCAGTTTTAGAGTTTCTCTTATTCAAATGTGAGATAATACTGTCATATGCTTTAATTGTCATATGCTTTAAATGTATTGCATACATTTGATAAGCTTCATGGATTGTTTTATAAAGTTAAATTTTCAATCATTCTATTTTTTCATTCTTAGTAATTCTCTAAGTAATCATTCAAAACTGAAACCTAAATTTATTTTAATGAAGTTATAATCTCTTAGTAACCTGAAGATAGTGATGACAGTTTTCTTTTCTGAATAATTTCTATTTTGGTCATGTTTTATTGAATGAATTCATTTTGATATCTGTCTTCCATATAAGATAATTTCTACAGATGTTTGTAATCCTGGTTGCTTTCTTATGGTTAGATTAAGAAAGTTAAGAGGTTTTTTTGAAGCTTCAAATATATAGATGGTGTTTGCTGAATATGTACTTAACTGGACAGGCCATTTGTTAGGAATTTCTTAGATTGAGTTTTCTTTTTTAATATTTCTTTTACATTGGTCAAATTTTCTAGAGAAAATCTTTTCAAAAGTCTACTCTAGAGTAACTTGGCAAGTCATGGATAGGTCCTGATATTATAGGAGCTAGAAAAGGTATCTCAAAGTTAGCATCAACAAAATTGAATTCCTCATCTCCTCCCTCAAATCATTTCACTCATCCTGAAACCCCACCCCCCCCCCCCATCATAGTAAGTACTACATGCTTTTTCTCAGTCACCAAAAGTTTGAGTTGTCTTTGGTTTCACTTCTTCAAACACTTCACCTAATCAGAAAATCTAGTTGACTCTACCTTTAAAATGTATCAGGAATCTGGTATCTGTTCATTGTATACATTGCTATCACTCTCGTTTTAAGCTATTTTCTTTCACATTTGATTATGGTGGCCTTCCTGCTCCTTCTCTTGTCTTGCTCTCAAAAGAGCAAACTGATTGTATTCCAATGGGTTCCCATTCACTCTCTGTAAAATCAGAATCTTTGTGATGGCAACTGAGGCTCTGTATGACTTCCTGTACTTTTATCTCCATTCCAGATTACCTTTCAGTTTTTTATTACCTCTCTTCTTGTTTTGCATCATTATAGGTGCTTTGCTTTCTCAGTGGTTCCTTGAACAAGTTCTCTGACTTCTATCTGAGCACCTCTGCACTTGCTGTTTTCTCTGCCTGGAACATCTTCCATTCTTGTTCATTCCCTCTACCAACATTTATACCTCCTTAAAGTCTATGATTAAATGTAACTATCACAAGAGAGCATACACTTCTAATTGCAGAACCTAACATAGGATTCCCTACCAGTTCAACATTTTTTAATTCACTTTGCTTTCACCTCTTATCAAGTAATAGCATTATATACCATGCTTGTTTATTTTGTTTAATAGCCACTAGACTCTATGACCCATGTGAATGAAAATTTTCATCTTTTTTCCTCACTGATTTTCCTCCAATACTAACAACATGGCCTCGTACAGAGTAGGATCTTGATAAATGTATTTTGAGTAAATAATTGAATGAAGTAGATTAGTTTCATTATCATTTTGCATTTGAGGAGACTGAAGCTCAGGATTAAGCAACTTGCCCAAGGCCTCAGAATTTCTTAATGTGTGAAGCACAATTTAATTCAAATCTCTCTGGCTTCAGTTTCTATACATTATCTAAGAATAACTGCAAGTGATAAATTAAGTGAATTAAAGATTAGAAATTGTCTCATGGACTTAAAAACAAAGAAATTTTCTGGTGGCCTTGTCAACAGGAATCCCAGAAAAGTAATGAGATGGAAGCTATCATGTAATAGGTTTAGGAATGAATGGATACAAATTTAGCTACTCTTTCAAGCCCATTAAAAAAGAGGGAAGGGGTAGACAGGGAGTTTGTTTCTTTTTTAGATGGAATAATCATGATGTTATTGATATGCATAGGATATTAAAAGTCAGTGAAGGGCTTCCCTGGTGGTCCAGTTGGTAAAGAGTCCACCTTGCAGGGCCACTTTAGGGGTTGATCCCAGTTTGATTATGGTGGCCTTCCTGCTCCTTCTCTTGTCTTGCTCTCAAAAGAGCAAACTGATTGTATTCCAATGGGTTCCCATTCACTCTCTGTAAAATCAGAATCTTTGTGATGGCAACTGAGGCTCTGTATGACTTCCTGTACTTTTATCTCCATTCCAGATTACCTTTCAGTTTTTTATTACCTCTCTTCTTGTTTTGCATCATTATAGGTGCTTTGCTTTCTCAGTGGTTCCTTGAACAAGTTCTCTGACTTCTATCTGAGCACCTCTGCACTTGCTGTTTTCTCTGCCTGGAACATCTTCCATTCTTGTTCATTCCCTCTACCAACATTTATACCTCCTTAAAGTCTATGATTAAATGTAACTATCACAAGAGAGCATACACTTCTAATTGCAGAACCTAACATAGGATTCCCTACCAGTTCAACATTTTTTAATTCACTTTGCTTTCACCTCTTATCAAGTAATAGCATTATATACCATGCTTGTTTATTTTGTTTAATAGCCACTAGACTCTATGACCCATGTGAATGAAAATTTTCATCTTTTTTCCTCACTGATTTTCCTCCAATACTAACAACATGGCCTCGTACAGAGTAGGATCTTGATAAATGTATTTTGAGTAAATAATTGAATGAAGTAGATTAGTTTCATTATCATTTTGCATTTGAGGAGACTGAAGCTCAGGATTAAGCAACTTGCCCAAGGCCTCAGAATTTCTTAATGTGTGAAGCACAATTTAATTCAAATCTCTCTGGCTTCAGTT
Organism: Tragulus kanchil; assembly: GCA_022376925.1. NCBI lineage: Eukaryota > Metazoa > Chordata > Mammalia > Artiodactyla > Tragulidae > Tragulus > Tragulus kanchil. Next base: position 25,661,518 of record JAIOJX010000004.1, read on the forward strand.
TCTATACATTATCTAAGAATAACTGCAAGTGATAAATTAAGTGAATTAAAGATTAGAAATTGTCTCATGGACTTAAAAACAAAGAAATTTTCTGGTGGCCTTGTCAACAGGAATCCCAGAAAAGTAATGAGATGGAAGCTATCATGTAATAGGTTTAGGAATGAATGGATACAAATTTAGCTACTCTTTCAAGCCCATTAAAAAAGAGGGAAGGGGTAGACAGGGAGTTTGTTTCTTTTTTAGATGGAATAATCATGATGTTATTGATATGCATAGGATATTAAAAGTCAGTGAAGGGCTTCCCTGGTGGTCCAGTTGGTAAAGAGTCCACCTTGCAGGGCCACTGGTTCGATCCCAGGCCCGGGAAGATCCCACATGCTGAGGAGTAGTTGGGCTGGTGTGTCCAATTGCCAGCCAGTGCTCTGGAGTGCATGCACCCAGAGCCAGTGCTATGCAAGGAGAGAGGCCACTGCGATGGGAGGCCCACACATGCCAAAGAATAAAGACCAATGAAGAATAAATGATGACTTAGAGGCAAAAAACAAAAAAAAAAAGCCAGTGAGAGAGAAAAATATGCTAAGGGTAGAAGGGGACAAAAGTAATGAAGAAAAAGAAACAGTGGATGAACGGATGGGAGAGCGTATGACAAGAAGTGTAAAAACCTCACTAGAAGAAAGGTTTACTTTCTTAATGATTTATTAATAATATCCACAAGTGTTGAACTTATTCATCTGGTAAATATTTATCAAGGTATAAGACCCTAAACACTGCTATATGTTCTAGGTATCTGATAGTGAACAATCATAAGTAACATTACTGAGATCTATACATTATACCATCCTATCTTTATAACAACCTTCTGAGATAGATACTATTTCTAACCACCCCCCCTTTTTTTAAATACACGAGGAGGGTGTATCTTACATGAAGGGAATGGTCTTCCCCAAAGTAATTCATCTAGGAAGTGTTGGTGTCTAAAATCAAACCACAGCAGTCTGGCTCTATAACCCATGTCTTTACTTACTTTTCTCCAGCACTTAAAACAAAATTTATAACCTGATGAGAGGGAAAGAAAAAAGCAAACACCAAATCATTAAGTACTCTACAAATTCATTATACATCCTACAAGTAAATAAATTTATCATAGGTTATAAGCCAGATAGTGACTGGACAGGTATTTTGAATGATCAGAGAAAGTTTCTCTGAGGAAGTGGTGTTTAAGCTTAGATCCAGGGTATAATCAGAAACTAGCCACTAAAAGACTTGGAGACAAAGCATTTCAGGTCCATGGGAGAACTATCTCCAGGCCATTTGTGAATTTCAGATTTTTTTATAACTGAAAATATAAAACTAGTGCATCTGGAGAATAGACAGTGAAGATAAAAATGGTGGGATTCAGAGCTGTAGATGAAATTTGCTTTCTTTGGTGGTCCAGTTGGTAAAGAGTCCACCTTGCAGGGCCACTGGTTCGATCCCAGGCCCGGGAAGATCCCACATGCTGAGGAGTAGTTGGGCTGGTGTGTCCAATTGCCAGCCAGTGCTCTGGAGTGCATGCACCCAGAGCCAGTGCTATGCAAGGAGAGAGGCCACTGCGATGGGAGGCCCACACATGCCAAAGAATAAAGACCAATGAAGAATAAATGATGACTTAGAGGCAAAAAACAAAAAAAAAAAGCCAGTGAGAGAGAAAAATATGCTAAGGGTAGAAGGGGACAAAAGTAATGAAGAAAAAGAAACAGTGGATGAACGGATGGGAGAGCGTATGACAAGAAGTGTAAAAACCTCACTAGAAGAAAGGTTTACTTTCTTAATGATTTATTAATAATATCCACAAGTGTTGAACTTATTCATCTGGTAAATATTTATCAAGGTATAAGACCCTAAACACTGCTATATGTTCTAGGTATCTGATAGTGAACAATCATAAGTAACATTACTGAGATCTATACATTATACCATCCTATCTTTATAACAACCTTCTGAGATAGATACTATTTCTAACCACCCCCCCTTTTTTTAAATACACGAGGAGGGTGTATCTTACATGAAGGGAATGGTCTTCCCCAAAGTAATTCATCTAGGAAGTGTTGGTGTCTAAAATCAAACCACAGCAGTCTGGCTCTATAACCCATGTCTTTACTTACTTTTCTCCAGCACTTAAAACAAAATTTATAACCTGATGAGAGGGAAAGAAAAAAGCAAACACCAAATCATTAAGTACTCTACAAATTCATTATACATCCTACAAGTAAATAAATTTATCATAGGTTATAAGCCAGATAGTGACTGGACAGGTATTTTGAATGATCAGAGAAAGTTTCTCTGAGGAAGTGGTGTTTAAGCTTAGATCCAGGGTATAATCAGAAACTAGCCACTAAAAGACTTGGAGACAAAGCATTTCAGGTCCATGGGAGAACTATCTCCAGGCCATTTGTGAATTTCAGATTTTTTTATAACTGAAAATATAAAACTAGTGCATCTGGAGAATAGACAGTGAAGATAAAAAAATGGTGGGATTCAGAGCAAGTCAAACAAATTTCAAGAGGAATCTTGCAATCCTGTGGGCTTTAAATTCTGTATTTGGGGCAATGACTTTCCATGAGCAAGTCTTAAGTATGTATTTAATATGATATAATTTATATTGTAACATACATTACATTGATGAATGAGTACTCTGATTTCATTAGGACTGAGCAATCAGATTTAATAGTTAAAGTAAATTAGAAATTTAAGTTAACTTTAGTTTTCAACATGTGTCTCGATCTACCAGTTCGTTACTCTGAAAATGAAGCACAAAAAGTCATCTCTGCCTTCTTGGTGATTTTAAAGTTACTCATTTCCTTTTGCAGCTTTGTAAAATAGAGATGAGTTGTTGGTATACAGTACTGAGAGGGAAAATGATCTGTCCCTTAAGTTTGTCAACAGTCACCAATTAGTTCTGAGTATTGTACTAAGTGGTGGAGGAAATGAAGCCCTAAAGAAAACATGGCACTTGCCCACAGTGAAATGAAAGTGGACTGTTGGACAGTCAATAAGATAATGACCAAATACTGATACTATGATCACTTGCTGTATTTAACAGCTGCATTAGAGACGGGAGTTTAAGAAACTAATGAAAAATAATTAAATTGAAGAATTTAGATGAATTAGTAATAGTTGTTTCAAAAAGACCAAAGAGAATAAAATTCCATGCAGAGTGACATAATATATGTGCTCCTTGGATGTAGCTAGTCAGCATGAAAGTCTGAAGAGAAAAAAATGAAACAGAACAGTAAAGAACAACAACAACAAACAAGAAGATTTAAGAGAGAGATTGAAGAATGGTAGAAAAAAATATCTAACACAGTGTCATATAGAAAAATAATTCAGAATTTTAAAATGCAAAACTGATTATATAAAAAGGTAATTTGTTTAGGAAATTGTTCTGTTGTTTCTCTGTAGCAGGCTAGGCTCTGCACTGCTTCAGAAGCAAGAACATGGAAAGTATTATCGCATGGCTCTTAGAAGAATGTGGAATTAACCAGCAAATGACAGTGACAAAAACATGGACACCAACCCTGCCAGTTTATTAGTTTATTAGTTGTGTGAACTTGAATAAGAAAATCAGCAACACAGTGACCACCCTTTCCAACAGAAAGACAGCATTTTAGAACTAGAAGGAAACTTGATTATTTACCTTAGAACACTTATTTTACTGATAAGAAAGTGTAAATTCAAGGTCAGTAAGTTACTTGGTTAAGTTCCCATAAATTGCTAAGGTTCAGAGCCCCGCAGTCACAACCATACAGAGGACATCATCCCCGTAGAACAAAGATGGCAGCCTTAGATATTACCTTGAGTGTTTAGTAACCTTTGAAGTATGTTGATAATATTTAAGGCACATCCACAGAAAAATCCTAATGGTCACTTCTGATGAGTTTTTCTTTGAATTTATAGGTTTGTCAGTTCTTGAATACAGCTTTTTTCAATATCCTGTTTGAAATGTATCCTACTTGTGACTTCTTTCAATAGCCCTACAAACTTTTTAAGGTACACTGTACTTCTATCTTCATTTTCCACTTTTCTCTGCCATTCATTATGGGTCCACCTAGAGGTAGGAAGTTTCTCAAATAAAAGGAGCTATAACATCAAAAGTAAGGTTCAGAAAGAACTACAGCAGGTAAGTGACAGTAATGGACACTGGAGTGCTTGATGTCTCTTTCTTCAATGATTAGTGTTGGATGTATCCTAACATATTTATATGTAGTTATAGCTATGATTTCCCTGGTAGCTCAATTGGTGAAGAATCCACCTATAGTACAGGAAACCCAGGTTCAATCCCTAGGTTAGGAGGATTCCCTGGAGAAGGAAATGGCAACCCTCTCCAGTATTCTTTCCTGGAATATCCCATAGACAAAGGAGCATGGCGGGCTACAGTTCATGGCATTGCAAGAATTGGACAAAATTTAGCATCTAAATCACCACCAACACCGCATAGTTATATCTATAGCTATATTTATGCAAATATATACAGATACACCACAGCTATATGCAGATAGGTAGATAGATATACAGACCTACATGACATCTATAGCAATAGCTATATAGATGTACATAGATACATAGATGTTGCTAAATCTACATCTCCAGTTAGGCTATTGCCAACTATATATCAAATCCTAAGTAGGACAAACCTGTGATCCACAATATAATGTCCACCTCAGTCTTGTTGACTTGAATACCCTTTTTATCTGTTTGTTCAGGAGAGAACTTGTATTTAAATGGGAACAGATGCAAGTGATTAAACTAAAGTCAAAATGTGGAATTTTCTGATACTCAAACATCAACACTTTCTTCATATTCCAATAATGCTTGTTGGAGCATCAGTATGCAGAAAAGTATACTCTAAATTGCAAAACAGCATTTTTTTTCTGCTCTATGGCAAAGGCTCAACTATATCAGCCTTGTTTTTGTCATATCAGGCTTTAGTGCCAAAACACAGAAGTCTATTAAAGATGCTTGCCACATCCATAGAGTGATTTGAACCCTTTTTAAATTTGCTCATCATTGACTTAATACATAGTAACTAGTTGGTTAAAATGATTTTAAAATTGGCATATAAAATTTGTGGTCATTATAGCCATATTTTCAAGAGTGGGAAAAACTCCTGCTGAAACTACAGCTGGAAAATAATTTGCTGAAAAATCGGCTGAAGCGGGAGGTTCCAGCTCATTGAAACTCAATTTATTATATGCTTAAGTGACTCCTGGAACAGTGGAATATGTAGGCAGTACAACTAGACAAGACAAATTCTGTGCTGATAACAATGTGTAAAACTCCAATACCTATTGGAGAAGTGATAGCAGCCAAAATTCTGTACTTGCCAACATGGATACCTCCAAAAAAGTAGTTCTTTCCTGGAATTAGTCCCATAGTACAGAAAAGGAAAGTTCCTGGAGAAGGAAATGGCAACCTCTCCAGTATTCTTTCCTGGAATATCCCATAGAGAAAGGAGCATGGCGGGCTACAGTTCATGGCATTGCAAGAATTGGACAAAATTTAGCATCTAAATCACCACCAACACCGCATAGTTATATCTATAGCTATATTTATGCAAATATATACAGATACACCACAGCTATATGCAGATAGGTAGATAGATATACAGACCTACATGACATCTATAGCAATAGCTATATAGATGTACATAGATACATAGATGTTGCTAAATCTACATCTCCAGTTAGGCTATTGCCAACTATATATCAAATCCTAAGTAGGACAAACCTGTGATCCACAATATAATGTCCACCTCAGTCTTGTTGACTTGAATACCCTTTTTATCTGTTTGTTCAGGAGAGAACTTGTATTTAAATGGGAACAGATGCAAGTGATTAAACTAAAGTCAAAATGTGGAATTTTCTGATACTCAAACATCAACACTTTCTTCATATTCCAATAATGCTTGTTGGAGCATCAGTATGCAGAAAAGTATACTCTAAATTGCAAAACAGCATTTTTTTTCTGCTCTATGGCAAAGGCTCAACTATATCAGCCTTGTTTTTGTCATATCAGGCTTTAGTGCCAAAACACAGAAGTCTATTAAAGATGCTTGCCACATCCATAGAGTGATTTGAACCCTTTTTAAATTTGCTCACCATTGACTTAATACATAGTAACTAGTTGGTTAAAATGATTTTAAAATTGGCATATAAAATTTGTGGTCATTATAGCCATATTTTCAAGAGTGGGAAAAACTCCTGCTGAAACTACAGCTGGAAAATAATTTGCTGAAAAATCGGCTGAAGCGGGAGGTTCCAGCTCATTGAAACTCAATTTATTATATGCTTAAGTGACTCCTGGAACAGTGGAATATGTAGGCAGTACAACTAGACAAGACAAATTCTGTGCTGATAACAAATGTGTAAAACTCCAATACCTATTGGAGAAGTGATAGCAGCCAAAATTCTGTACTTGCCAACTAGTAGAAAATGTGAACATGCTGTTAGATAATTAACATTTTCCTTTTTATGCAGGATTGGGTAGAGTGAATATGTATCCCAACTTTTTTTTTTTACCCCCTCTGGATAAGTTGCAATTTGAAAAAGCATATGATTAAAGCAAAGCACAGTTTTCTGAGAAACTTCGTGTTATATGCTGTGTAGCTGTGATCTTTTAGCTTGTGGTTTGAGTGTTTGGGGAAGCTACTTAACATCTTGATCCTCCTTTGTTCATAGTATAGGGGACTGCTTCTTTCATTATTTCTATTTTTTGGCCTCTTTTATTGTTTTTTTTTAATTTATTTATTTTGATCCGTCTCTTTTGTTCTTTGACCTGTGTGGACTTTCCATTGCAGTGGTCTCTCTAGTTGCAGAGCACCTGCTCTGGGCACATATACTCCAGGGCACTGGCCCATAATTGGACACATGAGTCCAGCCACTCCGCGGTACATGGGACCATCTGGACCAGGATCAAACCAGTGCCCCTTGCATTGCAAGGCGGACTCTGTACCCTCTGGACCACCAGGGAAGCCCAAGGGGACTACATTTTTAAGAGGACATACCTATAATCATGAATGTTAGGTAGTAAGATCAAAAGGGTGATTAGGTAGCTTGACATTTATCTTCCTCTGTTCTGTTAAACTTGAAACTAGCTGATATTGGAGAGTCACTGTGCTAATACGGCAACTCATTTAACATCTTACAATTTATATGTTTAATTTAATTGGAACTTTCGGGACCACTCAAGTGTTTTGCTCATCATTGACTTAATACATAGTAACTAGTTGGTTAAAATGATTTTAAAATTGGCATATAAAATTTGTGGTCATTATAGCCATATTTTCAAGAGTGGGAAAACTCCTGCTGAAACTACAGCTGGAAAATAATTTGCTGAAAAATCGGCTGAAGCGGAGGTTCCAGCTCATTGAAACTCAATTTATTATATGCTTAAGTGACTCCTGGAACAGTGGAATATGTAGGCAGTACAACTAGACAAGACAAATTCTGTGCTGATAACAAATGTGTAAAACTCCAATACCTATTGGAGAAGTGATAGCAGCCAAAATTCTGTACTTGCCAACTAGTAGAAAATGTGAACATGCTGTTAGATAATTAACATTTTCCTTTTTATGCAGGATTGGGTAGAGTGAATATGTATCCCAACTTTTTTTTTTTACCCCCTCTGGATAAGTTGCAATTTGAAAAAGCATATGATTAAAGCAAAGCACAGTTTTCTGAGAAACTTCGTGTTATATGCTGTGTAGCTGTGATCTTTTAGCTTGTGGTTTGAGTGTTTGGGGAAGCTACTTAACATCTTGATCCTCCTTTGTTCATAGTATAGGGGACTGCTTCTTTCATTATTTCTATTTTTTGGCCTCTTTTATTGTTTTTTTTTAATTTATTTATTTTGATCCGTCTCTTTTGTTCTTTGACCTGTGTGGACTTTCCATTGCAGTGGTCTCTCTAGTTGCAGAGCACCTGCTCTGGGCACATATACTCCAGGGCACTGGCCCATAATTGGACACATGAGTCCAGCCACTCCGCGGTACATGGGACCATCTGGACCAGGATCAAACCAGTGCCCCTTGCATTGCAAGGCGGACTCTGTACCCTCTGGACCACCAGGGAAGCCCAAGGGGACTACATTTTTAAGAGGACATACCTATAATCATGAATGTTAGGTAGTAAGATCAAAAGGGTGATTAGGTAGCTTGACATTTATCTTCCTCTGTTCTGTTAAACTTGAAACTAGCTGATATTGGAGAGTCACTGTGCTAATACGGCAACTCATTTAACATCTTACAATTTATATGTTTAATTTAATTGGAACTTTCGGGACCACTCAATGTAGTGTAGAATTCAAAATAGTCAATGATACTAGTTTCTAATATTATTCCATTCTGAGCACTCATATGCTTTTAGAAGAGCTTTTTTGTTTTTTAGGTTTTCTTTTTTAACATTTATTTATTTATTTATTTATTTTCATCCGTCTTTATTCTTTTTGGCACGTGTAGGCTTCCTCTTGCAGTGGTCGCTGTCATTGCAGAGCACCGGCTCTGGGCGCTTGCGCTCCAGAGCCCTGAATTGTAACTGGACACACTGGCGCAGCTGCTTAACTACACGTGAAATCTTCCTGAGCCAGGGATCAAACTGGTGCCCCTTGCACTGCAAGGTGATTGTTTACCCACTGGACCACCAGGGAAGTCCTAGATGAGATTTTTTATAATTGGTTTGAATTCATACTATTTTTATGATTAAATGAAATTTAACCATTACCTGATGATGCTTAAACTATTAAAAGAATCATATGGTCCATACCTTTCTAGATATTCCAAGGACTAGACTTAATATTTGCTGTACATATCGAGATGGTTGAGAATACATTTACAAACAGGAATTTTACCTGTCTCTTTAACCCACATACTATCTCATTTCAGACAATTCTTTGCATTCAGAAAGTTGCCCATATGATGTTACTTTGTTTTGTTCTTGTGCCAAAGGTTTAGTGCAAATTATATTCCAAATTGGTGTTCGGTGAATACTTCTTGGAATCAATTAAATTTGCATTTATTTTCTTTGAATCAGTTTGTTTATCAAGATTGAAAGATCTCTATGGTCAAACCCTGTTATTCTCTCTCTGCCCCTTTTCCCCAGCTTTTTCTCTCTAAACTTAAAAACATAGTGAAGGGAATCATCAAGATAACTGTCATCATGGCAGTGAGTTCGCCATTGATTTTATTGGTTGCTTCCAAGGTGAGGATGATTGGGTTTGTCCTTACTTCACTGGCTCAGCAGGAAAGAATCAGCCTACCAATGCAGGAAGACAGAGGAGAAGTGGGTCCAATCTGTGGGTGGGGAAGATCCCCTGGAGGAGGAAATGGCAGCCCACTCCTGTATTCTTGCCTGGGAAATGCCATGGACAGAGGAGGCTGACGGGTCGCAAAGGGTCAGACACGACTGAGTCAGCATATACACATACTTTTAAAAAGTGAAGACCGCAAAGTTAAGTAGCTGGGAAAACCTATAGACCACAGGATAATAAATTGCAATTCTATAGCATATATCATACAGGATGATTGGTATTTAATTTGTTTCAGAGAATTATTTTATCATTAGCCCATCTTCATGTCAGTGTGATCCTCCTCCTTGCCCTCTTTATAATTCCTTGGATATAGACCTGATATCCTACCAAGTCTTCTATATATTATCTTAGGCTAAATATAACCCCTTTCAAGTCACCTAACTACCTCACTGAACCTTGAGAATACTGTGCCCGCAGTGTGCATTAGCCCTCTTTTTTGTAACACCCTACTCTTCTTTTGATAAACGTCACTCATACTTCATAACTTGTCCTTTGAATTTATATTATTAAGAAGTCTACATTTATTAAAAATTCAGATTCTCTGTAAATTTAACCATTACCTGATGATGCTTAAACTATTAAAAGAATCATATGGTCCATACCTTTCTAGATATTCCAAGGACTAGACTTAATATTTGCTGTACATATCGAGATGGTTGAGAATACATTTACAAACAGGAATTTTACCTGTCTCTTTAACCCACATACTATCTCATTTCAGACAATTCTTTGCATTCAGAAAGTTGCCCATATGATGTTACTTTGTTTTGTTCTTGTGCCAAAGGTTTAGTGCAAATTATATTCCAAATTGGTGTTCGGTGAATACTTCTTGGAATCAATTAAATTTGCATTTATTTTCTTTGAATCAGTTTGTTTATCAAGATTGAAAGATCTCTATGGTCAAACCCTGTTATTCTCTCTCTGCCCCTTTTCCCCAGCTTTTTCTCTCTAAACTTAAAAACATAGTGAAGGGAATCATCAAGATAACTGTCATCATGGCAGTGAGTTCGCCATTGATTTTATTGGTTGCTTCCAAGGTGAGGATGATTGGGTTTGTCCTTACTTCACTGGCTCAGCAGGAAAGAATCAGCCTACCAATGCAGGAAGACAGAGGAGAAGTGGGTCCAATCTGTGGGTGGGGAAGATCCCCTGGAGGAGGAAATGGCAGCCCACTCCTGTATTCTTGCCTGGGAAATGCCATGGACAGAGGAGGCTGACGGGTCGCAAAGGGTCAGACACGACTGAGTCAGCATATACACATACTTTTAAAAAGTGAAGACCGCAAAGTTAAGTAGCTGGGAAAACCTATAGACCACAGGATAATAAATTGCAATTCTATAGCATATATCATACAGGATGATTGGTATTTAATTTGTTTCAGAGAATTATTTTATCATTAGCCCATCTTCATGTCAGTGTGATCCTCCTCCTTGCCCTCTTTATAATTCCTTGGATATAGACCTGATATCCTACCAAGTCTTCTATATATTATCTTAGGCTAAATATAACCCCTTTCAAGTCACCTAACTACCTCACTGAACCTTGAGAATACTGTGCCCGCAGTGTGCATTAGCCCTCTTTTTTGTAACACCCTACTCTTCTTTTGATAAACGTCACTCATACTTCATAACTTGTCCTTTGAATTTATATTATTAAGTAAATGTTCTACATTTATTAAAAATTCAGATTCTCTGTAAATTTATTAATTGTTAATCATATAATCATTTCATTAATGTCTGTTTTTTTCATGTAATTTTAGTTTCACTGGAGTAGGGACTCGATTCAATTTATGTATCTCCTTTGAGACAGTATAATGTATATAGTTTAATAATCTTCTTAAATATATATATGATCTCATTCAGTTGTCCTAATTAATCTTATCAGTAACCCTACCTGTTAAGTATAGTTATGTCTAGTTACAGATAAGCCGGCAGACAGGTTACATAAATTGAATGTAGCCTGCTTTAAAACCAATAAGCCCAGGATCTAATGTTGTTGTTGTTGTTGTTGTTGTTTGACTCCAACATCCTTAGCCTTAGATTATTATTATTGAATCTTAGGTAAGACATTTATTTAGGTAATGTATAATGAATAACAGTTTGGTAAGTGACAGGAAGTGAAAGATAGCTAAGACTTCACCCTTGCCTTTAACGAGTGCATTGCCAAATCGATAAAGGAATAATCCAAATTTTGATTCAGATTCTGAAGCTATTTTCTCTTGACTTATAAAAGAAAAATGCATTGTCAGTATCTGGAAGACCAGAGTCATCAACAGCAAGAGATGTTGTCAGTTTTGATCCTAAATTAAAATGTCAGAGATGTGTGAAAAAGATATTTTTAATCACAATAATAAGTGACTAGGAAACAGAGACCCATCATTTCATAATGATAACCAGAGATGGCATTTCACTGATGGGTACAGCTTTTATCATACGTATTTATAACCCCTTGTCCAGGATGATATTTTTCAATTCAAGAATACTAAGTCAATTCACAATTAGCTTCTAAAATTTAAGTGTGATTGTTAAATACATAATAGTATGCTTCATTACCATTTTATAATCTCTCACTAACAATAACAATAATTAAAGATACTAGTGTGCATTAGCCCTCTTTTCGGATATACTATCCCTACTACTTCCCTTTTTTGAACCTTGAGAATACTGTGCCCGCAGTGTGCATTAGCCCTCTTTGTAACACCCTACTCTTCTTTTGATAAACGTCACTCATACTTCATAACTTGTCCTTTGAATTTATATTATTAAGTAAATGTTCTACATTTATTAAAAATTCAGATTCTCTGTAAATTTATTAATTGTTAATCATATAATCATTTCATTAATGTCTGTTTTTTTCATGTAATTTTAGTTTCACTGGAGTAGGGACTCGATTCAATTTATGTATCTCCTTTGAGACAGTATAATGTATATAGTTTAATAATCTTCTTAAATATATATATGATCTCATTCAGTTGTCCTAATTAATCTTATCAGTAACCCTACCTGTTAAGTATAGTTATGTCTAGTTACAGATAAGCCGGCAGACAGGTTACATAAATTGAATGTAGCCTGCTTTAAAACCAATAAGCCCAGGATCTAATGTTGTTGTTGTTGTTGTTGTTGTTTGACTCCAACATCCTTAGCCTTAGATTATTATTATTGAATCTTAGGTAAGACATTTATTTAGGTAATGTATAATGAATAACAGTTTGGTAAGTGACAGGAAGTGAAAGATAGCTAAGACTTCACCCTTGCCTTTAACGAGTGCATTGCCAAATCGATAAAGGGGAATAATCCAAATTTTGATTCAGATTCTGAAGCTATTTTCTCTTGACTTATAAAAGAAAAAATGCATTGTCAGTATCTGGAAGACCAGAGTCATCAACAGCAAGAGATGTTGTCAGTTTTGATCCTAAATTAAAATGTCAGAGATGTGTGAAAAAGATATTTTTAATCACAATAATAAGTGACTAGGAAACAGAGACCCATCATTTCATAATGATAACCAGAGATGGCATTTCACTGATGGGTACAGCTTTTATCATACGTATTTATAACCCCTTGTCCAGGATGATATTTTTCAATTCAAGAATACTAAGTCAATTCACAATTAGCTTCTAAAATTTAAGTGTGATTGTTAAATACATAATAGTATGCTTCATTACCATTTTATAATCTCTCACTAACAATAACAATAATTAAAGATACTGAGAGATTGCTAATAATTTCCTTTAATTCACATTGTATCTTTATATTCTAAAATGTTTTCTTTATTTGAAAATAGGAAGGGAGCCAAAAGAATGTTAAGTACCGTAAATAAGTTTCAATATTTGCAGTTCATATCTAGGCTCCCAACTTAGAACCTGCTTCCTCTCCAAATTACAGTAAAATTCTAGAAAGATCTGGAATATATTTTTTAAATCACAAAAGTATTACTTTATAGTCTTCTTTTAATATTAAAAAATAGTTAGAGTAAAAGATAAAATACTCTCTTCGCCACATATCACTGTAAATTGTACTTTCCTTCACAAGAGCTAGAGTTATTTTCTTGTACATTTCTTACATTTTGTGTGTTAAAATAATTTTTCACACTCTATTCATAGTAATACGCTTTCAGAAATGTAGTGTAGAGTTGTATATTTTATGTTTGTGTGTATATGTATTTTTACATAAATGTTCTTGAATAATACTTTTGTACCTTTTTCAGTTTCAGTTATATTGAGGAGAAATTCTATTGATAGATACACATGCAGTTAATATCTGTACATCTATTTCAAATCTATGAGTACTATTTTGCATTGTAGACATTTTATTAAAGTATTATTATTTTCATGGAAATTATAAGACTTCCTTTTATACATAAATAATAAGAATAGCAAATAGCTTTGCTACCTGCCTAAACTATAAGTCTCTATTAGAAATTTACTAGCAGAATTGCTAAGAGGAAACACTTAAAACTTTGATAGATAATTAAACACTGTTTTCTAAGTGTGCATGATATTTTATTTCTTTATATATTTATTAGCATTAGAAAATTTCACTCTTTCATATATTTCATTAATTTGCATTTTTCTAATTGCGTATTAGTCATATGTATTTCCACTTTTATAAATTTATTGTTTATATACATTTCTGCATTTTTATTAACTCCATTGTCTTCTATTAAATTTTAAGAATTCTTTATATATTCTCTCTCTCTATATGTGTGTGTGTGTGTGTGTGCATATGAGCACGCTCAGTCACTTAGTTTTGTCCAGCTCTTTGCACCACCATGGACTATAGTCCCACCAGGCTCCTTTGTCCATGGAATTTTTCCAGCTGGAATACTGAAGGAGTTACCATTTCCTTCTCTAGGGGATCTTCTGACCCAGAGGTCACAGTTCAGTTTCCTGTGTCTCCTGCATTGTCAGGCAGTTTCTTTACCACTGAGCCACCTGAAAATCCCTATACATGGAGGTGTATGAGAGAGGAAGAGAGAGATTTTGAAAATATTTTGTTTTATGTACCTTGGTGCTATATTGCTCAGTAGAGGGCTCTTATATCTTACAGTAATGGTATTGCTTATCAGATATTAATGTGATAAGAATATTGGATGCTGAACTTTTGTGTATGTGTGTGAATGTATTAGTTGCTCAGTTATGCCTGACTCTTTGCAAGTCCATAGTCTGTCCATAGGATTCTCTAGGCAAGAATACTGGAGTGAGTTGCCATTCTCCAAGGGATCTTCCCAACCCAGGAATCAAACCTGGGTCTCCTGGATTGCAGGCAGATTCTTTACCATCTGAGCTACCAGGGTAGATCTATTCTCATTTTTCGTTAAATTCTTCTAGAGAGGAACTGATATTTAAACTTTATAGTTATGAAAAGTAAAGCTCAGTGAGATGATATCTGTCTAAAGATAAACATTAGAAAATTAGAGTCAGAATTCCAATGAGGTTATGCTAATTATCCTAATTATACTGTGCTACTGATATCTATATAGATTGTGATATTATCTGTATCAATTTATCTGTGTTGGTATACATATCCATAGGTAGAGCTCCTATGGTATATCAGTATTATTTAAATCTATTATGTATGAATTAATTATAAACATTAGGTGTTGTTCTAAAATACTTTATACCTGTTTGGTGTAATGTAACATATTGTGTCCTTGAAACTTTTCAATTAGTGTATTTTACCATGCTAAATGTGTAGGAGTACCAACTGATTTTCATAAGAAAGCTGATTAAAGAAGCAGATATGCTTTAAGTGTATGTGCATGCTAAATCACTTCAGTCATGTCCAACTCTTTGTGAACCCTTGGACTGTAGTCTTCTAGGCTCCTCTGTCCATGGGATTCTCCCAGCAAGAATACTGGAGTGGGTTGCCATGTGCTCCTCAAGAGGATTTTCCCAACCCAAGCATATATCTCTTAGGTCTCCTGCATTGGCAGACAGATTGTTTACAACTAGGGTCACTGGCAAGCCCAATACTTTGGGCAAAACAGTTAAATAGGTATGGTTGTGTTTTATTATTCTATACTTTGTGACCCCCACTTCTCTTAAATACTAATCCTATTCACATAGCCTGAAAGCTTCATACTTTCCATCAGAAGACATATGAATTCCTCTAACCTCCTCCACTATATACTCCTCCATGTTAGAGTAGACTTTCACAAACACCTGCTTTCTAGGACATAATACCATATTCCCAGACATGCATGAGTTTAGAACCTTCCCGGATGGTCAAAGTAAAAACCAAACATATACTGCATGTAGGTGTTTACGATAGCTTAATATTGCAATTCAGGCTTCCCTGGTGGCTTAGAGGGTAAAGAATCCACCTGTAATGTGGGAAACCTGAGTTCAGTCCCTGGGTTGGGAAGATTCCCTGGAGGAGGAAATAGCTATCCACTCTAGTATTCTTGCCTGGAGAATCCCACAGACAGAGGAGCCTGGCGGGCATTATGGGATCCTCTGGGGAACATTGGGTTGCAAAGAGTTGTACACGATTGAGTGACTAAGCATGATTTTATGATTATTTTTAAAAAGTCATTGTTAAAAAGTAGCTTTTGGAGTTATTCGGGTCATGATATGAATTCTGATAACATTAATTTCATGACCTTGGAAACAGAACTGCATCAGCATCTCTGAACCTATTTTTATCTTTTTGAAGATCGTTCTAATTCATTTTAGTAATTAAAAAGTATAATTTGTATAATATATTGCTAGATATATAGAAAACTTCAGTTAATGTTGATGATTATTATATGTTATTTGGATAACAAAACAAAGATATAACAAAAATCTTCACTGTTCTCTTGTCTTTACCCCACCCCTCCAATTTAATCTCTGTCTAACGTTATTCTTGGCCTGCCCTTAGAAATTGCTTTCTCAAGTTATTCTACCCAGGGTTTTCAGACTGAAGAAAATCTCAGTGCTTTGACTGACGCAGAAAACTGGAGTGGTGCAGTTCCTCCAAGAGGATTTTCCCAACCCAAGCATATATCTCTTAGGTCTCCTGCATTGGCAGACAGATTGTTTACAACTAGGGTCACTGGCAAGCCCAATACTTTGGGCAAAACAGTTAAATAGGTATGGTTGTGTTTTATTATTCTATACTTTGTGACCCCCACTTCTCTTAAATACTAATCCTATTCACATAGCCTGAAAGCTTCATACTTTCCATCAGAAGACATATGAATTCCTCTAACCTCCTCCACTATATACTCCTCCATGTTAGAGTAGACTTTCACAAACACCTGCTTTCTAGGACATAATACCATATTCCCAGACATGCATGAGTTTAGAACCTTCCCGGATGGTCAAAGTAAAAACCAAACATATACTGCATGTAGGTGTTTACGATAGCTTAATATTGCAATTCAGGCTTCCCTGGTGGCTTAGAGGGTAAAGAATCCACCTGTAATGTGGGAAACCTGAGTTCAGTCCCTGGGTTGGGAAGTTTCCCCTGGAGGAGGAAATAGCTATCCACTCTAGTATTCTTGCCTGGAGAATCCCACAGACAGAGGAGCCTGGCGGGCATTATGGGATCCTCTGGGGAACATTGGGTTGCAAAGAGTTGTACACGATTGAGTGACTAAGCATGATTTTATGATTATTTTTAAAAAGTCATTGTTAAAAAGTAGCTTTTGGAGTTATTCGGGTCATGATATGAATTCTGATAACATTAATTTCATGACCTTGGAAACAGAACTGCATCAGCATCTCTGAACCTATTTTTATCTTTTTGAAGATCGTTCTAATTCATTTTAGTAATTAAAAAGTATAATTTGTATAATATATTGCTAGATATATAGAAAACTTCAGTTAATGTTGATGATTATTATATGTTATTTGGATAACAAAACAAAGATATAACAAAAATCTTCACTGTTCTCTTGTCTTTACCCCACCCCTCCAATTTAATCTCTGTCTAACGTTATTCTTGGCCTGCCCTTAGAAATTGCTTTCTCAAGTTATTCTACCCAGGGTTTTCAGACTGACGCAGAAAATCTCAGTGCTTTGTACATCACATTTCATTGTGCATATCACATTATAATTTATCCTTTAATAGCTGAGTTATTTTCCTATTTTCTTAGACTTTAAATTCCACAAGGTCAGGAACTTTGTTTTGTTTCATTTTGTTTTTAAATTGATATATATCTCATTATGCTAGCATATGCCATAATTTTGGCTGAATTTTAAAGAAGTGAATATGTCCATGAATAAATGTTTTCTGATACAAATATGGTATGTATGAAAGATGGTTGAATGGTCGACTTTTTAACTGAAAGCATGGGTAGATGGATAGGTGAAGCCTTACCACAGAGTCTTTGGAATAATGGTAATGTCAATACAGTGATGGTAAGCAGACAGTATATTTTTAGATTGTTTTTTTGAAATCATTTAAACTATACTAAATGTCATGCCTTCACAAAGTGCTGACCTCAGCTGCCTCAGTGAGTGCAAATCCAAGGAAGCTGGCAATAATCATGCATTTTACATTGTGTGTGAGAGTCTAGAGACTAAATAATATGTCACAATATGCTTAAGTTTTCCCCCAACACATTAAGAAAACACTTTCATAAATACACGTCCACTTCTACCTGTTATGCTCACTTACATAAGGTTACAATATGAGACATTTTATTTCATTTGCTGTACATTCCATTACTCTATATTATGGAATCTCTGGATTCTTTGGAGGTGATTCATTATGCAGTTTAATGGGATAGTGAAAATCCCAAAACAATGCACAACAACTGACAACCTTGCAATGAATTTTAAGTCATTGCTTCATCTAAATGAAGTTTGTCAGATTTTTATTTTATTTTATTGTTAGGAAAATGGTAAATAGTCCACATGTGTTTACATATTTTCAGATATTAAAACTATTGTTCAGGGACTTCCCTGGTGGTCCAGTGGCTAAGACACCATGCACGTAATGCAGGGAGCCTGGGTTCAATCCCTGGGCAGGGAACTAGACCCCACATACTGCAACTAGAGATTCCAAGTCCCACAACTAAGACCCAGCACAGCCAAATAAATAAATAAATACATAAATAAATAAATAAATAAATAAATAAATATTTTTTTAAAAACCCAAAAACTTTTGTTCAGCTTGAATTGATATTATTGAGATTTGACAGTGGGAAGTATCTGCAATAGATTAGCTCAGTAGGTACAGGAGTGACGGAGAACATTGTCAGCCGTAGCTGTGGTACTGATCCCTATTTGCTAACCTTAAGAAGACGGCATGGAAACTTTTAATTTTTCCCCATACTGACCTTTCCCAGATTAATTACTCACATCGAAACCAGGTTGCATTTCACCTGTCATTCTCCAGTATTAATTCTTGTAAAGCACGGTTGGATGCATGTGAGCTTGTCAGACTCATTATGTAAAATTAATTAATAGTGATTAGATATGTCAATACAGTGATGGTAAGCAGACAGTATATTTAGATTGTTTTTTTGAAATCATTTAAACTATACTAAATGTCATGCCTTCACAAAGTGCTGACCTCAGCTGCCTCAGTGAGTGCAAATCCAAGGAAGCTGGCAATAATCATGCATTTTACATTGTGTGTGAGAGTCTAGAGACTAAATAATATGTCACAATATGCTTAAGTTTTCCCCCAACACATTAAGAAAACACTTTCATAAATACACGTCCACTTCTACCTGTTATGCTCACTTACATAAGGTTACAATATGAGACATTTTATTTCATTTGCTGTACATTCCATTACTCTATATTATGGAATCTCTGGATTCTTTGGAGGTGATTCATTATGCAGTTTAATGGGATAGTGAAAATCCCAAAACAATGCACAACAACTGACAACCTTGCAATGAATTTTAAGTCATTGCTTCATCTAAATGAAGTTTGTCAGATTTTTATTTTATTTTATTGTTAGGAAAATGGTAAATAGTCCACATGTGTTTACATATTTTCAGATATTAAAACTATTGTTCAGGGACTTCCCTGGTGGTCCAGTGGCTAAGACACCATGCACGTAATGCAGGGAGCCTGGGTTCAATCCCTGGGCAGGGAACTAGACCCCACATACTGCAACTAGAGATTCCAAGTCCCACAACTAAGACCCAGCACAGCCAAATAAATAAATAAATACATAAATAAATAAATAAATAAATAAATAAATATTTTTTTAAAAACCCAAAAACTTTTGTTCAGCTTGAATTGATATTATTGAGATTTGACAGTGGGAAGTATCTGCAATAGATTAGCTCAGTAGGTACAGGAGTGACGGAGAACATTGTCAGCCGTAGCTGTGGTACTGATCCCTATTTGCTAACCTTAAGAAGACGGCATGGAAACTTTT
The DNA here is from genome assembly GCA_022376925.1 of Tragulus kanchil. Classification (NCBI taxonomy): domain Eukaryota; kingdom Metazoa; phylum Chordata; class Mammalia; order Artiodactyla; family Tragulidae; genus Tragulus; species Tragulus kanchil. Next base: position 25,681,188 of record JAIOJX010000004.1, read on the forward strand.
AATTTTTCCCCATACTGACCTTTCCCAGATTAATTACTCACATCGAAACCAGGTTGCATTTCACCTGTCATTCTCCAGTATTAATTCTTGTAAAGCACGGTTGGATGCATGTGAGCTTGTCAGACTCATTATGTAAAATTAATTAATAGTGATTAGATATATTAATTTTAACAGTTTGGAATTTGTTTATGGATATAACATATAAGTATTTTTTTACACAAAATTTTATGTTTCTCTCAAGAAAAACTTCCAAATTATATAGACCTATATGTATATATGTGTTCTGGGAAAGATTGGAGGCAGAAGGAGAAGGGGATGACAGAGGATGAGATGGTTGGATGCCATCACCGACTCAATGGACCTGAATTTGAACAAAGCCCAGGAGACGGTGAAGGACAGGGAAGTCTGGTGTGCTGTAGTCCATGGGGTCATAAAGAGTCAGGTATGAGTGAACGACCGAACAACAACAACAAGATATATGTAAGTGTATTGTATATGTACTGTGGATATAAAGGAATAAACCTGACATATTAACAAAAACATAAAACACTTATCTCAAACCAAGTACTGCAGGACAGATTTTATATTATTTATTTTTAAGGGTAAATCAGGTTCAAATTAGATGTCAAACATAATTTTGTATTCAAAATTTGATATATATGCTTATCCATAGAGAAAATCTTAGAACACATGCCTTCTTGCCAAATTTGTATTTGCATAATAGTGAACTATAATGTTATAGATCATTTTATAGCAGGATGCCAACCCATAAACTGCTTGGGAAAGCTACTAAAAACTTGAATCTGTAATGCATTTATCTCAGTTAGGCTTTTTGTATTCTCCACATAAAAAATGAAATGCATTGGAGTCTCTTATCCTTAAAAAGAGAGAACAAATTCTAAATTCTGTTTATTTCCACATTTCTTCTCTTAACTGCTGCAGACATAAATGCAAAATGAATGTTGACATATTTGTTTAACATCCCTGAACAGATTAAACTGCTTTAGAAGTACTTCTATAATCAGGCTTGAAAAATAGAAACTAGCATTCATATCCCTGGGTAGATTAGATTGTTTCAAAAGTTTTCATTAATCAGACATGAAATATATTATAAAAGTAGCAGTAGGTCCAAAATGCTTGCAAATTTAATCAGCAAACTAAAACATTCTATATTTGCCTAGGTTGTCATGTATTCTCAGTATTAATTCTTGTAAAATTAATTAATATTTTTTTGATTAGATATATTAATTTTAACAGTTTGGAATTTGTTTATGGATATAACATATAAGTATTTTTACACAAAATTTTATGTTTCTCTCAAGAAAAACTTCCAAATTATATAGACCTATATGTATATATGTGTTCTGGGAAAGATTGGAGGCAGAAGGAGAAGGGGATGACAGAGGATGAGATGGTTGGATGCCATCACCGACTCAATGGACCTGAATTTGAACAAAGCCCAGGAGACGGTGAAGGACAGGGAAGTCTGGTGTGCTGTAGTCCATGGGGTCATAAAGAGTCAGGTATGAGTGAACGACCGAACAACAACAACAAGATATATGTAAGTGTATTGTATATGTACTGTGGATATAAAGGAATAAACCTGACATATTAACAAAAACATAAAACACTTATCTCAAACCAAGTACTGCAGGACAGATTTTATATTATTTATTTTTAAGGGTAAATCAGGTTCAAATTAGATGTCAAACATAATTTTGTATTCAAAATTTGATATATATGCTTATCCATAGAGAAAATCTTAGAACACATGCCTTCTTGCCAAATTTGTATTTGCATAATAGTGAACTATAATGTTATAGATCATTTTATAGCAGGATGCCAACCCATAAACTGCTTGGGAAAGCTACTAAAAACTTGAATCTGTAATGCATTTATCTCAGTTAGGCTTTTTGTATTCTCCACATAAAAAATGAAATGCATTGGAGTCTCTTATCCTTAAAAAGAGAGAGAACAAATTCTAAATTCTGTTTATTTCCACATTTCTTCTCTTAACTGCTGCAGACATAAATGCAAAATGAATGTTGACATATTTGTTTAACATCCCTGAACAGATTAAACTGCTTTAGAAGTACTTCTATAATCAGGCTTGAAAAATAGAAACTAGCATTCATATCCCTGGGTAGATTAGATTGTTTCAAAAGTTTTTCATTAATCAGACATGAAAAATATATTATAAAAGTAGCAGTAGGTCCTTTGAAAAGTGCTCAAACTTTTTCTTGCAGCAAACTTTTTTACAGTTTCATGGCATAATGCTATTTTTGGTAGTACAAAGACAAGGTTGTAAGCATATAGCTTGTCTGTGTTCTCTGTAGGTTGAGTTGCTAAGTAGGAATGAACATTGTTCATTGGGAAGTTCACTGTGTGTATATAAAGAAGACTAGGCCTCAATGTAGAACTGTCCATCATGTTTGATGTGTCTTTGGGCAAATAAAATGGAAAGAAAATATAATTTTTAAAACGTCAAATTTTTCTAGGCAGATTACAAGTATTTGAGTGTTATTCTTCATGACACTTCTGTCAGTTTAGCAGTGCTATTCCCACTTAAGAGATGAGGAAACTGAACTTCAAAGATACTAATTGGCTTGTCTCGTAATAGAGCTATTAAGTAGTAGAGATAATATTCCATTTTAGACCTTTCTTACTCACCCCAAAGTTGCTGTTCCTCCCATTCTGTGATATTTCTCTGATGTTTGTTTTCTCCTTTGTGAAAGGAAGAGATTAGGTTATATTAATAGTATGCTGTCTCTCACTCAGTTTCTGTACATTTGTGATGAATAAGCATTGAAACTTTGGCTAAGGAAAGATTCATTTGTTACAGAAATAGATACTATTCTAACATTTTGAGTTCTTAACTTCATTTTCATTATTCTGCCGGTGAGTATTGGTGATGCAGACTTTCCTGTGGACCATGCAGGCAAAAAAGATGTATGAGCCACAGTTTTTTTTAATTTCATTTGATAAATCTACCCATAGGTTTGAAGCTAGTTAACAATGAATCACCAGTAATTATATTAATTCCCCTAATAGTCTTGTCATTCATATTTTTCTTTTAAAATTGTATGACATTGAGTTGTTGCAGTTATCAAACATGCAAAAAGCAATTTAAATGTAAATATCCTTAAAAGAGAGAACAAATTCTAAATCTTTTTTCTTTTTATGCAGATCAAATGAATGTTGACATATTTGTTTAACATCCCTGAACAGATTAAACTGCTTTAGAAGTACTTCTATAATCAGGCTTGAAAAATAGAAACTAGCATTCATATCCCTGGGTAGATTAGATTGTTTCAAAAGTTTTTCATTAATCAGACATGAAAAATATATTATAAAAGTAGCAGTAGGTCCTTTGAAAAGTGCTCAAACTTTTTCTTGCAGCAAACTTTTTTACAGTTTCATGGCATAATGCTATTTTTGGTAGTACAAAGACAAGGTTGTAAGCATATAGCTTGTCTGTGTTCTCTGTAGGTTGAGTTGCTAAGTAGGAATGAACATTGTTCATTGGGAAGTTCACTGTGTGTATATAAAGAAGACTAGGCCTCAATGTAGAACTGTCCATCATGTTTGATGTGTCTTTGGGCAAATAAAATGGAAAGAAAATATAATTTTTAAAACGTCAAATTTTTCTAGGCAGATTACAAGTATTTGAGTGTTATTCTTCATGACACTTCTGTCAGTTTAGCAGTGCTATTCCCACTTAAGAGATGAGGAAACTGAACTTCAAAGATACTAATTGGCTTGTCTCGTAATAGAGCTATTAAGTAGTAGAGATAATATTCCATTTTAGACCTTTCTTACTCACCCCAAAGTTGCTGTTCCTCCCATTCTGTGATATTTCTCTGATGTTTGTTTTCTCCTTTGTGAAAGGAAGAGATTAGGTTATATTAATAGTATGCTGTCTCTCACTCAGTTTCTGTACATTTGTGATGAATAAGCATTGAAACTTTGGCTAAGGAAAGATTCATTTGTTACAGAAATAGATACTATTCTAACATTTTGAGTTCTTAACTTCATTTTCATTATTCTGCCGGTGAGTATTGGTGATGCAGACTTTCCTGTGGACCATGCAGGCAAAAAAGATGTATGAGCCACAGTTTTTTTTAATTTCATTTGATAAATCTACCCATAGGTTTGAAGCTAGTTAACAATGAATCACCAGTAATTATATTAATTCCCCTAATAGTCTTGTCATTCATATTTTTCTTTTTAAAAATTGTATGACATTGAGTTGTTGCAGTTATCAAACAGTGATCAGAATGGAAAGGTAGTACCCTTTGTCTTTAGGAATGCTGTAAAATGAAAAATCTATATAATAGGTTTTAATGTCTCTTTTTTCCTCACATAAAAAAAAATCATTAAATATATTTCATTCATTTAGAAGTGTATGTTTAGTATGGCTTATTCACATTTTTTTTTTTAAATTTTGACTCTTTTATTGGTTATTAATTTACTTATTTTCATGCATCTTTATTCCCTGTCCTGTGTGGGCCTCCCACAGCAGTGGCCTCTTTCCCTGCAGAGCACCAACCCTGGGCACATGCACTTCTGAGCGATGGCTCGTAATTGGACACACCGGTCCAGCTGCTCTACAGCTTGTGGGATCTTCCCGGGCTAGGTATCAAATCTGTGCCCCTTGCACTGCAAGGCAGACTCTTTACCCCCTGGACTACCAGGGAAGCCCCTTTATTCCTATTTTTGAGCTATATTTCAAAGAGGCTGTTATACTAAAAAGCAGCCTGTGTAGTCAAAAGTCAGAATTTTAGTCAAGTGTCTTATGACACAAATTATGCCAAAATCATTAAGATGGCATGGACATATTTCTAATTTCAGCTATGTTGGAGTAATTTACATCCCTGCCACTTGCCTCCATATGCATTATGACATTTGTGATATATACAAAACCACTCTATTCAGACACTGGATAATAGGCAGTACTGGGAAAGATTCTTGAGAAAAGAGCAATGTGAACGGTATCTGCTGCTTCCATTCTATTTATTCACATGGAGCTACTTTCTAAAATGTGACTCAAAGGAATGGACCTCCAATAGAAATGAGGGATTCACTGACTGGAGAAAATAAAAATCACAGTTTGAGATTGTTGAGGAATGCTGGAAATTTGTGATCAGTGCCTTAGGGAAAGGAGATCTGTGCAGAGGAGACTTGGAAATCTGCATAAGTTTTCACTTGGATTTTCGCCCAAATATGTGCATGTGGTACAACACTGTACAACTTAGCAGAGAACAGCTGTTGAAGATCTGTGACCTAACAAAAAAAACCAGAAATGCATAAATTAGACAATGATGGGGCACCCTTGTGATCATATAACCACTAATGGAGATACCCTTTTGGATTCTTCAAACATTCTATTGATTCCCCCACAAAGCCCAAACTTCTCAGTAAGTTTATTTTAGCTTCACTCCAGGAAAGCTTAATATGAAACTTCAGTAGGATAAAACTGTACAACTCAAAAACTGGTTAAAAAAAAAAGAGAAAGCAATAATCATAATTTAGATTTTAAAAATACTGTACACAATATTGCGCATATCTCTAAAATGAGTAACTATTCCCTCTTCCCCCTCACTTAAAAGGAAAATGAACCCTAAATGTGAGAAAAATCAGTCAGTGTAATATCACCAGAGATTCCAAGTATATTGGAATTAGAAGATAAGAATTTTTAAAAAACAATTGTGGAGATGTTCAGTGCTTTAGTGAAGGTCTAAAAATAAATGACATGGAAAAATTTTGCTGAGAAATTATATAAAATAGCACTGTAATAAATGGACATTCCAGAAGTGGGATGTTTTCTGTCCACTGAGCTGCAGGTTAGATGATATAAAAGAAAAAAATTCAGTAGACTTAAAGGTGTATCAGAATAAATGAAGCAAAATAAAGCACATAAAAATCGAGAAAAAACAAATGTGTTAATGTGTTGTAGGGAAATACTATTATGTTGTTTATTAAATGTAATTGAAGAAATAAGAAAGGAGAGGGATCTTTCATATCTGATGCAATTTAAAACTCACAGATCCAAAGAAAATGTATGTAGAGGAAAGTTCCTAAAAGCAGAGACAAGGGGAGAATATAAAAAGCAGCCAGAAATTATAAGAAGGTTTATATATGAGAGAACAATGAAAAACTGCAGACTTCTTCTCAGATATAGTATAAGACAGCAGATAATAGAATCCTATTTTTGAAGCCCATAGAGACAAGAGCCACATAGAAATCTGATCCTGTGAGCTATATTCTTTAAAGATACTGGTGAAACAATTATATTTAATATAAGCTAAAGGTGAGAAAATTTGTTATGAGCAGAACTGCATCAGGAAATATTAAAGGATGCTTGTTTTTCGAGGTGAGTGATGATGACATCAGAAGGAATCTAAGATTTACATGAAGGTATGAAAAATAGAGAAAATTGCTAATATGTGGATAAATAAAATGATTTATTAAAAAATACCTTATATAACAGTAATATACTTCAATTGAAAATATGTATAAAATAAATGAATAGAGCAAATATTACAAAACCCTGAAGAGTGGTAAATGAAATTGTTGTAAGATTCTAAGATTATATGTAAAGTTGTAAATATTATTTAAGGTGTACTTTAGTAATTACAGAAATCACAATGATTATAAAAAAGAGGTATACCTAATGGGTCCTGCCAATGCAGGAGATGGAGATCAATGCCTGAGACAGGAAGATTCCCTGAAGAAGGAAATGACAACCTGCTCTAATATCCTTGTCTGGGAAATCCCATGAACAGAGGAGCCTGGAGAGCTATGGTCTATGGGCGTCACAAAGATTTGGATGTGACTTAGCAACTAAGACAAACAGCCAGTTCTTTTAACAGTATATAATAGGACTGTTCATAAGTAAAACAAAAAACAGACCTTCAAGGGGAAAAATAAGACAGTTTAAAAAATTATATAAAATAGCACTGTAATAAATGGACATTCCAGAAGTGGGATGTTTTCTGTCCACTGAGCTGCAGGTTAGATGATATAAAAGAAAAAAATTCAGTAGACTTAAAGGTGTATCAGAATAAATGAAGCAAAATAAAGCACATAAAAATCGAGAAAAAACAAATGTGTTAATGTGTTGTAGGGAAATACTATTATGTTGTTTATTAAATGTAATTGAAGAAATAAGAAAGGAGAGGGATCTTTCATATCTGATGCAATTTAAAACTCACAGATCCAAAGAAAATGTATGTAGAGGAAAGTTCCTAAAAGCAGAGACAAGGGGAGAATATAAAAAGCAGCCAGAAATTATAAGAAGGTTTATATATGAGAGAACAATGAAAAACTGCAGACTTCTTCTCAGATATAGTATAAGACAGCAGATAATAGAATCCTATTTTTGAAGCCCATAGAGACAAGAGCCACATAGAAATCTGATCCTGTGAGCTATATTCTTTAAAGATACTGGTGAAACAATTATATTTAATATAAGCTAAAGGTGAGAAAATTTGTTATGAGCAGAACTGCATCAGGAAATATTAAAGGATGCTTGTTTTTCGAGGTGAGTGATGATGACATCAGAAGGAATCTAAGATTTACATGAAGGTATGAAAAATAGAGAAAATTGCTAATATGTGGATAAATAAAATGATTTTTTAAAAAAATACCTTATATAACAGTAATATACTTCAATTGAAAATATGTATAAAATAAATGAATAGAGCAAATATTACAAAACCCTGAAGAGTGGTAAATGAAATTGTTGTAAGATTCTAAGATTATATGTAAAGTTGTAAATATTATTTAAGGTGTACTTTAGTAATTACAGAAATCACAATGATTATAAAAAAGAGGTATACCTAATGGGTCCTGCCAATGCAGGAGATGGAGATCAATGCCTGAGACAGGAAGATTCCCTGAAGAAGGAAATGACAACCTGCTCTAATATCCTTGTCTGGGAAATCCCATGAACAGAGGAGCCTGGAGAGCTATGGTCTATGGGCGTCACAAAGATTTGGATGTGACTTAGCAACTAAGACAAACAGCCAGTTCTTTTAACAGTATATAATAGGACTGTTCATAAGTAAAACAAAAAACAGACCTTCAAGGGGAAAAATAAGACAGATTTATTTAAACACAACATGAATGTAAGAAGTCCTAATGCATCTACCAAAAGTACACTCATGCTATTTTATTTAGGAAGTTCACAGGATTACTGAGAGAAACTAAAGAATATCTAAATAGATTAATTAGATTGATTGGACTAATTGAATGAATTATTTAGAACAGTTACTATAAATAAACTATCAACTATCTCCAAATTTATCTGTAGATAAAATGACTCCTCAATCCAGATCTCATCAGATTTTAAATTTGTTTGTGGTAAAACTGATAACAGAATTCTAAAATCTATGTAAAGTTGCAGGGGACCTTAAAAAGTCAATTGCTCTAAAAAAATGAAACAAAACTGGAAAGACCTTTACTACCTGATTCAAACTTATTATAAAGCTATATTAATCAAACCAATGTGGTATTGTCATAAGGTTAGGCCAATAAAACAGATTACATTACCATATGCAAAATAGGTTTCTGTATAACACAGGGGGCTCAACCAAGTCCTCTGCAACAGCTTAATGGGATGAGAGACAGGTTCAAGAGGAAGGGGATATATGGATACTTATGGCTGATCCGCCTTGTACAGCAGAAACCAACACAACATTGTAAAGCAATTATCATCCAATTTAAAATAAACGCTTTAATTGAAAAAAGAGAGAAAACAGTGTCCTGAAGTAAATCCATTCATACATAGTATATATTCAACAAAGTCATCAAAGGAATGCAATGAATGAAAAGTAAACCTTTCAACCAACGATTGTAAAGTAATTTAGGATCTATATAAAGAGATATAATCATTAACTCTTCCTACCTCATACCTTTTAGAGCAATAATTCAAGGTGAATGATGTACCTGATGATAAAGGCAAAAAATAAAGCTCTAAATAAAAACACTCATAACATAGTGGAAAGATATGGGTGGGGGGTAATAAATATTTTAATATATATATATATAATATATATATACATATAATATATATATATATTTTAATTTGGAAGCAAAAAGTGACCATTAAAAATAGATACATTTCACTTCTGCCCTTTAATGACACAGTTAAGACACAGGAAGGCAAGTCTAAAAGAGACAATAGCTACAAAACATACATGACAGACTGTTGCCTATTAAACAGAAGTACAATCTCCCAGAAAGATAGTGCCAGGTCTCCTCTCAGTTTTCTTCACTAATGAGTGGAAATTTAAAATGATACACCAGTGAAAATGGAATGTGATAGAATCACACTTAGGAAAAAAATTAATTTCTTATTTATATATTCTTCATTTAAGCCTAAGGTGTTTATTGAAAATAAGTGAAACATATTGACAGGTGTTGTACATGAACACATAACTTATACATTTATACATTGCTTGTACTGAATATTAATAGCACATATATTTATATAGTCCAAATCTAGGAAACAAAATCTCAGTAGAATGGAAAAATAAATTATCTGTTACTCTAGTGAGCATACAATACAATAGTGATAACTAATTCATTATTATAGTGCATAACAAGATGGATGATCTTGGAAACAGTCTATTGAATGGAAGAAGAGATGTATTTATTTTTTTGTATAAAGTGTATGATTACATTTACATAAATTCTAAACTATGGCATGAGATGTAAAAATGGCAGGCAGTTTGTAAACAGGCGTGATCATACTTCTGAAGTTCCACTGATAACCGTGTTTCTTGATTTGGATATAGATTTGAGAGGTTTCTTAATTTTGTAAGAATTTATTATGCCATTCAGCTGTGATTTGTGCTTTTATTAGCATCTGTGTTATATTTTTTAAAATTAGACAAAAATTTGTAGGATTTCATAAAGGATCATGTAAGTCTGAGGTAAAACTGGGATATAGTATGGCTTTTGAAAATTGATTAGAGTTACAGTATTCCAAATATTTTGTATCCTAATGGTCATAATTTATATATAGCAATATAATACAATGTTTGGGAAGTAGTAGGCATATAATGAATTGCATTCATTTTTGTTTCAATAATGAAATCGAGTGAGTGACTACTATCTATAAGATTAAGTATAATGTTTATTATTATACATAATGGAAACAAGCACACCTGAGAGTGATCAGAACAATATATTTTCCATAGTGTATTAAATTCTAATATAATAGGATATATGGATAATCAAACTTGCAGAAACTTACTTCACATAGTGACATTTCACTTAGTTATTATTTTATTTTTTTACAATAGCTGCTCTTGAAAAGTTGAACCATTTATTGAAAATGGCTTCTTTTTTTCAGTACAATGAATTTTTAATCCTAAAACAATTCCAAATTTTTTCTTTATATTCTTCATTTAAGCCTAAGGTGTTTATTGAAAATAAGTGAAACATATTGACAGGTGTTGTACATGAACACATAACTTATACATTTATACATTGCTTGTACTGAATATTAATAGCACATATATTTATATAGTCCAAATCTAGGAAACAAAATCTCAGTAGAATGGAAAAATAAATTATCTGTTACTCTAGTGAGCATACAATACAATAGTGATAACTAATTCATTATTATAGTGCATAACAAGATGGATGATCTTGGAAACAGTCTATTGAATGGAAGAAGAGATGTATTTATTTTTTTGTATAAAGTGTATGATTACATTTACATAAATTCTAAACTATGGCATGAGATGTAAAAATGGCAGGCAGTTTGTAAACAGGCGTGATCATACTTCTGAAGTTCCACTGATAACCGTGTTTCTTGATTTGGATATAGATTTGAGAGGTTTCTTAATTTTGTAAGAATTTATTATGCCATTCAGCTGTGATTTGTGCTTTTATTAGCATCTGTGTTATATTTTTTAAAATTAGACAAAAATTTGTAGGATTTCATAAAGGATCATGTAAGTCTGAGGTAAAACTGGGATATAGTATGGCTTTTGAAAATTGATTAGAGTTACAGTATTCCAAATATTTTGTATCCTAATGGTCATAATTTATATATAGCAATATAATACAATGTTTGGGAAGTAGTAGGCATATAATGAATTGCATTCATTTTTGTTTCAATAATGAAATCGAGTGAGTGACTACTATCTATAAGATTAAGTATAATGTTTATTATTATACATAATGGAAACAAGCACACCTGAGAGTGATCAGAACAATATATTTTCCATAGTGTATTAAATTCTAATATAATAGGATATATGGATAATCAAACTTGCAGAAACTTACTTCACATAGTGACATTTCACTTAGTTATTATTTTATTTTTTTACAATAGCTGCTCTTGAAAAGTTGAACCATTTATTGAAAATGGCTTCTTTTTTTCAGTACAATGAATTTTTAATCCTAAAACAATTCCAAATAACCGTACTACAAGAAGCGGTGCTTTCACATGCCAATTTCAGGCAATGAAGCCCACATCAATTTTCATGCCACAATAGTTTATATTCAGATTATATCATAAAGAACAAAATTGAGCTGTGCACCATTCAATTTCAAATGATGTCGACATGCTTTTCTTAGTCTTTGTATGATAAGTGAGAAGGATGCAGAGGTAGCCTCCTCTATAAATATTGGTCTGTTTTTCTGGATTTAGTTTTGCACTTATTTTGAAGTACTGTGATATTTGTCTGTGATTTTATACCAAAAATACATTAGCTTAACATTTAAGCATAAATTGAGTATGAGATGATTGTGAGCCTGTAAAGTCTGTAAAACTTGTGAAGAAAATGCATTAAAATGAATGAATTTTCTTTCTGAAGAATGACCTCTTTACACACACTTTCTGCCAGTCACCAACAATTATAGCACACATGTCTTTGGCAAGTGTAATGTATATTCACTGTGTTATGTGTTATGTACAATGTCAAATTGTTATCTATCACTGTATAAACTTGTTTTTATCATCAACCTATATAATTTTCTACCTATAAAACTGTGTATATTCAATTAGGTTGGATGCATCATACTTTTTCTCATTAGAATTAATGAAAAATATTTTTTATGTCATTATATTGTTTCTTAGCAGTAGGGTTTCTAAGAATAAATGAAACCAAGCAAGGGATGAGTCTCACTGATCTTCTAAGAAAACCAGTAGCTTTGATTACAATAAACATTTTAAGGAAATCCTTTTCTACTGACAAAATACATTTTTCCTCAAAATGGAAGTATCAGCCATTACAGACTGGTGATTCTTGTTGCTTTCTACATTTGTTCATTTAAATCTGCTTCAAGTTTCCAAATTCAATGTATTCAAACACAAACTTATGATGTGCCATTCTTGAAAAGCAAAGTTTCCCTGTTTTGAATTCCCTAGCTTGTTTAATAATCTCAAACTCATTTAGCACCTTAAAATCAATGATCAGTCCTCACCTCTCCCCTGTTAAATGCTTCCTTCAAAGTGTTTGTTTTTAAATCTCACCAGCAGTCCCAACATCTCTATAAATGAGCCTGACTTTTTCTCTGATTCGTGAATTCACATTTAATATGCACAGACACAACAACTGATACACACCCATGCTTATATATTCTGTTTTCTGTGAGGTCACTCTCTTGTAAGATAGAGGCGTCTTTTGCTTTCTTCCTCTCCACATATTCTCTTTTTCTTTAATTTACAGGCTCACTGGTAGAGAACATAGAATTATGGATCCTTCATCATTATTAAAAAACCTCTTGGGATGTGTCCAGGGAAAGCCACCATTCCCGTTAATTTATGTGCTTATTCCAAACAATGATTTTGTGGGGACATGTAAGGCTTTGTGTTACCAGTGGTATCACATAGTGATAATTAAGATGTAGGTTGTGCCCTGCAGGAATCAATTGTTTGCTAGAAAAGCAAATGAGTAAGTAAAATGTGGTTAGATCAGCATATTACTCTTGGAATATTGTGGAGAAACCTCTAAACTTTTTCTTTGATAGGACAGAGGAAGAACTCTGGAGAAACTCACTTTTGTGTTATGTGTTATGTACAATGCAATTGTTCTCACTGATAAACTTGTTTTTATCATCAACCTATATAATTTTCTACCTATAAAACTGTGTATATTCAATTAGGTTGGATGCATCATACTTTTTCTCATTAGAATTAATGAAAAATATTTTTTATGTCATTATATTGTTTCTTAGCAGTAGGGTTTCTAAGAATAAATGAAACCAAGCAAGGGATGAGTCTCACTGATCTTCTAAGAAAACCAGTAGCTTTGATTACAATAAACATTTTAAGGAAATCCTTTTCTACTGACAAAATACATTTTTCCTCAAAATGGAAGTATCAGCCATTACAGACTGGTGATTCTTGTTGCTTTCTACATTTGTTCATTTAAATCTGCTTCAAGTTTCCAAATTCAATGTATTCAAACACAAACTTATGATGTGCCATTCTTGAAAAGCAAAGTTTCCCTGTTTTGAATTCCCTAGCTTGTTTAATAATCTCAAACTCATTTAGCACCTTAAAATCAATGATCAGTCCTCACCTCTCCCCTGTTAAATGCTTCCTTCAAAGTGTTTGTTTTTAAATCTCACCAGCAGTCCCAACATCTCTATAAATGAGCCTGACTTTTTCTCTGATTCGTGAATTCACATTTAATATGCACAGACACAACAACTGATACACACCCATGCTTATATATTCTGTTTTCTGTGAGGTCACTCTCTTGTAAGATAGAGGCGTCTTTTGCTTTCTTCCTCTCCACATATTCTCTTTTTCTTTAATTTACAGGCTCACTGGTAGAGAACATAGAATTATGGATCCTTCATCATTATTAAAAAACCTCTTGGGATGTGTCCAGGGAAAGCCACCATTCCCGTTAATTTATGTGCTTATTCCAAACAATGATTTTGTGGGGACATGTAAGGCTTTGTGTTACCAGTGGTATCACATAGTGATAATTAAGATGTAGGTTGTGCCCTGCAGGAATCAATTGTTTGCTAGAAAAGCAAATGAGTAAGTAAAATGTGGTTAGATCAGCATATTACTCTTGGAATATTGTGGAGAAACCTCTAAACTTTTTCTTTGATAGGACAGAGGAAGAACTCTGGAGAAACTCACTTTTAAACTATGAATTATCAAGTAAAAAACTGGTAAGAATACACTGCATTTGAAAAATATGGAAAGAATTGAATGCCAGAGTAGAGGACTATTCTGTTTCCCTTTTATGGAACATTATAGGTGCTGTTTATCAACTACCCAACATTCAACATCTCAGAGCTGAATCCTTTCTAACAGTACTGCTTTTAGTACTTCACAATTCTACTCAATCCTCCATTTCTGAAAGTAGTCAGATTCTCCTGTGGCCTTGCTACTCTTGCTTAAGGCAACCGAGTGGAAGGTAACTCCATCTCAGGCTCTTGGGTTGACCACTCATTTGTTTAAGCCAATTAACACTTTCCAGCTCTCAACCTTAAATAGTTCAACCACAGTGGACTTCATTTGGAGTCTTCTTCTTGATCAGATGATGTGGTATATGAAGGCAGGAAATGCCATAATGACTTTTCCATCATTGCAAGAAATAATCCATGGAATGAAGCTGACAATGAAAGGAAGAACAGAAAATAGAAATTAATCTCAGCTTCTTAGATGAATTTTAAAGCAGTCTTATCGCTAAACTTTCAATTGGGTGAGCTAGTAGATTCCCTTCATTATGCCTTGCACATTGGGCTTTCTGGAAGGTAAACTTTTAGTCAGAGCTCAACCCATGAGAAATTTATTAGGCAATATTCATGGGATAAACACCCATGGAAAGGAAAGAAGAAGGCAGAAAGGAAGAAATTAGGTTTCAATGCTAATTGCTAATTTCCCTGAACCAACTATGTTCCTTCAGAGCAGTCCCAAGTTAGGACAAGGAGGTTGGATATGGACTACCTTAATAGGCAATGTCATCTGGGTCACAGCAGCTTGGTTCGCCAAGGCAATTCCCAATTCTCAAAGCATTCCTAGCAATTGGGAGACTAAGCCCTTTGATCCTTAGAGGGATTAGGTGGTCCATTACAGTGGCTACTACATTGTTGAGGTCAATTTGTATTGTGATTTCTTTTCTTAATAGCTCTTAGCCAAAAGAATCCCCACTGGCATAAGGAGACATCATGACTTAGAGGAAAGGCCAAATATGTGTCAATGGAAAACTTCCTGGCCACTTTTAAACTATGAATTATCAAGTAAAAAACTGGTAAGAATACACTGCATTTGAAAAATATGGAAAGAATTGAATGCCAGAGTAGAGGACTATTCTGTTTCCCTTTTATGGAACATTATAGGTGCTGTTTATCAACTACCCAACATTCAACATCTCAGAGCTGAATCCTTTCTAACAGTACTGCTTTTAGTACTTCACAATTCTACTCAATCCTCCATTTCTGAAAGTAGTCAGATTCTCCTGTGGCCTTGCTACTCTTGCTTAAGGCAACCGAGTGGAAGGTAACTCCATCTCAGGCTCTTGGGTTGACCACTCATTTGTTTAAGCCAATTAACACTTTCCAGCTCTCAACCTTAAATAGTTCAACCACAGTGGACTTCATTTGGAGTCTTCTTCTTGATCAGATGATGTGGTATATGAAGGCAGGAAATGCCATAATGACTTTTCCATCATTGCAAGAAATAATCCATGGAATGAAGCTGACAATGAAAGGAAGAACAGAAAATAGAAATTAATCTCAGCTTCTTAGATGAATTTTAAAGCAGTCTTATCGCTAAACTTTCAATTGGGTGAGCTAGTAGATTCCCTTCATTATGCCTTGCACATTGGGCTTTCTGGAAGGTAAACTTTTAGTCAGAGCTCAACCCATGAGAAATTTATTAGGCAATATTCATGGGATAAACACCCATGGAAAGGAAAGAAGAAGGCAGAAAGGAAGAAATTAGGTTTCAATGCTAATTGCTAATTTCCCTGAACCAACTATGTTCCTTCAGAGCAGTCCCAAGTTAGGACAAGGAGGTTGGATATGGACTACCTTAATAGGCAATGTCATCTGGGTCACAGCAGCTTGGTTCGCCAAGGCAATTCCCAATTCTCAAAGCATTCCTAGCAATTGGGAGACTAAGCCCTTTGATCCTTAGAGGGATTAGGTGGTCCATTACAGTGGCTACTACATTGTTGAGGTCAATTTGTATTGTGATTTCTTTTCTTAATAGCTCTTAGCCAAAAGAATCCCCACTGGCATAAGGAGACATCATGACTTAGAGGAAAGGCCAAATATGTGTGTCAATGGAAAACTTCCTGAATCTCCTGCAACTTTATCTTTTATTATAATTAAGGATTTTTTTTACAAGTTAAATAATACCTTACTCAGCGTATACCTTGACAACAGTATAAGAGTCCTTTTTCTTCCCTCCTTTTTTGTAAGGTGATAGAGTGTAATGAATATGTCGACTGAGGAGACATTTGGCCTGGTGTCAAATCACATCTCTTAGTTGCTGTCTCAACCTGGTTGGGCTGTTCACTATCTCTGTGGCTCAGTTTCTTCATTGTTTAAATAGAAATAGTACCCAAACACATAGATTTTATGTCTGTTAACCAGGTAATACATACAAACAACAGTACGTGTAAAACAGTAAGCTCTTACAGTGGTGGTGATTTAGTTACTAAGTTGTGTCCAGTTCTTGCAACTCCATGGACTGTAGCCCACCGGGCTACTCTGTCCATGGGATTCACAGGTAAAATACTGGAGATGGTTGCCACTTCCTACTCCTGGGAATCTTTTCAACCCATAGATTGATCCCACATCTCCTGTATTGTAGGTGAAGGCAGGGTTCCTTGGTAGCTAAGTGGTAAAAAATCTGCCTGCAATTCAAGAGATGTGGGTTTTATCCCTGGGTTGGGGAGATCCCCTGGAGAAGGAAATGGTAACTCACCCTAGTATTTTTGCCTGGAGCATCCCATGGACAAAGGAGCCTGGTGGGCTATAGTCCATGGGGTCACTAGAGTTAGACACACGTTAATGACTAAAACATACAAAATATTTTTTATGACACATTTTGGCTCATCTATACAACTTCAGTAAAACTATAAAATGATAGATGATTGCCCAGCCATCATGCTTAAGGTTTTATTTTATAAGGGTTTCTAAGAAATATTAATCAAGCAATAAAACACAAAATAAAATTTGTTAATTAAATTCCAGTAATTTTTCAAAGCTTAGTATGGAAATTGAATCACTACACATGTAAATCTGAAGGGATGGGGGAAAGCTTAGTGGGAAAAAAAAAGAACCGTGAATTTCTACTATTTCAAGTGTGAATTCTAGATTCGTCCATGGCAAATTGTTGATCAGATTCTTTAATGGCACTTGAAATATCAATTTTTGAATATATTACTAAAATATTCATTGCATTGACAGTTGGGCAGGGAGAGAAAGAAGAGTAAATTACATGGAGGTAAAATTTATTCTTAAAATAAATCACAAAGCAATTTCTGCACATTCATTAAAACTCTTGACAGTACTAATTTAAAGTAGCACTTTATCAAAAACTTAAATAAAGATTGATATATGTGTATGTGAATAGTGATGCACATATGTCCACATAAATCACATTGCTAACATAATGATTTAAAATTGATACTACTGCTAACAGAAAATTGGTCACATTGTTAGATTAATGAGAATATATTTTTATTAAGAAGTGAAGACACTATGTTATGCTTCTAAAACTTAAGCTTGTCTAAAAGACTAGAAATATAATTAATTGAGTTTGTTTTTGTCTTAGTTCTTACTTTAAAGATTAAAATTTCCCCTAAAAAAGTCTACCATTATTATATCTGCTTGATCTGTAAGGGATTAAATTTCCTATGCTTCTTAATCTTTAAAAATTTGATTTAACTTTGACTTTAGTATAAAATATAATTGTCAGAAGGAGATGCTGCAGAAAGTTCTTTGAACAAGATTAATGCATTTCTATATTTATTATTCCTGCCTTAAGCATAAAATCCAGAACTCCGTGATGACATGTACTATCTCAGAACACACTTTTTAATACATCTATTTTGAGTTATTTCAAAGTTTTCAAAGTATGAGTATTAAAGTAGGAATCTGATTCAAAGTGAAAGTCTCAGAAGTAAGATTTCAAACCATTTTCTTATGAGGCAGAGATCAGAAGTGGTATGGACAAACTTGGATTCAACTCAGAATATCCCTTGAGTTTTCTAAAATAAATGTTGGTCAATTAAGAAAATACTGGGCTTGACAGTCCAATATAATAATGAAATGTACTATATTTTCCAGTTCCTATTCCTCTTTTGAAACTTACCTGGGATAATTATTTTGCTTGTTATTGCTCTTCTTGAGAGTAATATTTTTCTTCTTCTTCTCTTGTCCACTGTATCAGATGAGATTCTTTTGGTTACAGGCAATAGATACCTCAATCACAGTAGCTTATGCTGAAAGTAAAAAGACAAAGAATAGAATTTACAGAAGAATATAGGCCATCTCAGTCAAAGGCAATGAAAAGGAAATACACAAAAGAACTGGAGTGGCAGAAAGGTACCACAGTGTCTCTAATGCCAGATGCTCTTCAATCTCTTCTTCAGGCGTTTGCTTATTTCTCTCTCTGCACATTGGTTTTTCTCTGCTTTGGTGCCCTAATTCTAGAAATACATAGACTTGCTACTACATAGAATCTCTTGATTCTAATTCCAAATACTAGGAAGGGAGAATATGATGACTTCATTTGAGTTAGGTGTTCATTCAATGCAGGAAAAGAGTGTTTGTTATTCACTGAGCAGAAGTAAAAGGATCAGAATTGAAGCAGAGCACTTGAGTGCAGTAGATATAAGTATTGAGGGAGGGGATGACGGTAGGTAATCAGCAATTCTAAGGAAAGGAGACACAGTTTCATTAGGCAAAGAGAAAGACTGCCTACACTCATACTGATAGTGTTCTCTTATCTGCAGAATTTTCACACTAAGAATTCCTTGAATTGTAAATTTTGTGCTTATATAATGAAAACTTATCCAATATGCAAACCTCATTGACATCTATAATCCTTAAAGGGTTTTAGCATTATGAATTTTATTATAATAGTATGATTTGATTCTATAGAATTCAAAAAATTTTGGGGTCTGTCAACATAAATTCCACAAGTACTTTTTAATCATAATTGACATACATAAAACAATCCTCAATACTTATGACATGATTCAAGAAGGTAGTCTTAAAGTCATTGACAAAATATAAGTCACTCAACAAAATATAACTGAGAGAATTAAGCATTATGGAAATAATAAACAGGATATTAGATATAAATAATGAAGAGGATTGCTTTTGTTTGACTTTTATGGATGACCTAAATGATTATTTTTTTTCAAGTTGAATCCTGAAACACTGACATGGATCACCCAGGCTTCATTTGAATAGAACTCCCCATTTTTTCCTTACCAGAAGGAGAAGAACAAAAAGAATCTAACCTGGATTTGTTCAGCTCCCTCTTCACCTCCTGAGACAATCAAAATGCCCCCAGGATCTCAGCAACAGGCAGAATGTTGGCAAATGAAAATGTCTGCAGGATTCTACATTCTCATTTTAGCTACTGGCTTTGAGGAGGCAGGTCCAGTGCAAATCTCCTGTTGCCTGCCCTGTGGGTTTCTCATTCTATGGTAGCTGAGGGTTGAAAGTGAATCCAGACCTCAGTGATGACAAAAGCAAGATAACAGTCTTTGGAGGATTGAATCAGGACTCTGCAGATTGTATCATATTCCCCAACTACTCAATTTAAATCTTGAATCAAGAAACAAAAGGATAAGTGTTCTTGAGTTAGGTGTTCATTCAATGCAGGAAAAGAGTGTTTGTTATTCACTGAGCAGAAGTAAAAGGATCAGAATTGAAGCAGAGCACTTGAGTGCAGTAGATATAAGTATTGAGGGAGGGGATGACGGTAGGTAATCAGCAATTCTAAGGAAAGGAGACACAGTTTCATTAGGCAAAGAGAAAGACTGCCTACACTCATACTGATAGTGTTCTCTTATCTGCAGAATTTTCACACTAAGAATTCCTTGAATTGTAAATTTTGTGCTTATATAATGAAAACTTATCCAATATGCAAACCTCATTGACATCTATAATCCTTAAAGGGTTTTAGCATTATGAATTTTATTATAATAGTATGATTTGATTCTATAGAATTCAAAAATTCTGGGGTCTGTCAACATAAATTCCACAAGTACTTTTTAATCATAATTGACATACATAAAACAATCCTCAATACTTATGACATGATTCAAGAAGGTAGTCTTAAAGTCATTGACAAAATATAAGTCACTCAACAAAATATAACTGAGAGAATTAAGCATTATGGAAATAATAAACAGGATATTAGATATAAATAATGAAGAGGATTGCTTTTGTTTGACTTTTATGGATGACCTAAATGATTATTTTTTTTCAAGTTGAATCCTGAAACACTGACATGGATCACCCAGGCTTCATTTGAATAGAACTCCCCATTTTTTCCTTACCAGAAGGAGAAGAACAAAAAGAATCTAACCTGGATTTGTTCAGCTCCCTCTTCACCTCCTGAGACAATCAAAATGCCCCCAGGATCTCAGCAACAGGCAGAATGTTGGCAAATGAAAATGTCTGCAGGATTCTACATTCTCATTTTAGCTACTGGCTTTGAGGAGGCAGGTCCAGTGCAAATCTCCTGTTGCCTGCCCTGTGGGTTTCTCATTCTATGGTAGCTGAGGGTTGAAAGTGAATCCAGACCTCAGTGATGACAAAAGCAAGATAATAGTCTTTGGAGGATTGAATCAGGACTCTGAAGATTGTATCATCTTCCCCAGCTACTCAGTTTAAATCTTGAATCAAGAAAGAAATTGATAAATGTTCTTGACTTTTCCCTTTTTAATAATGTTAAGTTGCTAGAACCAAATATACCCTGATGGCTTCATCTTCAGATGCCATCAGAAGCAATAGGGCTTCTAGCTCAGTAGTTGTCCAAGGAAGAGGTAGAGTTTTCAAAGGTAAAAATCCAAGGCCAAGTGACAGTAATGATTGTGTAGGGCACTTTATTTTTTTTCCCTTTTCCTGACACCTGCAAATAATTCTGAATAGCATTTTTATCTAATTTGAATGAAATGTTTTAGCCCTTTTTAAAAGAAATATACAGGCTGATACAGTTTTTCAGCTCAACTGGTAATTTAAGAGCATGGAATATGTCCATGTATGATGTGTACAGCATATCAAATCTAACTGTTCATCAGCAAGTAAAGAAAATATAAGTAAGCATTTGGCTATTTTGAAAAATTAAGTTCTGTCATCTAAACAATGTAACTCCTAAGTGAAGTTCTTTTTCTGATCATGAAAAATACTTGGCGGTATGTGAAAGAAAGCAAACCTATCTTGACCAAATTCCTGTCTTCTTAACACCAACATCTTAGTGAAAGAGATTCTAAAGAAATGCCAAGTTTGCTTACACAGTGTGAGTAAGTCAAAAAAAATGATAAAATTCAGGACAGCTTAATGTGTAAAAGAAGGAATTTATAGAAAGCCCTGTAAATCATATAGGATCATCCTGTTGGAAGGTCAAATGAACTTTAAAAAAAATATTCAAAATTCCCTGCTTTTACAATTAAGGAAACAAAAAGGGTAAACATCTTGCCCTTAGTCTATTGCTTTCTCCTCTATTCCATATTCTTACTAAAACTTGGGTTATATTTGTATAAATCTTTGGGCAGAGTCAAAGTACTTCACCTCTCTAATCGTCAAGTTCTTAGTCTTCTAAGATTATGTGTCTCTTCTCATTTGCTTCCAGGTGGGAATCATCATGTTCAAAGAAATAGGTCCAGTGCAAATCTCCTGTTGCCTGCCCTGTGGGTTTCTCATTCTATGGTAGCTGAGGGTTGAAAGTGAATCCAGACCTCAGTGATGACAAAAGCAAGATAATAGTCTTTGGAGGATTGAATCAGGACTCTGAAGATTGTATCATCTTCCCCAGCTACTCAGTTTAAATCTTGAATCAAGAAAGAAATTGATAAATGTTCTTGACTTTTCCCTTTTTAATAATGTTAAGTTGCTAGAACCAAATATACCCTGATGGCTTCATCTTCAGATGCCATCAGAAGCAATAGGGCTTCTAGCTCAGTAGTTGTCCAAGGAAGAGGTAGAGTTTTCAAAGGTAAAAATCCAAGGCCAAGTGACAGTAATGATTGTGTAGGGCACTTTATTTTTTTTCCCTTTTCCTGACACCTGCAAATAATTCTGAATAGCATTTTTATCTAATTTGAATGAAATGTTTTAGCCCTTTTTAAAAGAAATACACAGGCTGATACAGTTTTCAGCTCAACTGGTAATTTAAGAGCATGGAATATGTCCATGTATGATGTGTACAGCATATCAAATCTAACTGTTCATCAGCAAGTAAAGAAAATATAAGTAAGCATTTGGCTATTTTGAAAAATTAAGTTCTGTCATCTAAACAATGTAACTCCTAAGTGAAGTTCTTTTTCTGATCATGAAAAATACTTGGCGGTATGTGAAAGAAAGCAAACCTATCTTGACCAAATTCCTGTCTTCTTAACACCAACATCTTAGTGAAAGAGATTCTAAAGAAATGCCAAGTTTGCTTACACAGTGTGAGTAAGTCAAAAAAAATGATAAAATTCAGGACAGCTTAATGTGTAAAAGAAGGAATTTATAGAAAGCCCTGTAAATCATATAGGATCATCCTGTTGGAAGGTCAAATGAACTTTAAAAAAAATATTCAAAATTCCCTGCTTTTACAATTAAGGAAACAAAAAGGGTAAACATCTTGCCCTTAGTCTATTGCTTTCTCCTCTATTCCATATTCTTACTAAAACTTGGGTTATATTTGTATAAATCTTTGGGCAGAGTCAAAGTACTTCACCTCTCTAATCGTCAAGTTCTTAGTCTTCTAAGATTATGTGTCTCTTCTCATTTGCTTCCAGGTGGGAATCATCATGTTCAAAGAAATAGTAGAATGCTTCTCTTTGTACTAAATGAAAGCTCTCAAAGTTATGTTTCACAATAATTTTTTCCTAATATGAAATCAGACTACAAGAGGGTTTAAAAAGAGTGGGAAAGAAAGCTTTCCAGCTTTTACCTTGACTATGTTTAAATTATTTTCAATAGATTTTACAGTACTTGGGTTTTACTTTTTTTTAATGACATAATAATCTTAAAATATAACCCTGATGATCTTGAATAAAGAAACTCGATCACCTAATATGAAAAGGAATTTGACACATAGAATCATCTTGTTCATGGTGATATTTTAAACTTTTCCTTGAGTGAAGCTTTCAGGGAAACACCAATTTCTCTTTCAGTTTCAATGCTTTATTACATGTAAGTCAATAGCCATTCATTTAATTCAAACAAAGTAAAATATTTATACAAGTACCTTTTCTAAAACACTTGTCATGAGTTTGTTTTTCCTTTTAGGTAAATTCTTACCAGATAGCTATTATATTAGTAAATCTGTGTTCATTTGTTTAAATTTAAAGACTAGATGCAAGGAAACTAATGTAAAGGTGCATGGCTCTTTGTTTGCAAACAAAGCAGCACATAGTAGATTAGGGTTTGAATCCATTACAAAATTTTCATACCCCAATAATCAGTGTTTTAAAAATCAATAAAAATTTTCTTAACATCGGTGACACTAGTTTTACTAGATAAAATATTCGTTAAAATTTGCAAACCTTCATTAAAATTTATTTTTCTCACCTCCTGGGAAAAAAGTTAGCAAAACTACCAGGTCTTCACAGGGCATCTTGTAAGCCAGACACACAGGTTGTCTCATGCTAATCGTGACTATTTTCAAATAAAACTTTCTCCAGATGTATTAAAGGAAATAGTAATCAAACCCAAGTCTCACCATCTCTAATATATGCTACTCCACTTGGATGGGTTTTTTTTTTCCTTTTGAATTCTTAATTAAAAAAATCTTTTAATGAGAAGCAGTCTGAGTGTGAAGCTGACAGATCTACTCCTGTCCTTGATGCATACCAAAAAAAGGAGAGATTTCACTTTTAAAAGAAGCTCCCGTTTCTTGAGACATTTGTATTCAAACATTACTCTCTCTTTCTCCTCCTTTCTCCTGGGAGAACAGCTCTACTCTTCAAACGAAAAAAGAAATAATAAAACACATCAGGAACAGCAGACCTCAGACCTAACGTTTCTCTCCTTGTCTTGGAATGTTATTTCCATATAGAAAGCTACTCTAATGGGACACTTGTAAATGACAGGGAATTTAGGCCTTGTGGAGTCCTCTCCAGAAATTGGATTTTTGCTTAAGCAAACAGCAAACTATGCAGCGGGGGAAAAGCTATTTATTTGGCTGCCTATTGAAGAGCCTCACAAAAAATACAATTCAGTCTGTGCTGGCCGTTGAGTCAATCGGCCTACATTGGAAAGCAAAATCCAGTACCTTGTGTCAGATATCAGACGGGCTCTTTCATGTAACAGTTAATCTCAAATACACTTTAATGATATTTTTCTTGATTACCCTTTTCTTAGACATAACAGCTTTTGCAGTTTACTTTCACATTAAAGAATGGTAAAAGGCTTATACAAGCTGCCAACGTCTACCCAGTCTTTTGAGAGATTATTTAAAATCTTTGCTGTTGAGAAACAAGTAAATTTGTACTGAGGGAAGTTTATCTCCAGTTTACGACATTTAATAATGTCATTCAAAAAGCCTTATGACAACACGTTTACCTCCTTAAATCTGATTCAGTTTCTAAACAGTTCTTGTGATTTGTGTGATAAATGTTTCATAATCTTTTCCTTTGCTTCATCATTTAAGCATCAGACATCCTTCCACACACAGCAATACTTTTCTTCCTTAAGCAAATACCTCCTCCTCCAAAAAGAATCTTTTTTAATGTCTCTGAAATGTCCTTCCAAAGGATAAGAGGACAATCTCTATAAGTCTTCTTTTAAGGTTGTCTCATGCTAATCGTGACTATTTTCAAATAAAACTTTCTCCAGATGTATTAAAGGAAATAGTAATCAAACCCAAGTCTCACCATCTCTAATATATGCTACTCCACTTGGATGGGTTTTTTCCTTTTGAATTCTTAATTAAAAAAATCTTTTAATGAGAAGCAGTCTGAGTGTGAAGCTGACAGATCTACTCCTGTCCTTGATGCATACCAAAAAAAGGAGAGATTTCACTTTTAAAAGAAGCTCCCGTTTCTTGAGACATTTGTATTCAAACATTACTCTTTTTTCTCCTCCTTTCTCCTGGGAGAACAGCTCTACTCTTCAAACGAAAAAAGAAATAATAAAACACATCAGGAACAGCAGACCTCAGACCTAACGTTTCTCTCCTTGTCTTGGAATGTTATTTCCATATAGAAAGCTACTCTAATGGGACACTTGTAAATGACAGGGAATTTAGGCCTTGTGGAGTCCTCTCCAGAAATTGGATTTTTGCTTAAGCAAACAGCAAACTATGCAGCGGGGGAAAAGCTATTTATTTGGCTGCCTATTGAAGAGCCTCACAAAAAATACAATTCAGTCTGTGCTGGCCGTTGAGTCAATCGGCCTACATTGGAAAGCAAAATCCAGTACCTTGTGTCAGATATCAGACGGGCTCTTTCATGTAACAGTTAATCTCAAATACACTTTAATGATATTTTTCTTGATTACCCTTTTCTTAGACATAACAGCTTTTGCAGTTTACTTTCACATTAAAGAATGGTAAAAGGCTTATACAAGCTGCCAACGTCTACCCAGTCTTTTGAGAGATTATTTAAAATCTTTGCTGTTGAGAAACAAGTAAATTTGTACTGAGGGAAGTTTATCTCCAGTTTACGACATTTAATAATGTCATTCAAAAAGCCTTATGACAACACGTTTACCTCCTTAAATCTGATTCAGTTTCTAAACAGTTCTTGTGATTTGTGTGATAAATGTTTCATAATCTTTTCCTTTGCTTCATCATTTAAGCATCAGACATCCTTCCACACACAGCAATACTTTTCTTCCTTAAGCAAATACCTCCTCCTCCAAAAAGAATCTTTTTTAATGTCTCTGAAATGTCCTTCCAAAGGATAAGAGGACATATCTCTACTGAAGGATCTTCTTTTAGGGATAAGAAAGATAAAGGTAATTTTTAAGAGGTGACAAATCTGCTAATTTAAGCTTTGTGAATATTCGCTTATACTTGCTGACATTTTGGTGTGTCCTTTGCAGCAGGTAGAGCTTCTTTCACTGTGTTACCCAGAAACAGCTTTTCTGCACTAAAATGATTTCCTCCTTTCTACCAACAATTTCTATAGTCAAATATCAATGAAGAAAATGAATACTTCTCCCTGAATTTTCCTTCTCCTCACATCCCAACTTATGAAAACTTGGTATTTCACTGTAACCAGCATTCTGCACTCTGAGAAAAAGTATAGAACAATGACAGCTTTCTAGTCAAATATGTTTGTGACTTAGAGAGTGGGAGAACCAGCTCTCTCCCATAAGTCCAGGAATGATTTGCTCTAGCAGAGTTCTTTGTTAGTGTAACATGCTAGATCTTTTTGAACTAGCATGGCTGGTCATTACCTAGGCATCATGGAACAATTTTTCAGGCAAATATTCAGTTCAAACTCCTTTGATTACATTATAAACAAGATATGTTGTTTGTTTGTTTTTTTTTAACATGGTGCATCTATTATTTATTTATTTATTTTTGCCTCTTAGTCATTGTTTATTTTTCATCCATCTTTATTCTTTGGCATGTGTGGGCCTCCCATCACAATGGCCTCTCTCACTGCAGAGCACCGGCTCTGGGCACATGTGCTCTAGAGCACTAGTTCACAATTGGACACCCTGACCCAGCCATTTTTCCGCATGTGGGATCTTCCCAGGCCAGGGATCGAACTGGTGCTCCTTGCACCTCAAGGCAGACTCTTTACCCACTGGACCACCAGGGAAGCACCTAGACATGTTTTAAGTATCTGATAGCATTGATGATCATATGCATAATTATATAAATATTTTGTGATAATTTATTTATTTAGTTAAAAACACTTGCAGTTTTTTTCATTGAAATGTTTGTGGCTGTCCTTAGTTAGCATTCAACAATCACAAAGATGTGCATTGGAGTGTATGTTTATTTAACATATTTGCAAAAGCCATAGTCTGAATTGGTGGGGACAGGAGGAATAATTCAGTCTACTGCTTTCTTTTCTCCATCAGAAATAAGTGATATCAAGCCGAAGCCTTCACATACTGAATAATAATTAAATAATTTCTTAATAACAGTTTCTCATATTTCTAAGCTATAGTTTGTTTTAAACTATATGGCTATAATAAGAATTGTTATCCTTGTTTGTAAAGTGGTGATTTTATTTCTGAGATAAAATATATAAGCAACAATTGATTGCAGAAAAAATTATTTGGCTACAAAGCAATAGTACATTCACATTTGCTTAGAAATGTTTATTTCTAATTATTAGAGTTTTACTTGTTCATAGTAGAGATATTTAAAAGTATAAAACATTACAAGAAAAAGAATAAAAATTATAAATAACCCTTTTAACACTCTTGGTCAAAAGTATCCTAATTAAAACTAAAAAAATATATATATGTATACATATACATATACATATGACTAATCTGGGATTATACATATCTGTAAACAGCAAAGCTCTGTAAAAGTAAAATAAAAATAATTATTAAAAAAAAAAAAACTACTTCTACATGCCCACCAGAATCAAAAAAATGAAAAAAAAAAAAAAACAAAAAGACACAGAACATGTAAAATGTTGGATCCTGCTGGTGGTAGTGTAAATTGGCGAAAAGTACTTTGGAAGTCTCTTTTTCAGTGCTTAATGAGATAGATCATAGCAGACTATGATTCAATTCCTAAGACTCAAACCTACAGAAACCCTACAGACATGTTCTGGAAGACAAGAACATTGTGGATCTTCATAGCCCTATTTGTAATAACTAATATCAGAAACTGTACAAGTATTTATCAATAGTAGAACTGATGTAAATATACTGTGATTATTTACAGGATGAAATCCAATAGAGTGATGAAAATAAATTGTAGTTCCACAAAACAACGTGAATACATTTTAGGAATATAATTTTGAGCCAAAGAAGCCAAACATGAGAGTAGATATTATGCTGTTTCATTTATATAAAATTCAGAAGCAAGAGATGCTAATTCTAGTTACCAGAAGTAAGGATAGTAACTTCTTTTGCTCTTATGTAGGGACTGGAAAGGGTGCAGTTGGTTTCAGAGGGTTTTCTAAATTTTATGCTTATGATTTTGATATTTTCCACCAAAAAATGCATTATTTTCAGCTGTGTAAAATGCTTAAAGACCTGAAATATTAGCATATTTTAACTAAGCATTGGAATCATGTTTTTATTTTAAATTTAGCAATGTATGTGAATATCCTTGTTTGTAAAGTGGTGATTTTATTTCTGAGATAAAATATATAAGCAACAATTGATTGCAGAAAAAATTATTTGGCTACAAAGCAATAGTACATTCACATTTGCTTAGAAATGTTTATTTCTAATTATTAGAGTTTTACTTGTTCATAGTAGAGATATTTAAAAGTATAAAACATTACAAGAAAAAGAATAAAAATTATAAATAACCCTTTTAACACTCTTGGTCAAAAGTATCCTAATTAAAACTAAAAAAATATATATATGTATACATATACATATACATATGACTAATCTGGGATTATACATATCTGTAAACAGCAAAGCTCTGTAAAAGTAAAATAAAAATAATTATTAAAAAAAAAAAAACTACTTCTACATGCCCACCAGAATCAAAAAAATGAAAAAAAAAAAAAAAAAAAAACAAAAAGACACAGAACATGTAAAATGTTGGATCCTGCTGGTGGTAGTGTAAATTGGCGAAAAGTACTTTGGAAGTCTCTTTTTCAGTGCTTAATGAGATAGATCATAGCAGACTATGATTCAATTCCTAAGACTCAAACCTACAGAAACCCTACAGACATGTTCTGGAAGACAAGAACATTGTGGATCTTCATAGCCCTATTTGTAATAACTAATATCAGAAACTGTACAAGTATTTATCAATAGTAGAACTGATGTAAATATACTGTGATTATTTACAGGATGAAATCCAATAGAGTGATGAAAATAAATTGTAGTTCCACAAAACAACGTGAATACATTTTAGGAATATAATTTTGAGCCAAAGAAGCCAAACATGAGAGTAGATATTATGCTGTTTCATTTATATAAAATTCAGAAGCAAGAGATGCTAATTCTAGTTACCAGAAGTAAGGATAGTAACTTCTTTTGCTCTTATGTAGGGACTGGAAAGGGTGCAGTTGGTTTCAGAGGGTTTTCTAAATTTTATGCTTATGATTTTGATATTTTCCACCAAAAAATGCATTATTTTCAGCTGTGTAAAATGCTTAAAGACCTGAAATATTAGCATATTTTAACTAAGCATTGGAATCATAAGAAATTTTATTGTATTTTTTAAAATTTAGCAATGTAGTGTGTAATTATCTTTGTTTTTTAAGGGCATAATTGTTAATGGTAACATGGCATCCAATTTTATAAGTAAAAACCAATTAATTTAAAATAATTTCTTTCTGAGTAGTTTGTTGTGCAATTCAGTAGTATAAGTAATGCTGCAGCAAGCATCCTCCTGTATTTCTGATTTTATTCCAGATTAAATCTGATTAGTATGACAATTGAGTTAAAGAATATGATCATATTTGGGGCTTTTTATACATTTATCAAATTACTTTTAAAATATTCCATCAATTTGTACTCCCATCAACTGATGGGGACAAGAGGATGATCTTTGCCAAATGGGCAAAATAATCTCATTATTATTTTAATTTCAATAATACTTGTTTTCATGTAGTAAGGCTTTTTAATAAGCTTCAATATATAATTATATTTTTCCGGTAGCTAATTTCTATGCTTAATCCACTTCCATCTTAGTTGGAGGATGTTTATCTCTTTTTCATTTACCTTTTCCTTGATTTCAAAGCATTCTTTATTAATCATAATAACACTTTTGTTATCGTACATATTCTTTCATGTTACTTTATTACTCTTTCCTTTCATATTTTTTTAAGTAAGAGTTTAAAAATGTATACATGTATCCTACTAGTTTTTTTTTTTTTTTTTTTTCTTTAAAGCCTCTTGAACTCACTTTGACAATATGTGCAATAGTTTTATCTGTTACAGCTATTTTCTATTACATCTTGCCTAAATTAAGGTATGCATTCTTGATACATGTTTGTCACACTGTAGTGTACTATTGAATGAAAGAACTGAGTCTTTTAAATAATGAACTAAAAGCCTCTCATCAGAATTTTTTATAGGAGCAAATGTGATTCCTAATCAGATATCCCAAAGTTGAATTTGAATGGACATTTATAATGAAAATTTTAAATAATTTTTGAAATTATATTTAAGGCTTAGAAGCAAAATTTAACATTTGTCTAGTTAAATTAGTCACAAGATAAGTTAACTTACTATGTAATATCCTTTATTTTATTTTATTTTGAGGGGGGGAGTGGGGTGAGGAGGGAGAGGAATGGGCGGGCTACTTCTATTGGTCTTTCATTTCTCTATTTTCATCCGTCTTTGTTCTTTGGCCCTGTGGGCCTCCCGTCATGATGGCCTCTGCTGTCTCAGAGCACCGGCTCTAATTTTATAAGTAAAACCAATTAATTTAAAATAATTTCTTTCTGAGTAGTTTGTTGTGCAATTCAGTAGTATAAGTAATGCTGCAGCAAGCATCCTCCTGTATTTCTGATTTTATTCCAGATTAAATCTGATTAGTATGACAATTGAGTTAAAGAATATGATCATATTTGGGGCTTTTATACATTTATCAAATTACTTTTAAAATATTCCATCAATTTGTACTCCCATCAACTGATGGGGACAAGAGGATGATCTTTGCCAAATGGGCAAAATAATCTCATTATTATTTTAATTTCAATAATACTTGTTTTCATGTAGTAAGGCTTTTTAATAAGCTTCAATATATAATTATATTTTTCCGGTAGCTAATTTCTATGCTTAATCCACTTCCATCTTAGTTGGAGGATGTTTATCTCTTTTTCATTTACCTTTTCCTTGATTTCAAAGCATTCTTTATTAATCATAATAACACTTTTGTTATCGTACATATTCTTTCATGTTACTTTATTACTCTTTCCTTTCATATTTTTTTAAGTAAGAGTTTAAAAATGTATACATGTATCCTACTAGTTTTTTTTTTTTTTTTTTTTTCTTTAAAGCCTCTTGAACTCACTTTGACAATATGTGCAATAGTTTTATCTGTTACAGCTATTTTCTATTACATCTTGCCTAAATTAAGGTATGCATTCTTGATACATGTTTGTCACACTGTAGTGTACTATTGAATGAAAGAACTGAGTCTTTTAAATAATGAACTAAAAGCCTCTCATCAGAATTTTTTATAGGAGCAAATGTGATTCCTAATCAGATATCCCAAAGTTGAATTTGAATGGACATTTATAATGAAAATTTTAAATAATTTTTGAAATTATATTTAAGGCTTAGAAGCAAAATTTAACATTTGTCTAGTTAAATTAGTCACAAGATAAGTTAACTTACTATGTAATATCCTTTATTTTATTTTATTTTGAGGGGGGGAGTGGGGTGAGGAGGGAAGGGGGCGGGCGGGCCACTTCTATTGGTCTTTCATTTATCTAGTTTCATCCATCTTTGTTCTTTGGCCCCTGTGGGCCTCCCGTCGCGGTGGCCTCTGCTGTCTCAGAGCACCGGCTCTGGGCACACGCGCTCCACAGCTCTGGCTCGATAATTGGACACACTGGTCCAGCCGCTCCGCGGCACATGGGATCTTCCCAGGCCAGGGATCGAACCGGAGCCTCTTGCACTGCAAGGCAGTGTCCTTACCCACTGGACCACCAGGGAAGGTCTGTAATATCCTTTAATTCCTCTTTGCTTGGAGTTGGAACATGACTCAAAATTGTAAATAATATTTCAGGTATGATCTCTGGCTTTAGACATATCCAGATCCTAGTTTCCAATAATGCTGTCAAGAGTAAGTGACTTTCCAGTTCCCAGTTAGTCTTTCCTTTGTGTTCATTGATTCTCAGGCAAGTTATTCTCAAATGTTTTTAAAGATAGCTGCCGGAAACTCCAGGCAGCTCCAAACTAACAGCTGAGCAACCTTAGTAGAAATAGTTTTCTTCATATTTCTAATAAAAGATGGTTTAATTCATTCAGCCTGTGTTGCTTTCCTATGAACTAGTTCTGTGGATTCTGAGATGCAGATTTCTCATTGGCTGCACCTAAATTACATGCTAACATCCAGGAGTCTCTAAATGGGATCGAACCTTAAGAACTGAATATTTGGCTTGAGATGAGATAACTCATTCTTTAATAGAAGCCATGTTGTTGTTACTTGCAAAGTGAATGAGTTTAGACATGCCAGAAAAGAAAAATACAATGTATTTTTAATGTATATGTATATATTTATGTATATATATATATGTACATATTTATGAATAAAATTATATATATCATTTTATGTATTACATACAAAATTTATGTATAATTATAAAAATTCATTATATAAAATGAATAAATCATAAAATACATATGTAATTTATGCATAAAATTGCATATATCATTTTATTAGTTGCATATAATAATTTGTATCTAAAATTTGAAGTATATAAAATACATTATAAACATGTTTATGTTTGTAGAAAAGTAGTTTAAATGAACCCAAAGAGTTGGACATGACTCAGTGACTGAACAACAAGTCTTATCTGATCTTTACTTTTACAGTTGCCTGTAAGATAAATCAAAATGCAAAAATTACATTTACTGATTAAGTATCATCATTAGATTTGGTCTATCATTCTTAATATTTTAGAACTTTATGAGTCATATCTTCCAAACTAGGGTCACATGCAAATTTAGATAATCACCATTAGATTAATGTCCTCATGCAAGTCATCCAGAAATTGTTGAATGATACAAGGTTAAGTTCATATAACTTAGATGTGGAGCTATACACTACACCACTAGAGAATTTTCTCCAGGTTGTCACCTATTCTTTCATCAAATCCTCAAGATAAGGATTTAGTACCAATTTCAAATACATCTAATTATATCATTTTAAAGCATGCTTCTTCATTGTGTCCTGTAAGAATGTTATGAAGTATGTTGTTAAATGTTTTTGCAACTCCAGATGCACTGTGTTTACATAATCTTTTATCAGTCAAATTCCATTACCAGAGAAACATACACTAAAGTCAGTCGTGCTGCAAGCATTTTGATATTGAATACCATTTCTTGCTTTTCTAAATTCTCATACATCATGCTTTTTGACATTTTTCACAGAGTCAATTATAAGCTACCTGGCCTACAGTTTATTTAATCCTAACTTATTACCATTTTAGAAAGAAAATCCCTGTATAAAAGTCTTTAAATATTGCCTATCTGCCAAAAAATCACATTTTTAAGTTCTTTCAGGACCTTGGAATGCAATTCATCTATATGTGAACCCATTTTAGATAGACTTTTAAGTATAATTTATTCACTTAATTGGTTTTCCACTACTGTCTTTCATTTTTTAGCTTTAAGATCATTTCTTTTGACAAATAATATTGAGCAAAACTAGTGTTTGACTGTATCATACCATATACTCTTCATCAAGCCTGGTTATTGATCCTATCTAACTACTATAATGTTTCCAATTGTTACTTTTAGCATTATGCACCAACTTAGTTCAAGTTTTTGCTTCCCTGTTGCCATTTTTACAGTCTATCTAGCTATTTCTCTTCATTCATGAGAATTTTAATCCTTTTGTATCCTGTTGGTTTTTTTTGATTTTCTATTCTAACTACTATAATGTTTTTTCCCCTCAAAATGCAAAATTAAAAAAACCAATTTACTGACTTTTAATCTTTACTTTTACAGTTGCCTGTAAGATAAATCAAAATGCAAAAATTACATTTACTGATTAAGTATCATCATTAGATTTGGTCTATCATTCTTAATATTTTAGAACTTTATGAGTCATATCTTCCAAACTAGGGTCACATGCAAATTTAGATAATCACCATTAGATTAATGTCCTCATGCAAGTCATCCAGAAATTGTTGAATGATACAAGGTTAAGTTCATATAACTTAGATGTGGAGCTATACACTACACCACTAGAGAATTTTCTCCAGGTTGTCACCTATTCTTTCATCAAATCCTCAAGATAAGGATTTAGTACCAATTTCAAATACATCTAATTATATCATTTTAAAGCATGCTTCTTCATTGTGTCCTGTAAGAATGTTATGAAGTATGTTGTTAAATGTTTTTGCAACTCCAGATGCACTGTGTTTACATAATCTTTTATCAGTCAAATTCCATTACCAGAGAAACATACACTAAAGTCAGTCGTGCTGCAAGCATTTTGATATTGAATACCATTTCTTGCTTTTCTAAATTCTCATACATCATGCTTTTTGACATTTTTCACAGAGTCAATTATAAGCTCCCTGGCCTACAGTTTATTTAATCCTAACTTATTAACATTTTAGAAAGAAAATCCCTGTATAAAAGTCTTTAAATATTGCCTATCTGCCAAAAAATCACATTTTTAAGTTCTTTCAGGACCTTGGAATGCAATTCATCTATATGTGAACCCATTTTAGATAGACTTTTAAGTATAATTTATTCACTTAATTGGTTTTCCACTACTGTCTTTCATTTTTTAGCTTTAAGATCATTTCTTTTGACAAATAATATTGAGCAAAACTAGTGTTTGACTGTATCATACCATATACTCTTCATCAAGCCTGGTTATTGATCCTATCTAACTACTATAATGTTTCCAATTGTTACTTTTAGCATTATGCACCAACTTAGTTCAAGTTTTTGCTTCCCTGTTGCCATTTTTACAGTCTATCTAGCTATTTCTCTTCATTCATGAGAATTTTAATCCTTTTGTATCCTGTTGTGAAATTATTTTTCACTTAATTCCTGATTTCTTGCTCATTAGGACTTCTCCTAATCGTACTGTCTGATGTTATCAATAATTTTTTAAAATCTCTCAAAACTCTTGTACTTGCTTCCTCATCAGAAACAAATGTTTTCACCATTTCTGTGTGTGATTTTAAGAAATTAGATTGAAATATTGTGCTGTCCTCAAGTTTCCCTTACTTGAATACTATGCCTTTAAGGTAACACGTTTATTTGGCAATGTACACTAGAGAGAAATCTTATTAGTGTAGTGTTTCAAGACCTAAATTCAAACTTTTGGTGGGTTTCCACTTAGCTCTATGTTCAGGGACATATCACTGAATAAATAACTGTGTGTCTCAGGTTTTTTTCTCAATTGTAAGATAGAGTTAAAGTTAAATCACATAAATAATATAGTATGACAAATATTCTGTGAGTTCAGAAATAAAACAGAGAACCTAAACGACGTAGAAAGAGGAGAGCTAGAAGAACTTGTTCGTTACTTCCCTAGCTAGTTCTACATTGCTCATAATAGGAGTTAACTGATCATTGTCTCTTTATTCTCAAGTATAGAGTGATTGGCAAATTGATATTATATGTGCTACTTTATTAAATTTAAATTATTTTTAGTTTTCTGATCACCAAAGTAACATTCTCACATTGCAAAATAGATTTAGACATTGAAGAAATACAATACAAAAAGTTCAAAACCCTCTGTAATCTCACCAGCTCAAATAGTCATTGCTAACTATCTTTTACATTTGACAAATAATATTGAGCAAAACTTTAATTTTGGACCTTGGAATGCAATTCATCTATATGTGAACCCATTTTAGATAGACTTTTAAGTATAATTTATTCACTTAATTGGTTTTCCACTACTGTCTTTCATTTTTTAGCTTTAAGATCATTTCTTTTGACAAATAATATTGAGCAAAACTAGTGTTTGACTGTATCATACCATATACTCTTCATCAAGCCTGGTTATTGATCCTATCTAACTACTATAATGTTTCCAATTGTTACTTTTAGCATTATGCACCAACTTAGTTCAAGTTTTTGCTTCCCTGTTGCCATTTTTACAGTCTATCTAGCTATTTCTCTTCATTCATGAGAATTTTAATCCTTTTGTATCCTGTTGTGAAATTATTTTTCACTTAATTCCTGATTTCTTGCTCATTAGGACTTCTCCTAATCGTACTGTCTGATGTTATCAATAATTTTTAAAGTCTCTCAAAACTCTTGTACTTGCTTCCTCATCAGAAACAAATGTTTTCACCATTTCTGTGTGTGATTTTAAGAAATTAGATTGAAATATTGTGCTGTCCTCAAGTTTCCCTTACTTGAATACTATGCCTTTAAGGTAACACGTTTATTTGGCAATGTACACTAGAGAGAAATCTTATTAGTGTAGTGTTTCAAGACCTAAATTCAAACTTTTGGTGGGTTTCCACTTAGCTCTATGTTCAGGGACATATCACTGAATAAATAACTGTGTGTCTCAGGTTTTTTTCTCAATTGTAAGATAGAGTTAAAGTTAAATCACATAAATAATATAGTATGACAAATATTCTGTGAGTTCAGAAATAAAACAGAGAACCTAAACGACGTAGAAAGAGGAGAGCTAGAAGAACTTGTTCGTTACTTCCCTAGCTAGTTCTACATTGCTCATAATAGGAGTTAACTGATCATTGTCTCTTTATTCTCAAGTATAGAGTGATTGGCAAATTGATATTATATGTGCTACTTTATTAAATTTAAATTATTTTTAGTTTTCTGATCACCAAAGTAACATTCTCACATTGCAAAATAGATTTAGACATTGAAGAAATACAATACAAAAAGTTCAAAACCCTCTGTAATCTCACCAGCTCAAATAGTCATTGCTAATTATTGCTGAAAACTTCAATGTATATTTTGCTGTATTTCACCCTATGTATTCAGGCTTCCCTTGCAGCTCAGCTGGTAAAGAATCCACCTGCAATCCAGTAGACGCCTGCTCAATTCCTGGGTCAGGAAGACCGCCTGGAGAAGGAATAGCCTATCCACTCCAGTTTTCTTGGGTTTCCCTGTTGGCTGAATCAGTAAAGAATCCACCTGCGATGTGGGAGACCTGGGTTAGATCCTTGGGTTGGAAAGATCCCCTGGAGAAGGGAAAAGCTACCCACTCCAGTATTCTTGCCTGGAGAATTCAATGGCTCATCCATGGGTTGCAAAGGGTTGGACACGACTGAGTGACTTTCACACACACACACACACACACACACACCCTATATTTTCAGTAATAAACATACTTCCATAAAAGTTAGACCACATTTACCCATGTGCTTATTTACTTGGTTTATGTAATATACCTTGAATATTTTTCCATATCATTACTTGTTAATATGTCCATTCTTTTAAATGGGATTTTTTTGCTGCTAAGAACAGATATCTGCAAAGTTGAAGTATTCTATTCCATTTAGCCTCATGCCAGTTTGGTGGAGTGCTCTAGATAATATTCCCACATAAATAAGATTTCTGGTTCTCTCTTCCTTATTCTGATGTTCCTTTTTTGATTGAACAGCATGCAGTTTCTAATGGTGATGTTGAATCCACTACACCACAGTTTCTTATATTTTAAACCAATATTACTAGCTTCAGAGCCCATTTATGACTACCTAAGACATTGCTCAACTACTCTCCAGTGTCTCAATTGTAAGATAGAGTTAAAGTTAAATCACATAAATAATATAGTATGACAAATATTCTGTGAGTTCAGAAATAAAACAGAGAACCTAAACGACGTAGAAAGAGGAGAGCTAGAAGAACTTGTTCTTCCCTAGCTAGTTCTACATTGCTCATAATAGGAGTTAACTGATCATTGTCTCTTTATTCTCAAGTATAGAGTGATTGGCAAATTGATATTATATGTGCTACTTTATTAAATTTAAATTATTTTTAGTTTTCTGATCACCAAAGTAACATTCTCACATTGCAAAATAGATTTAGACATTGAAGAAATACAATACAAAAAGTTCAAAACCCTCTGTAATCTCACCAGCTCAAATAGTCATTGCTAATTATTGCTGAAAACTTCAATGTATATTTTGCTGTATTTCACCCTATGTATTCAGGCTTCCCTTGCAGCTCAGCTGGTAAAGAATCCACCTGCAATCCAGTAGACGCCTGCTCAATTCCTGGGTCAGGAAGACCGCCTGGAGAAGGAATAGCCTATCCACTCCAGTTTTCTTGGGTTTCCCTGTTGGCTGAATCAGTAAAGAATCCACCTGCGATGTGGGAGACCTGGGTTAGATCCTTGGGTTGGAAAGATCCCCTGGAGAAGGGAAAAGCTACCCACTCCAGTATTCTTGCCTGGAGAATTCAATGGCTCATCCATGGGTTGCAAAGGGTTGGACACGACTGAGTGACTTTCACACACACACACACACACACACACACCCTATATTTTCAGTAATAAACATACTTCCATAAAAGTTAGACCACATTTACCCATGTGCTTATTTACTTGGTTTATGTAATATACCTTGAATATTTTTCCATATCATTACTTGTTAATATGTCCATTCTTTTAAATGGGATTTTTTTGCTGCTAAGAACAGATATCTGCAAAGTTGAAGTATTCTATTCCATTTAGCCTCATGCCAGTTTGGTGGAGTGCTCTAGATAATATTCCCACATAAATAAGATTTCTGGTTCTCTCTTCCTTATTCTGATGTTCCTTTTTTGATTGAACAGCATGCAGTTTCTAATGGTGATGTTGAATCCACTACACCACAGTTTCTTATATTTTAAACCAATATTACTAGCTTCAGAGCCCATTTATGACTACCTAAGACATTGCTCAACTACTCTCCAGTGTCTAATCACCTGGTGGTAGAATAGAATGCAAGAAGAGAGGATGCTCAGATCTGGTGCTAAAAGAAAGCAATCTCATGAAAAATGGCAGAGTTAATTTATCCCCAAGTTGGGATAGTTTCTCCCTCACCAGTTATATCACTTCATACAATTCAAAGTTGGGAAGATACATTCTTTTTTTCTTTCTCCTGCCTGGCCTCTCACTTCTTACAATAAGCTGATTTTTTTTTTTTTTTTTTTTTTTTTACTTCAACAAGCCATGCAACTTCAAAGTCTAAAGTTACTGGTCTCAGAGGCTCTGTTCAGCCTCACAGGTCACAGATCCTTCCACTCTGTCCAAGCTTGTACAGATCGGCTTCTTTGTAGGATTCCATTGCTTTGATCTTTGATAGATTACTAGCCAGATCAGGATTTCCATGGAAGCAGATTTGAGAGCCTTTTGCTATGGGGAGAAAATTTGGCAAGGTGTTCTTTAAAATGTTGTTACAATAGAAGGACATAGCTATACTTGATAAAGTATTATGCAGTATATCTTTAGCCTCAATAAATATCACCTAGATTACAATTTAATAGTACAGTGGTTTTTATATAGTTACAGAGAAAATATAGATTCTCATGATACACTAGTGTTGCTTTACTTAGAAACAGTGTTACCCAATACTTCCTGAATGGAATAACTATTACTTATCAGTCTCTATTAAATCACATCAACACTCCAGTCCTCTATATGTAGAGTCTGCTAGTTCTTTTATAGTAGAATGTAGATTTAGCCTTTTCTAGAATACATTTGTTTACTTCAGTCAGAAAAAGTAATTGACATTTTATTTGACTTTAAATTGAATTTCTTCTTTTATAATTCTAGTGTTGTTATTATTTTTTTGCAGTAAGAACAGATATCTGCAAAGTTGAAGTATTCTATTCCATTTAGCCTCATGCCAGTTTGGTGGAGTGCTCTAGATAATATTCCCACATAAATAAGATTTCTGGTTCTCTCTTCCTTATTCTGATGTTCCTTTTTTGATTGAACAGCATGCAGTTTCTAATGGTGATGTTGAATCCACTACACCACAGTTTCTTATATTTTAAACCAATATTACTAGCTTCAGAGCCCATTTATGACTACCTAAGACATTGCTCAACTACTCTCCAGTGTCTAATCACCTGGTGGTAGAATAGAATGCAAGAAGAGAGGATGCTCAGATCTGGTGCTAAAAGAAAGCAATCTCATGAAAAATGGCAGAGTTAATTTATCCCCAAGTTGGGATAGTTTCTCCCTCACCAGTTATATCACTTCATACAATTCAAAGTTGGGAAGATACATTCTTTTTTTCTTTCTCCTGCCTGGCCTCTCACTTCTTACAATAAGCTGATTTTTTTTTTTTTTTTTTACTTCAACAAGCCATGCAACTTCAAAGTCTAAAGTTACTGGTCTCAGAGGCTCTGTTCAGCCTCACAGGTCACAGATCCTTCCACTCTGTCCAAGCTTGTACAGATCGGCTTCTTTGTAGGATTCCATTGCTTTGATCTTTGATAGATTACTAGCCAGATCAGGATTTCCATGGAAGCAGATTTGAGAGCCTTTTGCTATGGGGAGAAAATTTGGCAAGGTGTTCTTTAAAATGTTGTTACAATAGAAGGACATAGCTATACTTGATAAAGTATTATGCAGTATATCTTTAGCCTCAATAAATATCACCTAGATTACAATTTAATAGTACAGTGGTTTTTATATAGTTACAGAGAAAATATAGATTCTCATGATACACTAGTGTTGCTTTACTTAGAAACAGTGTTACCCAATACTTCCTGAATGGAATAACTATTACTTATCAGTCTCTATTAAATCACATCAACACTCCAGTCCTCTATATGTAGAGTCTGCTAGTTCTTTTATAGTAGAATGTAGATTTAGCCTTTTCTAGAATACATTTGTTTACTTCAGTCAGAAAAAGTAATTGACATTTTATTTGACTTTAAATTGAATTTCTTCTTTTATAATTCTAGTGTTGTTATATTTTATTTTAATTTCCTGGTGGTCTTTTGATTTGTTTTTAGTAGAGCAGAAAATTTGCTTCTTTGTATATTATGCTAGTTTGAAAAACATAATGAAAAATTCATTTCATTCATTTTTCATTGTTTTATATTAAGCATCCCCGTTGGATTTGCATTTTGTATTTCAAAACAGATTAGTGGAATGAGAATAATGGCAAAAATCTTGTTACGTTTCCAACTGTCCTTAAATCACTTATATTTCTGCCTTAAAGATTTGTTACAGTGGTAAGAAACCATGACATCCTTTATAATTTGTAGTTAAAGCAGAAAATATTTTAATGGTTGGGATGAAGAAATATCTCCAAAGGTTTCTGAAGAGTTGTGATATTTAAGTGCTGATTCAATTTGAGTTAAGTGAATATTCACCAAGAGAGAAAATGGACTTTATAAGCTTAACCAAGAGGTGAGTGATGATTAATTCTTTGACTTCTTCCTCTCTTGCTTAGTATTAAAATGATTCAAGTTCAGTACAGAAGAAGCAATCTACTGGAATATTCTTCCTTTATGGCATATATAGAGGAAAAGGTAGTAGTATTCTTCTAACCGCTAGATAAAAAAAAAAAAAAAAAGCATGATTTTGGCACTTTTTCTTAGCATCCCCTGGTGGTCTAAGGGGAATAAATGACAAATGGTCGCTGAGTATGTCCAGATTAGGATTTCCATGGAAGCAGATTTGAGAGCCTTTTGCTATGGG
Organism: Tragulus kanchil; assembly: GCA_022376925.1. Taxonomy (NCBI): domain Eukaryota; kingdom Metazoa; phylum Chordata; class Mammalia; order Artiodactyla; family Tragulidae; genus Tragulus; species Tragulus kanchil. The sequence continues at coordinate 25,722,787 of JAIOJX010000004.1, forward strand.
GAGAAAATTTGGCAAGGTGTTCTTTAAAATGTTGTTACAATAGAAGGACATAGCTATACTTGATAAAGTATTATGCAGTATATCTTTAGCCTCAATAAATATCACCTAGATTACAATTTAATAGTACAGTGGTTTTATATAGTTACAGAGAAAATATAGATTCTCATGATACACTAGTGTTGCTTTACTTAGAAACAGTGTTACCCAATACTTCCTGAATGGAATAACTATTACTTATCAGTCTCTATTAAATCACATCAACACTCCAGTCCTCTATATGTAGAGTCTGCTAGTTCTTTTATAGTAGAATGTAGATTTAGCCTTTTCTAGAATACATTTGTTTACTTCAGTCAGAAAAAGTAATTGACATTTTATTTGACTTTAAATTGAATTTCTTCTTTTATAATTCTAGTGTTGTTATATTTTATTTTAATTTCCTGGTGGTCTTTTGATTTGTTTTTAGTAGAGCAGAAAATTTGCTTCTTTGTATATTATGCTAGTTTGAAAAACATAATGAAAAATTCATTTCATTCATTTTTCATTGTTTTATATTAAGCATCCCCTTTGGATTTGCATTTTGTATTTCAAAACAGATTAGTGGAATGAGAATAATGGCAAAAATCTTGTTACGTTTCCAACTGTCCTTAAATCACTTATATTTCTGCCTTAAAGATTTGTTACAGTGGTAAGAAACCATGACATCCTTTATAATTTGTAGTTAAAGCAGAAAATATTTTAATGGTTGGGATGAAGAAATATCTCCAAAGGTTTCTGAAGAGTTGTGATATTTAAGTGCTGATTCAATTTGAGTTAAGTGAATATTCACCAAGAGAGAAAATGGACTTTATAAGCTTAACCAAGAGGTGAGTGATGATTAATTCTTTGACTTCTTCCTCTCTTGCTTAGTATTAAAATGATTCAAGTTCAGTACAGAAGAAGCAATCTACTGGAATATTCTTCCTTTATGGCATATATAGAGGAAAAGGTAGTAGTATTCTTCTAACCGCTAGATAAAAAAAAAAAAAAAAAGCATGATTTTGGCACTTTTTCTTAGCATCCCCTGGTGGTCTAAGGGGAATAAATTACAAATGGTCACTGAGCATGCCTATTAATTTAAAGACTAAATTTGTAAATAGCTGATATTATCCTCTTACCATAGTGTTGGAAATGAGAACACCTTTATAATTTTTTACAGCATTTATGGAGGAATCTAAATTTAGATATAATGCTTAGTAAGTGAAGAAGTCCTAATGTGGAAAGGTATATTTCTTGTCTCTTTCAACTAGTTTCCCTGGTTCTGTTCCGTGGAAACAGGATCATCTTATATATTATACCTTATCCTGGCTATAATCCCTTAAGTATCAAAAAATATTCTAACTGCATCTATGCTTTATGCAAAAGAGAGCCAGAGGTTTCTAGATAATAAAATGCTAAGTCAAGTTGCCTCAAGGCACTGTTTCCTAAACATGTTCAAACTCTTATGAAAGGGCAAGTTGTGTTCTTTTAGTTTTTGCTTTTAAATTGAGGTAGCATTGCTTTGAAACATTATTAAGTTCCATGTGTACAACACTGTGTTTTGAGTTCTATATGCACTACAACATACTCACACTGAAACCTCCATTTGCCTCTGTCACCATATAGATTGACCACCTTCACCAAGGTTGCCTCCCCTGACCCTTCTCCTTTGGTAACAACTACTTTCTTCTCTTTTTGTTTGTTGGTTTGTTTCTGTGTGTATGTATGGTTTGTTTCTGTGTGTATGTATGTTCACATATGAGTGTAGTCATACGGTATTACTCTTTTTCGGTCTTACTTCACTTAGCATAATATGCTCAAGTTCCATTCATGTTACAAATGGCAAGATGTCTTTTTTATTATTATTATGGCAGAGTATCAGTGTTCTGTTAGATTTTTGAGGGGTCTGCAGTAGATTGAAGTACTGTGCCCCTTTTATAAATGTTAGGCATCCATCATCTCCTTACAGTAAGTAACTTTATGCAGTTGATGTTATTTTATATTCACATTTTCCACCTGAGAGATTAAAATATTTAAAGAAATAAGATACAACATTTCTGAAAATTATTAAGATTACTTCACAATGAATCTGAGATGCATTTACAGGAAATGTGATTCTAGATCCTGGATTCTTAACTACTGTATAAAAAGAGGCCTTCTCAGACCACTTCATATAAAATAGTATCACTCCCTCCATACCACACCATCAAGTTGGCTTTCCACATCCTCTTATCCTATCTTTTTCTTTTATAAGCCCTTGCATATATTATATATGTTTAATGATTTGTTTATTTTAGCCTCCCTTTATTCAGTATGGGTTCTTATCTATAGGGTCATCACATCTTTGATTCCTGGTTATTTCCCGAGTTCCTAGAACAAGGTCTGCCTGAAGAAACTCTGCCCTCTTGCCCAAATAGTGAAGTAGATAAGGAATTTCATCTTTGGTAATTTTCATCTAGAGTGAAAATGAAATGACTGAAGCAGAATTCAAGGCTATCAGAATGGGGTGGGGGTGACATAGGTAAAGAGATAATTACATGATAGAAAAAGAGAGGAATTCCAGGACTCATGTCATATGCATGACCAGCAAGTGGGATCAAACCAAATAAGTGCATGGCTCTTGAGCTGGAGCTAAGAAACCAGGATGGTAACCAGTAGGTCAAGTGAGAATTCTGCTGCTCTGGCAAGCAATATGGATGTTCCATGAAACCCCTTTGCTTGTACAAGGTCTGAAATTAATGATGCTCTTTATCCTATGTCCTTGTAAGCTGTTTGGCCAGATGTAAGCCGGACAATTCTTCTCCATCCTGAAGAGCTCCCTCTTAGCAAAGGCTGCACCTTCACTATAAAGACCTCTTTTTTTTCACTGGAGAAATCAGTGTTAATTTTCAGTACTCTCTGGTTCTTCTTGTTAAAGTCTTCCTTTGCCAAGGGCCTGACATGCTTCCAGGAATAGACTTGCATCAGTCTCATTCTTTCTCTTCTAACAACACTATTATTAGTTCATTTCTACAAAGCAAGGTAGAAAGCATATGTGGTAACAGACCGTAAGGCTACAATCTCTGTGACTATGACTTGAAAGACTGATAGCTTTCATTTCAAAGCTTTAGAAAGGTCTGCATACTCCATCATGTCCTTACAGTAAGTAACTTTATGCAGTTGATGTTATTTTATATTCACATTTTCCACCTGAGAGATTAAAATATTTAAAGAAATAAGATACAACATTTCTGAAAATTATTAAGATTACTTCACAATGAATCTGAGATGCATTTACAGGAAATGTGATTCTAGATCCTGGATTCTTAACTACTGTATAAAAAGAGGCCTTCTCAGACCACTTCATATAAAATAGTATCACTCCCTCCATACCACACCATCAAGTTGGCTTTCCACATCCTCTTATCCTATCTTTTCTTTTATAAGCCCTTGCATATATTATATATGTTTAATGATTTGTTTATTTTAGCCTCCCTTTATTCAGTATGGGTTCTTATCTATAGGGTCATCACATCTTTGATTCCTGGTTATTTCCCGAGTTCCTAGAACAAGGTCTGCCTGAAGAAACTCTGCCCTCTTGCCCAAATAGTGAAGTAGATAAGGAATTTCATCTTTGGTAATTTTCATCTAGAGTGAAAATGAAATGACTGAAGCAGAATTCAAGGCTATCAGAATGGGGTGGGGGTGACATAGGTAAAGAGATAATTACATGATAGAAAAAGAGAGGAATTCCAGGACTCATGTCATATGCATGACCAGCAAGTGGGATCAAACCAAATAAGTGCATGGCTCTTGAGCTGGAGCTAAGAAACCAGGATGGTAACCAGTAGGTCAAGTGAGAATTCTGCTGCTCTGGCAAGCAATATGGATGTTCCATGAAACCCCTTTGCTTGTACAAGGTCTGAAATTAATGATGCTCTTTATCCTATGTCCTTGTAAGCTGTTTGGCCAGATGTAAGCCGGACAATTCTTCTCCATCCTGAAGAGCTCCCTCTTAGCAAAGGCTGCACCTTCACTATAAAGACCTCTTTTTTTTCACTGGAGAAATCAGTGTTAATTTTCAGTACTCTCTGGTTCTTCTTGTTAAAGTCTTCCTTTGCCAAGGGCCTGACATGCTTCCAGGAATAGACTTGCATCAGTCTCATTCTTTCTCTTCTAACAACACTATTATTAGTTCATTTCTACAAAGCAAGGTAGAAAGCATATGTGGTAACAGACCGTAAGGCTACAATCTCTGTGACTATGACTTGAAAGACTGATAGCTTTTCAATTACAATACTTTCTACAGTTCCTATTCAGGATAATGATAGACATTTGAACAAGGGCACACGTGACTATCTTGTCTTTGTCTCAATAATGCTGTAGGTTAAATTTTAAAAGTACAGGCAAGACATAAATTTGTAACCTGATAGTGAAATAGAACATCATTATTCTAGCAGTACTCAGTATAAACATTTTCTTTTGGCTAGAGTGCCCTTTGGAAATAAATTCCTAGAGTTTGAACTGGACCTTTAAAAATGGACTAGAAATCAATAGGTATAGAACAAAGAGGGAAGCGTTCCAAGTTAGAGCAAGAACATAATATGAGGATTTGTACATTTATTGACAATGCTTATTCATATCTGCCTTTGTTTTAGACTGTAATTACATAAAGACATGGTCTGTTTTTTTTTTTTTTAATGCATCTAAGCTGGTTTTTATATATTGCATAAATCCAGTTCAGTTCAGTCGCCTAGTCATGTCTGACTCCTTACAACGCCGTGGACTGTGGCTCACCAGGCTTCCCTGTCCTTCACCATCTCCTGGATCTTGCTCAAACTCGTATCAATTGACTCAGTCATGCCATCCAACCATCTCATCCTCTGGTGTCCCCTTTTCCTTCTGCCTTCTATTTTCCCCAGCATCAAGGTCATTTCACCATCTCCTGGCCTTCTACTTTCCCCCAGCATCAATGTACAAGGTCTGAAATTTTAATGATGCCATGAAACCCTTTGCTTGTACAAGGTCTGAAATTAATGATGCTCTTTTTTGTCCTTGTAAGCTGTTTGGCCAGATGTAAGCCGGACAATTCTTCTCCATCCTGAAGAGCTCCCTCTTAGCAAAGGCTGCACCTTCACTATAAAGACCTCTTTTTTTTCACTGGAGAAATCAGTGTTAATTTTCAGTACTCTCTGGTTCTTCTTGTTAAAGTCTTCCTTTGCCAAGGGCCTGACATGCTTCCAGGAATAGACTTGCATCAGTCTCATTCTTTCTCTTCTAACAACACTATTATTAGTTCATTTCTACAAAGCAAGGTAGAAAGCATATGTGGTAACAGACCGTAAGGCTACAATCTCTGTGACTATGACTTGAAAGACTGATAGCTTTTCAATTACAATACTTTCTACAGTTCCTATTCAGGATAATGATAGACATTTGAACAAGGGCACACGTGACTATCTTGTCTTTGTCTCAATAATGCTGTAGGTTAAATTTTAAAAGTACAGGCAAGACATAAATTTGTAACCTGATAGTGAAATAGAACATCATTATTCTAGCAGTACTCAGTATAAACATTTTCTTTTGGCTAGAGTGCCCTTTGGAAATAAATTCCTAGAGTTTGAACTGGACCTTTAAAAATGGACTAGAAATCAATAGGTATAGAACAAAGAGGGAAGCGTTCCAAGTTAGAGCAAGAACATAATATGAGGATTTGTACATTTATTGACAATGCTTATTCATATCTGCCTTTGTTTTAGACTGTAATTACATAAAGACATGGTCTGTTTTTTTTTTTTTCTTTTTAATGCATCTAAGCTGGTTTTTATATATTGCATAAATCCAGTTCAGTTCAGTCGCCTAGTCATGTCTGACTCCTTACAACGCCGTGGACTGTGGCTCACCAGGCTTCCCTGTCCTTCACCATCTCCTGGATCTTGCTCAAACTCGTATCAATTGACTCAGTCATGCCATCCAACCATCTCATCCTCTGGTGTCCCCTTTTCCTTCTGCCTTCTATTTTCCCCAGCATCAAGGTCATTTCCAATGCCACCTCTTTGCATCAGGTGGCCAAAGTATTGGAGCTTCAGCTTCAGCATCAGTCCTTCCAGTGAATATTCAGGGTTTATTTCCTTTAGGATTGACTGGTTTGGTCTTCTTGCAGTCCAAGGAACATTCAAGAGTCTTCTCCAGCACCACAGTTCAAAGGCATCAATTCTTTGGGGCTCAGCCTCCTTTATAATAAGTCAAGCTCTCACATCCATATATGTCCACTGGGAAAACTATAGCTTTGACTATACAGACTTGTTGGCAAAGTGATGTCTCTGCTTTTGAATATGCTGTTTAGGTTTGTCATAGCTTTTCTTCCAAGGAGCAAGCATCTTTTAATTTAATAAATTAGATACAATAAACAGTTATTGAAATATTTAATGAGACGAATGTTTCAGAAGCATAAGAAATATTACATAATAGATCAGTTTAACTAAAACTGAGATAATAGTTAATACTACTAATAACTTTGTTGAACCCTTATCTTGTATCATACAGCAATTTGAGCACTTTACTAATTCTTTTAACTCTTAGAAAATCCCTCTGTGGTTGGTACTTTTAGTATCTCTATTTCATAGTTGAGGAAAATGAAACAAAAGTGAAGTTAAGTTGTGAAGGTCACACAACAGTTACTGGTAAATAGGTAATTCCAACCACTCTGTGCTTTTAACCCTATACTGTACCTTCTCTTTTAACTAAAGTTGTAAGCATGGCTTGGAAGTACTGTTTTTGAAGGTTATTAGATGCCAAGTTAAGAGAATCAGAGGGTCTGATATATTCCCTTTTTGGTTTTCAGCTTTATTGAGATATAATTGTTAAATAGAAGTTGTATGTACTTAAGATCTACAACTTGATGCTTTGATGTATGGAGACACTGTGGAGTGATTATTGTATTAAGCCAGATAACACATCCAGAACCTCACACAGTTACCTTGGGTGGATGGGTGGATGGAGATGCCTTTTTAGAAATTTTTGTTTCCTGTTTTTGCTGGAGGGAATTCAATAAAAAGGTGGAGTGGAAAGGTATCTTGCAGCAGCATGTGCAATGCCTCACGAGGAAAGGAACAGGACCTTGATTTCACAGGCATCATGGTGGAAGTGTATGATCCCAGGTGATAGCAACAACTGGAAACACGTGAAGGGAAGTGTGATGTTATAAAAGCTGGACTAATATGATTCCAAAATGACTCTTTCTCTCAGAAGTGATTGTCAGGGTAAATGATACTCTTCTGATGTAGGTAATGTGTTTCCTGGGGTGAATTTTAGGAGAAATATGATGGGTGGATAAGACATTGCGTTTGTAGTAACTTCATAGAATCTAAGCAGATGTGACTATCAGGTATGCATAAGGTGAAGATTATTCCCATAGCCAAAAGGGAAATTCCTGTTTCTTCAGGGAACCTAATTCTTATTTTTAGGAAACTTATAATTAGACCCCAGACAAAAGAACTTCAGATTAACTAAACGATTTGTTTGTGGAGAGAAAAAAGAACATTCTAGGGAGAAAATTCTGGATATTAAACTATAATTTAGAAAAATTGCAATCTACCTTAAAACAACATGGTCCACAGAGCCAATTTTACTAATGATATTCTTGAGATCTAAAAGGTTAATAAACATTTAATGAAAGACCCCATTAGTATTAGATTAGGAGAAGAAGCCAGTTTCATCCTCTATATTACTGGTAATCACACTGGAAAGCCAAGTAGACTGATGATGTCATCTTTCAACCAGCCTCGTCTCTTCTCTTCCTCCTGTCAGGGATGCTGCCATGCCCTTCTCACATCCTCTTTGTTTAACAGGACAACTTTTCCCCAGCTACTCTGATTATTTATGGAATGGATCATAGAAACACTTTTCTCTGGAGAATTAACCTTGCCCATTGGGAGTCACTATACACAGGGATATATGCAAGTATATTTCTTCCCCACCCTTCTGCCATGACAGATAATAGTCATTATGACTGATGATGCCTGTCCCCCTCCTCTCAAGGTGGAATAGCTGTGGTATTCCTCATGCTTCAGAGCTCCCTCTGGGATCACGTCTAAGGTGACATTGTCATAGCTCCCACACCTTTACTTGGCTTCATCCCATGCTCATTTCTGCTCCTTTCATTTCCCTATCAGTCTTTGGTTGATGGTTTTGTTCTGTGAGCAGTCCTTCAGCAAATCACTTACAGGAGCCTCCTTATCTTAGGCTCTATACTGCAGGAATACCATCTAAGACTGTAACTGATCCTAAGATTCAAAGCATCACTCCTATCTGCTGAATTCTAACACAGAACCATTTGATGATATGATTTGTGCTGGTTTGGAGTCTGAGCAACTGATCATAGAGTCTCCAGTTTGCTGATGGAGGTCAGACGGAGGTCAGATGCAGTTTTCAGGAAGTATTGTCAAATGATACTCTTCTGATGTAGGTAATGTGTTTCCTGGGGTGAATTTTAGGAGAAATATGATGGGTGGATAAGACATTGCGTTTGTAGTAACTTCATAGAATCTAAGCAGATGTGACTATCAGGTATGCATAAGGTGAAGATTATTCCCATAGCCAAAAGGGAAATTCCTGTTTCTTCAGGGAACCTAATTCTTATTTTTAGGAAACTTATAATTAGACCCCAGACAAAAGAACTTCAGATTAACTAAACGATTTGTTTGTGGAGAGAAAAAAGAACATTCTAGGGAGAAAATTCTGGATATTAAACTATAATTTAGAAAAATTGCAATCTACCTTAAAACAACATGGTCCACAGAGCCAATTTTACTAATGATATTCTTGAGATCTAAAAAGGTTAATAAACATTTAATGAAAGACCCCATTAGTATTAGATTAGGAGAAGAAGCCAGTTTCATCCTCTATATTACTGGTAATCACACTGGAAAGCCAAGTAGACTGATGATGTCATCTTTCAACCAGCCTCGTCTCTTCTCTTCCTCCTGTCAGGGATGCTGCCATGCCCTTCTCACATCCTCTTTGTTTAACAGGACAACTTTTCCCCAGCTACTCTGATTATTTATGGAATGGATCATAGAAACACTTTTCTCTGGAGAATTAACCTTGCCCATTGGGAGTCACTATACACAGGGATATATGCAAGTATATTTCTTCCCCACCCTTCTGCCATGACAGATAATAGTCATTATGACTGATGATGCCTGTCCCCCTCCTCTCAAGGTGGAATAGCTGTGGTATTCCTCATGCTTCAGAGCTCCCTCTGGGATCACGTCTAAGGTGACATTGTCATAGCTCCCACACCTTTACTTGGCTTCATCCCATGCTCATTTCTGCTCCTTTCATTTCCCTATCAGTCTTTGGTTGATGGTTTTGTTCTGTGAGCAGTCCTTCAGCAAATCACTTACAGGAGCCTCCTTATCTTAGGCTCTATACTGCAGGAATACCATCTAAGACTGTAACTGATCCTAAGATTCAAAGCATCACTCCTATCTGCTGAATTCTAACACAGAACCATTTGATGATATGATTTGTGCTGGTTTGGAGTCTGAGCAACTGATCATAGAGTCTCCAGTTTGCTGATGGAGGTCAGACGGAGGTCAGATGCAGTTAGTCTGGGTTTGAGGTTAAGTTGACTCCGGGTTTAAAATAATCTACTTGCCTCATGGAATTTGTTGAGAGTAATTAATAGAAAAAAAATTGTAGTTTACCTATAATGACTTTAAGCAAATAACTAATAGTAACAAAAACTAACATTTCTATCTAGATTATCATAATAGCAAAATAACTATGGTATTAAAAAATAGTTCAATAATATTATCCTCTAAATATTAGTTGGTAATTTTATTTTTAAACCATTAGTCTGTATGGAACAGGGAGCCTTCACCACACAGGAAACATTTTTGCTTACCTTTGATGATGAGTAGGTTGATATTTTCAAAGGTAGCTTAAGTATAAATTTTCCAAAAGCAGCTCAATTGAGAACTGAAACACTTCCAACTTTGGAAACCAGATTTTATAAATGCTAAACCATGTTATTTTGCTTATTTATTTGATTTTTCCCAATCTACTGAGTAAGAAATTTTCATCTACAACTAATGGATATTTTTATGTTTAAGATTCAGAGATGAGAAAACAAAAGAATTGGCAGTAAGTGACCTAAAATATTAACCTCAGATTTGTACATTGGTGCTACCATGGTGATTTTTAGAACCATGAATAATTTGCTAGCTTGAATTGAGATAAACAATCTTTTGTTTTTAAAGAAAGAAACTAAAGCAAAAATGGAAAACAAAAGAGAAAAACACTGTCAATGAATAAGATATAAGCATCCATCTGGTCATAAAATTAAATAAAATGTATTTAGAAAATGTATCATCTAATCAGCTCTCCTGGGTTATTTCTTTTTAGTCAGTCTTGTGCCTTTAGTACATGGTACCTGGTTCCTGATCAATTATTAGCTTGAACATGGAGTGCTGCCTTTTAGAGAGCTATCAACCCCCTTGAAGTAAATTGTATCCTGTGGCAAAAATTTGACATGGTTCAGGAAACACATGCATCGTGTATTCTTCAGCGATGGGTTGCTATTTCTCAGACCCCTCAGAGGCATTTACATCGTCAGTGTCTGAGCCAAACTTTTCAGGGCTTGAATTCTTTGAATACTTCAAATGCTCTGTACTGTTATCAGACCAGTGGTGAAACTGATCTCAAAGTCCACTATTAAAACTTCCCTCAAGGACATTTTCATTAGAACTTTGTACATGGGCAGTTCAAAAGATCCAGCTATTGATTTTTGTTCAGAAGTCCTGTCTCCACTTTCATATTACGCAACTTTTTTGACAGACTTTCAAAAACCACAAACTGTGGGCTGCCTGCGATTCCAGCCAGGATTTTATGCTGCTCATTTGATTTCCTCAGGCCACATCCTTCGCATGTCCTTGTCAACACTACAAGGAGAAGAGCCCTCTTAGAAGATTTGCTAAAAAGCAGAGGCAATTTTGGAGCCTTGGAAAAAAAAAAAGTCTGACCTTTCAAGGCACACACAAAATCTCACTTAAGTAAATAACCTTTTGAGCTGTAAAATTTTGTTGTGGCATTCATCTACAACTAATGGATATTTTTATGTTTAAGATTCAGAGATGAGAAAACAAAAGAATTGGCAGTAAGTGACCTAAAATATTAACCTCAGATTTGTACATTGGTGCTACCATGGTGATTTTTAGAACCATGAATAATTTGCTAGCTTGAATTGAGATAAACAATCTTTTGTTTTTAAAGAAAGAAACTAAAGCAAAAATGGAAAACAAAAGAGAAAAACACTGTCAATGAATAAGATATAAGCATCCATCTGGTCATAAAATTAAATAAAATGTATTTAGAAAATGTATCATCTAATCAGCTCTCCTGGGTTATTTCTTTTTAGTCAGTCTTGTGCCTTTAGTACATGGTACCTGGTTCCTGATCAATTATTAGCTTGAACATGGAGTGCTGCCTTTTAGAGAGCTATCAACCCCCTTGAAGTAAATTGTATCCTGTGGCAAAAATTTGACATGGTTCAGGAAACACATGCATCGTGTATTCTTCAGCGATGGGTTGCTATTTCTCAGACCCCTCAGAGGCATTTACATCGTCAGTGTCTGAGCCAAACTTTTCAGGGCTTGAATTCTTTGAATACTTCAAATGCTCTGTACTGTTATCAGACCAGTGGTGAAACTGATCTCAAAGTCCACTATTAAAACTTCCCTCAAGGACATTTTCATTAGAACTTTGTACATGGGCAGTTCAAAAGATCCAGCTATTGATTTTTGTTCAGAAGTCCTGTCTCCACTTTCATATTACGCAACTTTTTTGACAGACTTTCAAAAACCACAAACTGTGGGCTGCCTGCGATTCCAGCCAGGATTTTATGCTGCTCATTTGATTTCCTCAGGCCACATCCTTCGCATGTCCTTGTCAACACTACAAGGAGAAGAGCCCTCTTAGAAGATTTGCTAAAAAGCAGAGGCAATTTTGCAGCCTTGGAAAAAAAAAAAAAAAGTCTGACCTTTCAAGGCACACACAAAATCTCACTTAAGTAAATAACCTTTTGAGCTGTAAAATTTTGTTGTGGCATTCATTTATCAAGACGCATAGATAATCAGAGTGTTTATCTTTTTTCACCATTTAACATTTCATAAAAGAAGTCAGGAGCCAATGTGGGTAAATTGCAGCAAAGAGCCTCTAGCATATGTGCTCGGCACATATTGAATGGAATTATCTCATGGGCAGTAGGTGGCAGAGGCAGCTGAGGAATTAATTATTGGGATGGATATTTCATATCTATCTGCAGGTGCCATGGGAAATAAGACTTGTCTCCATATTACTTCTGGCATTTTGTCTGGCCTTTCAAAAGTGGCATTTTCTCAAAAAGATAAGAATTGAATCATGCATCTGGTCCTGAGCCACACCATGAACGTTCCATGCCCCACCAGTTCATTCTCGATAACAATTTTGGTAGAGTGTGTAGAATTCAGTTGTGAATGGCTAAGTGAAAGCACTGAAACAGGTAAGGCCCTGGTTAGTTTCAAACTTTCAAATATCATACAAATAGAGCTTTCTCTATCAGAATAGATAGCAGACTCTATAGGAAGATCTCTGTAGTTCTTTCTTCACATGTAGGAGTTTTCTAGAAGTATTACTGCCACTTATTATTAGAGTAAGCTCTTTACTGAGTGATTATTATTGCTCAGCCTGGTGCGATAGATTTCACCTACATTATCAGGATGAGTTCTCATAACAACCTCTTGAAATAGGTAGTATTCATTCTTTCCATTTTACGACTGAGGAAACAATGGCTGAGATAAAGTATGAAAAGTGTTTGTAGAGAACAGACTTGCAGACCTAGCCGGGGAAGGAGAGAATGGGATGGATTGTGAGGGTAGAATTGAAACATATACATTACCAAATGCAAAAATAGATAGCCCCTGGGACTTTGCTGTATGATGCGGGGAGCTCAACCCTGTGCTTTCTGACAGCCTAGATGAGATGGGGTGGGAGGGAGGTTCAAGAGGAAGGAGACGGCTGTTTACCTGTGGCTGATTCATGTCGAGGTATGGCAGAAACCAACACTTCTTAAAATACATTTTTTAAACAGAAAATTGTTCAAAGTCTAGTAAATTTTGAATGTAAGACAAGGTGAAAGTTTTGCTCTGCTCATACTGTTAAAAAGAAGGAGCCAGAGGATATATGTGCCTTCCCAAGACTAATTCTAGCACCCAGTGCTGGAATTCCAACAGGAACGCCTTGTTATAATATTACATTCCACTAGGGGGCAACATAGACTCTCCATCTAATTGAGCCCCTTTGTTCCCCAAATGTCTAAAAGCCCCATGGGACAAAACAAAGACCAATACAAGCACATAAATCAAAGACTTCAGTATTTAAAGCAGAAATAATAATTTATTGAAATAGTATTTTTCCCTTATTGATAAAAAATTTTAACCTTGTATATCAAAGAAAAATAGACTTTTCTTAGTGGTATGAATGCTTTAATAAAATGCTTTATCTTTTTCTTTCCAGACCCCACTTCCCCCCAAAGTTAACTTGCAGTCTATTGTACAATGACAACCAGACAGTGAAACATGGTCTCATCTGGGTTTTCTTGTCAACCTTTTCAAGAAAGGATTGAGAGTACAGTAGGTTTACCTCACACAAAGCATTGTATCCAAGGCTAGTTTTAAAATGTCAGACAGTGAAGAGTTCCATGCTGCCACAATTCAGGCTGCGAGTGGACACTGGTGAACACTCAGATGTGTCTCTTTTAGATCAAATGTAGAAAACGCACAGTTCCTATAAAAAGCTGTTAGCAAGTTCATGATCCTGACAGCACCAGGGCAACAGCTTCCTATTGTAGGAAGAAATGAAAGCATATGATACTTGGTTTTTCTGATACTTCTCTCTTATTTGATCCTTTTGAATTCATTTTCATACTCCCCCTGCTGGACTTCATCAGGCCTAAACAAATGAGTTTGGGTGGTTACAGCCTGTTGACCTGTGGATGACACGTTTCATATCAAGTTGCCCAGGAGTTCTATTCCTTTCTGGCTTGTTTAGTAGAAATCAGTCATTTGAGGCCAACAACCATCTCACCCTTTTGGTATTGTGTGCTGAAATCTATAACAGAAGGGCTAAATTCAGTCCTGTGTGAGTTAAGCTGTCTAAGTTCCAATAAAATGTTAGAAACAAATGAAGTATTCCTGTAAAATATCACAAGAGTCACATTGAAGAAATTGTGAAACAATTGGTTTTGTTGACTTTGGGGGACCAAAAATTGACACAACATATGAGAGACAGGATCATGTGATAATTAAAGAAAAGCGGTATCGAGCATACTTCTATAGTGCTTTAAAATGTGTATTAATGCATCTCTCTCTGTATATATATATATATATATATATATATATATATTCAATATTGAAAATAAAGTCTGTTTCAGAAATTGCTCATCAATTTACGTTTAAGGGCATTTTTCTGTATCCTTGTGGTACACCTGCTATAATCTAAAACCTCCTAATTCTCAATTGTGCTATTTTGATCATTTCATATGGTACCCTTAGCATCAAACCTAACATAAAACTCTCAGTGTTTTTGTTTTCTTTTTTCTTTCATAGTATTCTCTAAACTTACATTTCAAAAATATGCCCCCCACAAATTGCCCCTCCAAATTTATTTCTTTCAACATGATGTCACAAAAATCCTAGAATTTGGCCATGGGAAACTTTTCAAAGTCTGTCCATGTTCTTCACATGAATGGTTCATCTTCAGCTATGTTCTTTTCATAAATTGGCTCTCTGTCTTTGTTTTTATTATTATTTTACTTTTACAGAGTTTTGTTGTTTACAGCTATACATAAATCCAAATCTGTCATAGGTGTACCCTTGATCCCTCCCACCTGAACCCCCTTCCCACACCTTCTTTATCCCACCCCTCCAGGTTGTTGCATAGCCCCCATATAAATTCCCTTAATATCACAGCATCACAGCATATCCACAATAATTGTCCCTTTTATATATGGTAGTGTGGTTTTCCATATTATTTTTTTCCATATTCTTTGTCTTAAATGCCTTTGCATACTTTCTCTGCCTTGAAGTCCTCTATTTATCCATTCAGAGCATGTTCAAATATGAAGCCTTCACTGATTTTTCCAAGGCAGCATTATTCCTATATTCCTACAGTAAATAGTTTGCATGTAATAACTAATATATCATTAATATACATATGTGTCTCTTATTTTCAGCAGTCATGTTTTATTCATCTTGTATTTCCATTAAATATCACATTCCTAGCCACATAGTTTATGTTTATAAACATTTTAGGAAAGAACTAATGATGTTAAATATTTATTCAAATATTTAATGTGTCTCAATCCTTTAGAGAAAATAAATGGATTAGTGGCAGAAACTATTTACCAAGAAAACGTTTACATTTAAATGAGTTTATATAAAACAAAACAGGCTCTGTAACAACCTAGAGAGGTGGGATGGGGAGGGAGACCAGAGGGAAGTTCAAGAGGGAGGGGACATATGTATACCTATGGCCAATTCATGTTGATGTTTGGTAGTAAACAACAAACCCTGTAAAGCTGTTATCCTTCAATAAAAAAAAAAAAAAAAAAAGATGAAAATATACTAGGAGTAGTGAGTCCACCTCACTGAATCCTTCTCTTATACCCTAAAGTGTCTTGGCAAGTAATCCCAAGATTCTATGCAACTTCATGTAAAAAGCAGAGGCACATGATGCCTAAATCTTGGATGAATTTTCATTTTTTGTTATTGTTTTGGCAGCTCATATTTGAAAACCAGTTCACTTAAAAGAAATACTCCAATTCTCAGAAAAATGCATTCATTTGATATTCTTAACTTGAATTTCTGTAAAATGTTTTCTTTTCATTACTGACTTTACCATCTGCTTCTATGTGGACATTTTATTATGGGAATTCTAAGCAATGTACCTGAAAAAAATACTAAAATAATGTTGAAAGTATCCTTCTAATGTGAACTTGAAACCAACTTGAAAAGCCAGAAGCAATTTGGGAAATATTCTATGAAATAAAGAAACCACCCCTAGTGAATTAAAAGAAATGTTTGTCTTTATTTTAGTAACTTACTAGTTGAAATGCAAAGAGCCATCTAAATGCAAGCAGTGGCTATTTGAGTTCTAATTATCTTTACCTTAAAAGCAACTGTTGGAATTAAAATACTTTAAGAAAGTTATTTTAAACACGTAGAAATATTGTTGTACCTATCAGTGTGTATGAGGTTTATCCTCTTAAGGGAATTAAAAACTATGATTTACTAAGGATGTACTAGACCCTCTAAATCCACTATTGGAGGTATTTTGAGATACTATGGTGAGCAAGAAAGGCACTTTCCTGTCTTCTGAATGCTAAGTTAGAATCTGTTAGAAAAGACTCATATTAAATATGTAAGATCTAGAAACACTAAAAAGAAATACTGTGGAAATATCTAATTGTGGACGTTACCTATATTGTGGAGAGTCTCAGAGTTTAACTCCCTAAGAAAGTGGTGGTTTAGGTCGAGGCTTAGAGAAAAATTGCAAGTTAGACTAGCTAAGAAAAGGCTCCTGGGAGGGCTCAGAGGAAATGGAAAAGCAGGTGACAATTCATGACTGCATCGATTTGTAATTACTTTAAATTTATGCAAAAATTTCATTAGTTAGAAATGAAAATCATCTTAAATATAGAAAAGTTACACAAACTTGCTTATTGAACCACCTTTTTATTAATAAAGTGTCTTGGAAAACCTTCTGTGCAACTTCATGTAAAAAGCAGAGGCACATGATGCCTAAATCTTGGATGAATTTTCATTTTTTGTTATTGTTTTGGCAGCTCATATTTGAAAACCAGTTCACTTAAAAGAAATACTCCAATTCTCAGAAAAATGCATTCATTTGATATTCTTAACTTGAATTTCTGTAAAATGTTTTCTTTTCATTACTGACTTTACCATCTGCTTCTATGTGGACATTTTATTATGGGAATTCTAAGCAATGTACCTGAAAAAAATACTAAAATAATGTTGAAAGTATCCTTCTAATGTGAACTTGAAACCAACTTGAAAAGCCAGAAGCAATTTGGGAAATATTCTATGAAATAAAGAAACCACCCCTAGTGAATTAAAAGAAATGTTTGTCTTTATTTTAGTAACTTACTAGTTGAAATGCAAAGAGCCATCTAAATGCAAGCAGTGGCTATTTGAGTTCTAATTATCTTTACCTTAAAAGCAACTGTTGGAATTAAAATACTTTAAGAAAGTTATTTTAAACACGTAGAAATATTGTTGTACCTATCAGTGTGTATGAGGTTTATCCTCTTAAGGGAATTAAAAACTATGATTTACTAAGGATGTACTAGACCCTCTAAATCCACTATTGGAGGTATTTTGAGATACTATGGTGAGCAAGAAAGGCACTTTCCTGTCTTCTGAATGCTAAGTTAGAATCTGTTAGAAAAGACTCATATTAAATATGTAAGATCTAGAAACACTAAAAAGAAATACTGTGGAAATATCTAATTGTGGACGTTACCTATATTGTGGAGAGTCTCAGAGTTTAACTCCCTAAGAAAGTGGTGGTTTAGGTCGAGGCTTAGAGAAAAATTGCAAGTTAGACTAGCTAAGAAAAGGCTCCTGGGAGGGCTCAGAGGAAATGGAAAAGCAGGTGACAATTCATGACTGCATCGATTTGTAATTACTTTAAATTTATGCAAAAATTTCATTAGTTAGAAATGAAAATCATCTTAAATATAGAAAAGTTACACAAACTTGCTTATTGAACCACCTTTTTATTAATAAAATGTTGTAAAATGTCTGTATATTCAACATCGAAATAGATTAGAAAGTTGGATATGTCTTCTTGATAACTAGACCATTTTAACCCTTCAAATAGTAGTTGCATTGAGGACGGTGAGGCAATGTGGAAAATACTTAATTTATAATATTATGTAGAAATATAGAATGATATTGCATAAGTCTGTCATGATTGTGTACAAAATGCATATGAAAAACTGAAAAATATATTTAAATTATTTTTTATGTTAAAAATGTGGGTCCCTATGCCAGGAAAATTACTTTCCAAATTTCCACAGTGTAGTAATGTAACTTTTTAAAAATTAATGAAAGATGGATGAAAATAAATAAATGAAGAGCCAATAAAAGTGGCCAAAATTCAAAAAAATAATAATAATAACAAAAGAAAGCATTGAACAAAGGAAGTTCTGCTTTCAAAGTAACTACAGCAAAGCAAATTTCATTTTCAAGTGAATATCATGAAGGGATTTTTCAAAAATGAAGAATTCCAGTTTCAGTAAAGAGGGTAAAACTTATTTTTCATGTTTATTTTAATGAAGCCAAACAATGGCGTGTATTCTATTTTATTGATTCATTAGAGCGTCTCACAGAATGGTAAAGCTGGAAGGTTACTTTATGTTCATCTCACTCAATTTCCTCTTTTTATAATGGAAAAATAGAGATGGGTCATATATGCATATTGAGCAGGCATTATGAACCTGTGTATTGGGTCATCGGTGACTCAGACACATTAAATGAAGGAATACAAAACTATAAATTCATTCTTCTGTCCTCTTTGAGATACAATTTTATAACAAGAGGGAAGGTATAACACTCTTTTCTGATCATTTCTTAGGCTCTTTTCACTTGCATTTCCATCATGGTTGTAAAAATGCACAAGAGTTTTTAGAAAGCAAATGACACATTTTCTATTTGTCTAGCTACCATTTTTCTCATCATAGGACAAACTGACAATCTGTGCAGAGTGTTGCAGATTCCTCACTGCCACAATAACAAATGGCTCTAAAAATGCCATACGAGTCTTCTTCCTGCTCCTTTCCTCAAAGTTCATCAAGAAAGTAGAAATGAAAAAAAAGAAAAGTTACACAAACTTGCTTATTGAACCACCTTTTTATTAATAAAATGTTGTAAAATGTCTGTATATTCAACATCGAAATAGATTAGAAAGTTGGATATGTCTTCTTGATAACTAGACCATTTTAACCCTTCAAATAGTAGTTGCATTGAGGACGGTGAGGCAATGTGGAAAATACTTAATTTATAATATTATGTAGAAATATAGAATGATATTGCATAAGTCTGTCATGATTGTGTACAAAATGCATATGAAAAACTGAAAAATATATTTAAATTATTTTTTATGTTAAAAATGTGGGTCCCTATGCCAGGAAAATTACTTTCCAAATTTCCACAGTGTAGTAATGTAACTTTTTAAAAATTAATGAAAGATGGATGAAAATAAATAAATGAAGAGCCAATAAAAGTGGCCAAAATTCAAAAAAATAATAATAATAACAAAAGAAAGCATTGAACAAAGGAAGTTCTGCTTTCAAAGTAACTACAGCAAAGCAAATTTCATTTTCAAGTGAATATCATGAAGGGATTTTTCAAAAATGAAGAATTCCAGTTTCAGTAAAGAGGGTAAAACTTATTTTTCATGTTTATTTTAATGAAGCCAAACAATGGCGTGTATTCTATTTTATTGATTCATTAGAGCGTCTCACAGAATGGTAAAGCTGGAAGGTTACTTTATGTTCATCTCACTCAATTTCCTCTTTTTATAATGGAAAAATAGAGATGGGTCATATATGCATATTGAGCAGGCATTATGAACCTGTGTATTGGGTCATCGGTGACTCAGACACATTAAATGAAGGAATACAAAACTATAAATTCATTCTTCTGTCCTCTTTGAGATACAATTTTATAACAAGAGGGAAGGTATAACACTCTTTTCTGATCATTTCTTAGGCTCTTTTCACTTGCATTTCCATCATGGTTGTAAAAATGCACAAGAGTTTTTAGAAAGCAAATGACACATTTTCTATTTGTCTAGCTACCATTTTTCTCATCATAGGACAAACTGACAATCTGTGCAGAGTGTTGCAGATTCCTCACTGCCACAATAACAAATGGCTCTAAAAATGCCATACGAGTCTTCTTCCTGCTCCCCTTGTTAGGAACAAAACCCATACAGAAGGTTTGGGCTGTGAGTCAAGAAAGTAGATAAACAAACCAAACTAACAGTTGGGAGTAGGATTAGAGAAAATGTTCTCCTGAGATTTCTATTGTTAGAAGAATGGATAGGGCTGCTAACAATAAGGGGAAATAAAGCAGTACACACACACAGAAAGACAAAACTCAAAACATGTTGCCAGCAAATAGGGCAAGAGACAAAATTGGGTTCAGCGGGAATGGACAGGTTTGTTTTTTTCCCCTTGAAAAGTATTGGCTCAGCTTGTATTTTTTTTTTTTTTTTCCTCTTTCTCTCTTTTAAAGTTATATGCTAATTTGGCTTACCGAGTCACTATTTATTCATGGCTTTCCCTAGACATCAAGTTGCTGTTTATGGAGTCACATATTGTTCAGAAACATTTTTTCCCTACCTTTGGCCCATTTTGAGGCAGGTTAAATGAAGTGGGAAGTTATCATTTACTAGTGAGATGGATAAATCAGGGAGCCAATAAAAAGATAATTTGAGCTCAATGAACATTTTCTGCAAGATCTCTTTTAGATGATAGAGTAATTGTTGATATGTTTTTCCAGATATGTTTAAATTTTGACTACAAATTAGTCAATTTAAATAGGTAGTCAAATGTAGAAAAATCAGTCAAATCATACATTTGAAATTTTGTAAATATCAATACCAGCACCTGCTAGATTAACATGTAAATTGTGCTTTGCAAAAGATGAGATTAAAATCATTTGAAGGCCTTTGTTTCCCATTCTGTCAAATGCTGATACTAGGTTAGATTATCTACAAGATTTTTCACACCCCTAAATTTTGTAATTTTTTAATTAAAACATATTTTTGGCTACTGATAACATAAGAAAATAGTGTGAACAGGAAAACTGGATTTCTTACAGTAGAATTTGGCATCTTCCTTGATGGTTACCCTTACAAACTGGACCATACTGTTATATTTGTAATCTATATTTCATGCTAAGATATGTTATTTCTAATTTAATTTTGTAGGTCACATATTGTTTTAATGTTTGCAAATATGTATTCCTGATGTCTTTGTCTTCTCTACTCAATAAAAGAGCAAAAATAACAGGTAAAATATGAGTTAAATGTAATTTTTTTTTAAAAAAATTATTTATTTATTTATTTTTGGGCAGGGGTCGGGTTGGGGAGGGAGGGAGGGGAGCAGGTGGGCCACTTCTATTGGTCTTTCGTTTCTCTATTTTCATCCGTCTTTGTTCTTTGGCTCCTGTGGGCCTCCCATTGCGGTGGAGTCTGTCGTTGCAGAGCACCGGCTCTCCGGCTCGGTGATTGGACACATCAGTCCAGCCGCTCCACGGCACGTGGAATCTTCCCAGGCCAGGGCTCGAACCGGTGCCCCTTGCACTGCAAGGCGGTGTCCTTACCCACTGGACCACCAGGGGAAGCCTGTTAAATGTAATTTAAAACAACAATTGGGAAAAACACATGTTCTGATATTTCAGTGAAATGTTCTATAGAGTCATAAATTTGTTTCATAATGCTGAATATTGTAGCCAAATGTGATTTTAAACTTCAGAAAATATTTCTACAAAAGTTACTGAGTGTGTGAAGTTTCCAGATGGATAAATCAGGAGCCAATAAAGATAATTTGAGCTCAATGAACATTTTCTGCAAGATCTCTTTTAGATGATAGAGTAATTGTTGATATGTTTTTCCAGATATGTTTAAATTTTGACTACAAATTAGTCAATTTAAATAGGTAGTCAAATGTAGAAAAATCAGTCAAATCATACATTTGAAATTTTGTAAATATCAATACCAGCACCTGCTAGATTAACATGTAAATTGTGCTTTGCAAAAGATGAGATTAAAATCATTTGAAGGCCTTTGTTTCCCATTCTGTCAAATGCTGATACTAGGTTAGATTATCTACAAGATTTTTCACACCCCTAAATTTTGTAATTTTTTAATTAAAACATATTTTTGGCTACTGATAACATAAGAAAATAGTGTGAACAGGAAAACTGGATTTCTTACAGTAGAATTTGGCATCTTCCTTGATGGTTACCCTTACAAACTGGACCATACTGTTATATTTGTAATCTATATTTCATGCTAAGATATGTTATTTCTAATTTAATTTTGTAGGTCACATATTGTTTTAATGTTTGCAAATATGTATTCCTGATGTCTTTGTCTTCTCTACTCAATAAAAGAGCAAAAATAACAGGTAAAATATGAGTTAAATGTAATTTTTTTTTAAAAAAATTATTTATTTATTTATTTTGGGCAGGGGTCGGGTTGGGGAGGGAGGGGGCAGGCGGGCCACTTCTATTGGTCTTTCGTTTCTCTATTTTCATCCGTCTTTGTTCTTTGGCTCCTGTGGGCCTCCCATTGCGGTGGAGTCTGTCGTTGCAGAGCACCGGCTCTCCGGCTCGGTGATTGGACACATCAGTCCAGCCGCTCCACGGCACGTGGAATCTTCCCAGGCCAGGGCTCGAACCGGTGCCCCTTGCACTGCAAGGCGGTGTCCTTACCCACTGGACCACCAGGGGAAGCCTGTTAAATGTAATTTAAAACAACAATTGGGAAAAACACATGTTCTGATATTTCAGTGAAATGTTCTATAGAGTCATAAATTTGTTTCATAATGCTGAATATTGTAGCCAAATGTGATTTTAAACTTCAGAATAATATGTTTCTACTAGAATTTATAAGAAGTTAAAGAAATACTAGATCCAATGTATTGCCTAGGTTTCTCATTCTAAGAAGCTCCTCAAAACCATTCAAGACTACCTGTAAAACTGCCCTGAGGCTTTTAATTGCTGACCTTATAAAGCCAAAATACCATCTTTGACTTTCATGTCCTTTTACTTTCTGAAAGGAAAAGTAAGTGTTGCCAATTTCAGGACTGGAAAAGCACCAATAAAAGGAAAATAGTTGGCAATGTTAAGTCTAAGCAGAAAGCCAAATATTTTCCCTTTTACTTTATCATAGGACTGAATTGAGTAAATCAGACATTAGATTCTGACAAGTGAATCTTTATTTTTATTTAGATAGAAAGCCAGCTTGTTGATAGAATTCTAAATAAGATTATATGGATTATTGATCATGTGTATGAATATGCATGTGACTTTTCTTCCCTCAATAATGTGGCTACCTGTACCTTTGAATGAAAAGGGAATTCTGAGTTGTTAATATCAATGAAGTGTTTGAGTTTTGAAATGGACGTTGGAGGAAAGTTACAGTTGAAACAATATTTCAGGCTTTTAAGGATTTTATCCAGATATTTTACCTTTCTACAAAATAACTTTCAAAGTGTCAGTATAATTAATGGTTCTTCAAAATAATGTTCGTGTTGTTGCCTAAATTAACATCCATTTGCCACTTAAGTCTTAAACATGATTTCTTGATCTCCTAATTGTCTTAATTTTACATTGGGTATCGTTTTGTTCTTTGGCTCCTGTGGGCCTCCCATTGCGGTGGAGTCTGTCGTTGCAGAGCACCGGCTCTCCGGCTCGGTGATTGGACACATCAGTCCAGCCGCTCCACGGCACGTGGAATCTTCCCAGGCCAGGGCTCGAACCGGTGCCCCTTGCACTGCAAGGCGGTGTCCTTACCCACTGGACCACCAGGGGAAGCCTGTTAAATGTAATTTAAAACAACAATTGGGAAAAACACATGTTCTGATATTTCAGTGAAATGTTCTATAGAGTCATAAATTTGTTTCATAATGCTGAATATTGTAGCCAAATGTGATTTTAAACTTCAGAATAATATGTTTCTACTAGAATTTATAAGAAGTTAAAGAAATACTAGATCCAATGTATTGCCTAGGTTTCTCATTCTAAGAAGCTCCTCAAAACCATTCAAGACTACCTGTAAAACTGCCCTGAGGCTTTTAATTGCTGACCTTATAAAGCCAAAATACCATCTTTGACTTTCATGTCCTTTTACTTTCTGAAAGGAAAAGTAAGTGTTGCCAATTTCAGGACTGGAAAAGCACCAATAAAAGGAAAATAGTTGGCAATGTTAAGTCTAAGCAGAAAGCCAAATATTTTCCCTTTTACTTTATCATAGGACTGAATTGAGTAAATCAGACATTAGATTCTGACAAGTGAATCTTTATTTTTATTTAGATAGAAAGCCAGCTTGTTGATAGAATTCTAAATAAGATTATATGGATTATTGATCATGTGTATGAATATGCATGTGACTTTTCTTCCCTCAATAATGTGGCTACCTGTACCTTTGAATGAAAAGGGAATTCTGAGTTGTTAATATCAATGAAGTGTTTGAGTTTTGAAATGGACGTTGGAGGAAAGTTACAGTTGAAACAATATTTCAGGCTTTTAAGGATTTTATCCAGATATTTTACCTTTCTACAAAATAACTTTCAAAGTGTCAGTATAATTAATGGTTCTTCAAAATAATGTTCGTGTTGTTGCCTAAATTAACATCCATTTGCCACTTAAGTCTTAAACATGATTTCTTGATCTCCTAATTGTCTTATCCTTTTCCTGCTATTCTTCACATTAAGGAGGAAATTGATGCAGTTTTATACACTCTTCCTTGCTTGTCATAGTTATACCTCACCAGTGTTTCTTGATGTGTTCTCCTTGGTAAAACTGTTAAATTTACAGTCTCCTTTTTGTTATGTAGATCTATCACCTGTTTTAATTTAACAGGATTTGTCCCTTCCTCATCTTTAAAAAATACTATTTACTAATCAAAGTCCAAGTACGCCACACTTTTGATCAACCAATGTGTAAGGCACCTGAATTAATTCTAATAGGTGAAGGTGTAATCCTTTTGAAAATTAACATCTGCTTCATAGAAAAAAGCAAAGTAATATGTTTCATTCATAAAAAGTCATTTAACAATCCAACATTGATGGAATTGTAACTTTGATATTACTGTGATACGTAATTCTTTACTATGATCATATTTATCTATTATATTTTGTTTACAGGCAGGAACACTTTTAAATTTTTCTTTATTCTTTTTTTTCTGATATTTCTTAATAAAGTGTTTTAGCATAAGTTCTTTTCAGTTCAGGCTGCAAGTTGATATCCTTTGCTTCTGACAAATTGTATTTGATTATTGTTATCCGTTACTTCACTTCATTCCCATTCTTACATTAATAGTAATCCCTTTTAACTGGACACTGACCTTCCTTGTTAATCCGTTCATTTCATAGTATTTTTTTAATGGGATTTTTTTTTTTTTTTGCTCTTTTTTATTTTCTGCCTCTTTAAGTTCTATTTGGGGGGGATTCCATCCATTTTGCTTCTAAGACTATAATCTAATTTTTATTATATTTAAGACATAATTTGTATTCATACAAACTCTTCCTTGTACTCAGAATGTTCATCTTTATAAAGTTATTTTTGTTCTTATTCATATGTAGTTTTTTTTTTCTATATGTTTCTCCAAGTAAACTGGTTTTGTAGTATTTAGCTTTCCCTGCATTATTTACTTCCTTCAGTGTCTTTGAATTAGCTTGTGTTTCCTTTCTTTTTTCTCTCTTTTTCCATAAGTAGGAGATTTTGAATTTTGATTATTTAATTTATTTGCATATAACAGTGAGAAACTATATAAAAGGTTCAATGTGCTATGCTATGTGTAGAATAAACCTTGTTTTCTGACATGGATTCACAGCAGGGACATTGCCACTTTCTTGGGAATCTTCCAAGCTTTGGTATCTGAAAATTTTGTTTATGGGACTTCTCAGCCTCTAAAGAGAGGAAAAGTACAGTATTTTTCCTTGAGGCTAGGAGAGATGTGAATGCCAGGGTTCTGGGTGTCTTCTGTGTTTTAGAGGGCTTCTTGGGAAGAAGTCCCGCTTTCATGCCTTGAGCTGCCTGGGGCTAGTAGCAAAGTCCTGAACCTAGACTATATATATATATATATATATATATATATCTTCATTCTATTTCTTCACTTTGGGACACCTATTCATTGATGTGAGATCAACCAGATATCCAGAGAAAATCAAGGCCTGAAGCCTCCGGGTCATCCAAGGACTCCATGGCTGACTCCAATTCTAGAACAACGATCTGACAAGTGAATTGCTCCCAGTGATCAGATACTTATGTTTTAAAATCATGTGAGTTTGGCTCACCAAAATGGTCCAGCATATTCACTTCTGGTGACTCTTACTCATATCAGGCACAGGATGAGATCAAATCTCTTGGCTACCGATGGTTTCCCACTGACCTGTGAGCTTGAGCCTATGTGAGCCTCTGTGTTGTCTGTTGTCATCCATGCCCCCCCCCACCCCCATGGCACTTGCTGTGTTCCACAGACTCCAGTGGTGTTAGGTGGCAGTAAGTATTCTGTACTTCATTAACACTTTGCCAGTGTCATCAGCCTGCTGTAGAACCTACACCATATGTCTGGTGGTCTTCTGGCACCTGTGTCTATCTCCTTGTAAAATGTTTAAGACCATTGTTATGCAGTTCTAATCTCTAACATGGTGAGGTTGTATTCCCCTAGTTTGGTGTTCATCCATGTTGAACAAAAGATAGACTTTCCTTGTGTTAATAGCTCTTCTTACTCTGCCCGTGGGCCTTTTCCTTTTCATTGCTGGTATTGGGATGATACTGTAATGTCAGGACCATGAATACAGTGATTATAGCCTATAGAGCCCAAGAGAAGACAGAGCTGAAAAGTGTGTTTTGTTATCTTCATGCTAAAATTCTAAAATGCTGGAAAATATGATCATTCACACATTCCATTGTGATCTGGTCAGACTTATACCTGTGTTCATCATCAACAAAGTATAGTTATAGCCTTTGAGAAAGTCAACAGAATCTTTCATTCCTGAGCAGCATAGTGGATGGTGCCATGCTATGAGAAATTATCTAACTTTAATTAAATAAATAATAGTAACTATAGAGGTAAGAAGATTTATATTGTTTTAACATAAAGAGAACAACATTGCTACTCTTTTCTCCTAGTTAAATATATGAATTATCCAGAAATGATGTATTTGACAGTCTAGAACCAGAATCTATGTTTCTGGGTTGAAGATGAAAAGGTAGTACCTTAGGCTGTGAAGAATCTTCATGTGCACTGCATGGATAATAAACATGTATGTACAATCATTTTCTCTATTCTGTAGTTCAGAGTATTAATTGATAAATCAGTATGGCTTACCAAGTTCATATAGCTTTGTTAAAAATATTGCCCAGGCCCTACATGTGCATATGAAAGCACAAAAACATGCCTTCTTTCCTGAAGGGGAGAAAGCTCAGTGATGTCATTCACACCTTATAGCTTCCTATGGGATCAGGCTGAGATTAGATGTCAGCAGAACCACATTTTGCTTAGCTTCTTTCTCTGCTCTATCTTGCTTCTCTCATGTCCTTATGGAGTTCTCCTGAACACATTTCTTAATGAATCTCTTGCATAAGTATCCTTGTCTTAGGCTATTCTCCTTAAAACTCACCCCCCCACACACAAGAAAAATCCACCCCTACCTAAGGTGGGGTCTAACTACTCTTTTAGTCAGGCTTGCAACCAATTTCTCTATTTTCACCTCTCCTCCACGAGTTTGCCTTAAGCTTTAAGGTGTTGGATTCAGAAGCATATTATAGTTCTGCAACACATTTAGCTCAGTTCTTGTTAGCTCTTCCCACTCTCTCAACACACTTGCAGGAACTTCTTTTTGAACTTTCTTCCCTCTACTAGGTCAGACATCAATTCCTGTTGCATCTCCCAAGATTGATCTCGCTTCGATCATCTGGTTTTGACCCCTCTCACATCATTTTGGGGGTGATTTAAAAGGAAATTCCCTTATTTTAGTTCATCTAATCCTGTTTTCTCCCATACATCTCTTTTAAAAATATACGTTTTTTAAATTTATCTAGAGCTTTTCTAGTTGTTTCAGCAGAAGTCTTCCATAGCCTACTGGAAACTGAAAGTCACATTTATTGTATTTTAGGAACAGTTGCTTTTCATCTTAAACAAAATGTTTCAGCCATTAAAAAAACCTTATTTTAACACTGGTAAGAAAGACCTTACTGAGAAAGTGACCTTTCGCAAATTGAAAAATGAGGGAGTGAACTGTGTGGCTCCTTTGAACAGATGAAAAGGTAGTACCTTAGGCTGTGAAGAATCTTCATGTGCACTGCATGGATAATAAACATGTATGTACAATCATTTTCTCTATTCTGTAGTTCAGAGTATTAATTGATAAATCAGTATGGCTTACCAAGTTCATATAGCTTTGTTAAAAATATTGCCCAGGCCCTACATGTGCATATGAAAGCACAAAAACATGCCTTCTTTCCTGAAGGGGAGAAAGCTCAGTGATGTCATTCACACCTTATAGCTTCCTATGGGATCAGGCTGAGATTAGATGTCAGCAGAACCACATTTTGCTTAGCTTCTTTCTCTGCTCTATCTTGCTTCTCTCATGTCCTTATGGAGTTCTCCTGAACACATTTCTTAATGAATCTCTTGCATAAGTATCCTTGTCTTAGGCTATTCTCCTTAAAACTCACCCCCCCACACACAAGAAAAATCCACCCCTACCTAAGGTGGGGTCTAACTACTCTTTTAGTCAGGCTTGCAACCAATTTCTCTATTTTCACCTCTCCTCCACGAGTTTGCCTTAAGCTTTAAGGTGTTGGATTCAGAAGCATATTATAGTTCTGCAACACATTTAGCTCAGTTCTTGTTAGCTCTTCCCACTCTCTCAACACACTTGCAGGAACTTCTTTTTGAACTTTCTTCCCTCTACTAGGTCAGACATCAATTCCTGTTGCATCTCCCAAGATTGATCTCGCTTCGATCATCTGGTTTTGACCCCTCTCACATCATTTTGGGGGTGATTTAAAAGGAAATTCCCTTATTTTAGTTCATCTAATCCTGTTTTCTCCCATACATCTCTTTTAAAAATATACGTTTTTTAAATTTATCTAGAGCTTTTCTAGTTGTTTCAGCAGAAGTCTTCCATAGCCTACTGGAAACTGAAAGTCACATTTATTGTATTTTAGGAACAGTTGCTTTTCATCTTAAACAAAATGTTTCAGCCATTAAAAAAACCTTATTTTAACACTGGTAAGAAAGACCTTACTGAGAAAGTGACCTTTCGCAAAGTTGAAAAATGAGGGAGTGAACTGTGTGGCTCCTGGAGATAGGAGACTTGCAGATAGAAGAAACAGCAAGTGTGGATGTAAGGGGGGCGGTGGGGGGGAGGTCTTAGAATTTTGAAGGAATAGCCAGAAGAGGGTATGGCTTGAGAAGAGTGGGGAAAGGGGGAAATATAAAGATATGTATGGTCAGACATGATAATAATGGTACTGGAGGTAATACTGGACAGTATAAATAACTTCATAGATCTCAGGAGCACCGGCATCTGTGGGCTTTTTGAAATAAACCCAATCTAACCTATCCTTTTTATAGCACTGCAGTATAGGAGCAAATAGGAAAAACTGTCATATAGTTGTGGGTTTTTTTTTTTTTTTTAAGTTTTCTTGAAAGATGACTTGGATATAACTAACTCCACTTCCACAGGGAATTCCCAACAAAATCACCTGTTTTATTTAAGTTAGTATGGAGCCTCCTTTGTCTGGGTTCCCCAGGTGGCTTTATCAGTAAGGAATCTGCCTGCAGCACAAGAAACCCAGGTTTGTTCTCTGGATCAGGAAGATCGCCTGGAGTAATAAGAAATGGCACCCCACTCCAGTATTCCTGCCTAGGAAATTCCATGGATGGAGAGGCCTGACCAGCTACAGTCCATGGGATCCCAGAGTCAAAGATGACGCAGTGCCTAAATATCCACCACCTCCTTTGACTATTCAGAAACAAATTTATCTGACAGTCTAGCTACAAAACATATTTGGGTTTTGTACTTCATTTTCATTTTAGTACAGTGGCCTTTTTCAGCAAGAGCAAAACCATACAATGTGCACAGTCTAATGAGCACTGATAAATATTACATTCCTTACAGTGAACAAAATCTTGCCCCTGCTGTTTCCTTAATAGCTTACATTAGCAGGCCATGATTGCTGCAATTTCATTGCTCTTCATCAAAGAAATGTCTATGATTGCCCCCTGCATTCAATTTTCTAGCAGAAGTCTTCCATAGCCTACTGGAAACTGAAAGTCACATTTATTGTATTTTAGGAACAGTTGCTTTTCATCTTAAACAAAATGTTTCAGCCATTAAAAAAACCTTATTTTAACACTGGTAAGAAAGACCTTACTGAGAAAGTGACCTTTCGCAAAGTTGAAAAATGAGGGAGTGAACTGTGTGGCTCCTGGAGATAGGAGACTTGCAGATAGAAGAAACAGCAAGTGTGGATGTAAGGGGGGCGGTGGGGGGGAGGTCTTAGAATTTTGAAGGAATAGCCAGAAGAGGGTATGGCTTGAGAAGAGTGGGGAAAGGGGGAAATATAAAGATATGTATGGTCAGACATGATAATAATGGTACTGGAGGTAATACTGGACAGTATAAATAACTTCATAGATCTCAGGAGCACCGGCATCTGTGGGCTTTTTGAAATAAACCCAATCTAACCTATCCTTTTTATAGCACTGCAGTATAGGAGCAAATAGGAAAAACTGTCATATAGTTGTGGGTTTTTTTTTTTTTTTTAAGTTTTCTTGAAAGATGACTTGGATATAACTAACTCCACTTCCACAGGGAATTCCCAACAAAATCACCTGTTTTATTTAAGTTAGTATGGAGCCTCCTTTGTCTGGGTTCCCCAGGTGGCTTTATCAGTAAGGAATCTGCCTGCAGCACAAGAAACCCAGGTTTGTTCTCTGGATCAGGAAGATCGCCTGGAGTAATAAGAAATGGCACCCCACTCCAGTATTCCTGCCTAGGAAATTCCATGGATGGAGAGGCCTGACCAGCTACAGTCCATGGGATCCCAGAGTCAAAGATGACGCAGTGCCTAAATATCCACCACCTCCTTTGACTATTCAGAAACAAATTTATCTGACAGTCTAGCTACAAAACATATTTGGGTTTTGTACTTCATTTTCATTTTTAGTACAGTGGCCTTTTTCAGCAAGAGCAAAACCATACAATGTGCACAGTCTAATGAGCACTGATAAATATTACATTCCCTTACAGTGAACAAAATCTTGCCCCCTGCTGTTTCCTTAATAGCTTACATTAGCAGGCCATGATTGCTGCAATTTCATTGCTCTTCATCAAAGAAATGTCTATGATTGCCTTTTTCCCACACTCTGCATTCATTCATCACAGAGACTCTGAGCTGTAAATATAAACTGTTTCTGTTACTAATGGTGCAGTCCATCTTATATTAACTGTCTTCCAATTTAGTCATGCAACCCAAGGTGTTTTTTCCTGAGATCATTGGTTATGCTATTGTGTACTATGACAGTCTCTACAGTATACCCTTCACATACTTCAATTCTTCATTTAATTCTCACAACCAATCTACAAGTTACACATTATCATACTAATTTTGCAAATGAGGAGTATAAGATTTTAGAGAAGGCTGAGTGCTGGGTTTCCCATGTGGCTCAGACGGTAAAGAGAAGTCTGAATGCTAAGGAACTGATGCTTTTGAATTGTGGTGCTGGGAAAGACTCTTAATAGTCCCTTGGACAAGAAGGAGATCAAATTAGTTATTCCTAAAGGAGAACAACCCTGAATATTTATTGGAAGGACTGGTGCTGAAACTGAAGCTCTGATACTTTGCCCCCCTTATATGAAGAGCCAACTCATTGGAAAAGACCTTGATGCTGGGAAAGATTGAGGCAGAGAAGGGGACAGCAGGGGATGAGATGGTTAGTAGATGGCATCACTGACTCGATGGACATGAGTTTGAGCAGATTCTGGGAGTTAGTGAAGGACAGGGAAACCTGGTGTGCTGCAGTTGCAAAGAGTTGCACACACCTTAGTGCCTAAATACCAACAACAAGCTATTAGGCTTTCCTTGATAGAAAGTAGCACAGCAAAGATTTTAGTCTAATTCTTTCTCCAAGGATTAGCTTAACTTTCTAATTCTTGGAGAATTCTTTCTCCAAACCCACATTTTTCAGTCCTCTGTATTATTTTCTTCCTATTCAGTTCTCAAGACTTTCTTCTTTCATGGCACCAGGGGTTTGGAGGGGTGGGGGAATGGGGGGGGAAATGGGAGAATTCTTAAGAATAGAAAATGTCAATTCTAAAGTATACTATTCACCCAAATCCTGTAACTTTGAGTCTTATCATTACTTTATGGGCAAAAAAAATGTTTATAGAATCTTAATTTGGGCCACTAGACCCAAGAGGCTAAGATGAAGGGGAAATCATATTTGAAATAAGATTGATATTGATACTGAATCAAAAACCTAACATAAGAAGTATGCTATATCAGTCAAAAACTTTTCTTCAAAATTTTATTATGAAAAATTATAATTATGACCCAAATGATGGGTTTTTCCTTTTTATGTTTACTTGTGGAATTTTTTTTCTGCTAGTCTTCAAATTGTTCCCAGACATAGTTTCTCTAACTGTAGTCATCATTTTTATGTATCTGTAGAAAGAGACAAGACCAGAAACTTTCTTATTCCACCGTCTTGCTCTACCCTCTTTCATAATCAGTTTTTGAAGTTTGCTTTCTCTAACTCACAACTGGAATAAAACATTTCTCCAAGAAGAATCGGCTCCTCTTAATTATGTATGGTATGTAGAAAACAAGGCCCAGGAACTAGGTACATTCACTGACACTGTGTTCCCATTGCTCTGGGCTTTCTCAATTATTATGAGGAAAAATAAAATCTATTGCCACCACTAAGCGAATCTCTATCTATCTATAATTTGATGAGAAAAAATGTTTAATTTTTACAAGATTTAAGTTTTGTTTTTTGTGTCCTTTCTAAAAAAATGTATTACTCTCAAGCCATGCTGTTGTTCTCCAATATATTTTAAAGTCTATAAATCCATCTCTAATTAGTTAATTTTTGTGTATGGAGTAAAGTGGAAGTTGAGGTTTAGTTTCTTGCACATACAATTATTCTAGAACAATTCCTTGTCAAGTTCTGTTGTTGTTGCTGTCCTTCTCTGTTGGATTTCTAAGATAGTTTTATCAGAAAGTCATATGGCAGGGATGTTCTATTTTTGAGCTCTTCATTTTGTATTATTGATATATTTGTCAACATTTGTTCCAGCATCACATTGTCTTGACTATAAGAAGTCTTGAAATCAAATAATGCAAATCCTCAAACTTTATTCTTCTGAGTATTACTTTTAGTAATCTAGTTCCTTTGTATTTACATAGATATTTTAGAGTAACATGGTTCATTTCTTAAATAAACTAAAGGGGCTTCCCTGGTGGTCAAATGGGTAAGGACACTGCCTTGCAGCTCAACAGGCGCCGGCTCAATCCCTGGCCTGGAAAGGTCCCACGTTCTGCGGAGCAGCTGGCCAGATGTGTCCAACTACTGAGCTGGAAACTCTGGAGTGCATGTGCCCAGAGCCAGTGCTCTGCAGCGACAGAGGCCACTGCAATGGAAGGTCCACACAGGCCAAAAAATAAAGATGGATGAAAATAGATAAATGAAAGACCAATGGAAGTGGCCAAAAAAAAAAAAAAAAAAAAAAAAAAACCTCATATTTAAACAAATAAAATAAAATAAAACCTGAGAGGATTTTATTTAGAGTTGCATCAAACCTACACATCATTGTGGGAATATATGACATCTTAAAAATTCTGAGTCTTCTAAGCCATGAAAGAGCTATATATATCTATTTAAATCTTCTTTAATATCTCTCAGGATTTTTTTTTTTTTTAGTTTTTATTGTAGAGCTTGCATGTCTCATGAAGTTTATTATCCTTTTATTTATTTATTGGCTTTTTAAGCACCATTTTTAAAAAGTTACATTTTCCAAATTTCTGTTACTTGTATATAAACATACAGTAGATCTTGTATATTAAACTTGTACCCTGCAGTCTTGCTAAATTTAGGTAGTAGCTAGTTTTCCTAGTTATTTTGTAGATTGCTTAGGATTCTTAAATGATGAAATTATAGATGAATAATGACATCTTTCTTTCTTTCCAAAATGATATCTTTTATTTCTTTATCTTGTTCTAACTCATTGTCTCTCACTTCCAACAATGATGAATCAAAATAATTACAGTGGGTATTCTTTGTCTCTAATCTTGGGAGAAGACTGTGCCATTATGTATAAGAACTCTGTTGTCTATCTTTATGAAGTGTATTATGGAGTAACATCTTTTTTTAATGCCTTGTTTGTCAGGCTTTGATATTTGGACAATACTGTCTCGTGAATGAAATGTCTTGCACAGTGTAAGACTGACGTCATTTATTCTTTAAATATTTAAAAGAATCCGCCAGTTAAACCAAAGGAACTGATTTTTACTTTGAGGCTTATTTTGTTAGTTGTTCTTGGGAGGAATTTTTACCTAATAATTGGTCAATTTTATTGGTATAAAATTCCTTATTACTTCCCTAGTATCTAAAGGATTTATAATAAGAACAATTCATTTTGTTCCTGATATTAATAATCTATATTCTATTTTTTTTATTGATGAATATCGAGATTTAATTTTATTAATTTTTTCAAATACATTTTCACTTTTTATATTTCTCATCTATTGACTATTTCATTGGTCTGTTGTCTTTTCTCCTACTGTGCATTTGCTCTGCTTTTTTTCCTTCTAGCTTATTAAGATAGGCTCTTAGGTGATTGATTCTAGAACTTTCATTTCTAATGAAAGCCCATAAAACTATATATTTTCCCCATGGACACCTTAAAGTAATCCCCCATTTTGTATATTTTGCATGTTTTTATTATTCAGTTCAAAGTGTCTTCCAAGTTCCCTTGAAATCGACTTCATAGTTTTTATACTCAGAGATCTGTTGCTTCATTTCTAAATAGATGGGCCTTTTCTAAATATCTTACTATTTTTTTTTTCTAATTTGACTGTTTTGAACCTTAGGATATATTCCCCATGAATTTATTTTTAATAATCTCATTGAAGTATAGTTTATATTCAGTAATTTATACATATTGAAAATATGTTATTTGATATATGTTTGACAATATTATAGATGGGGGAAACCATCAATAAAATTAAGACAGTGATGATTTCTTTCCTATAAAATTTTTCCCATTCCCCCCTTTTTTACCCCAGTCTCCTTTGTAATACATTCCACCTGTCCTTCTGTGTTCTCAACCCCTAACCTCAACCCATCCATAATACAAAATAAACAGTGACCTACTGTCTATCACTATAGATAAAGTTACATTTTGAAAAATGTAATATAAAGACTATAAGGTATATACTTCTAAAAGTAGTTTTTGGCGAAGATCTGTTATACTCATATTTTATTGGATATTTTCCAATAATTTAACTTTGCATATTCTTTATGTATCCTGGATAAAAGTACTTTATCAGCTGTATAATGCAAGTATTTTCTCCAAATTTTTGGCTCTTAGCAAAAAATGAAATTTGTATATTCTTAACTTTACTAAAGTCCAGTTAATCAGTTCTGATTTTGTGGATTGTGCCTGGGTACTATATTTGGGATATATTTGATTAATATAAAGTCATAATTTTTTCTACCTATTTATAATATACTGCACTATGCTATATTATAGGCTTCCTAGTGGTTCAGCAGTAAAGAATCTGCCTGCCAATGCAAGAGACATAGGTTCAATCCCTGGGCCAGGAAGACTCTCTGGAGGAGAAAATAACAACCCATTCCATTATTCTTGCTTGGGAAATCCCATGGACAGAAGAGCCTGATGGGTTCCCAAAGAATCAGATACAACAACTAAACAACAATGTATTATACTATATTATTGAAAAGACTATATTTTCTATCTTGATAGAACTAAAAGTATGTTATATATATCGATATACATGTAGACATGTGTGTGTATATAGACATACATGCACAAATAGAAGACAGACCCATTTATCAAAGAGATATAAGAAAGCAATGTATTGGGGCTTTCCTGGTGATCCAGTGGTTAAAGAGTCCACCTTGTGCTGCAAGGGACACCAGTTCGATCCTTAGCCTGGGAAGATCCTGCATACCACAGAGCAGCTAGACAGGTGTGTCCAATTACAATCCAACATTCTGGAACACATGTGCCCAGAGCTGGTGCTTTGCAGTGAGAGAGGCCACTGCAATGGGAGGCCCACACATGCCAAAGAATAAAGATGGATGAAAATAAATAAATAAAAGAACAATAAATGAGACCAGAATTAAAAAAAAAAAAAAAAAGAAAGAAAGAAAGAAAGAAAGCAATGTAGCAACAAGAGTAATTAACTTTTGGTGATGAAACTATGGTTGAATTTTCTTTCCTTTCTGTTCTTCTATTTTAGAAATGTTTTCTAGTGAACAAAGGCAATATTTATAATCAGAAAGAAAAGGTAAGCATTCATTGTCAAGGAAATTTTTTCTGAAGTGGTGGCTCAGATACAGTTATATTTGAATTTAGCTCAGGCTTCATTAGTTAGTTAGTTCAGTCATCAGTTGCGTCCAACTGTTTGTGGCCCCATGGACTACAGCATGACAGACTTCCCTGTCCTTCACCATCTCCCAGAGCTGGCTCAAAATCATGTCCATTGACTCAGTCATGCTATCCAACCATCTCTTCCTCTGTTATCCCCTTCTTCTTCTGCCTTCTGTTTCTCCCAGCATCAGGCTCTTTTCCAATTAGTCATCTCTTTGCATCAGGTGACCAAAGTATTGGATTTTCAGCTTCAGCATTATTCCTTCCAATGAATACTCAGGATTGCTTTCCTTTAGGATTGACTGGCTTGATCTCCTTGCAGGACATGGGTTCTCAAGAGCCTTCTCCAACACCATAGTTCAAAGGCATCAATTTTTAGGTGCTCAACCTTCTTTATGATCCAGCTATCACATTCATACATGACGACTGGGAAAACCAAAGACTTGACTATACAAATTTTTGTCGACCAAGTGATGTCTCTGCTTTTTTTAATATGCTGTCTAGGTTTGTCATAGCTTTTTCTTTCAAGGAGCAAGTGTGTTTTAATGTCATGGTTGCAGTCACCATCCCCAGTGATTTTGGAGCCCAAGAAAATAAAGTCTGTCACTGTTTCCAGTGCTTGCTAATCTATTTACCATGAAGTGATGGAACTAGATGCCATGATCTTCGCTTTTTGAATGCTGAGTTTTAGGCCAGCTTTTTAAATCTCCACTTTCACCTTCATCAAGAGACTCTTTTGTTCCTCTTCATTTTCTGTCATAAGGTGGTGTCATCTGCATTCCTGAGGCTACTGACATTTCTCCTGGCAATCTTGATTCTAGTTTGTGCTTCATGCAGATTGGGACTCTGCATATAAATCAAATAAACAGGATGACAATATACAGCCCTGCCATACTTCTTTCCCCATTTAGAACCAGTTCATTGTTCCAAGTGCTATTCTAACTGTTGCTTCTTCTCCTGCATACAAGTTTCATGTGAGGCAGATAAAGTGGTCTGGTATGACCATCTCTTTCAGAATTTTCCAGTTTGTTGTGATCAGCACAGTCAAAGGCTTTAATGCAGTCAATGAAGTAGAAGTAGTTGTTTTTCTTGAATTCCCTTGCTCTTTCTGTAATCCAGTGGATGTTGGTAATTTGATCTCTGGTTCCTTTGCCTTTTCTAAAGCCAGCATGTGCATCTGGAAGTTCTTTGTTTACATACTGTTGAAGCCTAGCTTGGAGGATTTTAAGAATTACTTTACTAGTGTGTAAAATGAGTGCAATGGTATAGTAGTTTGACTGTTTTTTGGCATTGCCTTTCTTTAGTATTGGAATGAAGATTGATATTTTCCAGTCCTGAGACCACTGCTGAGATTTCCAAATTTGCTGGCCTATTGAGTGCAGCACTTCAACAGCATCACCTTTTAATATTGAAATAGCTTAGCTGGAACTCCATCACCTCCACTAGCTTTGTTCCTAGTAATGCTTCCTAGGCCCCACTTGACTTCACGCTCTAAGATATCTGGCTATAGGTGGGTGATCACATCATTGTGGTTATCTGTCTCATAACATCTTTTTTATATAGTTTGTTATACTTCCTGTGTATTCCTTCCACCTCTTCTTAGTATCTCTTATATTAGGTCCATACCATTTCTGACCTTTTTTGTGCCTGTGTTTGTATGAAATGTTCCCATGGTAACTCTAACTCTCTTGTAAAGTTCTCTAGTCTGTCGTCTGTCCCATTTTGTTGTTTTCCTCTATTTCTTTGCGGTGTTCACTTAAAAAGGCTTTCTTTTCCTCTCCTTGCTATTTTCTGAAACTCTGCATTCAGATGGGGGTATCTTTCCTTTGTCTTTAGCAAGATTCTCTTCTTTTCTCAGCTTTTTTCAAGGCCTCTTGAGACAACCATTTTGGTTTTTTTGCATTTATTTTTCTTGGGGATATTTCATTAAGATTAATACAGTTGATCCCATGATATGGGTCCTTTTATTTTCTTCTAGTTTTATTGAGATACAATAGGCAATCAACACTGTATTTTTTTTGTCATTTCTTCTTTCAAATATATACTTTCAAAAGTGTTTGTTTTATTGCACTTTTTAATCATATTTTTTTCTTTTTATTGACTGTTAACTTTATTTTTTGATATTAAAAAAACACAATTTTTAACTTCTTTATCCCATTTAACTATATTTATCATTTATTTTTCTACTTTTATGTTAATTGTTTCTTTCCTTTCTCCTATTAGTTATCTACCTTTTAGAGATGACTAATTAGTTTTCTGGCATTAAACATTTTTTGGTATATGTATTTAAAAAAAAAAAAAAAAACTTTTATTTTACTTTTAACTTTTACAGAGTTTTGTTGTTTACAGATATGTATGTTCCCAGATTATTCATATATATATATCCCCCCATCCCACCCCTCCAGCACCCCTGAGGGATCGCCTTTTCTCACAGAGCAATGACTATAGCTATTTTCTTCACATATGATAGTACAGGCCTTTATGCTACTTCCTTTATGCCTCCCACCCATCATTGTTCCTTGGTATATGTATTTTTAAAGCTCTGCATTTTCCTATGAATTTTGCTTTACTTGTATACATACAAGATTCTGATGAACGATTTTTAAAAAATATCGTTAGTTTTAATAAATACACAATTTTGTTCTATACTTCTTATAAAAGAATTATGTAATAGAGCATTTAATAATTTACAGGTATAATGTTGTTTGTTAAAATCTTAGTTTCCTTCTAGTTTGACTACATCATTATCAGAGGATACTATTTATGTTATTCCAATGTTATGGGACTTCTCATGATTTTTAGAGTTACATAATATTTGGCTAGCTTAAAAAAATTACTCGTATATCCCTGAATGTACATTGTATTATCTATTTTGATGTGCTATATTCTCTCCTTATCTTTTTTTTTTTTTGGTCACTTCTATTGGCCTTTCATCCATCCATTTTCATCCATCTCTGTCCTTCAGAGTGGCCTCTGTTGTCGCAGAGCACCAGCTCTGGATGCATGTGCTCCAGAGCTCAGGCTCAGTAGTTGGACACATCGGTCCAGCCACTCTGCAGCACATGGAATCTTTCCAGGCCAGGGATCGAACCAGTGCCCCCTGCACTGCACGGCAGTATCATTACCCACTGGACCAGCAGGAAAGCCCCTTATCTCTCTTAATATATCCATATATATCCAGAATATTTTTGCTTTCTGTGGTAGAAGTTTAGTCACTATGTCATGTCTGACTCTTGCAATCCCATGGACTGTAGCCTACTAGACTCTTCTGTGCATGGGATTCCCTAGGCAAGAATACAGGAGTGGGCTGCCATTTCCTTCTCCAGGTGATCTTCATGAATCAGGGATGGAAAACGGGTTCCTGCACTACAGGCAGATTCTTTACTGACTGAGCCACTAGGTAGTTCTTTTCTATATTCTCAATTAAATTTGTCCTATCGATGTATCATTTTAAAGAATGAATCTAATTCGGCCCTTGTATGATATATATTCTGCTTGTTGTATTTTACTGTTTTATTCTATAGCATTTATTTAGCACTTACTATGTTCTATATACTGTACTAGAGTCTGGAAACAC
Source organism: Tragulus kanchil (assembly GCA_022376925.1). Lineage (NCBI taxonomy): Eukaryota > Metazoa > Chordata > Mammalia > Artiodactyla > Tragulidae > Tragulus > Tragulus kanchil. Next base: position 25,762,851 of record JAIOJX010000004.1, read on the forward strand.
AATTGTTAAAAGACCATCATTTTCCCTTCTTTTATGGGACTTTTCTGGGACAGGAGTCATATGATTCTGTGACATTTGCACCTTCATAGTGACTGGTTACTTCTTTTTTGAAACATTTTTAATTTTTATTATTTATTTATTTATTTTCATCCATCCTTAGTCTTTGGCCTGTGTGGGTCTCCCATCACAGTGGCCTCTTTTGTTGCAGAGCACTGGCTCTGGGCACATGTGCTCCAGAGCACTGGATCATAATTGGAGACACCCATCCAGTCACTTCATGGCACATGGAATCTTTCCAGGCCAGGGATCAAACTGGTGCCCCTTGCACTGCAAGGTGTACTCTTTACCCACTGGACCACCAGGGAAACCCAACTGATGACTTCTTTTCTCATAAAAAAATATGTCAGAATAATGAATCTTAAACAAAGGTCTGCAGTCTAAGAATAATTGAAGTCTCCATGAAACCGGACCACAGAAAAATGGAAACTATTCATTCTAATCGAAGCTCAAAACTTGCCCTGCAGTTTTGCAAAATGTTAATTATTAGACAGTTTGATACCACTTTATAAGTTGAGAATGATTTGGGGACAATGCTTTAGAATGAAGAAGTCCTTGTCTCTTAGGCATAATTTATCTCTCTGATTTGTTGTTTTCTGATTTTATGAATGGTACAAGCTACCATTCAAAGCAGAGACTTTAACCCAAAGCTCTCTAATGAGAGATGCTTATATATGAAGCATAATTGGGCATGCTATTGTAATTTAATCATTGGAGTAAATTCCAAGTCATCATTCTTTTTTTTTTTTTTTTTTTTTAGGCCACTTCTATTGGTCTTTCATTTATTTGTTTTCATCCATCTTTCTTCTTTGGCCTGTGTGGGCCTCCCATTGCAGTGGCCTCTCTTGTTGCAGAGCACTGGCTCTGGGCACATGTGCTCCAGAGCGCTGGTGAGGTAATTGGACATATCAGTCCAGCCACTCCACAGCACGTGGGATCTTCACAGGCCAGGGATCGAACCAGCACCCCTTGTACTGCAAGGCAGTGCCTTTACGCACTGGACCACCAGGGAAGCTCCATCATTTTTTTTTTTTTTTTTAAGATTTATTTATTTATTTACTTTGGGCGGGGGTTGGGTTGGGGAGGGAGGGGAGTAAGAGGGCCACTTCTATTGGGCTTTCATTTCTCCATTTTCATTCGTCTTCATTGTTTGGCTCCTGTGGGCCTCCCATCGTGGTGGCGTCGGTCGTTGCAGAGCACCAGCTCTGGGCGCATGCGCTCCAGAGCTCCGGCTCGGCGATTGGACACATCAGTCCAGCCGCTCCGCAGCACGTGGGATCTTCCCAGGCCAGGGCTCGAACCGGCGCCCCTTGCACTGCAAGGCGGTGTCCTTACCCACTGGACCACCAGGGGAAGCCCTCAATCGTTCGTTTTTGAAATGTCATTTGATCATGGTGCACACAGAGTTTCCAGTCCTACTCTATGATCGGCTCTATGATCGGTTAATGGTAACCTCCTTCAAAGGGAACTGAGTGCAGTCCTTCCAAGGACTGCTCAAGGGCACTTCTAGCTCAAGGGGGCACTTGGAACCTCCAAAGCAGGTCTGGCGCAGTCCCTTGTGGGCATCACCGCTCCTTTCCCGGGTCTTGATCTGCAACAGGCTTTGAGCATTTGGCCCACCCAGCCTCTCTGACGGGTATGGGGTTTGACTTTTAAAAGCGTGATTACACCCTTCCTACCGTCTTGTTGCAGCTTCTCCTTTGTTCTTCGATGTGAGGTATCTTTTTTGTTATCAGGTCCAACCTCCTCCTGTCGATGGTTTTTCAGGAACTCCTTACAATTCAGATGATTCTGCAGGACAGATCAGTGCACGTCCTTCTACGCCGCCCTCCCGTTTTTGAAATGTCATTTGATAACATCATGATGTTCTTATATTCATTACATCATCGTAAGATCTAATTATATTCAATAAAAACATGTAGAACGTTTCCTCCATTTTTAAATGTCAGCAACACAAGCTGATCTGTAGACCTACTAGTTTTCTAAAAAAATTGATGATTTTTCATATGTAAAGAAATAAATATATTGAGCACAATCACTCTATTTAGTTGATTGATAATAAATTTCCATTTTAAAACCAGTTTTGCTTTACAATTTGATGCATAATGTTAGAACATCTTACAACTGTTATCAAAGAGGGAACAATGGCATAAATCAGATATCACTGATAAATAAGACTTTGAAATTTACAGTAAGAAAAAAATTAAAACAGTTTTCAGAGGGGTTTGCACGTGTGTATATGTGTAAGCAGTCATGTGTAATATTAAATATTCCTACCTGGAATATAAAAAATGTAATACTACAAGTGGTCAATCCATAGATTTGTCATTGAAGCCTCTTCCATCTGGATATGAGCAGCCATGTAGCATGCCCAGATAATGTGTGTCTCTAATGATAATTTCTGACTTTATAATTGTTCTCTAAATTTCCATTTGGTGACAACCTTTGTGAGATAATTACACATCATCAATGTTCTAATGAACTATGAGACACTTAATGCGTGGACATGAGAGAAAGTAGCTGGGAAACATGTGTCACAGACAGTTCTGAAGAAGCTAACATACAAAAATGTAGGCTTCATTAACAGTGTTCAGAAAGACAGATGAGTCTCTATCCTGCCTAACCCAGTGGTTAATTTATTGACTGACTTTAACAGTGACGTCCCTTTTTAATTTTAATTTTTAGTTTTGACATTTGCCTCACTGAGCCGTCACCCGTTTCGGGTCTTGATCTGCAACAGGCTTTGAGCATTTGGCCCACCCAGCCTCTCTGACGGGTATGGGGTTTGACTTTTAAAAGCGTGATTACACCCTTCCTACCGTCTTGTTGCAGCTTCTCCTTTGTTCTTCGATGTGAGGTATCTTTTTTGTTATCAGGTCCAACCTCCTCCTGTCGATGGTTTTTCAGGAACTCCTTACAATTCAGATGATTCTGCAGGACAGATCAGTGCACGTCCTTCTACGCCGCCCTCCCGTTTTTGAAATGTCATTTGATAACATCATGATGTTCTTATATTCATTACATCATCGTAAGATCTAATTATATTCAATAAAAACATGTAGAACGTTTCCTCCATTTTTAAATGTCAGCAACACAAGCTGATCTGTAGACCTACTAGTTTTCTAAAAAAATTGATGATTTTTCATATGTAAAGAAATAAATATATTGAGCACAATCACTCTATTTAGTTGATTGATAATAAATTTCCATTTTAAAACCAGTTTTGCTTTACAATTTGATGCATAATGTTAGAACATCTTACAACTGTTATCAAAGAGGGAACAATGGCATAAATCAGATATCACTGATAAATAAGACTTTGAAATTTACAGTAAGAAAAAAATTAAAACAGTTTTCAGAGGGGTTTGCACGTGTGTATATGTGTAAGCAGTCATGTGTAATATTAAATATTCCTACCTGGAATATAAAAAATGTAATACTACAAGTGGTCAATCCATAGATTTGTCATTGAAGCCTCTTCCATCTGGATATGAGCAGCCATGTAGCATGCCCAGATAATGTGTGTCTCTAATGATAATTTCTGACTTTATAATTGTTCTCTAAATTTCCATTTGGTGACAACCTTTGTGAGATAATTACACATCATCAATGTTCTAATGAACTATGAGACACTTAATGCGTGGACATGAGAGAAAGTAGCTGGGAAACATGTGTCACAGACAGTTCTGAAGAAGCTAACATACAAAAATGTAGGCTTCATTAACAGTGTTCAGAAAGACAGATGAGTCTCTATCCTGCCTAACCCAGTGGTTAATTTATTGACTGACTTTAACAGTGACGTCCCTTTGGAGGGTTTTTAATAGTTTCTAAGTTGCTTGCTGAGGTTTTAATAGACATTTGCCTCACTGAGCTCAATAAATATAGAGTGCAGTTTGAAATCTTGCAACCTAAAATGTAAGCAACTGACTGAATGAGGTTAGAAAGGATTTATATTTCTTCTAAATATACTTCTGAACCAAAGTTTAAGTGAACATGATTTCCAAAATATCTACCTACTTTTTTGAAAACTTTTTCCTGTTTTGTGTTAAGACCTTTGGTGCTATAAAACAGAGAGAAAAATGTATCAGGGGTAGAAAATAGAATGACTAAGCAGTTTCTTTCAGTTTGCTCTAGAATGGGTTTTGGAAAGCTGTGTAAGAATTCAAGGCTTAGATTATGACCATTCAGGTTAAGTCAAATAAGTGGCAAATAATTCATTGAGGCATCCTGTTATATCAGGACACTCTATCTTTTATGCATTGTTGCAGTTTACTTATTTGGTCATTTGTAAAGAGTGGTTTTTGGCCACATTATTTTTAAATACATAAAAAAAAAATAGTTAATGTGTATCAAATACTTCTCTGCTAGGCACAGTATGATATTTACATAAATATAAACTCACTGATACCTCAGAAGAATCCTACCAGGCAGTATAGATGCTTTACACAAAATCATATGGCTAATAAACTTCAAATTTAGATTTTAAACTGCATAATTTATTTTTAGGATGAAAACTATTAAATAGCAGATTACTCTGGAAATATCTCCTTTTCAGGAAAAGAAAGGATTTTTTTTGTTTGGTTGGTTGGTTGCTTTGTTATGTTTTTTATTAAATGCACTCCATTTTGCTTATGGTTATCTGCCCACTTTTAATAATAAAAATTGAATTTGCCAATTATAAGTGAATTTGAAGAACAATAATCCAAAGAGCCAATCTTTTCATTGACTTGCAATTTTAATATGCTTTCCTTTTTAAAATATTGATTTCTGCTGTAATATATAAAATCAAGACTTTAGCAAATAAACAATATAGGTTTCTATAATAAATATCTCTAATATTGTCAACTTTTATTACTAATTTTCAGAAATTAAATTGACTTCAGTCACTCAGTCATGTCCAATTCTTTGAGACCCCATGGACTATGGCATACCAGTCCATTCAGTGAGGGACTTCATGGTAAAAGTCATGAAGGCATCATTGTGAAGTTTTACTTTACCAATATGGAGAAAGAGAATATGAGTTATAATTGTAAAATAAACCAAAATAATGTACATCAATGAAATAATTCCTTTTGAGGTGTATAAATGGAAAGTGCTTCTATAAAACCAGACCTTTGGTGCTATAAAACAGAGAAAAATGTATCAGGGGTAGAAAATAGAATGACTAAGCAGTTTCTTTCAGTTTGCTCTAGAATGGGTTTTGGAAAGCTGTGTAAGAATTCAAGGCTTAGATTATGACCATTCAGGTTAAGTCAAATAAGTGGCAAATAATTCATTGAGGCATCCTGTTATATCAGGACACTCTATCTTTTATGCATTGTTGCAGTTTACTTATTTGGTCATTTGTAAAGAGTGGTTTTTGGCCACATTATTTTTAAATACATAAAAAAAAAATAGTTAATGTGTATCAAATACTTCTCTGCTAGGCACAGTATGATATTTACATAAATATAAACTCACTGATACCTCAGAAGAATCCTACCAGGCAGTATAGATGCTTTACACAAAATCATATGGCTAATAAACTTCAAATTTAGATTTTAAACTGCATAATTTATTTTTAGGATGAAAACTATTAAATAGCAGATTACTCTGGAAATATCTCCTTTTCAGGAAAAGAAAGGATTTTTTTTGTTTGGTTGGTTGGTTGCTTTGTTATGTTTTTTATTAAATGCACTCCATTTTGCTTATGGTTATCTGCCCACTTTTAATAATAAAAATTGAATTTGCCAATTATAAGTGAATTTGAAGAACAATAATCCAAAGAGCCAATCTTTTCATTGACTTGCAATTTTAATATGCTTTCCTTTTTAAAATATTGATTTCTGCTGTAATATATAAAATCAAGACTTTAGCAAATAAACAATATAGGTTTCTATAATAAATATCTCTAATATTGTCAACTTTTATTACTAATTTTCAGAAATTAAATTGACTTCAGTCACTCAGTCATGTCCAATTCTTTGAGACCCCATGGACTATGGCATACCAGTCCATTCAGTGAGGGACTTCATGGTAAAAGTCATGAAGGCATCATTGTGAAGTTTTACTTTACCAATATGGAGAAAGAGAATATGAGTTATAATTGTAAAATAAACCAAAAATAATGTACATCAATGAAATAATTCCTTTTGAGGTGATTGGACTACTATTTGCAGAAAACAGAAAAAAAAGAAAAAAGGGACTACCCTAAACTGTTTTGTTATAATCAGTGTTCTTTAGACTGATAGTTATAAATTAGGTCTATATTTAAATAGCAGTAGCTATCTAATATGATAATTATAAAGATTATCATTTTATATGTATATTTAGATAAATATCAAGCATAAACATTGGAAATTCATGCAAAATGTTTTCCAGTTTAAGACTTCAGAAGGTTGTGCTTTGGCCTATATCCTGGAACTTCAGGTTATTCATACACTGACTATATGATCTACTATTTTATCAGAAAATACTTTGGCTGTCTTTTTGGTGCTAATATGCACGATTATATTGGATATTTTTTGGACATTTTCTTGGAAAGTTCTTTATCATAGAGTGGCATGATTAAGAACTCACATAGAAAAAGAGATTTTGCAGCCCATTTCTTCAGAGGTTTCTTTAAAGTCCTATGTATCTATTGGTCAAGCTACCTAATCTGATAGAACTGTTGGGAAGAATCAGTGACTTAACCTGTCTACACCTGCTGTCCCAGTTCCTGGAACACTCTGGACACTCAGTGGTGGTTTGGTAGCCTAATTGCTAAGCCATAGGTGAATCTTTGCAATCCCACAGACTTCAGTCTGCCTAGCTCCTCTGTCCATAGGATTCTCCAGACAAGAATACTGGAGGGGGTTGCCCTTTCTTTCTCCAGGAATCTTCCCCATCCAGGGACTGAACCTGGGCCTCCTGCAGTGCAGTCAAATTCTTTACCAACTAAGACACCAGGGAAGTGATTGTTAGGCTGTCTCCTCTTCAAGCCTATTTAAGTAATATTTCTTACAAATAAATATTATCACTATTTATGACATATGTAGCTTAAAGATAAAAAAAAAATTCCGTTCCTCTCAAACTAAATGAGAAACACACATGTCCAGTATTCTGAGTTTTTCTCTGGAAATATGTCTAAAAGTATCAGAATGTGGTGGTTATGTCTGAATTCTCAGGTCCTGGAAGCACAGACAGAATCTCCTTACTCTATTTCTTTAGAGATAGGATGTGGGAAGAAGACAGGTATTTAATCTTTCTCATTTTTGTTAAATATTTTCATGTATATTGCCATATGTATTCTTTGTAGCAACCCTAAAGCTAGTCATTATCCCCTTCCCCCAATTGTAATAGAGATGAAACAGGAAGAAAGGGAAGTTCAAAGAGACGAGATAACATACTCAAAATCACACAACTGAAAACAGCACCACAGCATTTTCTCTATATTGCAACCTTTAAAACAATGTTTGGCATGTAGAAGTTACTCATAAGATGGTTATGAAACTAAACGGGACATATAATGAAAAAGCATTAGATATAATTATATAAATATATATCCAGATTTACAAAAAGTCTATCTTGTCACTGTTTGTGAACATGTAGTCATGGTATATTGAGTGCATATACATTTACGAAGTTCTTAAAAACAGTGAAGAAATACAATCATGTTTCCAATACAGTTCATAAAATTAGCCTTTCAACGTAAACTCCATCTCAGTTTTCAGAGCCAACAAGTCATGGCAACATTAGCAAAATTATCCTTGGGCAGTACTTAGAAGGTGTTTGAAGTTTGCTATGCTATTGAAACCATGTATTTCTGAGTTCTTATCCTCAGATCCTTTCCTTCTCTGCCATGTGGTGATATCACAGAGTCTCCACACTATACAAGACTTGCATAATTTGTCACTTTCTTCTAAATGCTAATATGCATCCACCCACTGCTGACACACATCCTCTATATATCTTTCTCATTATCTATCTTGCATTGTCTACTGTGCTCCTGTGCTTAATGCCCACACCGTGCTTTATGATAAGCTGTATAATTTTAACAAAGAAGATGCATAGGACAAAGTCTGTTGCTCTCTAGTAGAGAATTTTCTGTGTACTCTCTCATACTTAACCCCATGGATTAAAGTATTTTACATAGTAATAACAACCATCACAAATTCATAGTGTTGAGAATTGTATGAGTTCATTTCGTCCAAACAGGAGTGGAGGATTTCATCTCAACCTTGGCCTCCAAGGATAAGTCTCTTGAAAGTTATAGCTGCAGCATGCACTTGTGACCACATTCACCGATAATAGGAAAACACTCATTCTTCCTTACCAAATGGTACATATAATCAGGTTGCCAAAGGAGAACAATTATCTTTCATACTAATTGGCAACTTGTGTTTAACCTTTAATTAGCTGTGAATTTATAATGGCTCTACACGGCCTTTTTCTTTTCTCATAGAAGGTCATAGAGGCACTCTTGGTTCTCTTTCTCTGCTCTCACTTTCAGCCTCCCAAGATATGATAATAACAGTTTAAATGGAAAATAGAGGATCTGCAGCTTGAGGTTGTTGTCCTTGTGCGTGCTCTGAGCTGCCACATGCATGACAAACTTAAGTTGTTGAAAAGCAGGAATCCCTTGTTGCTTCTGGCTTCAAAGGGAAATTCAAATAGATTTTTCTTTTTCTTTCTCTTTTTTCCATTTGTTTCTCTTGGCACAGTTTGATGCAATCAGTTTTCTTTCTTTTTTTTTTTTTTTTCTACTTGAAAGGTGTAGGACTGATTAGCATAGAGACTGTCTTCTTTGAGGGTCATTCTGTTCTTCTTTTGGCAAAGATTACTCTGGTTGAAAGAAGCAGGACAGCGTTTCCTCCTTGTGTGATGAGCACTTCAAATATTGTGTAGGGTTTGCTACTTTCTTTGGGGGTGAATAATTTATCTTTTGATGTCCTATAAAAAAGGAACTTAGTATTGATGAGTGCACTACTTTTTCCTTGTTAAAATGTTTATGAGTAGAAATATACTTTGGCTTTTATAGAAAAAAGCCACCAAAGAATCCTCAAAGGAGGGAAATAGTCTTCAGCCTGCTTGCTGTGGTGACCCTCCAAGATATTATTGCCATTGTAGGATTGAAGACTGTTGTTTTGTTTTGTTTTTGTTTTTTTTGTGGACTGACTTTTTCTGCTGTCTGGTTAAACCAGTGTGTGATTAAATAATTGAATGTTATAAAAAGTAGAAAGAATTAGAAAACATAAAATCTTAAAAAATCCTAAATCAAATAAAAATAATAAGTATAAATGGCTGAATGACTATTTCCCTGGAGAATGTTAGGTCTATTCCCAGAATAAAATGAAAGTATTGTTATTTACAAAGACAAGCCATCCTTCTAGTGGAATTTGAACGTAAATGGTCCTAAAATAGCCCTACAATTCTGATCTTCCCTTATTTTCCTCTTATGGTCCATCCTTTTAGTTCCAACTGACTTCTGCTACACATAGGTTACCTCTGCTCCTCTAAAGTTATTTTCTCTGAGTTGTGGTAACATAGAAAGATCTCTATGGCAAGATCTGATGCCCTCCTATATCTCCAGCCTTATCACTTAAGAACTTACTAGCCAGATATCTCATTACCAGTGCCTGAATCTCTTTGATGTGGGATTGTTTTTTTCTTGCTGGTAGAGGGTGCTTTGTCATCAGCATGTCCAGCCCAAAATTGCAGAACATTTACATAACAGCCTCCTAGGAGCATCCCTCAATCAATGACATGTGGAGATTTGAGATTTAAGTACCCTAGAAACTTGCAATTGGGTAGGGGCATTCTTCAGTCTGAGTTTTACAGTGACTCCCATATTATTCCCAGCAAAAGGGCAATTCTTTGCTCATTGATATATCTGCCTTGGTTGTCTTCTTCTTATTATTTTACCTCTTCATTCAACTAGCTGTAGTTTTTTCACCTCTCAGATAAACCACTGAATTGGAATCTTTTTTTAGGGCATGCTCTTATGGAAATCCAAACTAAGTTATTTTCCTACTCATCTTCATTATAATTTCTCTATTAGGGTTGAGGGACAAAATTATAGAATATTTATAGAACACTTAAAACTATGGGCTTATAAAACACTAAAAAATGCTTAAAACTTAGGGCTTCCAGATGATGGCACTGGTAGAAAAAATCCACCTGCCAATATAGGACCTGCCTGTATAAGAGATACAGGTTCAATTCCTGGGTCAGGAAAATCTTCAGAGTAGGAAGTAGTAACCTGATCCAGTGTCCTTACCTGGGAAATTCCAGGGACAGAAGTGCATGATGGGCTATAGTCCATGGGGTCACAAAGAATCCAACATGACTGAGCAACTGAGCTGAGTTGAGCCGAGTGTGTATCTGTGATGACTGAGCTAAGACTATGGGGTACAGTTGCTTTGAATACAAACTTAGAACTGCGTAACGCTGCACAAGCTACTTATGCTTTCTCAATCTCGGTTCCTCTTCTGTAAAATGACTATCACATGGTCAAATCTCTCATTTAACAAGAGTTTGTGAGAATTAAATGAGATAATGTATAAATGCCTAGAATATTGTGAAAGTCAAAAAACAGTAAGCTGGTAAAGTTTGTAACCTGATGAGCAAGGAAGTTTTACAGCAGACTACATGCCCTTTGCCTCATCACCCCCATACATAGTAAGCACCTCATAGAAGGATGAGGACATCTGCTTATTCTTCCCCTGCTCCCATAAAAAGGATACAAGATGCACCTATGGGAGAAAATTTTTTGATACCGTCAGCTAGTGCAACTTTTATGGGAATCCACTTTCTTATTCCTTTTGTGCCCATATGGACAGATTGTTAGCAAATGCAGAGGTGGTGAGTTATTCTCATTTTAAAATCTGTGTTGTAGGTTTCCAGGATACTGTAGCATATTTGGGGGCTTCCCTGGTAGTGCAGTGGTGAGGAATTTGTCTGCTATTGCAGGAGACACAGGAGATGCGGGCTCGGTGCCAGGGTTGAGAAGATCCCCTAGAGTAGGAAATGATAACTGCTCCAGTATTCTGGGGCCATTTCCTCTTCTTATTATTTTACCTCTTCATTCAACTAGCTGTAGTTTTTTCACCTCTCAGATAAACCACTGAATTGGAATCTTTTTTTAGGGCATGCTCTTATGGAAATCCAAACTAAGTTATTTTCCTACTCATCTTCATTATAATTTCTCTATTAGGGTTGAGGGACAAAATTATAGAATATTTATAGAACACTTAAAACTATGGGCTTATAAAACACTAAAAAATGCTTAAAACTTAGGGCTTCCAGATGATGGCACTGGTAGAAAAAATCCACCTGCCAATATAGGACCTGCCTGTATAAGAGATACAGGTTCAATTCCTGGGTCAGGAAAATCTTCAGAGTAGGAAGTAGTAACCTGATCCAGTGTCCTTACCTGGGAAATTCCAGGGACAGAAGTGCATGATGGGCTATAGTCCATGGGGTCACAAAGAATCCAACATGACTGAGCAACTGAGCTGAGTTGAGCCGAGTGTGTATCTGTGATGACTGAGCTAAGACTATGGGGTACAGTTGCTTTGAATACAAACTTAGAACTGCGTAACGCTGCACAAGCTACTTATGCTTTCTCAATCTCGGTTCCTCTTCTGTAAAATGACTATCACATGGTCAAATCTCTCATTTAACAAGAGTTTGTGAGAATTAAATGAGATAATGTATAAATGCCTAGAATATTGTGAAAGTCAAAAAACAGTAAGCTGGTAAAGTTTGTAACCTGATGAGCAAGGAAGTTTTACAGCAGACTACATGCCCTTTGCCTCATCACCCCCATACATAGTAAGCACCTCATAGAAGGATGAGGACATCTGCTTATTCTTCCCCTGCTCCCATAAAAAGGATACAAGATGCACCTATGGGAGAAAATTTTTTGATACCGTCAGCTAGTGCAACTTTTATGGGAATCCACTTTCTTATTCCTTTTGTGCCCATATGGACAGATTGTTAGCAAATGCAGAGGTGGTGAGTTATTCTCATTTTAAAATCTGTGTTGTAGGTTTCCAGGATACTGTAGCATATTTGGGGGCTTCCCTGGTAGTGCAGTGGTGAGGAATTTGTCTGCTATTGCAGGAGACACAGGAGATGCGGGCTCGGTGCCAGGGTTGAGAAGATCCCCTAGAGTAGGAAATGATAACTGCTCCAGTATTCTTGCCTGGGTAAGCCCATTTGACAGAGGAGCCTGGTGGGCTAATCCCACGGTAGAGTCCATGGGCTTGCAGAGTTGACAGATTCCAGTTCAAGATAAGAAACTAGAGGCTGCTGAGCTCACTTCTTGTGCACACACCAAATCTACACCTACACATAGAACAATTTCCTCTCAAAGTTATCCTGAAACTAGCTGAGTGATTCTTACACATCTGGAAAAGAAAAACTTATCAAAACAGGCAGGTGAGGTAGAGATACAATCTCACCACAAACCCCAGCCCACTCTGGCACAGTGACATAAGATCAGAAGTAAATCCTAGCTTCTCCCCAAGGAATAAAGAGTTTGGACTTAATATCTAGTGCCTGAACTTTTAAAATTTCTATCTGAAAAAAATCCCCCAGCGTTTGTGTCCATGAGCCCCTCTCAAGACAAAGAAACAATTCTTAATAGGCTAAAGAGGACTCACTGAGACTATGTGACTATTCTCAAGGTCTCAGTGCAAAAGGAGCAGAAGGAGGATAGGAAATACCTATCCTCTAGTCTTTTTCAGAAGGAGTTCTATTTAGGAATCTTGAAAGCTTCAGCCTGAGACTTCCCTTGTGGCCCAGTGGCTAAGACTCTGTGCTCCCAATGCAGGTGGCTGAGGTTTAATCCCTGGTTAGGGAACTAGATTCCGCACCTAAAGATCCTGCATGCAGCAACTTGAGACCTGTCACAGCCTAATAAATAAAAATAAATAAATAAATAAATAAATAAATAAATATGTATTTAAAGCTGCAGCCTGAGAGTTGAGCTGCTAGTTTAACAAAAAAGCAAGGAACTAATCACAAGCCTGACCAGATATGGGGGAGACAGTGGGTAGCATCACTGCACTATCTCTCTGCTGTGCTCCCACTCACTGGTATTGTTGTAGCCAATTTCCAGGAAACAAACTCACACAGAGTGACAGAGCTGATAGTGGAGGGCAGAAATTTATTATGCCAACGGGCACATTAGCAGTCTCCTCTTAGCCAAAGACCCCGACGGAATTTTTGTGACAACCATTTATACCCAAAGTGTACGTGCCCAGACCTACCTCCCCAAATCCCCCAAAGTTTTCCCATAAACATTGTCATGAAGAATGTGATTAAAGAAAATCACAGGCTACATTCCAACATGAACCCTGGTTTCAGTCAGCACAGACTGATTAAGTATCTTTACAATTAATGATCAATCTTTAAGTGACAGTATGTTTCTTTAGCCTTGGGAGGCTTAGATATGGAGTTAACCTCTGGCTTAGATGCCAGGCCTGATTCTTCATCATACACAGGTCTAGTGGGCTGTTAGTTCTTTATCGCCGGGGCTATGGCTTCTGTTCCTAAGGTTACCTAGTATTAAACATAGCTCAAAGTTCACCAGGGTCACAGGGAAAGTTCTCTTACAAGATGAACTTGTAAATTCTCTCAAATCTCTTAGGAAAAGGACTTTGCTCTTTTCCTCCTTCAATATCTCGCTGAAAGAAGCCTATCTGCACATCAGGCACTCCAGCTTGTGTACCTACCACCCAGAGGGGCTGGCATTCATAGGTTCACCAGGATTTTACTAAACAAAGGTTTTTAATAGTCTGTTCCCCCAGAGCACAACACAGAGGAAGCAGAGAGAAACACTTACCTTCTAGTCTTTCTCAGAAAGAGGATGAGTGGTGTCTTTTAAAAACTGCAGGATGACTGTCAGACTTCTAATTTAACACACATTTAGGGTTTGACTCCATTCTCTCTGGAGACCAGGGATGTCAGTAAGCACAGTCTCCAAGTTCTCTCACTGGCTCACTCGAAGTCACTGTTTCCTCCCTGGAAGGAAGTTGCACAAATGTATGGCACCCTGGGCTGGCTATTGTGGCTGCCCCTTAGTCTACACACCATTTGATCACCTGGCTTAGGTAGCTGGGGGAGGAGGGGCTCATATTTAGGAGTCCCAGGGGATTATAGTAAACAAAGAAGCAATTCTTAACCAAAGATCCCTGTAGGGCTCAGCTGACAGAAACACCAATTTCCTTCACCATTTCCCTGAAAGAAGCATATTTGCATACTTGAATACCTCCTGCCTGAGGGTCTGACTTCTAAACATGCTGAATCTAGTTACTAGCTGAGAGCCTACCTTTTGGGAAACTAACAGGTCTTGGTATACCCTAAGCTGCTGGGAACCACAAGGGAGCCAGCTTGAACAGTCACAGAGAAACGACGAAGAACTAGGCCAGGCTACACAGTCATATTCACTTTTTAAAATTTATTTTAATTGGAAGATAATTACTTTACAATATTGTGGTGGTTTTTGCCATGCGTCAGTATGAATCGGTGGTAGTATACATGTATCTCCTGTATCCTGAAACCCCCTCCTACCTCCCTCCCAAGAGGGACAACCCTGTCCCTCTAGGTTGTCACAGAACACTGGATTTAGGTGCCCTGATTCATACATCAAACTCATACTGGTTATCAGTTTTACATACAATAATGCATCTGTTTCAATGCTATTTTCTCAAAAGGCCAAAAGGGCTTTCAAAGTGGCACTAGTGGTAAAGAACCTGCCTGCCAATGTAGAAGAAATAAGAGATGTGAGTTCAGTCCCTGAACCAGAACATCCACTGAAGGATGGCATGGCAGTCCACTCCAGTATTTTTGCCTGGAAAATCCCAAGGACAGAGGAGCCTGGCAGGCTACAATCCAAAGGATTGCAAAGAGTCAGGCATGACTGAAACGATTGAACAGGCACACACTCTTTAAAGGTTAGGAAAGGTAGCTATTTCATCTAATGCACAGATAACTTTAACAAAAAACAGGAATATCACTTACCTTCTAGTCTTTCTCAAAAGGTGTTCTTTTAAAAACTGCAGGATGACTGTCAGACTTCTAATTTAACACACATTTAGGGTTTGACTCCATTCTCTCTGGAGACCAGGGATGTCAGTAAGCACAGTCTCCAAGTTCTCTCACTGGCTCACTGAAGTCACTGTTTCCTCCCTGGAAGGAAGTTGCACAAATGTATGGCACCCTGGGCTGGCTATTGTGGCTGCCCCTTAGTCTACACACCATTTGATCACCTGGCTTAGGTAGCTGGGGGAGGAGGGGCTCATATTTAGGAGTCCCAGGGGATTATAGTAAACAAAGAAGCAATTCTTAACCAAAGATCCCTGTAGGGCTCAGCTGACAGAAACACCAATTTCCTTCACCATTTCCCTGAAAGAAGCATATTTGCATACTTGAATACCTCCTGCCTGAGGGTCTGACTTCTAAACATGCTGAATCTAGTTACTAGCTGAGAGCCTACCTTTTGGGAAACTAACAGGTCTTGGTATACCCTAAGCTGCTGGGAACCACAAGGGAGCCAGCTTGAACAGTCACAGAGAAACGACGAAGAACTAGGCCAGGCTACACAGTCATATTCACTTTTTAAAATTTATTTTAATTGGAAGATAATTACTTTACAATATTGTGGTGGTTTTTGCCATGCGTCAGTATGAATCGGTGGTAGTATACATGTATCTCCTGTATCCTGAAACCCCCTCCTACCTCCCTCCCAAGAGGGACAACCCTGTCCCTCTAGGTTGTCACAGAACACTGGATTTAGGTGCCCTGATTCATACATCAAACTCATACTGGTTATCAGTTTTACATACAATAATGCATCTGTTTCAATGCTATTTTCTCAAAAGGCCAAAAGGGCTTTCAAAGTGGCACTAGTGGTAAAGAACCTGCCTGCCAATGTAGAAGAAATAAGAGATGTGAGTTCAGTCCCTGAACCAGAACATCCACTGAAGGATGGCATGGCAGTCCACTCCAGTATTTTTGCCTGGAAAATCCCAAGGACAGAGGAGCCTGGCAGGCTACAATCCAAAGGATTGCAAAGAGTCAGGCATGACTGAAACGATTGAACAGGCACACACTCTTTAAAGGTTAGGAAAGGTAGCTATTTCATCTAATGCACAGATACTAACACCAGGATTATGAATAAATCAAAGTCAAGGATAATGAAGAAATAGAGGAATATGTCCCAAATGAAAAGAACATATAAAACCCTAGGAAATACCTTAATGAAAGGAGATAAATAATTTTCCTTATAAAGAATTCAAATTATTAGTATTACATCCTCAGTAAAGTTAGGAAAATAATGCGTGAACAAATTGAGGTTTTCGAAAAGAAACAGAGCACAAGCCATGGAATTCTGCAGGCAGGATTAATGGAGTGGGTAGCCTATCCCTTCTCCAGGGAATCTTCCCAACCCAGGGATCAAACCTGGCTTTGCAGGTGGATTTTTTTTACCAGTTGAGCTATCAAGGAAGCCCATAGTAAAAGGTACTAAACAGAAACAGTGAAACTAAAGAATCCAATAGCTAAACTGAAAATTCAGTAAAGGGCATGAACAGAAGACTAGATGAAGTGAGGGAGGAAAGGATCAACATCTTCAAAGAAAGGGTGGTGGAACTCCCAATAAGAGACACAAAAAGAAAAACAAAGAATGAAAAACAGTTAAGATAGCCAAAAGGACTTATGAAATTGACTGGTATTCACATTATAGGAATCCAGAAGAAGAAAAGAACAATAGTCAGAAAGTATGTCTGAAAAGATAATAGCTAAGAAATTCCCTAACCTAGGGGAAGAAATAGAAATCCAGAGCCAAGAATTCCAGAGAGTTCCAAATAAGATAACATCAAAGTGCCTCACACTATTATTATAATTAAATTATCACACATTAAAGACAAAATCTTAAAAGGAGCAAGAAAGCAAGCTGTATGTTCAGAAGAACTGCCATAAGAATAAGAGTGTATTTTTCGATGGAAATTTTGCAGACCAGAGTGAAATAGCATAATAGATTCAAAGGGGTGAAAGAGAAAAGAAAGAAAGAAAGAAGAGATGAACAGTTTCACAGTCCAGCAAAAACAAGTAGTTTATCACCATTGGACCAGCTTTAAAAAATGTTAAAGGGACTTCTTTAAACTGAGATGAAAGAGCACTAATCAACAGCAGAAAAATATATGAAAGTATAAATTCCCGTTAAAGGTAAATATATAGTTACATTCAGAACATTTAAGTGTTACAATGATTGTGGGTTAGTCATCTGTAAATCTAGGAGTAAAGTTAAAAAGCAAAGTGGTAAAAATACTTATAAATAAAATAGTTTGTTAGTGATGTGCAATGTAATACAAATAGGCTTTAAGACAAAGAGACAGGGAGGGGAGACAAGATGGCGGAGGAATGAGGGGAAGATTTCACCAGCTCCCCAACAGAATCACCAGAACAAATCAAGAAATGAAACACCACCAACAAACCAGCCACTAGACGACAGAAGAATTTCATAGGTCCCTGAGAGTAGAAGAGTGAACAGCCAGAATTTTCCCGGAGTTAGGGTTCTAAGAATCCACTATCCTAACCCCCACGCTGAACTGCACCGACGGAGAGCGCGCCAGCAAGTGCCCTAAAAGGGGGGCCTAAGCAGAGCCTTGGGGGAGAGAAGGCAGCACTCAGCGTGAAAACTCCAAGAATCCGCCTGGACGCCAGCAGAAATTAAGACACTGCGAAGATAGGATACCGGAGCAGGGTTGAGCAGAACACGCTTGCTGCCTAGCGACCTGAGACTGGATGGAATGCGGGGTGTGCTAAGCGCCCAGTGTGAAATTCACGCCGATTGGCCGGGCGAAAATCGCGACTTTCCGCCTGGCACCGGGTGAGTTCAAACACTCCTAGTGCCCCCTGACTGAAGGGGACCGGGCCGAGCCAAACGGGGAAGCTTGTGCCTGCCTTTGGGACGTGGAGGCGTAACCGGCAGTGCGCGAGCGCCAGTGACGGAGGAGCCCGTGCACTCCCATAGCTTCACCCCCATAGCTACACCCGCAGCGGAGGAAGTCGGGAGAAGGGCAGGTATCAGAGGCTACCGACAGGTGCGCGGCAGAGCCAGGACGCCCCCGCCCAACACGGGATTAGGCATGCACCGCAGCCCCCTGCCCGACGGACTGGGGTCAGCCCGCGGTCCGGCCAGCACCTGAGCTTGCAGACGGGTGTCATAAGGGAAAGGGTACATCATCAAGACAGCACCATTGAGAGCAGAATGGCTTCCACCAGACAGATGAGAGGATAAAAACGAGGGACAGTATTTAGCTTTTTTGCTTATCTGTTGCGGACGGTTCTGTTTATTCGTTTGATCGGTCAGGTTTTTTTTTTTCTTTTTTTTTTTTCTTTTTTCTCTTTTGTCTTTTCTTATTAACTTTCTCTTTCCTTTTTTAATTTTTTAAATTTCTTTTTTGTTTGTTTTTGATTTTTAATTATTAATTTAAAAAAATTAATTCTTGAACTTCTAATTTTCTTTCCTCTTTCCCACTCCTTCCTCCCTTTATGTTCTAAATCTAAAACTTTCTCCTATCTACCACTACCCCGAAGATAAATATTTCCTACCTTCCTGTCTCCACTATTCTCTTCCAGCTGCACTAAATGATACAACACACTAATCTTGGCTACATAACCCTATAAAATCCTTCCAAGTCAAATCTATTCTTTCTCATTACCTAAGCGCCAGCAAGTGCCCTAAAGGGCCTAAGCAGAGCCTTGGGGAGAGAAGGCAGCACTCAGCGTGAAAACTCCAAGAATCCGCCTGGACGCCAGCAGAAATTAAGACACTGCGAAGATAGGATACCGGAGCAGGGTTGAGCAGAACACGCTTGCTGCCTAGCGACCTGAGACTGGATGGAATGCGGGGTGTGCTAAGCGCCCAGTGTGAAATTCACGCCGATTGGCCGGGCGAAAATCGCGACTTTCCGCCTGGCACCGGGTGAGTTCAAACACTCCTAGTGCCCCCTGACTGAAGGGGACCGGGCCGAGCCAAACGGGGAAGCTTGTGCCTGCCTTTGGGACGTGGAGGCGTAACCGGCAGTGCGCGAGCGCCAGTGACGGAGGAGCCCGTGCACTCCCATAGCTTCACCCCCATAGCTACACCCGCAGCGGAGGAAGTCGGGAGAAGGGCAGGTATCAGAGGCTACCGACAGGTGCGCGGCAGAGCCAGGACGCCCCCGCCCAACACGGGATTAGGCATGCACCGCAGCCCCCTGCCCGACGGACTGGGGTCAGCCCGCGGTCCGGCCAGCACCTGAGCTTGCAGACGGGTGTCATAAGGGAAAGGCTACATCATCAAGACAGCACCATTGAGAGCAGAATGGCTTCCACCAGACAGATGAGAGGATAAAAACGAGGGACAGTATTTAGCTTTTTTGCTTATCTGTTGCGGACGGTTCTGTTTATTCGTTTGATCGGTCAGGTTTTTTTTTTTCTTTTTTTTTTTTCTTTTTTCTCTTTTGTCTTTTCTTATTAACTTTCTCTTTCCTTTTTTAATTTTTTAAATTTCTTTTTTGTTTGTTTTTGATTTTTAATTATTAATTTAAAAAAATTAATTCTTGAACTTCTAATTTTCTTTCCTCTTTCCCACTCCTTCCTCCCTTTATGTTCTAAATCTAAAACTTTCTCCTATCTACCACTACCCCGAAGATAAATATTTCCTACCTTCCTGTCTCCACTATTCTCTTCCAGCTGCACTAAATGATACAACACACTAATCTTGGCTACATAACCCTATAAAATCCTTCCAAGTCAAATCTATTCTTTCTCATTACGCATACATTCTCCACCTCCTCACCCCCAACACATGTCTTAGTTAAAAATTGCTTTCAGTGACATAGTCCAAGCCAGGACCTTACCCAAGATCTATTTTTCCAGGCACTATTTTAATTAATTCAGAGCTTAACGGGCAAGTACCATCTTGATTGCGTCATTTCCCAGAAAAATTTCCTATGCTTTGCCACTGTAAGACTGGTTAGATGTGGTTATTGCTGTGTATGTATGTATATCTTATGACTATGCTAGAAAACATCTGCATGCTTTTATGACTGTCACCCATTAGGGACACACCTCTTGATCCTCAGATGCTAGTATTTGAACTAATATCACGGAACACCATAGCAAACCAGACATAGAGCCTACACCGCCTGACCAGTCATCAAACCAAGGATCCTCGGAGTAGAAGCCCTGATTGCAAGACCCCACACTATCAAAGAACATACAACACTAGAGATTGTTCACCTGTAAACAAGACCTAACACCACCCAAGACACAAACCATTGAACCCTTCTAGAAGGACAGAAACCCAAAGGAAGGGAGAATTCAACCAAGAACCCTGGTGGGGAAAAGAACTCCGTACACACAGACACCCATAAAGAAACAAAAACTAACCTAATAATGAAAAGACAGAGAAATACTTCACAGATGAAGGACCAAGCTAGAGAATCACAGCCTCAAATGACAGAGAAGGAGATAGACAAATTATCTGAAAGAGAATTCAGAAAAACTATACTAATGAGGATGCAAAACACCGAAAACAGTATATTAGAGGAAATTAGTGCATTGAGAAAAGACATGCAGGAAATGAAAAATAAGCAAATAGAGACCACCAACTCCATTGCTGAACTCAAAAATACTATAGAAGGCCTCAACAGTAGAGTATCAGAGTCAGAAGAACGGATAAGCGAGCTGGAAGACAGAATGGTGGAAATAAATGGTAAGGAACAGAACAAAGCTGAAAGAATTAAAAGAACTGAGTATAGCCTCAGAGACCTATGGGACAATATCAAATGCACGAACATTAGAATTATAGGAGTTCCAGAGGAAGAAGAGGAGAAGAAAGACTACGAACAAATACTTGGAAGAGGTTATATTCCAGTGATTGCTTTACATAACCCTATAAAATCCTTCCAAGTCAAATCTATTCTTTCTCATTACGATACACTCTCCACCTCCTCACACCCAACACATGTCTTAGTTAAAAATTGCTTTCAGTGACATAGTCCAAGCCAGGACCTTACCCAAGATCTATTTTTCCAGGCACTATTTTAATTAATTCAGAGCTTAACGGGCAAGTACCATCTTGATTGCGTCATTTCCCAGAAAAATTTCCTATGCTTTGCCACTGTAAGACTGGTTAGATGTGGTTATTGCTGTGTATGTATGTATATCTTATGACTATGCTAGAAAACATCTGCATGCTTTTATGACTGTCACCCATTAGGGACACACCTCTTGATCCTCAGATGCTAGTATTTGAACTAATATCACGGAACACCATAGCAAACCAGACATAGAGCCTACACCGCCTGACCAGTCATCAAACCAAGGATCCTCGGAGTAGAAGCCCTGATTGCAAGACCCCACACTATCAAAGAACATACAACACTAGAGATTGTTCACCTGTAAACAAGACCTAACACCACCCAAGACACAAACCATTGAACCCTTCTAGAAGGACAGAAACCCAAAGGAAGGGAGAATTCAACCAAGAACCCTGGTGGGGAAAAGAACTCCGTACACACAGACACCCATAAAGAAACAAAAACTAACCTAATAATGAAAAGACAGAGAAATACTTCACAGATGAAGGACCAAGCTAGAGAATCACAGCCTCAAATGACAGAGAAGGAGATAGACAAATTATCTGAAAGAGAATTCAGAAAAACTATACTAATGAGGATGCAAAACACCGAAAACAGTATATTAGAGGAAATTAGTGCATTGAGAAAAGACATGCAGGAAATGAAAAATAAGCAAATAGAGACCACCAACTCCATTGCTGAACTCAAAAATACTATAGAAGGCCTCAACAGTAGAGTATCAGAGTCAGAAGAACGGATAAGCGAGCTGGAAGACAGAATGGTGGAAATAAATGGTAAGGAACAGAACAAAGCTGAAAGAATTAAAAGAACTGAGTATAGCCTCAGAGACCTATGGGACAATATCAAATGCACGAACATTAGAATTATAGGAGTTCCAGAGGAAGAAGAGGAGAAGAAAGACTACGAAAAAATACTTGGAAGAGGTTATAGTGGAAAACTTCCCCAGCATGGGAAAGAAAATAGTCAACCAAGTCCAAGAAGCACAAAGAGGATAAACCCCAGAAGAAACACACCAAGGCACATTCTAATCAAACTGATGCAGACTAAATATAAAGACAGATTACTAAAAACAGCTAGGAGCAAACAACAAATAACATATAAAGGAATCCCCATACATCTAACTGCGGATCTCTCAACAGAAACCCTACAGGCCAGAAGAGAATGTCAGGACACATTTAAATGGCTAAAAGAGAATAACCTCCAACCAAGAATTCTCTACCCAGCAAGAATCTCATTCAGAATTGATGGAGAAGTCAAAAGCTTCTCAGACAGACAAAAACTAAAAGAATTCTGTACCACAAAACCAGCCCTACAACAAGTGTTAAAGGGCCTGATATAGCCAATAAATACAAGAGTATGAGAAGTTCTGCAAATCAAACTCCAAACTTCTAAGAAGATGACAATAGGAACATTTATATCAGTAATTACTTTGAATGTAAATGGATTAAATGCTCCAAGCAAACGACACAGGCTGGCTGAATGGATCCATATATCCATATATATGCTGTTTACAAGAGACCCACTTCAGACCTAGAGACACCCATAGACTGAAAGTGAGAGGCTGGAAAAAGATATTCCATGCAAATGGAAATCAAAAGAAAGCTGGAGTAGCAATCCTCATATCAGACAAAATAGACTGTAAAGTAAAGAAGATTCTAAGAGACAAGGCAGGTTACTACATCATGATTAAGAGATCCATCCAAGAGGAAGACATAACAGTCATGAATATCTACGCACCCAACACAGGGGCACCTCAATACATAAGATAGATACATTCAGACTTAAAGGAAGAAATCAACAATAACACAATAATCGTAGGAGACTTTAACACTCCTCTCACACCAATGGATAGATCATCTAAACAGAAAATTAATAAAGAAACAAGCCTTAAATGCCACACTAGAAAAGATGGACCTCATCGATATCTTTAGGACGTTCCACACAAAAGCAGAAGAATACACTTTCTTCTCAAGTGCTCATGGAACATACTCCAGGATAGACCACATGTTGGGCCACAAATCTAACCTCAGTCAATTCAAGAAAACTGAAATTATGTCAACCATCTTCTCGGACCACAATGCAATGAGACTAGAGATCAACTAAAGAAAAAAAAAAGAAAAAACTGCTAAAAACACAAACACATGGTGATTAAACAACACATACCTAAAAAGCCAACTGATTACTGAGGAGATCAAAGGAGAAATTTAAAAATTCCTGGAAGAAAATGACAATGAACATATGACTGTGCAAAACCTATGGGATACTGCAAAAGCAGTTCTAAGAGGGAAATTTATAGCAATAGAATCCCACCTCAAGAAACTAGGAAAATATGAAGCAGATGCCTTAACCCTCCACTTAAAACAATTGGGAAAAGAAGAAGAAAAAAAAAAAAATCCCAAAGCCAGCAGAAGAAGAGAAATTATAAAGACTAGAGCAGAAATAAATGAGAAAGAAATGAAAGAAACTATAGTATGGGTAAATAAAACAAAAAACTGGTTCTTTGAAAAGGTAAACAAAATTGACAAGCCTCTGGCCAGACTCATCAAGAGAAAGAGAGAGAAGAACCAGATCATCAAAAAGGAGAAATTACAACAGATAATGCAGAAATCCAAAGGATTCTAAGGGGCTATTATGAGCAACTCTATGGCAACAAACTGGACAACCTGGAAGAAATGGACAGTTTCTTGGGGAAGATCAATCTCCCAAGACTGAGCCAGGAAGAAACAGAAACTTTGAACAACCCAATCACAAGCTCAGAAATCGAATCTGTGATTTACCCAAAAATTTACCCAAAAATAAAAGCCCAGGGCCAGATGGCTTTACAGCCGAATTCTACCAAACATTTAAAGAAGAGCTAATGCCTGTCCTTATAAAACTCTTCCAAAAAATTGTACAGGAAGGAAAACTTCCAAACACATTCTACGAGGCCACCATCACCCTGATACCCAAACCAGGCAAAGACAACACAAAAAAGGAAAATTACAGACCAATTTCTCTGATGAACTTAGATGAGCTCCAAATCCTGACCACACTAGAAGATGGCCATCATAAGATAAAAAAATACACTTTCTTCTCAAGTGCTCATGGAACATACTCCAGGATAGACCACATGTTGGGCCACAAATCTAACCTCAGTCAATTCAAGAAAACTGAAATTATGTCAACCATCTTCTCGGACCACAATGCAATGAGACTAGAGATCAACTAAAGAAAAAAAAAAGAAAAAACTGCTAAAAACACAAACACATGGTGATTAAACAACACATACCTAAAAAGCCAACTGATTACTGAGGAGATCAAAGGAGAAATTTAAAAATTCCTGGAAGAAAATGACAATGAACATATGACTGTGCAAAACCTATGGGATACTGCAAAAGCAGTTCTAAGAGGGAAATTTATAGCAATAGAATCCCACCTCAAGAAACTAGGAAAATATGAAGCAGATGCCTTAACCCTCCACTTAAAACAATTGGGAAAAGAAGAAGAAAAAAAAAAAAATCCCAAAGCCAGCAGAAGAAGAGAAATTATAAAGACTAGAGCAGAAATAAATGAGAAAGAAATGAAAGAAACTATAGTATGGGTAAATAAAACAAAAAACTGGTTCTTTGAAAAGGTAAACAAAATTGACAAGCCTCTGGCCAGACTCATCGAGAAAAAAGAGAGAAGAACCAGATCATCAAAAAGGAGAAATTACAACAGATAATGCAGAAATCCAAAGGATTCTAAGGGGCTATTATGAGCAACTCTATGGCAACAAACTGGACAACCTGGAAGAAATGGACAGTTTCTTGGGGAAGATCAATCTCCCAAGACTGAGCCAGGAAGAAACAGAAACTTTGAACAACCCAATCACAAGCTCAGAAATCGAATCTGTGATTTACCCAAAAATTTACCCAAAAATAAAAGCCCAGGGCCAGATGGCTTTACAGCCGAATTCTACCAAACATTTAAAGAAGAGCTAATGCCTGTCCTTATAAAACTCTTCCAAAAAATTGTACAGGAAGGAAAACTTCCAAACACATTCTACGAGGCCACCATCACCCTGATACCCAAACCAGGCAAAGACAACACAAAAAAGGAAAATTACAGACCAATTTCTCTGATGAACTTAGATGCCAAGATCCTCAACAAAATCCTAGCAAACAGAATTCAACGACACATCAAAAAACTCATACATCATGATCAAGTTGGGTTCATCCCAGGCATGCAAGGATTCTTCAATATCTGCAAATCAATCAATGTGATACACCATATCAACAAATTGAGAGACAAAAATCACATGATCATCCCAATAGATGCAGAAAAAGCCTTTGACAAAGTACAACATCCATTTATGATAAAAACTCTTCAGAAGATGGGCATAGAAGGAACCTATCTCAACATAATGAAAAGCCATCTATGAGAAGCCTACAGCAAACATTATCCTCAACGGTGAAAAACTGAAAGCATTCCCTCTAAGATCAGGAACAAGACAGGGGTGTCCACTTTTACCACTCTTATTCAACATAGTCCTGGAAGTTCTAGCAACGGCAATAAGAGAAGAGAAAGAAATCAAAGGAATCCAGATTGGAAAGGAAGAAGTCAAGCTCTCTCTTTTTGCAGGCGACATGATATTATACATAGAAAATCCCAAAGACACGGTTACAAAGCTACTAGAGCTAATCAAGGAATTCAGCAAAGTTGCAGGATACAAAGTCAACACAGAGAAATCACTAGCATTCCTATACACAAACAATGAAAAATCAGAAAATGAAATCAAAGAGGCAGTCCCCTTCCCAATTGCAACCAAAAGAATCAAATATCTAGGAATAAACCTACCCAAAGAAACAAAAGAATTGTACACAGAAAATTACAAGACACTCATGAGAGACATTAAAGAAGACTTAAACAGATGGAGAGATATTCCATGTTCCTGGATTGGAAGAATCAATATTGTGAAAATGACCATACTTCCAAATATCATCTACAGATTCAATGCAATACCTATTCAACTTCCATTGACATTTTTCACAGAACTAGACCAAATAATAACACAGTTCATATGGAAACACAAAAGACCTCGAATAGCCAAAGCAATCCTGGGAATGAAAAATGGAGCTGGAGGAATCAGCCTCCCTAACTTCAAACTCTACTACAAAGCAACAGTCATCAAGACAGTATGGTACTGTCACAAAACTGGTAACAAGATAGAGAATCCAGAGATAAACCCACTCATCTATGGGTACCTTATTTTGACAATGGAGGAATCAATGTAAAAGTGCAAATTTAAAAGCAAGTTCAACGACACATCAAAAAACTCATACATCATGATCAAGTTGGGTTCATCCCAGGCATGCAAGGATTCTTCAATATCTGCAAATCAATCAATGTGATACACCATATCAACAAATTGAGAGACAAAAATCACATGATCATCCCAATAGATGCAGAAAAAGCCTTTGACAAAGTACAACATCCATTTATGATAAAAACTCTTCAGAAGATGGGCATAGAAGGAACCTATCTCAACATAATGAAAAGCCATCTATGAGAAGCCTACAGCAAACATTATCCTCAACGGTGAAAAACTGAAAGCATTCCCTCTAAGATCAGGAACAAGACAGGGGTGTCCACTTTTACCACTCTTATTCAACATAGTCCTGGAAGTTCTAGCAACGGCAATAAGAGAAGAGAAAGAAATCAAAGGAATCCAGATTGGAAAGGAAGAAGTCAAGCTCTCTCTTTTTGCAGGCGACATGATATTATACATAGAAAATCCCAAAGACACGGTTACAAAGCTACTAGAGCTAATCAAGGAATTCAGCAAAGTTGCAGGATACAAAGTCAACACAGAGAAATCACTAGCATTCCTATACACAAACAATGAAAAATCAGAAAATGAAATCAAAGAGGCAGTCCCCTTCCCAATTGCAACCAAAAGAATCAAATATCTAGGAATAAACCTACCCAAAGAAACAAAAGAATTGTACACAGAAAATTACAAGACACTCATGAGAGACATTAAAGAAGACTTAAACAGATGGAGAGATATTCCATGTTCCTGGATTGGAAGAATCAATATTGTGAAAATGACCATACTTCCAAATATCATCTACAGATTCAATGCAATACCTATTCAACTTCCATTGACATTTTTCACAGAACTAGACCAAATAATAACACAGTTCATATGGAAACACAAAAGACCTCGAATAGCCAAAGCAATCCTGGGAATGAAAAATGGAGCTGGAGGAATCAGCCTCCCTAACTTCAAACTCTACTACAAAGCAACAGTCATCAAGACAGTATGGTACTGTCACAAAAACAGAACTATAGACTGATGGAACAAGATAGAGAATCCAGAGATAAACCCACTCATCTATGGGTACCTTATTTTTGACAATGGAGGAGAAACTATAAAATGGGACAAAGACAGCCTCTTCAACAAATGGTGCTGGGAAAATTGGACAGCTACCTGCAAAAAAATGAAGTTGGAGCATTCCCTGACACCATGCACAAAGATCAACTCAAAATGGATTAAAGACCTAAATGTAAGACCAGAAACCATCAAACTCTTAGAGGAGAATATAGGCAAAACCCTCAAGGACATCAATCAAAGCAAGATCTTTTCTGACCCACCAACTAAAACAATGGAACTGAAAAGAAAAGTGAACATGTGGGACCTCATGAAACTTAAAAGCTTTTGTACAGCAAAAGAAATTACAAAAAAGCTCAACAGACAGCCCACAGAGTGGGAGAAAATCATAGCAAATGAAACAACAGACAAGGAATTAATCTCCAAAATCTACAAGCAACTCAGACAACTCAGCACAGGAAAAACGAACAATCCAATCAAAAAATGGGAAAAAGATCTAAAGAGACGCCTCTCCAAAGAGGACATACAGATAGCCCAAAAGCACATGAAATGATGCTCAACCTCCATTATCATTAGAGAAATGCAAATTAAAGCCACAATGAGATACCACCTCACACCCGTCAGAATGGCCATCATCAAAAAATCTGCAGACAATAAATGCTGGAGAGGGTGCGGAGAAAGGGAACCCTCTTGCATTGCTGGTGGGAATGTAAATTGATACAGCCACTATGGAAGACAATATGGAGATTTCTTAAAAAACTAAAAATAGAAGCATCCTACGACCCAGCAATCCCACTATTAGGCTTATATTCTGATGAAATCAAAACTGAAAGAAGCACCTGTACCCCAATGTTCATTGCAGCTCTCTATACAATAGCCAGAACATGGAAGCAACCTAGATGTCCATTGGCGAATGAATGGATCCAGAAGCTCTGGTGCATATATACAATGGAATACTACTCAGCTGTTAAAAGAAATGCAGAAGACTCAGTCCTAATGCAGTGGCTGGCTCTAGAACCTATCATAAAAAGTGAAGTAAGTCAAAAAGAGAAAGACAAATACAGTATACTAACACACATATATGGAATCTAGTAGGACGGTCTTGATAACACACGCAGGTAACTCATGGAAAAGCAGACAGAACATAGACATAGGGACATTGTGGGGAAGAAATAGGGAGGGGGAAGCATGGAGGGAGTAACATGGAAACCTATACTCTTATGTGTGGAAAAGATAGCTAGTGTCATTGTGCTAAGGGTATAGGAGTACTTACAATGGCTTGGGGCGATGGTCTGGAGGGGTGGGATAAGGGGAACTGGGGGGGTGGGGACCAGGGATATGCGTATGACTGATCTGGGAACATACATGTCTGTGAACAACAAAGCTCTGTAAAACCTTTAAAATAAAGAATTAAAAAAAAAAAAAAAGAAAGAAAATGTCACCTTAAAAAAAAAAAGAAAAAAGACAAAGAGACAAAGGGATCAATTCGTTAGACTATGTAATATTTCTAATTATGTATGCATCAAATATAGAAGCACCTAAATATATAAAACAAGTATTAACAGACATCAGGGATAAACAGATAACAACGCAGTAAGAGTAGGGGACTTCAATAGCCCACTCTCATTAACAGATCAAACATACAGACAGAAAATCAATAAGAAACATTGAACTTAAATGACCTAATAGACTGGTTGGACTTAGCAAATATTTACAGAACATTCCATCCGAGACAAGAAGAAAGCATATTCCTCTCAAGTACACATGGAAGATTCTCTATATCATATGTATTAGACCATAAAACAAGCATTAATAATTTTAGGAAGATGAATATCACATGAAACATCTTTTCTGACTATAGTGGCATGAAACTTGCAATCAGTTGCAAGAGAAAAACTAAAAAAGCACAAATATGTGAAGATTAAAACTGCATAGTTATGCACAATCGGTCAAAGAAGAAATTGAAAGAGAAATCATGCAATATTTTCAGACAAGTGACAACAGTTACAGCAAACCAAAATGTATGGGATGCTACAAAAACTGTTTTAAGAGGGAAGTTCATAGCAGTGACTAACAACAGAATATCTGAAAAAGAAATTAAGAAAACAGTTTAATTTATAATTGCATTGAAAAGAATAAACTATCTGGAAATCATTTCAATCAAAGAGGTGAAAGATATATACAGCAAAAAACTTTGTAGATCTTTAAGATGGAATGGAGAAATATAGCAGTACAAACAGAATAATATGTTCATCAGTGCTCATCAGAGGAAAAAAAAAAAGATAGGCTATTTAATAAGACAATATAAGGAATAGACTCACATGATTGTGGGCGCTGGCAAGTCCAAAATCCACAGGTCAGATTGGCAGGTTAGAAAGTCTGTCAGAAGTTGTGGCTTCAAACTTCAAATTTTATTCTCATAAGGCACCAATCATATTGGATTTAGGATCCACTCTAAGTCAACATATCCTCAATTTGATTACATTTGCAAAAATTGTATTTCAAATACACATGTTTCAGGTAGGCATGACTTTCTCAGGGTGACATTATTCAGCCAATCACAATCATTTTGTCATTGTCTGGTAATTATTTTTGATTTAAGACAAAGGAAAATATAGAATAATGAAAAGAGCAGAGAGTTTTGACTCAGAGATGCCTGGAATGAAGTTCTATTAATACCACTGTTTAGCTCTGTGACCTTTTGTTTAATCACTCTTAGAATATATTTTGTATTCTATAAAATCTGAACATAACACCTGCATTACCTGATCATCATCATATTAAATCCAATTATGTATATGAAGTACCAAGCACATAGCCAAGAACATAGCTATTTTCAGGCAATGGTAGATACAGTTATTTCTTAAAATTAGTTAGAAAAAAGATAAATTCCTATTGAAGAATATTCTGTCATGATGCATATTGACAACATTCTCAGAAATCACTGAAGCAAATTCAGGGGAAGCTTACAGAATTCTGTGTGTTTCACATGGAATGTGGCATGCTTTCCTGAAAGAAAATGAGGAGAGTCAATTTGAAGAGGTATCTAGCCACTTCTTTTTTCAAATTAATTTATTTTTTTTAATTGAAGGATAATTCCTTTACAGAATCGTGTTGGTTTCACTTAGAAATGGTGGTATATTCTACATGTGTAAGAAAGAAAGAGATGGGGTAGGGGTGAAGGAGTGGGAGATGGAGAAGATAATGATCATTTACCCAATTATGAGGGCTAATTATGTGCAAGACACAATATTGTAGATCTTAAGATGGAATGGAGAAATATAGCAGTACAAACAGAATAATATGTTCATCAGTGCTCATCAGAGGAAAAAAAAAAAGATAGGCTATTTAATAAGACAATATAAGGAATAGACTCACATGATTGTGGGCGCTGGCAAGTCCAAAATCCACAGGTCAGATTGGCAGGTTAGAAAGTCTGTCAGAAGTTGTGGCTTCAAACTTCAAATTTTATTCTCATAAGGCACCAATCATATTGGATTTAGGATCCACTCTAAGTCAACATATCCTCAATTTGATTACATTTGCAAAAATTGTATTTCAAATACACATGTTTCAGGTAGGCATGACTTTCTCAGGGTGACATTATTCAGCCAATCACAATCATTTTGTCATTGTCTGGTAATTATTTTTGATTTAAGACAAAGGAAAATATAGAATAATGAAAAGAGCAGAGAGTTTTGACTCAGAGATGCCTGGAATGAAGTTCTATTAATACCACTGTTTAGCTCTGTGACCTTTTGTTTAATCACTCTTAGAATATATTTTGTATTCTATAAAATCTGAACATAACACCTGCATTACCTGATCATCATCATATTAAATCCAATTATGTATATGAAGTACCAAGCACATAGCCAAGAACATAGCTATTTTCAGGCAATGGTAGATACAGTTATTTCTTAAAATTAGTTAGAAAAAAGATAAATTCCTATTGAAGAATATTCTGTCATGATGCATATTGACAACATTCTCAGAAATCACTGAAGCAAATTCAGGGGAAGCTTACAGAATTCTGTGTGTTTCACATGGAATGTGGCATGCTTTCCTGAAAGAAAATGAGGAGAGTCAATTTGAAGAGGTATCTAGCCACTTCTTTTTTCAAATTAATTTATTTTTTTTAATTGAAGGATAATTCCTTTACAGAATCGTGTTGGTTTCACTTAGAAATGGTGGTATATTCTACATGTGTAAGAAAGAAAGAGATGGGGTAGGGGTGAAGGAGTGGGAGATGGAGAAGATAATGATCATTTACCCAATTATGAGGGCTAATTATGTGCAAGACACAATATTGTATTATGTTTGGAATATAATATCATGACAGTATAGGGGGTGGCATTCTAAGTTGCTTCAGTCGTGTTCAATTCTTTCCAACACTATGGTCTGTAGCGTGCCAGACTCCTCTGTCCTTGGGGTTCTCCAGACATGAATACTGGAGTGGGTTGTCATGTTCTCCTCTAGTGGGTCTTGCTCACCCAGCGATTGAACCTGTACCTCCTGCAACTGCTGCATTGCAGACAGATTCTTTATCTCTGAGACACCAAGGAAGTCCATTCATGACAGCCATTTCCCTCCAGGATATGTTTTAAAGATAAAGGAAGTATAAGGAAGATTAGATAAATAAGGTTGAGGAATACCATACATTGAAAGACTTCTACAAGATAACAAGTTTTAGAAGCATGAATGAATGTAGGGGGCCATACGAGGGGCATTGGAGAAAATGTGACCCTTATGGGTTGAACAGTGTCTCACTGAAAATCATGATTGAAGTCTGTATCCACAGCATCTCAGAGTGTGACTATATTTTGAGATATAGTATTTCTAGAGATAATTAAAATAAAGATTTTGCATGAGCCCCATTCTAACTGGTATCCTTATAAGAGGAGGGAATTAGGACACAGAGGGGAAGACCTTGTGAAGACACTACATAGCTGTCTACAAGTCAAAGAGAGAAAGAAGACTTAGAAAAGACCAATTCTGCCAGCACCTTGATCTTGGGCTGTTTGGGTGCTAAGTTGTTCTTGTTCTTGGAATTCCTATTGAAGAATATTCTGTCATGATGCATATTGACAACATTCTCAGAAATCACTGAAGCAAATTCAGGGGAAGCTTACAGAATTCTGTGTGTTTCACATGGAATGTGGCATGCTTTCCTGAAAGAAAATGAGGAGAGTCAATTTGAAGAGGTATCTAGCCACTTCTTTTTTCAAATTAATTTATTTTTTAATTGAAGGATAATTCCTTTACAGAATCGTGTTGGTTTCACTTAGAAATGGTGGTATATTCTACATGTGTAAGAAAGAAAGAGATGGGGTAGGGGTGAAGGAGTGGGAGATGGAGAAGATAATGATCATTTACCCAATTATGAGGGCTAATTATGTGCAAGACACAATATTGTATTATGTTTGGAATATAATATCATGACAGTATAGGGGGTGGCATTCTAAGTTGCTTCAGTCGTGTTCAATTCTTTCCAACACTATGGTCTGTAGCGTGCCAGACTCCTCTGTCCTTGGGGTTCTCCAGACATGAATACTGGAGTGGGTTGTCATGTTCTCCTCTAGTGGGTCTTGCTCACCCAGCGATTGAACCTGTACCTCCTGCAACTGCTGCATTGCAGACAGATTCTTTATCTCTGAGACACCAAGGAAGTCCATTCATGACAGCCATTTCCCTCCAGGATATGTTTTAAAGATAAAGGAAGTATAAGGAAGATTAGATAAATAAGGTTGAGGAATACCATACATTGAAAGACTTCTACAAGATAACAAGTTTTAGAAGCATGAATGAATGTAGGGGGCCATACGAGGGGCATTGGAGAAAATGTGACCCTTATGGGTTGAACAGTGTCTCACTGAAAATCATGATTGAAGTCTGTATCCACAGCATCTCAGAGTGTGACTATATTTTGAGATATAGTATTTCTAGAGATAATTAAAATAAAGATTTTGCATGAGCCCCATTCTAACTGGTATCCTTATAAGAGGAGGGAATTAGGACACAGAGGGGAAGACCTTGTGAAGACACTACATAGCTGTCTACAAGTCAAAGAGAGAAAGAAGACTTAGAAAAGACCAATTCTGCCAGCACCTTGATCTTGGGCTGTTTGGGTGCTAAGTTGTTCAGTTGTATCTTGGTTCTTTGCCACCCCACAGATGATAACCCACCAGGACTGTAGCCCACCAGACCCTTTTGTCATGGGATTCTTTAGGTGAGAATACTGGAGTGGATAGTAATTTCCTTCTCCAGGGCATCTTCCCAACCCAGGGATTGAACTCACGTCTCCTGTACCAGCAGGTAAATTCTTTACCACTGAGCCAATGGGGAAACCTAGTCTTATGCTACTAGACTTCAAAATTATGAGGAAATAACTTTCAGTTGTTTAAACCAACTGGTCTGTTATGCTTTTGTTGAATCTCTGGCAGATGAATACAGTGACCTTCCAAGATAGATGTCTAAGGAAAGGGGGCAATTTATAAGAATTCTGAATAGAAACATTTCTCCGGGTTAATTTAAGTATTAGGGGAATATATACGACTTATCAAGGTTAGTTAAATGATGGCAATTTCCAGTGTCATCTATAAAGCTACAGAGGTACTTCTGTTTCAGACTATAATTCATAGCTTTGAATCAATTTTCTGAAAGCTAGGGATGACTAAGAAAATGTAGTAAGCCATTTTGCAATAGAAATATAAAGATAGCTCTTAAATTTTCTTGTAATTCCTTTCAAATAATTCACAGGCACTCTAGGTCTAGGCTATTTGAATCAAAATCTGGGAATGCAGGGATGCAGCCGGGGTTGGAGCCCTGTATTTTCATTAGATCCTGTGACTCTTATGTATATCCTTATGTGACTGATGAGTCTAATGCAAACTGTTAGCCAACTGAATAAAGTGAGGGCCTCAAGCCTATCTTAACCCATAGTTTAAGAGTAATAATGTTAATCATTCTCTTAGTGTACCACAAAAAGGGTAATATAATCTCAAGACTAGATAGATTTTTATTCTCCTCCACCCACATGCAAATTTTTTAATCCATAGTAATTATGTTTCTTCTTATTGCATTTTCTTATGCATTTTTCATGATGCTTCACTTTAATGTAGATTTATCTTTTGAGGACTGGTCTTATGCTACGTACTACAATTGTTGTAAGCAGTGTATTTAAAATTATAATTTTATTCATACAAATGTGTTTGGATAATACAGTTTATTAAAAATTTAAAGTTATTTATAATTTATAAAACAAATATCATTTTACAGAAAAAATAGAAAAGAAAAATATATGACCTTTCTAGTGCTCTCAAAAAAGTACATTTAAAAATCACCGAATATCTGGATGACTAACAATAAATCTTAGGGGCAGGAATTAATGTTCCTTGGCCCAACATCCAATTACATTCATGATATTAACATGTTTGGCGAATTAACAAAAAGACTCAACTTTCCCTCAAGTTATCTAACAAGCCAATTAAGAACACTTTATAAATATGCTTCTTTTCATACAAGTGACAGAGAGAACACATTAATGTATAACTATTTAGAAACAAAGCATTGAGTAAATAAAAATGTCAGAAGAGAGAATAATAAATTTTATTCAGTCCCCAAGCATTCATCAGATGTCTCCACAGTGGAGAAGATATTAGAGTAAGCACCAGGGGATGCATCAGACATGAATTTTGCACTTCAGGAACTTCTGATAGGGTAAAGGAATTAAGGAGATTTGTAAGTATGCAGTTGCACTCACATACCCGCCCCCACACAAAGCTCACACACTTTCCAATGAAGAAAGTGCCAAGTGTGCTAAAAAGGGGACCCAGGCAAAAAGAACCATTGTTTATATGCTACAAAAAATGATAGCATCAAATCTTTATGGAATCTATAGTTGAATATCCTCATTGTGAACCATTTCCATTTTACAAGAGAGAAGAGGGTCAGATCATGAAGGGATAAACAGTAATCTAAACTAAGGCAATTTGGAAATTCTTTATGAAGAAGATGGGATTTGCCTTTAGGTTAAGTGCTGTCTGGGGCTTTCCTGGTGGCTCAAATGATAAAATCTGTCTGCAGTGCAAGCCACCTGAGTTGGGAAAATTCCCAGGAGGAGGAAATGACATTGTTTCTTTTATCCAAAATAGTAATTTTTTGTTTCTTTTTCTTATTGCATTTTCTTATGCATTTTCATGATGCTTCACTTTAATGTAGATTTATCTTTTGAGGACTGGTCTTATGCTACGTACTACAATTGTTGTAAGCAGTGTATTTAAAATTATAATTTTATTCATACAAATGTGTTTGGATAATACAGTTTATTAAAAATTTAAAGTTATTTATAATTTATAAAACAAATATCATTTTACAGAAAAAATAGAAAAGAAAAATATATGACCTTTCTAGTGCTCTCAAAAAAGTACATTTAAAAATCACCGAATATCTGGATGACTAACAATAAATCTTAGGGGCAGGAATTAATGTTCCTTGGCCCAACATCCAATTACATTCATGATATTAACATGTTTGGCGAATTAACAAAAAGACTCAACTTTCCCTCAAGTTATCTAACAAGCCAATTAAGAACACTTTATAAATATGCTTCTTTTCATACAAGTGACAGAGAGAACACATTAATGTATAACTATTTAGAAACAAAGCATTGAGTAAATAAAAATGTCAGAAGAGAGAATAATAAATTTTATTCAGTCCCCAAGCATTCATCAGATGTCTCCACAGTGGAGAAGATATTAGAGTAAGCACCAGGGATGCATCAGACATGAATTTTGCACTTCAGGAACTTCTGATAGGGTAAAGGAATTAAGGAGATTTGTAAGTATGCAGTTGCACTCACATACCCGCCCCCACACAAAGCTCACACACTTTCCAATGAAGAAAGTGCCAAGTGTGCTAAAAAGGGGACCCAGGCAAAAAGAACCATTGTTTATATGCTACAAAAAATGATAGCATCAAATCTTTATGGAATCTATAGTTGAATATCCTCATTGTGAACCATTTCCATTTTACAAGAGAGAAGAGGGTCAGATCATGAAGGGATAAACAGTAATCTAAACTAAGGCAATTTGGAAATTCTTTATGAAGAAGATGGGATTTGCCTTTAGGTTAAGTGCTGTCTGGGGCTTTCCTGGTGGCTCAAATGATAAAAATCTGTCTGCAGTGCAAGCCACCTGAGTTGGGAAAATTCCCAGGAGGAGGAAATGACAACCCACTCCAGTATTCTTGCCTGAAAAATCTTATGGAAAGAGGCTACAGTCCATAGGGTCACAAACAGTCAGACATGACTGAACGACTAATGTGCTTGCACTTGAGTATTACAGCCATGTAAGTTGCACAGCATTTGAGACAAA
The DNA here is from genome assembly GCA_022376925.1 of Tragulus kanchil. NCBI lineage: Eukaryota > Metazoa > Chordata > Mammalia > Artiodactyla > Tragulidae > Tragulus > Tragulus kanchil. The sequence continues at coordinate 25,799,756 of JAIOJX010000004.1, forward strand.
CAATTTGAAACAGAGCTTTATGAGGTAAAATTAATGCAAAGTTTTCTGAGTATAGCACCTACAACAGAATTTACAAGGGCCCAGTCAAGGACTGGGATACGATTACTGAAATCTTTGAAAGTTACAGAACAGATTGAATAAAGCAGTTATAAAGAAGCAAGTTGGGTGAAAAAGCTGGTGTAGTAGTTCCATTAAGAGAATTGAGGCAGTGAGAATGGAGAAGAGTAAATAAATTTGAAGAGAATTTCTGTGTGTAATTTAGATGCAGCACAAAGGATAAAGTAAGAGTCCAAGACAACCAAAGATTTAGGAACATAAAGCTGGAAAATGTAGACAAAGGTAAAAAGTAGCAGCCACTGACCAGCTAACTACTCCACATTGGGGGCTGTGATAGCCTCATGTATCACTTGGAGAGGTTTATTTGGTCCATATTATGCAAGTGTTCAAAATCACAGCAGATAACGAAACGAAAAAGGATTCAAGCCCAAGCCTTTTCTTTTTACACCATGCTACATAATCTATGCAGTTTATGATTTAGAGATAAAAGAATCTGCAATAATTTTAACTTATTTCACTCTGAATCTATTTCCCTTTCTGTATTTTAATGCATGTTACATCAGCATTATATTTAAAAATGCATAGATTGAAGTTCAAGGGCAGTCTGAAGTTTCAGATGTTTTAAACCATCAAGTTCTTAACTGTGTCTTTACAATACAGATCATCTGGTCTGTTTTCTCTGTTCCCTACCACATGATAAATGCAAAGCAGAATGCTAACATCCTTAGGCAAGGTCTTACTTTTAAAATGTATATAGAAAGTTTTTGCTGGAGAAGCTTTTTATGAAGCCAGAAAACAGCATTGACAGAAAACATAATATACTCTACAGGACTAGTCACCTCAAGTGGAGTGCTTTATTAACCTTGCTGTTATATATTTGAATTACCATTGGCTCCTAAAAGAAGAATGGAGTGCATATTAGGGTCACAACAGTCAGACATGACTGAACGACTAATGTGCTTGCACTTGAGTATTACAGCCATGTAAGTTGCACAGCATTTGAGACAAACAATTTGAAACAGAGCTTTATGAGGTAAAATTAATGCAAAGTTTTCTGAGTATAGCACCTACAACAGAATTTACAAGGGCCCAGTCAAGGACTGGGATACGATTACTGAAATCTTTGAAAGTTACAGAACAGATTGAATAAAGCAGTTATAAAGAAGCAAGTTGGGTGAAAAAGCTGGTGTAGTAGTTCCATTAAGAGAATTGAGGCAGTGAGAATGGAGAAGAGTAAATAAATTTGAAGAGAATTTCTGTGTGTAATTTAGATGCAGCACAAAGGATAAAGTAAGAGTCCAAGACAACCAAAGATTTAGGAACATAAAGCTGGAAAATGTAGACAAAGGTAAAAGTAGCAGCCACTGACCAGCTAACTACTCCACATTGGGGGCTGTGATAGCCTCATGTATCACTTGGAGAGGTTTATTTGGTCCATATTATGCAAGTGTTCAAAATCACAGCAGATAACGAAACGAAAAAGGATTCAAGCCCAAGCCTTTTCTTTTTACACCATGCTACATAATCTATGCAGTTTATGATTTAGAGATAAAAGAATCTGCAATAATTTTAACTTATTTCACTCTGAATCTATTTCCTTTCTGTATTTTAATGCATGTTACATCAGCATTATATTTAAAAATGCATAGATTGAAGTTCAAGGGCAGTCTGAAGTTTCAGATGTTTTAAACCATCAAGTTCTTAACTGTGTCTTTACAATACAGATCATCTGGTCTGTTTTCTCTGTTCCCTACCACATGATAAATGCAAAGCAGAATGCTAACATCCTTAGGCAAGGTCTTACTTTTAAAATGTATATAGAAAGTTTTTGCTGGAGAAGCTTTTTATGAAGCCAGAAAACAGCATTGACAGAAAACATAATATACTCTACAGGACTAGTCACCTCAAGTGGAGTGCTTTATTAACCTTGCTGTTATATATTTGAATTACCATTGGCTCCTAAAAGAAGAATGGAGTGCATATACTTATTATTATATGTGGAAATAATCTGGAACACTTTCTGATTTGTTTTTTTTTTTTTTACAATTAGAGTTCTATCATAAAAGCCAGAGGCTATTAAGACGGACCTAATTGTTTTCTTTTCATTTGGTTTTTAAAAAAGGTACATAACCTAAGAATTATGTCTCAGTAATACTGTAATTGCCCATTATAAACAATAACATCAAGCAAAGTCCATCTTAGGAATTGGAATATACGGTTGGAGGTTGCATTTTCACTTAAGAGTTGATTAGTGTTACGTGAATAGAGAAAAAATACTTTTACACCACCCGTTTCTAGTGGCTTTTTCATATGATAATCTCTCTATTATTAATGATTTGCGAAGGACACAGAATTCTATGATTCTTATAAAATAAAAACAACACATTTTAATATAATATTAGGCATATTAACAACTGTAATAATATATATTTTTTTAACAAATCGCTGCACTTGACCTTGCCTTTCTTGTCATTCATCTACTTTGCACAATGGCTGAAAAAGATCTCCATCTAGAAGTTAACAAATATTTGTCATGAACATTCTACCCTGTTCCTTTCATGGTATACTTTTGCCTTTGGGTAATTGACACACAAAATGAAACAAAAAAAGAAAACCCATTTTTTATTTTGAATCCTTTCTCTCAAATACAGTTTTAAGAAACTAGTATCAATATGTTTCCATTTCAGAAATTTAAAAATTATCTAACTAAATGTAATCAGGTGGTAAGGCTATGGGCATGGTTTGTAACGTCCTTCTAGTTTCAGACCCTATAGTTTTAAGGTATAAACAGATCAAAGTTAAACTCAAAACAATAACTTTGATTAATTTCAAAATTTAAATGACTCTTTTATCCCCTGTAAGGTATAACATTACATCATCTTGGACAGATATTTGAAATTTGCTGTATATGGGTTTGTAACCCAGGCTTTATCAATTACTTGCTGTATAAAGTTTTCCCTTTTTAATTGACTTCTCAGCCTTTAATTTCCTTATGTATAAAATGGTACTATTAGTAACTACCTTGCATATTTGTTAAGAGAACTAAATGAGATAGTGTGTGTACAAGTTCAGCATTTATAAGTGCCCATTAAACGGCAGTTTTTGTTCCACCTATCAGTTTGATGATGGATAACATAGAAATCCACACTTTACAACAAAATTTATGATTCATGTGATTTATGACTTTCCTCCTAACTTTATCTAGCCTTGCTGTATTCATTGACTTGCAGGTTTTTCTATTTTCAATGGATATGGGCTTTCTTCCTTCTTTTTTGGTGATTTTCCTTAATTTAAACTGATTTATGGACGATGGTATCAACAAAAACTTTTACACCACCCGTTTCTAGTGGCTTTTCATATGATAATCTCTATTATTAATGATTTGCGAAGGACACAGAATTCTATGATTCTTATAAAATAAAAACAACACATTTTAATATAATATTAGGCATATTAACAACTGTAATAATATATATTTTTTTAACAAATCGCTGCACTTGACCTTGCCTTTCTTGTCATTCATCTACTTTGCACAATGGCTGAAAAAGATCTCCATCTAGAAGTTAACAAATATTTGTCATGAACATTCTACCCTGTTCCTTTCATGGTATACTTTTGCCTTTGGGTAATTGACACACAAAATGAAACAAAAAAAGAAAACCCATTTTTTATTTTGAATCCTTTCTCTCAAATACAGTTTTAAGAAACTAGTATCAATATGTTTCCATTTCAGAAATTTAAAAATTATCTAACTAAATGTAATCAGGTGGTAAGGCTATGGGCATGGTTTGTAACGTCCTTCTAGTTTCAGACCCTATAGTTTTAAGGTATAAACAGATCAAAGTTAAACTCAAAACAATAACTTTGATTAATTTCAAAATTTAAATGACTCTTTTATCCCCTGTAAGGTATAACATTACATCATCTTGGACAGATATTTGAAATTTGCTGTATATGGGTTTGTAACCCAGGCTTTATCAATTACTTGCTGTATAAAGTTTTCCCTTTTTAATTGACTTCTCAGCCTTTAATTTCCTTATGTATAAAATGGTACTATTAGTAACTACCTTGCATATTTGTTAAGAGAACTAAATGAGATAGTGTGTGTACAAGTTCAGCATTTATAAGTGCCCATTAAACGGCAGTTTTTGTTCCACCTATCAGTTTGATGATGGATAACATAGAAATCCACACTTTACAACAAAATTTATGATTCATGTGATTTATGACTTTCCTCCTAACTTTATCTAGCCTTGCTGTATTCATTGACTTGCAGGTTTTTCTATTTTCAATGGATATGGGCTTTCTTCCTTCTTTTTTGGTGATTTTCCTTAATTTAAACTGATTTATGGACGATGGTATCAACATGAAACTGTGTTAACTGCTGTTTTTTTGTTGTTATTAGGATCAATATCATGTTGTATTTTATAGCCACACAGCCACTTTAAAGGTCTGTAGACTCTAACCAACAGAACAGTGAGAAATTCTTGAAGATTTTTAAGGAGAATCGGATGGGCTTACATTTCAATACTTTAAAAATATGTGAAGGAGGGCCAGTGCAAGTAGTTGCAAAAGATGTGGACTGAAGTAACCTAGGGAATGTAAAGACATTTTTATTGTGTGTTTCAATTTGTATGCAGTATACAAGTTCCTCTTTTGCTGAAAATTTGAAATTGTCTATGGATAATCGAACCTCCAAATGCATTCTCAATATTCCATCAACTATGACACAGTGTTTCTATCGAACATTACCCTCCAGGTGGAGGGTTGCTTGCTTTATGTGTCCCCAAAACAAATTAAATGCAATGATAAGCCATATAAAGGGTACAATGTTGTCTTAAAAGTGTGACACTGAAATCACAAGATGTGTATGGAATTTAAAACTGAAATTTCTATGAATTAACTAATTTCCCATAATCAACTACAAGTCACTTGGCTCCCATTTAAGAAAATGATTTTAAAAGGAAATTATTTACGAGTTATCAACAATGTTGCTGCTAATGTAATGGAGGCATTGTTTCTTCTCCTGTGATATTACAATATGTTGTCCACTCCTCCTTAGCTGTGGAATCCCTTTCTCCCCAGGTACCCACTCACCAGCCAATGTTATAGCCATTTGCCCCTCCCGTATTTCCTTACCACTATGGCTTCTTTACTCTTATAAAAATGGAAGAAATGCTATTGGGCTTCTGTGGGTTTAGAAAATGTGTTTATTAAAATGTTCTGGCAAACAATATTTCCAAATTTCAAGGAATTTGCAGTGAATGTTTATTAAGCTTCTGAGAACATCTAGGCAGAGGCAATAAAGATGTGTAAATAAATTATAATCAGCATTAGTAAAAGCTACCTATTTAGCAAACTTGAATATCTAATACTTAACCTGTTAGTATTTTGCTCCCCAGAGGGGAGTTTTAGAGAGGTCCATTCTGCTCTTCTTGGGAGCCCCATTACTGTTAGGCTTTACAGTGTGACTTTCTCTGGCCAGTGATCATGAGTGGAGGTGGCACATGCCACTTCAGAGCAGCCACTGTTAGAGCTATTTCCTGGCCCTCCCACTTTATCTTTCCCTGTACACCTAACCATTCCATTAGTAAGGAATCTACTTTAAATATTGATCCTAGAATAAATAAGAAGGGGCGGGGCAAGGTTATGTTCTGTAAAGTATGTCAAGTATGTGTAGTAAGAGAGAGAAATCAGCCTCTGTAGTGGTAGGCTACCAAGTGGTAATGGTAGGTTGAAATCATTTTCTACTGTAGTATAACTTAGAGCTGACTCTAAGCTGACTAATCCAAATTGTTATTAAATGTTCCCTATGAGACTGACCTATAGCCAATAAATAAAAAAAAAAAATCAAAATGCCTAAATTACACAATGCATTCTATATCATAATTCGTAAGACTATTAATATTCTCTTTATTCCTTGTGTACATTTATGTCATCCTTTATAATCTACCTCAAACTTTCTACCAGACCTTATTGATTCTCCCATATAATTGATCTTTGTATATATTTCTAACATCCTTAAGAGGTGTGCCTTTGATTTTTATTGTGCCCTGCACTAAATGAGAAGCATGTAGTCTACCTTTGACCTTAGCATAGTCCTTTACATGCACTGATCGCTCAGTGAATAACTGAAAAAAGATGGATTATCTTCCCCACTTTCCTCCTTAGCTGTGGAATCCCTTTCTCCCCAGGTACCCACTCACCAGCCAATGTTATAGCCATTTGCCCCTCCCGTATTTCCTTACCACTATGGCTTCTTTACTCTTATAAAAATGGAAGAAATGCTATTGGGCTTCTGTGGGTTTAGAAAATGTGTTTATTAAAATGTTCTGGCAAACAATATTTCCAAATTTCAAGGAATTTGCAGTGAATGTTTATTAAGCTTCTGAGAACATCTAGGCAGAGGCAATAAAGATGTGTAAATAAATTATAATCAGCATTAGTAAAAGCTACCTATTTAGCAAACTTGAATATCTAATACTTAACCTGTTAGTATTTTGCTCCCCAGAGGGGAGTTTTAGAGAGGTCCATTCTGCTCTTCTTGGGAGCCCCATTACTGTTAGGCTTTACAGTGTGACTTTCTCTGGCCAGTGATCATGAGTGGAGGTGGCACATGCCACTTCAGAGCAGCCACTGTTAGAGCTATTTCCTGGCCCTCCCACTTTATCTTTCCCTGTACACCTAACCATTCCATTAGTAAGGAATCTACTTTAAATATTGATCCTAGAATAAATAAGAAGGGGCGGGGCAAGGTTATGTTCTGTAAAGTATGTCAAGTATGTGTAGTAAGAGAGAGAAATCAGCCTCTGTAGTGGTAGGCTACCAAGTGGTAATGGTAGGTTGAAATCATTTTCTACTGTAGTATAACTTAGAGCTGACTCTAAGCTGACTAATCCAAATTGTTATTAAATGTTCCCTATGAGACTGACCTATAGCCAATAAATAAAAAAAAAAAATCAAAATGCCTAAATTACACAATGCATTCTATATCATAATTCGTAAGACTATTAATATTCTCTTTATTCCTTGTGTACATTTATGTCATCCTTTATAATCTACCTCAAACTTTCTACCAGACCTTATTGATTCTCCCATATAATTGATCTTTGTATATATTTCTAACATCCTTAAGAGGTGTGCCTTTGATTTTTATTGTGCCCTGCACTAAATGAGAAGCATGTAGTCTACCTTTGACCTTAGCATAGTCCTTTACATGCACTGATCGCTCAGTGAATAACTGAAAAAAGATGGAATGAAATTCTTGATGAAAAGATCTGAATTCTTTCATTCTGTGTGATTAATAATCACAAATTAGAGTATACATTTTCAGCAATTTAAAATGTTCCAATAATGCTCTACCAACTGTGTCAATGGCAAAAAAAAAAGAAAGAAAATCATTCAAGGTGACCAGACTGTATCTGCTCTTGTTAATATTTTTCACTTTGTTTTTTGGTTTGTTTACCAGTCAAAAATTTCAGTCTCTTCTGAAGCTGATTAGAATCTGGAAGAATAAGTGTCAAGGCAAAATTTGGGAATAATAGAAATGGGGAGAGAAAATAGGAGCTTCAAAAATAAATTATTGTATAGAATATGTTTGTTTAGTTTGGAGGTTAATTAATACCAGATATGAGGAATATAAGAATAGGAAGGAAGTATGAGAAAGAGAGATGAAGGGGTAGGAAGGAAAGAAAGAAGATCAATGGGCAAGAATTGGGTATCTGGTTCCAAAGCTAAAGGTAGATGATTGCTTCAGTTAAAAATAAAAGGAATATAATGTATATACCTCTTATGTATTATATCATGTATTTATACAATACATTAATCACAAAATCTAGAGCTGTCCTTATGGATAGAGGGGGAGGGTGTATTTTGAAAATGTATGTAGGATAAGGGGGGTCGGTTTTAATATTAGTAGATATTTAAAACATTCCCCAGAGACAACTTCCTTTGTTTACATGCTGGTTTCCTAAAAGAATATTATCACAAGACTATATCCCTAATAGAATAGGATCATTTCATAGAGTATTATCAATAGAAATAAAAATAATAACTATCAGTTATTGATCAGTTAGGCTTGTCAAGTATATAGTTGTATACTCTGTGAAATTACAAGTCGTGGTTTTAAAGACCATTTTCTCTGAAAACATGCCATCTAAAGTGAGAGCTGAAAGAAGAATAGAAGTAAAGGAGATAATGAGCAAAGTCTTTGTGATAAGAAAATAAGTGTCTTGAAAGAATTGACATAAAATCAATGTGCCTGGAGCACATTCAACTGAAGAACAGTGACATGAGATACAGTGATAGGAGGTAGACAGTGCCAGCAGAATTATGATTTTTTAAAACAGCAAAGAGTTTATTTTTGGTATATCAGGGAAAAAGTAATTAAAGTAGGTTTCCAGGTAAAATTCAGGCTTCCAGTTAAATCTGAATTTCAGATAATCAGTAAATACATTATTTTTAGTATAAGTATGTCCCAAACACTGCATGGGATATACTTATACTAAAAAAAAATTCACTATTCATCTGAAATTCAAATTTAATACAGAGTATTCTGTATATTTTGTGTGTATTTTGTATTTTTATTTGCTAAATCTTGAAATCATGCATTAGAGGTTTTAGGCAAGAGAACAATATTATTAGATTTATATTTGGAAAGGTTAAAAAGGTCACAGAACTAATAAATGTGAGAATCAGTATTTGACCTTTGGAGTTCAGAATATATTCAAATAATATTCTAATTACTCTGCTATATTGTTGACTATAAATAGTTTTAGTGTATACTTTGGTTTTGGAGATAGAGCTTCTCTGAAAGGCCAACAAAAGCACTTAATTTGTGATCATTCATTGATCTGTATACTTGTGATCTGTGCACATTTTTGCATATCTACTTCAGTTTTAAAAGATTTAATGATCTCACATTAGAAGCAAGGCATATGGAATACTTTGATTTCATTGTTTTCTACAGAACGAAAACAAAAAGTCAAAAAAGCACAGATATACATGGAGAAAAAAGAATTGAGGACAAAAGTAAAGCTTTGAAAACAAGAGTACTATTTGAGTATTTCATCACTTAGCAGAAAGCTAAAATGAAAAGCTCAGAAGCAACTAGATTCATTAGTTCAAAACACAAAATATCTCAGAAATGTTTACTTCTAGAGGATGATGAACAGATGAGACAGAAACTGAAAACAGCAGAATGAGACAGTCAGACAGCTGTCTTCTCCCCACACCCTTTGGAAGACTTTAAAAATGTTCCATCAGACGAACTTTAGATTTGGAGAGACCAGGCACAGGTGAGGGCAGGCATAGTAAAACAAGCAAGCAATACCCCCACCATAAACAAATTCTGAACCAAAAGACACATGGGAAAACAAAAATGCATTTGCTACTCAAATCACACTGATTCAGTTTAATATGCTCTAAAATTTCAACAGCTATTAAAACCTTTCTAATTCTGGCCCCATCCACTGGGAGCATGGAGTTTTAGTCACTGGACTTTATGAGAAGTGCCAGAATTTTTTTTTTTTTTTAAACCTTTATTTTGCTTTTAACTTTTACAGAGTTTTGTTATTTACAGATACATATGTTCCCAGATTAGTCAGAATTAGATTGTACATTCTGGAACTAAGTATTCACATGCCATGTCTAAGAATTCCTGTGTGGTGAAGAAGAATTCACAAGCCCCAACTAAGGATACCTTCTGCCAAAAGGAATATCCAGTGCAGCCTAATTAATTAAATCAGTCCATTAATAAACAAACAGTGCCACCAAAAAAATAAATAAATAAATAAAAAATAAAACCTTTCTTTCCTGAATGACATCATTCAGATAGATATGAATGTAAAATGGTATAGTTAGGATTCATAATGGGTAAACATTAAGATCATAAGAGTCTCTTTAGAATTGGAAAATTCTGAATTTGATCCCCAGTTTTCCTACTTTCAAGTCCGATGAGAGTGTGAAAATCCCTTACTTCTCAGAGATTCACTTTCGTTATGGGTAAAACCAAAACAGCTACCTGGTAGACTGGCCATGATAAAATTTCTGGCTAAGTGTTCATATTAAGCACTTCATAAAGGGAACATTTTATTTTGTATTATCACGAGGTCATTTCTCCCCTTTGCCGACACCTATGAGTGCCCATTGAGCAAATAGATAGATGATAGATGTAGAATTGAGATCATTTGAGATACAGCTTGATTTATTCCTTCTAAAGATATTCTAAAAATATACTGAAATTTGGGGTTATCAGGAAAAAATAGCACACTCACTATAGCTTTGAGAATCACAGATTAGCACATTGAATACAATTTTCATTGCCAGCTATTTTTCTAGATCACTAGGGGAATATACTCCTGAATAACTTTGCCTGAAAGGGTAGAATCGGGCTGGCTTTGTTAAATTTTCAAGTGAGGAAGTTTTGTCCTTTGAGATTTAACTGAACTTTAGATTTGGAGAGACCAGGCACAGGTGAGGGCAGGCATAGTAAAACAAGCAAGCAATACCCCCACCATAAACAAATTCTGAACCAAAAGACACATGGGAAAACAAAAATGCATTTGCTACTCAAATCACACTGATTCAGTTTAATATGCTCTAAAATTTCAACAGCTATTAAAACCTTTCTAATTCTGGCCCCATCCACTGGGAGCATGGAGTTTTAGTCACTGGACTTTATGAGAAGTGCCAGAATTTTTTTTTTTTTTTAAACCTTTATTTTGCTTTTAACTTTTACAGAGTTTTGTTATTTACAGATACATATGTTCCCAGATTAGTCAGAATTAGATTGTACATTCTGGAACTAAGTATTCACATGCCATGTCTAAGAATTCCTGTGTGGTGAAGAAGAATTCACAAGCCCCAACTAAGGATACCTTCTGCCAAAAGGAATATCCAGTGCAGCCTAATTAATTAAATCAGTCCATTAATAAACAAACAGTGCCACCAAAAAAATAAATAAATAAATAAAAAATAAAACCTTTCTTTCCTGAATGACATCATTCAGATAGATATGAATGTAAAATGGTATAGTTAGGATTCATAATGGGTAAACATTAAGATCATAAGAGTCTCTTTAGAATTGGAAAATTCTGAATTTGATCCCCAGTTTTCCTACTTTCAAGTCCGATGAGAGTGTGAAAATCCCTTACTTCTCAGAGATTCACTTTCGTTATGGGTAAAACCAAAACAGCTACCTGGTAGACTGGCCATGATAAAATTTCTGGCTAAGTGTTCATATTAAGCACTTCATAAAGGGAACATTTTATTTTGTATTATCACGAGGTCATTTCTCCCCTTTGCCGACACCTATGAGTGCCCATTGAGCAAATAGATAGATGATAGATGTAGAATTGAGATCATTTGAGATACAGCTTGATTTATTCCTTCTAAAGATATTCTAAAAATATACTGAAATTTGGGGTTATCAGGAAAAAATAGCACACTCACTATAGCTTTGAGAATCACAGATTAGCACATTGAATACAATTTTCATTGCCAGCTATTTTTCTAGATCACTCGGGGAATATACTCCTGAATAACTTTGCCTGAAAGGGTAGAATCGGGCTGGCTTTGTCAAATTTTCAAGTGAGGAAGTTTTGTCTTTTGGTATTTTCCCACCTTCACTTGTATATTCTGCAAATCTCTGTCTCTCCTCAAAGAATTCCCTTCTGAACAATAGGTCAAACATTTACAGGTGGCTGGTTTTGTTTTCTGGGTTTGGAGTCTGAATGTTATGAGCTTGGATAGAGCTCATTAAAGCTTCCTTTCTGCCTTTCATTATAAAAAGCCCAAGTGACAGTACTTGAAAAACAGCCTCTGGCTAGATATTATTGAAATCCAAAGGCCAGTAAGTGAAGAATAATTTGCTGGTCAAATCTATATTAATCTAACTTGTTATATTGTCTTAACAACATTCTCAAGGGTGTTTTTTCTGCTACTGAAAAGATTCATTTCAATAAACCAAACATACTCTATCTACTTAAATCTTGTGCTAGGCCAATTTCATAATCATTCTAGAGAAAATAATCTCTCAAAAGTCCATCTTGGCCAGACTGCTGTGTATCAAAGTAGTAGAGTCAATTTAACTCTGAATATTACTTGATTGGAAAATCATAGCCTTTCCATTAATTAAGACTGAATTGGTGGCAGAGGCGGCAGTGATTTAATATGGGTCAAAATCTCATTGTATAAAAATAAATTATAATAAAATCCCCCAATTACAGGAAACTCTCTATATTCCACTTAATTGAGCCTATTATTGTTTGTTATAACCCAAACCCGATGACAGCCAAGGAGTGTTTACAAATCAGATGACCTTTAATACCTATCATGGCCATAATCATGCCATGAAACCTCTTAAGTCAGTGAAAGCCTGCATCTTTTCCTCTTCCATGTAGCCACCACAATGCCTCATGTCAACCTACGCAGTCTTTTTTTTTTTCATTCTTCACGTCCCGGCTTTAAGTCCACCCCATTCTGATTATATAAAAGTGCTTTGTCTTCTCTTGAGATACAGCTTGATTTATTCCTTCTAAAGATATTCTAAAATATACTGAAATTTGGGGTTATCAGGAAAAAATAGCACACTCACTATAGCTTTGAGAATCACAGATTAGCACATTGAATACAATTTTCATTGCCAGCTATTTTTCTAGATCACTCGGGGAATATACTCCTGAATAACTTTGCCTGAAAGGGTAGAATCGGGCTGGCTTTGTCAAATTTTCAAGTGAGGAAGTTTTGTCTTTTGGTATTTTCCCACCTTCACTTGTATATTCTGCAAATCTCTGTCTCTCCTCAAAGAATTCCCTTCTGAACAATAGGTCAAACATTTACAGGTGGCTGGTTTTGTTTTCTGGGTTTGGAGTCTGAATGTTATGAGCTTGGATAGAGCTCATTAAAGCTTCCTTTCTGCCTTTCATTATAAAAAGCCCAAGTGACAGTACTTGAAAAACAGCCTCTGGCTAGATATTATTGAAATCCAAAGGCCAGTAAGTGAAGAATAATTTGCTGGTCAAATCTATATTAATCTAACTTGTTATATTGTCTTAACAACATTCTCAAGGGTGTTTTTTCTGCTACTGAAAAGATTCATTTCAATAAACCAAACATACTCTATCTACTTAAATCTTGTGCTAGGCCAATTTCATAATCATTCTAGAGAAAATAATCTCTCAAAAGTCCATCTTGGCCAGACTGCTGTGTATCAAAGTAGTAGAGTCAATTTAACTCTGAATATTACTTGATTGGAAAATCATAGCCTTTCCATTAATTAAGACTGAATTGGTGGCAGAGGCGGCAGTGATTTAATATGGGTCAAAATCTCATTGTATAAAAATAAATTATAATAAAATCCCCCAATTACAGGAAACTCTCTATATTCCACTTAATTGAGCCTATTATTGTTTGTTATAACCCAAACCCGATGACAGCCAAGGAGTGTTTACAAATCAGATGACCTTTAATACCTATCATGGCCATAATCATGCCATGAAACCTCTTAAGTCAGTGAAAGCCTGCATCTTTTCCTCTTCCATGTAGCCACCACAATGCCTCATGTCAACCTACGCAGTCTTTTTTTTTTTTCATTCTTCACGTCCCGGCTTTAAGTCACACCTCTCCAAACATTCTGATTATATAAAAGTGCTTTGTCTTCTCATGTTCTCTTAATACCCTGAAATTCTCCTCTCTAATTCTCACTTCAGAGAAAATTAAATAATTGTTATGTAATTACTTAAATCTACCTCTCCTACTGACCTTTAGGTTCTTTGAAGAAACTGAGTCATCGTTTTGTCCTGAATTCTCTGATAAAACATTTCCATATGACAATGATGAGATTTTGGAATTTGTTTTTTTCTTTTTTTCTAATAAAATATTGAGATGCATCACTTCACACTGGTCAGAATGGCCATCTCAAAAATCTGCAAACAGTAAGTGCTGGTTAGGGTGGAGAAAAGGGAATCTTTCTATACTGTTGGTGGGAATGTAAATAGGTACAGTCACTATGGAGGATAGTATGGAAGTTCTTTTAAAAACTAAAAATAGACCTACCATATGATCCAGAAATCCCACTTCTGGGCATATATCAGGAGACCACCATACTTCAAAAAGATGCATGCAGTCCAGTATTCATCACTGAATCATTTGCAATAATCAGGACATGGACATTCTAACTATATCCATCAGTGGAGGAATGAATAAAGAAGATGTAGTACATATATACAATGGAATATTATCCAGCCATAAAAAGAACAAAATAATGTCATTTGCAGCAATATGGATGGACCGAAAGATTGTCATACTGACTGAAATAACTTAGTGAAAGACAAATATATGATACTGCTTATATGTGGAATCTAAAGAAAAGGGATACAAATGAACTTATGTACAAAATAGAGATGTAGAAAACAAATTTATGGTCACTAAGTGGTAAGGGAGAGATAAATTGGGAGATTGGGATTGACATATGCACACTACTACATATAAAATAGAGAACTAGTAAGGATCTACTCTACAGCAAGGGAACTCTACTAAATACTTAGTAATGGCCTATATGAGAAAAAGAATCTTAAAAAATTGTGGATATTTGTATAAATGATTCACTTTGCTATACACCTGAAGCTAACACAGCATTGTAAATCAGCTATGCTCCAAGAAAAATTAAAGAAAAAAAAAAAAAGATTATCTTTTTCTTGGTGCCAGTCACACTGAAAGTATGAGTCATTCTGGTCCTGTTCTCATCTTGGTTCACATGATGACTTAATTTTCAAGGTAAAAAAGAGATGACACCTAATAGGCACCTTTTAAACTTTTTCTTACCATGATGGTTTCTACTTCTGGAAAGGAAAGATCCTGTGATTTTTGTTCTCTTCAGGGGGGTGGATACACTGAGTCCTTCTACTCAACCCCATTATCCAGTATTTTCACAATTTAAAGCTGAACTACATTAAGAGCTCATGGAATAATGAAGCTATTACTAGGAAAGAAATATCCATATGTCCACATGTCCATCCATCCATTTGTGAAATTATACATCCATTTCTTTAATCACTGAATGAAGATTTAAGGATAATGTGTTATTTATCTAAGCGATGCCAGTGGTCATAATACTGATAGAAACTAGTAGAATAAAATATGCAGAAAGTAAAGTGAGTGGTTTGGTGGTATAATCCTGTGTATTATGTACAGCTCAAGAAAGGTGCTTTTGTCTACATGGAAGATCAGCAAGTAGTGCACACTACACACTGGACATATGTGAACTGTTTTCTTGGTGGCTCAGTGGTAAAGAATCTGCCTACAATGCAGAAGATGAGGTTTGATCTCTGGGTTGGGTAGATCCCCTAGAGAGGGAAAGGGCAACCCATTCTAGTATTCTTGCCCGGGGACTCCCATGGACAGAGGAGCCTAAAGGCTATGACATAAAAATAATAATGCAATTCTGAGCAGTTTCCCAAGTGATTTCTCCAAAGAAGCCATTAATTATGTGGCTGGAAGAGAGGTATGTCTTAATTAAATTGGTTATTTTAGAAAGATACCTATGTGGAACTGGATAGATTGACACCAAGAAGGTCTAAAATCAGAAGTATCCTGAAGAAATTTATGCATTAAGTAACTCAGAGATTGGGGGTTGTGGGAATGAAGAACAAGAAGTAAACTCAGAGATATTCAAGAAGGAAGAAACTACAGTATATTGCTAAATTGTAGATAAAAAAGGTACAGGACTTTTTATGATGTTCATAATTTATAACACTTCCAAATGATAGAATCATATTATAGGTTGTTGGCAAGTTTCCTGATCAGCAGGTTGGCGAGGACAGCATTGTGTGTGTGCATGTTGTCATGTGTGTGTACGCATTTGCACGTTTTTGCTGTCCCTATGCATGCAAACTTTAAAAGAAGGGTAATGTTCATTTATCTGTCCTCAAATGAATGATCTCATCTTTCATTCTATTCCCATTTTTAATTTTCAGAGACATGATTTTAAAATAACATTTTTAAAAGGCCTCAGTGTTTCTGGTGGGTCTAACTTTGTGTTACGGAATACATTGCCCTCTTCTTCCGGTTTCATATGCTCTCTCTGTTTATCAGAAAAAGATATCACCATCTTTTTTTTTTACTAGTCCAACCTGTGTCTTTTGTCCCTTGAGTGCCTTCCCTGTCTTCTGCTGGTAGCGAGGAACAGATTGAAAGGAACTCACTTTGGCAGACCCAAACAATGGATTTCACTGATTTCTGGGATACTCTAATAAACAGCAACTACAGCAAGTCAATGATCACAGTGTGGGTATCACTAGGAGGTCCTGTTCAAAACACTCTTACCATTTTCATGAGTGGTTTGGTGGTATAATCCTGTGTATTATGTACAGCTCAAGAAAGGTGCTTTTGTCTACATGGAAGATCAGCAAGTAGTGCACACTACACACTGGACATATGTGAACTGTTTTCTTGGTGGCTCAGTGGTAAAGAATCTGCCTACAATGCAGAAGATGAGGTTTGATCTCTGGGTTGGGTAGATCCCCTAGAGAGGGAAAGGGCAACCCATTCTAGTATTCTTGCCCGGGACTCCCATGGACAGAGGAGCCTAAAGGCTATGACATAAAAATAATAATGCAATTCTGAGCAGTTTCCCAAGTGATTTCTCCAAAGAAGCCATTAATTATGTGGCTGGAAGAGAGGTATGTCTTAATTAAATTGGTTATTTTAGAAAGATACCTATGTGGAACTGGATAGATTGACACCAAGAAGGTCTAAAATCAGAAGTATCCTGAAGAAATTTATGCATTAAGTAACTCAGAGATTGGGGGTTGTGGGAATGAAGAACAAGAAGTAAACTCAGAGATATTCAAGAAGGAAGAAACTACAGTATATTGCTAAATTGTAGATAAAAAAGGTACAGGACTTTTTATGATGTTCATAATTTATAACACTTCCAAATGATAGAATCATATTATAGGTTGTTGGCAAGTTTCCTGATCAGCAGGTTGGCGAGGACAGCATTGTGTGTGTGCATGTTGTCATGTGTGTGTACGCATTTGCACGTTTTTGCTGTCCCTATGCATGCAAACTTTAAAAGAAGGGTAATGTTCATTTATCTGTCCTCAAATGAATGATCTCATCTTTCATTCTATTCCCATTTTTAATTTTCAGAGACATGATTTTAAAATAACATTTTTAAAAGGCCTCAGTGTTTCTGGTGGGTCTAACTTTGTGTTACGGAATACATTGCCCTCTTCTTCCGGTTTCATATGCTCTCTCTGTTTATCAGAAAAAGATATCACCATCTTTTTTTTTTACTAGTCCAACCTGTGTCTTTTGTCCCTTGAGTGCCTTCCCTGTCTTCTGCTGGTAGCGAGGAACAGATTGAAAGGAACTCACTTTGGCAGACCCAAACAATGGATTTCACTGATTTCTGGGATACTCTAATAAACAGCAACTACAGCAAGTCAATGATCACAGTGTGGGTATCACTAGGAGGTCCTGTTCAAAACACTCTTACCATTTTCATGGTAAAAAAAAATAAATAAATAAGGCTAATCACATTTCACTTAAAGCAGGAGTTACAGTTTAAAATATTTGTTCATTAACTACTTGATGAACCTGAACATTTTCTTCTTCTCCAGAAAACATTTATGAGAATTTAGATGCAAAAACTTAGAGGTCATAATAGCATTCAAACACTAAAAAGTCTCATTATCTCAACTTGAAAGACTTCCTTCTTGCTTTTCTAAATGTCCATCACAATACCACAGGGGAAGAGGGTGAACTCCAGCTGCTGTTCAGGAACCAAGGCTGGTAGAAGCTTTGGCGTCTGTACCACGTGGCATACTAGATGACCGTGAATACTGATACAACACTGGTATTAAGGATTCTTTTTTTTTTTTTTTTTTTTTAATTATTTATTTTAAAGATTTTACAGAGTGTTGTTGTTCATCAACATGTATGTTCCCAGATCACTCATATGCATATCCCTGGACCCTCCCCCCACCCAGTTCCCCCTCCACCCCTCCAGACCATCGCCCCAAGTGGTTGTAGGTACTCCTATTCCCTTAGCACAATGACAATAGCTATCTTTTCCACACATGACAGTATAGGTTTCCATGTTACTCCCTATTCTTCATGAGCGCTTTTTAAGGGCTTGTCCTATAAGTGGAACAGATCAGTTCTGTTAGCCAGAATTGTCACATTTATTCACACCTAATTTCAAGGGAATACATAAGTAAATACTTATTCTACCCATATGCCCTAGAGAAGCAATGAACAGGTTTCATGAAGAAGTAGGTAGCCCATGTTCCAAACGCTAATTCTTCAGAATTAGAATACAATCATTCTAATAACCAAACTTGCCTGAGGAGTTATAGAATTGAGACAAAATGACAGAAAGAAACTGCTTGCCATCAAGCAATGGATTTTAATATAGGAAACCAGGAGGTAATCTTTGGAAAAAATGAAGTAATTCCATGTTTATAACCTTACATTGATAATCCTTTAAAAAATCAGTTCTTCTCCATTATGTTTTAATATTTTCCTTCATTAGATATTTTCACTTACATGAAAATTGCCTTTCTTGAATAAATAAAATATAGATGATCTGACATTCAAAAGGTACAAAATAGAAATGTAACTTTCATTGAAATGCTACACAAACATTTTTGTGATCATCATGGACATTAAGAAATAAGATAACTTGTACACTCTTGAAGCTTTCTTCTTTCCCTCTTAATAGAGCTCTCTTTTCCCCAAAAAACAGTCACTCTGCTAACTTTTATGGTAATCCTTTCTCGGGTTTTTATTTTATTATTATATTTTAGCCACTTAGGCATGTATCTATCGCCAAACACTTCAGTTTAGTACTCTCAGCTTTTTCTTCATACTTATGGAAACAAAACAATATATATTCTTTTGTGACTGACATCAGTTACTCAGTATTATGTTACTAGATTCATAACATACAATTGTATAGTTTGTTTACATTGCTATATAATATTTTTTACTGTATCCCACGTAATTTATATATTTTGCTATTGATGAACATTAGAGTTTTTTTTCCAATTTTACTCTATTGTTAGTTAATGTTGCTGTTACAAGCATATTTATACATATCTCTCCATACACAGGAGTATACACTTTTAGGAACCAATATACCTGCAGAGAGGTCTATGCATCCCCACCTTGCATGGATCATGCTAAAATACTTTTCATGGTGATTATTCTGCTCTAATGGTCCCACCAAGAGTTGTGTGTGAGTTCTACTTTGTTTTATACCCTTACCAACTCTTGTTCTTGGTCATTTGATTAGCTTTAGGTTTTCTAATTTATATATACTCTTTTTTGGTTTTAATTGGTATTCCTAATTAGTAACTATGTCTACAAAAAAAACCTCACACCTTCTTTGTTTATTGGGCACTGTTTTGTACTCTTTTGCGGGGACCTTCCGCAGAAAGGGAAGGCAGCAGGGATTACTCCCGGCTGAACCGGGAGATCTCGGAGAAGGGCAAATCTTGAACTGTCCGCCCCGCAGCCCCCTGGCTGAGGCAGGGGACAATCAGACGCGACAGGGGTTCCATCGAAGTAGTTCCGCTTTATTAATGAAAATCCACAGCTTTTATAGGCAAGTGAAGGGGATTTTGCACGGGACTTCCTATAGATTACACCAATCAAGCTAAAGACCAAGCTATCATTCACGAGCGCGGAAATCAAGGGAACCAATCAGAAATTTCATTGAAATGCTACACAAACATTTTTGTGATCATCATGGACATTAAGAAATAAGATAACTTGTACACTCTTGAAGCTTTCTTCTTTCCCTCTTAATAGAGCTCTCTTTTCCCCAAAAAACAGTCACTCTGCTAACTTTTATGGTAATCCTTTCTCGGGTTTTTATTTTATTATTATATTTTAGCCACTTAGGCATGTATCTATCGCCAAACACTTCAGTTTAGTACTCTCAGCTTTTTCTTCATACTTATGGAAACAAAACAATATATATTCTTTTGTGACTGACATCAGTTACTCAGTATTATGTTACTAGATTCATAACATACAATTGTATAGTTTGTTTACATTGCTATATAATATTTTTTACTGTATCCCACGTAATTTATATATTTTGCTATTGATGAACATTAGAGTTTTTTTTCCAATTTTACTCTATTGTTAGTTAATGTTGCTGTTACAAGCATATTTATACATATCTCTCCATACACAGGAGTATACACTTTTAGGAACCAATATACCTGCAGAGAGGTCTATGCATCCCCACCTTGCATGGATCATGCTAAAATACTTTTCATGGTGATTATTCTGCTCTAATGGTCCCACCAAGAGTTGTGTGTGAGTTCTACTTTGTTTTATACCCTTACCAACTCTTGTTCTTGGTCATTTGATTAGCTTTAGGTTTTCTAATTTATATATACTCTTTTTTGGTTTTAATTGGTATTCCTAATTAGTAACTATGTCTACAAAAAAAACCTCACACCTTCTTTGTTTATTGGGCACTGTTTTGTACTCTTTTGGGGACCTTCCGCAGAAAGGGAAGGCAGCAGGGATTACTCCGGCTGAACCGGGAGATCTCGGAGAAGGGCAAATCTTGAACTGTCCGCCCGCAGCCCCTGGCTGAGGCAGGGGACAATCAGACGCGACAGGGGTTCCATCAAGTAGTTCCGCTTTATTAATGAAAATGCCCAGGTTTTTTAGGCAAGGGAAGGATTTTGCAGGACTTCCTATAGATTACACCAATCAAGCTAAAGACCAAGCTATCATTCACGAGCGCGGAAATCAAGGGAACCAATCAGAAATTTTGACCATCAATTAACAATTTAGATCACGCCCTGCCTCTTCCTGTAGGCGCCATCTTAGCTGCAAACATGTGCTTAAGCTTCTTTAAACAATGCACTTAAGCTTCCCTTCATTTCCATGTCCCTTCCTGTAGGCGCCATCTTAGCTCCAAGCTGAAACAATGTGCTTAAGCTTCTTTTCACTCCCACACCCCTTCCTGTAGGCGCCATCTTAGCTGCAAACTGCAAGCATGTGCTTAAGCTTCTTTATGCTTAAAACGGTCCTCTTTCAATTCAGAGCCCCACACTCTTTGGTGAACTGTCTCTTCAGTATTCTCTTTAGTAAATATCCCCAATACATGTGTAAGTTATATGTATTTTATGTTTTTGGAGTATACTCTTACTGATTTTTGTCTGCTTTTATATTATTTAAAGAGGTTATTTTGCATTTTCCTATAGAGTTATGGATTTTTCTGTCTCAGTTATGTACGTTTTCATTTTAGTTCTTTTAAAGCTATGTTATCAGGTGTACAAATACATAGGATTATTATGGCTTCGTCTCCAGTTGTTGTTTTATCATATTAAAACACCTTCCTTAGGAGTCTTAATTTACTACTTGCCTTAAAGTCTATTTTGTCTATGTTAGTACTGCTGTACTTTCTCTCTTAGCCTTTTCATCCTGTTCATGGCGTTGGCAAGGCAAGAATGCTGAAGTAGCTTGCTATTCCCTTTTCCACTGGACCATGTTTTGTCAGAAATCTCTACCTATGACCTGATCCTCACACCTTCTTTGTTTATTGGGCACTGTTTTGTACTCTTTTGGGGACCTTCCGCAGAAAGGGAAGGCAGCAGGGATTACTCCGGCTGAACCGGGAGATCTCGGAGAAGGGCAAATCTTGAACTGTCCGCCCCGCAGCCCCCTGGCTGAGGCAGGGGACAATCAGACGCGACAGGGGTTCCATCGAAGTAGTTCCGCTTTATTAATGAAAATCCACAGCTTTTATAGGCAAGTGAAGGGGATTTTGCACGGGACTTCCTATAGATTACACCAATCAAGCTAAAGACCAAGCTATCATTCACGAGCGCGGAAATCAAGGGAACCAATCAGAAATTTTGACCATCAATTAACAATTTAGATCACGCCCTGCCTCTTCCTGTAGGCGCCATCTTAGCTGCAAACATGTGCTTAAGCTTCTTTAAACAATGCACTTAAGCTTCCCTTCATTTCCATGTCCCTTCCTGTAGGCGCCATCTTAGCTCCAAGCTGAAACAATGTGCTTAAGCTTCTTTTCACTCCCACACCCCTTCCTGTAGGCGCCATCTTAGCTGCAAACTGCAAGCATGTGCTTAAGCTTCTTTATGCTTAAAACGGTCCTCTTTCAATTCAGAGCCCCACACTCTTTGGTGAACTGTCTCTTCAGTATTCTCTTTAGTAAATATCCCCAATACATGTGTAAGTTATATGTATTTTATGTTTTTGGAGTATACTCTTACTGATTTTTGTCTGCTTTTATATTATTTAAAGAGGTTATTTTGCATTTTCCTATAGAGTTATGGATTTTTCTGTCTCAGTTATGTACGTTTTCATTTTAGTTCTTTTAAAGCTATGTTATCAGGTGTACAAATACATAGGATTATTATGGCTTCGTCTCCAGTTGTTGTTTTATCATATTAAAACACCTTCCTTAGGAGTCTTAATTTACTACTTGCCTTAAAGTCTATTTTGTCTATGTTAGTACTGCTGTACTTTCTCTCTTAGCCTTTTCATCCTGTTCATGGCGTTGGCAAGGCAAGAATGCTGAAGTAGCTTGCTATTCCCTTTTCCACTGGACCATGTTTTGTCAGAAATCTCTACCATGACCTGTCTGTCCATCCTGGATGGCCCTACATGGCATGCTTCGTAGTTTCATTGACTTAGACAAGGCTAAGATCTATGTGATGAATATGGTTAGTTTTCTGTGATTGTGGTTTTCATTCTGTCTGTCCTCTAATAGATGAGGATAAGAGGCTTGTGGACACTTCCTGGTGGGAGAAACTGGCTGTGGGGAAAACAGGGTGTTGCTCTGGTGGGCAAGGCTGTGCTCAGTGTACCTTTAATCCTATTTTCTGCTGATGGGTGGGGCTATGTTCACTCCCTGTGGGTTGGCCCGAGGCTGACTCAGTAGACATGAGTTTGAGCAAGCTCTGGATGATGGTGAAGGCCTGGGAAGCCTGATGTGCTGCAGTCCATGGCCTCGCAACCAGTCAGACACAACTGAGTGACTGAACAACAACAACTTTCTCTTGGTTAATGTTTTCAAAGATATACTACTGGGCTTCCCTGGTGGCCCAGTGGGTAAAGAGTCTGCTGTTCAATGCAAGGGGTGCCGGTTCGATTCCTGGCCTGGGAAGATCCCACGTGCTGCAGAGCGGCTGGACTGGTGTGCCTAATTACTGAGCGAGTGCTCTGGAGCGCATGCACCCAGAGCCACTGCTCTGCAACGAGTGAGGCCACTGCAATGTGAGGTCCACACAGGCCAAAGAATAAGGTGGATGAAAAATGGAAAACCAATAAAAGTGGCCAAAATTTAAAAAAAGAGAAAGATATACCACTTTTTTCAACTTAATGTTCTCAACCTCTGTCATTAATTTCAAGTATGTTTCTTAAAAGCGGGATATAATTGATGTTTCAAAATCCACTGTAACAATATATGTGTCCCAACTTAAGTGCATTAATGTAGGACTTCCCTGGTGACTCAGACGGTAAGGAATCTGCCTGCAGTGCAAGAGATTGAGGTTTGATCTCTAGATTGGGAAGATCCCCTAGAAAATGGAATTACTACCCATTTCAGTATGCTTTCCTGGAGAATTCCATGGACAGAAGAGCCTCGTAAACTACAGTCCCTGGGGATGCAAAGAGTTGGACACAGTTGAGTGCACATCTAACACTTTCTCATTTAATGTAGTTGTTGATATAATTGATTTTTTCTATATATTCTGTTTGTTCTGTGTTCCTTTGTATCTCCTTTGCTTGCCTCTTTTTATGCTGATCAAATGTCTTTTATTATTTCATTATTTATGTTCCATTAGCCTACTGTTACATATTTTCTATTATTTTGTTATCGATTACCCTAGAAATTGCCAGATGCACTTTTACCTATTAAAATTGTTTATGTTTTTTTGGGGGGGCCTCTTTTATTGGTCCTTTATCAATTCATTTTCATCCATCTTAATTCTTTGGCCTGTGTGGGCCTCCCATTGCAGTGGCCTCTCTCAATGCAGAGCACAGGTTCTGGGCTCAGGCGCTCCAGAGCCCCAGCTTGTAATTGTACACACTGGTCCAGCCACTCTGCGGCATGAGGGATCTTCCTGATCCAGGGATTGAACCCATGCCCCTCGCACTGCAAGGCAGACTCTTCACCCACTGGACCACCAGGGAAGCCCCATTTTTAAGTTTTTAATATCTTAAAATATTTCCACGTAAGACCCTTACAACAATTTGACTGATTTTATTCATCTACTTTCTTTTCTGCCATCAGATTATTTTCCTGCTTCATTATAATATAGCCCCACAAGAATTACTATTATTATTTTATATAGTAATTGCATATAAGTGTTTGTGCTGTTTTACCTTTTCAGTAGTCCTTGTTTTGATCTTGAAGTTTCCTGTTCTTATGCACTATAATTTCACTTCTGTCTTGAGTGTCATGATCCATATGTGGGTTGGAGAAGAATTTCCAGACATGAGGCAGAATGAGAGGAGAATATTAGAGTGGGAATCACTGTTAGAACAGTGGGCCAGCAGAACCAACCTTGAACAAAGGTCTTTGATCCATTTTTGCAGCTAGCGTTCAAGGAGTAGAATAGGGGTCTTACTGGTCATTTGCTGATTGGATGAGGTATGGTGCACTGTGTGGGGGAAGAGTGATGGTTACAGCCTGGGGGAGGGAAGGACCATAAGGATCTTGTTTATCTGTTCCTGCATTCCAAGACCCTCCTTGTTCACTTTGTTCTTTTGTGCTTGGGGCACCACCTTGAGAAATGTATTATTTTCTTGTATTATGTAGGTTTTTTGGTGACAAATTTTCTCAGATTATTTTAACTTTAGTATGTTTTTCTATTGCTTTCACTTTTGAAGAATGATAGAAATCTAGGCTGAAATTCTTGTTTTTTTTTTCCTTTCTTTCTTTCTTCAGTTTTTAGATGCTATTATTGGTTCTGATAACTACAGTTACAGTTGAAAAGCAACATCAACTAAAAAAGATAAACAACTTGAGAGTTGTGGGTTAAGTCTTATTTGGGTAACAACTAGAACTACAGCCTGGGAGGCAGCAACTCAAATAGCTCTGAGAGACTGCTCCCAAGAGGCAGCAGAAGGAAAATCAATATATAAGGGTTTGAGGAAGGGGAAGCTTAATACCAATAACAAAAGATTTTTGGTTAGTCAGGAGGATCTGATGTCACCATGAAGGGATTTAGGGCTTTTCTAACTATGAAGATATGCAAGAATTGAGATAATGATTCTGTTCCTAAACACATCTGTTTAAAGACCTGCCCCACCAGATTCCATGGAGCACAGAGTGCCTACTTCACCCTGAACAACCTCAGGGGGTGTTGAAAGTCAGCAGCTGTCAGCACGGGTCAGTCCACGTAAGACCCTTACAACAATTTGACTGATTTTATTCATCTACTTTCTTTTCTGCCATCAGATTATTTTCCTGCTTCATTATAATATAGCCCCACAAGAATTACTATTATTATTTTATATAGTAATTGCATATAAGTGTTTGTGCTGTTTTACCTTTTCAGTAGTCCTTGTTTTGATCTTGAAGTTTCCTGTTCTTATGCACTATAATTTCACTTCTGTCTTGAGTGTCATGATCCATATGTGGGTTGGAGAAGAATTTCCAGACATGAGGCAGAATGAGAGGAGAATATTAGAGTGGGAATCACTGTTAGAACAGTGGGCCAGCAGAACCAACCTTGAACAAAGGTCTTTGATCCATTTTTGCAGCTAGCGTTCAAGGAGTAGAATAGGGGTCTTACTGGTCATTTGCTGATTGGATGAGGTATGGTGCACTGTGTGGGGGAAGAGTGATGGTTACAGCCTGGGGGAGGGAAGGACCATAAGGATCTTGTTTATCTGTTCCTGCATTCCAAGACCCTCCTTGTTCACTTTGTTCTTTTGTGCTTGGGGCACCACCTTGAGAAATGTATTATTTTCTTGTATTATGTAGGTTTTTTGGTGACAAATTTTCTCAGATTATTTTAACTTTAGTATGTTTTCTATTGCTTTCACTTTTGAAGAATGATAGAAATCTAGGCTGAAATTCTTGTTTTTTTTTTCCTTTCTTTCTTTCTTCAGTTTTTAGATGCTATTATTGGTTCTGATAACTACAGTTACAGTTGAAAAGCAACATCAACTAAAAAAGATAAACAACTTGAGAGTTGTGGGTTAAGTCTTATTTGGGTAACAACTAGAACTACAGCCTGGGAGGCAGCAACTCAAATAGCTCTGAGAGACTGCTCCCAAGAGGCAGCAGAAGGAAAATCAATATATAAGGGTTTGAGGAAGGGGAAGCTTAATACCAATAACAAAAGATTTTTGGTTAGTCAGGAGGATCTGATGTCACCATGAAGGGATTTAGGGCTTTTCTAAATATGAAGATATGCAAGAATTGAGATAATGATTCTGTTCCTAAACACATCTGTTTAAAGACCTGCCCCACCAGATTCCATGGAGCACAGAGTGCCTACTTCACCCTGAACAACCTCAGGGGGTGTTGAAAGTCAGCAGCTGTCAGCACGGGGTCAGTCTCCACAGAGGCTGATGGCAAATACCCTTGTTCCATCATTGGCAATGTCACTGGTAAATGCCAATTGTAGTTGACAGCAACAACTAGTCTTATTATTGCTTCTTTGAACAAAATATGCCTTTTTTCCCTCTAGCTGCTAATATTTCACTTTGTGTTTTAGCAGTTTGGTTAAGATATACATAAATACAGTTTTATGTTTAGTTTTCCTGCTGAAGGTTTACCATGTTTCTTGAATCTCTTGTTGCTTGTGGGGGCCTTCCGCAGAAAGGGAAGGCAGCGGGATTGCTCCCGGCTGAACCGGGAGATCTCGGAGAGAGGCGAATCTTGGCTGCTCGCCCCCCTAGCCCCAGCGGACTCACGGGACAATCAGGCACGACAGGGGTTCCAACTAAGCAGTTCCACTTTATTAATGCAGATCCACAGCTTTTATAGGCAAGTGAAGGGGGTTTTGCACGGGACTTCCTATAGATTACACCAATCAAGCTAAAGGTCAAGCAATCATTCACAAGCGCGGAAACCAGGGGAACCAATCAGAAATTTTGACCATCAATTAACAATTTAGATCACGCTCTGTGTCTTCCTGTAGGCGCCATCTTAGCTCTAAACTGAAACAATGTGCTTAAACTTGTTTAAACAATGTGCTTAATCTTCCTTATGCTTGCAATGGTCCTCTTTCAATTCAGAGCCCCACAGTTCAGTTGCCAAGTCATGTCTGACTGCAAGATATCTGGCTTTCCCTCACCATCTCCCAGAGTTTGTCCAAGTTCATGTCCATCTTGAATATCTGGGGTACTTTATTTATCAATTTATCAAATAGTTTCTTAGGCATTATCAAATTATGCTTCAGCCACATTTTCTTTCTTCCCTCTTTTTGTGGTTCTGATTGCATGTTCGATAGATAATTATGTCTACTTTTTTTTTTTTTTTTTTCACAATCTGTTCTTTTATTTACAATCTTTATTTTTTTCCTCTCTGTACTTCTGTTTAACTCTTTTATCCCTCTGGAGTTCACTGATTGTACTTTCAAATGTGAAACTAATTTCCTTTTCGATTCTAGAGTTCTATTTTCTCTCCTTTTTAAATAATAACATTTCCTGTTGAACTTCCCACTATTTTTATCCATTCCATTCTTCTTTTGCTTGTGTTTTTAAACAAGTTTACAGTGGATATTTTAGAACCTTTGTGTGAAAACTTCAAGACCGGGAATTGTTATTATTCCAGGTCTAATATCCTTATTCTTATTAGAGTTTTATTGTTTTTTTACATTAAAAAATAAACAGAAAAAAGTTGGTCACATTTTAGCCCTTTTTTGAGAGCCTTGGAATTTTTATTGCAATCTGGAAATTGTACAGTGGTCTGCAGCCTTTTGGACACCAAGCATTGTTTTTGTGGAAGACAGTTTTTCCATGGACTGGGGTGATGGATGGTTTAGAGACAATCCAAGCACATTACATTTATTGTGGACCTTATTTCTAACCTGATGCCACCACTGATCTGTGAAGAGGTACCAGTCGGTGGCCTGGGGGACAGGGAACCCTCATAGGAGAACTGTAGAATTTACAGATGTCTTTTCCCCTTCAGAGAAGTTTCCCTTTCAGTGATGAGAAGGCCTAGTCACTCGAGATAATCAGGTAGGGGTTGTGTCTGAGTTGCAATCTCAGCAAACCTTCATTCATGTGTAATGTGTCCCTCATTCCTCAAATGTGTCTCTCACAGACTCTTAATTGAGAATCTCACCCTTTGTTTCTTCATCTCTAAAAGGTGAAAAGTAATATAGTTCTCCTCTTTAGCAGGTTTTTTTTTTTAAGATTTATTTATTTATTTATTTTGAGCGGGGATCGGGTTGGGGAGGGAGGGGAGCGGGCGGGTCACTTCTATTGGTCTTTCATTTCTCAATTTTCATCCATCTTTGTTCTTTGGCTCCTGTGGGCCTCCCATCGCGGTGGCCTCTGTCGTTGCAGAGTGCCGTCTCTGGGCGCATGTGGCCCAGAGCTCTGGCTCGGTAACTGGACACATCAGTCCAGCCGCTCCGCGGCATGTGGGATCTTCCCAGGCCAGGGATTGAACTGGCGCCCCTTGCACTGCAAGGCAGTGTCCTTACCCACTGGACCACCAGGGGAAGCCCTTTAGCCGTTTTTAATCCTGATCCTTAAATAGTGAGGCTTATGTTGTGGTATTTATGGAGAAGATCTAGCCTCAGGTAGACACCATCTTTCTAGTAAGATGCTATCTCCTATATACCATGATAAAGGTGGCGATATCTTTCTGCCTGTTATTAGTTTCTGGATAAGTTCCCTCATTTCCCACATTGCCTCAAAACTCAATTGGAGAAAACTGACCATTTTCTTTAGGAACTTTTTCTAGATGTCAGATCTGTCAGACTGCCAGTAATTAACTAGTTTCTTTCCCTCAGTTTAGTTGTTCTTCTCAACCTAAACCTAATCTTTAGCTTAAAACCAGAATTAGCAAAGGCCGATGATAATTAGCAGTCTTCCCACCAAGGGCTGTTTGTTTTCTTAAATCTTTTTTCATCAATTATTTGTTTTCCTTAGCAATATGATCTCTAAAATTGTGATTACAAATTATCCACTTTTCTTTCTGATTCTTACAGTAAAAAATGTTAACCTACTATCTCCTCACCAAAGGACAAACCTCAGAATAATCACTTTTTTTCGAAGTACATTATCTCGTTTTCTTGATCTTAAATTGTCAGTTTGCAGAGTATTTCAATTTACTTTTTAAAAAGCTTATTTGTGTCTATAGTTTGGTTTTTAAAACCATATAGAAGCATAAGCCTTTTTTTATGATATTCACTCCTGATTTTCTGTTCTGTGATACCCAGATAACCCATTCCATTTTATGTACAATATGATTTCTAGGAGGGCTAGCACTTATTTGATTATTTTTTGTGAGAGTGATCTGAAGTTTCTGAGGGACAAAAGCCCATGAAGAGAACAGAAAAAATGCCCAGTGAAAAGAGGCCGGGTGACATTGACTTTAAATGTGCAATTGTTCTGATGCCAGATTTCCTCCCAAGCAGTGCCAATTGGCAGACACAGAAATTCTCACCTCCTCCTAGTGTTAAACTCAGCAGTCAAAAACTAGACGGAGTGGGAAGTGTTGACTTAACACCAGGGAAGAAACATAGTCTTATGCTAGCTTTAGTAAACATTTAAAAGAAAGGTTTTAAGAGTGTTAACTTAAAAGGCAGACAGAGGGACAGAGAATAAGAGGAGCTGAGGAGCAAAGATGAGTGTGGGAGAGGCTCCCTGATTGAGAGAGAAAGAGTGAAGCTTGCAATGTCTAGATCCATGCATACATGCTGATTTGCTTCAGTGCTGTCTGACTCTTTTTGACCCTATGGACTGTAGCCCACAGTCTCCTCTATCCATGGGTTTCTCCAGGTAAGAATACTGGAGTGGGTTGCCATGCTGTCCTCCAGGGTATCTTCCTGACACAAGAATCAAACCTGTGTTTTAAGTCTCCTGCATTGGAAGGTGGGTTCTTTACCACTACTGCCACTTGTGAAGAATTCCATTTTAAATAATGTTTGTATTAGATTGGGTCAAATGAGATTCTCTCTGCATCCAAATAACTGTTTACAGAAGCACCTATATGTGCTAAATTTATAAGTTAGCAAAGGCCGATGATAATTAGCAGTCTTCCCACCAAGGGCTGTTTGTTTTCTTAAATCTTTTTTCATCAATTATTTGTTTTCCTTAGCAATATGATCTCTAAAATTGTGATTACAAATTATCCACTTTTCTTTCTGATTCTTACAGTAAAAAATGTTAACCTACTATCTCCTCACCAAAGGACAAACCTCAGAATAATCACTTTTTTTCGAAGTACATTATCTCGTTTTCTTGATCTTAAATTGTCAGTTTGCAGAGTATTTCAATTTACTTTTTAAAAAGCTTATTTGTGTCTATAGTTTGGTTTTTAAAACCATATAGAAGCATAAGCCTTTTTTTATGATATTCACTCCTGATTTTCTGTTCTGTGATACCCAGATAACCCATTCCATTTTATGTACAATATGATTTCTAGGAGGGCTAGCACTTATTTGATTATTTTTTGTGAGAGTGATCTGAAGTTTCTGAGGGACAAAAGCCCATGAAGAGAACAGAAAAAATGCCCAGTGAAAAGAGGCCGGGTGACATTGACTTTAAATGTGCAATTGTTCTGATGCCAGATTTCCTCCCAAGCAGTGCCAATTGGCAGACACAGAAATTCTCACCTCCTCCTAGTGTTAAACTCAGCAGTCAAAAACTAGACGGAGTGGGAAGTGTTGACTTAACACCAGGGAAGAAACATAGTCTTATGCTAGCTTTAGTAAACATTTAAAAGAAAGGTTTTAAGAGTGTTAACTTAAAAGGCAGACAGAGGGACAGAGAATAAGAGGAGCTGAGGAGCAAAGATGAGTGTGGGAGAGGCTCCCTGATTGAGAGAGAAAGAGTGAAGCTTGCAATGTCTAGATCCATGCATACATGCTGATTTGCTTCAGTGCTGTCTGACTCTTTTTGACCCTATGGACTGTAGCCCACAGTCTCCTCTATCCATGGGTTTCTCCAGGTAAGAATACTGGAGTGGGTTGCCATGCTGTCCTCCAGGGTATCTTCCTGACACAAGAATCAAACCTGTGTTTTAAGTCTCCTGCATTGGAAGGTGGGTTCTTTACCACTACTGCCACTTGTGAAGAATTCCATTTTAAATAATGTTTGTATTAGATTGGGTCAAATGAGATTCTCTCTGCATCCAAATAACTGTTTACAGAAGCACCTATATGTGCATAAATATCTGCTTAATAAGTAAATACATATGTGTGTATATATATACATATATATATATATATGTATATATATATATATATATATATATATATATAAAGTGCATATGCAACTGTATCTAAAAAGCTATTTACAGGTCTATAAATCTTTTTGTTTTTTTCATTCTTAGAAATACATAGAACAAGGTCATACTTAATTCTCACTAAGAATAACCTCTATATCCAGTTATATTTGTTTCCGTAAATATACTGCATTAGACACTTTGATGAATACAGATTCTTTTGATGATGTTGGTGCTATAAGTATCAATATGACATAGATCATGATTGAATGAACTTTGTGAACATAGAATAAGTGAAAGCATAATACATATTATATATACTACAATAACAAGTTTGTGTTACATGGTAGCAAAGTGTATGAAGTATTGAAATCTGAGGGGACTATAGTCCACCATTAGTATCTCTGGGGTGGAGGTGGATTGGTCCCAAGACCCCCAGTGCAGTTCAGTTGCTCAGTTGTGTCTGACTCTTTGTGACCCCATGGACTGCAACATGCCAGGCTTCCTTGTCCTTCACCATTTCCCAGAGCTTGCTCAAACTCAGGTCCATTGGCTCAGTGAAGCCATCCAACCCTCTAGTCCTCTGTCATCCACTTCTCCTTCTGCCTTCTATTTTTTGCAGCATCAGGGGCTTTTCCAATGAGTCACCTCTTCTCATCAGGTGGCCAAAGTATTGGAGC
This sequence comes from Tragulus kanchil, assembly GCA_022376925.1. NCBI lineage: Eukaryota > Metazoa > Chordata > Mammalia > Artiodactyla > Tragulidae > Tragulus > Tragulus kanchil. The sequence continues at coordinate 25,831,916 of JAIOJX010000004.1, forward strand.
CTCAGCTTCAGTATCAGTTCTTCCAATATATATTCAGGGTTGATTTTCTTTAGGATTGACTGGTTTGATCTCCTTGCAGTCCAAATGATTCTCAAGAGTCTTCTCCAACATCACAGTTTGAATCACTCTTTTGACCCTATGGACTGTAGCCCACAGTCTCCTCTATCCATGGGTTTCTCCAGGTAAGAATACTGGAGTGGGTTGCCATGCTGTCCTCCAGGGTATCTTCCTGACACAAGAATCAAACCTGTGTTTTAAGTCTCCTGCATTGGAAGGTGGGTTCTTTACCACTACTGCCACTTGTGAAGAATTCCATTTTAAATAATGTTTGTATTAGATTGGGTCAAATGAGATTCTCTCTGCATCCAAATAACTGTTTACAGAAGCACCTATATGTGCATAAATATCTGCTTAATAAGTAAATACATATGTGTGTATATATATACATATATATATATATATATATATATATATATATATATATATAAAGTGCATATGCAACTGTATCTAAAAAGCTATTTACAGGTCTATAAATCTTTTTGTTTTTTTCATTCTTAGAAATACATAGAACAAGGTCATACTTAATTCTCACTAAGAATAACCTCTATATCCAGTTATATTTGTTTCCGTAAATATACTGCATTAGACACTTTGATGAATACAGATTCTTTTGATGATGTTGGTGCTATAAGTATCAATATGACATAGATCATGATTGAATGAACTTTGTGAACATAGAATAAGTGAAAGCATAATACATATTATATATACTACAATAACAAGTTTGTGTTACATGGTAGCAAAGTGTATGAAGTATTGAAATCTGAGGGGACTATAGTCCACCATTAGTATCTCTGGGGTGGAGGTGGATTGGTCCCAAGACCCCCAGTGCAGTTCAGTTGCTCAGTTGTGTCTGACTCTTTGTGACCCCATGGACTGCAACATGCCAGGCTTCCTTGTCCTTCACCATTTCCCAGAGCTTGCTCAAACTCAGGTCCATTGGCTCAGTGAAGCCATCCAACCCTCTAGTCCTCTGTCATCCACTTCTCCTTCTGCCTTCTATTTTTTGCAGCATCAGGGGCTTTTCCAATGAGTCACCTCTTCTCATCAGGTGGCCAAAGTATTGGAGCCTCAGCTTCAGTATCAGTTCTTCCAATATATATTCAGGGTTGATTTTCTTTAGGATTGACTGGTTTGATCTCCTTGCAGTCCAAATGATTCTCAAGAGTCTTCTCCAACATCACAGTTTGAAGGCATCACTTCTTCAGCTCTCAGCCTCTTTTATGGTCCAGTTCTCACATTCATATGCAACTACCTAGAAAATCATAGCTCTGACTATATGTGAAGCAAATGTGGTAACCACTACACTGTGGAAACACGATTAGCTTTGACTACATGGACCTTTGTCAGAAAAGTGATATTTCTGCTTTTGAATACTCTATCTAAGTTTGTCATAGCTTTTCTCCCAAGGAACAAGCATCTTTTAATTTCATGGCTACAGTCACCATCTGCATTGATTTTAGAGCCCAAGAAAATAAAGTCTGTCTGGACCCTCAGTAGATACTAAGATCCAGGATGTTCAAGTTCTTTGTATAAAACAACATAGTACGGTTGCCTCTCCATATTCCTAGGTTCTACATCTGAGGGCTTAACCAGCTTCAATTCACAGGGTCGACTGTGTAGGAATGCTTCAAAGAGGAGGTGATATCCAGATTAGGCTTGAATGATGAAAACTTATTCTATGTATCTATTAGTCTCTTCCCTTCCTTCCTTCTGAAAAGGCCACTTCTAAGGTATATAGGCATTTAATATTTTGCCTGTAAATATAAGAGAAACTGATAACATTAGAGTCCAAGTAAGTACTTTTTTTACCCTAACTTTAGAATTAGAATGGAGGCCTACATAATAAGTTTTTATATTTGGCCATGCAGAGCACACATTTTATTCTTCAGAATTGTGTGTGTTCGTCTTGAGTGTTTTTATGTTATGGTATTTTTAGGAAATTTTGATATGCTCTTAAAAGTTCTAAGGAAAGTTTAGTGAAATTGTTTGAATTTAGAAGTGTGAAAGTGATCAGAAGTGTTACTTGCTCAGTCTTATCAGACTCTTTGTGACCCCACGATTACAGTCTGCCAGCCTCCTCTGACCATGGTATTAACCAGGCAGGAATACTGGACTAGGCTACTATTTCCTTCTCCAGGGGATCTTCCCAACCCAAGGGTAGAACTCCGGCCTCCCACACTGCAGGCAGATCCTTTATTGTCTGAGCCACCAGGGAAGCCTGGATTTAGTAGACTGACATGTTAAAAATATATATCTGAGTGATTTTTACCCATACCAAACAAGAAAATGCACTATATTTCTACTTGTATGGTCCAGTTCTCACATTCATATGCAACTACCTAGAAAATCATAGCTCTGACTATATGTGAAGCAAATGTGGTAACCACTACACTGTGGAAACACGATTAGCTTTGACTACATGGACCTTTGTCAGAAAAGTGATATTTCTGCTTTTGAATACTCTATCTAAGTTTGTCATAGCTTTTCTCCCAAGGAACAAGCATCTTTTAATTTCATGGCTACAGTCACCATCTGCATTGATTTTAGAGCCCAAGAAAATAAAGTCTGTCTGGACCCTCAGTAGATACTAAGATCCAGGATGTTCAAGTTCTTTGTATAAAACAACATAGTACGGTTGCCTCTCCATATTCCTAGGTTCTACATCTGAGGGCTTAACCAGCTTCAATTCACAGGGTCGACTGTGTAGGAATGCTTCAAAGAGGAGGTGATATCCAGATTAGGCTTGAATGATGAAAACTTATTCTATGTATCTATTAGTCTCTTCCCTTCCTTCCTTCTGAAAAGGCCACTTCTAAGGTATATAGGCATTTAATATTTTGCCTGTAAATATAAGAGAAACTGATAACATTAGAGTCCAAGTAAGTACTTTTTTTTTTTACCCTAACTTTAGAATTAGAATGGAGGCCTACATAATAAGTTTTTATATTTGGCCATGCAGAGCACACATTTTATTCTTCAGAATTGTGTGTGTTCGTCTTGAGTGTTTTTATGTTATGGTATTTTTAGGAAATTTTGATATGCTCTTAAAAGTTCTAAGGAAAGTTTAGTGAAATTGTTTGAATTTAGAAGTGTGAAAGTGATCAGAAGTGTTACTTGCTCAGTCTTATCAGACTCTTTGTGACCCCACGATTACAGTCTGCCAGCCTCCTCTGACCATGGTATTAACCAGGCAGGAATACTGGACTAGGCTACTATTTCCTTCTCCAGGGGATCTTCCCAACCCAAGGGTAGAACTCCGGCCTCCCACACTGCAGGCAGATCCTTTATTGTCTGAGCCACCAGGGAAGCCTGGATTTAGTAGACTGACATGTTAAAAATATATATCTGAGTGATTTTTACCCATACCAAACAAGAAAATGCACTATATTTCTACTTGTTTAATTACACACATTTTTGCTACACTTATTCTCTAGGCACATTGTTATTTTTTGTGGAATGGATTATTTTTTACAGAAATATTTTCTAAGCATTATTTCAGAGAAATTATTACATTGGCTTCTCAAAATATTGAATATATATCCAGAATTCTCAATGAAAAGTGTTGTTATTAATAACATTTTCTGTGAAATATCCTCAGGATATCTGTAGAACTAGTCATGAATATTTATCTGTGAATAATGATAGTTCTGTTTCTTTGTTCCAAGACTTATGACCATTTTACTTCTCATACTTTATTCCAGACCACTGTTGAAGCTGAATGGAAGATAGTGGTATGTTTGACTTTTTAAATTTCAAGGAAGAAAATTCATTATCATAGTTATGATATAAATATATATCATTATTATGTAAGATGTTTGTTGTAGCTTTATTGTAGGTATCCTTCATCAACTTTGATATAATTGCTCTATTTCTAGTTTTTATCTAGGAATTGTGTTCATTTTAAATGATTATCATTTATCAAGGTGATTTTTGTTTGTCTTTTATGTGTATGGACCTAATTATCAGTCTCTTCCCTAAGCAGATCTTTCTATCTACATAAGAATATAATGCAAAACATTTTATATCTCCATCCAAATGAGGAGGAAATGGTTATAATGAATTAAATCATAATATATACTGTTAGCAAACATTATAATGTTATGGCCAATGTTAGCAAACGTTGGCCAGAGGTTGAATGCTCTGGGTGGTGGTAGTTTAGTCATTAAGTCATGTCTTACCCTTTCAACCTCATGGACCATAGCCTGCCAGGCCCTTCTGTCCATGGGGTTTCCCAGGAAGGAATACTGGAGTGGGTTGCCATTTCCTTCTCCAGGGAATCTTTCCGACCCAGGGACCAAACCTGTGTTTCTTGTGTTCCAGGCAGATTCTATACCACTGAGCTACAACGGAAGACCTTTGAATGACTTGAACTGAAATCACAGCAAAAGATATTTAAAACTTTATAGCAAATTTACTAATTAACAATATATAAAATAGTATCTATTTGGGGGAGCAATATGAAGGAGCCATTTCAAAAGAAGAAATAAAATATTATTCTGTTAATTACACCACATGAAGTCAGAGTGAAATTTAAATTACTGTGTTTTATTGTGGATTTTGTTTCAGTCCTTGTCATTGAAGAACTATTAGTTAACCATATCAGTATCAGTGTTCCCCAGATTAAGAGAACTTTTTGTCTCTACAAAACAAAAAAGTGTTCACAAATTTAAGGGCAGGATTTTTCCTCCTTGTAAATTGTGTTTTGTAATGCCTCAGGCCTTTTAGTTCTGCAAAGTGGACTCTTTGGAAGGATGCTTCGCTTTTTTTGTGGATTCCATGTCAGGGTTCATATGTGATCTTTTGAAAGCTTTGGCAATTTGGTGTGCCAAATAAATGAATAAAATTCCACATGCTAATTTGCTAAAAGAAATCTCTTCATTACTCTTTCATGCTGCTATATTCATTTCTTTAAATGGTTGCATTTCAGAAGGATTGAGGTTTTTCTGAGCTCCTGTGAGGAAAGTCGCTGGCTTTATCTTCTTTTGAGTTAGACTATTGCAAAACTGTTTTTTTAAATTTACTTCAGCAATTAAAAGAAAATGGGGTCTGTAAATATTGTGATATAATTGCTCTATTTCTAGTTTTTATCTAGGAATTGTGTTCATTTTAAATGATTATCATTTATCAAGGTGATTTTTGTTTGTCTTATGTGTATGGACCTAATTATCAGTCTCTTCCTAAGCAGATCTTTCTATCTACATAAGAATATAATGCAAAACATTTTATATCTCCATCCAAATGAGGAGGAAATGGTTATAATGAATTAAATCATAATATATACTGTTAGCAAACATTATAATGTTATGGCCAATGTTAGCAAACGTTGGCCAGAGGTTGAATGCTCTGGGTGGTGGTAGTTTAGTCATTAAGTCATGTCTTACCCTTTCAACCTCATGGACCATAGCCTGCCAGGCCCTTCTGTCCATGGGGTTTCCCAGGAAGGAATACTGGAGTGGGTTGCCATTTCCTTCTCCAGGGAATCTTTCCGACCCAGGGACCAAACCTGTGTTTCTTGTGTTCCAGGCAGATTCTATACCACTGAGCTACAACGGAAGACCTTTGAATGACTTGAACTGAAATCACAGCAAAAGATATTTAAAACTTTATAGCAAATTTACTAATTAACAATATATAAAATAGTATCTATTTGGGGGAGCAATATGAAGGAGCCATTTCAAAAGAAGAAATAAAATATTATTCTGTTAATTACACCACATGAAGTCAGAGTGAAATTTAAATTACTGTGTTTTATTGTGGATTTTGTTTCAGTCCTTGTCATTGAAGAACTATTAGTTAACCATATCAGTATCAGTGTTCCCCAGATTAAGAGAACTTTTTGTCTCTACAAAACAAAAAAGTGTTCACAAATTTAAGGGCAGGATTTTTCCTCCTTGTAAATTGTGTTTTGTAATGCCTCAGGCCTTTTAGTTCTGCAAAGTGGACTCTTTGGAAGGATGCTTCGCTTTTTTTGTGGATTCCATGTCAGGGTTCATATGTGATCTTTTGAAAGCTTTGGCAATTTGGTGTGCCAAATAAATGAATAAAATTCCACATGCTAATTTGCTAAAAGAAATCTCTTCATTACTCTTTCATGCTGCTATATTCATTTCTTTAAATGGTTGCATTTCAGAAGGATTGAGGTTTTTCTGAGCTCCTGTGAGGAAAGTCGCTGGCTTTATCTTCTTTTGAGTTAGACTATGAATGTGAGCATAAAAGATGGGGTCTGTAAAATCTTTCTTTCTTCGAAATTTACTTCCTAGTTCTGCAGATACGTTTATATTAGATGTTCTTTATCATTTAATAATATAATTGTGGACTAAAAGATATAAGTGCTGTGTAAAATCAGCCAATTATGTGAAACTAGCATATCTGCCTTTATTGTGTTTGTCATTAGCCTGAATAGAAGGACCTTTAAAATTGATTTTTTGGAAAGCATTTGAATGCATTTTGTTTGGTATTATATTTATTCAATGAAGTATTTAATTAGTGCTAAGTGTGCACTGGAACCTGTTGCTAAGTCTCGGCAAGCAGCCATCCTTGGTAGGGTTAAACCCCCAGTAAAATTGCCACACTGCATATGTATTAATGAAGGTTGAATGTTAAATAAATTGTAGGTTCACTTTAAACACACACACACCCATTTGTGTGGAGTGGGTTGCCATTTCCCTTCTCCACGGAACCCTCCCCATCCCAGGGGTCGAACCCAGGTCTCTGGCACTACCGTCTGAGCCACCAGACCCACTCTGGCATTCTTGCCTGGAGGATCCCATGAACAGAGGAGCCTGACTGGCTCCAGGCCATGGGTTGCAGAAGAGTTGGACACATCTTAGTGACTGAGCAAACACCTGTCTCTCTGCTTCTGGAAGCACCTCTTTAATCTGTACTCAGTCACCTCCCCCAATCCTAATAATCTGTCAACTATCATCTCTCAAGGTCAGGGAGAATTAAACTTCCAGAATTGAAAATGCTCATGGTATCAGTGTTCCCCATTAAAACTTTTGTCTCTACAAAACAAAAAAGTGTTCACAAATTTAAGGGCAGGATTTTTCCTCCTTGTAAATTGTGTTTTGTAATGCCTCAGGCCTTTTAGTTCTGCAAAGTGGACTCTTTGGAAGGATGCTTCGCTTTTTTTGTGGATTCCATGTCAGGGTTCATATGTGATCTTTTGAAAGCTTTGGCAATTTGGTGTGCCAAATAAATGAATAAAATTCCACATGCTAATTTGCTAAAAGAAATCTCTTCATTACTCTTTCATGCTGCTATATTCATTTCTTTAAATGGTTGCATTTCAGAAGGATTGAGGTTTTTCTGAGCTCCTGTGAGGAAAGTCGCTGGCTTTATCTTCTTTTGAGTTAGACTATGAATGTGAGCATAAAAGATGGGGTCTGTAAAATCTTTCTTTCTTCGAAATTTACTTCCTAGTTCTGCAGATACGTTTATATTAGATGTTCTTTATCATTTAATAATATAATTGTGGACTAAAAGATATAAGTGCTGTGTAAAATCAGCCAATTATGTGAAACTAGCATATCTGCCTTTATTGTGTTTGTCATTAGCCTGAATAGAAGGACCTTTAAAATTGATTTTTTTGGAAAGCATTTGAATGCATTTTGTTTGGTATTATATTTATTCAATGAAGTATTTAATTAGTGCTAAGTGTGCACTGGAACCTGTTGCTAAGTCTCGGCAAGCAGCCATCCTTGGTAGGGTTAAACCCCCAGTAAAATTGCCACACTGCATATGTATTAATGAAGGTTGAATGTTAAATAAATTGTAGGTTCACTTTAAACACACACACACCCATTTGTGTGGAGTGGGTTGCCATTTCCCTTCTCCACGGAACCCTCCCCATCCCAGGGGTCGAACCCAGGTCTCTGGCACTACCGTCTGAGCCACCAGACCCACTCTGGCATTCTTGCCTGGAGGATCCCATGAACAGAGGAGCCTGACTGGCTCCAGGCCATGGGTTGCAGAAGAGTTGGACACATCTTAGTGACTGAGCAAACACCTGTCTCTCTGCTTCTGGAAGCACCTCTTTAATCTGTACTCAGTCACCTCCCCCAATCCTAATAATCTGTCAACTATCATCTCTCAAGGTCAGGGAAGAGAATTAAACTTCCAGAATTGAAAATGCTCATGGTATTTTTCTTATGACACCATTTATTTTGGAATGTTTAGCTGCTTTTAAAAGCATCCATGAAAGTTTGCCAATTACCCAGAAGATAACAGCAACAGCAAAACACATTTTAAATTCTGAGGAGTAAATTTTTTCTTCACTTTCCTTGCAGGCAGGAACCTGGAAAAAGATATAAATTTCCATTTAAAGATTACTGTCTCTAAATTCATCTCTCATGCATCCTGATGTTTCATTATTCATTCTTCAATTGTAGAATTGTCGGCAGTTTAGGAAAGTGATGAAGATGATTTTGAGATAAAAGACATGATTCACTGAAAATAATATAACAAAGGGTCAGGAATTGGACAAAAGAGAGAATGACAATGCACTTTAATTTCATTACATCATTACTGCTGGCAAAAAGTTGGTGATTAATTAAGACCTAGTTTGTTTTTTTTTTTTCTTTTCTTTTTTTTTCAACTTGAGAAGATCACATAGTCTCAAACTCATCCTTCCATGTGATAGAGCATGTGCCCTGCCTCTCTAGTCTTTTGGGCTGCAGTTTCTTTTATGGAATTCTGTTGAGCAATCACTGAACTCTGATATTTGATTCTCTTTTTAAATCAAAGTTTTGATTCTGGGCAGGTGGCTGTTCTTGGCAAGGAGAGGAAGGAGTCATCGCTTAGTTGTTGCAGCCTTTCTCTGAAGGTCCTAATTGACAAGGGCACTCTTTACAGGTGACTGAAGAAGTTCCCTTTGTACAGGAAATCTGTAATTTTTTCTGTCGCTTTCTGCATGCAGATGACAAGCTTCTGCCAGCTTCAGAACTTCACATCCTCCAACTTCAGAGACTTTTGTGATTTCCATCCATTCGAATTGGTCCAAGCCAGTGAACTATTCCCATCTCTAGCTTTCCTTCAGCCAGGCCAATCTACCTTTATCACAAGAGAGGTGACAGAAACTTTGTGAATTACATGCTGTTTCTCATGTTTACTGATAGACTGATATTTGGGAGAGGACTAAAAAAAATGCTTTTTACTGTTCAGCTCATTTCTATTGAAACTGAACCCCGGCCCTCCCAAATTCTCCTTTCCACCATGAGCTCAGTTTCTGAGTGAAGCTTTTGGGAGAGGGAACTGAAGTAATTGAATCGGATTAGACAAGCCAGCAGAACAAAGTCACATTCCAGGAGGTGTTTCCAGCATCGAGTAGATGAATTGTAATTATTTAAGGATTAGTACAAGCTTGAGATGAGGTCCATTCTGAATACTCTTCACTGTGTATAAACAAAAGCAAGAAGTAGTAATATAGGCTGTTTAAGCTTCTTTTTATCTTTAATAGATTTCTGTTAGAGCTGTGTGAACTTGAAAAACTGCTGCCATAGTGAACAAACTCGCTCGTTGTTTTTTCAATAAAAAGTTAGGCCAAGCTAAGCCCTCAAGTCTAGGGAGAGAGTTTAATTAAGCCTGCTTCTTTTATCATGATTTACGGGGACCGTGCTTTGCTCTTTGCCACAGGCTAGGGGCATTGGGCCTATCATTTGTAAATAATTTTTTATTTTAGGAGAATTTTAGATTTACAGATAAGTTACAAAGATAGTATGGAGATTTCCTACATACCCAGTATATAATTTCCCTTCTTGCTAATGTGCTACTGTGGTACATCTGTTATAATTAATGAATAAATGCTGATATACATGTGCCCTTTCTCTGAAGGTCCTAATTGACAAGTTTTGATTCTGGGCAGGTGGCTGTTCTTGGCAAGGAGAGGAAGGAGTCATCGCTAGTTGTTGCAGCCTTTCTCTGAAGGTCCTAATTGACAAGGGCACTCTTTACAGGTGACTGAAGAAGTTCCCTTTGTACAGGAAATCTGTAATTTTTTCTGTCGCTTTCTGCATGCAGATGACAAGCTTCTGCCAGCTTCAGAACTTCACATCCTCCAACTTCAGAGACTTTTGTGATTTCCATCCATTCGAATTGGTCCAAGCCAGTGAACTATTCCCATCTCTAGCTTTCCTTCAGCCAGGCCAATCTACCTTTATCACAAGAGAGGTGACAGAAACTTTGTGAATTACATGCTGTTTCTCATGTTTACTGATAGACTGATATTTGGGAGAGGACTAAAAAAAATGCTTTTTACTGTTCAGCTCATTTCTATTGAAACTGACCCCCCCCCCCCCCCCGGCCCTCCCAAATTCTCCTTTCCACCATGAGCTCAGTTTCTGAGTGAAGCTTTTGGGAGAGGGAACTGAAGTAATTGAATCGGATTAGACAAGCCAGCAGAACAAAGTCACATTCCAGGAGGTGTTTCCAGCATCGAGTAGATGAATTGTAATTATTTAAGGATTAGTACAAGCTTGAGATGAGGTCCATTCTGAATACTCTTCACTGTGTATAAACAAAAGCAAGAAGTAGTAATATAGGCTGTTTAAGCTTCTTTTTATCTTTAATAGATTTCTGTTAGAGCTGTGTGAACTTGAAAAACTGCTGCCATAGTGAACAAACTCGCTCGTTGTTTTTTCAATAAAAAGTTAGGCCAAGCTAAGCCCTCAAGTCTAGGGAGAGAGTTTAATTAAGCCTGCTTCTTTTATCATGATTTACGGGGACCGTGCTTTGCTCTTTGCCACAGGCTAGGGGAATTGGGCCTATCATTTGTAAATAATTTTTTTTATTTTAGGAGAATTTTAGATTTACAGATAAGTTACAAAGATAGTATGGAGATTTCCTACATACCCAGTATATAATTTCCCTTCTTGCTAATGTGCTACTGTGGTACATCTGTTATAATTAATGAATAAATGCTGATATACAGGTGTTAAACTCTATACATTATTCAGATTTTCATTTTTTCTTGACATTCCTTGTCTGTTCCATGATTTTATCCAAGGTACTACATTTAGTCATCATGTTTCCTTAGGCTTCTTTTGACCGGGATAGTTTATAATACTTTTCTTTTTTTCTTTTTTTTTAAATTATCTTGACAGTTTTAAAGCATATGTGTCAGAGATTTTATAGAATGTCCCTCAATCTGAATTTAGGTACTATATTTCATATGGTTAGACTGGGATTACAGGTTATTAGGTGGAAGACCAGAGAAGTAGAATGCTATTAGCACAGAATTTCATGGATACAATAGTATGTACCTTATCAGCATGACTTGTCACTGAGGATACCTCTTTTTCTATAGCACACTCTTTGAAAGAAAATTATTAAGTGTAGCCCACAGTTAAGGAGTGAAAATGTATACTCCACTTTATTGAGTGAGGAATATCTATATAAACTGTTTGCAGTTCTATACTGGAAATACATTGTTTCCCATATTCACTGATTAATTCAGTGCTTTTGTTTTGTATCAGAATGGATTCATGGATATTTACTTTACATTTTGGGTTATAATCCAATACTGTGTTGCTTATTTTATTGTAACTTTGCCATTGAGAATTATTTCAGTTGACTCCTGTGTCCCTTTGACATATTCATGTATTTGTCATTTACTTGCTTTCTGGGCTTCCCTTATGGCTCAGATGGTAAAGAATCTGCTTACAGGAGATGCAGTTTCAATCCTTGGGTTGGAGAGATTTCCTGGAGAAGAGAATGACAACCCTCTCCAGTATTCTTGCCTGGAGAATCCCATGGACAGAGGAGCATATTGGGCTACAGTCCATAGAGTTGCAAAGAGTTGAACATGACTGAGTGATTAAGCATGCGTGCTGGGTCTAGCTAATTAATGCTATGGTCTCATTCTGAATATTCTGTATATTCCTGTTCCAGCTCCAGAAAATATCCATTTCTTAAAAATTCTCAGGTGCCATTTATTGGAGAAATATGTGAGGTACCCAACATTGGACACTGGGTGCACTCACTGTTAATGGGGGATTATTGGTTCTAGAGCTTCTCAGTGGACAAAGTTAGGAAATATATGTATGCATATCTGTCTCTATATTAAGCTAAATCTGAGTTTATATTAATGTCTCTGATTCGCAACCAGTTTACTGTGATGATCACAGCTTACTGTGGTTCATTATAGACTTCCCCCTTGCCTATCTGTAACTTCTCACTACAACAGTGAGAAATCTGATTTCCTCCAACTGACATTTGCTTACATATTTGTTCAACCCTGGTGTGAATTTACAGCAGTTTAAGAATTGCTAACCTACACTCCCATGAAAAATAGCTTTACTAGCCTGAGTAGAGTGCTTATGTATACCTCCCCTAAGTCTTTAATCTAACTGTATTCATTCATTTCCAAAGTGTCTTAGGTCAGTTTAGCTTTCCCCTCACTAATTCTCTTCAGTAAGATTATGCTATATATTTGTCATACACCGCTTCACCACTGACCAGAGGTAGTCTCTTTTGTGGCTGCACTCATGATCCCTGTAAATAGTAGTGGAACAAAGCCCAAGATACATGCACTATTTGTTTTCTGTTTTTGCGTTTTCCTTCTGGCTTCAGCTGGTGTTGATGTCTGTGGCGACGAGTCCGCTTGGTGCACCCTGGACACAGTAAAGCCTGTGAGAGTCAAGAAGGACATGAGTTAGCTTCTTCTCTTATAGTTTGCATTCCATCTTGTTAACTCTGTTCTGTAGTTGATTTTGTTGTTTTACATTTTGCAAACATTGAACTTAGGCTTTTTGTTGTTGTTGTTACAGAGTTTTGTTGTTTACTGCAAAACATCAATGTGAATCAGCCATAGCTATACATATGTTCTCTCCCTCTTGAACTTCCCTTTGAACTTAGTTTTATGAAGTCTTTGGTCATGTAATCTCAATTAAAGTACTATACAGAATATTTTTACAGTTCTAAAATATCTCCTGTGTTCCTCCGTTTAATACTGTTCCTAACCCCTATCAACTAATGATTTGTTTGCAATACATACACTTTTCCCTTTTCCAGAATGTCAAATAAATAGAGCCATACTTCATTTGTCTTCTTCCATCAAGCTGTCTCAAAATGGCTTCCTTGCATAGTAATGCATGCCAATATGCATTTCAGATTACTTTATGTTTAAGTGTGGATTAAGAGCTTATTACTTTTGATTGCTGCAAAGTTTGGGCAGATCACAATTAGTTTGTCCATTTATCTATCAAAGTATATCTTGTTTGTTTCCAATTTTTGTGGTTATGTATAAAGCTGTGAAGGTTTTCATATAGACATACATTTTCAGATCATGTCCATAAGTATCTAGGGTTGAAATCACTGGGTTTCGTGTTACGTCTTTGCTTAGCTTTGTAAGAAATAGCCAAATTAATGTTCATAGTGGCTGTACCACTTTTCTTTTCTGAAGAATGAGAATTCATGCTGCTGTGCATTTTTGTCAGCAATTATTACTACCAGATTTCTTTTAATTTTAGTTATTTCTTATCAGTTTATAGTGGTATTCATGATTGTTTTAAGTTGTACTTCTTTAATGACATTATGTTGACTAATATTTATTCATCTTCTGTCACCTTTTTTGGTGAGGTGTTTCTACAAATAGTTTGCTCATTTTGAAGTTTGGGTGTTTGTTTGCTTATTGTTAGATTTTCAGTGGTCTTACTAACGAGCTTATTGGTATTTTTTTTTGCGTAAATTGATGTTTCAGCTTATATGTCCCACATGCATTAAAAAATCTAAAATACTTCTTAATTACAGTATGTTGGGCACAATTCTATATCTAATTATTTGAAACATCTTGAAAGCATGACTCAAAATGCTATATATTTCACAGATTCTGCAAGTGATTCTCATGCACCCTAACATTCATGAACTACTGATATATAATTTGGTGAGACACTTCAGAGATGTAATTAGGTATTAATTGAGGCTCTTTTAAATCATTAGTTTTCAAAAATACCTCTACATTCTAATCATCTTGGGACATTTTAAAAGTGCAAATGCCCATGACTCTCCTTAACCTAATGAATCAGATCCTATAAGAGTGAGATCCATTCATCATTCTTGCTTAAATTTCCTCAAGTAATTCTGATGTGCAGTCAGTATTGACAACCACATTCCAAATTTCTGCTAAGTATTCAACAAGTCCATTCATTTTATCATACTTATTTTTAGCAAATAGTTTTTAAAAGCCCTATATATTTTTCCTTTTATTCATTTTACTCATTGAGTTTTAATGATATTAAATTGAATATTCATAAATTACATGACAAACATGACTTCCCAGGTGGCACTAGTGGTAAAGAACCCACCTGCCAATGCAACAGACACAAGAGACACAGGGTCAGGAAGATCTCTTGGAGTAGGAAATGGCAACCCACTCTGGTATTCTTGCCTGGAAAATTCTATGGGCAGAGGAGCCTGACGAGCTACAATTCATGGAGTCACAAAAAGTCAGACACAACAGAACTGCAACTCACATATCAAATTATGGAAGTACTTTATTTTGATGTTATATATTTATGAGACCTTAAGTTCTACAAGAGGTCATATGCAGGCAAAATTCAATCGGTTTTATTTTAAGAACCATTGGGAGATGCAGCAGTATTGGTGGCCAATACTGGTATTTCATACTGTTATTGTAAAAGTCATCCTTTAAATAATAAGCATCCTCTGGTCTCAAACTTTCCTCCCATTTATGTAAATTTATCATCTCATAACTGCTTAATTATATCTCTCTATAAATGACAATATTTAGGTATTACTAAAAGAATTATAAAAGAGTTGCATTGCATTGTTTGTGTTATTTTAAGGACATGTATGGGCTTCCCTGGTAGCTCAGTGGTAAAGAATTCACCTGCCAATGCAAGAGGGATGGGTTTGATCCCTGGGTTGGGAAGATCCCCTAGAGAAAGAAATGACAACCCTCTCCAGTATTCTTGCCTGGGAAATCCCATAGACTGAGCAGATTGGCAGGCTACAATTCATGGGGTCGCAAAGAGTCAGGCATAACTCAGTGCCTAAACAGCAATGATTAGTTACGTATTGCTACAATAAAAATTGCCTCCCAAATTTGGTGGGATAAAATAACAAACATTTATTAATCAAAGTTTCAGGGGATGAAAAATCGGGAGTGACTTATTCACGTAGCATTAGTAAAGGATCCCTCATAAATTTGCGTTCAGAATGTCAGAAGGGCCTTCTGTTATTTAAGGTTGAATTGGTGCTGGAGTATTCACTTTCAAGATGAATCATTTGCATATCTGTCGGCAGGAAGCCTCAAGTTCTTTGTAGCATGGGTCTCGCCATAGACTGCTTAGTGTTCACATTGACATGGCAGACAGTTTCCCTTAGAATAGGTGATCCAAGACAGAGATTTAAGAAGGAAACCACAATGTTCACATGGCCTAATCTTGGAAGTTACACATTGCTATTTCATCACCTATTATTCATCCAAAGAAAGTCACTAATTAAATCAGTTCATACTCAAGAGAAGAGGAATGAAGCTCTACTTCTTAAAAAAGAATAGTATCAACTAATTTGTAGACACATTTTAAAAACCATCACAGCATCCTCTTAGTCTTCATATGAGTTATTTTAAAAATGTATTGAAACATTAGCAACCACATAATATCTTATTCACTGAAAAGTGAATAATTATTACCAAATAAAAAATACTAATTAAAAACATTAAAAGCCTTGTACCCAGTTGGGCAGTGTTTATTGAGTGTTCCTGGATGTCAGATATGTGTTGGATTTGACAATAGATGGGAGAAATAAGAGCCAGGAGTTTAAATTTAGCTGGAGTCAAATAGGAGGAGATAAAAGTTTTCGATGAATATGATCATAAAAAAAAAGTATTTAGGTATTACTAAAAGAATTATAAAGATTGCATTGCATTGTTTGTGTTATTTTAAGGACATGTATGGGCTTCCCTGGTAGCTCAGTGGTAAAGAATTCACCTGCCAATGCAAGAGGGATGGGTTTGATCCCTGGGTTGGGAAGATCCCCTAGAGAAAGAAATGACAACCCTCTCCAGTATTCTTGCCTGGGAAATCCCATAGACTGAGCAGATTGGCAGGCTACAATTCATGGGGTCGCAAAGAGTCAGGCATAACTCAGTGCCTAAACAGCAATGATTAGTTACGTATTGCTACAATAAAAATTGCCTCCCAAATTTGGTGGGATAAAATAACAAACATTTATTAATCAAAGTTTCAGGGGATGAAAAATCGGGAGTGACTTATTCACGTAGCATTAGTAAAGGATCCCTCATAAATTTGCGTTCAGAATGTCAGAAGGGCCTTCTGTTATTTAAGGTTGAATTGGTGCTGGAGTATTCACTTTCAAGATGAATCATTTGCATATCTGTCGGCAGGAAGCCTCAAGTTCTTTGTAGCATGGGTCTCGCCATAGACTGCTTAGTGTTCACATTGACATGGCAGACAGTTTCCCTTAGAATAGGTGATCCAAGACAGAGATTTAAGAAGGAAACCACAATGTTCACATGGCCTAATCTTGGAAGTTACACATTGCTATTTCATCACCTATTATTCATCCAAAGAAAGTCACTAATTAAATCAGTTCATACTCAAGAGAAGAGGAATGAAGCTCTACTTCTTAAAAAAGAATAGTATCAACTAATTTGTAGACACATTTTAAAAACCATCACAGCATCCTCTTAGTCTTCATATGAGTTATTTTAAAAATGTATTGAAACATTAGCAACCACATAATATCTTATTCACTGAAAAGTGAATAATTATTACCAAATAAAAAATACTAATTAAAAACATTAAAAGCCTTGTACCCAGTTGGGCAGTGTTTATTGAGTGTTCCTGGATGTCAGATATGTGTTGGATTTGACAATAGATGGGAGAAATAAGAGCCAGGAGTTTAAATTTAGCTGGAGTCAAATAGGAGGAGATAAAAGCAAAAACTATATTGTATTATTTTGTGCCACATATTCTGTGTGTAGTAGGAGTATATATGGAGCACACTTTAAGAACAGAAAGAGGAAACAGTCATGCCAGAGGGGCTGGTTGGAGATTTGGTCAGGAGAAGCTTCCAAAGACAGTGATGGGTGATAGGTCCTACAAGAGTATTTAATAATAGTTCATCAGAACCATGAAAGGAGTAGACAGGCTTTTTTGCCAGTAAGATGACACCAGAAAAGTCATAATATTTTGAGTAACTCCAAATTATTTCACTTAATCAAAGTTTTTTTATACTGAAGCATGGAAGGAGATACATTTTGAAGTAAAAGTAAGGTGAACTCTGTAAATAGACTATGCTGGAAAGATCTACTCTTATTATATAGTAGTACATAATAAACTAATTGCAACATGATTGCTACCATAAGCAAAAAAGCACCACAAGGAGCCCTAAGCATCATGGCAAAGTAATACTGTGCTCATAGTAAGAATTACTCAAAATTAAGTATGCTGATCAAATGGTTAATTAAATGAATGCATTCTACTCAGAGTATGCTAATAATTGTAATCTATTAAATGAGTGATTTCTACATTCATTTTATTCAGCTAGATAATGTCGTACTTATCACAATTTCAAATATATGGAAATCTAAACTATTCAAGCAAACATTATGCCAATAAGAATCTACTTAGAATTTTCTGTAATTGCCCCCACTGAGTTTGTTCACCTTTCTTCCATTTGGAATGTGGAATACATTTTAAAATGTTGAATAACTTATTGTTCTGTCGTACATTCACTAGCTTGTTAGGGGTGTTGGGTGGAGATGAGATAGACATAAAGCCATCCAGCAGGCTGGCATTAGGTAGGGTCCCAAGTGCCAAGGCTGCCATCAAGTGAGCTGCTTCTCTGGGTGTTCAGGCTAAGGATGAGCTGGAGTGTGAATTCAAGGGGGACCATTAGGGAAGCCAAAATCAAAGCTATTCAAGCCAGGGTCAAAAACCAGGTATGTACAGGATTTGAAAAGACATTAAAGATAATGATGGAGCTTACCATGGTGGTTCAAAAACTAATTTCAAGAATAATTGCACCGAAGAGTGTAAAGGTAGGCACCCATATACTGTGTTGATCAAGGAGGCAGGTGTAATGATGTAGGTCCCACAATTTCTATAGTACCTCTTGTCCAAATCCTTATAAAACTCATTATATCATATCTCCTTTCACTTAATTCTGATAGTCGTAAATTATGATATCTGAATGCCAATATTTAAAGAAAAGTATGCTTTTCTTTTTGTGCCCTCTTTTTCTTTTGTTTTCATTGACTTAAAGGAACACTATTGGTGGGGGGGGGGGGAGGCTCTTTTATTGTATTTTTTATTTATTTTCATCTGTCTTTATTCTTTGACCTGTGTAGGTCTCCCATTGCAGTGGTCTCTCTTATTGCAGAGCTCTGGGCTCATGCACTGCAGAGCACTGGCTCGTAGTTGGAACATGCCAGTCAAGCCTCTCTGTGGCAGTTGGGATCTTCCCAGGCCAGGGGTTGAACCAGTGCCTCTTGCACTGCAAGGCAGACTCTTTACCCACTGGACCACCAGGGGAGACCAAAGAACACTATTAATTTAAACAATAACTTAGCACAGAGAAGAAAAGCACTCATTTAAAAGAGATGATAATAAAAATTAAAATGGAGATGTGGAGGAACTTGTTAAGAAGGTCGTACTTATCACAATTTCAAATATATGGAAATCTAAACTATTCAAGCAAACATTATGCCAATAAGAATCTACTTAGAATTTTCTGTAATTGCCCCCACTGAGTTTGTTCACCTTTCTTCCATTTGGAATGTGGAATACATTTTAAAATGTTGAATAACTTATTGTTCTGTCGTACATTCACTAGCTTGTTAGGGGTGTTGGGTGGAGATGAGATAGACATAAAGCCATCCAGCAGGCTGGCATTAGGTAGGGTCCCAAGTGCCAAGGCTGCCATCAAGTGAGCTGCTTCTCTGGGTGTTCAGGCTAAGGATGAGCTGGAGTGTGAATTCAAGGGGGACCATTAGGGAAGCCAAAATCAAAGCTATTCAAGCCAGGGTCAAAAACCAGGTATGTACAGGATTTGAAAAGACATTAAAGATAATGATGGAGCTTACCATGGTGGTTCAAAAACTAATTTCAAGAATAATTGCACCGAAGAGTGTAAAGGTAGGCACCCATATACTGTGTTGATCAAGGAGGCAGGTGTAATGATGTAGGTCCCACAATTTCTATAGTACCTCTTGTCCAAATCCTTATAAAACTCATTATATCATATCTCCTTTCACTTAATTCTGATAGTCGTAAATTATGATATCTGAATGCCAATATTTAAAGAAAAGTATGCTTTTCTTTTTGTGCCCTCTTTTTCTTTTGTTTTCATTGACTTAAAGGAACACTATTGGTGGGGGGGGGGGGGGGCTCTTTTATTGTATTTTTTATTTATTTTCATCTGTCTTTATTCTTTGACCTGTGTAGGTCTCCCATTGCAGTGGTCTCTCTTATTGCAGAGCTCTGGGCTCATGCACTGCAGAGCACTGGCTCGTAGTTGGAACATGCCAGTCAAGCCTCTCTGTGGCAGTTGGGATCTTCCCAGGCCAGGGGTTGAACCAGTGCCTCTTGCACTGCAAGGCAGACTCTTTACCCACTGGACCACCAGGGGAGACCAAAGAACACTATTAATTTAAACAATAACTTAGCACAGAGAAGAAAAGCACTCATTTAAAAGAGATGATAATAAAAATTAAAATGGAGATGTGGAGGAACTTGTTAAGAAGGATCTTTTTTTCCCACTTATTTTTTTTTAAGTGGATGGGCATTGTTTCAGTTTTCTTGCAAAGGTAGTGCTTCTTTGAATTAAAATAGGAAACTGTGTTCTAGCACCATAAGCAAAGAATGCTTGTGATTCACTTCCAACAAAAAAGAAATGTGTTGCTTTTTCCAAGGCTCCTCAGAAATTGGTTGAGCATCAGGTGCATCTGTCTGACTCTTCCAATCACAGATGCACCCTCTTGCTTAGCTTTGTGGAAGCCTTTCTCCTTCCAATATATCCCGAATCTCTCTGTGGATTTTAAAATAGATGCTATATCTTCTGTCCAGTATATAAATTAGGCAAGAATACAGAAGAGCTTTTTTTTTTTTCCTTCTCAGAAAGACGGAGAGAGAAAGAAATATGTTCTCAGTTGAATATAGGGACAAGAATCATTTTTTCTGCAAATGCCTCTCATTCTCCCAAGCTTCTAGGCACTGATATCTTTGACTCTCATCACTACTACACTCCAGGTCGTGGTCTTCAACATATCAACAACAAGCATTTTCCACAATTGTGATGGAAGCAGACTCAATATTCTCAATGAGCCAGCTTATTTTGATTTGAGATATGTGTCCACTTATCAAAAAGGTATAGCCTTCAAGACACCCAGTGACAGATCTGCAGAGTTAGTCTGGCTAGATTATAAAGGCAGCTGAGAAAGAAAAGCAGAGCTGGCACGGCTTTTTGATATCAGGCTGATGTCACTGCTTTCTTTCTTTTCTACTGGAATACTTTTCTTATTGTAGCTATCTTTTTTTCTCAAACTGCAACTCTGCCTCCCTGTAGTTTAAAGCTACTGGTATGCTTCAGTTTCTACCATGTTATACAGCAGGGTTCTGCATGTTCCATAAAATCCTTAAGTTGTTGCTATAGTCATTCTAGTCTAGCTTTTATAGTCTTACTAGTGATGCTATACAGAATCATCTAATAAGGGATTGCAATTCCTAGTGTATCTACTGGAAAATAAGATACATCAACCACTGAGTGTGTCTTTGTTGCTTACTTTTTTGTGCATCGGAGTTAATCACAAGCTAATTGCTCATAAATATTGCTGATTGAGAATACTTTTAAAAATCAAATGTTTAACCCCAGTGTTTCATATATATATGTTTGCATTTTATGGATTAAGATCCTATGGTAAAATGATGTCTTATAGTGGAATAATTGTATAAAACCCCTCAAAATTCTTGACAAGATTAGAAAAAACATTGTGCCCCCTTTTGAATGTATCCTTTCAAAGGTAGAGAAATAAATTTAATTGAATTTATTAAACAGAGTTTTTAAATTTTTTTCAGAGACACTTCCCATTCTTACACTTCCATCACTGCCATTATTCATGCAGAGTCAAGGGAAGAACACAGGAGAGATTAGATTAGAAACTTTAAGGGCCTTTTAAATTATAAAAGTCCATGATTATACTCTTATGGAATTAATTGTTCATTTTCTAAAGTGAACAAAATTTAAATCTAACTCAGTATATGAATGATAGAGATTTGTTCCCATGACAATAAATTCACTTCTAATGTTTTCTATTTTGTTCATTTCAATATAAATTCACTGATGATATCTGCATCTAAGTAAAATGAATTTTTTGGAAGTATTATAGAGGTTCAGTCAATCAATAGGAAACTGGAGGACCAAACTTTGAAATGAGCAGAATCTAAGAACAAAGATGCCCAGTGTGATCTTATAACTGAAAATGTAGTCTGGGTATTGAGTAGGTGATTTACTCTGCTGAATGGCCTGTGACTATCACCTCCTCTTTGCTTCCTAGCACCTTAGAGATTAACAGTGTTTAAATCACAAACTGGCCCCCTAGGTCACTTCAGACAGGAGAGGATTAAAGGCTCTCTGCATTACAGCTTTAGTCCTTTTATCTTCCAATCTGGGACACTAGCAACAGACATAACCTTCCCACCAAGCACCCACATAGGGATGAAGACATAATCCCCAAAAAGAAAATGGAGGAGATCAAAGGGGAGGCTGAACCCAAGTGATCCAAATGAGAAATCTTCACAACATTATGAAATAGTTCTACAAGAAGTGTGTGTAGTTCTTCTGAGCTCTACAGTCTTGTGTTTTCTTCTTTGCATCTGTACCTGAAGTGCATCCTGTTTGAAAAACTAATCAGGTATCTCTCAAACTTTTAAGTGAAGTCTCTCAGTGTGAGTCACATTCTATTTCATTCTGCCCTAATCCCGAGGTATGTACTGTTTGTGCATGCAGGACTCCAGTTTCTCCTTGACTAATGGAAGGAAGGTGAACCTCTATGTCACCAATTAACTCTCGTATAGGCTGAACTCCTGATAGAATACGATGACTTGTTGCAACAGTGATTTGAAATGGACTAAGCAGCATTCCCTTTAGTCATCATTCAAAATCCCATTATCATCAGGTCTCCAAGGAGTCTTGTTTGATAAATACTGTTGAAATAACAGAGACACTTCCCATTCTTACACTTCCATCACTGCCATTATTCATGCAGAGTCAAGGGAAGAACACAGGAGAGATTAGATTAGAAACTTTAAGGGCCTTTTAAATTATAAAAGTCCATGATTATACTCTTATGGAATTAATTGTTCATTTTCTAAAGTGAACAAAATTTAAATCTAACTCAGTATATGAATGATAGAGATTTGTTCCCATGACAATAAATTCACTTCTAATGTTTTCTATTTTGTTCATTTCAATATAAATTCACTGATGATATCTGCATCTAAGTAAAATGAATTTTTTGGAAGTATTATAGAGGTTCAGTCAATCAATAGGAAACTGGAGGACCAAACTTTGAAATGAGCAGAATCTAAGAACAAAGATGCCCAGTGTGATCTTATAACTGAAAATGTAGTCTGGGTATTGAGTAGGTGATTTACTCTGCTGAATGGCCTGTGACTATCACCTCCTCTTTGCTTCCTAGCACCTTAGAGATTAACAGTGTTTAAATCACAAACTGGCCCCCTAGGTCACTTCAGACAGGAGAGGATTAAAGGCTCTCTGCATTACAGCTTTAGTCCTTTTATCTTCCAATCTGGGACACTAGCAACAGACATAACCTTCCCACCAAGCACCCACATAGGGATGAAGACATAATCCCCAAAAAGAAAATGGAGGAGATCAAAGGGGAGGCTGAACCCAAGTGATCCAAATGAGAAATCTTCACAACATTATGAAATAGTTCTACAAGAAGTGTGTGTAGTTCTTCTGAGCTCTACAGTCTTGTGTTTTCTTCTTTGCATCTGTACCTGAAGTGCATCCTGTTTGAAAAACTAATCAGGTATCTCTCAAACTTTTAAGTGAAGTCTCTCAGTGTGAGTCACATTCTATTTCATTCTGCCCTAATCCCGAGGTATGTACTGTTTGTGCATGCAGGACTCCAGTTTCTCCTTGACTAATGGAAGGAAGGTGAACCTCTATGTCACCAATTAACTCTCGTATAGGCTGAACTCCTGATAGAATACGATGACTTGTTGCAACAGTGATTTGAAATGGACTAAGCAGCATTCCCTTTAGTCATCATTCAAAATCCCATTATCATCAGGTCTCCAAGGAGTCTTGTTTGATAAATACTGTTGAAATAACAATTTTGTCATTACTTGTAAAGTGGCAAGATTCATAAGTATGAATAGTGTGTTTTTTAAACATGGTTGCACTATTTGAACTTTGGCAAAGATGGTTGTATCTGAAAGAATATGCTCATTAATCTTTGCAAACAGGTTTTAGGCTTATTTTCTAATACTGTTTGATATAAAAGAGAATAAGAAGTTGGTTTTGTTAGCATTTTGCCATGAATGCCAATAGTTATTTTTCTCATCTGACTCAAAAGTTCATGCCCTGAATCCATAAGAACAATGAAAACACAAGCGGTTTCAACATCCTAATCTCCATTTTGATGGTACTACAATTGCCTCTGGAAGCAGTGTGTACGTATTTCTTTAGAATTCTCTTGATTTTATTGTACTTGTTAAACAGGTGGAATGAGTGTCCCACCTTTTGTATAGATGCACTGTGTTACCCATGCACTTCCTGTGTTCCTCTTTTGCTTTCTCATTTACTTTCTGTTTTGTTTTTTATTAACTCATTTTTTTTCACTTTCTGACCATGTATAATATAAGCATCCAGTTGTATTTCACTTCTTTTTAATTCATAGAATTTCTGTTTATTTTAAAAACACCTATAAAACCTGTTTGCGCTAAGTGACCTGTTAAAAATATAGTTTATCTTTATGAATAAGGAAACAATAGTAGGAACTCTTAAATGGGCAGACTCTAATTCAGAATGCCTGACACATTAAATCATCTCTTCTACTGTTCTGCTTTAAGAAATTCATATTCTCAGTAGTAATGTCATTAATAGTTGAGAGAAATAAGACTATAATGTTTAGTTTGGTTGAAACAGGAAAAGCACATTTGGGAAACATTTACTGGAATTCTACAGACCAAAGGTATGTACTGTTCCTGTGGCATGCAGGACTCCAGTTTCTCCTTGACTAATGGAAGGAAGGTGAACCTCTATGTCACCAATTAACTCTCGTATAGGCTGAACTCCTGATAGAATACGATGACTTGTTGCAACAGTGATTTGAAATGGACTAAGCAGCATTCCCTTTAGTCATCATTCAAAATCCCATTATCATCAGGTCTCCAAGGAGTCTTGTTTGATAAATACTGTTGAAATAACAATTTTGTCATTACTTGTAAAGTGGCAAGATTCATAAGTATGAATAGTGTGTTTTTAAGCATGGTTGCACTATTTGAACTTTGGCAAAGATGGTTGTATCTGAAAGAATATGCTCATTAATCTTTGCAAACAGGTTTTAGGCTTATTTTCTAATACTGTTTGATATAAAAGAGAATAAGAAGTTGGTTTTGTTAGCATTTTGCCATGAATGCCAATAGTTTTTTTTCTCATCTGACTCAAAAGTTCATGCCCTGAATCCATAAGAACAATGAAAACACAAGCGGTTTCAACATCCTAATCTCCATTTTGATGGTACTACAATTGCCTCTGGAAGCAGTGTGTACGTATTTCTTTAGAATTCTCTTGATTTTATTGTACTTGTTAAACAGGTGGAATGAGTGTCCCACCTTTTGTATAGATGCACTGTGTTACCCATGCACTTCCTGTGTTCCTCTTTTGCTTTCTCATTTACTTTCTGTTTTGTTTTTTATTAACTCATTTTTTTTCACTTTCTGACCATGTATAATATAAGCATCCAGTTGTATTTCACTTCTTTTTAATTCATAGAATTTCTGTTTATTTTAAAAACACCTATAAAACCTGTTTGCGCTAAGTGACCTGTTAAAAATATAGTTTATCTTTATGAATAAGGAAACAATAGTAGGAACTCTTAAATGGGCAGACTCTAATTCAGAATGCCTGACACATTAAATCATCTCTTCTACTGTTCTGCTTTAAGAAATTCATATTCTCAGTAGTAATGTCATTAATAGTTGAGAGAAATAAGACTATAATGTTTAGTTTGGTTGAAACAGGAAAAGCACATTTGGGAAACATTTACTGGAATTCAAAGAAGATGGATAAAAGTCAATTTTGCCTGTTGTCTACATTGCTGTTTCATTCTCCAGTTGCCAACACACCATAAATTGGTACTAGAATTAGAATTTTGACATATTATTAATCAGAGAAATAAATATGAAACAGCTTGATGAACCCTGGTATAAGAAAGAAAAATTCAAATAAAAAGCCCTCCCATATGTGTTGTTTCTTGCAGGAGCTTAATATAATTTAGTAAATCATATTGCAAATTTTTACAAAGAATACAAGCTCACTCTTCCTTATTTTTAATATATGTTTGAAGGGAAGGCTTTAGTTTAATATCATAAAATGTGTTTTCACATATCTTTGATCCATTTCTCATGACACTAACATCCACATTCTAATTAGTATTAATTTTAGGCTAGTAGTTTATATCTGAATTGGAAGTTTTTTCTTTATGTAAAGAATTCTTGTTAAACTGTCTGAGGAATATAACCGCTCTATTAAACTGTGCTACATACATTGAACTTTCAATATATCAACAGAGAATGGACTACGTCTCATGTTGGAAAGCTTGTTAGTAGGCTACTAAAATTATCCTGGTACGAGCTATTCTTAGTAGAGGAAATCCATGATAAATGGATTTGAGAGCTCTTTAAAGGCTGAAATCATCAGTCCACAGGGTGAACTGAATACAGAAACAGAGAAGATGGCACATAAGACTCTTGCATTTCATTTTCAAGAAATTGGATAGATATTGGTAACAGTAAGATGGTCACATAAGACTCTTTTTTCACTTTCTGACCATGTATAATATAAGCATCCAGTTGTATTTCACTTCTTTTTAATTCATAGAATTTCTGTTTATTTTAAAAACACCTATAAAACCTGTTTGCGCTAAGTGACCTGTTAAAAATATAGTTTATCTTTATGAATAAGGAAACAATAGTAGGAACTCTTAAATGGGCAGACTCTAATTCAGAATGCCTGACACATTAAATCATCTCTTCTACTGTTCTGCTTTAAGAAATTCATATTCTCAGTAGTAATGTCATTAATAGTTGAGAGAAATAAGACTATAATGTTTAGTTTGGTTGAAACAGGAAAAGCACATTTGGGAAACATTTACTGGAATTCAAAGAAGATGGATAAAAGTCAATTTTGCCTGTTGTCTACATTGCTGTTTCATTCTCCAGTTGCCAACACACCATAAATTGGTACTAGAATTAGAATTTTGACATATTATTAATCAGAGAAATAAATATGAAACAGCTTGATGAACCCTGGTATAAGAAAGAAAAATTCAAATAAAAAGCCCTCCCATATGTGTTGTTTCTTGCAGGAGCTTAATATAATTTAGTAAATCATATTGCAAATTTTTACAAAGAATACAAGCTCACTCTTCCTTATTTTTAATATATGTTTGAAGGGAAGGCTTTAGTTTAATATCATAAAATGTGTTTTCACATATCTTTGATCCATTTCTCATGACACTAACATCCACATTCTAATTAGTATTAATTTTAGGCTAGTAGTTTATATCTGAATTGGAAGTTTTTTCTTTATGTAAAGAATTCTTGTTAAACTGTCTGAGGAATATAACCGCTCTATTAAACTGTGCTACATACATTGAACTTTCAATATATCAACAGAGAATGGACTACGTCTCATGTTGGAAAGCTTGTTAGTAGGCTACTAAAATTATCCTGGTACGAGCTATTCTTAGTAGAGGAAATCCATGATAAATGGATTTGAGAGCTCTTTAAAGGCTGAAATCATCAGTCCAGAGGGGTGAACTGAATACAGAAACAGAGAAGATGGCACATAAGACTCTTGCATTTCATTTTCAAGAAATTGGATAGATATTGGTAACAGTAACAAAGATAAGAAATAGTGACTGTATTATCCAGACTATTTATTTATCTGCTTCTACTTACTTTATTCTGTCTTCAGTGTTACCTTTATTCTAAACAAGCCTCCAGGAGCTACTTTACAGTGTCTCAATGATTATGCCCAGGCTTTAAACTGTTCTCTTTTCCATAATTGCTTATTTTGTTTTGGTTTTCTATCTTCTTGTTTAGAGTAATGCCATATAAATTTGCCTGACTAGATTCATGGAGCAATCCAAATAGGATGCTATTTTTGGATATTCCAAATTTCCATGCTTTGCAGCCCTACTCAGTTAGGCATGAAGCCCTAGGCTAAGCCTTCTCAAAAGGAAATCCAGGTCTACCTTTTGTATTCTTCTTGGGGAATTTGTTAAAACCCCTTTTGCTAAATTTATCTATTACCCCATCTAGTCTCTTTACCAAGCACAGGATAAGAAGAACTTCACAGATCATTAGGTTTGGTTTCTTTGTAACTAACTGAATAAAGATGATTGTCATCAGTATCATTAGAGTCTTAAATTAGATATGCACAGGCATATGAGAGAATGTGTTTTGTGGTAGGCTGGATAATGTCCATGAAGATATGAGTTTCTAATCCTTGGAACCAGTGAACATTACCTTATATGGAACCAGGGTCATTGTAAGTATGATTAAGTTAATAATTTTGAGATGGAGGGATCATCCTGGATGATCTGATGGACTCTAAGGACAATCACAAATACTCACATAGGAGGTGGACTCTAAATATAACCACACATGTTCACATAGGAGGCAGAGAGAGGTTTCATAGACAAAACTAAAAAAGGCAATTGGATTATGCAAGCCCGGGTAAAACCAATGCAGTCACAGGCCAAGGAATTCCACTAGCCACCAGAAGCTAGAGAAGAGGAATGGATTCTCTACTTGAGCCTCCAGAGGGAGCACAGCCCTCCTGACACCTTGTTTTCAGTGAGACTTAATATCTGATTTCTGGTCTCCAGAACCGTGAGAGAATGAATATCTATTGCCTTAAAACCCCCACATTTGGGGTAGTCTGTTAACAGTAGTCACTGAAAACTAACTCATGTAGGATAATGTTTGTGCAAACAAGCTCTAGCGTCAAATTGATGGTGTTTGAAAACTGGCTACTGTTTGTACCTATGATAATTGGGCAAATCGTGCCTTTCTCTGTATTTCAAAGTTTTCTTTTGTAATGTGTGTGTGTGTGTGTGTGCTAAGTCACATTGGCCATGTGTCTGACTTTTTACAACCCTATGGACTGTAACCCACCAGGTTTCTCTGTCCATGTGATTTTCTGGGCAAGAATACTGGAGTGGGATGCCATTTCCTTCTCCAGGGCATCTTCCTGACCTTAAGACTGAACCTGTGTCTCTTAAATCTCCTACATTGGCAGGAGGGTTCTAGAGCCACCAAAAAGCCCCTTCTTTTGTAATAGGAGTATATTAATATTAACCATCTCAGAATGGTAAGAGAATTTGAAAGAATGATTCATATAAAATTCTAGCACATCACACACATTTGCTAACATAGTAATATTCTGTCTTACCAAGGATAGTTAAGGAATCTCCATTTTTCAGAGTCTTTATTGAAGCTAGTTTATTTTCTTGTGACTACAAGTGGACAAATTTCCATTCCAAGTTATGCCAATCTCAAAGATTTTATAGTGGTATGACTGAATGTAGTAGATAGACAAAATGATACTGATAACTGATTCTAACCTGTTGACCAGGAACAGCTTCCTTGGAGTCAAGAAGGACAAGGGAGTATATTTAAGGGATGAAGCTGCTCTAATTGCTGATAACTTAAGCTGATTTACCAGAGTTACAGCCATGGTCAGTTCTGGGAATTCCTCCTGGATGGGAGGTCAAACAACATGGAATTATTTACACTGATAACAGATACAGGTCTGCAATGCTCAAGAGGCTGGCAAGCTCATAGACATTGTAAAACTCCCTTATAATCCAAAATATCTCTTTTGCTATATGTGCACCTCTTTCAGGATCTTCCTGTAAAACTTGAACAGTTAGGTTAGATATACTATCATATTCATTCTTTATTTTGTTTGATGTAGCAGTTTTCATTCTTCTATTATTAACATCAAGAGGGAGCCTGGTAATGAGGTAATTGAAAGTGTGTAGAGGAGGACAAATCTTTTTCTACCCGTCTAGGTTTCTTGGCTGGGATCCTATAAGTGGGACTGATGAAAGATTAATAAGAGAAAAGCACACACATCTATTTAATACAGATTTTATGTGGCACAAGAGCATTAATGAGGAACTGAAGGCCTGCAGATATGGTTAAACTTAAACATTTTATGCCAGCTGTGACAACAGTGGAAAGTCATGGGAATATGTGATAGAAGAAAAGTGACTGAGCTGATGGTAGTAAACTGTGGGAAGCATAGTAAGGCCTGTTTGTTCAGATCCCTATATTTTCCCTGCACCTTCAGATACAAGGACACTCTTTTTCTCCAAGCATAGGGAACTTCTCACATGAGGGTCTTTTGACTTCAGGAGAGAAGAAGAGGAGAGGTCAGAAAGTCTTTCATCTATTTTTCAGATTCCCTAAACTTCAAATAGTCAGTATGCTAAGGTATTATATCTTGGACTAGCCTGTCCTGAACCCCATCAATGACCATATTTGAAAAATTTAGTTGAGATTCCTGCTCTGTTTGGTCCACCGAAAACTCTCCGCTTGAATCATTCATGTTTATGTTTAAGAGTATGTGGACACACTAGTTTCTTTTTCATGACATTTGCCCAGAATTCAATGACTTAGTCATTTCAAAGTTTTTTAGTTTCTCTACAGGTTGAATGCTCAAGAAGCTTCCTTGGAGTCAAGAAGGACAAGGAGTATATTTAAGGGATGAAGCTGCTCTAATTGCTGATAACTTAAGCTGATTTACCAGAGTTACAGCCATGGTCAGTTCTGGGAATTCCTCCTGGATGGGAGGTCAAACAACATGGAATTATTTACACTGATAACAGATACAGGTCTGCAATGCTCAAGAGGCTGGCAAGCTCATAGACATTGTAAAACTCCCTTATAATCCAAAATATCTCTTTTGCTATATGTGCACCTCTTTCAGGATCTTCCTGTAAAACTTGAACAGTTAGGTTAGATATACTATCATATTCATTCTTTATTTTGTTTGATGTAGCAGTTTTCATTCTTCTATTATTAACATCAAGAGGGAGCCTGGTAATGAGGTAATTGAAAGTGTGTAGAGGAGGACAAATCTTTTTCTACCCGTCTAGGTTTCTTGGCTGGGATCCTATAAGTGGGACTGATGAAAGATTAATAAGAGAAAAGCACACACATCTATTTAATACAGATTTTATGTGGCACAAGAGCATTAATGAGGAACTGAAGGCCTGCAGATATGGTTAAACTTAAACATTTTATGCCAGCTGTGACAACAGTGGAAAGTCATGGGAATATGTGATAGAAGAAAAGTGACTGAGCTGATGGTAGTAAACTGTGGGAAGCATAGTAAGGCCTGTTTGTTCAGATCCCTATATTTTCCCTGCACCTTCAGATACAAGGACACTCTTTTTCTCCAAGCATAGGGAACTTCTCACATGAGGGTCTTTTGACTTCAGGAGAGAAGAAGAGGAGAGGTCAGAAAGTCTTTCATCTATTTTTCAGATTCCCTAAACTTCAAATAGTCAGTATGCTAAGGTATTATATCTTGGACTAGCCTGTCCTGAACCCCATCAATGACCATATTTGAAAAATTTAGTTGAGATTCCTGCTCTGTTTGGTCCACCGAAAACTCTCCGCTTGAATCATTCATGTTTATGTTTAAGAGTATGTGGACACACTAGTTTCTTTTTCATGACATTTGCCCAGAATTCAATGACTTAGTACATTTTATTTTTACCAAATAGATTCAATACTTTACCCTTCTCTGAGAAATAGAATTTATCTCTAACATAAGTTTTATTTATATGCAATATCTAACCCTGAGAATATAGACATATTAGTAAAGGAGTATTTCTGAGCCAGGCATCTAGGAAAATTCACATTTTTAAATATAATATTTTACCTAATTAATGGGGCACTGAAGCTTTAGCCTACATTATTTTGCCTTATTATTGCCTTGCTCAAGTGCCCGTGTAGCTGTGGTTGTGGAGATAGCCTAGGTATTGACTTCCCCATCTGTTAATCAAGGCGTCGTTCTAGTTCAGTGTTTGTCAAACAGATTTCCTTCTACAAGTCGCTCTCTGATGTCTGATGAAAAACTCATTCCATGGTCAAATAGGTTTGGAAAATATTTGGATACAGTTGGATGTTTATTTTCTTAAGAACCTTTCAGAAGACCTTAGTAGAGTGAATATATTCTGATTTTCCACATGAAAGTAGAATTCAGTGAATCCCAATTCTCTTTGAAAAGAGAAGTCTTATTTGGTTTGGTTTCCTTAACACATGAGCTCCACTCAAACTGTGACATTCCTAATTTTTCTTAAGTTTAAACAATTGATATTTTATTAATGTATTCCTTGTCTAAGAAAAAGTTTGAGTGAGCATTATTTCATGAGTACAAAGTCATAGCAGATTAGCTTTTGTAATTTTGGGTGAAGAAACTTTAGGAAAATATGCCTCATACTTCTTTTTAAATTTTGAAAAGTGAACAGTGGGGTCTATCCCCAGGGAACTTCTCACATGAGGGTCTTTTGACTTCAGGAGAGAAGAAGAGGAGAGGTCAGAAAGTCTTTCATCTATTTTTCAGATTCCCTAAACTTCAAATAGTCAGTATGCTAAGGTATTATATCTTGGACTAGCCTGTCCTGAACCCCATCAATGACCATATTTGAAAAATTTAGTTGAGATTCCTGCTCTGTTTGGTCCACCGAAAACTCTCCGCTTGAATCATTCATGTTTATGTTTAAGAGTATGTGGACACACTAGTTTCTTTTTCATGACATTTGCCCAGAATTCAATGACTTAGTACATTTTATTTTTACCAAATAGATTCAATACTTTACCCTTCTCTGAGAAATAGAATTTATCTCTAACATAAGTTTTATTTATATGCAATATCTAACCCTGAGAATATAGACATATTAGTAAAGGAGTATTTCTGAGCCAGGCATCTAGGAAAATTCACATTTTTAAATATAATATTTTACCTAATTAATGGGGCACTGAAGCTTTAGCCTACATTATTTTGCCTTATTATTGCCTTGCTCAAGTGCCCGTGTAGCTGTGGTTGTGGAGATAGCCTAGGTATTGACTTCCCATCTGTTAATCAAGGCGTCGTTCTAGTTCAGTGTTTGTCAAACAGATTTCCTTCTACAAGTCGCTCTCTGATGTCTGATGAAAAACTCATTCCATGGTCAAATAGGTTTGGAAAATATTTGGATACAGTTGGATGTTTATTTTCTTAAGAACCTTTCAGAAGACCTTAGTAGAGTGAATATATTCTGATTTTCCACATGAAAGTAGAATTCAGTGAATCCCAATTCTCTTTGAAAAGAGAAGTCTTATTTGGTTTGGTTTCCTTAACACATGAGCTCCACTCAAACTGTGACATTCCTAATTTTTCTTAAGTTTAAACAATTGATATTTTATTAATGTATTCCTTGTCTAAGAAAAAGTTTGAGTGAGCATTATTTCATGAGTACAAAGTCATAGCAGATTAGCTTTTGTAATTTTGGGTGAAGAAACTTTAGGAAAATATGCCTCATACTTCTAAAATTTTGAAAAGTGAAAGTGGATAATTTTTACTTCTATGTCTCCAAGAACCCCTGGGGCATACTCTGTGTGAGACAGTTGAAAATGTCATTTTTAAGGCTATGAGAATGATAGCTTTTCTTTCATAATTGATCGAACCCAACATAGCAATTTTATATATGTATTTTCTTAGTAGTGGTTTTGGGACAATTTGGGCAAGTAGAAATCACCATGTAAAGGCAATTTCTGTTTTTTTTTTTTTTTTAATAGAAAGGCAGAAATGTATAAAGCTCTAACCTACTCCAAATATAGTTTCTCCCAGTTAAGAAGAAAATCATTCTGTTCCTAAAATCTCTAAGTTGCTATAGAAGAAAGGATGGATAAGACTGAAGCATTTTCTTGATCTCATAAAGGGAATCTTTTGATAACATGAATTCATGGGTCCAAAATGACTTTTATCCACAAAGTAATTAAGATTAGCCATAATACAAAAGGTTTATTGCAGAAGTTTCTTCTGTTCAATGATGCCAATGTTATATGATCATATATTTATCAAGAATCCATACACTTAGTGCTTTGCTAAGGTGCACCAAAGGGCAAAAAAAAAAATAAAATAAAATAAAAAAACACAAACCCAGTCTGCAGGTCTTAACAAAGAGGAAAGCCATGACCTCATTAGCCACTGTAAAGTGTATGTTCTCATGTCTTTTACAAATCTTTGAAGACCCTAATCTGCTTGGACAGGTATTTGGTGATTCTTTATGCACTTCCTGTCTATAGCTGCCACTTGCCACAGAGGACCTTCTTTATATGAGGACACCCAGGGATTTCTGATCCTTCTTCAAGCCCAGAAACAAAGATGTGTGGTAAGAGGGAAATCAGCTATTTTATTCATTTATTTTTGACTTTTCAACCTTTGAGGCCAATTCTGTTAGTTACCTCTATGAAAGTGTGGTTATGGAAAAAATAGCAAAAAATCATCAAGGCTACATTTTCTACCAGCTTAAAAATACAATCATAATAGTGTTTTCTTCAAATAGCAAACTGCACAGTTGTCTCCTTCCCCATCCCCACAATTAATAACCACACCTTCTTTAAAGAGGTCTCTTATAATGGGTTTCAGTCTGTGAAGGCCCTAATTTCATAAAAATTGAATCTTTCTAAAAACAACTGAGGTGAGAGGTGTTAGTTTAACTAAGAGGAAAGATCCATAGTCTCTCATATATATCTTTTTAAATATTTATTTTATTTGTGAAGGATCTTTCATTTAGGCCCATGGACCCTCCAGGAGTGGGATGCTGGGCTCCAGAACGTGAAGACTCGGAAGTTACTTCAGAATTTGGGCTTAGTTGCTCCACAGCATGTGGAACCTTAGTTACCTGACCAGGGATCAAACCCACATCCCCTGCATTACAAGAAAGATTCTTAACCACTGGACCAGGGAAGTCCAGGGACTCATATTTTTAAAGTTGATTATAAGGGCCAAATGTTATTAGCCATTGAGTCAGATTATCCACGTGCATTAGAGGACATGTTAGAGTAATGAATGCTTAGGCTATGGGAAATTTAGGCAAGACAATAATTCCAGTGGTTAAGGTTAGGCATATCTGTTTTTCGTTTTTCCTGTTCACTAAACCCCTGGCTGTTTTTTTTTTTTTTTTATCAGCTTGCCTAAGTGTGGGCTAGAAGAGGAACAGAAATCAATGAGGCTTAAAAACTGTCAATGGTCCAACATCAAAAGTGGAATCAGGGTGTTATGCATCGCCACCTTCTACACATCACCCCTCTCCCCAGCTGGGGACCTCCCAAACCCACAGAAACACCCACTCCCTTTCCTCTTTACCAGTGGGACTAAGTGTTCAGTAAGAAATCTGGCTTCAGTGCTCAGTCTTCATCCAATCCTTATTCCCAGTGTCTGACTAACTATGGACTGGCTGGGCTGGGCCCCAAACTGAAAGGATTCCACCTTCCTCCATTCTCACATATATGCCCCTTCCCTGCCTTCCCTCCCCATCATCAAAAACCAGATACACATGTATCTTTCTTTACAGCTTGTTGGTATTTTAATCTTCAACATTTGAGTACTTTATTTACTGTTTTCAGAGGGGATCATAAATGAATGTTTGAAAAATAGCAAAAAATCATCAAGGCTACATTTTCTACCAGCTTAAAAATACAATCATAATAGTGTTTTCTTCAAATAGCAAACTGCACAGTTGTCTCCTTCCCCATCCCCACAATTAATAACCACACCTTCTTTAAAGAGGTCTCTTATAATGGGTTTCAGTCTGTGAAGGCCCTAATTTCATAAAAATTGAATCTTTCTAAAACAACTGAGGTGAGAGGTGTTAGTTTAACTAAGAGGAAAGATCCATAGTCTCTCATATATATCTTTTTAAATATTTATTTTATTTGTGAAGGATCTTTCATTTAGGCCCATGGACCCTCCAGGAGTGGGATGCTGGGCTCCAGAACGTGAAGACTCGGAAGTTACTTCAGAATTTGGGCTTAGTTGCTCCACAGCATGTGGAACCTTAGTTACCTGACCAGGGATCAAACCCACATCCCCTGCATTACAAGAAAGATTCTTAACCACTGGACCAGGGAAGTCCAGGGACTCATATTTTTAAAGTTGATTATAAGGGCCAAATGTTATTAGCCATTGAGTCAGATTATCCACGTGCATTAGAGGACATGTTAGAGTAATGAATGCTTAGGCTATGGGAAATTTAGGCAAGACAATAATTCCAGTGGTTAAGGTTAGGCATATCTGTTTTTTTTTTTTTTTTTCATGTTCACTAAACCCCTGGCTGTTTTTTTTTTTTTTTTATCAGCTTGCCTAAGTGTGGGCTAGAAGAGGAACAGAAATCAATGAGGCTTAAAAACTGTCAATGGTCCAACATCAAAAGTGGAATCAGGGTGTTATGCATCGCCACCTTCTACACATCACCCCTCTCCCCAGCTGGGGACCTCCCA
Organism: Tragulus kanchil; assembly: GCA_022376925.1. Lineage (NCBI taxonomy): Eukaryota > Metazoa > Chordata > Mammalia > Artiodactyla > Tragulidae > Tragulus > Tragulus kanchil. The sequence goes on from JAIOJX010000004.1 coordinate 25,867,780, forward strand.
AACCCACAGAAACACCCACTCCCTTTCCTCTTTACCAGTGGGACTAAGTGTTCAGTAAGAAATCTGGCTTCAGTGCTCAGTCTTCATCCAATCCTTATTCCCAGTGTCTGACTAACTATGGACTGGCTGGGCTGGGCCCCAAACTGAAAGGATTCCACCTTCCTCCATTCTCACATATATGCCCCTTCCCTGCCTTCCCTCCCCATCATCAAAAACCAGATACACATGTATCTTTCTTTACAGCTTGTTGGTATTTTAATCTTCAACATTTGAGTACTTTATTTACTGTTTTCAGAGGGGATCATAAATGAATGTTTGATCCCTACACAAATGACCACTCCTTTTCCAGTAGGTGGAATGGATCCAGCAGGCCCTTGGTCTGCAGGAAGGCATTCATCTTTAGTTTCAGAATTGTGGGAAGAATTGGCCAGGACTTCTTCTTCCCCTTCTGACTTGGGTCCTGATGTGTCAATTTGACTTTCTTCATGATGTTTTGTATCTGGTAAGAAAACAGGGTTATATAGAAAGACATTAGTGGGGGAGGGTGGAAAGAGAATTTTGAGAGAATGGGTGTAGATTGAGGAAGGGTTTTGTGCCAGGCAAGGGCAGGGTGAGTCTCCCTCTGGTGGAGGGTGAAGAGGAGGAGAGTGATCTGACCTCTCTGTTCACCTCACTGGATTGATAAGAAATATCTCTCTTGCTCCCTATTGGGGTATGTTGCTCCCAATTTACATGCTTTGGCATGATATTGAAGCTAGTCCCTGGTTTTTCAGTATTGAAGTCTTACTCCTGCAGCATCTCTGTTACTTCTGCTGTGTCGCAGCTAGAATGGCCCATCCCAGGTCACCTGGCTCTCTGTCTCTACCTTCCCAGGACAATGAAGAGCCACACCCATCAGCTTTGATGGGTCAGCAAGCAATTTCTCCAGTCAGTGGTTTCCCTGGGGTGGCTTGACATCACAAAGCACCGCCCTTGACAATTCCTGAGGGAGGGGAACGGAGCCAAGGAGTCCAGTTGCTCTGGTTTGAGAAAGGGAGTACTTCATACCTATTAAAGAGCCTTCCCCGATTAACTTTCCACTCTTCCTCATCCTTTCTGGTTCAGTTCTTGTGGAGTACACATTAGGGAGTGCATGTTCCCTCCAAACCATTCCTCATGGCCACCCCCATTCAGTATGTCATCCTCTTGGCTTCCAGATCTCATCACCTAGTATTGTGTAGTTTTTGGTTTTTTTTTTTTCTTTCTTTTTCTTAATGGTTAATTTATTTTTATTTTACTTTTACAGAGTTTTGTTGTTTACTGCTATACATAAACCCAAATCATCCATAGGTATACACATGACCCCTCCCACTTGAACTTTCCTCCCATCTTCCTCCCCATCCCACCCCTCTAGGTTGTTACAGAGCCCCTGTGTAAGTTCCCTTAGTCTTAGAGCAGATTCACACTGTTTTCAGAGGGGATCATAAATGAATGTTTGATCCCTACACAAATGACCACTCCTTTTCCAGTAGGTGGAATGGATCCAGCAGGCCCTTGGTCTGCAGGAAGGCATTCATCTTTAGTTTCAGAATTGTGGGAAGAATTGGCCAGGACTTCTTCTTCCCTTCTGACTTGGGTCCTGATGTGTCAATTTGACTTTCTTCATGATGTTTTGTATCTGGTAAGAAAACAGGGTTATATAGAAAGACATTAGTGGGGGAGGGTGGAAAGAGAATTTTGAGAGAATGGGTGTAGATTGAGGAAGGGTTTTGTGCCAGGCAAGGGCAGGGTGAGTCTCCCTCTGGTGGAGGGTGAAGAGGAGGAGAGTGATCTGACCTCTCTGTTCACCTCACTGGATTGATAAGAAATATCTCTCTTGCTCCCTATTGGGGTATGTTGCTCCCAATTTACATGCTTTGGCATGATATTGAAGCTAGTCCCTGGTTTTTCAGTATTGAAGTCTTACTCCTGCAGCATCTCTGTTACTTCTGCTGTGTCGCAGCTAGAATGGCCTATCCCAGGTCACCTGGCTCTCTGTCTCTACCTTCCCAGGACAATGAAGAGCCACACCCATCAGCTTTGATGGGTCAGCAAGCAATTTCTCCAGTCAGTGGTTTCCCTGGGGTGGCTTGACATCACAAAGCACCGCCCTTGACAATTCCTGAGGGAGGGGAACGGAGCCAAGGAGTCCAGTTGCTCTGGTTTGAGAAAGGGAGTACTTCATACCTATTAAAGAGCCTTCCCCGATTAACTTTCCACTCTTCCTCATCCTTTCTGGTTCAGTTCTTGTGGAGTACACATTAGGGAGTGCATGTTCCCTCCAAACCATTCCTCATGGCCACCCCCATTCAGTATGTCATCCTCTTGGCTTCCAGATCTCATCACCTAGTATTGTGTAGTTTTTGGTTTTTTTTTTTTCTTTCTTTCTTTTTCTTAATGGTTAATTTATTTTTATTTTACTTTTACAGAGTTTTGTTGTTTACTGCTATACATAAACCCAAATCATCCATAGGTATACACATGACCCCTCCCACTTGAACTTTCCTCCCATCTTCCTCCCCATCCCACCCCTCTAGGTTGTTACAGAGCCCCTGTGTAAATTCCCTTAGTCTTAGAGCAGATTCACACTGGTTGTCTCTTTAATGTAAGTTTCCATGTTTATGCTTTTCATACATCTCACCCATTCCTCTGCCCCCCACAATGTCCGTAAGTCTGTTCTCAATTGCTGCTCTGCATATTTATCAGTACCATCTTTCTAGATTCCATATATATGTGTCAGTATACAATATTTATTTTTCTCCGAGTTACTTCACTCTGTATAGTAGGTTCTAGATTCTTCCACTTCATTAGAACTGACTCAAATGCACTTCTTTTTATGGCTGAGTGATATTCCATTGTATACAGGTACCACAGCTTCTTTATCCATTCATCTGTCAATGGACACCCAGGTTCCTTCCATCTTCTAGCTATTGTAAATAGTGCTTCAGTGAACAATGACGTGCATGTATCTCTTTAAATTTTGATTTTCTCAAGGTGTATGCCTAGTAGTGGGATTGCTGAGTCATATGGTGGTTCTACTCCTAGTTTTTTGAGGCGTCTCCACACTGTCTTCCATAATGTCTGTATCAGTTTACATTCTCACCAACAGTACAAGAGGGTTCCCTTTTCTCCACACCCTTTCCAGCATTCATTGTTTGTAGATTTGTTGATGATGGCCATTTTGACTGGTGATATTTCATTGTAGTTTTGATTTGTATTTCTCTAACAATGAGCGATGTTGAGCATCTTTTCCTGTGGTTGTTGGCCATCTGCATGTCTTCTTTGGAGAGGTGTCTATTTAGGTCTTTTTCCCATTTTTTGATTGGGTTGTTTGGGGACATTTTGGTGTTGAGTTGTCTGAGCTGCTTGTTTATTTTGGAAATTGATTCTTAACGTTGGTTGTTTCATTTGCTATTATTTTCTCCAATTCTGTAGGTTGTCTTTTACCTTGTTTATATTTTCGTTTGCTGTGCAAAAGCTTTTAAGTTTAATTAGGTTCCACTTTATTTTTGTTTTTATTTTCATTACTCTGATATTTCTAGAAGATCGTTTTTTACTGCTATACATAAACCCAAATCATCCATAGGTATACACATGACCCCTCCCACTTGAACTTTCCTCCCATCTTCCTCCCCATCCCACCCCTCTAGGTTGTTACAGAGCCCCTGTGTAAATTCCCTTAGTCTTAGAGCAGATTCACACTGGTTGTCTCTTTAATGTAAGTTTCCATGTTTATGCTTTTCATACATCTCACCCATTCCTCTGCCCCCCACAATGTCCGTAAGTCTGTTCTCAATTGCTGCTCTGCATATTTATCAGTACCATCTTTCTAGATTCCATATATATGTGTCAGTATACAATATTTATTTTTCTCCGAGTTACTTCACTCTGTATAGTAGGTTCTAGATTCTTCCACTTCATTAGAACTGACTCAAATGCACTTCTTTTTATGGCTGAGTGATATTCCATTGTATACAGGTACCACAGCTTCTTTATCCATTCATCTGTCAATGGACACCCAGGTTCCTTCCATCTTCTAGCTATTGTAAATAGTGCTTCAGTGAACAATGACGTGCATGTATCTCTTTAAATTTTGATTTTCTCAAGGTGTATGCCTAGTAGTGGGATTGCTGAGTCATATGGTGGTTCTACTCCTAGTTTTTTGAGGCGTCTCCACACTGTCTTCCATAATGTCTGTATCAGTTTACATTCTCACCAACAGTACAAGAGGGTTCCCTTTTCTCCACACCCTTTCCAGCATTCATTGTTTGTAGATTTGTTGATGATGGCCATTTTGACTGGTGATATTTCATTGTAGTTTTGATTTGTATTTCTCTAACAATGAGCGATGTTGAGCATCTTTTCCTGTGGTTGTTGGCCATCTGCATGTCTTCTTTGGAGAGGTGTCTATTTAGGTCTTTTTCCCATTTTTTGATTGGGTTGTTTGGGGACATTTTGGTGTTGAGTTGTCTGAGCTGCTTGTTTATTTTGGAAATTGATTCTTAACGTTGGTTGTTTCATTTGCTATTATTTTCTCCAATTCTGTAGGTTGTCTTTTACCTTGTTTATATTTTCGTTTGCTGTGCAAAAGCTTTTAAGTTTAATTAGGTTCCACTTTATTTTTGTTTTTATTTTCATTACTCTGATATTCTGGTCATAGAAGATCGTGCTTTAATTTATGTCATAAAGTGTTCTGCCTATGTTTTTGTCTAAGATTTTTATGTCTTCTGGTCTTACAGTTACGTCTTGAATCCATTTTGAGTTTATCTTTGTGTATGGCTTTATGTAGTGTTCCAGCTTCATTCTTTTAGATGTAGCTGTCCAGTTTTCCCAGCACCACTTATTGAAAAGGCTGTCTTTGCCCCATTTTATGTTCTTGCCTCCTTTGACAAAAATAATATACCCATAAGTGTGTGGGTTTATCTCTGGGCTCTCTAGCTTGTCCTGTTGGTCTATATTTCTGTTGTTGTGCTAGTACCAAACTGTCTTGATGGCTGGTGCCTTTTAATATAGTCTGAAGTTAGGAAAGTTGATCCCTTCAGCTGCACTCTTCTTTCTCAAGACTGCCTTGGCTATCTGGGTGTTTTGTGTTTGCATATGAACTGTTAATAGGTTAATAATGTACATTTGGAAGATTAAAACATAGCCATTATTGAAGACTTCTATAAAGATTATTGAATGGGAAAGTACTTACAGAAATATATTTGAAATATTAATATATATAAATTAATAGTCATATCTAGGCTATACAATGCTTCTTATATATAATAAAAATGATCCTGAGAAAGTTCTGATAAAAAGATACCAGCATAGGGCTTCCCTGGTGGTCCAGTGGATAAGGACACTGCCTTGCAGTGCATGGGGCGCCGGTTCGATCCCTGGCCTGGGAAGATCCCACGTGCCGCAGAGTGGCCAGACTGATGTGTCCAATTACTGAGCCGGAGCTCTGGAGCGCGTGCGCCCAGAGCCAGCGCTCTGCGACAACGGACGCCACCGCGATGGGAGGCCCGTAGGAGCCAAAGAACAAAGACGGATGAAAACAGAGAAATGAAAGACCAATTGAAGTGGCCCGCCCACTCCCATCCCTCCCCAACCCGACCCCCGCCCAAAAAATAAATAAATAAATCTTAAAAAAAAAAAAAAAAAGATACCAGCATATGTATTTGCATAATGAGACTATGAGCAATTTTTATTTTTTTATTTATTTCTACATTTTATTCGCTAATGTTGTAAAATGTTATTTAAAGTGGAGAATATAAAAATAGACCTTCTAAGATAAACTGTGCATCATAATTTTTCAATGTTCCAAGCACAGTTTACCATCATAACTTCATGAGAACAATTTGAAAATGTGTGAGTGACACCTTCCCTGAAGTTTAAAATATATCTTGAGATTAGTGTTTAAACTTTCAACTTGTAGCAGTAACCTTTGCAATTCTTGTAACGTTTGTACTTGGCACATCATTTAACATTTTCTTTCTTTTTTTTTTTTTTTTTTTTTTTGATTCCTTTCTCCAATTAAGTGACAGAGTTTTCAATCTTGAAAGGCGTCTTTTACCATCTGAGAGAAAGGGGCCTTGATCCTTTAAAATCTCTCATTTTCAGAGTTCACTGATCAATATAGGTTTGCTGCATAGAAAAGGAATAGGTTCCCTTGTTTCTTATTCTCATTGGAACATTCAATTTTGGGTCGATTGGTTATTGCCTAGAATCTTGAGGAAGCCTTTGGAGGTTAACTCACTTCTCCCTAGAATGCTTTAGTTCAGCCAAGCCCTAAGCGAGAAGGCATCTGATGAGAGACTCCCTTGGAATCCTTCAGGTACAAATAAAAGAGCTAACCTCTACATGACTCTAAGACATTCTTTTGCAACTATGGTATTTGGAGCATCTGCAATTGAATAATCTGGGGAGGTCGCTAAAAAGGCAAATGTCTTGGCTCTACCCCAAAATAATTAAAAACATATTTGCAGATGGAGATCAAGTAAAACTATGTTTATAAATGTCTCAAGGACTTCTTTTTTATATTTACGATTATAGGGTCAGTGATGTAATTTCTAAAGTTTCTAAGTAAGAGTCAATGAGACTTTCTGTAGATGGCTTAAGCTCTCACAACTGGAATATCTTTTACTTCCTATATATTCTCTTTCTCCATTAATTATCTACCTTAAATAAAAAAATATGCTTCCTTTGTGGAAGACTGATCAGTTTGACACTTTTCTTTCTCTGTTTCTGGGGGATTAAAAACAGTAGATAAACATCCCAGGTGACTCTAGTGGTAAAGAACCTACCAGCAGAAGCAGGAGGCAGATGCAGGTTCAATCCTTGGATTGGGAAATTCCCCTGGAGGAGGAAGTGGCCACCTACCCCAATATTCTTGCCTGGAGAACCCCATGAACAGAGAAGACTGGCGACTACAGTGCATAGGGTCACAAAGTCAGACAGGACTTCAAGTGTCTTAGTATGCATAATCCTAATACTTTTCTATCAGATAAACCAACAATAGTATATTTAAATGTGTCAATATTTTCTTTGCTTGTCTCCCACTTTCCTCTCAACCCATGAAAAATCTGAAACAAATAATGATGAAGGTCCTTATCAGTATTGTGCAATCCATTGCTATCCTCCAAACAACGTCAGTTGGTAAGGAGTCTTTCAAGGATCTTTCCATTCTAAGTAACAGGAAAACCCACACGTACTGGCATAAAAACTAAGTGGAATTGACCAAAAAAGTATAAAAGTAGGTAAAAGGGACTCCAGGTGAGGCATTCAAAAGTAAAAGGCCAAAGGATTATTGTTTTCTTTAGTGAGGGAGACACAAACATTATAGGTTACTATTTATGTGCCACATCATCTCAATGCTTAGGACCTAAGTCTCCTGGGTATGCAAATTAAAGGTTCTGTTCTGTTTCAAAAAAAAGTTTTAAAAAATAAACTAACTTTAAAGGCAAAAGACAGTTCTTTTGCAACTATGGTATTTGGAGCATCTGCAATTGAATAATCTGGGGAGGTCGCTAAAAAGGCAAATGTCTTGGCTCTACCCCAAAATAATTAAAAACATATTTGCAGATGGAGATCAAGTAAAACTATGTTTATAAATGTCTCAAGGACTTCTTTTTTATATTTACGATTATAGGGTCAGTGATGTAATTTCTAAAGTTTCTAAGTAAGAGTCAATGAGACTTTCTGTAGATGGCTTAAGCTCTCACAACTGGAATATCTTTTACTTCCTATATATTCTCTTTCTCCATTAATTATCTACCTTAAATAAAAAAATATGCTTCCTTTGTGGAAGACTGATCAGTTTGACACTTTTCTTTCTCTGTTTCTGGGGGATTAAAAACAGTAGATAAACATCCCAGGTGACTCTAGTGGTAAAGAACCTACCAGCAGAAGCAGGAGGCAGATGCAGGTTCAATCCTTGGATTGGGAAATTCCCCTGGAGGAGGAAGTGGCCACCTACCCCAATATTCTTGCCTGGAGAACCCCATGAACAGAGAAGACTGGCGACTACAGTGCATAGGGTCACAAAGTCAGACAGGACTTCAAGTGTCTTAGTATGCATAATCCTAATACTTTTCTATCAGATAAACCAACAATAGTATATTTAAATGTGTCAATATTTTCTTTGCTTGTCTCCCACTTTCCTCTCAACCCATGAAAAATCTGAAACAAATAATGATGAAGGTCCTTATCAGTATTGTGCAATCCATTGCTATCCTCCAAACAACGTCAGTTGGTAAGGAGTCTTTCAAGGATCTTTCCATTCTAAGTAACAGGAAAACCCACACGTACTGGCATAAAAACTAAGTGGAATTGACCAAAAAAGTATAAAAGTAGGTAAAAGGGACTCCAGGTGAGGCATTCAAAAGTAAAAGGCCAAAGGATTATTGTTTTCTTTAGTGAGGGAGACACAAACATTATAGGTTACTATTTATGTGCCACATCATCTCAATGCTTAGGACCTAAGTCTCCTGGGTATGCAAATTAAAGGTTCTGTTCATAAAGAAATAAACTAACTTTAGCAAAATATGTAATTGAAGCATTTTTATTGCTCATCTCTTCTCAAAAATACAGTGCTCATGTTATAAATTGCATATTTTTTATCATTTGTTTAAAGTCATAAAATTTGGGGAAACACATATAAAGTTAATGTTGAAGAAAAAGCATTACAAAAATAACAGTACATGTTTTCATGCTTATTTCATTGGATTGTTAGATTTGGGCAATAAAATCGACTTAATTTTTTCTGCTCTTTGAAGATAAGAATGGAAATATTTTTATGTTATTTGGCTTTCTGATAAAAACCTACATATATGTAGTATATATAGTATACATAAACACACACAGAAAACAAATTTATTGGTAAATTCAAACATGAAATTTGTCTTTTCAGTTACTTTAAAATGATTAGCAGAGGCATTGAGGGGGAAAAATATTATCATTTTATAAGAGATCATATTGATTAAGCAACCTAGTGTGATTATATGTAGGAATTAAGTGGTATAGTACACTGGAATATTTTATCTTTAATGGCCTAAAGATAGCTTTTGTAATTTACATACTCATATATGATATGTAAATCAGAACACCATAATGCCCTTTATATCTTATCAAGGAAGACTGTCATCTGATTCTTCCAGTTACTATAGACATTTCTTTTATCAAAGACTATAAACTCGTTCCCTTCCCTGAGTTATTAAGTCAGAGTGGACTCTAGGTCTGATTTGCTTTTCTCAGAACATAGGGTATCAGGAAGATGGTTTTAAATCAGGCAACCAAACCAGAAGAATGGGTAAAATTCATGGTGGAGAGGAAAGCATGTAGCAATTGTTCTATTAATAATAGGGACAGGAGTAGGAAAGGATAAACTGGAATCATAAGTGTAAAGAATACTACCTAAGGGCTATTTGTAAGGAAAATTAACCATCTTAATGATATAAAGGCACTAAAATGTAGATGGAATGTTTTCTGCCGGCTTATGTCTTGCTTAGCAGCAAAAAAAAGAAAAAAATAAAGTGAGATATATTTGTTGAGTATCCACTCTGACATGGTATTCAAGAAGAAAATTATGTTCAAGTTGTTCTTTGATCACTAAGTCATGTTCAATTTTTTTGTGACCCAATGGACTACAACATGCCAGGCTCCTCTGACTTTCATTATCTTCTAGAGTTTACTGAAATTCATGTCCATTGAATCATTGATATTAAGTTGACATTCTCTACCACCCCCTTCTTTCACTTTCAGTGTTTTTCAACATCAGGGTCTTTTCAGTGAGTCGGCTTTTTGCATCAAATGGCCAAGTATTAGACCTTCAGCTTCAGCGTCAGCTCTTTCACTAAATAGTCGGGGTTGATTTCCTTTAGGATTGATTGGCTTGATATCTTTGCAGTACAAGGGACTCTCAAGAGTATTCTTCAAGACCACAATTTGAAAGCATCAATTCTTCAACATTCAGCCTTTCTTTATGGTCAAAATATCACATCTGTACAAGACTATTAGAAAAACCATAGCTTTGACTATATTGACCTTTGTCAGCAGTATGATGTCTCTATAATATACTGTCTTGGTATGTCAAGTTTTCCTTCCAAGGAGCAAACATCTTTTCATTTTATGACTGCAGTCACCATCTGCAGTGATTTTGGAGTCCAAGAAAATAAAATCTGTCACTGCTTACACATTTTCCCCTTCTCTTTGCTATGTAGTCATGGGACCAGATGCCACAGTCTGTTTATTGACTGTTGAGGTCCAAGCCAGATTTTTAACTCTCTCCTCTGACCCTCATCAAGGGGCTCTTTAGATCATCTTCACTTTTAGCAATTAGAGTAGTATCATCTACATATCTGAGGGTGTTGATATTTCTCCCTACAGTCTTGATTCCAGCTTGTGATTCATTCAGCATGGCATTTCGTATGATATACTCTGCATATAAGTTAAATAATCAGGGTGACAGTATACAGCCTTGTTGTATACCTTCACATTTTTGAACCAGTCAGTCGTTCGATGCCTGTTCCATTGCTTCTTGACTTGCATACTGGTTCCTCAGGAGACAGGAGAGGTATTCCTATCTCTAAGAATTTTCCACAGTTTGATGCAATCCACATTGTCAAAGATTTAGCTTGGTCAATAAAGCAGAAGTAGATGTTTCTTTGGAATTCCCTTGCTTTCTCCATGATCTAACAAATGTTGACAATTTGATCCCTGGTTCCTCTGCCTCTTGGAAACCAGCCTTTTGGATTCCCATCTAGAATCCTACCTTGAAGGGTTTTGAGCATTACCTTGCTAGCCTGTGAAATGAGTGAAATTGTATGGTACTTTGAACATTTTTGACATTACCCTTCTTTGGGACTGGAGTAAAAACTGACCTTTTCTAGTCCCGTGGCCATTGCTGAGTTTTTCAGACTTACTGGCATATTGAATATACCACTTAAGCAGAAGCATCTTATGGGATTTTTAAATAGCTAAACTGGAATTCCATTACCTTCACTATCTTTGTTTGTAGGAATGCTTCCTAAGGCCTACTTCACACTTCACTCTAGGTGAGTGGTCTCACCATCATTATTATCCTAGCCATTAAAAACTTTTTCTGTACAGTTCTTCCATGTATTCTTGCCACCTCTTCTAATCATTTCTGCTTCTGTTGGGTCCATATAGTTCCTGTGCTTTTTTGTGCTCATCCTTGCATGAAATGTTTCCTTCATATATCCTTCATATTTCTTGAAGAGATCTATAGACTTTCCCATTTTACTGTTTTCCTCTATTTCTTTGCAGTATTCATAAGAAGGCCTTTTTATCTCTTCTTGCTCTTCTCTGGAACTGTGCACTCAGTTGGGTGTATCTTTCCATTTCTCCTGTACCTTTATCTTCTTTTCTCAGCTATTTTTAAGGCCTCCTCAGACAGCCACTTTGCCTTCTTGCATTCTTTTTTTCCCTTTGGAACAGTTAAAAACCTCTGTACAATGTTAAAAACCTCCATCCATAGTTCTTTAGGTACTCTGTCTATCAGATCTAATCACTTGAGTCTATTTGTTACCTCTACTGTATAATCATAAGGGATTTTATTTAGGTCATACCTGAAGGGCCTAGTGTTTTTTCCTACTTCAATTTAAGCCTCAATTTTGCAATAAGAGCTCATGATCTGAGTCACAGTTAACTCCAGGTCTTGTTTTTTCTGAGTGCATAGAGCTTCTACACCTTCAGCTGCAAAGAAACACAATCATTGCATGTGTAGAATCATCTCTTGAATTGTTGGATAAGGTTTTTAAAGCAGAAGTAGATGTTCTTTGGAATTCCCTTGCTTTCTCCATGATCTAACAAATGTTGACAATTTGATCCCTGGTTCCTCTGCCTCTTGGAAACCAGCCTTTTGGATTCCCATCTAGAATCCTACCTTGAAGGGTTTTGAGCATTACCTTGCTAGCCTGTGAAATGAGTGAAATTGTATGGTACTTTGAACATTTTTGACATTACCCTTCTTTGGGACTGGAGTAAAAACTGACCTTTTCTAGTCCCGTGGCCATTGCTGAGTTTTTCAGACTTACTGGCATATTGAATATACCACTTAAGCAGAAGCATCTTATGGGATTTTTAAATAGCTAAACTGGAATTCCATTACCTTCACTATCTTTGTTTGTAGGAATGCTTCCTAAGGCCTACTTCACACTTCACTCTAGGTGAGTGGTCTCACCATCATTATTATCCTAGCCATTAAAAACTTTTTCTGTACAGTTCTTCCATGTATTCTTGCCACCTCTTCTAATCATTTCTGCTTCTGTTGGGTCCATATAGTTCCTGTGCTTTTTTGTGCTCATCCTTGCATGAAATGTTTCCTTCATATATCCTTCATATTTCTTGAAGAGATCTATAGACTTTCCCATTTTACTGTTTTCCTCTATTTCTTTGCAGTATTCATAAGAAGGCCTTTTTATCTCTTCTTGCTCTTCTCTGGAACTGTGCACTCAGTTGGGTGTATCTTTCCATTTCTCCTGTACCTTTATCTTCTTTTCTCAGCTATTTTTAAGGCCTCCTCAGACAGCCACTTTGCCTTCTTGCATTCTTTTTTTCCCTTTGGAACAGTTAAAAACCTCTGTACAATGTTAAAAACCTCCATCCATAGTTCTTTAGGTACTCTGTCTATCAGATCTAATCACTTGAGTCTATTTGTTACCTCTACTGTATAATCATAAGGGATTTTATTTAGGTCATACCTGAAGGGCCTAGTGTTTTTTCCTACTTCAATTTAAGCCTCAATTTTGCAATAAGAGCTCATGATCTGAGTCACAGTTAACTCCAGGTCTTGTTTTTTCTGAGTGCATAGAGCTTCTACACCTTCAGCTGCAAAGAACACAATCATTGCAATTTTAGTACTGACTATCTGGTGATGTCCATGTGTAGAATCATCTCTTGAATTGTTGGATAAGGGTGTTTGCATGACCAGTATGTTCTCTTGACAAAACTGTTAGCCTTTTCCCTGCCTCATTGTGTACCACAAAGCCAAACTTTCCTGTTATTCCCAATTCTCCTTTCTCTTGTATACCAATCCCCTATAATGAAAAGGACATCTTTGTTGGTGTCAGTTTTAGAAGCTGTTGTAGATCTTCAGAGAGCTGGTCAACTTCTGCTTCTTCAGCATCAGTGTTTGGGGCATTGTTTTGGATTACTGTGATGTTGAATGGTTTGCCTTGGAAACAAACTGAGATTATTCTGTTGTTTTCAAGGTATCACCCAAGTACTCCAAATACTGCATTTCAGCCATTTTTGTTGACTGTAAGGCCTACTGCATTTCTTCTAAGGAATTCTTGCCCACAGTAGTAGATATAATGGTCATCTGAATTAAAATTGCCCATTCCCATCCATTTTATTTCAGTGATTCCTAGATACTGATGTTCAATCTTGTCATTTCCTGTTGATCATGTCCAATTTACCTTGACTCATGGACCTAACATGCCAGGGTTCTATGCAATATTGTTCCTTACAATGTTGTTCTTTACTGTCACCCACCAGATGCACTGACTACTGAGCATCATTTTCATTTTGACCCAGTGGCTTTATTCCCTCTGGAACTATAAGTAATTGCCATCTGCTCTTCCCCAGTAGCATACTGGACACTTTCTGACATAGAAGATTCATCTTCCAGTGTCATATATTTTGACCTTCTATACGTTCACGGAGTTCTCATGGCCATGGAGTGATTTGCCATTCCCTCCACCAGTGGACCTCATTTTGTCAGAACTCTTCACTATGACGCATCTGCACTGGGCAGCCCTGCATGGCATGGCTTGTAACTTCACTGAGTTATGTAAGCCCCTTTGCCATGGAAGGCTGTGATCCATGAATAGGGTGTTCAAGTAGTGGTCCTTTATGCCTTAACCATGTTCAATGCAAAGGACTTGCTGAGTTGAAGTTATTAGTAGAATCATTTAATTTCATTTCAAAATCCTGAGCAGGATTAGAGGCACTTCTGTTGACAAATTAGCCTGTGTCTATGCAGAGATGACTTTAACTTCACTAGTTTGTGTCATGTGTCCATTCATAAAACCATAAACCAGGTCCAACTTCTTAGTATTTCACTTCAAAAGCATGGTCACTGCATACGAACTAAGTAGATGGAAGTGGAAAAAAAATAATTTTTGAAAACTTTATAGTTGGAAAAAACTATTTCTGAAAAAAAAAAGCCTGGCAGATATAAATTTAGTTGTCTATAGAAGCCATCTGAAAAGGAATTTTCTAATCATGTCTGGGATAATCTGAGCATCCAGTGGTGATACATTAAAAATAGTTGAATCAAATAAATATCATTGAGACCACATTGATGTAAATACCTACCTACATACATAAGATTTCTTCCCTTAGGCATAATAGCAGCTAACACATCTGGAAAGACTATGGACCTAGACAATGACCAATGGTTGCTAATGATTCTTATTAATTGTAACAAGGAACATGGCACTTTAACATCTCATCTGGCATGTGGTAGGAGAAACTCCAGAAAAGTTATGGGATTAGAAACAATTGCTGGAAAAATCTATAAGTTTCTTGCTTGTCACTATAACCTGGATACATAAGGAATTAATACTGAAAATAACATTTTTTTCAAATGACATAAAAGGTAACAGGTTTACTTTAAATAAAAAAATAAATTCTGTTATAGTGGGAACTATGCTGTCATTTCAGGTCATACATGTTAATATTAGTAATGTTTTTAATATTCAAAATTTTCCAAAATCTTATAAATTGGAGCTTGTGAGAATAATAATGGGCCTGAGAAACCTGGCATACAATTGAGCTATTGTCACTGGTTAAAGTCATAATATTGTAAAACTTTATTTTTTCAAGATTAACAGCTTTTAATTTTCTTTTAAATTCTAGAAGCTTATATTTAATACAATTATTTAAGTACTGATTATTTCAACATAGATTAGAATAGGTAATGTAGCCAATGAAGAATAATGGGAACTATCTCATCAAAATAAGAACTAGTGCCCAGAGAAGCTCAGGAAATTGACCCAGAAAGAACTTGTGATCAATATTTCTCTTAAAATAGTCTTTTGTATTCCACTTTCACTATGTTACCCCTTATTAATGGATCACCTCAAAAATAATAGGAATAGTAATATTTTAAAACAAAGGAAATGATAAAATATTAAGCAGAAGAGAAATAGGTACTTGGGGCTAAAGTTAGAGTGTGTATTGTGTAACATTTATTATATGCTTTATGGGAAGTTCCGTTGCATTACTAAGCTTGTTGACTAAAGTAGGCATTTGCTAAATGGTGCCCTAGGGGTTTGAATGAGTTAACAGAGATTTCTGAAGAACAAATTAGCTTATTCTGAAACACAGTCCTTAATAAACTGTCTCTCTTGTATAAAACATTTTAGGAAAACTCTCCCAGACATTTTATTGCAGATTAAATTAAAAGGCAAAAAAAAATCCCCTCCCTTCATACTCATTGTCCTCCTCTTTTACTGGTTAGTTTCATGGTAGTCAATTCTGTATTTGTTTGCTTGTAGCAAAACTAGCTATAGGTATAAATCTGCATTTAAATATGAATTTGAGAGGAGGGTATAACACACGAGGATATAACAGACAAGACAAGGACTGGCAAGCTGGACAGGCGTGTGACTTCAAGATTTGTAAAAAATGCCCTCTGGGAACCAAAACATAAAAATTCATCCAAAGTTGCCAGTAAAGGAAAAAGTAAAAATTAACCTTTCAGTTTTGTTGTATACATATTAAAAAAGTATGTAATTTTTATTGTTTTCTCCAAAATAGATGATGATTATGTGGCATTGTAATGTTTAAATGTATTCCTTATTGAATTCATGTATAAAGCTTGTATTTTAAGTTTGTAACGCTAAAAACATTTTTCCCCCAAAAGATTGTCTTGTCCTTATTGATTTTTCTGTAGAACACCATAAGTTTTTTTTTTTTTTTTTTAATTTTGAAATATATATAAACTTTTTTTTGTATTGGGTTATAGCTGATTAACATGTGGAAAAGGGAATGACAACCCATTCTAGTATTCTTGCCTGGAGAATCTCATGGACAGAGGAGCCTGGCAGACTATTCTCCAGGGGGTCACAAAGAGTCGGTCACAACTGAGTGTATTTTCACTTAGGGCCAGCAAAAATGAACAAGCATCAATATTTCTCTTAAAATAGTCTTTTGTATTCCACTTTCACTATTCCCCTTATTAATGGATCACCTCAAAAATAATAGGAATAGTAATATTTTAAAACAAAGGAAATGATAAAATATTAAGCAGAAGAGAAATAGGTACTTGGGGCTAAAGTTAGAGTGTGTATTGTGTAACATTTATTATATGCTTTATGGGAAGTTCCGTTGCATTACTAAGCTTGTTGACTAAAGTAGGCATTTGCTAAATGGTGCCCTAGGGGTTTGAATGAGTTAACAGAGATTTCTGAAGAACAAATTAGCTTATTCTGAAACACAGTCCTTAATAAACTGTCTCTCTTGTATAAAACATTTTAGGAAAACTCTCCCAGACATTTTATTGCAGATTAAATTAAAAGGCAAAAAAAAATCCCCTCCCTTCATACTCATTGTCCTCCTCTTTTACTGGTTAGTTTCATGGTAGTCAATTCTGTATTTGTTTGCTTGTAGCAAAACTAGCTATAGGTATAAATCTGCATTTAAATATGAATTTGAGAGGAGGGTATAACACACGAGGATATAACAGACAAGACAAGGACTGGCAAGCTGGACAGGCGTGTGACTTCAAGATTTGTAAAAAATGCCCTCTGGGAACCAAAACATAAAAATTCATCCAAAGTTGCCAGTAAAGGAAAAAGTAAAAATTAACCTTTCAGTTTTGTTGTATACATATTAAAAAAGTATGTAATTTTTATTGTTTTCTCCAAAATAGATGATGATTATGTGGCATTGTAATGTTTAAATGTATTCCTTATTGAATTCATGTATAAAGCTTGTATTTTAAGTTTGTAACGCTAAAAACATTTTTCCCCCAAAAGATTGTCTTGTCCTTATTGATTTTTCTGTAGAACACCATAAGCTTTTTTTTTTTTTTTTAATTTTGAAATATATATAAACTTTTTTTTGTATTGGGTTATAGCTGATTAACATGTGGAAAAGGGAATGACAACCCATTCTAGTATTCTTGCCTGGAGAATCTCATGGACAGAGGAGCCTGGCAGACTATTCTCCAGGGGGTCACAAAGAGTCGGTCACAACTGAGTGACTAGCACAAAATAACACATGAGGGAAGTATTTTCACTTCAGGGCCATCAGCAAGAAATAGAAGAAGAGTGAGAGAGAAGGGAGGGAAGGAAAAAGGAAAGAAGTAGAAGAGAGAGAAAGAAAGAGAAAGGAAAAAGACTTCTCATTTTTAGATTTACAATTTGTAAATGGTAAGGAGTCCTCTCTTAAATGGGTTGTTTTGGACCCCAGAATTCTATTCTTTGCTTTCAAACCTTTTCTACCTAGGATTGCCCATTCATACACTGAAATTGATATAAGTATATATATGTGTGTGTGTTAATATAGGTAGTGTGTGTGTATAAGTGTATTTATACACATATATTTATAATTTCAGAAAAAAATGTCAGTGTCCTAAATTAGAATAAAATCTCAATATCAGAGACAGTATTAGAATGCAGATTGCCTGGAGTTTCTAAATGTAATAAAAACTTAGCAATAAATATCGTACTATTCTCATTGGACATCAAAGTACCAAATTAAACCAGCAATCTCTTATATGACATCATTTTTGGTAAAAAAACGTTTTTTCTTGGCTTTAAAGAGAATTTTTTCTACTAGACTTCATAGCTAGGATACTACCATAGTGTCAGAAAAAGGAGAGTTCTCAATAGTATTGATACAATAAATTAAGTAACAGATTTCTAATGCATTTCATGTTATAGTCAATCATTATAAATAGAGTTAATAATGCCATGTGGTAGAGCATGTAAAGCAATTCTGAAGGAGGTCCCCCAAATTGAGATCCTTCTCAATAGTCTCCTAATTGTCAGACATAAAATGACCCCAGATTATAAATTATGTCTCTTAGTAGCAGAAGTATTACATGGATATTTGCAATCCTGTGTAAGGCTTTATTTGAACTTTCCTCTTCCAAATTTTTCTAAGAAAAAAACATATTTCATAAACTATCTATGTGTATATTATATGCATATAATATATAATTTCATAACAAATACTTTATTTCATAGTATATAAATACATATAACTATTTATCTCACATTTTAAGAAATATCTGTCAATATACATATGTATCTATATTAATCATGAAATATGACATTTTCCTTTTTGAACCTTTTGTATATATCACACATATATATATGTATATGAACCCATAGCAAGACAGAATAGAGGGAGAGAAAATATAGATAATATAGATACATACATATATATTTTAAAATCTGTGAAATTGTGTTTTTTTCTATGAGCTTGTGGTATACTGAATTTGATAAAGTATGGTATTTTTTTTAAATGACCTTTCACCCTTAGGCCCTATATAATTTAAAAGCCCTGGTGAAAATGTTATTTTGATGTGTTGATTTGCAGTTTTCATGTAGAAGGTAATTAATTGCTCCTTGGAGGTTTGGGTTTGAGAAGAATTTCTGTGAATAAATTAATCTTCTGCACCTTTTACTCTTGCAGAGGAAGGAATGTCTGAGGTCAGGACAAACTGTAGCATCACAAACAAGATGTATTTCCTTGAATGTGATTGCTTCCCTCAAGAAAATGATTAGAGAGATTAACATGCAAATAACAGACTAAGCCAGCTCTTATAATGGGGAAAAAAACTCCAGATACATTTTGAAAATCACTGGGACCAAAATCTATTTCTATAAACGTCACTTAGTTTTATGATAATCAGAATACATTGTTTGGAGAAAAATATTAATTTAGGTAGGTCTGAAGAGTTGTCACCCAGTTAATTAATCCCATCTGCTATTTTTACTGTCAGAACTGCAGCAATCTGTTTGCCAGGAATTCAAAACCAGAAAAAAAGGCCCCATGAGTCCCACTAACAATCTTTGTCTACAACATCTTTCACCTAATATACATGAATTCAAATTTGAAAAGGTGACAAAGAAAAAAAAAATCAGGATAATCTGCTTCATTTCATTTATGTTCATGGAAATTTAGAAAATTAACTTTAAATATCATGACATTCAAGAAAACCAAACTGTGAAATTACAGGACAAAAAGGGAGGGTGCAAGACTATGATTAAAAGTTTTTACCCTTGTTCCCCAAATAAAATGTGATTCTGCTTGCAATTAAAATATGTATTTTATTACTTGTAAATTCTCCTTGATTTCTTGTGTCAAAAATTCATTGCTCTTCATTCTATTATGTTAGCTTTGGAGTAAGACTTGAAAGTCATTTTTTTTTTTTTCATAATAATTTTGCCTAGTCTTCTTCTTTAAGTAATACTGTATTATGGGAGACCTAATATTTGACTTGTTATTGACAAGTAACTCATACGTGACAATGTAATGTGAGTAATTATGTGCATTATAAATTTCTCAAATAGACATATGGTATCTGTTTTCCCAAGTGAGTTTATCACTCAGGTGCTTAAGGGAGTGAGTGTATTAACTCTTCAAGACACCCATTTCCCTAAGTGTTTAGATTATGCCAAGGCATAGAATGTAAACAAACTGAGATATTTATCAGTAAAGAGAATCTGGTAGCTTGTTTTTTGAAGCCATGTGACCACTGAACTCTCATATCAGATTTAGCATTAGAAATGTCTCCTTTTATAGTTCATGTCGTGGAAAGGCTGCTATAAAAGTCATCAGAAAGTGACAAACCACCAACATGCTATTTTTAATTCTTATTTCATCTCATAGTCTGACACAATTAATTACTCCTTTTTCTATGAAATCTGATTATGATCTTTTCTGTATATGATGTTTAGATCTTCTCTTTCATAAACCCTTCTCCTTTAACTCTTATATCTTTCTTTGCTTTATACTTTCTCTTACAGCATTTTGTTTTTGTTTTTTGTTTTGGAAACCTGGGTACAAATTTCTAGAGCAATTATATTCACAGCTGTGATGTGAACTGCCAACTATACTAGTGTGTCTAAATATTAAAGCATATTTTCATCTATGAGGTTCCTTTACATAAATGCACTTTAACTCTATCCTGCCCCAAATTGGTCATGCTTTATTTTTCCTCAAAATTGATCTTCTCATGTATTATTATTATTATTAAACTGGTAGTATCCTTATTAGGAGTGTCCGCTTAATTCAAATCCTCAATCCTTCCCGTCTTTTCTTATTATGCAACACTGTTTAGGAAGTCATAATTCTTGCCCCTGAATTCTGTGCTCTTGGAGGAACAGAAACCAGTTTTTCTTTTGCCACATGGTTTGCTCAGTATTAAATTCTCCTTGATTTCTTGTGTCAAAAATTCATTGCTCTTCATTCTATTATGTTAGCTTTGGAGTAAGACTTGAAAGTCATTTTTTTTTTTTTCATAATAATTTTGCCTAGTCTTCTTCTTTAAGTAATACTGTATTATGGGAGACCTAATATTTGACTTGTTATTGACAAGTAACTCATACGTGACAATGTAATGTGAGTAATTATGTGCATTATAAATTTCTCAAATAGACATATGGTATCTGTTTTCCCAAGTGAGTTTATCACTCAGGTGCTTAAGGGAGTGAGTGTATTAACTCTTCAAGACACCCATTTCCCTAAGTGTTTAGATTATGCCAAGGCATAGAATGTAAACAAACTGAGATATTTATCAGTAAAGAGAATCTGGTAGCTTGTTTTTTGAAGCCATGTGACCACTGAACTCTCATATCAGATTTAGCATTAGAAATGTCTCCTTTTATAGTTCATGTCGTGGAAAGGCTGCTATAAAAGTCATCAGAAAGTGACAAACCACCAACATGCTATTTTTAATTCTTATTTCATCTCATAGTCTGACACAATTAATTACTCCTTTTTCTATGAAATCTGATTATGATCTTTTCTGTATATGATGTTTAGATCTTCTCTTTCATAAACCCTTCTCCTTTAACTCTTATATCTTTCTTTGCTTTATACTTTCTCTTACAGCATTTTGTTTTTGTTTTTTGTTTTGGAAACCTGGGTACAAATTTCTAGAGCAATTATATTCACAGCTGTGATGTGAACTGCCAACTATACTAGTGTGTCTAAATATTAAAGCATATTTTCATCTATGAGGTTCCTTTACATAAATGCACTTTAACTCTATCCTGCCCCAAATTGGTCATGCTTTATTTTTCCTCAAAATTGATCTTCTCATGTATTATTATTATTATTAAACTGGTAGTATCCTTATTAGGAGTGTCCGCTTAATTCAAATCCTCAATCCTTCCCGTCTTTTCTTATTATGCAACACTGTTTAGGAAGTCATAATTCTTGCCCCTGAATTCTGTGCTCTTGGAGGACAGAAACCAGTACTAGCCACATGGTTTGCTCAGTATTAACTTAGTTCTGAATTTATATTGGGTACATACACAAAAAATGCTTGCTGATATGCACATGATTCCAAAAACTTATGAGCCATGATCCATATTATTTAGTTATATTGGCATTCTTTTGTTAGAATTTTGCTTGGAACTGTGGGATCAGAGAATTATTTTAAATTATTTTTTCATAAACCCGATTTTTGTGCTCCTAGCTATCAGAATAGGATTTTATTTTCTCCCATTCACCCACTCCACATGTTCAGAAAACCTGTAGCCACAAGAAACATCTGATGTTTTTATAGATCCCTTTAAAGAAAGTTAGGTTATATCCTATACAACCTTTAATTCATCTGATTCTAATCATTCTTCTAATATCCATTGAGCTGTCAGTTTGTGGACAATGTGGATCTCCTTACTTGAGTCATAAACAAAATGCTTTGTGTTTAAGAAAGATTTATTCATTTAACTCGTATTGTCCTAGATACTGGGGTACATCGATAAAACAGACCTTCCCTCCCAAGAAAAGAAAAATTCTAGTGGGAAAAAAAAGCACATATAAAAAAAAAAAAAAACAGACAAAAACAATAATCATAATAAGAAATATATATACTAGGTAGATGGTAAATCTGTGGGTGGTAATGAAGTTTTAAAGAAAAAGGGAGCAAGAAAACAAATGAAAATTTTTGACCTTCCTCCAGAATTTGTGCCTGAGGAAGATAGATTACAGCCCTTTTCTCCTCTTCTCCTCGGGGGTTGTATTTCTCTTTTTCCGATTAGCTACTAGTTTGTGTCTAACATATGTGTGTCTAAATATTAAAGCATATTTTCATCTATGAGGTTCCTTTACATAAATGCACTTTAACTCTATCCTGCCCCAAATTGGTCATGCTTTATTTTTCCTCAAAATTGATCTTCTCATGTATTATTATTATTATTAAACTGGTAGTATCCTTATTAGGAGTGTCCGCTTAATTCAAATCCTCAATCCTTCCCGTCTTTTCTTATTATGCAACACTGTTTAGGAAGTCATAATTCTTGCCCCTGAATTCTGTGCTCTTGGAGGACAGAAACCAGTACTAGCCACATGGTTTGCTCAGTATTAACTTAGTTCTGAATTTATATTGGGTACATACACAAAAAATGCTTGCTGATATGCACATGATTCCAAAAACTTATGAGCCATGATCCATATTATTTAGTTATATTGGCATTCTTTTGTTAGAATTTTGCTTGGAACTGTGGGATCAGAGAATTATTTTAAATTATTTTTTCATAAACCCGATTTTTGTGCTCCTAGCTATCAGAATAGGATTTTATTTTCTCCCATTCACCCACTCCACATGTTCAGAAAACCTGTAGCCACAAGAAACATCTGATGTTTTTATAGATCCCTTTAAAGAAAGTTAGGTTATATCCTATACAACCTTTAATTCATCTGATTCTAATCATTCTTCTAATATCCATTGAGCTGTCAGTTTGTGGACAATGTGGATCTCCTTACTTGAGTCATAAACAAAATGCTTTGTGTTTAAGAAAGATTTATTCATTTAACTCGTATTGTCCTAGATACTGGGGTACATCGATAAAACAGACCTTCCCTCCCAAGAAAAGAAAAATTCTAGTGGGAAAAAAAAGCACATATAAAAAAAAAAAAAAACAGACAAAAACAATAATCATAATAAGAAATATATATACTAGGTAGATGGTAAATCTGTGGGTGGTAATGAAGTTTTAAAGAAAAAGGGAGCAAGAAAACAAATGAAAATTTTTGACCTTCCTCCAGAATTTGTGCCTGAGGAAGATAGATTACAGCCCTTTTCTCCTCTTCTCCTCGGGGGTTGTATTTCTCTTTTTTCCTTTGTTCCCAATCAACTCCCAGCCTAAGTAGTGTGATAGAAAATCTAATGCGCTGAAGAAATAAGCTCTGAAATAGCCAATGAAAGAGGCCATTCTAAAGAGTGAAGAGTTAATGAAGAATTTTTAACAGCCTATCGACTCAGCTTCACTCTGTTACCATTTAAATGGGCTCAAATGGGATGTGAAGCTTAACATGCCACGGAATAGCATGTAGTTTCTGGGGTCTGCAAACATTTTCTCATTAATCCTGTTGCTGGATACATGAGCAATGCCAAGAAGTTTGAAAAGAGTCTGTAGGCCTGCTTCAGTTTTTTTTTTTTTTTTTTCTTTTTCTTTAAAGATAGCATTTAAGAGAATTGAACAAAGAGTAAAATTCTGCAGATTTGCTTATTGCTATTATTTAAAATAAATTTAACTAAAATAATTCATGTCCTGTTAACGTGGATGAATATGACTAGACTCAGTTTTCTGCTTCCAACTCCCCTAACTTTTAAAAACTCTGTAACTCACATATGTATCTTATTTTATTATGCATCTGTATCTTGTTTTATTACCTGTTCATGTGATATGTTAAATGTTTGCATTTCCTTGGTTTCATGTGCTTAAGTCTTCCAAAATATCCATAGTTCCAGACATGCTGTTTTGCTTATGTTATATTGGTAACTGTGAGGGTTTTTTTTTTAATTATGAATTTATATTGTATCTATCTGCATGTCACTACCATATCTTTGAAGTCATAAACAAAATGCTTTGTGTTTAAGAAAGATTTATTCATTTAACTCGTATTGTCCTAGATACTGGGGTACATCGATAAAACAGACCTTCCCTCCCAAGAAAAGAAAAATTCTAGTGGGAAAAAAAAGCACATATAAAAAAAAAAAAAAACAGACAAAAACAATAATCATAATAAGAAATATATATACTAGGTAGATGGTAAATCTGTGGGTGGTAATGAAGTTTTAAAGAAAAAGGGAGCAAGAAAACAAATGAAAATTTTTGACCTTCCTCCAGAATTTGTGCCTGAGGAAGATAGATTACAGCCCTTTTCTCCTCTTCTCCTCGGGGGTTGTATTTCTCTTTTTTCCTTTGTTCCCAATCAACTCCCAGCCTAAGTAGTGTGATAGAAAATCTAATGCGCTGAAGAAATAAGCTCTGAAATAGCCAATGAAAGAGGCCATTCTAAAGAGTGAAGAGTTAATGAAGAATTTTTAACAGCCTATCGACTCAGCTTCACTCTGTTACCATTTAAATGGGCTCAAATGGGATGTGAAGCTTAACATGCCACGGAATAGCATGTAGTTTCTGGGGTCTGCAAACATTTTCTCATTAATCCTGTTGCTGGATACATGAGCAATGCCAAGAAGTTTGAAAAGAGTCTGTAGGCCTGCTTCAGTTTTTTTTTTTTTTTTTCTTTTTTCTTTAAAGATAGCATTTAAGAGAATTGAACAAAGAGTAAAATTCTGCAGATTTGCTTATTGCTATTATTTAAAATAAATTTAACTAAAATAATTCATGTCCTGTTAACGTGGATGAATATGACTAGACTCAGTTTTCTGCTTCCAACTCCCCTAACTTTTAAAAACTCTGTAACTCACATATGTATCTTATTTTATTATGCATCTGTATCTTGTTTTATTACCTGTTCATGTGATATGTTAAATGTTTGCATTTCCTTGGTTTCATGTGCTTAAGTCTTCCAAAATATCCATAGTTCCAGACATGCTGTTTTGCTTATGTTATATTGGTAACTGTGAGGGTTTTTTTTTTAATTATGAATTTATATTGTATCTATCTGCATGTCACTACCATATCTTTGACTTCTTTGCAAGATGCCAACTTGAACAAAGTTGTTTTTTTTCCGCCTGACACAGACATTTGCAAAATATCTGTGATAAAATATATGTTCCAGTTTATTATTTCAAAATGTTCAGGAGTAAGGAAATCTTCAGTTCCTCAAAAGCTTGCCTGGTTATTCCTCCTCCACTCTGTGATTAGGATGAACAAATTGCAGTTGAAGCCTGGTATCTCAACATACTAATAATAATTCTCCTTGTCACTCAAGAAAGTGTCCGTATCTGTATGATAAATGGAATGGTCAACATATCCGTGACTGATTTGAAATCTGGCCATCATTAAGGACATTCCTCTTTAATGTGACTTCTAAGACATCAGTTGTCTACTCTTCTACCCTTTGGAACATCCCCAGTGCCTTTGAGGATTACTGCCTTCATCTCTTTTTTCTTTATTGCTCTTATAGGCATTCCAATTGTTCAAGGCTTTTGCAGTTGGTCTTATTCCTCAACCCAACCCAGCGATCACCTTTTATTTTTTTATACTGCATGCTTCCAAATAGCCAAACATTGTGATGTTCCAGTTCTGTTCCATGTTCATCTCTAATTAGATCACCTCCACCCAGTTTCATAACCACAATTCCCTAGATCCTGCCTGATTCACCTTTGAAATATGATACTCACACATTCCTTTTTCTAAGCAGGTCTCCTATTTCCGCATCCCCTTAACTGCGTTACTAAATACATGTCCTAAATCTATTCTTTAAGCCCATGGGCACCTTAAAGATTTGAGCTCTTACTGTCATTCTGTCTTTCATTAACCTCTCTGAGCTTTAGTCGGTTCCCTATTTAGAATATTTCCCTTTTCTTTTTGCTCTATTTCCCTAAAGAAATAAAATTTGACAAAATAGGAATTTTTATATTTGTTTACTGTTGTCTGCTAGCATCTACAGGGGCACCTAGCATAGATACAGTAGGCCCTGAACAGTGGCTTATGAATGAAAAAAAAAATAGGTTCAAATCAGTTAGATTACAACTTAAACTGGCACTCAGTGTTACCTATTTTAGCAACCAAAACTGAAAAGCCTTTCACTTCTACTCTCATTCATATCCTAAAAACATCCCTGTTTCACCTTGTTCATAACAAGGGAACAGTTCCAGAAATTTACTTCTTTTTCCTTACACTTTGTTTTTCCCTTAAAGGCAGGACTCACTCTGTGTTGTTCACTACTCTATCCTTCATACCTAATGAATTGTGTAAAGTTAGGTCATCAGCAAATTAGTTGTTCTTTTGCTAGCCTTTCTATAATGCCAGTGGTAACAGCGTCTAGTTCACAGCACTATCTAAGGCTCATTGAGATCTTTCGAAAGGAGCTTTGTACATTGCTTAGCAGTCAGAACATAGTTTTCAGCTGTTTTCATTATGGCACACAAAATAGCAGCAAGAGTAGACTTCCAATAAGCAAATGATCGTGTTGTCTGCTTACCACTATTTTAAATGGACAACCACTGTCTTGAAGATGCTGATCAAACTCCTTAACATGGCAAAAAAAGGGTATTTATTGTCTAATCGCTCTTGTCTTTTCTCATGCCATGTTCAAACCATCTGCAAGGTCATGTTCTCACCCTACTGAGTGATATGCAATGCCCCATCATGCACAACCCCCTTTTGAGGGTTTTGCCAAGAACTTTGGTGCCACTGTAATTTAACTTCATCCAGGCCTCCTGATCATGAGTCCTTAATGAAGCATTTCCTGTCTCAGAATGTAACACCATGTGAATTAAAATGGACTTTTTCTTTTTTTTTTCTTTTGAGTCTTCTCCCCTAGGCCACAGACTGTTCAAGTGCAGGGATTATCTTATGTTCATCTTTGCATCTATGACACCTAATGAAGCAGCTAACACGTGGCAGGTACAATAACTTTATCAGCCTGCCTTCAACACACCTACTTCAGCAGTATCCACACAGTTCATCTCCCCCACTTCTTGTACCAACCCTGGGACATAGATGTCATTTCTAATCCCCACTCTCCACATGCCCTGCATATTCTCTCCTTTTATCCCTGTTCAAGGACATCACTCTACTTGCTTCCTTTCACTTAGTACTTTTCATTCTTGAAAGAATAATTTGCTTATAATAGGCAGTTTCCATTTCCATTTTTGATGAAAACTTCTCTTAACTCTACTTTTGCCTACCAGTTAAAATTATTTCCTGGGGCTTCCCTGGTGGTTCAGTGGGTAAAGAGTCTGCTTCGCAGTGCAAGGGTTCGATCCCTGGCTTGGGAGGATCCCAAGTGCCGCCACGGAGCAGCTGGATGGGTGTGTCCAATTAAAAGCCAGAGATATGGAGAGCAATGGGAAGCCCACACAGGCCAACCGATAAAGATGGATGGAAATAAATAACCAATAAAAGAGGCCAAAATTTAAAAATATATAAGTATTTCCTAACGTCTGGTGATGGTGGTTTATTTGCTAAGTCATGTTCAACTTTTGTGACCCCATGGACCGTAGCCAGCCAGGCTTCTCCGTCCATGTGATTTCTCAGTCAAGGACACTTATGTGGATTTCCATTCCCTTTTCTATGGGATCATCCTGAGCCAGGGATCAAACCTGGGTGTCCTGCATTGCAGATGGAATTTTTACCTACTGACCTTTAGTCCTAAATAGATTATTGCACATTTCCTAAGAATAGGAATATTTTCTTATATTATTGCAGGACAGTTATTTTCATGCATTTATATACTACTATAAATGTATCTAATCTACCATTCATTTTCTAAATTTGTCTGTTGATCCAACAGAGTCCTTATATCTCCCTAACCTGGCTGCCACTGCCTAAGTACAGGATCTAGCCTAGAAGTAGTTATTTCATGTCCTTGTCATATTTCTTTAGCTTACTTATTTGAAACATTTCCCTGATTTTTGTCCTTCATGGCACTGATACTTCTTAAAAATAAAATATACCCCACTGCACATTATTTTGTTAATGAGAAAATAACCCTCCTTCTTTTTGACTGAGATAGCATTGCTTTCATCTTTCAGCATCACATCTGGAGGCACACAGTGTCCATCTGTCCCACATTGGTAATTTTAGTTTTGCTCGCATATCCAATGTCATCAGATTTCTTCTTTTTATGATTACTGTTATTATTTTCTCTCCCAACAACTAGTAAACAGTCTGTGAAGAGAAACATTAATGAAAAATTTCTGTTCCCTTTCAAAATTTCCCCATAGACTTACCATCCATGATAATTTTGCCTGATGAAAGCTTTGCCATGATTGTTGCAAAATGATTGTTTTCTAGCTCCAGCCTTCTTTCCACGTTTACCAGCTGCCGTTCAGCATTTTACTATATGCAAAATCTCTTCCTTACTCATTTATGTCTTTATTTATTCTTTATTTTTTATGGATTCAGGATTTCTTATGCATTGTGGATTTGCAGTACATAGTTATACTTAATCATTTTTTACTAACATTACCTAGATTTGGCCATTGGGAATCCCTTCAGCCTGTCTCTTGTATTCTTGTGATAAACCATCATCATTTTTTAAGTGTTTCCTTGCTGTCTAGCATGGCATGATGTTCCAGGCTCATTTTGCACCTACCCTGAAATGCCTAGGGGATTAGCCATTCCTCTGAGGAATGCTGGTTCCCTTTAGCAGAATCTGATCATCATAGCAATCAAGATTTGGGCACAAGATATGTTCAGTACTACTGAGGTATCTTTGCCTTTTTTTTTTCTTTCTTTTTTTTTTTTTTTTTTTTTAATTTTGGCCACTTTTACTGGTCTTTCATTTTTATTTATTTTCATCCATCTTCGTTCTCTTGGCCTCTGTGGGCCTCACATTGCAGCAGCCCCTCTCACTAAAGAGCACCTGCTGTGGGCACACATGCTCCAGAGCTCTGGTTCATAATCAGACACACTGGTCCAGCCGCTCCGCAGCACATCGGATCTTTCCAGGCCAGGGATCGAACTGGCGTCCCCTGCACTGCAAGGCGGACTCTTCATCCACTGGACCATCAGGGAAGCCCCGTGTCTTTGCTTTCATAGCCCTTTCAGCCATCCAAACTAGGAAATATATGTGTGCGCATACACACACACACACACATGCACACACTATATACATCGAGAAAGAAATGGTAACCCACTGCAGTCATTTTGACTGGAAGATGTCATGGACAGAGGAGCCTGGCAGGCTACAGTCCATGGGGTTGCAAAGAGTTGGACACTAGACAACAACACATACATATACATACATATGCATACAAATATAAATATTTATACTTATATGTATGCATAGATACATATCCACTGCATACAAACATTCATTTGCACATATATGCATATTTTAGAAAATATATATTCATAGCAATACCTTTAGTTCCCATGCATTCTCACAAAGTTCTTTCTTCTTTATACCATTTGTTCTTTGTTCTTTTTTTCATTCTTCCTTTACTGAGAATCCTGGCTCTATATAACATCCAGACATTTACTTTTCTGCTCAATCCTATAATACATCTAAAATAGTAGGTGTAATTTAAGATTCTGAAACAATTTTAGAATTTTTATGTGCAAACCACAACAATAAGCAAAGCTACTAAAAAATAAAAACTTTAGGATTCTACCTGGACTCCCTAGTACAAATGGTATATAAATAGATACTGTGCTCATAATTTATTATTTGGTTTTGACTTTTTCTTCCTTCCCTCCCTTCCTTCTTTCTATCCTTCCTGTCTATGTGATTATCAGATTTTATTTCTCATATAATTAGATTTTTTGTTTTAGTTTTCTTTCAGTTTTAGAATACCTCTCCCCATTCTTGTGGCAAGTGAGCAAATAATAATAATAATTTTAAGATGTAGACTATTAATATAACTTATAAAAAACAATACAGAATAATTTTCATCTCAGAAATATTATTCTTTTTCTATCTCTATCACTACATCTTACCTTTTGTAAATAACCATCTATGTTGTCTCTTTTATTTATTTATTTATTTTTTTGCTGTATTTTCTAATGAAAAGTAATCTATCTATATCTATATATCTTCTTTTCCTTACACATAAGGTAGCAAGCTATATGTGTTTTGCACTTTTGTGAATTATCTCTTGAGAGTACACCATGTAATTTCTTTTCCATTCATTCACATTTATAGTTGCAGGGTAAACCATTATATGTACTATAATTTCTTAAACCAATCTCCTTTGCTTGAAAATTTAAATATTTCCAATATTTTGTGATTACATAATCTATAATAACTAATTCTTATTTGTGCTTGCTTATGTTTGTAGAGGTGAATCTTCAGAATAAATTCCTGGAAGTAGCATTAATGAATTGAAGAGTACATATAGGTATGATATTTTCCTAGATATTGCTAAATTTTTATCTAGAGACGTTATGCCATTTATATTCCTATCATCAGTATATGAAAGAGCCTACTTCCCTGCAGCCCTGCCAGAAGAAGTTATTAAAGGTGGTGGATTTTTGCCAATAAAATCTGAGAGAAAGGTGGTATCTCAATGTCATTTAAATTTGTGTTTACTTTATTCTAAGTTACATCTCTTTTTGTGAATAGTACGAGTATATATTTTGCTTATCCAATATATGGCTGTTGGTTCTATTAACCTTGAGTTATGATTATTAACCATTCATTTGTGATGTTACAATTTTTTCACTTGTCTTTCAGTACTGTTTATATTTTATTATTATCATGCTTCTTCTTAATTAATAGTAAACTATTAAATAGTAAACTATATACCTTTCTTTTATTTCATATGGATTCTTAGTTATAGTTAGAAAGTTTAATTATGCAACAAAGGAATTACCCATATTTTTCTAGTCCTTGTGTCAAGTACATTTAGAATGTTCATCTATCAAGAACATAGGCTTGTGTGTGGTGTGACTGTGGGTCCAAATATATGTTTTACCAAATGACTCTTTAATTTTTGACATTTACCTTCTTGCCTTTCTTTGTGTGTGTTTTGAAAAATATGATGTCAGTCTGATGCTCAAAGTAAAATAATTGTGTATAGATATTTTAGCCTAAAGTCCTAAGGATTTTTCTTTATCTTTAAAGTCTAGTAGCTTTACCCTGAATATGTTTCAGAATCAATCATTCTGGGTTTGCATTGTCCTTGTACTCTGTGGACTTTTTCAACATGTATATTAAGATCTCCTCTAATATCTAGATTTGTGATTTTGAAAAATAATTCATTGTAGTATTTTTAAATCTTCTTTCTTAGAGACAATGATACATGAATGTTTGACCTTCTTTACATGTTATTCACTTCAGTCAATTCTTCTTCTTTTTTCCTTACTTTTTTAAAATCTTGTTTTCATTCTTTTGTTTTTTATGCTTCTTTTCCATGTATTGATTATTCAACTCTATTCTTGCTTGTGCATCTTCCAATCCAATCTTTATTTCTGTTAAGATTTTGTCTTTGTCTTCCATTTAAGTCATTAGTTGAAGTAACACTAATTTTAATTCTTCTCAATTTATTTTTTTTTTCCATTTTCTCTTTTATTTTTTTTTAATTTTTGGATTTCTGAATCAAAGTGGTTTTATGCTTCAAGAAATTATTTATTTCAAGTTAAGGTGCTGTATTTCAGGGTTTTTTTGATATAATGGTTATTCTGGGAAGAAGTCTGTATCAGCAGCAGATCTTTTATTTGCATGATTGGCATTTAATAATAATTTTCTATGTATGTGGTCTGCTTTGTTTTATTTTTATTTCATGTATATAGTACCTAGCTCAAGAATATCTTTGATGTTCAGATTCTTCACATTTATTGTGTTACTTCCTGTTTCAGACACGGCTGAGTGACTCACACTTTCACTTTTCACTTTGTCTTATAGTTGTCTGATATATGTATATATATTGACAGTTGCATAAAAAGATGTTAAACTGTGCTTTTAATTGTGAGACATAGTTTTTAAAAAAATCGAGAGGAACAGATTAGTCTATTACAAAGTATTTATTCAGATATCAATTATCTCTGTTGCTTTTCTGAACAAATTGATTATGCAGGAGATATGGAATCAATGCTTGGATCAGGAAAATCCCTTGCAGGAGGAAATGGCAACCCACTCCAGTATTCTTGCCTGAAAAATTCCATGGACAGAGGAGCTTGGTGGGCTTCAGTCCAAAGATTCACAAAGAGTTGGACACAACTGAGCAATAAGTGAGCAAGCAGACAAACTCCTACTGCTCCTGGATACTGCTACCACTATGAGCTTGTGTAGATTCTGGAGCAAAAAAAAAAAAAAAAAAAAAAAGAACAGAAAAAATAAATGGGAAAGTGGGGGGGGGAACTTTTAAATTCCCAATGAAATGTATTAACAAATGTTAATTTTCTCACTCCTTTAATCATAACTAGAGTGCCTT
This sequence comes from Tragulus kanchil, assembly GCA_022376925.1. Lineage (NCBI taxonomy): Eukaryota > Metazoa > Chordata > Mammalia > Artiodactyla > Tragulidae > Tragulus > Tragulus kanchil. Next base: position 25,900,286 of record JAIOJX010000004.1, read on the forward strand.
TCCTACAGCTTTTTCTTTCTGTTCCTCAGTACCTTATTCTGGTGAATTAACTTTAGGCAAGGAGATATTAGAGGGGAAAATTCTAACCCTACCACTAGTTCAGGGCTTTTGAATTCTGAATTCCTACTCCAAATTTGACTGTTGCTTTTTGCTTTTCAGAGACCCCAAATATCTCATCCATGTGTTTTGTTTCAGTTTTATATCTGTACTTAGCAGCAGAAACAGGGCAGAGTGCACACAATCCAACTTAGTCAAAATTAAAACCAGAGGGTTTTTACGGTCATTAATTTATTCTTATTCAAGCCAGAGGACCATTTTTCTTCTCCTATAAAGTCACTGTTCCCATTTGAGTCTCATAGGCATTGCTATTGTGATTTCACACTCAAAGACACCACATTTCTTAAATTTGGATAATCTATTGATGTATATATATATATATATAACAACCACTATATTTGGCAAGACTTACATTTTCCTAATCATCACTTATTACACTATTACAATCATTAATTTACCTATTCTTATAGTTTACAAACCCCTTAAGGTCACACACTTTATATTTTGTATCTTTATTTCCAAGGTTAAAATTAAATGACTTGTATATGCTAGTTTAGAGAATATGCATTGGACTAATGAATGTATGTGTGGATGGATGGTTGGATGGATGGATGACAAGTGGGTGGGGTGATATCAGAGAGTACAATGCTTTTGCCTTTGCTGACTCAAGAATAATTGTGTAAATTAAGGCAATTTGTCCCCTTCTTTGCTCCCAGAGGAATATGGAGTTTGACGGAAAGAAGGTACTCTAGTCTTTAAAGCGATTTTCTAAGTAATAACATTGGGAAAGGTAGTAGTTTGTTTCCCTAAGTTATTTACTACCTGAAAAATTGCTCCGCACTACACAAAATGAAGCACTGTGTAGTAGTCTCATATCTGTTCAGGTAGCTCACAGGTGGAATTAATTAGGCATTTAGAGGACTGAGCATTCATTTGGCCACTAAGAAACAATTCAGGGTATTAGAACAGTGTGGGCTCGTGGAGGAATTTCCACTAATCCCTTACTTCTTCCAGCCAGCATTGGAGCCTGCCACCTTTTTTGCTGAAATTTTGAGGTTTGAGGAAAGGATAAAATGTAATATAGTAGGTGTTTATCTTTAAATCCCTCCTACTTTTAGCATATCTCTGAGGAACAGCAGCCGTTCTACAGTGTGATGTGAGAAATGGTGGGGAGTAGAGGAATTTAGAGAACAATTTATTGTGTTGAAACACCCAATTATAAATCACCCAGAAGGTCTCTTAGAAATCTGAGAGACTTGTTGGGTCACACAGAATGTGGTTTGTGCATGGAAGAAGTTTTGGAGTCAGGGTGAGCAAATTCCTGTTGACGAAGTAAATACCTCTGGAGGAGTTAATTAAGGAATTAAAGTTCAATTCTCCTATCTGTAAAATAGTAATAGTAATGTCAACTTTGTGAGACTGATCTAAGGATTAAATGGCAGAACAGTTTTAAAGTGCTGCGTTAGTTTTCTATGGCAGCTGTAACAAATTGCCGCAAATCTTTTGGCCCAAAGCAACATAGAGTATCTTACATTTCCACAGAACAGAAGTTTGATACGAATCTTATTATAAATCAAAGTTTTGGTGGGGTGCTTTCCTTTCAGGAGGACCAAGGGGAGGATGTATTTCCTTGTCTTCTTCAGTTTCTAGGGACTTCCTATTTTTCCTGGTTTATAGACTCTTTCTCCGTCTTAAAATCCAACACTGTAGGATGAACTGCTTCTCATATGGACATCTTTTTGGTTCTGATTTTTTGGTTGTTTTTTCCATATTTAAGGGCTCCTGAGATTCTATTGTAACAACCTAGTCTAGCTACTATAAAATGATTTGATTAGCATCCTTAATTCCGTCTGTAACCCAAATTCTCCTTTGCCATATCAAGTAACTTGTTGACATGTTCTGGGGGTTAGGTTATAATCATCTTCAGAAGGCTATTCTTTTGCCTGCCACAAGTGTAGAATGTTATTGATAGGTTCTCTTATTTCTCTTTTTAATCTTCTATGAAGACAATGAAATCAGCTTTATAGTGTATGTATGCGTAAAATGAGCTAGTAGAAGCAAAACATGAAGCATAGCTTTTAGTAAATAGTATGTTTTACTCAGTACTTGGAATATATATATATATATTTATCCAGTAAAATAAAGGATAATGTATTAAGACATTTCACATTATCATGAAAATTAGAGTCATAGTATATAAGGTTATTAACCATTATTTGTTGTTTTTAACCCCAGCATTTTGAGGAACCGTTCTACAGTGTGATGTGAGAAATGGTGGAGTAGAGGAATTTAGAGAACAATTTATTGTGTTGAAACACCCAATTATAAATCACCCAGAAGGTCTCTTAGAAATCTGAGAGACTTGTTGGGTCACACAGAATGTGGTTTGTGCATGGAAGAAGTTTTGGAGTCAGGGTGAGCAAATTCCTGTTGACGAAGTAAATACCTCTGGAGGAGTTAATTAAGGAATTAAAGTTCAATTCTCCTATCTGTAAAATAGTAATAGTAATGTCAACTTTGTGAGACTGATCTAAGGATTAAATGGCAGAACAGTTTTAAAGTGCTGCGTTAGTTTTCTATGGCAGCTGTAACAAATTGCCGCAAATCTTTTGGCCCAAAGCAACATAGAGTATCTTACATTTCCACAGAACAGAAGTTTGATACGAATCTTATTATAAATCAAAGTTTTGGTGGGGTGCTTTCCTTTCAGGAGGACCAAGGGGAGGATGTATTTCCTTGTCTTCTTCAGTTTCTAGGGACTTCCTATTTTTCCTGGTTTATAGACTCTTTCTCCGTCTTAAAATCCAACACTGTAGGATGAACTGCTTCTCATATGGACATCTTTTTGGTTCTGATTTTTTGGTTGTTTTTTCCATATTTAAGGGCTCCTGAGATTCTATTGTAACAACCTAGTCTAGCTACTATAAAATGATTTGATTAGCATCCTTAATTCCGTCTGTAACCCAAATTCTCCTTTGCCATATCAAGTAACTTGTTGACATGTTCTGGGGGTTAGGTTATAATCATCTTCAGAAGGCTATTCTTTTGCCTGCCACAAGTGTAGAATGTTATTGATAGGTTCTCTTATTTCTCTTTTTAATCTTCTATGAAGACAATGAAATCAGCTTTATAGTGTATGTATGCGTAAAATGAGCTAGTAGAAGCAAAACATGAAGCATAGCTTTTAGTAAATAGTATGTTTTACTCAGTACTTGGAATATATATATATATATTTATCCAGTAAAATAAAGGATAATGTATTAAGACATTTCACATTATCATGAAAATTAGAGTCATAGTATATAAGGTTATTAACCATTATTTGTTGTATAAAATCAAGTTACTTAGTATCTCTAAATCATACATTCCTCATATCAAAATTTGGATCCAAAATTTTATACACCTCAGAGTATTCTCCCAAAAAATTAAATTAGAAAATGCCCATTAAGCATATAGCACCATAGCTGAGACCTGGTAAGTTATCAGTAAGAAGTTAGTCATTATATTTTTGAAATAATAATATAAATTATTACTATCACGGCATGGTCCATGATGCATAACTCTTTCTGAAAGAACTCCATCTTGAAAGATTTCTTAATTTTTTTTTGAATAATCAATGCACTATGAGAAAACTGGGAAGGTGTTCATCATGGACAGATGGATTCAGTCTCTTTAAGCCAAAGCAGATCACTCCCTGCCTGCAGAGCCCTCCCTTCTCCAGAGATTTATTGAAGTCTAGTGAAAAGCAAAGATAAATGGGCATTCTTGGGTTGACCATCAGCCAAGACTAGAGGACATATCCTTGCCAAATCCACATGTACTAGATGCACAACCGGGTTGTGCAAACCACAGGAGTTCTAACAATCTGCATAAGGTCCTGAGAAGCAACTGGTTGCTTAGAGACTCCTGAGGCCATTCTTATTGATTAGATGGCTGTTACCTGAGGAACTTTTATTTGGGACATTTTCCTTAGGGGTGAGAATAGCTTTGTCTGTGTGTCCACAAATTACGTATCATAATATAACTTAAATATAATTTTTTTGGATGTGATAGAATTTGACCCTTCTCTCTTTCTTTAACTTTCTATGTTGGCTGACATTTTGTATTTAAGAACTGTAAAGCATTTTTTTGTTTGTTTTATTAAATACATGTCACTTTTTTAAGTGACATGTAGTTCCTTTATTTTTATACTTCTGTTCCATCTACAAAGCATGATCTTTTACTTCTTATTTATCTAGAAAACTTATTTTTACCATCTCTCACCCAAACTGTCAGTCTATTCATTTTCTAAGTGATCTCCAGGTCTTGTATTCTATCATTTTACTTGTAACATTGTATTATAATTTTTTGTCTTATCATTCCTCTTACCAGATACCCAATAATCTACTTGAGATAGAAAGTGCATCTTTTCTATCTCTGTGTCTCATATAGCAGCAGGGTAACCAGTAAGTTGGTGAAAGTTCAGGAAGTTTTTGAGAAAGGAAGCAATAGACTTAAAGATACTGAGTTCCAAGAAGGAAAAACATACTCAAACTAGTTTAAGCAAATTAAAAAAAAAAAAAAAAAAAATGTGAAAAGGGTGTAGGAGCATTTCAGGAAATTGAGGATTAGAAAGTGGAGCCATACCTTAGTTGAGCTGTTGTCAATATCATGACTGTTTCAGTCCCTCACCACTGGAAATTTTTTCATCTCTTTTCTTTGTCACTGGGGATACAACTTTCTCTTCTCTTCAGAGTGATCGCGCAGCATCTCAAGTTAAACAGGGGAAAGGATATATACTTTAAGCTGACATTTTTGATCAAATGTCTCCTGCATTCAGTCATTTTACAAAGAACAACTAGGCTTCTTGAATCCTCACCAGAGTTTGGCCAGAGAGAGAATGTGATTGGCCATCTTAAGTCAAATGACATAAAGAAATTAGCAATGGTGCTGAACCAGGAGCTCTGAGATAGACTTGCTTCTGAGGTGACATTACAGGACTGATAATAGTTGTACACAGGTGAGGAGGGTGTGGTGGCTTCTCTTATCTGTCACATCTAGATAAAAGAAGTCATTGAAATCTTATCATCTTTAAGGAAATAGTCAACTTGAGAAAAAAGCCTGGGTTATGTGAATAAACTGATCACCTTTGGGGAAAACAGCTCCCCAGAGGTTAAAGTCATTGGGAAAAACCACGCTTAGCTCTGGGTTCTATCAAGCTGAGCCTACTTCTGCCTATCAACCAGAAGCTTCAGGCACTTTGTTGATGTCTTTTCCACGCAGAGCCACTCTTAGGGGATGCTGTGTATTTATTAAACACCACTCGCACTCATTATGGATGTGTTAGAAATTCAGATCCTTTGAGAACACAGTAGATCGAAGTATTGACTACAGTTTCACTTTCCCCATCTGTCCAAACATCAATAACAACAGAGTATGGGGGTCTGGAAGCACTGGGCTAATGTACCTTCCTTCGATCATAATTCCAGAGTTCGCCTTAATTAAGATTGATTTTTGCCCCTATGTTGTACATCTCTTAACTAACAGAAAAGTCACAAGGGCACAGTTTAAGCATTATGAATGTGAGGATGGAGGAGGAGAGAGTGGAATCAGGTCTTGGGCTTTTGGAGTCTAAAAACTGCATGGCAGGTAAACTTAAAATAAATCGTCAAGCAGATTTCTGAGGCACTGAAGGAGTCACATAAGGGCACTGGAGAAATGAATTGCTCTTCTGACTCACTTTCCTTCATATTGCGCTGCCTGTGTGCGTTATTGTTTATGGGAGGAAGGAAAAGTATGTACTTTAGATTAAGCAAGTGATGGCCACAGCAGGCCAGAGTTGTCAAGCTTTTTTTCTTAGACATTTTCAGACACATCACTATCATCAACAGAATTCTATTGAGTGCTCACAATACTACAGGCTCCTTCAAAAGACTTGTGCTCAACAAAGGGAAAGTGCCGCCTCTGCCCTCAAGCAAATTACAATCTAGAGTAGAAAGTGGACATGGCATTAAGGAAAAAAAAAAAAAAAGGAAAATCATACAATAGAGGAATAAAAACACTACACAAAAGGATTTTGATTAGTCGTAACTGCGCTTTCCTCCAGCTTCTGAGAGAGGCTTCTTTGGGGGAAAAAACTGTAAGAAAGATTTTTTTTTTTTTATATTAAATTTTAAAGAAGAGCCTAAAAATTAGTCCACTGAATTGAAAAAAAGAAGAAGAGCATTCTAAGTATTTTAAATATTTTATGCTAGAATTTTTAGCTTTCTGTTTATTAAAGCATATCTCAAGAATACATAAAGGCTTATGGACCTCTGTGGTATGTGTGTGTGTCTGGGTGTATTTTATATAGAATCCTTGCTTTTTTGATTCTACGAAAGATAGATTCCAATTGTTTTCTTCTTGCAGTGGTATTGCCACGTCAGACCAGCTAAAGAGAACTGATTTCAAATGGTGGTGTTTATAAATATTTAAATAAACACTGTAAGAATTGCACTTTGCTTGATTTCTTCCATCTTTTGCTTTAAAGCCTCTCTGGAAAACATATGGCTTTCATTTGTGTGACTGAAACTTTAGACAGGTATTTGCAACATCTGGAGAATGTGGATAGGAATCATTGAGGGATTGAGATTAGAAAATCCTCATGCTGGTTATAATAGAAAAGGAAGCTACTGAAAGACTCAGTGTTACAGACTCCCATTGCTAATGAATCCAGGCCAATCCTTAGTGACGGTCTCTCCATGGCCATATGATCTCTTATTTCTGTCATCTCCAAATAGCTTCTCTGTTCTCCTCTTGGCAGAAAACAGTTCTCAAGGGAAGAATAAAGAAAAGTAATGAAAGAAGAACAAGAGAAAGGCAAATGTGATGTGTATCAAAATATGCATGATGTTGTATGTGTATACATTTGTGAAAATTAATGTAGATAGATTAAGCAAGTGATGGCCACAGCAGGCCAGAGTTGTCAAGCTTTTTTTCTTAGACATTTTCAGACACATCACTATCATCAACAGAATTCTATTGAGTGCTCACAATACTACAGGCTCCTTCAAAAGACTTGTGCTCAACAAAGGGAAAGTGCCGCCTCTGCCCTCAAGCAAATTACAATCTAGAGTAGAAAGTGGACATGGCATTAAGGAAAAAAAAAAAAAAAGGAAAATCATACAATAGAGGAATAAAAACACTACACAAAAGGATTTTGATTAGTCGTAACTGCGCTTTCCTCCAGCTTCTGAGAGAGGCTTCTTTGGGGAAATAACTGTAAGAAAGATTTTTTTTTTTTTTTTTTTTTTTTAAAGAAGAGCCTAAAAATTAGTCCACTGAATTGAAAAAAAGAAGAAGAGCATTCTAAGTATTTTAAATATTTTATGCTAGAATTTTTAGCTTTCTGTTTATTAAAGCATATCTCAAGAATACATAAAGGCTTATGGACCTCTGTGGTATGTGTGTGTGTCTGGGTGTATTTTATATAGAATCCTTGCTTTTTTGATTCTACGAAAGATAGATTCCAATTGTTTTCTTCTTGCAGTGGTATTGCCACGTCAGACCAGCTAAAGAGAACTGATTTCAAATGGTGGTGTTTATAAATATTTAAATAAACACTGTAAGAATTGCACTTTGCTTGATTTCTTCCATCTTTTGCTTTAAAGCCTCTCTGGAAAACATATGGCTTTCATTTGTGTGACTGAAACTTTAGACAGGTATTTGCAACATCTGGAGAATGTGGATAGGAATCATTGAGGGATTGAGATTAGAAAATCCTCATGCTGGTTATAATAGAAAAGGAAGCTACTGAAAGACTCAGTGTTACAGACTCCCATTGCTAATGAATCCAGGCCAATCCTTAGTGACGGTCTCTCCATGGCCATATGATCTCTTATTTCTGTCATCTCCAAATAGCTTCTCTGTTCTCCTCTTGGCAGAAAACAGTTCTCAAGGGAAGAATAAAGAAAAGTAATGAAAGAAGAACAAGAGAAAGGCAAATGTGATGTGTATCAAAATATGCATGATGTTGTATGTGTATACATTTGTGAAAATTAATGTAGATAGATTCATCAACTGTGGCACATTTTCTTTTTTTGTTATTTTAAATTTATTTATTTTTAACTTTACTGATTTATTTATTTATTTTTTGCCTCTAAGTCATCATTTCTTGTTCGCCTCTAAGTCATCATTTCTTTTTCATCCATCTTTATTCTTTGGCCTGTGTGGGCCTCCCATCTCAGTGACCTCTCTTGTTGCAGAGCACCAGCTCTGGGCACTTGCACTCCAGAGTGCTGGCTCGTAATTGGACACACCAGTCCAGCTGCCACGCAGCATATGGAATCTTCCCAGGCCAGGGATCAAACTGGTGCCCCTTGCACTGCAAGGAGGACTCTTTACCCACTGGACCACCAGGGAAGCCCTTTTAAATGTATTTATTTTTTAATTGAAGGATAATTGCTTTACAGGATTTTGTTGGTTTCTGCTAAACATCAACGTGACCCAGCCATTCTGTCTGTGGAAAAATGAAAAAAGCCAAACATGGACACTTGCTAAGTAGAAACCACTGAGGTTAAGAAGGAGAAGCTTCTATTAAAAGAATAGAGACTCTACACATTTAGAGTTTTAGCCTTAAATTACTCCTTTCTAGTGTATTTGTGGTAATTTGTTAGCTCCGTATAATTACAACAATAATAACAGCATTTTCTGGAGAAGAACATGGCAACCCCCTCTAGTATTCTTGCCTGGAATATCTTATGGACAGAGGAACCGGATGGGCTACAGATCATGGTGACATAACAAGTTGTACAGGACTGAGCAACTAAACAATAGTGATACATGCCTGGGTGGGGCTCCATCCTCTGTAAAGCTGTCATTGGTCCTATTCTTTAGGTTTTGTTCCATCTTCCTCTCCTTATTCCCCACAGTTTGCCTGTTGTATAGACTTTTTTAAATTATATCCTTCTGCCAGTTCTATTGAAGGATACAAGATTGAAAGGCCAAAGGGTTTGTTTGATCTCTTATTTCTGTCATCTCCAAATAGCTTCTCTGTTCTCCTCTTGGCAGAAAACAGTTCTCAAGGGAAGAATAAAGAAAAGTAATGAAAGAAGAACAAGAGAAAGGCAAATGTGATGTGTATCAAAATATGCATGATGTTGTATGTGTATACATTTGTGAAAATTAATGTAGATAGATTCATCAACTGTGGCACATTTTCTTTTTTTGTTATTTTAAATTTATTTATTTTTAACTTTACTGATTTATTTATTTATTTTTTGCCTCTAAGTCATCATTTCTTGTTCGCCTCTAAGTCATCATTTCTTTTTCATCCATCTTTATTCTTTGGCCTGTGTGGGCCTCCCATCTCAGTGACCTCTCTTGTTGCAGAGCACCAGCTCTGGGCACTTGCACTCCAGAGTGCTGGCTCGTAATTGGACACACCAGTCCAGCTGCCACGCAGCATATGGAATCTTCCCAGGCCAGGGATCAAACTGGTGCCCCTTGCACTGCAAGGAGGACTCTTTACCCACTGGACCACCAGGGAAGCCCTTTTAAATGTATTTATTTTTTAATTGAAGGATAATTGCTTTACAGGATTTTGTTGGTTTCTGCTAAACATCAACGTGACCCAGCCATTCTGTCTGTGGAAAAATGAAAAAAGCCAAACATGGACACTTGCTAAGTAGAAACCACTGAGGTTAAGAAGGAGAAGCTTCTATTAAAAGAATAGAGACTCTACACATTTAGAGTTTTAGCCTTAAATTACTCCTTTCTAGTGTATTTGTGGTAATTTGTTAGCTCCGTATAATTACAACAATAATAACAGCATTTTCTGGAGAAGAACATGGCAACCCCCTCTAGTATTCTTGCCTGGAATATCTTATGGACAGAGGAACCGGATGGGCTACAGATCATGGTGACATAACAAGTTGTACAGGACTGAGCAACTAAACAATAGTGATACATGCCTGGGTGGGGCTCCATCCTCTGTAAAGCTGTCATTGGTCCTATTCTTTAGGTTTTGTTCCATCTTCCTCTCCTTATTCCCCACAGTTTGCCTGTTGTATAGACTTTTTTAAATTATATCCTTCTGCCAGTTCTATTGTAAATCTTCCTTTCTTTTGATGGCATCGCTAACCTCTCTGGTTGTGCTTTTGTCAAAATGACTTGCCCGGTTCTTTAATTCTTGGATAGCTAAGAACATATCGTGAGAGGGTCTGATGGTGCCTCTCCTAGAAAGCCTATCCTTAGGGGCATGCAAGCATGCTTCTAGGAAGGCAGAACCTACCTCAATATTTAGCAGTTAAAATGGGTTCTCTCTGCTCTCATTCCTTTTTCCTTTACTATCAAATCCTATCTATGTATTTTACTGCAACTATGCATCGATGTATTTTGCTGCAACTATGCATCGACAGTGAGGACTTCCTGCATTCCTCCTCCTAAAGGCAGAAAGCTGAATGTATCAGTTCCTGTTGCAACAAATTAGCATAAACTTAGAGATTTAAAACAGTGTTGATTTTATTATTTTACAGTTCTGGAAGTCACAGGTGTCACTGGGTATCACCGGGCTAAAGTCATGGTGTCGGCAGGGCTTCAATCCCTTCTGAGAATCTAGGGGAAGGTCTGTTTCTTCAGCTTCTAGAAGCTGCCTGCCTGCCTTAGCTCATCATTCTATTCTATTTCAAAGTCAGCAGTAGATGATTTCTCAAACCTCATCACTTGGACACTGATTTTTCTGCATCTCTCTCTTCCCTTATGACTACATGGGGTATAACACATAAACTAGGATAATCTCTTAATTTTAAACCCAGCTAATTAGCAACCCTAATTTTGTCTCCAACCTTAATCCCCCTGGACACGTAATGTAACATAGTCACGGATTCTGGAGAATAGGACGTGGCCATCTTTGGGAAGCCATAATTATTCCTACCATCCCGACCAACTCAGAACTTTAAATTTTATCCTTTGATTGACAACAATGTCTTGTTTACAAAAGTGGAAACATTATATGAGTATGGAATTACAAGTCAAATGAACTTGCTTATGGATCTCAGTCAGCCTCCTTCCATAATTAACATGGCCTCATGTTTCCATGCATCCAGAAAGTTCCCTTGGTCTCCTCCTTACCAATCTGGGTAACCCTCTTGGCTCCAATACTGATATCCTTTGAGATTTGCTTAACAACCTACTCTTCATTCCACTCCATTCATTCCAGATGTCTCTGTCATCAGCCTCCTCTGCTTAGTGTCCAAGACGTAGCTGTGTATTTCTCTGTGCCTAATACTGAGTGTCAAGAGGTGTCTTAATGTTTTCTGTGACCTGGGCACTCTGTTAGTTTCTTGTGTGATTGCCCTGTTCCCCCTCGCCAATGCTATCCTCTTCTCACAAATAAAGTGAAGACTCTGCTTCTTCAGCTTCTTTTAGTTTCTAGTGTAGAGCTTTGTTCATATTTGCCTAATAGTTTTCTCAAATTCATGTCAATTATTTGCTTAAAAAAGAAGTTCTTCAGAGTACTTTATAATTAGTTGAATAATACATAATTCTTGGTCAATTACCTCTGTTCTCATTATTTTTTCAATCCTTTCTAAGTGAAGCCTTTTAATGGAAGACATTCTTGATTAAAAAAAATAATAATTTCTCAGTATGGCACAGACAAATTGCCGGGATTTGTCAAGCATGTGCTACACTGTGCCTAGCCCTGGTGCTAAAGATTTTACGTATCTTTCTGCATCATTACTAGAAATTCCTGAATAGTATTGCTACCCTTGGGGATTTCTAATCAGATAAATTGAGTCACAGAGAGTTTACGTCACTTATTTACCATCACTCAGCAAGCACTGGGCAGACTGCCTTGATCTCAGCTTTCATGTACATACCCCAGAGTCTTTAGCAGGAAGCTATAGGTGCCGGCCTTCTGAGTAACTCACTTCAGTTGCTCAACCAGCTGCGTCAGGAACCATGTCAAATCAAAGCTATTAGAATACAAACTGCCTTTCCAATTCAATTCAAGGACTGTTTATTGAATGTATGCTACATGCCAGGTGTCATTTACCTGTGATTCGGCAGTGTTTGTGCCAACTCAGCCTCAAAGCTGTATGCGCTTTCTTTAGAAGAGGCTGTGTCTCAAATATAGCAACTGTTAATGTCAAGGACATTCTTAAAATTGCTATCGATGCAGAAGTACTCTGAATGTGCTATATGGATGTTGATAAAAAGAAAAAAAAAAAAAAACTTGATTTGAATAAAAGAAAATCAGCAGCAGTTGTTTTGTCAGTTCTTCTCAGAAAGCAGTTGCACTTCACGTGGAGCAAAATGTCCCAGGGGTGTTTGCCTAGAGAGGAACTTAATGCAGGAGAAGCTACTTGGCTCCTTGGTAACACAAGCCCGAGATGTACAAAAGGTACGGAGGAGAAGGGAGGGCACTGATGTTGAAAAGAAATCAAGAGGTGTCTTAATGTTTTCTGTGACCTGGGCACTCTGTTAGTTTCTTGTGTGATTGCCCTGTTCCCCCTCGCCAATGCTATCCTCTTCTCACAAATAAAGTGAAGACTCTGCTTCTTCAGCTTCTTTTAGTTTCTAGTGTAGAGCTTTGTTCATATTTGCCTAATAGTTTTCTCAAATTCATGTCAATTATTTGCTTAAAAAAGAAGTTCTTCAGAGTACTTTATAATTAGTTGAATAATACATAATTCTTGGTCAATTACCTCTGTTCTCATTATTTTTTCAATCCTTTCTAAGTGAAGCCTTTTAATGGAAGACATTCTTGATTAAAAAAAATAATAATTTCTCAGTATGGCACAGACAAATTGCCGGGATTTGTCAAGCATGTGCTACACTGTGCCTAGCCCTGGTGCTAAAGATTTTACGTATCTTTCTGCATCATTACTAGAAATTCCTGAATAGTATTGCTACCCTTGGGGATTTCTAATCAGATAAATTGAGTCACAGAGAGTTTACGTCACTTATTTACCATCACTCAGCAAGCACTGGGCAGACTGCCTTGATCTCAGCTTTCATGTACATACCCCAGAGTCTTTAGCAGGAAGCTATAGGTGCCGGCCTTCTGAGTAACTCACTTCAGTTGCTCAACCAGCTGCGTCAGGAACCATGTCAAATCAAAGCTATTAGAATACAAACTGCCTTTCCAATTCAATTCAAGGACTGTTTATTGAATGTATGCTACATGCCAGGTGTCATTTACCTGTGATTCGGCAGTGTTTGTGCCAACTCAGCCTCAAAGCTGTATGCGCTTTCTTTAGAAGAGGCTGTGTCTCAAATATAGCAACTGTTAATGTCAAGGACATTCTTAAAATTGCTATCGATGCAGAAGTACTCTGAATGTGCTATATGGATGTTGATAAAAAGAAAAAAAAAAAAAACTTGATTTGAATAAAAGAAAATCAGCAGCAGTTGTTTTGTCAGTTCTTCTCAGAAAGCAGTTGCACTTCACGTGGAGCAAAATGTCCCAGGGGTGTTTGCCTAGAGAGGAACTTAATGCAGGAGAAGCTACTTGGCTCCTTGGTAACACAAGCCCGAGATGTACAAAAAGGGTACGGAGGAGAAGGGGAGGGCACTGATGTTGACAATTATCTTGAAAGACTGTGAGCTCTTTGTCTCTCCCTCCAATGTGTGCATGCAACACTTAGGTCTGGAGATCTCATTTCTCGAGACAGCGTTGATCTGTTCTCAGGAAATCTTACATATTAACTGTATCCTTTGATTTCTGGTCATGCCTCTTTGGAAAGATGGCAAAAGGCAGGTGGTACATACAAACTAGAGAGGGCCCCTCTGATGCACCAGGCATAGTACCCTTGTTACAAACCTGGGAGGACAGGTAGGGTTGTATATCTAAATTGTGACCCAGGACTGGCTTACCTTTCTGTTTAGGCTTTAAGGGATCTTGAGGGGGAGGGAGGAGTTAGATTTCAAAGACTGAGTGCATTTGTCTGTGTGCACTTTTAGGAAAGTTCCAAGAATTAGTTTTCACTTGTGAGTTCTATTAATTCCATCCTCTGACTCGTCTCTCTTCATACCTAACAGCGTGCTCCAGAAGCTATAAAAACCTCTAGAGGTCCTTGAAGTAATGAGAAAGCTGATGGGTTTTTTTTCCTTCTCTAATAATTATACTTTGATTTCTCCATAACAGTCTTTAGTTTACTGTCAGTCGTCGGTACAACATTTTGCAGCTTTCGTTTCTTCCTGAGGCAGCCTGCCCCGATGCCTGCAGATTCATCTCTGCGGGCCACATCGTTTTAGCAATTCCCCTCTTAGTGAATTTGTCCACTAGGTGGAGCTGTAACAACTTCGCTCACGGATCACAGTGTGTGACAGATTAAATTCACTGACCACTGCTCAGTACTCTGGGGAAACATCCTGCTATGGCCCAGAATCGCAAATCAAGTGCAGAGTCAGAAAACAGAACAACAAATCCCATAACAGGAACACAATTGGAGACAACAAATTCCATGGGACAAATGCAGGTTGATTCCACAAGCGAGCCCTATGTTAGGCCTCCTGAATCGCTTGCCTGATACCTCTTTGGTTCCTGATAGTGGGGAAAAAAAACGAAAGAAGTGTAAGCCCAAAATCAGGAAGCTTGGGTTCTGGACCCAACTCAGCCACTCACCATCTGCAGGCTTCCTCTTTCTGAGGCTCCGTGCTCTATCTGTAAAATGAAGGGATTAGAGCAGATGCTCTTGAAGGTCTCTTCCAAGCATAACTCTGGATCTCACTCTAAAATTAAAATCAAATTGTAGCATTTTTTTATATAGAAACAAGGGAAGATGTGAATTTAAATGCCTGCTCTTCAAATCTTCCTCCTGAGTTAAAATCCATCTCTATCCATATCTATATCCATACACAGCTGTGAAATAAATATTTGAATGATTTTTTTCTCAGTTTTGATTTTAAAAATAGGACAAAAGAGTTTTCCAGATCTAAATATGAGCTGTTGACTGTGTAATTTAAAGGAGAAAGGTTGGCCTTCTTGGAAGGAATTCACTCACCATCCTCCAAATAAGCTTGCCCAACAAATGTAGTTTGTTAAGTGTCTACCCCTTTATTTAAATAGGTCTTTGCCTGTCGATATCCTTTGCTATTGTGGTGAATTAATGCCTCTAGGTTTCAGCTCTGATGCAGAGGTTGCTCCTCACTGAGAAAGGAGAATATTCACTATTTGCAGCTCATTTGGCATTTATATTTTATGCCTGTGCCTTAGTTTTATATCAATGTTTATATCAATGTTTTCCTATTTTTAAAATACCAGTTTTTTGGCGGGGAGGTGGGGGGAAGAGATTCTCTAAAACTAAAATGAATACAGGGCTTCCCCTGGTGGTCCAGTGGATAAGGACACCGCCTTGCATTGCAAGGGGCGCCGGTTCGAGCCCTGGCCTGGGAAGATCCCACGTGCTGCGGAGCGGCTGGACTGATGTGCCCAATCACCAAGCCGGAGCTCTGGAGTGCATGCACCCAGAGCCGGTGCTCTGCGACAACAGACGCCACCACGATGGGAGGCCCACAGGAGCCAAAGAACAAAGACGGATGAAAATAGAGAAATGAAAGACCAATAGAAGTGGCCCGCCCACTCCCCTCCCTCCCCAACCCGACCCCCGCCCAAAATAAATAAATAAATCTTTAAAAAAATAAATAAATAAATAAAATGAATACATTCTTTTGTCAGAAGATATTAGAAATTGACACTTGCCTTCCTTCCTCTCCTGTCTAAAATCTTCCATTCCTCTCAGCGCACAGCAGTGAACATTGGTCATTTTAATCTATTCTTTGTAAAACATTAATTGGATACATAGAAGCACAGAAAACCTAATAGGTATTTTACTTTTTTTTTATGATGGAAAGGGCATAGAGATCATTCAGTTAAACCCTTTTTATTACACCAATGAAGAATTGAAGACCCAGAGGTTAAGTGGCTTACCCAAAGTATTTCAGAGAATGAGGAAAAATATTGTTTTAGAAGGAAACTCAGATTGAACAAGAGGAGGGCTAAATCCATTCTTTATTTTCTCTACCTGTATAATCCCATATTTTGACCCAAGCATAGCTGTGTCCATGAGATGGGGTTGCATTTTCTATGGTCTGAGTGTCAAATTAATGCTGAGCAATTTCTGGAGTGAGTCTGGTAGTATCATAAATAGACTGTAACCCAAATAATGGAGGGGAATAGGACAGAGCCTTCTGAAATGTTTTCTGTGACAACTAGTCCATTGAAGTGACCCACCACAAGTGCTCTGTGTCAAGGAAATTGACACGGACTCTCCCCTTGAACCATCCTTAGCCAGACTCTTCTGAGCCCTCCTCTGCACTAGACTTCGACCTGGCTCCCTCTTCTATTCCCAGTCTCCAGGACTGTCTTCACTCTGCCTAACACAGCTGTAGCGAGAATCCTATTAAGTCATTTTGGCGATAGTTTTCCACCCTTGATACCTGATCACCTGTAAAGTCACTTTGGTCATAATCTTCACCCTTAGTGTCTTCTCTTAGTACATTTCCATCCACATACCCCCTTCCTCTGTTCGCTAGCTATAAATTTCCAGCTGCTGTTCCTGTATTTAGAGCCCCATCTCCGCTCTTGCAAAAACCCTACTGTAAATATCTTGAATAAAATCTTCTTTATCATTATAACAAGGATCAGAATACTTGATTTGAACAAAGTATGATGAAATACTAATACACGTTACTCTTTATGGGGATCCATTATGCATGTAATCCCTTTAGTCCCGGAGAAGTTCTGCAATAGAGACAACTATTTACCACTGTTTAGCCTGTTGTTGAATTCCCTTGTAGCTCAGTTGGAATCTGCCTGTGATGCCGAAGACCTCGGTTTGATCCCTGGGTCAGGAAGATCACCTGAAGAAGGGATAGGCTACCCACTCCAGGATTCCTGGGCTTCCCTGGTGGTTTAGATGATAAAGAATCTGCCTGTAATCCAGGAAACCTGGATTTGATCCCTGGGTTGGAAAATTCCCCTGAAGAAGGTAAAAGCTGCCCACTCCAGTATTCTTGCCTGGAGAATACCATGGCTCATCCATAGGTCACAGAGTTGGGCGCAGCCGAGCGACTTCATTTTCACATTTTTCAGCCTATTGTTGCTAAGTCAGTTGGCCTTTTCTTTTTTTCTTGAAGGGTTATATAGTTATATCCATGTGACTTAGCTTCCATGTAGTTCATTTTGTGATCTGAAGCAGCCCCATGCCTCTTGATATTGTCAGCAGTCTCTTGTTTTCCAAGTTTGTACACTTCTGAGTGAATCAATGGAGAATACAGACAAGAAGACAGAGGGAGGCTGGTTGGGACTCACTGCCATGCTTTTGAGGAAATCCCTTGCCCCAGGCTGCTTGTGTGTTAGTACTCAAGCATGCCTCATGACACAAAGTGAACTTGTAACCAAGGGCTCATGTATGTACACTGAAGAGAGAAATTTTAACTATCATACTGCATATATATTTTATTTGTAAGCATGGCATTCTTTTCTAGTATACTTTTTATTTTCTCCTCTTCCTATTCCCAGTCTCCAGGACTGTCTTCACTCTGCCTAACACAGCTGTAGCGAGAATCCTATTAAGTCATTTTGGCGATAGTTTTCCACCCTTGATACCTGATCACCTGTAAAGTCACTTTGGTCATAATCTTCACCCTTAGTGTCTTCTCTTAGTACATTTCCATCCACATACCCCCTTCCTCTGTTCGCTAGCTATAAATTTCCAGCTGCTGTTCCTGTATTTAGAGCCCCATCTCCGCTCTTGCAAAAACCCTACTGTAAATATCTTGAATAAAATCTTCTTTATCATTATAACAAGGATCAGAATACTTGATTTGAACAAAGTATGATGAAATACTAATACACGTTACTCTTTATGGGGATCCATTATGCATGTAATCCCTTTAGTCCCGGAGAAGTTCTGCAATAGAGACAACTATTTACCACTGTTTAGCCTGTTGTTGAATTCCCTTGTAGCTCAGTTGGAATCTGCCTGTGATGCCGAAGACCTCGGTTTGATCCCTGGGTCAGGAAGATCACCTGAAGAAGGGATAGGCTACCCACTCCAGGATTCCTGGGCTTCCCTGGTGGTTTAGATGATAAAGAATCTGCCTGTAATCCAGGAAACCTGGATTTGATCCCTGGGTTGGAAAATTCCCCTGAAGAAGGTAAAAGCTGCCCACTCCAGTATTCTTGCCTGGAGAATACCATGGCTCATCCATAGGTCACAGAGTTGGGCGCAGCCGAGCGACTTCATTTTCACATTTTTCAGCCTATTGTTGCTAAGTCAGTTGGCCTTTTCTTTTTTTCTTGAAGGGTTATATAGTTATATCCATGTGACTTAGCTTCCATGTAGTTCATTTTGTGATCTGAAGCAGCCCCATGCCTCTTGATATTGTCAGCAGTCTCTTGTTTTCCAAGTTTGTACACTTCTGAGTGAATCAATGGAGAATACAGACAAGAAGACAGAGGGAGGCTGGTTGGGACTCACTGCCATGCTTTTGAGGAAATCCCTTGCCCCAGGCTGCTTGTGTGTTAGTACTCAAGCATGCCTCATGACACAAAGTGAACTTGTAACCAAGGGCTCATGTATGTACACTGAAGAGAGAAATTTTAACTATCATACTGCATATATATTTTATTTGTAAGCATGGCATTCTTTTCTAGTATACCTATATTTATTTTCATATAAAGTTGTGTTTCCTTTGAATATTTGGAGAAAATTTACAATGTATAGAAATATACCAGGCTTCCCTGGTGGTCCAGTGGGTAAGGACACTGCCTTGTAGTGCAAGGGGCGCCGGTTCGATCTGTGGCCTGGGAAGATCCCATGTGCTGCGGAGCGGCTGGACCGATGTGTCCAATTACTGAGCCGGAGCTCTGGAGCACATGTGCCCAGATCCGGTGCTCTGCAACAACAGACGCCACCGCGATGGGAGGCCCACATGGGTCAAAGAACCAAGATGGATGAAAACAGACAAATGAAAGACCAATAGAAGTGGCCCGCCCACCCGCCTCCCTCCCCTCGCCCCCTCCTCCCCCCAAAAAAGAAATATACCATGTTGTTCCAATGATCTCCTATATTCCCTGGCATACAGACCTACATATCTTTGAGGAAATGCAGAGAAGGCAAAGGCAAGAGAAGAGATGTCATTAGAAATTTATGATGGGGCTTCCAGCTCTGCTTCCTTTTGGTTGTGTGACCTTGGCCTGTCTAATCATCTGCCTTATCTGAGCCCCCACAACTCCAGCCAAATGGGGACCATCAGAGCTTCTCTGCCTGCCACACAATGTCTTTATGACCTCAAAGGCAGTAGCATATGGGAAAATGGTATAGCGTGCTTCACAAACATAAGGCTCTGTGATTATTGTGTAGGATAGATGGCAAACCTGGGGTCTCATTCTTTTCCAAATTTGCTTTCAGGAGGACACTTTGCCTTGTGATGTTTAGGCAGAATGATTATTAGTAGAGTGTTGGGGTTAGAAAAAGTGTTTTCCTTGTAATTGAATCAAATAAAACAGTGGGGACAGGGGGCTGTATATCAGACCTGATCCACTGAATTGCAAGAGCTGCTTTGAGTTGTGTAAAACACCATGTACACATCTGGTGACATTATCATCTCATTTTGGAAATGAAAAATTCACATCAGAATCCTATAGAAATGTCCTCTGGATGTACAAAGTGAACTTGTAACCAAGGGCTCATGTATGTACACTGAAGAGAGAAATTTTAACTATCATACTGCATATATATTTTATTTGTAAGCATGGCATTCTTTTCTAGTATACCTATATTTATTTTCATATAAAGTTGTGTTTCCTTTGAATATTTGGAGAAAATTTACAATGTATAGAAATATACCAGGCTTCCCTGGTGGTCCAGTGGGTAAGGACACTGCCTTGTAGTGCAAGGGGCGCCGGTTCGATCTGTGGCCTGGGAAGATCCCATGTGCTGCGGAGCGGCTGGACCGATGTGTCCAATTACTGAGCCGGAGCTCTGGAGCACATGTGCCCAGATCCGGTGCTCTGCAACAACAGACGCCACCGCGATGGGAGGCCCACATGGGTCAAAGAACCAAGATGGATGAAAACAGACAAATGAAAGACCAATAGAAGTGGCCCGCCCACCCCCCTCCCTCCCCTCGCCCCCTCCTCCCCCAAAAAGAAATATACCATGTTGTTCCAATGATCTCCTATATTCCCTGGCATACAGACCTACATATCTTTGAGGAAATGCAGAGAAGGCAAAGGCAAGAGAAGAGATGTCATTAGAAATTTATGATGGGGCTTCCAGCTCTGCTTCCTTTTGGTTGTGTGACCTTGGCCTGTCTAATCATCTGCCTTATCTGAGCCCCCACAACTCCAGCCAAATGGGGACCATCAGAGCTTCTCTGCCTGCCACACAATGTCTTTATGACCTCAAAGGCAGTAGCATATGGGAAAATGGTATAGCGTGCTTCACAAACATAAGGCTCTGTGATTATTGTGTAGGATAGATGGCAAACCTGGGGTCTCATTCTTTTCCAAATTTGCTTTCAGGAGGACACTTTGCCTTGTGATGTTTAGGCAGAATGATTATTAGTAGAGTGTTGGGGTTAGAAAAAGTGTTTTCCTTGTAATTGAATCAAATAAAACAGTGGGGACAGGGGGCTGTATATCAGACCTGATCCACTGAATTGCAAGAGCTGCTTTGAGTTGTGTAAAAACACCATGTACACATCTGGTGACATTATCATCTCATTTTGGAAATGAAAAATTCACATCATGTTGAAAGCTTCACTAGGATAGAAATGTCCTCTGGATGTATTTTCAAAAATGGCCTTAAAGATTGAATTAAAAAAAAAAAAAAAAAAAAACATAGGATTAAATGACTTCTTTCCATTGAAGTTGCTGATGCTCTCACTGGTGATTTTTTAAAGCTCTCTGAGGAACAAGAAAACTCCCTATTGAGTCAAAGGTAAAAAATAAATGTTATCTAACACTTTGTATGGGTGGGGATGGGGATGGGTGGGTATCAGATCATCTTAACATAATCTTATGCATATGGCAAAGGGCAATATCCTGTGAAGGAAAAGTGCTAACATGGGAGTCGGGATACTGGGGTTACCATCCTGTAATAGCCTGAGAGTTCCAATTAATGAGTAACGCTGAACAGCTGCCTGCAGAACCAGGAAGTCTGCACTGACACCGCATTTCTCTGCGTGGAAAACATTTGATATTTTATTTTTTTTCTTCATCCAAACAAGTGACCCTTGCTTGGGGAAAAATAATCCAAAGCACAATATTGTTTTAGGCTCAAATAATGAATGACTTGTGTACTGCTTCCTATAATTATTGTATTGATATTCTAAACTAAGCTTGTCAAGCACCCTTAATTAAAGTTAAGGCAGGGAGGTGTGGAGTTTGATCTATTGCTACTGAGAAATGGATGATATCTGTTCAAGAAAGCTAGTTAGTATTGTGTGGAGGGGAGGTTTGCGGCTACCTGGAGATGCATATTATTATTGATAACTAAGAAAGACAAGCTTTTAGTGTTGTGCCTGAGTTTGCAATGTATAATGATTACTAGGCATTCTACCAGCCAAGTAATCTTTACTCCCATAGATCTCCAAGCATCTTAAACACATTGATTTATTAAACATGGCCTTTGCAACAGTGATGTCTTCAAAATTAAATCACTTAACCTTTCAGTTCAATATTGTTACTGTTATCTGCTGCTATATCTACATGACACTTGGAACAAGAAGTCAAGACAGTCAATTCATGAAAAATAAATAAATAAATAAGTCAGACTTGTTCATTGCATTATGTCAAATTAGTTAATTGGCACCGTGCCCACCAAACAATGAACTTCCTGGATGAATTGCTCTTTTCTCAGGTGATTGATTTGGTCTGATTCAGAATCAGAGAGGGTCTTGTAATTGTCTTGTGTTTTGGTAAATTTAGGAACTAGGACATGTTCTTTTCCTTTTATTATCTATGTTTTACAATAATTAGGTAAAGTGATATTTTATGCATCTTGGGTGATGATAATTAATGCTAAAAAGTTGAATTTTATAATGTTTTTTTGTTGAAATTCTAGACCTAATTTAAGTTCTCAGATGTCTAAATCATAAAAGAGATTATGATCCTTAAACCTGCATTTTATCGTGTTATTTTATTGAGTTGTACATTTAAATGAAGCAAGCAGAAACTTTCAGACTCCTGTTACTGAGTTTTCAGAAGGTGCTACAATATCCCAGTAGATTTAAGAACCTTCTTTTTGTCAGGTTTTAGGGGAAATCATTGCATAAAAATTCAGGAAGTCTTTCTCTCTCTCTCTCTCTTTCCATATAGATAGATAGATAGATTGATAGATAGACAGACAGTTAGATAGATGTATATATATATCAACTCCTCTGTGACCCCATGGTCTATAGCCTGCCAGGCTCCTCAATCCATGAGATTTCCCAGGGAAGAATATTGAAGAGGGTCTCCATGCCCTTCTCTAAGTTATCTTCCCAATTCAGGGATCGAACCCACATCTCCTTCATTAGAGGCATATTCTTTACACTAGTGCTACCTGAGAAACTCTATACACCCATAATTTAAATTGATGTTTAAATTTTCAATGGAAACAGGAAATAATCTGTGGCAATATAAGCTTTGACTGTGTAGAAGGATATCCTCCA
Organism: Tragulus kanchil; assembly: GCA_022376925.1. Lineage (NCBI taxonomy): Eukaryota > Metazoa > Chordata > Mammalia > Artiodactyla > Tragulidae > Tragulus > Tragulus kanchil. The sequence continues at coordinate 25,922,969 of JAIOJX010000004.1, forward strand.
GGAAGAATTTGTTTGCAATCAACAAATAAACAAAAGCAGCACACCCTGAACTTCTGACAAGTCTCTGGGACCTCTAGGATGACATTTGTTACATTAATTTAGTATTTAATATTAGTGAGGGGCTTTGCTATTGCCACCACCAGTGAGTCTTACAACAGAAGCTAGGAACATATGTCTGTGATTGTCAGCTGACAGCATTCAAAAACTGATTTCTACCAAAACTTGCTTAACAGAACTAAAAAGGGATCACAGGATGCATGAAGTTATACTTCTTCCTTTTAGGGTCAGGAAATGCAAGTCCATAGGAGTTATGATTTGGGGATGTGGTTTTACTCTGTTAATCAATTGTTATTTAAAACCCTCTTACATCTATCAATGATCTGAAGTACTTTATTATAGTAGGATTATGATCATATGTAAGGACAAATAATCATGTAGTAGTAATACTGATGATCATGATGATGTTAGTTGTGCTGTGCTTAGTCGCTCGTCATATACAACTATTTGCAACCCAATGGATTGTAAACCTTCAGGCTTCTCTGTCCATGGGGATTCTCCAGGCAAGAATACTAGAGTGGGTTGCCATTCCCTCCTCCAAGGGGATCTTCCCTACCCTGGGATGGAATCCAGGTCTCTCACGTTCCAGGAAGATTCTTTATCATCTGAGTCCTAGGGTAGCCCAGTAATAATTTATATTTACACATATCTTACTGTAGGTAGTAGAGAAAGAAGTAAAAGTGTTAATTGCTCAGTCATGTGTCTTTTTTTTTTTTTTTAAGTTTTTTTTTTTTTTTTTTTTTGGGGGGGGGGGGGGTGGGGGGGGAGGGAGCAAGTGGGCCACTTCTATTGGTCTTTTATTTGTCCATTTTCATCCATCCTTGTTCTTTGGCTCCTGTGGGTCCCTCGCGTGGTCTCTGTTGCATGGCACTCACAATTCTTCCCAATTCAATTTTAGAGGCATATTCTTTACACTAGTGCTACCTGAGAAACTCTATACACCCATAATTTAAATTGATGTTTAAATTTTCAATGGAAACAGGAAATAATCTGTGGCAATATAAGCTTTGACTGTGTAGAAGGATATCCTCCAGGAAGAATTTGTTTGCAATCAACAAATAAACAAAAGCAGCACACCCTGAACTTCTGACAAGTCTCTGGGACCTCTAGGATGACATTTGTTACATTAATTTAGTATTTAATATTAGTGAGGGGCTTTGCTATTGCCACCACCAGTGAGTCTTACAACAGAAGCTAGGAACATATGTCTGTGATTGTCAGCTGACAGCATTCAAAAACTGATTTCTACCAAAACTTGCTTAACAGAACTAAAAAGGGATCACAGGATGCATGAAGTTATACTTCTTCCTTTTAGGGTCAGGAAATGCAAGTCCATAGGAGTTATGATTTGGGGATGTGGTTTTACTCTGTTAATCAATTGTTATTTAAAACCCTCTTACATCTATCAATGATCTGAAGTACTTTATTATAGTAGGATTATGATCATATGTAAGGACAAATAATCATGTAGTAGTAATACTGATGATCATGATGATGTTAGTTGTGCTGTGCTTAGTCGCTCGTCATATACAACTATTTGCAACCCAATGGATTGTAAACCTTCAGGCTTCTCTGTCCATGGGGATTCTCCAGGCAAGAATACTAGAGTGGGTTGCCATTCCCTCCTCCAAGGGGATCTTCCCTACCCTGGGATGGAATCCAGGTCTCTCACGTTCCAGGAAGATTCTTTATCATCTGAGTCCTAGGGTAGCCCAGTAATAATTTATATTTACACATATCTTACTGTAGGTAGTAGAGAAAGAAGTAAAAGTGTTAATTGCTCAGTCATGTGTCTTTTTTTTTTTTTTTAAGATTTATTTATTTATTTATTTTGGTGGGGGTGGGGTGGGGAGGGAGGGAGCAAGTGGGCCACTTCTATTGGTCTTTTATTTGTCCATTTTCATCCATCCTTGTTCTTTGGCTCCTGTGGGCCTCCCATCGCGGTGGTCTCTGTTGTCGCAGAGCACCGGCTCTGGGTACATGCGCTCCAGAGCTCCGGCTCGGTAATTGGACACATTGGTCCAGCCGCTCTGCGGCACGTGGGATCTTCCCAGGCCAGGGATCGAACCGGCACCCCTTGCACTGCAAGGCAGTGTCCTTACCCACTGGACCACCAGGGAAGCCCATGTCTGACTCTTTAAGACCTCATGGACTACATTCTGCCAGGCTTCTCTCTCCATGGGACTTTTTTTTTCTTTTTTTTTTTCTACATTTTCCAACATAACCTTTATTGTGTAACATGAAGCTACTTTCTTATTTCCAAAATCTTAAACAAGTTTGATTAAACCACTTTGGATAGTTCTTTGGATACACTCTTAGCTATTTCTTTAGTGTAAATTCATATAAGTGATGTTGCAGAATCTCAAGCTTAGACAGTTTCAGATGTATGTTGTCAGGTCATATTCCTTCCCCGAAGTCTGTACTTTAATTAACCTTTGAAAAATTATTTTTATTTATTATTTATTTTATTTTATTTTGGGGCTTTTTTTTTCTTTTCACAATCCCATGATTTTTTTTTTTTTTGCTTCTACGGAGTTTTGTTGTTTATAGGTACATATAATTCCAGATTAGTCATATGTATATTCCATTCCACCCCTCATCCCACTCCTCCAGGCCATTGGATAGCCCCATGAAGGATCCCTTAGACCCACAGCACATTGACAATAGTTATCTCTTTTACATAAGATGGTATAGGGTTCCATGTTGCTCTTTCTATATTTCTCACCCACTTTTCTCTCTCCCCAATGTCCGTAAGTCTATTCTGTATGACTGTTTTTACATCGATACTCTGTGTGTGTATTTATCAATATGACCTTACTATATTCCATATATATGTGTTAGTATACTATATTTATCCTTTTGTTTTTGATTTACTTCACTTTGTATAATAGGTTCTAGATTCATTCATCTCATTAGGACTGAATCTTCTGTATTTCTCTTTGCAGCTGAGAAGTATTCCATTGTGTATATGTTACCAGAGCTTCTTTATCCATTTGTCAGTGGACCTCTAGGTTGCTTCCATGATCTAGCTATTGCGTTGAGTGCTGCAATGAATAATAGCAACTGAAACAACTGACACAAGATAATATCCATAATATACAAGTAGCTCAGACAACTCAATACTGCAAAAACATACATCCCAATCAAAAAAGGGGAAAAGATCTAAAGAGACATCTATCCAAGAAAGACATACAGTTGGCCAAAAAACACACATGAAAGGATACTCAACATCGCTTATTATTAGAGAAATGCAAATCAAAACTACAGTGAGATATCACCTCACACCAGTCAGAATGCCCATGAGATTTTTCAGGTAAGAGTACTGGAGAAGTTTGCCATTTCCTTCTCCAAGGGATATTCCCAACCTTGGGACTGAGCCTGAAACTTCCTCACTGCAGGCAGATTCTTTACCATCTGAACCACCAGAGGCCACAGGTAGCAGAGAAAGTTGTTAAAAATACAATTTTGTCTGTGGTCAGGCTACCTTAATTCAAATCCCATGTTTACCATGACCTAGCTAAGCATCAACTCTCTTGCCTGTAGGTGGGAGCTAAGCAAAGTACATATCTCATTTGATCAGAGGCTTAAATACTACAATGAGTGTGGAGTTTTGGCAGTGCATTATATAGAGAGAATCCAATAAATCGTTAACAATTACGTTGTGCCAGATTTATCATGACTATACAAATAGTCATTATTATTCTCATTTTAAAGTGAAGGAAACTGAGTCTCAGAGGTTTTTAATTATTTGCCCAAGGGGACACAAGCTAGTAAAAAAAAGTGTGATTGTTACCCCAAACAAGAAGACATTTATAGAGATTTTACAGCTGCATTCTTAGCATAATTACTAATGCTTTGGTGAAAATAAATTTCTTGGGGTTCCTCCAGGGAACAGAATGAGGAGTGGGTAGAAAGTATGTACAGGCTTAATCCAACATTCCTGTTCTCCTAAGTCTTTGGATTCTTTTCTCTGCATTAGAACATAGATCAACAATGAGTCCATGCCAGTCTACAGGAAACAGTGAGAACCATGGCCAGCTGTCTATATTAAAACCTCAAGTTCTGAATCACTGGTACATGCACAGTTATAATGGATTCAGATAAATCTAATGCAATTTTTCTTCTTCTTTAATATAGAATTCTTAGAATGTATTTCTCTATCTCTATATCAATATAGAGATATGATCTGTATAGAGATGTAATCTCATGTTTCTAAATGCTGAAGCCTGTTGTATAGAGAGAGCTATACGTATATACATTATGTGTAGGTCTCTGTGTAGGTCTTTGAAATCCTTAAACTCTTGGAATCTGATTCTAGTCAAGAGTCTGGAAGCAAAGTTGGGTACTGGTATTGAGCGTTGAAACAACTGACATCCTCTTAAAAATGTATTGCCTTCAATTAAAGATGTTCAGGCAAAGTGTTGTCTTCTCAGGTGAGAGATGTAGGTATGGCGTGAAGGAGGTTCAATTAAATTTAGCATGTTAAGATACTCATGATGACCTACATCTACACGAATATCCCCATTCAACCCTCCAGGTACCAAACTTTTCCAAACTATGTCCTACCTTTCCTAGGAGACTTGGTGTGTCTATGAATTAATTTATTTTCCAACCTGCAGAATCAAAAGTTGACTCTTTTTTCAGGTCGAGCAATCTCATAGCTATAAAAAGGCAATATTTCTTTAGGGAAGTCATAGAAGTTCTGTATGGTTTTCTGACTATATTGGGAGCTAGAAATTGAAAGCACTGGTCTTGACCTTTTCTTCTTGAATGCTCTCCAGTGCAATCAGAATTAGCCATGCTACTTTATGGCCCTTGAGTGCCTCACAACCTGCATTATATTGTTGCAGAAGCTACTTGATCTGTTTCATTTAAGGCTTCTACAGGTAATAATTTACAAGGCTATTTAATATTGAATGCTATGGAGCATCACTCTATAATTTTCTGCTCTGCAATATTGTGAGCACTTCCTTGAACCCTCACCTAATGCTTGGGAAAATAAATTAATAAATTTCTTGGGGTTCCTCCAGGGAACAGAATGAGGAGTGGGTAGAAAGTATGTACAGGCTTAATCCAACATTCCTGTTCTCCTAAGTCTTTGGATTCTTTTCTCTGCATTAGAACATAGATCAACAATGAGTCCATGCCAGTCTACAGGAAACAGTGAGAACCATGGCCAGCTGTCTATATTAAAACCTCAAGTTCTGAATCACTGGTACATGCACAGTTATAATGGATTCAGATAAATCTAATGCAATTTTTCTTCTTCTTTAATATAGAATTCTTAGAATGTATTTCTCTATCTCTATATCAATATAGAGATATGATCTGTATAGAGATGTAATCTCATGTTTCTAAATGCTGAAGCCTGTTGTATAGAGAGAGCTATACGTATATACATTATGTGTAGGTCTCTGTGTAGGTCTTTGAAATCCTTAAACTCTTGGAATCTGATTCTAGTCAAGAGTCTGGAAGCAAAGTTGGGTACTGGTATTGAGCGTTGAAACAACTGACATCCTCTTAAAAATGTATTGCCTTCAATTAAAGATGTTCAGGCAAAGTGTTGTCTTCTCAGGTGAGAGATGTAGGTATGGCGTGAAGGAGGTTCAATTAAATTTAGCATGTTAAGATACTCATGATGACCTACATCTACACGAATATCCCCATTCAACCCTCCAGGTACCAAACTTTTCCAAACTATGTCCTACCTTTCCTAGGAGACTTGGTGTGTCTATGAATTAATTTATTTTCCAACCTGCAGAATCAAAAGTTGACTCTTTTTTCAGGTCGAGCAATCTCATAGCTATAAAAAGGCAATATTTCTTTAGGGAAGTCATAGAAGTTCTGTATGGTTTTCTGACTATATTGGGAGCTAGAAATTGAAAGCACTGGTCTTGACCTTTTCTTCTTGAATGCTCTCCAGTGCAATCAGAATTAGCCATGCTACTTTATGGCCCTTGAGTGCCTCACAACCTGCATTATATTGTTGCAGAAGCTACTTGATCTGTTTCATTTAAGGCTTCTACAGGTAATAATTTACAAGGCTATTTAATATTGAATGCTATGGAGCATCACTCTATAATTTTCTGCTCTGCAATATTGTGAGCACTTCCTTGAACCCTCACCATTAAAGATGAACTATCCTGCATCAACATCATTGAAAATTTTTTTTTTCTAGAATTACTTCTGGTAACACATACTGTACTTGAGGTGGATCAGAACAAACTCATATAGACCTATAGGTATTCCTATAGGAAGGGATGGGATATAACACAGGAACCTGGGTGCTTATGGGGCAGTGGGCAAAAGTGGAGAGTCGAAGGCCAAGGAAACTGCCCAGATCTCCTATTTGCTGTGAATTTTTATTTTTCATTTTATTCAGCATGTTGAAACATTTTAAAAGCTAAAGGAATATTCACTATACCTTCCAGCCTAAAATCAGATGATTTGCTGAAGGATTCCTGCAGATTTTCACATCTGAATCTACCCACCTGCGTATGGCTACTGGAGTAACAACAGTATCGCTTCTGCCTGATTTTCACCTTTCAATCTAATTTGCATGACTTTCATTGCTAGAAGACAAGCTAGACACCTGCTGACAAAGTATTTTCATATGGGTTATGTGATGTGTTACACGTTGTGTGTAGGGCTTTTTTTTTTTTTTTTTTTGGTTATAGTTCATTTTTTGGAATATAATTAAATTTTATTTATAGAAGTATACTTATAAATCTCTTCTCTCCTGGACATCTCTTCCACCACCTCCCCCCCATTCCATCCTTTAAGGTCAATACAGAGCGCAGAACTGAGCTCCCTGTGCTATACTATAGGCTCCCATTAGCTATCTGTTCTACATATGATGGTGTATTTGTGTCAAACCTAATCATGTCATTTTTAACTCCTAATTTGTGACCTGACAATTCATAAAAATGCTTTCTAATTACTAGCAATTTTTCTTTGTAACTCTTCTCCAGCAATATCACATAAAATTAACTATCTCTAACTACTGAAATAGTTAGAATACTGTGGGGCACAGAATACTGTGGGGCAGATACTTCAAGAACCTCTGTTTTGCAGGTAGATAAATTGTGGACTGCTTGAATTGAGTAGCAGGGACAAATTCACAGTTATTAAGCAGTACAACTGCAGAGTCTATAAACTCCCAACTGCTACACAGTATTACTTCTCAGAGTACAGATAGGATTACATCTCCAGACTCCTACCATTAAATCTTGTTTTCTCCCAGAACCTAAAATAACTTTCTCACTCCCTCTCTCCCTCTCTTGAGGTCTCTATATCTATCTTTATCTCTATCTTTATCTCTCTCTCATGAAGAATCCTTTCCTAGTCTCATCTTTGACAATGTGAACCCTTCCCATCTTCCTCTAGGAATTTCAGTATTTTTTCCTCCTTCAACCACTTCTAATTTTTTATTACACTCTTTAGCCATTCCTCTCTTGGTAAAACAGTATGATTGCCACATTATTACTTGTATATTTCAGTTGTCCTCAAACACAACTGTTTACTACACAAAAATAGCAACAATTAACAAATAATTAAGAACTCTCTTCATCCCTTAGGAGAAAATGGTCTCATTGAATTTCTTTGCACATTATAAAGAAATGCAACTGAGAGTTGCAAGTTAGTCATATCTATTCATAGGACAGGATCTAAACTTGAAAACCACAAAATAGAAATTTTAAACTGTATTTCATAGCTTAGTCTTACCCATTCATTTAGACTAACTTTTTCCTAATTGATATAAATTCATCAAGTCATACTTAACTCTTCCCATGGTTATGTACACACGCAACACACGCATACACACACACACACACTTTCTCACATACACATACCTTCACAAATGGATTTCCTGCAGATATAATTGCAGTTGTTTTCTATGTTTTAATCTTTTTTTCTGTCAACATTGCTGCATCCATCCTTTTAAATATAACAAAATAACAACACTAGCTCCTTTTAACTACATAGAGTTGATTGCATTCAATGGATTAACTAGAGAAAGAAAACGATGCCCAATAGCTTATTGAAATTATTGCTCAAAAGCTATATTTTTTTCCTGTAGCTACTGCTGAAAATTCTTCCCAGGGGATGTAATACAAATTAGTCAGCTCCAAAGGGTTAAAACAAGCAGCACCAAGTCACTCCTTTACCTGGCAAATTATATCACTCTTCGGCATATGTCACTTGCACAACTTTTCAACTCTTTCCTTCCTAAGATAATAGGCCCAGAAGCTGGATGCTGCTGCGCTTCGGCACCTGTCATTTTGACATTTCATGCTTTCTTTAGAAAAGAGAAGTTGGTAGAATGTGAGAAAAGTGGAACTTTGACAGGTTGTCAGAATATCTTGCAGCACAAACCAACCTGCCAGCCAGCCTGTTTTCTGGTATATTTCAAAGTCTCCTAGCAAACGAACTGCAGTTACTGACTGAAGAACTTCTTAAGTAGGAGGATTCTTTACTTTTTACAGATGGAAATGAAATAATTTTCACCTGAAATTGGTTTAAATTTTTGGTGATTTGCTTACAGTTGTATATCAAGTAAAATATAACTCGGACAAATCAAAACTGAAAAAAGCATCTTAACTGTTTCTTTTATTTGAATATAATAGTTGTTGATTGAGGATGGGCATCTCTAAGTCTAAAACAGTTCATGAAATGACCTTGAGCTTGCAACCAGTGAATAGTTAGTGTCTTGTTCAAACTAAAAGGGTCTGGTATGCAGCATGAGCAGGCAGCAGGGAAAATAGGTCATGACCTGTATCTTTAAGAATACTACCAACAGAAAGAATAAGAATGTAGGTTACCTGTGATAAGCTATAGGAAATGGTCATGCAGACAAATGGTCTGTGTAACATATGTTAGTGAGGGCAAGCTCTCCTATTAGTTGCCCTTCATTATTTGTTAGACTGCTTCAGAGGAAAAACGGATTTCCTGCAGATATAATTGCAGTTGTTTTCTATGTTTTAATCTTTTTTTCTGTCAACATTGCTGCATCCATCCTTTTAAATATAACAAAATAACAACACTAGCTCCTTTTAACTACATAGAGTTGATTGCATTCAATGGATTAACTAGAGAAAGAAAACGATGCCCAATAGCTTATTGAAATTATTGCTCAAAAGCTATATTTTTTTCCTGTAGCTACTGCTGAAAATTCTTCCCAGGGGATGTAATACAAATTAGTCAGCTCCAAAGGGTTAAAACAAGCAGCACCAAGTCACTCCTTTACCTGGCAAATTATATCACTCTTCGGCATATGTCACTTGCACAACTTTTCAACTCTTTCCTTCCTAAGATAATAGGCCCAGAAGCTGGATGCTGCTGCCCCGGCACCTGTCATTTTGACATTTCATGCTTTCTTTAGAAAAGAGAAGTTGGTAGAATGTGAGAAAAGTGGAACTTTGACAGGTTGTCAGAATATCTTGCAGCACAAACCAACCTGCCAGCCAGCCTGTTTTCTGGTATATTTCAAAGTCTCCTAGCAAACGAACTGCAGTTACTGACTGAAGAACTTCTTAAGTAGGAGGATTCTTTACTTTTACAGATGGAAATGAAATAATTTTCACCTGAAATTGGTTTAAATTTTTGGTGATTTGCTTACAGTTGTATATCAAGTAAAATATAACTCGGACAAATCAAAACTGAAAAAAGCATCTTAACTGTTTCTTTTATTTGAATATAATAGTTGTTGATTGAGGATGGGCATCTCTAAGTCTAAAACAGTTCATGAAATGACCTTGAGCTTGCAACCAGTGAATAGTTAGTGTCTTGTTCAAACTAAAAGGGTCTGGTATGCAGCATGAGCAGGCAGCAGGGGAAAATAGGTCATGAACTGTATCTTTAAGAATACTACCAACAGAAAGAATAAGAATGTAGGTTACCTGTGATAAGCTATAGGAAATGGTCATGCAGACAAATGGTCTGTGTAACATATGTTAGTGAGGGCAAGCTCTCCTATTAGTTGCACTTCAGTTGTGAATGTTTGCAGTTGCACAGACTGCTTCAGAGGAAAAACAAAGAGTACCACGTGGTTGAGTTAACTTATTGATGTGAAAAGTATTTTATTTCTTTTATCTGAACTTGATGTCAAGAAAAATAAAAAGGAAGGAATACATTGTTATGTAGCTCTCCTAGGATACCTGGTATCATTGTTTAGAGATAATTCTGACTTTCCTAACATCAAGTTTTTCAAATGTTCCTCACCATCACTGAGTAGTAACTATAAATCAGCATGTAGGTCACTCTAGTGTAATTTATATGTCTTTCTTTCTATATATATCTTTGGAACTACTTTTAAAAGGGAAAATTATTTGGGTTTTATTTCATTGAGACATTATGCCATTCAGGGATCGATGCCAATAGTTAATGTTCATCTAACTTCTGCTGCAAATCTTAAATCTGTGACTATTTTTATAATAACACAGTATTAAAATCATTGCATTACATGTAATACAGTCTCCATCTATATGACATAGTGTACTCCTTTATGTGGTGTATCCCCCTATTCTACCTGACATAAGATTTAAAGAACATAATAACCTGCCTCATACATACTGGCATCTTCCTGAAACACAATTGTTAAGTCATTCTGCTTTACCCAGTATGACTTCCCTGACACATTCATATATTGTTTTTGTTTTTATAAGAAGATAACTGGCAAAAAAAATCCCCAAATCTACTTGATAACAAACAAATAAATAAAACAGTTGACTCTGCCACAGCATTTACCAGTTAGGAATGAAACACAATTAATAAGAATGCCTTGAATTTGAGTGTGGTTTGCCAGGCAAACCAACTCTACATGTGAAAGATCAGTGATGGCATAGGAAGTAATCAATGGTTAGCTAGCTAAGTTGGCATTAGAGAAGGTGTGCAGGGAAAAGCAGAGATGCCATGACCAAAAAGAGGCTGCTCTCCAGGGTTCTGACAAGATTTAAGACATGTCTGTTCTTATTATAAGCATTTCTCCTGAGGCAACTTGAGTGGCCGTGTTCCTTACTTCCAATAAACAGCTGATTATAACAGACACTTCTAAGTAAAATATGAGCCTATCCATGAAAATTGTTATCCTTTATGTTTGAAGATTATGTTCTGAACATATTGCTGTTCACCTGATGGCAAAATAAGATGCATTTGCCTAAGTCCTTTCAATCCTGTTCATAAATATTAGTCTCTTACCTCGATGACCTTGTTTTGTTTTTTTTTTTTTTTTTAATTTCCTTTTCAAAAATTTTACATGGATTCTTCCTTTCACATTAACTCTCAGCCTCATTTTGTTGGTGGGCATGTACTCTATTTTCTCTTAGGATGATTCAATCCATCTCTTAGAGACCTTTATCTATTTTGTGCAATAAATATATGTTTAAATATGTATATATATACACACACATACTCTGTTGCTTTTGTTGTCATTTTTAATGTGCAGTATATATATGTCATAATGTATGAGACTGTGATTTCAGGTTATCCAAATTTTAATTCTTTTTACAAATATGGGATCTGAAAAAATATTACTTTGCTTTCTGATTGCTAGTTTTCTCATCTATAGAATAGCAATACTATTACTGACTCACAGTTTGTTATGAAGTTTAAACGAAATTCTGTGCATGACATTTCTTAGCATAATATCTGAGGACTGATGGATGTGTTATTACATGTGTAATAACAACTTAGACCTGCGAGAGTTTGTTCATTCTTTGAGATATTTCCTCAGGACATCTTATACTTTTCTTTATTCCTCCAATTTCTGAGCATAAGTCACTAATATAAGTCTATGAGCACTAATAACTAATTATCAAGTCATTGATTAATTCTCCCATTGAGTTGCTGTCCTTTGGAAAATGTTTATTTAATAGGCAATGACAGTGAACTTACATTAAGTATTATTTATGTAAAATAATTTTCAAATACTGCAAAAAACTGTGGTAGTCTCATCATTCTTATTTCACCAATAAGGAAACTGAGACTGTAAGTATTTAATTAATGTGCTCAGTATGAGTAATTGGAAGCGTCCATGTTCAGATTCTCGTGAATTTAAGAGCCTAGACCTTTAACTATTATGAGTCTTGTCCATTTCCTTCTTCATATTTCATCTGTCTCCAACCATCTATATTATATCCCACTTTCCAAAGTTTCTTTTCTGTAATTATAGCAGTTATTAATACAACATTATGTATTTATTACTTGATATGTTTTAGTCATGTCTCCCTAAACAGGGACTTCCCTGATGGTTCAGTGGTAAAAAATCCCCCTACCAATGCAGACGATGTGGGCCCAATCCCTGGGTTAGGAAGATTTCCTGGGAAGGGAAATGGTAACCCACTCCAGTATTGTTGACTGGGAAATCTCATGAACAGAGGAGCCTGGTGGGCTATAGCCCATGGGGTCACAAAAGGGTCGGACACAACTTAGCAACTAAACGACAATCCTAAGTAGACTATGTAAAAGTTCAGGGGAAAGGTCATGTTTTTCATGATTATATACCTTTGAGAGTATAGCAATAGCAAGGATTGTAGGTAGTGAAAACCTTCCATCTGTCAGAAGTCAGTCAGATGCATAAGTAACAAACTTGGCTGTGTGTGTATGAGAGAGAGAGAGAGAATGAGTATGTGTGCATGGGTGGTCACATAGTACTGAAATCTTAACCTGTGTATTCTGATGCTCTCTCTTGGTAGAAAGTGTCAGAATTGGGCTTTCTTAGATAATATCAGTGTGTCCAAGAATTGCTTGTTTTTTTTTTGTTGTTTGTTTGTTTTTTAATTTACTTTATATTTTTACAGAGTTTTGTTGTTTACTGCCATGCATTGACTTGAATCCATCATAGGTATACATATGTCCCCCACCTTCAAACATCCCCCACCATCTCCCTCTGCATCCCACCCCTCCAGGTCTCCACAGAGCCGCTGTTTGAGATCCCCTAGTCCCACAGCATGTTCCTCTCCCTCACCCCCAATGTCCATAAGGCTGTTCTCCATGGTCATCTCTCCACTGCTGCTCTGCATATTCATTTATTGGCACCATCTTCCTAGATTCCATATATATGTGTTAGTATACAATATTTATCTTTCTCTCTCTGACATACTTCAGTCTGTATAATAGTTTCTAGATTCATCCATGTCATTAGAACTGATTCAAATGCATTTATTTTTATGGCTGAGTAATATTCCATTGTATATATGTACCACAGCTTCTTTATCCATTCATGTGTCTATGGATATCTAGGTTGTTCTATGTTCTAGCAATTGTAAATAGTGCTGCAATGAACAATGGGGTACATGTATCTCTTTCACAAGAATTGTTTGTTGATGTGGGGAAATTACACCCTCACACCCCAGATCACCTAAGAAATTCAGATCCTAGAGCATCCCAAAATGCTTACTGTATTGATGTAGTCATGTGTGACCCATAAAATTTCACATAAATTACAGTAAAAAAAAATCACATGTTCTCTCTGGCACATTAAGAAAGCATAATCTTTCTTAGTGATATACTTTTAATCTGTGTTCCATCTTTATACAAAATTCACTTGTTTCCATTTCCCTGTTATACTCATGAACAGAGGAGCCTGGTGGGCTATAGCCCATGGGGTCACAAAAGGGTCGGACACAACTTAGCAACTAAACGACAATCCTAAGTAGACTATGTAAAAGTTCAGGGGAAAGGTCATGTTTTTCATGATTATATACCTTTGAGAGTATAGCAATAGCAAGGATTGTAGGTAGTGAAAACCTTCCATCTGTCAGAAGTCAGTCAGATGCATAAGTAACAAACTTGGCTGTGTGTGTATGAGAGAGAGAGAATGAGTATGTGTGCATGGGTGGTCACATAGTACTGAAATCTTAACCTGTGTATTCTGATGCTCTCTCTTGGTAGAAAGTGTCAGAATTGGGCTTTCTTAGATAATATCAGTGTGTCCAAGAATTGCTTGTTTTTTTTTTGTTGTTTGTTTGTTTTTTAATTTACTTTATATTTTTACAGAGTTTTGTTGTTTACTGCCATGCATTGACTTGAATCCATCATAGGTATACATATGTCCCCCACCTTCAAACATCCCCCACCATCTCCCTCTGCATCCCACCCCTCCAGGTCTCCACAGAGCCGCTGTTTGAGATCCCCTAGTCCCACAGCATGTTCCTCTCCCTCACCCCCAATGTCCATAAGGCTGTTCTCCATGGTCATCTCTCCACTGCTGCTCTGCATATTCATTTATTGGCACCATCTTCCTAGATTCCATATATATGTGTTAGTATACAATATTTATCTTTCTCTCTCTGACATACTTCAGTCTGTATAATAGTTTCTAGATTCATCCATGTCATTAGAACTGATTCAAATGCATTTATTTTTATGGCTGAGTAATATTCCATTGTATATATGTACCACAGCTTCTTTATCCATTCATGTGTCTATGGATATCTAGGTTGTTCTATGTTCTAGCAATTGTAAATAGTGCTGCAATGAACAATGGGGTACATGTATCTCTTTCACAAGAATTGTTTGTTGATGTGGGGAAATTACACCCTCACACCCCAGATCACCTAAGAAATTCAGATCCTAGAGCATCCCAAAATGCTTACTGTATTGATGTAGTCATGTGTGACCCATAAAATTTCACATAAATTACAGTAAAAAAAAATCACATGTTCTCTCTGGCACATTAAGAAAGCATAATCTTTCTTAGTGATATACTTTTAATCTGTGTTCCATCTTTATACAAAATTCACTTGTTTCCATTTCCCTGTTATACTGGGAAAGGTAACAACAGTGACAGATAATTTTATGCTGTTTTTTAATATCCAGTTCAAAATAAGTTCTTTTCTGGAATAAAAAAAAAAAATCTTGTATAGGTGACTTTATCGTCCTCAAATCAGTCATAACCTTCTCAGGTCTCTTAGATGATTATATCTTGTGTTATGATTATATTTGTCTTTCCACCCAAATAATCTCTTCAGAGCTAGGTCTATATCCACATTCTTGATTTTTTCTTTTGTAAGTCCCTTCATACAATGTTTGGGCCCATAGCGGGCACCCAATAAAATCTAATAGAATGAATGAATTATGTATTGACTGATTCGAGTTCTGTGTGATTCTCCTTGGCTCACTGAAGAAGATGATGAGATCTTTGTGGATATTGGCCTGACTTCTTTCAAACCATGTTGCATGAAATCCTGGCTTTACTTCTTCTTTATTACCTCTCCATCTCACTTCCTTCTCCCTTTATCAGCTATGTCAATTTTCCCTACAAGCCAGGGGTAGAAAGAACTTATTCTATCAGAATCAATATTTCTCCAAGTCTTTTCTGCTTCACACTCGAACTTCACCTTTTGAAACTCAAAAGTTAAGAATATAAATTCTCACTTCTTTGGACTCACTGTCTGGTAATGGTATCCACTTGACTAATATCTTAGAGAAAAATGGTTCCCTAGATAATAAGGAATAGAGGCGGGTGGAGTCAAGGAGCTAAGGGATACTAACACATATGGGGCTTCCACCATATGTATACAACCATGGATTACTATATATAGTACACATGTGCTCAGTAGTGTCCAGCTGTTTGTGACCCCATGGAATATAACCTTCCATTCTCCTCTGTCCTTGGGATTTACCAGGCAAGAATACTGGAGTGGGTTGCCCTTTCCTCCTCTAGATTACTATATATACATAGCTATTATTACTACTGAATGGATGGAAGCTTTCTATAATTTTATCAATAAAAATATATAATATATTGTTAAAAGACTTATTTACAAAAGGTTTTACATTGTTAGCTGTTCTGGCCAAGCAAGTGACCAAGTCTTCAGTGTTGATTCCAACTGACACCTACCAAATTCATTTCAGAGTCTGGTGATCTGCAAAAGGAAAAAAAATAAAAATAAAAGACTCAGCAGTCTAGTGACTGTGTCTGGGTTTCCTGCCCATCAAGTGCTTCTGGTGTCCTCTTCCACAGCTTTCAGTACCTTCAGCTGGCTTACCTTCAGGGCAGGGAGACCTCAGTGGTGGGACTTCCCCCAGTATCAGAGCATGACTACAGACCTCCTGTAGGAAAGATCAAGCTACCTTTCACCTCTAAAATGTGTTTGTTCCAGTCTGAGAGGGCTGGAGTCCCTGTGATGGGGCCATCATTAAAAAGCACAGAGAGGCTAGTCAACTTTGGAGGTACTCGTAGTAAAGTCAAAACAGGTTTTTTTTGTTGTTGTTAATAAAACTCATTCCTTTCTGAGGGATCCCAAAGAGCCAGGCAAACTGCCTGGATTTAGCAACAGTGAAATATTGATAAAGTGAAACCATTCGCCCTACCGCATTGCAGAAAGGAAGGAATTTAGGCCAAGGACACGGGAGTGGCCCCTGCTCCTCTACAGTGCTATGTAGTCTTTAATGTTCACACAGAATTTGCCTTTTAAGGCATTATCTGAAAGACACACATGTTCTAAATTGTGAGGCACTCAATTTATCTACCTTGGAAGGATGAATGGCCGAATGAGTCCTGCTGAGATCTGAGCCTCTGAGCACAGGGATTGGAAACGTTTGAACCAGCTGCTCAGCCCACTAAGCCAACTCTCCACCCTCCAACACAGTGGCCTCTCTGCAGAACAGTTCAACTTCACCAGTCATTTCCCTTTCCACCCTGTGATTTTCCAGAAACTAAACAGACATCAAAGGAAAAAGGTAAACAAGTTACCTCCTCAGAATATTCTGTGGATCAGAGTACAATTAAAATTTTTATGCTCTTGGTAGAAACATGACAGAGACCATGGAAGGCAACTCAAGAATCATTTAATGCATCTGATTCAATTTCTAGGTGAAGGACATAGGCTCAGGATGTTCATCTCTCAATCCCTAAATACACGTCTTGTTGATTCTCAGAAATGTACACAGACGTATCTCCTCTTCTCTGTCTCAATAGCCACCAGCATCATGCAAGCTGTGGGTGTCTCCAGTGAATTAAACTTTCTAAACAGGTTGTGTCACCCATCTTTTAAGAGCATTGTGATGCTGTTATTTATTTTGAATAAAATACAAATTCCTTTACTGAATCTCAAAAGTCCTGCATGTCCTGGCCTCAGACTCTTTTTCTTTCCTGATCTACTATTGTGCCCTCCGCTCATTATACATAAGGCACCAACTCTTTCTTCTATTCCTCAGACACAGCCAGCTCATCCCTAGTGCAAAGTCTGGGCACTGGCTGTATGTTTTGCCTGAAAAACTCCCAACCTAAGATTAAATGACTGGCTGTTTATTCTCATCAATTCCCATCAATTTCAAGCTCAAGTCCTACCTCCTCCAAGGATCTTGACCTCACAATCCTACCTAATATTACCTCCGCTCAGTAGAAAGTCAAAACAGGTTTTTGTTGTTGTTAATAAAACTCATTCCTTTCTGAGGGATCCCAAAGAGCCAGGCAAACTGCCTGGATTTAGCAACAGTGAAATATTGATAAAGTGAAACCATTCGCCCTACCGCATTGCAGAAAGGAAGGAATTTAGGCCAAGGACACGGGAGTGGCCCCTGCTCCTCTACAGTGCTATGTAGTCTTTAATGTTCACACAGAATTTGCCTTTTAAGGCATTATCTGAAAGACACACATGTTCTAAATTGTGAGGCACTCAATTTATCTACCTTGGAAGGATGAATGGCCGAATGAGTCCTGCTGAGATCTGAGCCTCTGAGCACAGGGATTGGAAACGTTTGAACCAGCTGCTCAGCCCACTAAGCCAACTCTCCACCCTCCAACACAGTGGCCTCTCTGCAGAACAGTTCAACTTCACCAGTCATTTCCCTTTCCACCCTGTGATTTTCCAGAAACTAAACAGACATCAAAGGAAAAAGGTAAACAAGTTACCTCCTCAGAATATTCTGTGGATCAGAGTACAATTAAAATTTTTATGCTCTTGGTAGAAACATGACAGAGACCATGGAAGGCAACTCAAGAATCATTTAATGCATCTGATTCAATTTCTAGGTGAAGGACATAGGCTCAGGATGTTCATCTCTCAATCCCTAAATACACGTCTTGTTGATTCTCAGAAATGTACACAGACGTATCTCCTCTTCTCTGTCTCAATAGCCACCAGCATCATGCAAGCTGTGGGTGTCTCCAGTGAATTAAACTTTCTAAACAGGTTGTGTCACCCATCTTTTAAGAGCATTGTGATGCTGTTATTTATTTTGAATAAAATACAAATTCCTTTACTGAATCTCAAAAGTCCTGCATGTCCTGGCCTCAGACTCTTTTTCTTTCCTGATCTACTATTGTGCCCTCCGCTCATTATACATAAGGCACCAACTCTTTCTTCTATTCCTCAGACACAGCCAGCTCATCCCTAGTGCAAAGTCTGGGCACTGGCTGTATGTTTTGCCTGAAAAACTCCCAACCTAAGATTAAATGACTGGCTGTTTATTCTCATCAATTCCCATCAATTTCAAGCTCAAGTCCTACCTCCTCCAAGGATCTTGACCTCACAATCCTACCTAATATTATCTCTTCCCCTCCCATTACTTTTATCACACAATAATACTGCTTTCCTAGAACTATTTATACTATTTGGCATTATTTATTCTTCTTTGTTAATATAGTCTAACCCACCAAAAATTAATTTTCCTATAAAGAGGAACCCTGCCTCTCTTGCTCATCATTGTATCCTTAATGCAAAGTACAATGCCTGGAATACAGTAAGGTTCAGATATTTATTGGAAAGAAGGCAAAAAGAGTGGAAAGAAGAACCAAGAGTCAGTCTTTGCTGTATAGTAAGCTTTGCTGCATACAAATTACAATGCATCAAGTAATTTTTCGTGACAAATTGTTTATGAAGAAAGGTGGACATTTGTGTGTGTGCATGCGCAGATAAAGTGTAGAAAATATACTGAAATAAAATATGCATCAACATTTTGACCTCAGTCTGGAGTATTTTCTCTTTCTGTATTTTCTTTATTTTCAAGATCAGGAAGCTAACATTGTAAAAAATACATCTCCAGTGCAAGAGACCTGGGTTCAATCCCTAAGTAAAATCCTTGAAGAGGGCATGGCAACCCATTCCAATATTCTTGTCTGGAGAATCTCCATGGACAGAGCCTGGTGAGCTACACTCCATGTGATTGCAAAGAGTCACGTATGATTGAGCAACTAAGTACAGCACAAGTATATATTACTTCTGTAGTAGCCACCAGCATCATGCAAGCTGTGGGTGTCTCCAGTGAATTAAACTTTCTAAACAGGTTGTGTCACCCATCTTTTAAGAGCATTGTGATGCTGTTATTTATTTTGAATAAAATACAAATTCCTTTACTGAATCTCAAAAGTCCTGCATGTCCTGGCCTCAGACTCTTTTTCTTTCCTGATCTACTATTGTGCCCTCCGCTCATTATACATAAGGCACCAACTCTTTCTTCTATTCCTCAGACACAGCCAGCTCATCCCTAGTGCAAAGTCTGGGCACTGGCTGTATGTTTTGCCTGAAAAACTCCCAACCTAAGATTAAATGACTGGCTGTTTATTCTCATCAATTCCCATCAATTTCAAGCTCAAGTCCTACCTCCTCCAAGGATCTTGACCTCACAATCCTACCTAATATTATCTCTTCCCCTCCCATTACTTTTATCACACAATAATACTGCTTTCCTAGAACTATTTATACTATTTGGCATTATTTATTCTTCTTTGTTAATATAGTCTAACCCACCAAAAATTAATTTTCCTATAAAGAGGAACCCTGCCTCTCTTGCTCATCATTGTATCCTTAATGCAAAGTACAATGCCTGGAATACAGTAAGGTTCAGATATTTATTGGAAAGAAGGCAAAAAGAGTGGAAAGAAGAACCAAGAGTCAGTCTTTGCTGTATAGTAAGCTTTGCTGCATACAAATTACAATGCATCAAGTAATTTTTCGTGACAAATTGTTTATGAAGAAAGGTGGACATTTGTGTGTGTGCATGCGCAGATAAAGTGTAGAAAATATACTGAAATAAAATATGCATCAACATTTTGACCTCAGTCTGGAGTATTTTCTCTTTCTGTATTTTCTTTATTTTCAAGATCAGGAAGCTAACATTGTAAAAAATACATCTCCAGTGCAAGAGACCTGGGTTCAATCCCTAAGTAAAATCCTTGAAGAGGGCATGGCAACCCATTCCAATATTCTTGTCTGGAGAATCTCCATGGACAGAGCCTGGTGAGCTACACTCCATGTGATTGCAAAGAGTCACGTATGATTGAGCAACTAAGTACAGCACAAGTATATATTACTTCTGTAGTAAAAAGTTATCTTAAGTCTATACACTTCTTACTTCTATACACCTCTTGCCTCTTGCCTCAAGACTCAGCTGCAGACACAGAAACTCAACCCATACTGGCTTAAGTAAAGCAAAGTTTTCACTAGATTGTGCAGATGTTCTGTGGAAAGGCCAAGAATGCCACTGCCCTTTCAGTCCATTTGGTCTCATATCTTGTATTTCAGTAAAACTTTCTCCAAGAGAAATGGAGAACATGACTAGTAAAAGTCTCCAGACTCATATTATCAACTTGATATTAAAATCAAAGATTAAAATTAACGCTGAGATTAAATGTAAAATTGAGATGCAAAAGGAATGTCTTCTCTATTAGTTTCAACAATACAAATCTGTGAAAATGGCCCTGGTGGTCCGGCCTGGATATCCATCTCTGAACAATTCATTGTGCCTTTGCCAGACCTGTATCATGCCCATTCCCAGGTGAGGTATGGGAGCTGCAGAACATTACCAGAAAATGTAAAAAAAAAAAAAAAAAAAAAATGCTATCAAACCCTTATCCACCACAAGGTTAAACTACATCTTCAAAAGGAAAACTATAGGCCAATTTCAACGATGAACTTAGATGCCAAGATCCTCAACAAAATCCTAGCAAACAGAATTCAATGACACATCAAAAAACTCATACATCACGATCAATTCAGTTTCATCCCAGGCATGCAAGGATTCTTCAACATCCACAAATCCATCAATGTGGTACACCATATCAACAAACTAAGAGACAAAAACCACATGATCATCTCAATAGATGCAGAAAAAGCCTTCGACAAAGTACAACATCCATTTATGATAAAAACTCTTCAGAAAATGGGCATAGAAGGAACCTATCTCAACATAATAAAAGCCATCTATGAGAAGCCTACAGCAAACATTATCCTCAACGGTGAAAAACTGAAAGCATTCCCTCTAATATCAGGAACAAGACAGGGGTGCCCACTTCCACCACTACTATTCAACATATTCCTGGAAGTCCTAGCAACAGCAATAAGAGAAGAGAGAGAAATAAAAGGAATCCAGATTGGAAAGGAAGAAGTCAAGCTCTCTCTTTTTGCAGATGACATGATATTATACATAGAAAATCCCAAAGACACGGTTACAAAGCTACTAGAGCTAATCAACGAATTCAGCAACGTCGCAGGATACAAAGTCAACAGAGAGAAATCACTGGCATTCCTATACACAAACAATGAAAAATCAGAAAATGAAATCAAAGAGGCAATCCCCTTCACCATTGCAACCAAAAGAATCAAATATCTAGGAATAAACCTACCCAGAGAAACAAAAGAACTGTACACAGAAAATTACAAGACACTCATGAGAGACATTAGAGAAGACTTAAACAGATGGAGAGATATTCCATATTCCTGGGTCGGAAGAATCAATATTGTGAAAATGACCATACTACCAAATATCATCTACAGATTCAATGCAATACCTATCCAACTACCATTGACATTTTTCATACAACCAGACCAAACAATAACACAGTTCATATGGAAACACAAAAGAGCTGGAATAGCCAAAGCAATCCTGAGAAAGAAAAACAGAGTTGGAGGGATCAGCCTCCCTAACTTCAGACTCTACTACAAAGCAACAGTCATCAAGACAGTATGGTACTGGCACAAAAACAGAACTATAGACCAATGGAACAAGATAGAGAACCCAGAGATAAACCCACGCACCTATGGCTATCTTATTTTTGACAAAGGAGGCGAAACTATAAAATGGGACAAAGACAGCCTCTTCAACAAGTGGTGCTGGGAAAATTGGACAGCTACCTGCAAAAAAATGAAGTTGGTACACCATATCAACAAACTAAGAGACAAAACCACATGATCATCTCAATAGATGAAAAATCCAAATTTATGATAAAAACTCTTCAGAAAATGGGCATAGAAGGAACCTATCTCAACATAATAAAAGCCATCTATGAGAAGCCTACAGCAAACATTATCCTCAACGGTGAAAAACTGAAAGCATTCCCTCTAATATCAGGAACAAGACAGGGGTGCCCACTTCCACCACTACTATTCAACATATTCCTGGAAGTCCTAGCAACAGCAATAAGAGAAGAGAGAGAAATAAAAGGAATCCAGATTGGAAAGGAAGAAGTCAAGCTCTCTCTTTTTGCAGATGACATGATATTATACATAGAAAATCCCAAAGACACGGTTACAAAGCTACTAGAGCTAATCAACGAATTCAGCAACGTCGCAGGATACAAAGTCAACAGAGAGAAATCACTGGCATTCCTATACACAAACAATGAAAAATCAGAAAATGAAATCAAAGAGGCAATCCCCTTCACCATTGCAACCAAAAGAATCAAATATCTAGGAATAAACCTACCCAGAGAAACAAAAGAACTGTACACAGAAAATTACAAGACACTCATGAGAGACATTAGAGAAGACTTAAACAGATGGAGAGATATTCCATATTCCTGGGTCGGAAGAATCAATATTGTGAAAATGACCATACTACCAAATATCATCTACAGATTCAATGCAATACCTATCCAACTACCATTGACATTTTTCATACAACCAGACCAAACAATAACACAGTTCATATGGAAACACAAAAGAGCTGGAATAGCCAAAGCAATCCTGAGAAAGAAAAACAGAGTTGGAGGGATCAGCCTCCCTAACTTCAGACTCTACTACAAAGCAACAGTCATCAAGACAGTATGGTACTGGCACAAAAACAGAACTATAGACCAATGGAACAAGATAGAGAACCCAGAGATAAACCCACGCACCTATGGCTATCTTATTTTTGACAAAGGAGGCGAAACTATAAAATGGGACAAAGACAGCCTCTTCAACAAGTGGTGCTGGGAAAATTGGACAGCTACCTGCAAAAAAATGAAGTTGGAACATTCCCTGACCCCATACACTAAGATCAACTTAAAATGGATTAAAGACCTAAATGTAAGACCAGAAATCATCAAACTCTTAGAGGAGAATATAGGCATAACGCTCAAGGACATCAATCAAAGCAAGATCTTCTCTGACCCACCAACTAAAATAGCGGAACTGAAAAGAAAAGTGAACATGTGGGACCTCATGAAACTTAAAAGCTTTTGTACAGCAAAATAAATTACAAAAAAGTTCAACAGACACCCCACAGAGTGGCAGAAAATCATAGCAAATGAAACAACAGACAAAGAATTCATCTCCAAAATCTACAAGCAACTCAGACAACTCAGCACCGGAAAAACGAACAACCCAATCAAAAAATGGGACAAAGATCTAAAGAGACGCCTCTCCAAAGAGGACATACAGATGGCCCAAAAGCACATGAAATGATGCTCAACTTCGCTTATCATTAGATAAATGCAAATTAAAGCCACAATGAGATACCACCTCACACCTGTCAGAATGGCCATCATCAACAAATCGACAGACAATAAATGCTGGAGAGGGTGCGGAGAAAAGGGAACCCTCTTGCATTGCTGGTGGGAATGTAAATTGATACAACCTCTATGGAAGACAATATGGAGATTCCTTAAAAAACTAAAAATAGAAGCACCCTATGACCCAGCAATCCCACTATTAGGCCTATATCCTGATGAAATCAAAACTGAAAGAAGCACCTGTACCCCAATGTTCATTGCAACTTTCTATACAATAGCCAGAACATGGAAGCAACCTAGATGTCCATTGGCGAATGAATGGATCCAGAAGCACTGGTACATATATACAATGGAATACTACTCAGCTGTGAAAAGAAATGCAGAAGACTCAGTCCTAATGAGGTGTCTAGCTCTAGAACCTATCATGAAAAGTGAAGTAAGTCAAAAAGAGAAAGACAAATACAGCATACTAACACACGTATATGGAATCTAGTAGGAAGGCCTTGATAACACACACAGTGAACTCATGGAAAAACAGACAGAGCATAGACATATGGACACTGTGGAGAAGAAATAGGGAGGGGAGGCATGGAGACAGTAACGTGGAAACCTATACTGTCATGTGTGGAAAAGATAGCTATTGTCATTGTGCTAAGGGAATAGGAGTACCTGCAATCACTTGGGGTGATGGTCTGGAGGGGTGGGAGAGGGGGAACTGGGTGGGGGGAGGGTCCAGAGATATGCGTATGAATGATCTGGGAACATACATGTTGGTTAACAACAAAACTTGGTAAAATCTTAAAGGAAAAAAAAAAACAAAAACAAACAAAAAACTACATCTTCAACTTTTAAGTCACTTTCTATGAAAATATTCTCTGAAGTTGGCTTTGCTTTTGGACAAAGACCTGTAGCTAAATTGTAAGGTTTTTCTGTAACAGAGTAAGGGGTAGTTACAAGTTGGAATTTAAAAAAAAAGTCATTTCTGTTTCTTGAAGTAAAAGTTTCCCATGTAATTTGCAGAGAGCTCTAAAATTCTTCCATGCACTCCTTCAGTGGGACTTCATGGGTTTCCTACACATCACCCTCCTTGCCTTCTTTAGATCAATGAAGAAGTAAAACATTTAGAGATCAACAAATCAACCTTATTATTAAAGAGTGGAAGGCTAGTAAATTGGAGGATGTGGCTGATTTGTGAGATCATTTGGCCTTGATGTTTCTCTTCTAAATCAGATATATCCGTCCACTGCTTCATAGACTGCAGTGAACAACCTAACCCCAGTGCTTCTCCTATTAGACCCTGCCTTGAGAATGAGCCGAGACTTGCATGACTAATCTATGCTCTCAAGCTACCAGTCAGACAAGCTATACCAAGTTTGAGGTCTGTGTGTTTATGGTAGAAATGAGCAAAGGAAGTTTAATGAATGAAAAAGCTGGTTTGAAACTCAACATTCAAAAAAACTAAGCTCATGGCATCTGGTCCCATCACTTCATATGAACACTGTGGGGAAGAAATAGGGAGGGGGAGGCATGGAGACAGTAATGTGGAAACCATGTGTGGAAAAGATAGCTATTGTCAAATGAGGGGAAAGTGGAAGCAGTGGCAGATTTTATTTTCTTGGGCTTCAAAATCACTGTGGATACTGACTGAAGCCATAAAATTAAAACACACTTGCACTTTGGAAGGAAAGCTATGGCAAACCCAGAGAAGGTATTTAAAACGTGAGACCTCACTTTGCCAACAGAGCTCCGTATAGTCAAAGCTATGATTTTGGCAGTAGTTTTGTATGGATGTGAGTTGGACCATAAAGAAGGCTGAGAACCAAAGAATTGATGGTTTTGAATTGTGGTGCTGGAGAAGACCCTTGAGAGTCTCTCAGACTGCGAGGGGATCAAACCAGCAATCCTAAAGGAAATTCACCCTGAGTATTCATTGGAAAAACTGATGCTGGAGCTGAAGCTCCATTACTTTGGGCACCTGATGTGAAGAGCCAGCTCACTGGAAAAGACCCTGATTCTGGGAAGAACTGAGGGCAGGAGAAGAGGGAGGGAGAAAATGGGATGGTTGGATGGTACCTCTGACTCAATGGAGTTTGAGCAAACTCTGGGAGATAGTGAAGGACAGGAAACCCTGGCGTGTTGCAGTCCATGGGGTCACAAAGAGTCAGGCACAACTTAGTGACTGAAGAACAACAAATTAATGACTGTGTTCCCAAATGGAAATAGAGGCTATGTCAGAAGACACTTGTCTTTTTAATGCCCTAGATTTTAATTACCAGACTAGATTCCCTATTTTTACTCTATTTCAGGTTATTTTTAAAATAAAAGTGTGATGTATATTTTCCATTACCTATTGTAGCCCTTCCAGACATCTACTTAATTTTGAATCAGAAACTGAAATGAATATGTTTGAAATGTTCAAAGCAATATCCATTGGCACCCTTGTAGTTCCACATAATAAATTGAACACAGGAGCAATAGCCCTGTTAAGCTGATGAAATCATTGATTTCTTCCGTGTGTAATGGTCACATTAAAAGCCGAGATTTTCAGCAGATATAATATTAAGTAATTCAGTGCCTTATCAGCTTAACAAAGAGCCTTTTAACTCTATGACCCTTAGCTGAAAATGTTTATCAAGACATGGCTATGAATAACAGTATTTTCATAACATGGTGGCAAAATTATTTTGTTCTGCTAGTAAAAATAACATTTCTAACTTGCCTACACTGTTTGCCTTTCTTCATAGAAGGGATAAGAAACAGTAATACAGAAACAGTGGGTTAATCAAATGTTTTATTACTTATCCTAGCTATTTGTCTAGCTCTAAGCTAGAAAGAAATATGCTTAGAACATTCTGCCTTGACCAACGGTTTCCAAATGCCATTTCACATTCCTACTGTGTTAAGGCCACTTAGGGTTTTCAAAATGAAGACACTGAAATTCAAGTTCAGATATATGGGATCAGAAAGAAAGGCCAGTGATTTTAGTAAGCACTCCAGATGATTTGGATGGGCAGATATATTTGGACACCATTACAATAAAATTGGGCTCTAGGTGAGAAATTACTATGGGCTGCTATTGTTTTTTCTTTCTTATGTCTTTTTCTCCCTATGATATGCATCACCTCTCCTCATAGTCATGGAATGCTTGTGCCAGAAGTGCTTTGTGAGGTGATTTAGTCTAATCTCAGCCCCGAGGGGGAAGCTGAGATTCAGCTGGTGTGTACTTATGCCCTTGTTGCATTCTTTCTGGATCCTTTTATGTCTTTTCTTCCCTATGAATATCAATTTGCAGCAACTTAGTGACTGAAGAACAACAAATTAATGACTGTGTTCCCAAATGGAAATAGAGGCTATGTCAGAAGACACTTGTCTTTTAATGCCCTAGATTTTAATTACCAGACTAGATTCCTATTTTTACTCTATTTCAGGTTATTTTTAAAATAAAAGTGTGATGTATATTTTCCATTACCTATTGTAGCCCTTCCAGACATCTACTTAATTTTGAATCAGAAACTGAAATGAATATGTTTGAAATGTTCAAAGCAATATCCATTGGCACCCTTGTAGTTCCACATAATAAATTGAACACAGGAGCAATAGCCCTGTTAAGCTGATGAAATCATTGATTTCTTCCGTGTGTAATGGTCACATTAAAAGCCGAGATTTTCAGCAGATATAATATTAAGTAATTCAGTGCCTTATCAGCTTAACAAAGAGCCTTTTAACTCTATGACCCTTAGCTGAAAATGTTTATCAAGACATGGCTATGAATAACAGTATTTTCATAACATGGTGGCAAAATTATTTTGTTCTGCTAGTAAAAATAACATTTCTAACTTGCCTACACTGTTTGCCTTTCTTCATAGAAGGGATAAGAAACAGTAATACAGAAACAGTGGGTTAATCAAATGTTTTATTACTTATCCTAGCTATTTGTCTAGCTCTAAGCTAGAAAGAAATATGCTTAGAACATTCTGCCTTGACCAACGGTTTCCAAATGCCATTTCACATTCCTACTGTGTTAAGGCCACTTAGGGTTTTCAAAATGAAGACACTGAAATTCAAGTTCAGATATATGGGATCAGAAAGAAAGGCCAGTGATTTTAGTAAGCACTCCAGATGATTTGGATGGGCAGATATATTTGGACACCATTACAATAAAATTGGGCTCTAGGTGAGAAATTACTATGGGCTGCTATTGTTTTTTCTTTCTTATGTCTTTTTCTCCCTATGATATGCATCACCTCTCCTCATAGTCATGGAATGCTTGTGCCAGAAGTGCTTTGTGAGGTGATTTAGTCTAATCTCAGCCCCGAGGGGGAAGCTGAGATTCAGCTGGTGTGTACTTATGCCCTTGTTGCATTCTTTCTGGATCCTTTGTTTAGAAAAAATTCTGGCCAACTCAGTTTCATTACGGTATAAATGACTGACAAATATAACTTTATTTAACAAGAAGTATTTGCTATTTTGGCAAAATCAATGGCATCAGTTTCTGGACTTGTAAGATGTGAAAGAGGAAAAAGAGAAGCCACGGAGCCTACTAAGGAATAAACTCTTAAAACTCAAGTAATATATAAGAGCTTGGAGTCTTGTCTTCCTCAGACTGACCCTATTTGCCAGATTGCAAAACTGATCAAAAAGTATTGATAGATTCTTAAAAACAACAAACTGTATTAAATGCATGTGCTTTAAGTCTTTTGTCCATCTATGTGTTCTGTGACCAAAATGGCATTATGATGATTGTGCTAGTTTGTTCTCATTTTATCTACTGAAAATGAATCAAGTCAGTCTTTTTAGTCTTCTATCACAAGTTTAAACTAAATAAAATTTAAATTAAATAAAATGTATCATAATACATTTATTTGATTCTCTGATGTTGGACATTGACTTTTCAACTGTTTGCTAAGACAATATTGTGTTAGATATTCTTCTAGAAAATCTTATCATGTATCCATGTGGATTTCCTTAGAATATATTTCTAAAAATAGAAATTACCAGATGCATGAATGTAGAAAGGATTAAGTAAGGATAGTTTTAAAAATTCTAAATGATTGTTTCTTAGAGAACAATGGATTTTAGATAATTTGGCTATTTTGGAAGATAAGAACTTGTAGGAGTGTGCGCGCGCGCGCGTGTGTGTGTGTGTGTGTGTGTTGACAATTGCATTTGGAGTGAAAATTAATAATGTCAAATGTTTACGAATGGCTAATATTTTAACATTAAATAAATAATGGCAGCAGATTAAACACTAAACATCACAGATTTTATGTATCCATCTATCACCTATTTAATTTTCTAATTATCTTTTTCTCAAACCAGATGCTTTTGGCATAAAGTCTCTAGATCTGTTGCAGTCTTCAGAAAATTCTCATTATAAGAGGAGCCTATATGAATTATCACTAGGTAGACAGCCTTTCTCTTCATGGGAGAATAAAATATAGATCTAGATGGAGGTATCTAAAGAGCCATAGAAAATGGCTCTTTCTAAATGAGTCCTTTAAAATATATATTGAATGAAATATTCTGTTTAAATTTGAGGGCAAAAATAGACCCCAAACAAAACTGAAGTGTTAACAGAGATAAAGCTCAGAGGAAAAATAAAATACTTGAGTGAGATATCTTTTTACAAGAATTCTCCATTACCTGAAAAGAGGGTGACTAGAAAAGGAGACTGAATTGCCTAGGAGAGAAGTTGTAGTTCCATATAAATGATTCAAGTAATTTAGTGCAAAGGTTTTCTCTGAAGACTCTGCCTGTTGAAAATGAGAGGGGGAATGGTAATTGGTTAAGCACTTGGGAAGATTTATAATTCCTGCAGAGAATCTGACAATATGACTGAGATTTAGTCACAATCAAAACCTCTGTTTTGTGTCCTCGGACTTTCTGAAACCTGGACATGACAACTAGATACTGCGATGTGAAGATTGTGGTGGAGGTGAAAGGAAATTGGATGGGGAATAAGGAGATTTGGTTTCAGTATTGACTGTGCTGCTCTATTAGTTGAGTAACCTTGGAAAAGTCAATTAAATTTGCAATGTGTAGAGTTCTCATTTGAATAGAAATAGTTAATGGAATTTTAATTTATAATTTAGGAATGCAATTTAATGTTCAGTGGGCACACAGTTGGTGCATAATATACTTTTTCCTGAATCAAAAGGATTTTGGTGAATGTTTTCATTTCACGATGTGTAAGGAAGGTTTTATTTTTTTCTCTTTTATGCATTCTTGAGTTCCCACCATTTCCCTCTTAATGCTGTATTTGCTTAATAATTTATCAGTTTTGCTGGGTGAAATGCAGAGCTGACCATGTAAAAATAAAAAGTACCTTTAGTGTGAGCCTATAGGGTCTGGGAGACTCACAATATGGATCTGTCTTCAGGCTGAAATCCAGACACGTACAAGATTGTAGTTGCTATAGAATATCAAGGATGAAACTGGGAAGGAGAGAATCCATACGGAGTTTGTTTGAATGCTAATAAATCATGAAATCACTACTTCCTGGCTCCTGGGATTTGCTGCATAAGAAGTCTACATTTCTACAAAGAACCTGATTCCCTACAGAACTTTTTTTCTAACTCTAATCAGTAAGCTCTAGGAGGAAGAAGGCAGAGCAGATGTTAGGAAAGAAAATTGAGGAGATTTCAGAAATGGGAGGGATCCCTTGTTCTAGAATCTTACATATGCATAATTGTTATTTTAATATTAATCAAGCCTTGGCGGCAGGATGTGATGGCTCTGTGAACATGACTGCTATGCACACAGCTGGTTGTTTTTGAGTTAATTTACTTCCTGAAGAGTTGTAGTTCCATATAAATGATTCAAGTAATTTAGTGCAAAGGTTTCTCTGAAGACTCTGCCTGTTGAAAATGAGAGGGGGAATGGTAATTGGTTAAGCACTTGGGAAGATTTATAATTCCTGCAGAGAATCTGACAATATGACTGAGATTTAGTCACAATCAAAACCTCTGTTTTGTGTCCTCGGACTTTCTGAAACCTGGACATGACAACTAGATACTGCGATGTGAAGATTGTGGTGGAGGTGAAAGGAAATTGGATGGGGAATAAGGAGATTTGGTTTCAGTATTGACTGTGCTGCTCTATTAGTTGAGTAACCTTGGAAAAGTCAATTAAATTTGCAATGTGTAGAGTTCTCATTTGAATAGAAATAGTTAATGGAATTTTAATTTATAATTTAGGAATGCAATTTAATGTTCAGTGGGCACACAGTTGGTGCATAATATACTTTTTCCTGAATCAAAAGGATTTTGGTGAATGTTTTCATTTCACGATGTGTAAGGAAGGTTTTATTTTTTTCTCTTTTATGCATTCTTGAGTTCCCACCATTTCCCTCTTAATGCTGTATTTGCTTAATAATTTATCAGTTTTGCTGGGTGAAATGCAGAGCTGACCATGTAAAAATAAAAAGTACCTTTAGTGTGAGCCTATAGGGTCTGGGAGACTCACAATATGGATCTGTCTTCAGGCTGAAATCCAGACACGTACAAGATTGTAGTTGCTATAGAATATCAAGGATGAAACTGGGAAGGAGAGAATCCATACGGAGTTTGTTTGAATGCTAATAAATCATGAAATCACTACTTCCTGGCTCCTGGGATTTGCTGCATAAGAAGTCTACATTTCTACAAAGAACCTGATTCCCTACAGAACTTTTTTTCTAACTCTAATCAGTAAGCTCTAGGAGGAAGAAGGCAGAGCAGATGTTAGGAAAGAAAATTGAGGAGATTTCAGAAATGGGAGGGATCCCTTGTTCTAGAATCTTACATATGCATAATTGTTATTTTAATATTAATCAAGCCTTGGCGGCAGGATGTGATGGCTCTGTGAACATGACTGCTATGCACACAGCTGGTTGTTGAGTTAATTTACTTCTTCTAAGAGTCCCCTTGAACTGTTTTGATATTGTTTTCTGTGTGCAGCCTCCCTGTCGCATCTTGAGTTAAGTTAGTCTCCCTCTCTGAATTTAATGTACTCTGACACGGGCATGTTCAGAAGACGCTGCACAGGAAACAAAATCCACAGGAGACTGTACCTTCATGGCTCTCCCCCTACCAGGAGGCTGTGGGAAAATCTTTCCCTGAAAGAACTGAGGAAGAGGGAAAACACACAGGCCACCCGGGTCATATGTAAGGAGAAGCTGAATCCAGAAACAATTCTTCCTGGGCAAGCATCTCTAGTTCTGCCTCTTCCCCACAAATCCTCACTGTGGAATGAAACTAATTTAACAAGATATCCCCATTTCCTCTGAACAGTGGTGAAAATATTCCTACAGGACTTTATTAAGGCAGACCCCAAAGTACTCATCAGGCCAATGAAAGGGAAAAGCCCTGCTGTGGCTTTTCTCTCCACAACACCACTGCAATTAAAGAAGTAGCCAGTATCAAAGCAGACAGGTAACTGTAAGCACGCCAGGCAGCTGTCCATGCCCAAGGCCACATTTTTAAAGGAAAGAACCATTATTTTTCCAGTGGTTCAGAAGAGAAGCTGCAGGACATATGGGTTAAATTGAAAAGACCTTATAAGTACCTTAGGAGGTTAACAGTATCACCTGAAGCCAGGTTCCTATCTGTTAGGATTCCGTATTTTTGGGGGGGAATTTGATGAGGTCCAAGGGGATGTTTGCAGAGAAGTGTGGATGGCCCTCTCGTTTGGCAGCTGTTTGGCAGCTGTTTGGCATCCCATGCAGAGCTTGTAAGCAATTCTTTATTTTCCAAGTGGTTCTGGCATTCCTAATGCAGTATGCACTCAATGCCAGTATGAACTAGGATGTAAATCACAGCATTTTCATTTCAGTTATAGGTTGAGTGGAAATCAGGCAGTGGAGAGATAAGAGGAGGACTCAGTTCTTATTCAGAAACACAAAATAAGAGTTTGATTTTCTCTGTTTTCCCTCAAAAGTGAAATTTTGGCAAAAGTTTTAAATTCAGAAATAAGCCAAATCTAGCAAATTAGTGCTCTGCCTTATTATAGGCTAGAAAGGTAATTAAGCCCATGCTCACTCTTGGGCTCCCCCATTACCCCCTAGTCCTAACTTGCCTTTATAATGTTCCTGGCAGGAAGTCTTATTAATCCTTATTTGTGTGTTTCATTTGTGAACCCTGATGAGGGTTCTGGGTTTAAGACCCTTGTCCTTCAACTAGGTGAGTTTCTTACAAAAGAAAATAAAAAGAGGAAGGGAAGATCACCTACAATTCCTCTGATCTTGGAAAGTGTTAGGACAAAAATTTTCTCTGTGACTCACAGTTCAATTTCACACTTTGTACAAAGCCATCTTAGTGCTTTGGGGTTCAACAGATCAATTTAGACTGTGTATTTTTCTGTCTTTGTTTGCATTGTTCTTTTATCTGGCTGCAAGGCTGCTTTTCTTTTAGCAAAATGTCAATTTGTTTGCATTGTTACTTGCCCCATATGGCCAATGAAAGGGAAAAGCCCTGCTGTGGCTTTTCTCTCCACAACACCACTGCAATTAAAGTAGCCAGTATCAAAGCAGACAGGTAACTGTAAGCACGCCAGGCAGCTGTCCATGCCCAAGGCCACATTTTTAAAGGAAAGAACCATTATTTTTCCAGTGGTTCAGAAGAGAAGCTGCAGGACATATGGGTTAAATTGAAAAGACCTTATAAGTACCTTAGGAGGTTAACAGTATCACCTGAAGCCAGGTTCCTATCTGTTAGGATTCCGTATTTTTGGGGGGGAATTTGATGAGGTCCAAGGGGATGTTTGCAGAGAAGTGTGGATGGCCCTCTCGTTTGGCAGCTGTTTGGCAGCTGTTTGGCATCCCATGCAGAGCTTGTAAGCAATTCTTTATTTTCCAAGTGGTTCTGGCATTCCTAATGCAGTATGCACTCAATGCCAGTATGAACTAGGATGTAAATCACAGCATTTTCATTTCAGTTATAGGTTGAGTGGAAATCAGGCAGTGGAGAGATAAGAGGAGGA
Organism: Tragulus kanchil; assembly: GCA_022376925.1. NCBI lineage: Eukaryota > Metazoa > Chordata > Mammalia > Artiodactyla > Tragulidae > Tragulus > Tragulus kanchil. Next base: position 25,956,639 of record JAIOJX010000004.1, read on the forward strand.
CTCAGTTCTTATTCAGAAACACAAAATAAGAGTTTGATTTTCTCTGTTTTCCCTCAAAAGTGAAATTTTGGCAAAAGTTTTAAATTCAGAAATAAGCCAAATCTAGCAAATTAGTGCTCTGCCTTATTATAGGCTAGAAAGGTAATTAAGCCCATGCTCACTCTTGGGCTCCCCCATTACCCCCTAGTCCTAACTTGCCTTTATAATGTTCCTGGCAGGAAGTCTTATTAATCCTTATTTGTGTGTTTCATTTGTGAACCCTGATGAGGGTTCTGGGTTTAAGACCCTTGTCCTTCAACTAGGTGAGTTTCTTACAAAAGAAAATAAAAAGAGGAAGGGAAGATCACCTACAATTCCTCTGATCTTGGAAAGTGTTAGGACAAAAATTTTCTCTGTGACTCACAGTTCAATTTCACACTTTGTACAAAGCCATCTTAGTGCTTTGGGGTTCAACAGATCAATTTAGACTGTGTATTTTTCTGTCTTTGTTTGCATTGTTCTTTTATCTGGCTGCAAGGCTGCTTTTCTTTTAGCAAAATGTCAAATGGTGGTGCATTTGCTCAATTAGCTTTGCAAATGTGTGTTTGACTTCCTATGGCATTTTTCTCCTCCTTTCTTTGTTGTGTATTTCTTATATTTCAAAGGGGGACATCAAATATATTCTTCTTTTGAAAGAATTAGCATTTTAATTCATAGGTGATAGTCTGCATTGTGTTTCTGATTGTGTTTTTAATTAAAGGACAAATATGCATGCATTCTTTTTTCCATTTGATTCAGTTATTTTGGAGGGAAACACTTAAATTTCAGCCACATTGAACATAATATTTTGACATAAAATAACTCTATCATATAAAGTAGCTTAATCAATGGATTCTGCCTGGCCTACAAACTACAAAACTACATTCTTCCCCATCTTTTTGCATAAGCCCTTATAATTTTAGTTACAGCATCTAAAAATGTGTGCAAAGAAGCAATACATCTTTTAGTTTAAGTATCACACAGACTGGAAAGGTTTATTTGGTCTCTGTTATTATCAAATCAACAATGTACTTTTTGATGCTGAATAGTTATTCTGGATTCTTAGTTAATGGGAGAGAGAGAGAGAAAAGATAGTCTTGGATCAGAGTAGTGGAGTTAGAATAATAAAACATATGATAATATAACCCCCAGTCATTCTTTTCTGCCATCAAATATCCTTTGATATTTGAGTTTCACCAACCTCAAATAACAATTCATTATCCTCATGAATATCTTAAACCTCCTTTGAGTTCTTGTAGATAAAAACAGGTTAAAATGCAGGTAGGAAATGTTCATCTTTGTTCCCTCTCTCTTTCCCCAAGTAGGAAAGTGGTGGGTATAGCACATGCAATATAGCTGAAGGTCTTCAAAGAGTCACCTAACTGCTTAAGGCTTGGTACCTCTTATCTGTATCGGGATTCAGTTTCTTTGAAGTTAATTCAGAGATTATATTTCATGCCTTTAATTCTTTAAAAAAAATAAGAATGTGTATTATATCTTTTCCTAAAATCCTGTGGAGCATGAGGTTGAAATGAAGCTGAGTGTTCTACTAGTTTTCATTCCAGCCAGGGAGAGTTGCAGCCATTACTCATCAACAGGGCAGTGAAACCTTTAAAACAAAATAAAATTTAAAAAAAAAAAAAAAATATATATATATATATGCCTTTTTTCTCTTTTCTTTTCTTTTTCCCCCCATCAGCTTCCGGTTTTGCTCCACTCAGCTGGAAAAAATTTACTTTTCAGCGTGGCATGGCACTTAAAATTATCAAATACACCTGATGTGCATGGTGTTCCATGGGTAGCTAATTGAGGAGAATCTCCAGGTGTTACAAATAAAGGCTGTGACGTGCTGCTATTAGAGGTGTTTTCCCCCAGGTTCAGAAGGAAGGTGCAGGTCTGAAAGAAGGAAACAGACTCAGTGCTGGAAGGAAACTTACTCAAGGTTAGTAACATGTTTGGTAGCTTTACTTTGGGAGAATGTCAGTTTTCCTGTATCGTTTTCCAAACGAGGGGGACTGACTGGTGTGCTGAACAAAAATATCTCATGACCCAATTCATTGTGCATGCTGGCATCAGAGCAGGTCTTGTTTGACCTCAGTGTGCGTAGGGAGAGAGGTTGGATGTGCCCAAAAGAAATTGTATTGCATGTTTCTCCCAAGAAAGCCACTAATCTCTTGAGAAGTGTGTATAAATCTATAGTCCTCTGAGGCCTCGGCTGGCTGTATAAAAACAGACTAAGAAGATTGAAGTCCAGAGTTTCAGTTACAAGTTTTTGAGGTAAATTCTTCAATTCAGTGCTAAAATTTTGTGATATGTGAAATTACCTGTTTTTAAAACATAATTTAAAAACATTAGCCAACATGGTGAAAATATTTCAAATTCCTTGTACTTAATTTAAATTTAATAGTTTCTATTTTCAACTAAATATAAGATTGGGGAATAATGAGTCCATGGTATTTCATTGCTTGGGGCCTCTATATATCTTCAAGTCTCCTTGTGTGAGATGTTATTAATATAAAGTGGATATAATTGTAATAAAGTTTGCCACTCAGAAGAGTTTTAACTTAAGTTCATTGTGTTAAATAAAATAATGGTCTAAGAATGAATAGATATCCACTTTTATCTCTAAGGGCAAACAATGACTAAATTAATTAAAGATTATATTAATTGTCAAAAGTCACGCCCAGGAGTGCATTAATTTATTAGCTCAGACTTTCTCTGCTGAATTTTTACTGTGTCTATAAGTACCTAAGATGTAATTTTGTTTTTCTTAACTACTTAGTACCTCCTATAGTAAAGCAACTACAGACAACTCTTAAACTAGAAAACGTAGAAGTGCTTTAATTTCAATTTGTGTCCTTTTTAATACTTAAGGTAATGGGCTTCTCTTACCCAAGTAAATCTAAAGTCATAAATCTAAAGTTCTTCTTTTTTTTTCCTTTACTGTGTTATGGAAATTGAGAGTTTCTGCCAGCAATTAAAGGGCAGTGTTGACTCTTCAGTGTGGGTATTTTTAAGTCTTAGTATGTTTATTTCTGTAAATATTTGTTCTCATTTAGAAAATTTGATTATTCACCAGATTACAAGTAAAACAGCAAATACATAAATATTTGAAAGTTTATTCAAACCTATTTATTGAAGTCTTACTATATGCCAGATTCTGTTCTAGGTAGTAGGAATGTGACTGAAAAATAAAGGTTTCTGCTCTTGTATATATATATTATGTAATGAGAATATAATGGCAATAGTGTGACCATACTGGGAGAGAGGGGAAAAAGATGTGGAGCACAGAGAGGGAATTTGACAATGCTAGAGAAGTGGGGGAGGTTGAAGATCAAGTTAGAGTATAAAACAACTGAGATTAGGCCTCAGAGAAAGTGAGATCTGAGCACAGAACAGGAGGGGTGTTGGTAAGAATGTAGAAAGAACCCTTTATGCACTGTTAGTGGAAACGCAAATCAGTGTAGTCACTCTGGAGAACAGCATAGACGTTCCTCAAAAAATTAAAATTAGAACTATTATATGATCCAGTAGTTCTACTTCTGGATATTTATCTGAAAAAAAAAAAAAAAAGAAATAAAAGCACTGACTCAAAAAGATACTTGTATCTCTCTGTTCACTGTATCATGATTTACAATAGCCAAAATATAGGAGCAACCTATGTGCCCACTACTGGATGAATGGATATGGAAATTGTCCACCTTCTTTCCCCTTCTTCTTCCTCTTTCACTTCCCCCTGCCCATTCCCCTGTGTGAGTGTGTGTATATATACACATAAAATTCAGACATAAGACAGAAAAACAGATACCATATGATCTTGCTTATATTTGGGATTTAAAGCAACAAAAACTAAGCTTTTAGATTCAGAGAATAAATTGGTGGTTGCCAGAGACTGGGGGGATGGGAGAAATGAATGAACATTTTTTTAATAAATTGAATAATTTATAGTCATAATAAATCCTACCTTGTGAGGAGAGCAGAACTTGAAGCAGGTTGTGTTGTTTGAGCCCAAAAGCTAGTAGAGGAGGCTTCTGGCAGGATGGCTGCTTAATAGCCAGAGTGTTTATGATTGGCTCCTCTTGTCCTTTAGTTACCGGCTGCTCTTTCCACCAAAACAGCTGAGGTTTAACATATTTCAAATGCAGTTTATTCATTGGTGACCTCCTAGGACAACATGGATAGGACAGAGAAAGTGGCTATTATTTCATGGACTTCAGCTGGGGGAACGTTTGGAAATCACCTTGTCGAACTCTCTGAAATGATGCACAGGAGGCCTGAAGGGATTAAGTGACTTGCCCCAAAAGTCAATGGCAAACTGTCTGGAATCTGACTCTCTCAACCTCTGCTTTTCATCTTCTCTTCCAGAGCAAACCCTTATAATTATTAGCTCCTATCGGTAGTTGGATATTTGGGCAAATGTGCAGAAGTCTTGAAGGAAACCTAGGGAATGGTAGGGGTCCTGTGATAGCAGGTCTGCTGGAGCCTGTTTTTAATTAATGTATTTGAAACTGCTAGGATTTAGAATGTGTTATCTCCATAATTGAACTTTCTACCTTGATTTAAACTATTAACAATTCTAAGACTTTATGTTTTTCTAACTGTAAATGCATTTGGGAATATACAATAACTATAATAAAAAATACAGTAATAGTAAGAGAGAAAAAATCACGTATAGCTTCAGAATTAAGGAGTAACCCCTATTCATATGGTGAAATATTAACTGTCAGTTTGCCTTTATGTTTGTCTCTCTTCTGATAGCTCTATTTAAAGAAATCAAAAATAAATACTTAAATTTGAAATAAACTGTAAGCATATAGGGTCAGGAAGAACCTACGTAAAGTGCCAGTTTCTCCAATAAATGGAGGCCCTTATGATGGCTGCCATCAAAACCCCACATTCACAGTGACAAACAGGAGAGGAAACCAGCATTACTGGCACGTTAGCCTGGGTAACTCCTTGTACATCCAGGACAGACAGAGACCATTGTCAGCCTGAAGAGGATAATAAATAGAGCAGAATGGCTTGCTGCTTGGAGGCATAGCTTTTCCATGACTGCAAAAACAAACAAAACCAAGAAGAGTGAAGGAGTTGGATGAGCAAAAGATTGGGGAGAAAATCAGTGCTGGAAGAGAAAGAACTAAAGCAAAGGCCCGTAAGTATGAGTGTCCTTGACACATCCCAAGAAAAAGAGGCCATTGTCAGCAAATAGGATCATAGCTGGTGAGCGTATAAATGTTACTGGGTCAGATCATCCATACCTCTGATAAATCCAGTTACTGTCTGTCACCATACAGAGTTGTTACAATACTAAAGAGTGTGCTCCCTCTGTATAAAATACATTACCCTGATGTATTTGTTTTATAGTTAGAAATTCTTCTTAATCCCCTTCACATATTTTTCAGTCCCTCTGGCATCCACCTGGTTGTTCTTTGTATCTATGAACCCATTTCTGTTTTTGTTTTGTTTTTGTGTTTTAGATTCTACTTTATAAGTGAAATCATGAAGTGTTTGTTTTCCTTGGTCAGACTAATTCCACTTAGCCTAAAAGTCCCTAGATCCATCTATAATGGTTCAAATGGAAGAATTTTACCATTATTTATGAATGTGTAGTGTACATTCTATTGTGTGTCTATACATATATACACATGTATACGTGCATGCACACCACATCTTCTTTATCCATTCATCTGTTGATGGACAGGCCTAGGCTGTCTTCGCATTCTGGCTATTGAAATGGTGCTGCTATGAACAGTGGCATGCATGTGTGTCTTTGAATTATAATTTTGTGCCGATACATGCACAGGAGTAGAATTCTGGATCATCTGGTAACTATTTCAGTATTTTGAGGGACTTCAATACTGTTCTCCATAGTGACTCCAGCAATTTACATTTCCACCAGTATTGCTCAAGCATTCCCCTTTTTCCCCCCCACATTTTATTTAATGCCTATTTTTCTTATCTAATTCATGTCTAATCTGAGGGCAATGGGGACTTTTCTGGCAAAACTGGATTGAATACTGAAATATTCTAAGTTTTAGAAGTAATAGATTTCTGGTGTGTGCATGAGGGGTGAGATGGTGGGGAGAAAAAGAAGCTGTGAAGTGTCTAGACAAGAAAATACAGTGATTCAGAGCAAAGTGGACCTTTCAGCGGCACTCAGAAGCTGTTGAATTCTGCAAGGATTTTGAAGTTAGAGACAGTGAACTCTTCTGATGGACTGGATGTAGGGTATGAGAGAGAAGGTCAAGGAAAGGAGTGTGAACAGTTGAAATGATGAGATTTCTATCTGCTGAGCTAGGTAAATAAGAAAAGGCCATTGTCAGCAGTTACTGTCTTGTCATCCATCCCAAAGAGTTGTTACAGAGTTGTTACAATACTAAAGAGTGTGCTCCCTCTGTATAAAATACATTACCCTGATGTATTTGTTTTATAGTTAGAAATTCTTCTTAATCCCCTTCACATATTTTTCAGTCCCTCTGGCATCCACCTGGTTGTTCTTTGTATCTATGAACCCATTTCTGTTTTTGTTTTGTTTTTGTGTTTTAGATTCTACTTTATAAGTGAAATCATGAAGTGTTTGTTTTCCTTGGTCAGACTAATTCCACTTAGCCTAAAAGTCCCTAGATCCATCTATAATGGTTCAAATGGAAGAATTTTACCATTATTTATGAATGTGTAGTGTACATTCTATTGTGTGTCTATACATATATACACATGTATACGTGCATGCACACCACATCTTCTTTATCCATTCATCTGTTGATGGACAGGCCTAGGCTGTCTTCGCATTCTGGCTATTGAAATGGTGCTGCTATGAACAGTGGCATGCATGTGTGTCTTTGAATTATAATTTTGTGCCGATACATGCACAGGAGTAGAATTCTGGATCATCTGGTAACTATTTCAGTATTTTGAGGGACTTCAATACTGTTCTCCATAGTGACTCCAGCAATTTACATTTCCACCAGTATTGCTCAAGCATTCCCCTTTTTCCCCCCCACATTTTATTTAATGCCTATTTTTCTTATCTAATTCATGTCTAATCTGAGGGCAATGGGGACTTTTCTGGCAAAACTGGATTGAATACTGAAATATTCTAAGTTTTAGAAGTAATAGATTTCTGGTGTGTGCATGAGGGGTGAGATGGTGGGGAGAAAAAGAAGCTGTGAAGTGTCTAGACAAGAAAATACAGTGATTCAGAGCAAAGTGGACCTTTCAGCGGCACTCAGAAGCTGTTGAATTCTGCAAGGATTTTGAAGTTAGAGACAGTGAACTCTTCTGATGGACTGGATGTAGGGTATGAGAGAGAAGGTCAAGGAAAGGAGTGTGAACAGTTGAAATGATGAGATTTCTATCTGCTGAGCTAGGTATGGCCATTACTAGAAGAGTTTGGGGTATAAGATTAGAACTTCAACTTTAAGTAACTAGTGTTGAAATTTGGGAGTGAGGTCTGAGCTGGAGTTGTGAATCTAGGAGTTGGTGTATTCATAGTTTTTAAAACAAAGCAGATGGATGAGATCACCAAAAGGATGAATGTAGCTAGTTCCAACGACTAGGTCCTGGAATTCTGCAACGTTGAGTGGTTGGAGAGGAGAGAAACAATGAAAGAATGTAGAGTAAGAAGGTGCACATCCCAGGATAGGTGGATGTGGTGGTGGTAGTCTGTGGAAGAGGATTTTCATGTTTCACTAATTTGGTTTGTGCAATTTGGGGCAACGTCACGACTGGAAAGTGAAGATAAATGGGAGGAGATGATAGGGGTTGAAGGAAGGAAGGTGGAAAATAGTTGTAAATAAGAGGAAGACAGTGAGCAGGCCGAGAAATTATCTGACAATGTTGATGAGTTGCTAAGTCATGTCCTACTCTTTGCAACTGCTTGGACTGTAGTTCTCCAGGCCCCTCTCTCCATGGGATTCCCCAGGCAAGAACACTGGAGTGGGTTGCCATTTCCTACTCCAGATAATCTTCCTGATCCAGGGGTCAAATCTGGGTCTTCTGCATCTCCTGCATTAGCAGGAGAAATCTTTACCACTGAGACAGCAGGGAAACCCATATAACATTTGCTTTGTAGCATTAAGGACTCATTCTGAAATTGCTAGGTTTGAAACGAAGTGAAACCAACTAGTAATATAAACTTTTCTTTAGGCATTATCAACTTCAAGGGTGCCAATGTCAAGTAAGTAGAATGTTGAATTATGTCCAGATATGATTTTGTGAAGCTCTGTATTACAGTTGAAGAAGATCAAAGAACATAAAGGTGTGTGTAGAGGAGGGATGATACTGGACCATGGCCTATGAATTGGGAAGATGAGAATGAGGAGATCTAGTCAAAAAGGGAATTTGAATAGCTGATATAATGAAAAGACTTGAACTCTTCTGATGGACTGGATGTAGGGTATGAGAGAGAAGGTCAAGGAAAGGAGTGTGAACAGTTGAAATGATGAGATTTCTATCTGCTGAGCTAGGTATGGCCATTACTAGAAGAGTTTGGGGTATAAGATTAGAACTTCAACTTTAAGTAACTAGTGTTGAAATTTGGGAGTGAGGTCTGAGCTGGAGTTGTGAATCTAGGAGTTGGTGTATTCATAGTTTTTAAAACAAAGCAGATGGATGAGATCACCAAAAGGATGAATGTAGCTAGTTCCAACGACTAGGTCCTGGAATTCTGCAACGTTGAGTGGTTGGAGAGGAGAGAAACAATGAAAGAATGTAGAGTAAGAAGGTGCACATCCCAGGATAGGTGGATGTGGTGGTGGTAGTCTGTGGAAGAGGATTTTCATGTTTCACTAATTTGGTTTGTGCAATTTGGGGCAACGTCACGACTGGAAAGTGAAGATAAATGGGAGGAGATGATAGGGGTTGAAGGAAGGAAGGTGGAAAATAGTTGTAAATAAGAGGAAGACAGTGAGCAGGCCGAGAAATTATCTGACAATGTTGATGAGTTGCTAAGTCATGTCCTACTCTTTGCAACTGCTTGGACTGTAGTTCTCCAGGCCCCTCTCCATGGGATTCCCCAGGCAAGAACACTGGAGTGGGTTGCCATTTCCTACTCAGATAATCTTCCTGATCCAGGGTCAAATCTGGGTCTTCTGCATCTCCTGCATTAGCAGGAGAAATCTTTACCACTGAGACAGCAGGGAAACCCATATAACATTTGCTTTGTAGCATTAAGGACTCATTCTGAAATTGCTAGGTTTGAAACGAAGTGAAACCAACTAGTAATATAAACTTTTCTTTAGGCATTATCAACTTCAAGGGTGCCAATGTCAAGTAAGTAGAATGTTGAATTATGTCCAGATATGATTTTGTGAAGCTCTGTATTACAGTTGAAGAAGATCAAAGAACATAAAGGTGTGTGTAGAGGAGGGATGATACTGGACCATGGCCTATGAATTGGGAAGATGAGAATGAGGAGATCTAGTCAAAAAGGGAATTTGAATAGCTGATATAATGAAAAGACTTGAAACTCCCTGGTGTGGGAGACTCTAAAGAATTGTGACAACAGCTAAGACCAGATTTAAACAGAACATACTGATTCAGCACTTTGTGTCTTCTCAGACTGTGTGCTGTGTGATTTCTGCCTTATTTTCATTTGATCCCTCAGTGCTATTCCTCATATAACATGATTTGGAAGCAATATGTTGAATAGCTTCAAATGTTTAAAATACAAAATCCTTCAGTTCAATTTCATTTCTTCTATGAGTTTAATTATTTATCCTCAAACTATTGAGAAAAATGCATGTTAAGACATTTGGAGACAGTTCAAAAACTTTGGATACTATGTGACTATTGTGAATTTTTGTTAATTTTCCTGGATGCAGAAATACATCTTGGTTTTTAAGTCTTTAGAGATAAACACAGAATTAATTAAATGTGAAATAATATGCTTCAGGTTTTCTTTCATGTAGCTGACTACATAGAACAAAAGGGGTGTGTGTGTGTGATTTGAGGTAGGGGGAGGAATAGTGATTGAACATGTATTATATGAAGCAGAAAATTGATGGTGGTTGGAGAAGTGTGGGTGAAGGTATGTATATAGGTATTCTTCTAATTGCTTTTTTGATAAATGTATTAAACATTTCATGATATGACATGAGTGCAGGTTCAGTCAAGTCCAATCCTTTGCAACACCCTATAGCCCATTTCTGTCTATGGAAATTTCCAGGTAAGAATACTGAAGTTGGTTACCATTTCCTACTCTAGGGGATCTTCCCAACTCGAGAATCAAACCCATGTCTCTTGTAGTGCACGTAGATTCTTCATCACTGCACCATTTGGAAAGCCCATAACATTTCATAGTCAAAAGTTTTCAAAAGTAATCCCTAAAATACCTCACATATGCATCTTAATCATCATTCATTCATCATCTTAAAGGATGCTCTAATTTTAAAGATGACTTGCCCTAAGAGGCTAGTGACTGAATGTGATCAGAAAATTGTTCAAGTGACATTACATGCTTAAATACCCAACATTCTTCATGAAAGGATACTTATTTTCTGCAGATAAAAATTTTTGAAAGGCCAGAACTTTACAAATGCATTTTGTTTTGTATCTATTTTGTACCCCTTTAAATATTTGAAGAGTACCTCTGAGGGTCCTTCAGTTTGTGATTATATGTCACTACAACACTAAGACTTTAAAATATATCAACTTTTTAGGGAGTGGAAGAAATGTATTTCAAAATGAATGCTATCATGTTGGCTGTGATCGATTAAAAGAATTAACAGTCATCATTTTTGATGTTCCTTTAATTTATGGTAGATTAATATTGTTTGACCTGATGATAGTAAGCATCAATCTGCCTTGGTCCTATGACTGAAATATTTCCTCACCTGCAGAAGGTTGTGATAAATATGTAGTCAGATCTAGATGGCTAAGGTAAACAGTATTTTCAATCAAAAAAGGTTTATTTGACATGGAGAAAAAAGGAGAATAAAACATACCAATAAGTAAGTGTTGTAGGTCAGTGCTCCATTTGTTCAGACCAAGAGTTCCATAAGCTTAATGCTAGTCATTGGATTTAAAAGTCTTAAAAAGAAGTATATTGACTTGGAAATTAAATATCTGCCAATAATTTGAGTGCACTTTATGTAACAAAATGATGAAAATACATTTTGATCATTTAATTTGAAATCATCCATTAAGTGCATATTACCTGCTGTGTAAATTTTAGAATACTCCAAAACAAAAATAAAAAATAAAAAATTGCACATACACACACACACAAATAAAATGAGTACTATAGGAAGTAGTTCATTTTGTATAAATGCAAATACAACTATAAACATACCTAGCTTTATAAACACATTTATCTGTGTTCCTTTCTGGTTTTATTTTGCAGATGAGGGAATATGGCCTATTAGTATTTCATAAATCAGTAAAATATACAAGCTATTTCAATAAATTAATAGAACATTAGTATCTTTTATAAATCATCAAAAAGTTTCCAAAAAAAACATTAAAGTTTGGCATATGATTACCTTGCAGCTGAGGATGAAAAATGTACTTCTTCTGTCCAGGAGAGATACAGTCCAAAGTCTTAAGTATAAAGATACCCACTAGAGGGAAGTGGCTGATAGAATGAGAATTTTGAATCATGTGTGACTCTGTTGCACTTTCATCTAAGGTGATACATATAAGAATGCTTAAGTGAGCTAGCTGTAAGTCCAAGAAAGTTCTGATGCATACAGTCTCAAAGGACCTGAGTATCTGCAGTCATTGAGAAAATAATTGTTGGGTGCATCATTTTTTTTTTTTTTTCCTTCTCCTCTCTCCTCTGTTTCTATAATGGGAGGTTATCTATGTGTAATTATATTTTTAGTGGAAAGTAATTGTAATTCTTATCATTAGCTTTTTAAATTAGCCTTTTCTTCTAACAAACAGTAATTTTTAAATCACATCTAGCCACTTTGGGTATAGCAAAAAGGAAATCAAAGCAAGATTTCAAACTTTAAGTTTGGTTAAATGGAAAAAATAAAACTGATAAACATAAAGTAATGGAAGGAGCACAAAGGTCATTATCCACATCTAGAAAGGCAAGGCTTCTAAACTGACATTTGTTGAAAGTGAAGTAGAAAAGGGAAACAACCCATTATTTTAGAATTCTCTCATAAATTTGCTCTCCCTACCTTTTCGACTGAAGCAACTAACACACACATTCCCTTTCTCCTTCCCTCTCTCTCTCTCTGACCCGTTTCCTCTCCCTGTAGTCTCCTTAGTTGATGCTTACCATGATTGGGGCAATCTCTGTAACCTCTCAGTATCTTTGTTGATACTTAAACAATACCTTTCTGTAAGTGCCCCATTAATACATGAGATAATGGAGGAAACATCTTTTGTAGAAAACACAGTCCTTAGAAATATGTTGTTCAGATTGTTCCTTGTGAATAATGATTGCTTGAAATTATTGAAGATCGTTGAAATAAAGACATTAACCAGAGTTGCATAAATGTACCATTATACAGTTGAACTGCTTGGGACTTGTGGAATTAGAATTTGCTGCTGGCATCCTTTATACAAGAGACATCAGGATTGACCTTTTATCATAGGGAATAGCAACATTTAATAGCATGTAGCCATTTAATCCCCTGGAGAAGGCAAATCAACCCACTCCAGTTTTCTTGCCTGAAAAATCTCATGGACAGAGAAGCCTGGTGAGCTACAGTCCAAAGAGTGTCAAAGAGTCAGACGTGACTGTGTGATTAAGCACACATGCAGCCATTTAATAATACCTAAGAAGGAAACAGAGCAACTCAGCCCTGGACATGCATTGTGTGCACAGGCTCTCATCTTCTGCAGAAATTATATATATATGACCTTTGTCTTTAGAGGATTGACCTACTCATGACTAATTGGGGGTTATCTTGAGAAGAAATAGTGTTTCATTTTCTCTTATAAGAAAACTGTGGAATTTCATGGGTAGTTTGTACATCATAATGGCAGATCTAGGTGTGAGTTAGATTTCCTTCTTAGTTGTTAGATTACCTCAGGCTAAATAATATCCTGATATGGGATGGCACCCATACCCTAGCTGGGCAGTTCTTTGATGCTTGATCGCCTCTAGGTGCTTTAGCTCTCTGCACCCACTTTGCCCTCATGTGTTCACAGCTCCTCCTCCTTCCTCCTCCAAACCTAGCTAAGACAAAGCAAACTCTATTGTATACTGCTTTGTGTACTTTATTAAATATTTGAGGGTGCAGGAGACAGACTTAAATTGGAAAAACAGACTTAAATCGGGTATTAGACATCTTTGCTTTGGAGTTGGCTACCCAGGTGCTTCCACGACCAAGTCCTAGTTGTCTCTTGTCACCAAGTCCTGAGAACTGTTCTTCGTCAAAGTGAAAGTAGTATCTTCTTTCACCCAAGGTCCTGTCCCTGCCTCAAATAAAATCTATATACTTGTATGGGTTTAGCCCAAGCCATTAAGTAATCATTCTGATATTTGCTGTAAGAACACATCATAGTCCTGGATATTGGTAAAAAGAGTAGATTTTGTAAGTGAAGAGTTACTTGGGTGATTTTCCTAAATAAGAATGCAAGTCCTATAGGACATAGGTCATGTAGACACACTTCTACTCCTTATGATCATGATCTTGAAGGGAATATAGTATATCTACTGCTGTATTTCATGCATATGTAGAAATATACAATCAATATCAATAAATTACTAGATCTCAGTAGTGGCTTCCTATGATCTTTACTCTAAATGTGGGCAATGGTTTTTCTCTTCTAAAGATTTCTGACTCTTGGGCAATTATTTGTAGTATTGTAGCAGTAGTAAGAATTTTTTTTTTTTACAGTTTTTTTTTTATACTGAGCACTTTATCAAGTGTTTATAAAAGACAGACATCTCTGGAAAACAGTTCCCTCCTATAAATGTACAATGGCAGGTAGCCCTAAACTCAGAGATGAGTTAAACCCCTTCCTCCTTCTACTTCCAGTCTCCAAATCAAAGCCAAGCTGGGGAAAATGACTGAGGTTTGGAAGAACTAATGCATTTGGAGTAGCACCCATAGTATCAGCTATATTCATTCCAGCAAGAACAGAAGGTAGCTCTCCAGCAATGCTGGCTTGCTGTACAGTAGTAGCTCCTCCTCAAAATTAGAAACTCTTTCACCACAGCTGCCTGAATTTCTCTCTTCCATTCTTATTTGGATAACTAGACTCCTCTTTTGGAAGAGATAATGTGGTTGGGATATCTGCCATCATAACTGAGTGTGAATTAAGGAAAAAACAGTCGTTCATCTGCTTCAGCAGATGACAACTTGTGCTGGGTTGGATAGGTAGACCATTTGGCTTGCTTTGGGGCAGGCAAAGCCTGTCTGGGTAGTAGAGAGTGGGGAGGGTGACAATTCCTTCTCTTTCCTAAATTATGGAGTCCATCTCTGGCAAAGGTGCGAAGTAAGGCGAGATTTGGTTTAGAGGTTCCCTGTCACTTCCTCATCAGCATTCAATCTTCAGTGCCTTCTGGTGCCACTTTACCCTACTAAAGTCCTCCCCTTTCTCATTTTCTTCACATCTTTATTACTTAACTTAATATTTAGAGTCTAAATAGTTCAGTATCCTTAACAGATATAATGCTTCCTATCTGTGGTCTTGCAGATTTTGCATTACATGTATGCCATTCTATGTATCGCATTTATAAAAAAAGATCTCCTATAGGACATCTTCCCATGATCTTTGAAGGAATATAGTATATCTACTGCTGTATTTCATGCATATGTAGAAATATACAATCAATATCAATAAATTACTAGATCTCAGTAGTGGCTTCCTATGATCTTTACTCTAAATGTGGGCAATGGTTTTTCTCTTCTAAAGATTTCTGACTCTTGGGCAATTATTTGTAGTATTGTAGCAGTAGTAAGAATTTTTTTTTTTTACAGTTTTTTTTTTATACTGAGCACTTTATCAAGTGTTTATAAAAGACAGACATCTCTGGAAAACAGTTCCCTCCTATAAATGTACAATGGCAGGTAGCCCTAAACTCAGAGATGAGTTAAACCCCTTCCTCCTTCTACTTCCAGTCTCCAAATCAAAGCCAAGCTGGGGAAAATGACTGAGGTTTGGAAGAACTAATGCATTTGGAGTAGCACCCATAGTATCAGCTATATTCATTCCAGCAAGAACAGAAGGTAGCTCTCCAGCAATGCTGGCTTGCTGTACAGTAGTAGCTCCCTCCTCAAAATTAGAAACTCTTTCACCACAGCTGCCTGAATTTCTCTCTTCCATTCTTATTTGGATAACTAGACTCCTCTTTTGGAAGAGATAATGTGGTTGGGATATCTGCCATCATAACTGAGTGTGAATTAAGGAAAAAACAGTCGTTCATCTGCTTCAGCAGATGACAACTTGTGCTGGGTTGGATAGGTAGACCATTTGGCTTGCTTTGGGGCAGGCAAAGCCTGTCTGGGTAGTAGAGAGTGGGGAGGGTGACAATTCCTTCTCTTTCCTAAATTATGGAGTCCATCTCTGGCAAAGGTGCGAAGTAAGGCGAGATTTGGTTTAGAGGTTCCCTGTCACTTCCTCATCAGCATTCAATCTTCAGTGCCTTCTGGTGCCACTTTACCCTACTAAAGTCCTCCCCTTTCTCATTTTCTTCACATCTTTATTACTTAACTTAATATTTAGAGTCTAAATAGTTCAGTATCCTTAACAGATATAATGCTTCCTATCTGTGGTCTTGCAGATTTTTGCATTACTACCAATGTCCAACTTGAACATAATTTATATTTTTTTCAACATTTTTTTACTTTTTTAGTATGTTGTTAAGTGAACCTCATTCCTATTGCTGGGTCTGAGATCATAGTATAGCAATAGATGGATAAGAAAATCAGAGATCATTCTTGAATAGGCACACAGGCAGAATTTGATGCAATCAGGCCCTTAGAGTTCTTCCCTCTTTCTATTCTCATTCCATGACTCATTCTAGATTCCACATTAATCTCAGGTATATTGGCCAGAAATAGGACCACTTTAATTTTAATCCCTTGCAAGTCTGTTCCTTCAAATAGAAATTTGCATGCCAAAATTTACCACAAGAGGTTTCTTGAAAACAAAACTGTAAATCTTTCAAAATAAGAGATGTTGACTATTTTGAAACAACAAAGCATGCACTAGAGATATTCGATAAAATTAAAAGAGGGAAAATCTATAGTATCAGGGTGTAAGCCAGGCTGTTGACAACTCACAGATTTTTATTTAAAACCTTCCCATTTTAATGTCATTCTTTAAAGAAGGAAAGAAAAGATGTATTAGTGAGGAATGTAAAAAAAAAAAAAAAAGCTACAATCAAGGGCAAAAGCAGTGAGTGATTGAAGATGCATTCTTCAGTGTGTAGGGTTTACTGGGATTACTTAGGCTAGACAAAAATCCATGAAGGTCATAATGACAATTTTATCATTTTAGACTTGATGTATGCCATTTTTATGTTGTCTTTGGAATACACATTAAACAGTGAGCTATTACATTAAAAGGCAATGATTTAAAAAAGTTAGCCACTCCACCTTTCTGTAGTTTAATGAGGATCTTTATTTCCATCTCAGAAAGTAACCAATAATTTATTTTGGAAGTTATTAACATGGTGCTTTCTATAGGTGAAAAATCACTGCTTTGTGCCTTATTTTTGGCTTCCAAGAATCGATAGTTAATTATCAATAAACAAAAATAGTATCCAGCTTAGGCAACCTGTACCCCATAAGGAAGAAACATTCTGCATTTTTCAGAATTTAAAAAGGTGTTAGCTTCGCAAATTATTTGACAAATAATATGGGCAGTGATGGCCTTCCCAGGTGCCACAAGAAAAAGAATCTACCAATGCAGATGTGCATTTGACCCCTGGACTGGGAAAATTCCCTGGAGAAGGGGATGCATCCCACTCCAGTGTGGTGTCCCTCTCATTCTGCCTCATGTCTGGAAATTCTTTTCCAACCTGCACATGGATCACAATACCCTTGCCTGGAGAATTCCACAGACCAAAGAGGGTCAGGGAAATGTTTTCTTTTCTTTGTCTTTTTTTCTTTTTTTTTTTTTTTTCCCATTCTCAAGCTGCATTAAAATAAAAAATCAGTGCAGAGCCATGTAGGAGAAGAATGCTGCCTCTCCCCTTTTTTGAGAGAAAAAAATTATAACTAAACTCTTCCCACCCCCCTCAAAGGAACTAAAGATTATAAATAAGTTATTTTTTTTTTTTAAATGATAGGCACAGTTACTAGTTAGTATGTGCTATTGAAGGAAGAGAGAAGTAGAGTGGCAGAGAAACAGAGCTGGGTGGAGTGGGGGGAATAAAAACTAAGGCAGAAGGAAAGAGAGGCCAACAGAGAAGAAGAACCTACAAGAAGACAGAGGAGCCCCATGGGGCAGGTTTGTAGCTGGAAAGGATGTGTCGTCTCTCCCTTTGACTCTGGCTTCTTGCCCATTTCATGGTCCCTGGGGCTCTCCTCCTACTCTGGGCTATACTATGACCGGGCTAGATCTCTGGAAGGTCTCCTGGAGAGTGGATTCTGTTCTGACCATAGTTGCAGCTCTATTAAAATAGCTCCCTTAACCTTCAGTCTCTACTGAACCTCTCTCTCACCCACCCTCTGCCCTCACCCCTTGGCTTTTTTGCATCTGTCCCTTTGTTGGTAATATTCTTGCCTCCAGAACTTTTAACTGAAAGCTTCAATGTCCTATATAAAGCCTTTCCTGTCTACCCCTTATTCCACTGAAGCCATAGTGCATTCTTTCTTCCCTGTTTTGACAGAGCCTCTACTCCTCTTCTAGGCCCTGACCAAATTGTTTTGTGATTATTGATAGGTGTGTCTGTCCACTATAATTAAAAAGCCTTTTTTTTTAGCCCCCCTAAGGATAGTTAATTATCAATAAACAAAAATAGTATCCAGCTTAGGCAACCTGTACCCCATAAGGAAGAAACATTCTGCATTTTTCAGAATTTAAAAAGGTGTTAGCTTCGCAAATTATTTGACAAATAATATGGGCAGTGATGGCCTTCCCAGGTGCCACAAGAAAAAGAATCTACCAATGCAGATGTGCATTTGACCCCTGGACTGGGAAAATTCCCTGGAGAAGGGGATGCATCCCACTCCAGTGTGGTGTCCCTCTCATTCTGCCTCATGTCTGGAAATTCTTTTCCAACCTGCACATGGATCACAATACCCTTGCCTGGAGAATTCCACAGACCAAAGAGGGTCAGGGAAATGTTTTCTTTTCTTTGTCTTTTTTTTTTTTTTTTTTTTTCCCATTCTCAAGCTGCATTAAAATAAAAAATCAGTGCAGAGCCATGTAGGAGAAGAATGCTGCCTCTCCCCTTTTTTGAGAGAAAAAAATTATAACTAAACTCTTCCCACCCCCCTCAAAGGAACTAAAGATTATAAATAAGTTATTTTTTTTTTTTAAATGATAGGCACAGTTACTAGTTAGTATGTGCTATTGAAGGAAGAGAGAAGTAGAGTGGCAGAGAAACAGAGCTGGGTGGAGTGGGGGGAATAAAAACTAAGGCAGAAGGAAAGAGAGGCCAACAGAGAAGAAGAACCTACAAGAAGACAGAGGAGCCCCATGGGGCAGGTTTGTAGCTGGAAAGGATGTGTCGTCTCTCCCTTTGACTCTGGCTTCTTGCCCATTTCATGGTCCCTGGGGCTCTCCTCCTACTCTGGGCTATACTATGACCGGGCTAGATCTCTGGAAGGTCTCCTGGAGAGTGGATTCTGTTCTGACCATAGTTGCAGCTCTATTAAAATAGCTCCCTTAACCTTCAGTCTCTACTGAACCTCTCTCTCACCCACCCTCTGCCCTCACCCCTTGGCTTTTTTGCATCTGTCCCTTTGTTGGTAATATTCTTGCCTCCAGAACTTTTAACTGAAAGCTTCAATGTCCTATATAAAGCCTTTCCTGTCTACCCCTTATTCCACTGAAGCCATAGTGCATTCTTTCTTCCCTGTTTTGACAGAGCCGCCTCTACTCCTCTTCTAGGCCCTGACCAAATTGTTTTGTGATTATTGATAGGTGTGTCTGCTCCACTAATAAATTCTAAGCCCCAAGGAAGGACATATACGATGTCTGTATTTTATTTTTGTTTCTCTTAGAAACCATCCTCATCACAAAATTGGTGCTCATGAAATGCTTATTGAGTGCAAAGTAGAGGATAACCCTTGTCAGGCTGACTGCTGTTTACCAGCTCATTCCCTTTCTCCTTCCCTTCCTCTCTCATATTCCTCTACCAGCCTGAGTACTCAACAACCTTATTATAAGATTCAAGTTCAAACTACTCATCTATTCACAAGACCTTACATTGTCTTACTCATATCCCTTTAGACTCATCTCTAGATATTCTATTCCCTTTAGCCTGTATCCCATGCTCTGTCAATCATGAGCTCCTTAGAGGTCCTAGGATGTGACTTTGCAAATTGTCTAGGTCTCTTGACTGTCCACTTTCTGTTTGGAATACTCACACCTTTCTCTTTCTCTTCCTCTTCCATTTATTGTTCCCTGGAGCTGCCACTCAAAAAGATAAACTACAATAAGAGACAAACAGGAAGGAAATAGATCTAAATACCATAAACACCCACTTCTTAGTTCTATGATATTTAATTTTGCCTTTCTTTATAGATTTCCAAATTTTTCTACAATAAGGCACTTTTTTTTTTTTTTTTTTTTTTTAATTTGCTGGTGGTTCAGTGGTTAAGATTCCACACTTTCATTTCTGTGTATGTGGATTCTTTCTCTCTGGGGATGAGGGTGGGGGTGGGATGGGGGCTGCAATAAGATTCCACAAGCCACATGGCTAAAAAAAATAAAATGTTTACATTAGTTAAAACAACTGCACTTAAAATAATAAAATACATTGAGTCATTTTATTTGTTTTATAATTTAAAAATATAATTATTTGCTTGGAAAATACAATGAGATTTCAAGCCATAAGTTTTGCACAGAGTTGTGTGTGTGTGTGTGTGTGTGTGTGTGTGTGTTTTAATTCAGAGATAATATTCTTTAGAAACATCAAGAACTCTTTAAAAAAAAAAAAGCCTTTACATAAAGAATTAGATAATTAATAACATAAAATGATAATTCATTTCCCAGACTGAAAACCTTAGATTTGGCCCTTTGCCAATCAGACTGTGTCACTTTTATAACTAGAAAGCATAATTTCATCAAAATGTAGGATTCCATGACAGCACTAGACCTTGAGCAGATGCCCAGAGGTCTTGGCTGAAGTATAGATTAAGTAGCCCTGTAAAGAATGGCCACTTACATGTTCTACAATCTTTAATTTCTTCAATTTGTAGAATACAAATGAATGAATAATCTCTAATATAGCTCCTATATTTTGGAAGGATGAAAGTAATTTGAACCAAGAAAGGAATGGGAGAGAAAGACCATATATCAGAGAAATGGCCACGACGGGTAATGCGCCGTGTATTTATCAATTTAAAGGTAGAATTTTTACATGGTTGGATATGAATGTGGAATTAACAAGAGGAAAAGGCCATGGAAAAAAGCCCTCATGGAGCACATCCCAGTACAATAACCAATGAATTCTCTACTAAGTCTGTTTGTGTGCCTTCTCATCTGAGCCACAGAAATCCGGGGTGGGGCAGATGTTAGTATTCACATTCACAGATAGGAAAATAATTACTCTTATGTATAAAGATGTTCCTCTTTACCTACTATGTAATCCTTTTCTTAAAGACAGGTTATATATCAGTGTATACTTAGAGCTAGTAGGAGCCAGCATGTGATAAAATCTTAATAAATATTTGTTCAGTGATTAAATGGTTGGATAAGTGATGCTTTGATGGCTTGTTAGCTTTTTGTTATTGTTCTCAGGAATATCTATATGTGTGGAAATTAGCTTTATCTCAAAATGTAAAAATCACATTTTCTTAATTTTTTTTTTTTTAATTGAGGTAAAACTGAAGTAACATAAAAACAACAATTTTGGAGTAAGCAGTCCAGTGACATTTAGCACAGTCATAATGTACAACCATCACTTTTATCTAGTTCTAAAAAATCAGCACCATGAATGGAAACTCTATTCTCATTAAGAAATGTCTCACCTTCCTGCCTCTGATACCAATCTACATTCTTTCTCTCTGAGTTTACCTATTCTAGATATTCTGGATATTATTGAAATAATGTACTTTGTGATCTTTTGTGTCAGACTTCTTTCACTTAGCATAATGTTTTTGAGTTTCATCCGCATTGTAGCTTATGACAGTACTTAAATCTTTATAGCTGAATAACTTATTGCGTGTGTATGCTACAGGTGGTCAGTTCACCCACTGATGGACATTTGAGCTTTTCAACCTTTTGGCTCTTATGAACAGTGCTGGTGTGAATGTGTGTGCACATGTATTTGTTTGGGTACCTGTTTTCAATTGTTTAGAATGTATTCCTAGGTGTAGAATTACTAGGTTATTTGGTAGCCTAGAAAAAGTGTTATTATTCAATCTGCTTTGGCATTTTAAGTAACACATGTAGATGGGATTCTCCAAGAATACTGGAGCAGGCCATCTTGCTCTCCTACAGAGGATCTTCCCAACCCAGGGGTCAAACCCATGTCTCTTATGTCTCCTGTATTGCAGGCAGGTTCTTTACCACAGTCGTGTCTGACTCTGTGCAACCCAATGAACTGTAGCCCAATGAGCTCCTCTGTCTCTGGAATTCTCCAGGCAAGAATGCTGGGGGAGTGGGTTGCCATTTCTTTCTCCAGGGACTCTTCCTAACCTAGGCATTAAACCCAGGTCTCCCTCAGTGAAAGCAGATCCCTTACTCTCTGAGCCTCCAGAGAAGCCCTAATGTCACCTAACGTCTCTCAAATATTACCTTCTCAGATCTTTCTGGCCATGCCATCTAAAGCAAATTATTGAAGTAAGGTATTCATCACCTTAAGAGTGATCCTTTTCCCCTTCAAGTTGTGCTTAAATATTTTCATACTTACTTACTTTTTGCCTTCATGTGTAAGTTTATACAATTCATTAATGATTTTCCTTTTTGTTACCATAATATACCCTCTGTTCAGCACATGATTTTCTCATGGTGTTTTTAGTAAATATGTAGGTGTGTTCTTCATAAGCAAAGATAGTTAAATGAACACCATGTAGAAAGGCCCATAGTTTCTTAAAAGCAAATTATTGAGCAAATATCAATAACAAAAGTAATTAGTAAGGCATAGTACTGTTTTCTGAATACGGTGTTTGTTCAGAAAAATACAAGCCTCCTATTTACTTGTCAACAACAAAATAATCCTCTTTGAAAACCATGAGTTATATTGAGGGGCAGTGATTTGCATAAAAGACAGGAGGAAAAAGTGGGCAATAGAACAAGGTTCAGCAGAGAATGAAAGTGCATTCTCTCCATGGTCTTTTCACAGCCTTGTCTTGCCATTCAAGAGTTAGTCCTTTATTTCCATCTCTTGTATCCAGTGTGCAGGTGCTAGACCTGACATAGAAATTACCCATAAAATTGTAGAAGAAATGTCATTAAATTGTGTTAGAATAGCTCAGCCTCTTCTGACTAATAGGAACGAAAGAGTCTGGGGGCCATTCTGGTTCCCTCAATGCTGTGCCATTACAATTGTAAGGAGAAAAACAAGTTTATACAAAGAAAACTAAGAATTTATTTATGTTGGATTGGACATTTGAACTAGGTGAAATACAAACTTTCTCTCATGTGAAGGAAAGCATTATTTGAATTATATAGTCAATTGATCATTAATGTCCATCTTTTGACTGTTACAAAATCAGGAGTCTTATTCTACTGCTCCATTTTATGGTCATGAGTTCATGAAAGAATGAAACTGTTTTTATTAGAGTAAGCTTACTGAATTGTCAAGTAGACTACTCAATCCATACTTCAACAAACAGTAGAATGATTGCTTTCTTTACTGAGTATTTCATGTGCATTGTTTCAGCTGATGCTCTAAAACATCGCTTTGTGACATACAATGGGAAGATTTACATTACAATCAGGAAATTTTCAGTTTTAAATGAGCATTGTAGCTAGCGTAGATGTCATAAGTGCAGTACACGAAGTCCCTGAAGGGATCTAAGGACTTGATTCAGCTTGTATAAATCAATTAAATGTAAATGTAGAAGACAAATCCTGCTACTATAATGAATTTTTGATTGAGTTAGTTTCATCAGTGATTAGGTTTTTTCCTAGGTTTATGATCATATATCAGCAAATAGAATTTTATCATGTTTATACCATTGTCATTTCTCAAATATGGAGATAATGGTCCCTTTTGACTCTTTCCTGACCTTCATAGGTACGTTCTACTGCTCTTCATGAAGTAAAATATTGGCTTTAGGGATAAAAATGAACATTATAATGTATAACATATCCATCATAGTGGTTTTTAAAATTAATGTTCTGTAAATAAGGATGAGTATTTAGTTTTATCAATGACTTTAAGCATCTACTGAGGTAAATAAGGATGAGTATTTAGTTTTATCAATGACTTTAAGCATCTATTGAGGTAATTATGATTTTACAATACCTTAATGAATTAACATGTATAAACATATACTCAGATAAACTAAGGCATATTGAAAATTAAGAGTTTGAATGAAAATTGATCTGAGTCAGGCAATATCAAATCTAGCAAAGACAAAGGACTTTTGAGGAGCTGTACAAAATCAAAACCTTTTATAGGCAGAAGAGAGAAGGAACAAGGAAGCAAAAAATAACAGGTTGGTTAATGAAAAGTTACTTATTCTAGGGCATGGCAGGGGTATTTCAGGCAGATTATTTAATTAATGTTGATTAGACAATTCCTGATGGACTGCTTTAAAAGTCCATATATGAGAGGATTAAAACTGCAGTGAAGTCTCAATTTGGTCATATGGGGCTTGGCAGCTTTCATTTTGGGCTTGTTTTCTTTTTAATGACTGTATAATATCAGTATGAATGGATTTCTTCATGTTGGAATAGTGTTGCTCTTTTGGAGTAAATTCTGTTTAGTAATGGTGTATTGTTTTCTTAACAAAGTATTAGAATCATTCACTCTTTTAGTGCATTTATATTGATATATTAAAGAAATACGGCTTTCTCTCTTGGTACCATCTTTATAAGATTAAGTGCCAGTCTTTGCCATCTGAGCCACTAGGGAAGTCCCTCTTTCATTTATAAGATTTAGGTGTTGGTGTTATATTAACTTTATAAAATGAATTTAAAACTTTTTTTCTTCATTTTTTATGCTCTGTACAACAGAACACTGAAACTTAGCAGTATAAGCAGGGTTGGTAGAATTCCTCTGAGAAAGTGTCTGTATCGGGTTCTTTGTTTGCCAAGTAGTACCTTAATAACATTCTCTATTTCTATTATGAAAGTTGGTCTGTTGAAGCTTTCTACCTCTCATGGGATCATTTTTCATAATCTGTTTTTGCCTAGAAAATTACATATTTCATCAGTTTTCACTTTTTTCTGTTTCCCTCTTTTCTTCATTTAATTATCTGTAAATTAGTTTCATTATTTAAAAAAAAATGCTTATCTTTCAATAATCTTCTGTTAATTTATACGTATGTGATTTCCAAGCCCCCACCCTCACCCCCCTTTTTTCTTGGATTAGGTTTGCTACTTATTTTTTTTTTTTTTCCCTGTCTCATGATAATGGGGCTTTCTATTAGGTAACTGTTTTACTGTATTTTTTTTCATTAATCTTTTCAGTCCATGTACTCTTTTGACTTACTTTTCTGTTCCTTTTGTTTGTGTGTGTCTGTGTCTGTGTGTCTGTGTGTGTTGCTTTTTTGAGCTAGGTGTCTGATTTATTTTCAGTCCATCCTGATAAAATTATTCAGTGCTATGAATTTTCTTCTCACTACCACTTTAAGTGGAGCATGTGTTATATGTTTTTAGAAATTATATAATTTAAGTTTATATTTGGTTTTACTCAAGTTTTTTAATAGAAGTTTCATTTGTCTTAACTTTTAATTGAAGGATTATTTTTGCTTAGTTTTGTTAGTATTTTCTAGTTGTATTGCATCAGGTTCAGAGAGTTGTTTATATTATTTTTGTTGTGCAACTTAGATGTATATTCAATGTGACTCTATTATATGACCACGTATAGTGAGGATATAGCCTTATCTTGAAGGTGTAGCCTGCATTATAAGAGTGTAAACTTCAAAACGTATTGTTAAGATCAGTATTAATGGTGTTCATATTTTTCATCTCTATACATAGTTTAATTGCTGTTATCTCCTTATATCTCCTTACTGATTGGTGCTAAGAGCAGTATATTAAGAGTGGTATCTCTATTATTAGTGTGTTTCTTTCACCTCCTGAAGTTACTGCTTCATAATGGCTACTGAGTTTCTAAGTACTGTATCTTCTTTGTTTGCCAAGTAGTACCTTAATAACATTCTCTATTTCTATTATGAAAGTTGGTCTGTTGAAGCTTTCTACCTCTCATGGGATCATTTTTCATAATCTGTTTTTGCCTAGAAAATTACATATTTCATCAGTTTTCACTTTTTTCTGTTTCCCTCTTTTCTTCATTTAATTATCTGTAAATTAGTTTCATTATTTAAAAAAAAATGCTTATCTTTCAATAATCTTCTGTTAATTTATACGTATGTGATTTCCAAGCCCCCACCCTCACCCCCCTTTTTTCTTGGATTAGGTTTGCTACTTATTTTTTTTTTTTTTCCCTGTCTCATGATAATGGGGCTTTCTATTAGGTAACTGTTTTACTGTATTTTTTTTCATTAATCTTTTCAGTCCATGTACTCTTTTGACTTACTTTTCTGTTCCTTTTGTTTGTGTGTGTCTGTGTCTGTGTGTCTGTGTGTGTTGCTTTTTTGAGCTAGGTGTCTGATTTATTTTCAGTCCATCCTGATAAAATTATTCAGTGCTATGAATTTTCTTCTCACTACCACTTTAAGTGGAGCATGTGTTATATGTTTTTAGAAATTATATAATTTAAGTTTATATTTGGTTTTACTCAAGTTTTTTAATAGAAGTTTCATTTGTCTTAACTTTTAATTGAAGGATTATTTTTGCTTAGTTTTGTTAGTATTTTCTAGTTGTATTGCATCAGGTTCAGAGAGTTGTTTATATTATTTTTGTTGTGCAACTTAGATGTATATTCAATGTGACTCTATTATATGACCACGTATAGTGAGGATATAGCCTTATCTTGAAGGTGTAGCCTGCATTATAAGAGTGTAAACTTCAAAACGTATTGTTAAGATCAGTATTAATGGTGTTCATATTTTTCATCTCTATACATAGTTTAATTGCTGTTATCTCCTTATATCTCCTTACTGATTGGTGCTAAGAGCAGTATATTAAGAGTGGTATCTCTATTATTAGTGTGTTTCTTTCACCTCCTGAAGTTACTGCTTCATAATGGCTACTGAGTTTCATAAGTACTGTATCTTCATTGTAAATTATGACTTCCTATGTCTACTTCTAACTTGGCTCATCTTAGAATCAGCACTTTATTTATTCTTATTTCAGAAACCCTATCAAATACTTATTTTGCATTAAAGAAGGGATGTAATATATACAGGCATACCTTGTTTTACCATTTCATCATGCTTTACTATATCATGATTCTCTCTCTCTCTCTTTTTTTTTTTCTTTTTGCAAACATGAGCACCACTTTTCCAACAGCAGTAGTTCACTTCCTGTCTCTGTTACATTTTGGTAATTTTCACAGTATTGAAAACCTTTTCATTATTGTTACATATTTTTGATATATGTAGTGGATTGCTTCCAGGAGCCAGTATGGATACCAATATTCTTAAATGGTCAGGTACTTTCTATAAAATGGGTAGGACACTCATCCCTCCAAATCTGCAGGTAGCACATCGACAGGTTCAAGCAACTGTGAATTTATTGAAAAGATCCACACGTAAGTACACCAAGAAAATTCAATGTGTTTTGTTCACAGTTCAATTTTATGTTTGTTATTGTCATTTGTGATCTTTCATATTGCTACTATAATCTTTTTAGGGCTTCACAAACCATATCCATATAAGACAGCTGATTGGTCCATCAATTTGACATTTTCCCGTCTCTCTCTCTATGGCTCCGTATTGCCTGAGATACTATAATAGTGAAATTAGGCTTGCTCATTATCATACATGGCCTCTATGTGTTTGAGGTATGGGAAGAGGTGCATATCCCTCAATTTATTTATATATTCTGGCTCTTCTGGGTTTTCATTGCTGCCACAGCCTCTTCTCTAGTTGCAGGGATTGGGGGCTGCTTTCTAGTTGAGGTGAGCAGGCTTCTTGTTGCAGTGACTTTTCTTGTTGTGGAACTCGGGCTCTAGGGCACATGGGCTTCAGTAGTTGTAGCACATGGGCCCAATGAGTGCAGCTCCAAGGCTGTGGAACCAGGCTCAATAGTTGTGTCTCATGGGCTTAGTTGCTCTACAGCATGTGGGATCTTCCTGGATCAGGAATTGAACCTGTGTCTCCTGCATTGGCAGGTGAACTCTTCACCACTGAGCTACCTGGGAAGCCCCACATCTCTCACTTGAAACCAAAAGCTAGAAATTACTAAACTTAGAGAGGAAAGCATTTCAAAAGCCAAAATAAGCCAAAAGGTTAGTGAAGCTATTAATACAAAGGAAAAGTTCTTGAGGGAAATTTTAGGGTTTAACATGTATAGACTGCTATATTTAAAATAGCCCTACTATTAATAAAAAGTCATTAAAATAGAATAAGGTAAAAATGTTGTTATGAAAAATGTACTCCAGTGAACACAGAAATGATGAGAAAGCAATGCAGCCTCATTGCTGATAGGCAGAAGAGCTTTAGTGGTCTGGATAAAAGATCTAACCAGACATACCATTATGTTATGCCAAAGCCTTATCCAGAGCAAGACCCTATCTCTCATCAGCTTTATAAAGGCTGAGAGAGATGAAGAAGCTGCAGAAGAAAAGGCTGAAGCTAGCAGAGGATTGTTTGTGGAAAGTTCAGGAGGCAAGGAAGTATGTATACCTGCGGCCGATTCAATGTTGATGTTTGGCAGTAAACAACACAACTCTATAAAACTGTTATCCTGCAATTACAAAAATAAAAATGAAATACAAAGAAATGTCTCCATAACATGTAAGTGCAAAGTGAAATATTTATATAAAGTAAATCAAATATGCCTTAATAAAAACAGAAATAAAAATGTAAGGTGAAGCAGTAAGTGCTGATAACAGAAGCTGCAGTAAGTTATCCAGAAGATCTAGCTAAGGTCATTAATGAAGGGGGCTTCACTAAAAAACAGATTTTCAAGGTAGACATACACCCATATATTGGAAGAAAATGCCATATAGGACTTTGATAGCTAGAGAAGTCAGCAATTGGTTTCAACGCTTCTAAGAGTAGGCTTACTCTGATGTTGAAAGCTAGTGTAGTTTAAAATTATAAATTGAAGCCAGAGCTCATTGAGCATTCTGAAAATCCTAGAATCCTTAGGAATTATGTTATATCTACTTTTTGCTCTATAAATGGAATAACAAAGCCTAGATGGCAACATGTTTGTTGACAACCTGTTTAGCTAAGTGTTTTAAACTCACTGTTGAGACCTACTGCTAAGAGGAGGATTCCTTTCGAAATATTACTGCTCCTTGACAATGCAGTTACTTACCAAGAACTGTGATGGAGGAATACAATGAGATTACTGTTGTTCTCATGGCTGCTAACACAAGGGTTAAGGAGTAATTTTGACTTTTAAGTCTTATTTTGCAGTAGCTTTTGCAAGGTTACAACTGCCCTAGGTAGTGATTTCTCTGATGGTTCTAGGCAAAGTTAATTGAAAACTTTCTGGAAAACATTCACCATTCCAGATACCATTCATGATGGGAAGAGATCAAAATAGCAACATAAACAGGAATTTGGAAAAAGTTGGTTTAATCCTCATGAATGACAAAGGTTTCACACACTTAGTGGAGGAAGTCACTGCAGATATGAGGAAAATAGCAAGAGAATTAGAATTAAAATCAGAGCCTGACAGTGTGACTGAATTGTTACAATCGCCTGATGAAACACTGTAATGGATGAGAATTCATGTCTTCTGGGTGAACAAAGAAAATTTCTTAAGATGGAATCCATGCTTGGTGAAAAGACTGTTAAGATGGCTGATGTGGTAAGAAAACATATAGAATATTATATAAACTTAGTAGGTAAACCAGTGGCAGGGTTTGAGAAGAGTGACTTCAGTTTTGAAGGAAGTTTTGTGAGTAAGATGCTGCTGTAGAAGAAACCATTCATGAATGAAGAGTCAGTGCAGTAAATTTCATAGCTGCCTTATTTTAAGACGTTGCCTCAACTACCTGTCTTTAGCAAGATCAACCTTGATCAGTCAGCAGCTATTAACATCAATGCTAAACTCTCCAACAGTAAAAGTTTCACTTGCTGAAGGCTCAGAGGATGTTTAGTACTTGATAGCAATAAATATTTTTCAAATATAAGTTGTACATTTTTTAGACATAGTGCTATTTCACCCTAATAGACTATAGTATGGAGTAGGCTTACTCTGATGTTGAAAGCTAGTGTAGTTTAAAATTATAAATTGAAGCCAGAGCTCATTGAGCATTCTGAAAATCCTAGAATCCTTAGGAATTATGTTATATCTACTTTTTGCTCTATAAATGGAATAACAAAGCCTAGATGGCAACATGTTTGTTGACAACCTGTTTAGCTAAGTGTTTTAAACTCACTGTTGAGACCTACTGCTAAGAGGAGGATTCCTTTCGAAATATTACTGCTCCTTGACAATGCAGTTACTTACCAAGAACTGTGATGGAGGAATACAATGAGATTACTGTTGTTCTCATGGCTGCTAACACAAGGGTTAAGGAGTAATTTTGACTTTTAAGTCTTATTTTGCAGTAGCTTTTGCAAGGTTACAACTGCCCTAGGTAGTGATTTCTCTGATGGTTCTAGGCAAAGTTAATTGAAAACTTTCTGGAAAACATTCACCATTCCAGATACCATTCATGATGGGAAGAGATCAAAATAGCAACATAAACAGGAATTTGGAAAAAGTTGGTTTAATCCTCATGAATGACAAAGGTTTCACACACTTAGTGGAGGAAGTCACTGCAGATATGAGGAAAATAGCAAGAGAATTAGAATTAAAATCAGAGCCTGACAGTGTGACTGAATTGTTACAATCGCCTGATGAAACACTGTAATGGATGAGAATTCATGTCTTCTGGGTGAACAAAGAAAATTTCTTAAGATGGAATCCATGCTTGGTGAAAAGACTGTTAAGATGGCTGATGTGGTAAGAAAACATATAGAATATTATATAAACTTAGTAGGTAAACCAGTGGCAGGGTTTGAGAAGAGTGACTTCAGTTTTGAAGGAAGTTTTGTGAGTAAGATGCTGCTGTAGAAGAAACCATTCATGAATGAAGAGTCAGTGCAGTAAATTTCATAGCTGCCTTATTTTAAGACGTTGCCTCAACTACCTGTCTTTAGCAAGATCAACCTTGATCAGTCAGCAGCTATTAACATCAATGCTAAACTCTCCAACAGTAAAAGTTTCACTTGCTGAAGGCTCAGAGGATGTTTAGTACTTGATAGCAATAAATATTTTTCAAATATAAGTTGTACATTTTTTAGACATAGTGCTATTTCACCCTAATAGACTATAGTATGGTGTAAAGGTAACTTTTACATGTATTGGGAAGCCAAAAAATAAAATCATTTGACTTATTTGTGGTGATCTAGAATTGAACTCAAAATGTATTCAGGGTATCCTTGCATAAAGATTCTGCCTTATGTTAATTCCCTGCCTCTAGTATCTTCTATGGAATAGTTGGATTTCTACCTAATTATGAAATAAAGTAAGATCATAAAAGATATAACAAAAACAAAGGTGTGACTAACACCATGGTAAAGGCTTCTAGCTATTAGTATAACATGGTAAAAAGAGGAAACAAATTTCATAGTAATAATAGACTGATCTTATTTTAGTTTTTTCTTAAAAAAACAGAGAAGAGAGTGTTGATTCCCTGCATACTCAGCCTTCCAAAAAAAAAAAAAAAAAAATTGGAATAAAGATTTTCAGCTGAAGAAAACTACAAGAGTCAATTAAATCAACTGAAAATGGTTATGAAAAACTATTAAAAATCATGAATTAGAATAGTGTTAGTCGCTCAGTCATGTCCAATTCTTTGCAACCCTGTGGAGGGTGGCCTGGCAGGCTCCTCTGTCCATGGAATTTCCCAGACAAGAATACTGGAGCAAGTTGCCACACCCTTCTCCACGGTCTCTCCTCCTTATCTCGGGATCAAACCTAGATCTCCTGCATTAACAGGTAGATTCTTTATAGTCTGAGCCACTAGGGAAACCCTGGATTAGAATAGAGATAATCAAATTCTGCATTAGAAGAGAGAAGTCAAGATAACTTAAAGGAGGATCACCATAGAATCTATGACTGATTGGACTTTTCAAGTACAGTAGCCACCCCTTACTCCCCTCCCACTCAGGTCCAAGGTTCTGCTTTCTGTGATTTCAGGTACCCACTATCACCCGTGGCCCACAAACACTAAATGAGAAACTCTAGAAATAAATAATTCACAAGGTTTAAATGGCATGACATTCCGTGTAGTTTGATGAAATCACCCATCATTCTGTTCTGTCCATCCCAGGCCATGAGTCATCTCTTTGTCTAGCCTTTCCAGGCTGCACACATTACCTCCTGTTAAACATTAAATAGCCACCTTTTATCAGTTTGGTCATGATATCACAGTGCCTGTATTCAAGTAGTATTTATTTTACTTAATAATCACCTCAAAGCACAAGAGTTTTTAGAAATGCTGACAATTCAGATAGTTTGTGGTGATAGATTGAACTCAAAATGTATTCAGGGTATCCTTGCATAAAGATTCTGCCTTATGTTAATTCCCTGCCTCTAGTATCTTCTATGGAATAGTTGGATTTCTACCTAATTATGAAATAAAGTAAGATCATAAAAGATATAACAAAAACAAAGGTGTGACTAACACCATGGTAAAGGCTTCTAGCTATTAGTATAACATGGTAAAAAGAGGAAACAAATTTCATAGTAATAATAGACTGATCTTATTTTAGTTTTTTCTTAAAAAAACAGAGAAGAGAGTGTTGATTCCCTGCATACTCAGCCTTCCAAAAAAAAAAAAAAAAAACTTGGAATAAAGATTTTCAGCTGAAGAAAACTACAAGAGTCAATTAAATCAACTGAAAATGGTTATGAAAAACTATTAAAAATCATGAATTAGAATAGTGTTAGTCGCTCAGTCATGTCCAATTCTTTGCAACCCTGTGGAGGGTGGCCTGGCAGGCTCCTCTGTCCATGGAATTTCCCAGACAAGAATACTGGAGCAAGTTGCCACACCCTTCTCCACGGTCTCTCCTCCTTATCTCGGGATCAAACCTAGATCTCCTGCATTAACAGGTAGATTCTTTATAGTCTGAGCCACTAGGGAAACCCTGGATTAGAATAGAGATAATCAAATTCTGCATTAGAAGAGAGAAGTCAAGATAACTTAAAGGAGGATCACCATAGAATCTATGACTGATTGGACTTTTCAAGTACAGTAGCCACCCCTTACTCCCCTCCCACTCAGGTCCAAGGTTCTGCTTTCTGTGATTTCAGGTACCCACTATCACCCGTGGCCCACAAACACTAAATGAGAAACTCTAGAAATAAATAATTCACAAGGTTTAAATGGCATGACATTCCGTGTAGTTTGATGAAATCACCCATCATTCTGTTCTGTCCATCCCAGGCCATGAGTCATCTCTTTGTCTAGCCTTTCCAGGCTGCACACATTACCTCCTGTTAAACATTAAATAGCCACCTTTTATCAGTTTGGTCATGATATCACAGTGCCTGTATTCAAGTAGTATTTATTTTACTTAATAATCACCTCAAAGCACAAGAGTTTTTAGAAATGCTGACAATTCAGATAGTTTCTTATTGCATCTTATTTATAAGTTAAACTTTATTTTTTTATAAGTTAAACTGTATTGTAGTTATGTATGTATAAGAAAAAATATTGTGTATAGGACTGGGTACTATGTGCAATTTCAGGCATACCTCAGGGGCCTCTGACGTGTGCCTGCCTGCGTGCTAAGTCACTTGAGTCGTGTTCAACTCTATGTGACCCTATGAAGTGTAGGCCCACTAGACTTCTCTGTCCATGGGATTCTCCAGACAAAAGTACCAGAGTGGGTTGCTGTGTCCTCCTCCAGCAGATCTTCCCGGCCCAGGGATCGAACCCCTTTGTCTTAGGTTTCCTGCATTGGCACTTCAGCTCTTTGCCACTAGCACTACCTGGGAAACCCCTTGGGAAATATACACTGAAAATAATGGGAGACTGCTATGCGGTAGGGAATGTTCAAGAAGTATGGGCTTCCCAAGTGGTGCAGTAGTGAAGAATATGCCTGCCAACGCAGGAGACACAAGATACGCAGGTTCAATAACTGAGTCAGGAAGATCCCCTAGGGTAGGAAATGGCAACTCAAGAATCCAATATTCTTGCCTGGAAAATCCCATGGACAGAGGAGCCTGGCAGGCTATAGTCTAGGGCTTCACAAAGAGGTGGGCATGACTTACAAACTGAGCACCTCAAGAAGTACAGGTAGTTATCAAAGGAAAAATGGAAAATAAAAAATACGGAGGCGATACATGTGTCTTAAGATTTGTGTATGTGTTAATTATATGCTTTTGTATATAATATGTATTTATATTAAGATTTATTTATGTATATGATTTACATATTTACACATCATATACACTTAAATATGTAGTATTCTTGTATAGATAACACATGCCATGTATTAGTATATTTACATGTGTAATGGATATTCAAGTAAATATGTTTGTATTTATATAAATCCATGCATATATTATATGATCATCAAAAAGTGAATGTTAACTGGTAGAAAACAAGAACAGATCCGTTTAAGGACCATAGATATCTCTAATGTTAAAGATTCAGAAACTGTTAAATGAGAAGCATGCGTGCCCCAATATGGAGTTAGAGACCACCTCATTCTGATGGGCGATGCTGACAGCTAAACGTTGTCCTCAGGATATCTGACTCTTCAAGCAGTCTCTGTTTTGAAGAAGCTGTCTGCATTTTTAAGTGTTCTTTTATTTCAAGTACCTGCTACTTAAACACTCTGGCAAATCCCTCCTATTTACTCTCTGGGTGGGTGACCTGTAGGTCACTTAGCCAAATACTTTTGCCAAGGCTATATTGGAAGCATATTGGTGGAAGTGCAAGTCTATTTAGGTTTTTCCAGAAATATATTTATTTTTTTCTTGAACACAATCCATAGCATTAAGGAGCATGTAAATTGAGCACGCTCTGGATTGGAACTATAAAATTAACTTGTGTTTCAACAAACCACATTTTAACTTCTACTGGATTTAAAATTTAAAAGAAAAATTGTCCTATCTTTATGAATATGAAACACACCAGCACGCTGTTTACATCCCTGCCATTTAACAGTGTTTTAAAATGATCTAAAGTAAATAAGGATTACACATAAGTACATTTTATTTTCCATTTAAAACTGCACTTTGTATTATAAATAGAGGGTGAAATGTTAGGGTTTTGAGGTGAATCCAAAAGATGTCAGTTGTAGTTATTGTTAATTATTTATGAGCCCACTGGTAAGGACAAATCATTTTCTTAATCTATTTCACTAATAGAAATTATTTATAAGTATATCATTAATTATTTACATGTTCCTGGTATTATGTTTGCATTAATAATTTAAAAATATATAATTGTCTATTAAATCATCTAAATATGGTTTAATTTCATTTATCTTTTGTAACACAAATAGCAAGTTAGTCATTAACTGGAGTCGCATGAAACAAGGTATTTCACTCTAACAAGTTTGGGTATTTAGAAAGAATGGAGGCAATAGCTTGCATATTTATCTTTTTTCCTCAATATTAGTAGGCATAACTAATATTCTCAAGAACATTTCTAGAATCTTAGATCTGTAAATATTTTGCCTGTCAGTTACTCTGTGTATATACCCTTGAGGTACCTGGCATGTATGGACCAAGTTTTCTTCCTCTAGTTTCAATTAACTCAAGGCCCTCGGAGCCAAATGACTTTCTCTGTGTAGCAGAGAAGGTCTGATTTTGTTCTAGGCATCACTAAACAGCCTCACTGAAAACTTGAAGGAGATTTACTACTGAATATAATGTGTATCATGGCAGCTTTGTCCTGCCTCGGTTATCACATCTGAGGTATAACATCATCATGTGTACTTCTAGAGCTTCACAGCCTTGGAGTTATAACCAGAAAATAGAAAAGGTTATGATAAGATTACTGTCCACATGATTTTGATCTACAAGAAATGTTCCTACTGGGGAGTCTGGCTTTTTTTGTTGTTGTGTTTTGTTTTTCATTATTTTTAAAAAAGTGCAGGCCTTTTAGAAGGATTCAATGTTCATGGTACTAGGAAGGAAGGCTAGGTTTCAGCTTTTTTTTTTTTTTTTTTATTAATAGAAAAATACTTAATATATTGTTTGATAATGAGACAAAGTAAGGGCACAAATAATGTGTGCATTAAGCAGAATCGCCACGAATGTATTCAACCTCGATTTGAGACTTAAACCCAGAGCCCAGATCTAATCAAACCCTCCTTGGGACTTGAACTCAGGTGGCTAGGACTCGAACCCAGACAAAACCCTGCTTGAGACTTGAACCCATGTGGCCGGGACGCAAACCCAGTCAATACCTTAGTAATTAAAATCATTCACCCAATATCTGGACCCACTGAGGCTCAGGTTCTTCATGTCTCTTTGTTGAGAGGAATTCAGGGAGAGAAAAAGTGATAGGTAAGAAATGGATTTATTCAGATTTAAAGAAAGCACACTCCACAGACAGAGTGTGGGCCATCATAGAGCGAATCCAGCTGTAGGCATGAAAAGATGGCGTTCTTAGCTTTCATGGGCTGGGTAATTCCATATGCTAATCAGTAGGAGGATTATTCCAGTTCTTTTAGGGAAGAGGTGGAATTGTCATGGCACCTCTGGGTGTGTCATTTATCTTGTTGACTGAAGATCAAGGTTTGGTCTGCCATTTTGAACCCATTTGATTCTAATGGTTTTATGCTGTGTCCTTGAGCTATGTCATTCTTTTCAAAAATTGTGTCCTTCCCCTTTCCCTCCTAACCCTTACAACCAGGGTAAAAACTTCCTTGAGCTGTTATCTCCAGTTATCACTGTCTACTCTTAAATATTATCACGGACTGAGTTGCGCCCTCTCAAAATTTATATGTTGATATTGTAACCACTAGCATCTCAGATATGACTGTAAACTAGGTCATTTAAAATATATGATAGGCCCTAATCCATGTGAAGGTGACCTAATGATAGATTAGGACAAAGACACAGAGATAAACCCACACACACATCCATACACACACCCCTCACACATGTATATACTCATAAGACCATGTTAAGACAGAGGGAGAAGATGGTTACCTATAAGCCAAGGAAAAAGACTTGAAAAGAAACTGACCATGCTGATACTTTGATCTTTCTTGTTTTTACTTTTAGTCCCTGAAATTGTAAGAAAATGTTTTTCTTGTTTAAGCCACTCAGTCTGTAATACTTTGGTATGGCAGCCCTAGCAGATCAGTACACACACCTTGACCTGTTGAAGTCCTAATAACAAATTCCAGTTTCTGTTCTGGGTATACAATTCGAGTTGTTTGGATTCAGAGCCCTCTCACTTGAAGCAAGAATTGGAAACAACTGTTTTTCCTTGTTTGTGGAATAATAATAGCAAAGGAAGTTCTGGGTTCAGACGTTAATTGCTTACTACTTTGGCTTTGTGCAGCAATACCATTTTTTAACAGTTTAAGGAAGATGGCTTATGCAAATAGCCTTCTTGAATGCTTATTAAGAGAGTCTTTCCACAACCTTTCTTGACAGCCTGGATACCACTGGGTATTCAAGTTAATCTAGTTAACAGGGAGAGAAAAAGTGATAGGTAAGAAATGGATTTATTCAGATTTAAAGAAAGCACACTCCACAGACAGAGTGTGGGCCATCATAGAGCGAATCCAGCTGTAGGCATGAAAAGATGGCGTTCTTAGCTTTCATGGGCTGGGTAATTCCATATGCTAATCAGTAGGAGGATTATTCCAGTTCTTTTAGGGAAGAGGTGGAATTGTCATGGCACCTCTGGGTGTGTCATTTATCTTGTTGACTGAAGATCAAGGTTTGGTCTGCCATTTTGAACCCATTTGATTCTAATGGTTTTATGCTGTGTCCTTGAGCTATGTCATTCTTTTCAAAATTGTGTCCTTCCCTTTCCCTCCTAACCCTTACAACCAGGGTAAAAACTTCCTTGAGCTGTTATCTCCAGTTATCACTGTCTACTCTTAAATATTATCACGGACTGAGTTGCGCCCTCTCAAAATTTATATGTTGATATTGTAACCACTAGCATCTCAGATATGACTGTAAACTAGGTCATTTAAAATATATGATAGGCCCTAATCCATGTGAAGGTGACCTAATGATAGATTAGGACAAAGACACAGAGATAAACCCACACACACATCCATACACACACCCCTCACACATGTATATACTCATAAGACCATGTTAAGACAGAGGGAGAAGATGGTTACCTATAAGCCAAGGAAAAAGACTTGAAAAGAAACTGACCATGCTGATACTTTGATCTTTCTTGTTTTTACTTTTAGTCCCTGAAATTGTAAGAAAATGTTTTTCTTGTTTAAGCCACTCAGTCTGTAATACTTTGGTATGGCAGCCCTAGCAGATCAGTACACACACCTTGACCTGTTGAAGTCCTAATAACAAATTCCAGTTTCTGTTCTGGGTATACAATTCGAGTTGTTTGGATTCAGAGCCCTCTCACTTGAAGCAAGAATTGGAAACAACTGTTTTTCCTTGTTTGTGGAATAATAATAGCAAAGGAAGTTCTGGGTTCAGACGTTAATTGCTTACTACTTTGGCTTTGTGCAGCAATACCATTTTTTAACAGTTTAAGGAAGATGGCTTATGCAAATAGCCTTCTTGAATGCTTATTAAGAGAGTCTTTCCACAACCTTTCTTGACAGCCTGGATACCACTGGGTATTCAAGTTAATCTAAAGGTTAAACCTCCCTGTAGATTTCTTAAGAGAACATTAACAGGGCTCTAAACTAGGAATCTTAGTAAAAGAACCTGCTATTTTCTTCTTGGCCAAATCTTGGCATGGGCTAAGAATTCTATATCTATGTCACTTTCTATATTTTTGTCTAAATGAGTTGCCTAAATAAGCTTATGAATTACGTTAAAGTCATAAAGTCCCCAGTTTTGTCAATTTGATGGTTGTTCTGGGATAATCTTGACCCTACTGCCTTATAGTTTTTGAGCCTGTAATTAAACATACTAAATATGCAGAGCTGTTTACTGATTTACAGTTATGCAATTTTCAGGTTAAAAATGTGGGAAGAAAAAAAATAACTGCTTCCATAGCAAAATAACCCAAGGGAACCCTTGAGGACAATGGGAGCTACTGTGCATAGAAAATAGGGCTGATGCCAACATGTATATCTTTTTAATTTGAGGATTATGTTGGAAATGAAACATAATCTCCAAGGTGAACAAGTGCTTCTGCTAGAGTACTTAACCCTAAATATGAAGCTAGCATAAATTACTTGATTGTTATTAACTGCTATTTAACTTCCCTGCACTTTTCACACTTATTATAATGGAAAAATATCATTTGAAAAAAATCTTGTTCAAGGATGATTAGAATGTCCTTTTATATTTAATGCTTTAAAATCACGTGTGTGGAATATCCACCAACATATCAATTATTTAGTCATTAAAATGTGGGTGAGAAGTTATTTTAGTAAGAATTAGGACTCCCTCCAACACGTGTTAAATGAAGTTGCCTAAATTGCAACAGTGAACAATATAGATAGGACATTAAGTTGTTTGAAACAAAAATAATTTTCATAGCAATTCCCTAAGGTAGGTGGCATTGACCTTAAATAAATAGACAACCAGTTATTTCTCTAGCAGGAAAAATAGGTGTATTTATTTATTTATTTTGGTGGGGGTGGGGAGGGAGGTGACGGGTGGGCCACTTCTATTGGTCTTTCATTTATCCATTTTCATCCGTCTTTGTTCTTTGACTCCTGTGGGCCTCCCATCGCGGTGGCGTCTGTCGTTGCAGAGCGCCGGCTCTGCGCGCATGCGCTCCAGAGCTCCGGCTCAATAATTGGACACATCAGTCCAGCCGCTCCGTGGCATGTGAGATCTTCCCAGGCCAGGACTGGAACCGGCGCCCTTTGCACTGCAAGGCGGTGTTCTTACCCACTGGACCACCAGAGAAGCCCAATAGGTGTATTTATGATCAGCAAAGGATTGCCTTTTGGAGTCAGCAACAGTGGCAAGTCAAATGCAAATTTCCTCATAGTAAGGAAAGGAGAACTCCTTTAAAGAAGGTAAAAGCAAGCCTGGGGGAAAAAAAGAAGTACGCTGGGAGAATTGAGAGTTCAAAGTGTGTAATGGCTTTCCATTGACATTGACAGTTGTGACAGCCTCTCATGGATGAGATCTTGTCAGGCAGGAAGTCTTTGTTCTTCCTCTTGGAATCTTCCATTGTTGCAGGTTATGACAGCTCCCCCTTCTGGCATTCCATCTCTATTTTAATTGCAGTTTGTTAATTTTCACAGTGGTATTAGGGAATATTCACCAACAGCGAATGCATTCACGGAGCTCCACAGTACATAGGAAATCATTTCTGTTGTATAAGCAGAAAGTTATTTTTTGAATTCTCATTCAATTTTCAAATAATTAATAATTGAATGCTACTTAATGTGACTGGGCAGAAATTCATTACAAAAGTAACTTCACCTGAAATGTCTTGAGATAATGAAATGTTTCTGCCTTATAGAAATTTACTTCTAAAAACAGCTCTTTAGAACAGAGTGTTGAGAAGGTTGGATGACTCTCAAGTCTCTGGATATGTTAGTGCTTATACAAAACCACAAATATTATAAAGTGTCTCTTGTCTGAAAAAATGTTTTATTTAAAAATCCAAAA
Source organism: Tragulus kanchil (assembly GCA_022376925.1). NCBI lineage: Eukaryota > Metazoa > Chordata > Mammalia > Artiodactyla > Tragulidae > Tragulus > Tragulus kanchil. The sequence continues at coordinate 25,996,695 of JAIOJX010000004.1, forward strand.
TTGCTTTGAACATTTCCAAGTCTAACTGAAATTTTTCTAGAAAAAAATAAAACATAACAGCTGGGTGGGTGTATTCAATTCATCTCTACAAACAATGAAACATTTTCAACGCACACAGTTCTACCTTATCAGTGTCCTCTAGGACACTGATGTGAGAAACAATGGTATCAACTCAAACACTACTTTTTAAATATCTTTTCTTTCCCTAAATTTATTTTCACTGTTAGTATATCAGCATAATGATAATGGGGGTAGTTAGCCAACCACCAAATGCTGTCATGAAAAAAAACTGCATCCCCAAATTTTCCCCACCTCTGTTCACCACCTCCCCTGTTCAAAAAAATGTAGATAATATTTTGAATGTAAGGAAACACAATACACTGGTAAAGGCCCGAGAATGATTGGTTAAGGTACTTTGATATGATGGTGATTGCCTTTTGGAGTCAGCAACAGTGGCAAGTCAAATGCAAATTTCCTCATAGTAAGGAAAGGAGAACTCCTTTAAAGAAGGTAAAAGCAAGCCTGGGGGAAAAAAAGAAGTACGCTGGGAGAATTGAGAGTTCAAAGTGTGTAATGGCTTTCCATTGACATTGACAGTTGTGACAGCCTCTCATGGATGAGATCTTGTCAGGCAGGAAGTCTTTGTTCTTCCTCTTGGAATCTTCCATTGTTGCAGGTTATGACAGCTCCCCCTTCTGGCATTCCATCTCTATTTTAATTGCAGTTTGTTAATTTTCACAGTGGTATTAGGGAATATTCACCAACAGCGAATGCATTCACGGAGCTCCACAGTACATAGGAAATCATTTCTGTTGTATAAGCAGAAAGTTATTTTTTGAATTCTCATTCAATTTTCAAATAATTAATAATTGAATGCTACTTAATGTGACTGGGCAGAAATTCATTACAAAAGTAACTTCACCTGAAATGTCTTGAGATAATGAAATGTTTCTGCCTTATAGAAATTTACTTCTAAAAACAGCTCTTTAGAACAGAGTGTTGAGAAGGTTGGATGACTCTCAAGTCTCTGGATATGTTAGTGCTTATACAAAACCACAAATATTATAAAGTGTCTCTTGTCTGAAAAAATGTTTTATTTAAAAATCCAAAATTGCTTTGAACATTTCCAAGTCTAACTGAAATTTTTCTAGAAAAAAATAAAACATAACAGCTGGGTGGGTGTATTCAATTCATCTCTACAAACAATGAAACATTTTCAACGCACACAGTTCTACCTTATCAGTGTCCTCTAGGACACTGATGTGAGAAACAATGGTATCAACTCAAACACTACTTTTTAAATATCTTTTCTTTCCCTAAATTTATTTTCACTGTTAGTATATCAGCATAATGATAATGGGGGTAGTTAGCCAACCACCAAATGCTGTCATGAAAAAAAACTGCATCCCCAAATTTTCCCCACCTCTGTTCACCACCTCCCCTGTTCAAAAAAATGTAGATAATATTTTGAATGTAAGGAAACACAATACACTGGTAGCAAAGGTTGACTCCAGAGAATGATTGGTTAAGGTACTTTGATATGATGGTGATTTCCTTTTCATTGGATATCATTTATATCTTTGAATTTTGCTCCGTAGGACTTAATTCATTGTTGTTGTTTAGTCACTAAATCATGTCCGTCTTTTTCCAACATCATGGGCTGTAGTTCCTCAGGCTCCTGTGTCCTGGGATTTCCCAGGCAATAATACTGGTGTCAGTAGTCATTCCCTTCTCCAGGTGTTCTCCCCAACCCAGGAATTGAACCTGGGTCACATGCATTGGCAGAGAGGTCTTTACCATCTGAGCCACGAGGGAATTTCCAAGGAATTGAATATCTACTTGCAAATACTAACCCACTTCTATAAAGAAAGAGTCAAAAATCAGAATTTTAACATTTTATATATAAATATTTACTTTTATGCGTGGATTTGACTAAATTATATGTACAATGGCTGGTAATAGAAGAAATGGTTAGAGTTGAGAAAATTGATCTTGCAACTTGATTACCACTACTTCCATTACTTGCTACCACATATACTAAGGTCATTGTTCTCAGCACATTATCTAATTTAGTCCTTATGACACCTTAAGAACAAACAATATTTTGTTTCATTTGATGCTTAAGAAAAATAAGGCTTTGAGGGATTAGGCAATTTACTAATGAGGATATCAGAGCACATTACAAAGTCTGGGTTCCTTGCCGTATTTTCTTTCTCTCTTTTTCTTTCTTTTCTTGCAAGCCTTGCAAGCAATATGTGTTTTAGTTGGTAATAAGATTGTTTTTTATAAAAAAATGTTTTGGATACTATGTAAGTAGGCATGCACTTCCCAGTTTTCCACTTTCTATATCACTCCCTCTTATGCATGTCTGCTTGATTCAAACAAGCTTTGTGCTACACGAATTTCAGACTGCTGTGACTGTCTCTTTCTAATTACTCTAAAAATGTGACAGCGAATTAAATGATCTCAAGAAGTAAAAGCTTCCTGTCTGTACATGGTATATGAGGATAATAAGTTTGTTTCCTTTGTTTGCTTGAAATGATGATACTTTTACACCATATTTGAAATTGAGGACAGGAATTCCCTCCTCTTTGGACTTGAATTTGACATGGGCAAGCCTGTTTGAGTTTTGAAGCAATGCATTGATTCTATTACACATTAATTTGATGGCACACAGCTTGTTTATTCTTATAGTGTATCTTTTACACTGTGATTCCCTACAACACGATCCTTTCAAATGTAAATGGCTCTGTGTCTATAAGCCAATGAAGTTTATGCTACTGCATATGAGCCTTATGTAGGCACTTATAGATACCTTTTTGATGGTACCTTTCAGAATGTGCACCCACATTTCTCACTTGAGGCATGAAGTCTTAGCTATTCTTTGTGAGTTGGAACCAGTTTGGAGAATCAGGGAAACCAGTGGGGTATTTTTTGGTGTTTTGACTTTGGAAAACAGTGGGGATTTTTGTTTTGGTCCTTAAGTTTTCAATTGCTTTGATGCTAGAACAGGTAGCAAAACAAGTACATAGATTTTTGGACAGAAAGTTTAAAGCAGGTATGGTAACTTTTTCAAAAAGTTATTTATTTATTTATCTTTTTGCAGGGTGGGGAGAGAGGGGGATGGGCGGGCCACTTCTGTTGGTCTTTCATTTCTCTATTTTCATCTGTCTTTGTTCTTTGGCTCCTGTGGGCCTCCCATCGCAGTGGCCTCTGTCGTTGCAGAGAGCTGACTCTGGGCGCATGCGCTCCAGAGCTCCGGTTCAGTAATTGGACACATCGGTCCAGCCACTCCGTGGCACGTGGGATCTTCCTAGGCCAGGGCTCGAACCAGCGCCCCTTGCACTGCAAGGAGGTGTCCTTACCCACTGGACGACCAGGGGAAGCCCCAGGTATGGTAACTTTTAATTGTGTATCCATGTAACACATCAGCACAGACTTAAAAGACCATCCACGTATTATCTCACAGTTCTTATGTCAGAAGCCTGGATGTGGGCTAACTAGGTCTTACCTGGGGTTTCTTTAGGTTGCCTTCATGGTGCTGATTGGAGCTATATTTTCCTCTGAGGCTCACAATCCCCTTGCATCCTCATTGGCTATTGGCAGAATTTGTTTCTTTCCTGTTATATCTGTGAGTTATAGATAGTGGGGTGGTAGATGCAGAATTGCTTTCTAGACTAAATACTGTCAAAGTTGTTACCATTAAAATAGTTTCTGGTGAAGTTGTGATGCTAGTAATTCCATCCACAGGTTGGTAGGTGAGGGTAGATACTTGCTGCTCGTTATTCTCAGTTCTTAGAGGCAGCCTGCCCTTCTGCCCAACATGACTGCATCCTCTCCAGCTTAGAAACTCTGATGTCTCCCTTCAGAGAACGGGAAGGTATTTATAGGGAATGCACACCTAGAGGCAGAAATTTTGGAGTATTAGAATTGAGCCTACTGTGGAAGGACAATTAAGCAGAAACTTTCCATATAACCTCAATAGTAACTTTGCTCCTATTTTCAGGTTATTTTTTCCCAGGAGTACCGTGAAATATGGTGTTTGAGTTTGATTGCTACATGAAACTCATTCACACTAATTTGAAAATCAGTGTCATATATACCAACTGTTTATTTTTTTAATATGCCATTTGTTGAGGCCATTTTATAAAATAAAAACTTTTGCTATCACCAGGATGTCCAGTATTTAAGTTTGATTACACTTGACATACAGAATTTCCTTGCATGGCAGTATACATTCCACCAAGACTTAAATATTTCATGTAAGTTAGTTATATTTTGCATGACACTTTGAATAACCACTATTGATTTTTGATTACATTAATATCAATCGCAGTGGCCTCTGTCGTTGCAGAGAGCTGGCTCCGGGCGCATGCGCGCCAGAGCTGCGGTTAAGTAATTGGACACATCGGTCCAGCCACTCCGTGGCACGTGGGATATTCCTAGGCCAGGGCTCGAACCAGCGCCTTGCACTGCAAGGAGGTGTCCTTACCCACTGGACGACCAGGGGAAGCCCCAGGTATGGTAACTTTTAATTGTGTATCCATGTAACACATCAGCACAGACTTAAAAGACCATCCACGTATTATCTCACAGTTCTTATGTCAGAAGCCTGGATGTGGGCTAACTAGGTCTTACCTGGGGTTTCTTTAGGTTGCCTTCATGGTGCTGATTGGAGCTATATTTTCCTCTGAGGCTCACAATCCCCTTGCATCCTCATTGGCTATTGGCAGAATTTGTTTCTTTCCTGTTATATCTGTGAGTTATAGATAGTGGGGTGGTAGATGCAGAATTGCTTTCTAGACTAAATACTGTCAAAGTTGTTACCATTAAAATAGTTTCTGGTGAAGTTGTGATGCTAGTAATTCCATCCACAGGTTGGTAGGTGAGGGTAGATACTTGCTGCTCGTTATTCTCAGTTCTTAGAGGCAGCCTGCCCTTCTGCCCAACATGACTGCATCCTCTCCAGCTTAGAAACTCTGATGTCTCCCTTCAGAGAACGGGAAGGTATTTATAGGGAATGCACACCTAGAGGCAGAAATTTTGGAGTATTAGAATTGAGCCTACTGTGGAAGGACAATTAAGCAGAAACTTTCCATATAACCTCAATAGTAACTTTGCTCCTATTTTCAGGTTATTTTTTCCCAGGAGTACCGTGAAATATGGTGTTTGAGTTTGATTGCTACATGAAACTCATTCACACTAATTTGAAAATCAGTGTCATATATACCAACTGTTTATTTTTTTAATATGCCATTTGTTGAGGCCATTTTATAAAATAAAAACTTTTGCTATCACCAGGATGTCCAGTATTTAAGTTTGATTACACTTGACATACAGAATTTCCTTGCATGGCAGTATACATTCCACCAAGACTTAAATATTTCATGTAAGTTAGTTATATTTTGCATGACACTTTGAATAACCACTATTGATTTTTGATTACATTAATATCAATATTTATACTGCTATAAACAATATTTATGACATTGTAATGATAGGCTTTTAGTGCTACCTACTTGTAGGACCTGCAAATATATTGCTATAATGTAATTCATAGTTATGATGATACTAAGTTTCATCTTAAAGCCTGAATCCATAAAGCAATAGTTTTTTCTAACACAAACATTGGTGGCTAATGCCATTTTTAGAAGAGAATTTATTGAATTGTCAAGGATACTAACAGTAGTTTTTTCTTCCTCTCTTCAGACCTGGTTAGCTCAATTTTTGTTATTGCTGTTGGTACCTATTTTTTTGATTCTTTTCAAGATTTCCCTGGCATTAGTTGGTTTAGGAAAAAAAAAAAAAAAAAAAAGTAAATGAGATAGATTTCCTAATACATTCATGATGTGAGTTTCCTAAATTTTTACGTAGTATATATATTTGAAATAATGTTTCAGAATATCCCCTGGGCTCATTTGTAATGTAATTTGTGAACTTTTTATTTGGTATTTCAATTTGTTTCTATCTTTTTTTTTTTTTTTTTTTTTAAAGCTGAACATTTTTATTGGATCTTCAACGCTGAGTTCCACAATCCTCATCTGATGCCACTCTTAACCCTGTACTTCCCTGACTCTTTGCATAGGGTTTGCCCATGTAACCTTCTGCAGCCAAGGTTTCACTCCAAAGCTACCTTGCTGAGGTCTCAGGTTACAATGGTAGAGTTTTATATAGCAGTATTCCTTAAAAATATTCCCTAATTTATTATTCCCCAACAAGATAACATCATGTACCACTCAGGGAAATTGGTTAGTCATTCTGAAGATGGCTAAGAACTATATCACTGCCAAAGAACAATATTTCTCAGTTCATATTCTTTCCTTCAGTTTTCCTTTGTACATCCACACTGTGGTTCACGAGTTGTTTTTTATATTTTTCCCAGGAGTACCGTGAAATATGGTGTTTGAGTTTGATTGCTACATTTTTGTTGAAAGGCCATTTTATTAAAATAAAAACTTTTGCTATCACCAGGATGTCCAGTATTTAAGTTTGATTACACTTGACATACAGAATTTCCTTGCATGGCAGTATACATTCCACCAAGACTTAAATATTTCATGTAAGTTAGTTATATTTTGCATGACACTTTGAATAACCACTATTGATTTTTGATTACATTAATATCAATATTTATACTGCTATAAACAATATTTATGACATTGTAATGATAGGCTTTTAGTGCTACCTACTTGTAGGACCTGCAAATATATTGCTATAATGTAATTCATAGTTATGATGATACTAAGTTTCATCTTAAAGCCTGAATCCATAAAGCAATAGTTTTTTCTAACACAAACATTGGTGGCTAATGCCATTTTTAGAAGAGAATTTATTGAATTGTCAAGGATACTAACAGTAGTTTTTTCTTCCTCTCTTCAGACCTGGTTAGCTCAATTTTTGTTATTGCTGTTGGTACCTATTTTTTTGATTCTTTTCAAGATTTCCCTGGCATTAGTTGGTTTAGGAAAAAAAAAAAAAAAAAAAAGTAAATGAGATAGATTTCCTAATACATTCATGATGTGAGTTTCCTAAATTTTTACGTAGTATATATATTTGAAATAATGTTTCAGAATATCCCCTGGGCTCATTTGTAATGTAATTTGTGAACTTTTTATTTGGTATTTCAATTTGTTTCTATCTTTTTTTTTTTTTTTTTTTTAAAGCTGAACATTTTTATTGGATCTTCAACGCTGAGTTCCACAATCCTCATCTGATGCCACTCTTAACCCTGTACTTCCCTGACTCTTTGCATAGGGTTTGCCCATGTAACCTTCTGCAGCCAAGGTTTCACTCCAAAGCTACCTTGCTGAGGTCTCAGGTTACAATGGTAGAGTTTTATATAGCAGTATTCCTTAAAAATATTCCCTAATTTATTATTCCCCAACAAGATAACATCATGTACCACTCAGGGAAATTGGTTAGTCATTCTGAAGATGGCTAAGAACTATATCACTGCCAAAGAACAATATTTCTCAGTTCATATTCTTTCCTTCAGTTTTCCTTTGTACATCCACACTGTGGTTCACGAGTTGTCTGTTTTCTGTTATCTTATTATCAACTCAAGAGGCCTTGGACTTATCTTTTCCAAAGCTGGATGCATTCACAGTTTGGTGCATACCAGTATATATGAAGATAGGAACCCTACTTCCACTTTAATCTGATAATTCAACATCAGAGTCTTCTGATTTGGCTTTGGCAAGTTTTTCATACACCTCCCTTACCATGAGAATATGTTGTTAACATGGTATCCAGGGTCTCAGGTTCGATAGGATAAGTGGGGTACCACACGGGACTGTTTGGAGCACAGGAGTGTTCAGGCTGCAGGTAAAATACATCATTCCTCTACTTCACACTTTCAGAACACGTGGACAGGTAAAGCTCATAAAGTCTGACTGGGCATCTGAGGGGCTTGTCAGTATTCTCTGCCAGTTCCACACCCAGTGGAACCTCATCATCTTCATTTAATTTCCTCTTGCCAACAGTTAGTTTGTCTGATTCTGACTCTTGCTTTTGAGAAGGTAGGAAGAACCTCATATATGTCATCTTGGTACTGTACTTTGAATCCTCACCTGTCTCATCACATGGGCACAGGAAAGCTTCAGGTGCTCGGTAACATTCTTTAGTTGAAAGTATTTTGTATTGAAGTAAAGGAGGCTGTTCAAGAGGATGATTGGTGAATAAGTGCCCAGCGGATTGTACTACCACAAATGTTCTTCTTCAATGCTAGAGAACATGTAACCATTAGGAAGTATTGTAGGTTCCCATGTTTTCAAATTTTAGGTAAGTTCAATCATAAATCTGCAATAGGTAATATTTAGTGAAATGATCTTTGGCAAGAATGTAAAGACCAATGAATGGAGAAAGAGCAGTATCTTCAACAAATGGTGCCAGGAGAATTGGATATCCACATATCCAGTTATCCCTAATTCAGTTTATCCCTGTGTTAGTTGCTCAGTCATGTCAGACTCTTTGTGACCTCCATGAACTGCAGCCTGCCAGGCTCCTCTGTCATGGGATTTCCTAGGCAAGAGTATTGGAGTGGATTGCCATTTCCTTCTCCTTTTTTACATTTTTTTCTCTTTGACTTGCTTCATTTTTAGAGTAGTGAATGCTGTTTCCTAAGAACAATTTATCTACAAGAAAAGGAGAATAAATAGTTTTTTAAAGTCCCTCCCTCAGCTTATAAGAGGCATCCTATGCCAAACCAAATTCATAGTATGATTTTGATAAAATAGGTATTTTTTGGACATTTCTTTTTAAATTTTGGCCTCATTTATTAGTCCTTCATTTATTTATTTTCATTCATCTTAATTCCTTGACCTGTGTGGGTCTCCCATTGCAGTGGCCTCTCTCGTTGCAGAGCACCAGCTCTGGGTGCATGCACTCCGGAGCTCTGGCTCCTAATTGGACACACTGGTCCAGTCACTCTGTGTCATGTGGGATCTGCCCAGGCCAGGGATCAAACCGGTGTCCCTTGCACTGCAAGGCAGACTCTCTACCTACTGAACCCCAAGGAAGCCCTAAAATAGACATTAGAAGAAGATAAGTAAAACCTTAGGTTGTTACCATTTAAAATAGAGAAGAATCTATCTGATGATACTATTCTCTAATGGGAAACTTTCTCAGTTTTCTTTCTTCCATTTCTTCCATTTTCTTTCTCCCATTCCACCCCACCCACTCCACAAATGGCTTGCCTAGAAAGTAAAATACAATCCCTGAATTGATACTCTTCAAAAGCTGTTGGAAATATTTTATACTGAACTCTTCCCTGGTGGCTTAAATGGTAAAGAATCTGCTTGCAATGCAGGAGACCTGGGTTGGATCCCTGGTTGCAAGGATCCCCTAGAGAAGGAAATGGTTATTCACTCTAGTATTCTTGCTTGAATAATTCCATGGACAGAGAAGCCTGATGGGCTACAGCTCTTTTGGTCACAAAGAGTGGGAAATGACTGAGCAACTTTCATTTCACTTCACTTCACATTTAAGTAACTAGGAAAAGATTCACTCCACCAAGATAAAAACAAACAAACAAGATTATTTGTATTTGCTTTCTTAAACCAATGTTCCCTAATAGCATGACTTGTATTTTCATGTTAACTTTGAGACTTTTACTTTTTCTGTATTGGCCCAAAAGTTTGTTCAGGTTTTCTTATAAGGTGAATGTGTTGGCCAACCAATACATACCAAAATAAGGAGATCTGAAAATGATATGCTTAAAATTTTACATATATAAATCTGTGCTACCTATTCTATCTGTATTTTCACTAGATTACTTCTTCATTAAGTGACCACTTTGAGCAGTGTTTTTCTAATGAAAGGTATAGGTTTCTGATCTCAAAGTAAATGTATGTGCATAAATTATATATACATACATGTAAATGTAAAATTTAAGCATATTTAAAAAAAATTTATTTCAGTGAGTTTTTTGATGATAATTCATATTATCATGGAATTAGACTTTAGAGAAATTTTTCTCTTTAAGCAGTTTTAGGTCATTATCAACAGTGGAGAAGCTAGGAAGAATTGTAACTAATAACATTAATTAGTATAAAAAGCATATTTACTTTGGATTTATTTTAAGATTCTAATTTGTTCAAATTTTGGAAAAAAAAAGCAAGGGAATAGAGCTGAATAAAGGTAGTTTAGAATCAAGACTCATCTTAGCATAAAAGATACTATATATGAATATGTGTGGAATACAAACACTATGAAAAATATTAATGTACATTGCCAACTCCTGGAAGAGTTTCCCAGAATTACTGCAAAATGCAAGAGAGATTTCAACTAAAGATAATTTAATGTTTATTTTGCATAATGACTTCCCCAAAAAAACTTGCTAGTAAGATTGAGGGATACAATGAATAAGTTAAAGAAAATGAATCTTTCTAAGAAATAGCAAAGAAATAAGTGAGGTTAAGTACCTGGAACTGTCCATTGCCCCAGGTTTATGTAGTGAGAGTTTATTCATTTCAAACAAGGGGATTCATATTCCATTTAATAAGATATCACATGGCGTTCCTTTCCATTTGCAGTATGTTCCTAAAGGTGAAAACAGCAGGAAAAGTTTTTGATTCCTTTATTTGAATAACTAGGAAAAGATTCACTCCACCAAGATAAAAACAAACAAACAAGATTATTTGTATTTGCTTTCTTAAACCAATGTTCCCTAATAGCATGACTTGTATTTTCATGTTAACTTTGAGACTTTTACTTTTTCTGTATTGGCCCAAAAGTTTGTTCAGGTTTTCTTATAAGGTGAATGTGTTGGCCAACCAATACATACCAAAATAAGGAGATCTGAAAATGATATGCTTAAAATTTTACATATATAAATCTGTGCTACCTATTCTATCTGTATTTTCACTAGATTACTTCTTCATTAAGTGACCACTTTGAGCAGTGTTTTTCTAATGAAAGGTATAGGTTTCTGATCTCAAAGTAAATGTATGTGCATAAATTATATATACATACATGTAAATGTAAAATTTAAGCATATTTAAAAAAAATTTATTTCAGTGAGTTTTTTGATGATAATTCATATTATCATGGAATTAGACTTTAGAGAAATTTTTCTCTTTAAGCAGTTTTAGGTCATTATCAACAGTGGAGAAGCTAGGAAGAATTGTAACTAATAACATTAATTAGTATAAAAAGCATATTTACTTTGGATTTATTTTAAGATTCTAATTTGTTCAAATTTTGGAAAAAAGAAGCAAGGGAATAGAGCTGAATAAAGGTAGTTTAGAATCAAGACTCATCTTAGCATAAAAGATACTATATATGAATATGTGTGGAATACAAACACTATGAAAAATATTAATGTACATTGCCAACTCCTGGAAGAGTTTCCCAGAATTACTGCAAAATGCAAGAGAGATTTCAACTAAAGATAATTTAATGTTTATTTTGCATAATGACTTCCCCAAAAAAACTTGCTAGTAAGATTGAGGGATACAATGAATAAGTTAAAGAAAATGAATCTTTCTAAGAAATAGCAAAGAAATAAGTGAGGTTAAGTACCTGGAACTGTCCATTGCCCCAGGTTTATGTAGTGAGAGTTTATTCATTTCAAACAAGGGGATTCATATTCCATTTAATAAGATATCACATGGCGTTCCTTTCCATTTGCAGTATGTTCCTAAAGGTGAAAACAGCAGGAAAATGAAATTACTTCATTTACCGGAATTACAGCTTCTTTTGTATAAAACTTTAATCATTTTATATATGACAACCTTATGCTTAATGTTTTTTAGAATACTCTTCATAAAACATTATTTAGCAAATGCACACTCTCCCACTGAGCACATCGCTGCTTTCAATGGTTGTGCTAATCTAGTTTAAATATATGTGGCATTTAATCTTAATTATGATGCTGAAGTCTATAAAACGTTAATTATTCATTTCACATGCTCCCTCCACTTTATTGTAACTCCTAATTTGCTTAACAAAATGTGGCTTTTAATTAGAAGTGTGGAACCATCAAGGCAAGGTAGTGTTTTGAGTGTGTTGTGTGTGTGTGTGTGCTTTGGAAATTCATGTGAGGAGGGGTGGTGTTGGAATTAGAGAAGTCAAATGTTTTAAATTCAAATAGTAAAATCTCCTGGTATTTTTCATTTTCCTTCTTACTTAACTGATTTGTTTCCTGGTTTCTTGTAATTCAAAAGGGAAAACGGAAAGACACAGCTGTTTTTCATTTTGATAGTGAACAATAGTCGACCTATGCATCTCTTTCAATTCCAGCTACAGAGCAGGCGTAAGTACACACACACAAAGACACGTGCAAAGGAAATCAGATAATCGGGTCACATTTATCTACATAATACAGACCAGTCAACTGAAAAGTTTGATTCAATTAGTTGCAGTTGCATTTTTTTAAACTTTTGAGACACGATAGATCATATAACCCACAATATTGTTTTAAAAAAATCTAAGAGACTTTGTATGTATTTAAAGTTTAAATCCTTAATGTTCTCCAATATTTTCCTAATTTATTATTTATGAATTTTGGTATTGCTTATGGAATAATTTTACTGTACTTTTCAGATAACTTAGTTTTAAACATTTACATTGTAAAATTAAAAATTGCTAATAAAAAGTTCATATTCCTGCTTTAAAAGAAAATAATAATTTTACGACCTAAATAAGTAGAAAATGAGTAAAACTTTTTTCATGTATCACTTCTAGATATAGGATCACTAGAGGCCCCATTCTACATCTTTTTTTTTTTTTTTTTTTTTAATTTATTTTTGGCTGTGCTGGGTCTTTGTTGATGTGTGGGTTTAGCTGCTCTGCGGTATGTGGGATCTTCCCAGATCAGGGATCAAACCCGTGTCTCCTGCATTGGCAGATGGGTTCTTATCCACTGAGCCACAAGGGAAGCCCCTACATCCTTTTAAACACTAACGTAGAGCTCTAGGTATGAAGATAATTAGCTCTAAATTATGCTTTGATTAAGCTGTTCACAAAGGCAAGAGCTCATAAATGTTTCGTATATATTTATTGTAAATTTTGAGAAAGATCATTTAGAAACTAAAGGCAAAAACTGCATGAAATTCATCATGTAGTTTTCTATTGCTAATCATGTATACTAAAATTCTGTGCACTGAATGAAGTTATGGTTGAGACTATATGGTTGTGGAATAAAATTTAAATTGGTTAATTATATCTAGGAAGCTGTTATTTCCCTAATAGATGCTCATATATTTTAAAAAAAAATCTAGATTGACTTATGGTTACATAAAGACATAACTATTATGATGTCACATTTTTATGATTTATTTGCCAAGCATATTTGAATTAATAACAAAACAGTTTTGTTCCTAAAAAGAATAGAATTAACAGCTGTACTTCTTTGGTTTGGAGGGTTGTATCAACTCCTATATAAACAGCTTCTTACAGGATACAATTTTATCAACTTGTTAAATCTCTAAAAAATAGTCTTTATTCCTTATTCCTTTTCTAATATGTATAATACTAATACTGGCTACACTTTATGGTACTACTCCTTATTCAGTCTCCCATGATTATTCCCCACTTTACAGGTGAAGAAACTTGAAGCTTAAGAGGGATTAGTGATTTGTCAAAGACCACCTAAGATTTTAACTTAGGGCACTCCCAGAGCTTATGCTTTCTACTGTCTTCCTCGCTGTCTTCATTCAGTTATGATGCTCAGTTCTGTGTCTCCCCAGCATTCTTTTGGTACCTTCAAACCCCATTTCCAGTTGTGGTGGTCCTCTTTGATCCAAGTCTCTATTCTCATGCCCATTCTCCTTGGATCCTTACATCCATTGATTCATAGGTTAAGTCTTTCACTTATATAAGAAGTTAACAATAGCTGGGTTAAAATAAATGACAAAGAATGGAATGTTGTTTCTCTTTGGTAAAAGAAAAAAAAAAAAATTCCAGCAATGAAAAAAAAATCATCTGAGAGGAGAGTAAATGTTATATCCATTGTGTATTGTGCTGGTGCTCAGTCACTCAGTTGTATCCAACGCTTTATGATCCCATGGACTGTTGCCCACCAGGTTCCTTGGTGCATGGGATTTTCAAGGCAAGAATACTGGAGTGAGTTGCCATTTCATTCCCTAGAGGATCTTTCCTACTCAGGGATTTTTTAATCACTGAGTCACCTGAGAAGCTCCAGATAGGATGTATATTCACATTTAAAGATTCCATTTTTCTGTCAACAGCAGACAGATTTATCTCCTCTGCTATTTTTTCTGAACTAAATCAAGTAAGACACAAGCTGCAGTGTAATTTATGCTTAAGCACAAAATATCTAAAGTTAGAATCTCTGTTTTGAACCTTATCTCTGTTTCTCACAAGTTGGGTAATTTGAGAAAGTTTAAACAACCTCTCTTATCTCAGTTTCTGCATCTGTAAAGTGGGTACAATAGTTCTTACCTTATAGGATTGCTTACAAATAAAATATTTTATTATATCACATCACTCAAAACAGTAAGAGTGGGCTTCCTTGGTGGTCCAGTGAATAAGGACACCGCCTTGCAGTGCAAGGGGCGCTGGTTCGATCCCTGGCCTGGGAAGATCCCATGTGCCGCGGAGCGACTGGACTATTAGTACTTCTAAAACCATAAAAGTCTTTATTCCTTATTCCTTTTCTAATATGTATAATACTAATACTGGCTACACTTTATGGTACTACTCCTTATTCAGTCTCCCATGATTATTCCCCACTTTACAGGTGAAGAAACTTGAAGCTTAAGAGGGATTAGTGATTTGTCAAAGACCACCTAAGATTTTAACTTAGGGCACTCCCAGAGCTTATGCTTTCTACTGTCTTCCTCGCTGTCTTCATTCAGTTATGATGCTCAGTTCTGTGTCTCCCCAGCATTCTTTTGGTACCTTCAAACCCCATTTCCAGTTGTGGTGGTCCTCTTTGATCCAAGTCTCTATTCTCATGCCCATTCTCCTTGGATCCTTACATCCATTGATTCATAGGTTAAGTCTTTCACTTATATAAGAAGTTAACAATAGCTGGGTTAAAATAAATGACAAAGAATGGAATGTTGTTTCTCTTTGGTAAAAGAAAAAAAAAAAAATTCCAGCAATGAAAAAAAAATCATCTGAGAGGAGAGTAAATGTTATATCCATTGTGTATTGTGCTGGTGCTCAGTCACTCAGTTGTATCCAACGCTTTATGATCCCATGGACTGTTGCCCACCAGGTTCCTTGGTGCATGGGATTTTCAAGGCAAGAATACTGGAGTGAGTTGCCATTTCATTCCCTAGAGGATCTTTCCTACTCAGGGATTTTTTAATCACTGAGTCACCTGAGAAGCTCCAGATAGGATGTATATTCACATTTAAAGATTCCATTTTTCTGTCAACAGCAGACAGATTTATCTCCTCTGCTATTTTTTCTGAACTAAATCAAGTAAGACACAAGCTGCAGTGTAATTTATGCTTAAGCACAAAATATCTAAAGTTAGAATCTCTGTTTTGAACCTTATCTCTGTTTCTCACAAGTTGGGTAATTTGAGAAAGTTTAAACAACCTCTCTTATCTCAGTTTCTGCATCTGTAAAGTGGGTACAATAGTTCTTACCTTATAGGATTGCTTACAAATAAAATATTTTATTATATCACATCACTCAAAACAGTAAGAGTGGGCTTCCTTGGTGGTCCAGTGAATAAGGACACCGCCTTGCAGTGCAAGGGGCGCTGGTTCGATCCCTGGCCTGGGAAGATTCCACGTGCCTCGGAGCGACTGGACTGATGTGTCCAATCACCGAGCCGGAGCTCTGAAGCGCATGCGCCCAGAGCTGGCGCTCTGCGACAACAGACGCCACCATGATGGGAGGCCCGCAGGAGCCAAAGAACAAAGACGGATGAAAACAGAGAAATGAAAGACCAATAGAAGTGGCCCGCCCGCTCCCCTCCCTCCCCAACCCGACCCCCGCCCAAAATAAATAAATAAATCTTAAAAAAAAGAAAAAAAAAGAGTCCACCTTGCAGTGCAAGGGACACTAGTTAGACCCCTGGCCTGGGAAGATCCCATGTGCCATGGAGCAGCTGGGCTGGCATGTACAATCATGAGATAGCACTGTGGAGTGCATGTGCCCAGAGCTGGTGCTCTGCAATGAGAGAGGCCACAGCAACAAGAGGCTCACACATGCCAAAGAATAAAAAGATGGATGAAAATAAATATACATAAAAGAGATATGATTGGGGGAAAAAAAGAAAAGGAAAGGAAAAAAAAAAAAATACCAGAGTAACATCATGCTTTCTATGTAAGTGTTTGTTTGATTTTTAAATTTTATGTTTTGGTTTTGCTGAATCTTCATGGCTTTATTCACAGGCTTTCTCTAGCTGCAACAAGCAAGGACTATTCTTCATTGCAATGCCTGGGCTTCTTATCACAGTGGCTTCTCTTGTTTCAGAGTACAGGCCGTAGGCCCATGGACTTCATGTTTTCAGGTTTTGCTGCAATTCTTTTCAAGTTTAGTTTGACATTTAAAGACCATCGAATTTATCTCCTCTGCTATTTTTCTGAACTAAATCAAGTAAGACACAAGCTGCAGTGTAATTTATGCTTAAGCACAAAATATCTAAAGTTAGAATCTCTGTTTTGAACCTTATCTCTGTTTCTCACAAGTTGGGTAATTTGAGAAAGTTTAAACAACCTCTCTTATCTCAGTTTCTGCATCTGTAAAGTGGGTACAATAGTTCTTACCTTATAGGATTGCTTACAAATAAAATATTTTATTATATCACATCACTCAAAACAGTAAGAGTGGGCTTCCTTGGTGGTCCAGTGAATAAGGACACCGCCTTGCAGTGCAAGGGGCGCTGGTTCGATCCCTGGCCTGGGAAGATTCCACGTGCCTCGGAGCGACTGGACTGATGTGTCCAATCACCGAGCCGGAGCTCTGAAGCGCATGCGCCCAGAGCTGGCGCTCTGCGACAACAGACGCCACCATGATGGGAGGCCCGCAGGAGCCAAAGAACAAAGACGGATGAAAACAGAGAAATGAAAGACCAATAGAAGTGGCCCGCCCGCTCCCCTCCCTCCCCAACCCGACCCCCGCCCAAAATAAATAAATAAATCTTAAAAAAAAGAAAAAAAAAGAGTCCACCTTGCAGTGCAAGGGACACTAGTTAGACCCCTGGCCTGGGAAGATCCCATGTGCCATGGAGCAGCTGGGCTGGCATGTACAATCATGAGATAGCACTGTGGAGTGCATGTGCCCAGAGCTGGTGCTCTGCAATGAGAGAGGCCACAGCAACAAGAGGCTCACACATGCCAAAGAATAAAAAGATGGATGAAAATAAATATACATAAAAGAGATATGATTGGGGGAAAAAAAGAAAAGGAAAGGAAAAAAAAAAAAATACCAGAGTAACATCATGCTTTCTATGTAAGTGTTTGTTTGATTTTTAAATTTTATGTTTTGGTTTTGCTGAATCTTCATGGCTTTATTCACAGGCTTTCTCTAGCTGCAACAAGCAAGGACTATTCTTCATTGCAATGCCTGGGCTTCTTATCACAGTGGCTTCTCTTGTTTCAGAGTACAGGCCGTAGGCCCATGGACTTCAGTAGTTGCAGCATGCATGCTCAGTAGTTGAGCCTAATGAGCTGCAGAGTGTGGGTTCAGTGGTTGTGGTATACAAGTTTAGTTGCTCTGTCATGTGAAATCTTCCTGAAACAAGAATTCAACCCATGTCCCCTGCATTGGCAGGTAGATTCCTATCCACTGTTCCATGGAGGAAGTCCTTCTTCATTTTTAAGTAGAAATAGGTACCTTAGAATTTATGGAAAACATGATTATGACACAGTGTTTCAAACTGGATTTTCTAGGAATATCCACATATAATATATTCTCTCTGCTTAAGGACTTTGAAGTCAAAGTCCAAACATTGCAAGAAAGATTAACTCTCTTCTGTCTTAAGCATTTTAATAATATTTAAAACATTGTTTAGAGAAAAGTCTTGCTTTCAGGAAGCAGAAATAAAAAGAAATGGCTAATGATGTTGAGGGGCATTCTCCAAACTGACTTTTCTATATATTCACATCTCTTAGATAATTACACAACTTCTACCTACTTTTTTCTTCATAAGTTGTATAAACCTAGCATAACAAAATTGTAAAATCCTGGAAAGGAAGCAGAAAAGTGAAAACTTTCCTTAATTGTATCTCCATCTACCATGTTCCATTTGCTAATCACCCCAAATATCACCTTGCAGGGCCAAGGAGGTAGGATTCTCTCAAATACTTGACAGTCTTCACCCAATAAACTTTTCTGTCTCCTTGAGAACTCCACATTTTTTATTCCATTGTGCTAATCACCCAATATCACCTGGGAGGAGCATGGAGATGAGGGCCACCCAGGGCAACAAGAGGCTAACACAAGACAAAGAATAAAAAGATGGATAAAAATAAAAATAAAAAAAAGAGATATGATTGGGGGAAAAAAAGAAAAGGAAAGGAAAAAAAAAAAAATACCAGAGTAACATCATGCTTTCTATGTAAGTGTTTGTTTGATTTTTAAATTTTATGTTTTGGTTTTGCTGAATCTTCATGGCTTTATTCACAGGCTTTCTCTAGCTGCAACAAGCAAGGACTATTCTTCATTGCAATGCCTGGGCTTCTTATCACAGTGGCTTCTCTTGTTTCAGAGTACAGGCCGTAGGCCCATGGACTTCAGTAGTTGCAGCATGCATGCTCAGTAGTTGAGCCTAATGAGCTGCAGAGTGTGGGTTCAGTGGTTGTGGTATACAAGTTTAGTTGCTCTGTCATGTGAAATCTTCCTGAAACAAGAATTCAACCCATGTCCCCTGCATTGGCAGGTAGATTCCTATCCACTGTTCCATGGAGGAAGTCCTTCTTCATTTTTAAGTAGAAATAGGTACCTTAGAATTTATGGAAAACATGATTATGACACAGTGTTTCAAACTGGATTTTCTAGGAATATCCACATATAATATATTCTCTCTGCTTAAGGAC
Source organism: Tragulus kanchil (assembly GCA_022376925.1). Taxonomy (NCBI): domain Eukaryota; kingdom Metazoa; phylum Chordata; class Mammalia; order Artiodactyla; family Tragulidae; genus Tragulus; species Tragulus kanchil. The sequence goes on from JAIOJX010000004.1 coordinate 26,015,657, forward strand.
TTTGAAGTCAAAGTCCAAACATTGCAAGAAAGATTAACTCTCTTCTGTCTTAAGCATTTTAATAATATTTAAAACATTGTTTAGAGAAAAGTCTTGCTTTCAGGAAGCAGAAATAAAAAGAAATGGCTAATGATGTTGAGGGGCATTCTCCAAACTGACTTTTCTATATATTCACATCTCTTAGATAATTACACAACTTCTACCTACTTTTTTTTCTTCATAAGTTGTATAAACCTAGCATAACAAAATTGTAAAATCCTGGAAAGGAAGCAGAAAAGTGAAAACTTTCCTTAATTGTATCTCCATCTACCATGTTCCATTTGCTAATCACCCCAAATATCACCTTGCAGGGCCAAGGAGGTAGGATTCTCTCAAATACTTGACAGTCTTCACCCAATAAACTTTTCTGTCTCCTTGAGAACTCCACAGTTTTGTTTCTGATTCTTTCACTGTGTCCAGTCCTAAGATCTAAAAGGAGAGGGAAGCCGACTACCTAACTAATCTTGAGATGTTCACTTAGTGCTGAGTACTTTAATCCAATTTTCTTTTATTGAACTTTGACACCCTGGGGAATTCCCAAATTGTGAAGCTCTTTGGTGCTTTCCTGAAACATAAGCCAGCCTATCCCTTCTGTCCCTCTCTTTGAAATGAAAAGATCTTGCTTTTTAGTCTGAATTTAGTTCTATTCACTATCTGGCCATCACACTAAGCTGCTTCTGAAGTTCACCCCCCACGCAGTTCTGAGTTCTAAAGCCACGCTGTCCACTTCTTTTCTTTGCTGCTTTTCATGCCTCCTCTTTCGTCTCTCAGCTTTGCCATTCTGTCGAGGTATCACCCGGGATGCCATGTTCTGTCTGATGTTTTCTCAGTTGACCTCCAGGTCTTCCAGTGCCTTGCTGCATCTTTCTTCTTCCTCCTTTCTGTTTTGTTGCCACAGATGACTTGGTCGAGAGATTTGCAATTGTTTGAAATAGAATCCTTTGCTGTTTTCCAGCACTTTAGAGGAAGTTGGAAAATTATGTTTTAAAAGTCAGAGTGATGTTTTATCTCTTGTCATCATAGTGATTCCTACATGTAATCTTAGTTACTTCCCATTTTTGTACATAAAGATAAATTTACATTATGTGACAGACTTGATTTAAACTTCCTTTTGAGGGAATACAAAGCTTGATTTTTCTCTGCCACGTGGTGTTGTTCTTGAATATCCTCCTAGTTCATTTGTTCTTCACTTAAATCATCATATTAGTTTCTAGAAACTGCATGCTTCCTGTGTCATAGTGTGATGCTTATAGAATCTGGTTAAGTAGCTCAAGTAAGGATATTTCTATTAAGTTGTTGATGATGTGTGCATATAAAAAATAATTATACCTTTTAGTTTATAATAGTAGAGGTAGTCCTAATATTTGAGCTCTGGATTATGATTTATTCCTTCTCTTAACGGATATGTGTATATCCCATTGAATGTGAACAATATTCTAGGCTTGGAGTCTAGAATATTGATACAAACAGAAAGTTTCTGTTCTAGTGGACTTTACATTCTGATGAGGGAGACAGGCAAGAAACAAACATGTATTTGTATACCTCTCTATATCATGTCATGGTAAGTGCTTTGAGAAATGGTCAACTGGGACACGCATTTGGCATTTAAAATGTAATTAGAGGACTGCTGAGCAGTTAGCTACATACATGCTCTGTGAGAATAAAAAATCTATGATCATTTTGAGTATAATATGTAAATATATAGAAGCATAATAATAGAGAATGATGGTATGGAAAAGCCTTCCACGAAACCTTGAAGGATGGTGGTGTCATAGTTTGGAACTTCGGCTTCAGCACCAGACAAACCCATTTTGCCTCTTTGAAGCTTGAGTGCTTGGGCAGTTACTGTCCTCTGTGAGCTATACTTTCCTCACCAAGAAAATAAGGTGACAGGACCCTCCTGGGATACAATTAACAATCAAGAGAAAGACTATCAGAGGTGTTTTGTACTGTTTTTGATACCTAATGTAGTATGTTTTGTAGGTAACAGTTGTAGTGGAAATTATTGTTGTTAGCAATACAACTGCAGAGACTCACTGAGCATTTCTATGCTTTAGATCTTCTCATTCTTTCTTTCTTTTTCCCAACTTCTCAGAGATGTAGGAAGTGTAAATAATATATGTGAAGTACTTAGAATGTATGAGGACAAATTTTTTCTTATTGTTATCTAAGGTGTCAGAAATTAAGCCTAATTTCTGGAGATTTTCAGAGAGCAGAATTTCCATTTTACGATTCAGTGGGAGTTCTTGCTTAGAGATGTTTTGCAAAGTCAGTCCTAACAAAGCTAACTTGTTTTCTCTGCCACGTATCCTCCTAGTTCATTTGTTCTTCACTTAAATCATCATATTAGTTTCTAGAAACTGCATGCTTCCTGTGTCATAGTGTGATGCTTATAGAATCTGGTTAAGTAGCTCAAGTAAGGATATTTCTATTAAGTTGTTGATGATGTGTGCATATAAAAAATAATTATACCTTTTAGTTTATAATAGTAGAGGTAGTCCTAATATTTGAGCTCTGGATTATGATTTATTCCTTCTCTTAACGGATATGTGTATATCCCATTGAATGTGAACAATATTCTAGGCTTGGAGTCTAGAATATTGATACAAACAGAAAGTTTCTGTTCTAGTGGACTTTACATTCTGATGAGGGAGACAGGCAAGAAACAAACATGTATTTGTATACCTCTCTATATCATGTCATGGTAAGTGCTTTGAGAAATGGTCAACTGGGACACGCATTTGGCATTTAAAATGTAATTAGAGGACTGCTGAGCAGTTAGCTACATACATGCTCTGTGAGAATAAAAAATCTATGATCATTTTGAGTATAATATGTAAATATATAGAAGCATAATAATAGAGAATGATGGTATGGAAAAGCCTTCCACGAAACCTTGAAGGATGGTGGTGTCATAGTTTGGAACTTCGGCTTCAGCACCAGACAAACCCATTTTGCCTCTTTGAAGCTTGAGTGCTTGGGCAGTTACTGTCCTCTGTGAGCTATACTTTCCTCACCAAGAAAATAAGGTGACAGGACCCCTCCTGGGATACAATTAACAATCAAGAGAAAGACTATCAGAGGTGTTTTGTACTGTTTTTGATACCTAATGTAGTATGTTTTGTAGGTAACAGTTGTAGTGGAAATTATTGTTGTTAGCAATACAACTGCAGAGACTCACTGAGCATTTCTATGCTTTAGATCTTCTCATTCTTTCTTTCTTTTTCCCAACTTCTCAGAGATGTAGGAAGTGTAAATAATATATGTGAAGTACTTAGAATGTATGAGGACAAATTTTTTCTTATTGTTATCTAAGGTGTCAGAAATTAAGCCTAATTTCTGGAGATTTTCAGAGAGCAGAATTTCCATTTTACGATTCAGTGGGAGTTCTTGCTTAGAGATGTTTTGCAAAGTCAGTCCTAACAAAGCTAACTTGCATTTCAATAGCTGCCAGAGCCCCACTGAGGAGAGGCGGCACACCGCACCCTCCAGGCGGTGCTCTCTCGTGGCTGCCCCTGGCAGTGCCCAGTCCTGTCACGGAGGCGGGGCTGTCACCAGCTGCCACCCGCAGCAGAGATGCTGTGAACACACACCACTCAACTGCCTCTCCTCTCAACAGAGCAAGAATGAGCAGCTCTCGGCTGTGTTCACTGGATTCATGGACATGGGCACGTGTCCCCGAGCAGATAGGCTTGCTACAAGCTTACAAGCTCCCTGTTGCATTTGTGCAGGTTTAAGATGTTTTCTCAGTGTTTTTTTTTTTTTTTTTTTTTTAAATTGTTGTAAGAACGCTTAACATAAGATCTATCCCCTTCACAAAAGTTTTCCGTGCTCAATGCAATATTCTTTTCTGTAGGCAGTCCAGCAGATCTCAAAAACCTCCTGCCAAACGGAAACTTGAGACATATTCCTACCTGCCCCTCCCCACACACCCCCGGAAGCACCTTTCTACTCTCTACTTCTGGGTGTGGGACCATCTTATATTCCTTCTGTAGGTGGAATCTTGCAGTGTCTGTCCTGTGACTGCTCTATTTCAAGGTTCATCTGTGTTCTCGCGTGTGGCAGGATTCTCTGTTTTAACTGAGTTAGAAAACTGCTTACCTGTAATCATGTCCTGTTTGTGCTTGTTTAGGTTTCCCTAAAACACCTTGAAGGACGTTTTCTTTTATTTTTAATACTTTTCATAACATCTCAACCATGCCTAGTCTAATGTTTCTTACACACTAGGTACTTCATAATTGTCCATTGTTAATGAACCAGTTACTCTGTTCACTGTTAACAAACTTACTACCACTGACTGACTGATGGGAATACAGTTTGTGACACCAGTTATGCTCTTGCTTGGAAGGAGGCAATATCATCTTAATTAGGCTTTAACCTCCCCTTCCCCCCAAAGTAGGCCCTAGAATGTTTTTTTGTTGGTCAGTATGTCCCTACACTCCAGAGAGCAGATTTCCATTTTGGAGATTTTCAAAAATTCAGTGGGAGTTCTTGCTTAGAGATGTTTTGCAAAGTCAGTCCTAACAAAGCTAACTTGCATTTCAATAGCTGCCAGAGCCCCACTGAGGAGGCGGCACACCGCACCCTCCAGGCGGTGCTCTCGTGGCTGCCTGGCAGTGCCCAGTCCTGTCACGGAGGCGGGGCTGTCACCAGCTGCCACCCGCAGCAGAGATGCTGTGAACACACACCACTCAACTGCCTCTCCTCTCAACAGAGCAAGAATGAGCAGCTCTCGGCTGTGTTCACTGGATTCATGGACATGGGCACGTGTCCCCGAGCAGATAGGCTTGCTACAAGCTTACAAGCTCCCTGTTGCATTTGTGCAGGTTTAAGATGTTTTCTCAGTGTTTTTTTTTTTTTTTTTTTTTTTTAAATTGTTGTAAGAACGCTTAACATAAGATCTATCCCCTTCACAAAAGTTTTCCGTGCTCAATGCAATATTCTTTTCTGTAGGCAGTCCAGCAGATCTCAAAAACCTCCTGCCAAACGGAAACTTGAGACATATTCCTACCTGCCCCTCCCCACACACCCCCGGAAGCACCTTTCTACTCTCTACTTCTGGGTGTGGGACCATCTTATATTCCTTCTGTAGGTGGAATCTTGCAGTGTCTGTCCTGTGACTGCTCTATTTCAAGGTTCATCTGTGTTCTCGCGTGTGGCAGGATTCTCTGTTTTAACTGAGTTAGAAAACTGCTTACCTGTAATCATGTCCTGTTTGTGCTTGTTTAGGTTTCCCTAAAACACCTTGAAGGACGTTTTCTTTTATTTTTAATACTTTTCATAACATCTCAACCATGCCTAGTCTAATGTTTCTTACACACTAGGTACTTCATAATTGTCCATTGTTAATGAACCAGTTACTCTGTTCACTGTTAACAAACTTACTACCACTGACTGACTGATGGGAATACAGTTTGTGACACCAGTTATGCTCTTGCTTGGAAGGAGGCAATATCATCTTAATTAGGCTTTAACCTCCCCTTCCCCCCAAAGTAGGCCCTAGAATGTTTTTGTGTTGGTCAGTATGTCCCTACACTCCAGTTAGACTAAGAAAGTTAAATATACCTTCATTGTGCACCTGAAACTCTCACACCATTGCTCATGGGCTATAGCCCAATACAACATAAAAATGTTCCAAAATTTAAAATCCACAGATAACTTCACAAAAAAAGAAAGTTGAATATAACAAATATGTTAAAATACATTGAAGAAAGGAAGCAATTGTTAAACAAGTCTCCCTGTCACACTTTCCCTCTCTCCCCTCTTCCCTTTCCCATTTTAGAGATCGTTCACTTTCACAGTAGGTGAGGGTTAAACATATGTGAGAAAGCCAATCATTGGCAATGTGTTGATCTGTTAAGAAAAACTAACAGAACTTCTATTATTTCAACTGTAAGTGAAAGATAATCACCACAGACCTGAGTTGAATACTGTGAGGTTTGAGAGCTACTGTTGAAGTGTTAAACAGGAGATATTCCGGAATGCATACGTCAGTGTTACTAGATCCAGGAGAACATGTGTGCGTGCATGCTAAGTTGCTTCAGTCATATCCGACTCTTCGTGATGCTATGGACTGTAATCTGCCAGGCACCTCTGTCCACGGGATCCTCCAGGCAAGAATACTGAGGTGGATGCCTTCCTCCAGGGGATCTTCCCAACCCAGGGATTGGACACCAGTCTCTTATGTCTCCTGCATTGGCAGGTGGGTTCTTCACCACTAGTGCCACCTGGGAAGTCCCCAGGAACATTGAGATTACTTAATAGTGACTGTTTAGTGGGCCTGCATGGTGTCACACAGCATGTTTCTTTATAGGGACTTACGGTTTTAAGATAGATTTAGAGACATAGACTCCACACTGGACAGAAATAGATAGACTGTGCAGGTGATAATTTTGAAGTAAGGAGTCCAAGGAAGGACTTGATGACTAACTAGAAAGAAAGTGTTTCAAGGATCTGACAGGTTGAAAAACATTTTCAAATATGTGATGGGAGGTAATAATCATTGACTAATTTGTTGCTACCTTAGCAAAGATACATTTTCATTATCATAAAGCATATATCCAAGGATTTTGATCCAACTAAATTTTTGGAAAAGGACATAGGATACAAAAGGGTGGGTGTCTTAATTAATGGTCTTTAGGATTCAAGTAACAGAAACCAACTGGTACTTACTTGTGCAAAGATGGGGGAATTTATTAAGAAATATAAAGCTGGCTTTGGAATTGGAGGAGAAGATATCCCCACCTTAAGAAAGATAGAAATGAGGGCTTCCCTGGTGGTCCAAGAGAGTCCACCTTGCAATGCAAGGGGCACCAGTTCGAGTCCTAGCCTGAGAAGGTAGTATGTGCTGCTGAGCAGCTGGACTGATGAGTCCATTTATGAGCCAGCGCTCTGAAGCACATGCACTCAGATGGAGCTCTGCAAGGAGAGAGGCCACTGCGATGAGAGGTCCACACAGGCCAAAGAATAAAGATGGATGAAAAACAAATGGATAAAAAATCAATAAAAGAGGTCAAAATTAAAAAAAAAAAAAAAAAAAAGGAAGAAAGAAATGAAATCTTGGAATGCATTTGGCCTCCAGCACCATGGCTCTCAAACTCCTTTAAGATGCATGATCTTGCATCTTCCCATGATCCTTTCCCTGCTTTCTGCAATACACTTTTGTGTGGCAAGTCTTCACCCTACACTTGCAGATAGCTGCCTTTTTGTTTATGTGGGCATTAGCGACTGACCTGCTCATCCTAGTCCAACTCCAGCAGTCTAAGAACAGATATGAATGGTGTAGCCTGGGCCAGGTTTCCATGTCAGGGAACAGGATGATGAATTGGGTTGGCGAAAAACTTCATTTGGAAATTTTCATAACATGTTATGGGAAAAACCAAATGAACTTTTTGGCCAACCTGATAGTAAAAATTGGGTTGCTGGGAACACTCTGTGTATGTGGGACTGAAAATCTCATTGAGGGAGAAGGCCTTGTCTGGGATAAGACTCTTAAGGTATCTATTACAAATTAGATTAATTCCTGGGCTGCCGTGGGGGCTCAGAAGGTAAAGAATCTGCCTGCAATGCAGGAGACCTGGGTTCAATCCATGAGTCAGGAAGATCCTCTGGAGAAGAGAATGGCTATCCACTCCATTATTCTGGCTTAGGAAATTCCATGCATGGAGGAGGCTGTAGAACTGCAGTCCATGAGGTCACAAAGAGTCGGACACAATCAAGAGACAGTGCTAGGATGATGAATATGAGTGATATCTTTAATTTTTGAAACAGCCATAGAATTAAGAGCAAGAGAGAAGTCTACTTGATGCTGTTGTGTTAAAAGAGAACATTTAAAATGACCTCTGTGTTGTTTGATTTAAATACCTTGTCATTACAAAAGGAATTCCTTTAAGCTGATTTATAAATGCCCAGTAAGGTAGTTGTCCCCTTCAACTGTATAAATGGCAAGAAACCTCTGGTATGTACAAATCGTGGAAATATTAATTAGCGTTATCACAATGAAATGTGTTGTAAGGTTAATGACCACTAGCTGGGGTTAACTATCCCTGAATATAACATTGAGCTATCATTGTTTTGTCACCTATACCTGGACAGTTATTTTTAATTTTAAATCAAAATGTCTATCATCTCTTAAAATGATTATTCAGCTCAGGTAAATATATACTATATCATGATGATAATAGTTATTTGTCAATACAAGTATTATACTTATTATTAAAGGAGAAAAATAAAATATCCTCAAACTTAGGATGATTTGGAAGATAAAAAATTCAGCATTTTAAATTTAAAATTGCTATATCGTATAGCGTTTTGGCCATGATTTTCCCAATTAACTTAATCAATATTATTAATAATGCTCTCTGATGGAATTCTAGCTCCTGCTTGTTATTTACTTGTGTTTGCTCCCATTTTCTTATTTCAAAAAGATTTAAATTGAAATAGACACGTGTTCTTTATTTCTGAAATGAATTTTTAAGTACATGATTTAGAAATCCCAGAAAAATTTTATCCTAATGAATCAGATTTCACTTTGTAAAAAAAGGAAAAGCAGTGATTAAAGAAACCATGGATTTTTGACATATTGTATTCATTTTCATTTTCAAATTGTTATAAATACTTCAGTATACCTTTCTCAAAAATGAGCAGTAGGAAATTATGATGAATTAGCAATTGTTGCCAATGACTTAAGTACAAAATAATTCATAATTACCAGTGTCTGGCTATCACATGCTTACCTTAAATCCGTTTATATGCTACCACACAAATTAATGATCTTAACTGTATAAGTTCTATTCACAGAGGTAGGAGATGGTGTTTAGAAGGGAGGAAAATTTATTTATTCATTTATGTGTTATCACATACCCTAGGAAAGTATGTCTTCAATAGTTACAAGAATTTTCTTGAAGATATTTTTGTTGATGTGGAGTTAAGTAGTTAGGTTTTAAGTTAGTTGCATATTTCTCTAACTCTTAAGTTGGCAAAGTTAACAAAAAAAAAAAAAAGAAGCAAACTCTTGTTCATACTTATCTAATGGTTATCTTAATTAGAAAGGAAGGAAATCATAAATTAATGTCATGATCAGGCCAGGGGTTATATGTTAAATAATTCATTTTTTTGCAAATATAAGATCTAAGTGTCCACAATATCTTTTACAGATTGACTCTTTCTCTGACAGTAGAGGACTAAGCAATGACATTGATTAGTGCATGAAATATAGATTGTGAAACCTTGCAGGATATGTGTATATTTTAGTTTTGTATTTCATTTGGAAGTTGAATCAAGAGAGTTTACTTCAACTTGCATTGAATGCCTCACTTAGGTTCTAAAAATTTAACTAGTGTACACCTCAGAAGATACTCTATTGAAGTAACTTTAAAATATCCAGAAATGCTTTTTGCATTTGATAATAGCTCAAAAAATCAATTACTGATACTCCAAGTGAAAAAATATGAGCTACTCATGCTACATGATACTGTTATCAGATAAGCTGCATCCTCATCATTGTTTAGAGAAATGACTTTTCTTACTCTCCACAAGAACATGTTTTCTTTCCTATATGTCTGGGCTCTAAGGGAAATATTTTTAAATAAAATTTAACAGTATTTCAATGATAAAAATGGATAAGCATTTGATATTTATGAAGAGGTTGTTTTGTAATTGCCACTCTAAATTTTCTGGATAAAAGTAGAAGACCAGTAATAGATGTTTATCTGGAGATTTGATCTCTTTTGCGCTGCTCTGTCTTGTCAAATGACTTCCAAAAGTGTTAGGCCAAAGCAGTATTATCACATTTTGTATAATTCATCAGAAATTAACCTATTAAACAATCATATAGTGTACTTTTTAATCAGGTATAAAAATATTACAAAGCCAGTTGTGATTTCAAACATACCTAGGCCAAAAGCTAGGGGAAGAAGAATGTAGTAGCCATTATTACTTGACCCTGAAAGGGCCAGATTCCACTGACTTAGTGTCTATGTCAAATATTCTGGATGCTAAATTAAAAAAAAAAAAAAAAAAAGAAAAAAGACAACTGTCTAATTTACGATGCTCAGTGTAAAGTAGATAAACTATTCAGGTGGTAGATCACATTTTTCAGATTGCTTCCAGAAATTTGGCATCTTACAGACAGTCCCTCTGATTAAGTAAATTTGGAGAGTGGACTATTTTATTAGAACTGGTATTTCTTAGGCATTATATTATTGGATTTAATCATTCTAAAATTTATGAAGCTAGATGTACTGTATCCTCTATGGTATATGAAAGGGAGAATGTACACCCTCAAATTTAGGACTAAGCTCAATTTTTCTTTTAATAAATAGTTGTATTTACAAGTGGTTCTTCTGTTAAATGGCATGCTCATATTTGAACTACTTGCTTATTAAAGAGAAAGTAGAAACACAAGTTCCTGAGTAGATAACAGGCAACATATTGGAGGTGACACTAATACATAATACTCTGCTTTCTGTAGAAGCAGAGGTACTGCTTCAACATAGATGGTCAGACAGAATCATACTTTTTTCTCTTTCCATAGGGGCATATATTTAAAATTACAGGTAGAGCTCTTATGTTTGATTGTAATGCTCATTGCAAAGAAAAAGAATATTCAAAGTAGTCTATGTCCCATCCATTTCATTTATTCATTTGTTATACATCATTCAAAAATGTTATGCAGTGCCCCAGGCAGAGGTTAATAGCTCAGACTTGGTAGATTGCCTGAGTATGAATTTCAGACAGTATCAATTGTAGGATCTCTGTTCCTCCATTTCCTTATTGGAAAAAAAAAAAGAGGAATAGCATTACCTATATTATATGATTGTTGTTCATGTGTGCATGCGAGGTCACTTCAGTCGTATATGAGTCTGTATGACCCTATGGACTGTAGTCCTCCAGGCTCACATTTTGTATAATTCATCAGAAATTAACCTATTAAACAATCATATAGTGTACTTTTTAATCAGGTATAAAAATATTACAAAGCCAGTTGTGATTTCAAACATACCTAGGCCAAAAGCTAGGGGAAGAAGAATGTAGTAGCCATTATTACTTGACCCTGAAAGGGCCAGATTCCACTGACTTAGTGTCTATGTCAAATATTCTGGATGCTAAATTAAAAAAAAAAAAAAAGAAAAAAGACAACTGTCTAATTTACGATGCTCAGTGTAAAGTAGATAAACTATTCAGGTGGTAGATCACATTTTTCAGATTGCTTCCAGAAATTTGGCATCTTACAGACAGTCCCTCTGATTAAGTAAATTTGGAGAGTGGACTATTTTATTAGAACTGGTATTTCTTAGGCATTATATTATTGGATTTAATCATTCTAAAATTTATGAAGCTAGATGTACTGTATCCTCTATGGTATATGAAAGGGAGAATGTACACCCTCAAATTTAGGACTAAGCTCAATTTTTCTTTTAATAAATAGTTGTATTTACAAGTGGTTCTTCTGTTAAATGGCATGCTCATATTTGAACTACTTGCTTATTAAAGAGAAAGTAGAAACACAAGTTCCTGAGTAGATAACAGGCAACATATTGGAGGTGACACTAATACATAATACTCTGCTTTCTGTAGAAGCAGAGGTACTGCTTCAACATAGATGGTCAGACAGAATCATACTTTTTTCTCTTTCCATAGGGGCATATATTTAAAATTACAGGTAGAGCTCTTATGTTTGATTGTAATGCTCATTGCAAAGAAAAAGAATATTCAAAGTAGTCTATGTCCCATCCATTTCATTTATTCATTTGTTATACATCATTCAAAAATGTTATGCAGTGCCCCAGGCAGAGGTTAATAGCTCAGACTTGGTAGATTGCCTGAGTATGAATTTCAGACAGTATCAATTGTAGGATCTCTGTTCCTCCATTTCCTTATTGGAAAAAAAAAAAAAGAGGAATAGCATTACCTATATTATATGATTGTTGTTCATGTGTGCATGCGAGGTCACTTCAGTCGTATATGAGTCTGTATGACCCTATGGACTGTAGTCCTCCAGGCTCCCCTGTCCATGGGATTCTCCAACAAGAATAGTAGAGTGGGATGCCATGCCCTTCTCCTGGGGATCTTCGAGACCCAGGGATTGAACCCGCGTCTCTTATGTTTCCTGCTTTGGCAGGTGGGTTCTTTACCACGAGCACCACTGCCAGCTGAGATGCTACATATGATTGTCAGAACAATTAAATATATAAACCCCTTCAAATCATGCCTGATTAATAATTGTGTTATTATCATTATTTTTGTTAGTTCTAACTTCTGATGTTAATGAGTTCAATATATTAGGAAACATGATAACCCTATTCATTGTCAATTACTCCTGTAGTCATTGTTGACAATTTCCAACCCTCACAGCAGGTTTTCAAGATAGACTTCAGCAATTCTGTTGTAGATGAAGAAGCAGAGGTCAGAAAGTTTACAAAATACTCTGAAGGTCAGATAGGATCATACAATGCATAAAACCCCAGTCTGTTTGATTCCAAAATTTGTAACCCAAACTTCCACAAGTATGTGTATTATATATACACAGATCCACCTCTCTCTAGGTATGCGATACTTTTTAAAGTTTAATCATTTTATAATTATATATTTGGGAATCTTCAAAAGGTCATCATTTAATAACAATTATATGTAATTCCAACACTTATGAAAAAATATAAGCTACAAAACGTAGGCTCATAAACAATACCAGCTGTTCCAAACCTCTCTTCCAATAACACCTAGGTTATGCAACCAGTATTTTCAAGTTAAAAAATGACAATATTAGTTAATGGGACAGTGGGATATATATTTAACTGAGTCACTTGCGTGCAGAAATATCTTTGAGGATAAAGGCTTTGGGATTAAACAAATTTGGGGAGGGACTGGTGAAATTTTACTTCAAAGATTTTTTGTCTAAATAAAAGGGAGTTAAAACTTATCCATTTCATTTATTCATTTGTTATACATCATTCAAAAATGTTATGCAGTGCCCCAGGCAGAGGTTAATAGCTCAGACTTGGTAGATTGCCTGAGTATGAATTTCAGACAGTATCAATTGTAGGATCTCTGTTCCTCCATTTCCTTATTGGAAAAAAAAAAAAAGAGGAATAGCATTACCTATATTATATGATTGTTGTTCATGTGTGCATGCGAGGTCACTTCAGTCGTATATGAGTCTGTATGACCCTATGGACTGTAGTCCTCCAGGCTCCCCTGTCCATGGGATTCTCCAACAAGAATAGTAGAGTGGGATGCCATGCCCTTCTCCTGGGGATCTTCGAGACCCAGGGATTGAACCCGTCTCTTATGTTTCCTGCTTTGGCAGGTGGGTTCTTTACCACGAGCACCACTGCCAGCTGAGATGCTACATATGATTGTCAGAACAATTAAATATATAAACCCCTTCAAATCATGCCTGATTAATAATTGTGTTATTATCATTATTTTTGTTAGTTCTAACTTCTGATGTTAATGAGTTCAATATATTAGGAAACATGATAACCCTATTCATTGTCAATTACTCCTGTAGTCATTGTTGACAATTTCCAACCCTCACAGCAGGTTTTCAAGATAGACTTCAGCAATTCTGTTGTAGATGAAGAAGCAGAGGTCAGAAAGTTTACAAAATACTCTGAAGGTCAGATAGGATCATACAATGCATAAAACCCCAGTCTGTTTGATTCCAAAATTTGTAACCCAAACTTCCACAAGTATGTGTATTATATATACACAGATCCACCTCTCTCTAGGTATGCGATACTTTTTAAAGTTTAATCATTTTATAATTATATATTTGGGAATCTTCAAAAGGTCATCATTTAATAACAATTATATGTAATTCCAACACTTATGAAAAAATATAAGCTACAAAACGTAGGCTCATAAACAATACCAGCTGTTCCAAACCTCTCTTTCCAATAACACCTAGGTTATGCAACCAGTATTTTCAAGTTAAAAAATGACAATATTAGTTAATGGGACAGTGGGATATATATTTAACTGAGTCACTTGCGTGCAGAAATATCTTTGAGGATAAAGGCTTTGGGATTAAACAAATTTGGGGAGGGACTGGTGAAATTTTACTTCAAAGATTTTTTGTCTAAATAAAAGGGAGTTAAAACTACTTAAAAAAAAAATGAAAAGCAAGCTGCCTTTCAATATTTTCTAGTCAAAAAGTATTCTTAGTAAACAAGGGAGACCATACATGAATCAGGTCCGTCTCAGCTGGAATATTCTTTTAACAATAACCTGTATTTAATAAGCTGGTACCCAGAGTGCGTGCCATGCTGCTTCAAAGTGATAGCAAGACCATGAGGAAGATCAAAGAAAAATGGTCATGGGATCTGAACCGCCAGACTAAGAGAATCGTATCCGCATGCACACAGCTCCTTTTTGTTATGCCTATATAGGAGAAGGATTCACTTTATTTTCTATAACTGCTTAAAGATTTTAATCCAAGCTTCCTTTCAGCGGTAGAGATCAAAAGCTCTAGATACTGCAGGGTTATGGAAGAGAGAGACAATATTTCTACTAGAAGAGAGGTAAAATCCTAGGGCTTGTTCCAGGAAGGCTTTAGCACTAATGGAACTTAATAATGCGATCAGAATAAATCTAAAGCAATGATTGTCATGGCTAGGTGGGGAATGCCAGTGAAGGCCATCATTCTGGTGCTGTTTGATAATGACCATCACCTCTGCATCCTGTAACCCTCCTAATGAACAGGTGCTTCAGAAATGTTCACAGAACACTGTTCCTTCTGAATCAGATTCTTTGTGACAGACATTGTAATGAATGCCATCCCTACTAGAGTCCCATCAAAGTGGGTTCAACCTTAGGCACACCTCAAGTGGAAAATTGCCCACTCTGTATTAGTGATGGTTTGTGTTTTTCATGACTGCTCTTGCTCCTGTTGCTATTCTTCTTGCAATTTTTGTTGCTGGTGTGAAGTTGGGAAGGTCACCAGCTTGCACACCTGTTAATTAATATCTGCCATATGCCTATGGTTTGAAATTTTATGATCAAGTTGGGGTGCCTTCCATTTGGTGAACAAAATCATTTTTAGAAGAAAATACATTTAATAGTATGGAATGACTGAAACTTGAGGCCATTTTGAGTCATGCACATTCTGGTAAATTAAAACTAAAGTTTATCATATTATTATCTAGCAGTCATTGGTTGGAAACATATCACTGAGAATTGGAGACCACGGTTTGTAAGGAATGTATCGCTGAGAATGAGAGATACATGTGATGAAAAGCAAGCTGCCTTTCAATATTTTCTAGTCAAAGTATTCTTAGTAAACAAGGAGACCATACATGAATCAGGTCCGTCTCAGCTGGAATATTCTTTTAACAATAACCTGTATTTAATAAGCTGGTACCCAGAGTGCGTGCCATGCTGCTTCAAAGTGATAGCAAGACCATGAGGAAGATCAAAGAAAAATGGTCATGGGATCTGAACCGCCAGACTAAGAGAATCGTATCCGCATGCACACAGCTCCTTTTTGTTATGCCTATATAGGAGAAGGATTCACTTTATTTTCTATAACTGCTTAAAGATTTTAATCCAAGCTTCCTTTCAGCGGTAGAGATCAAAAGCTCTAGATACTGCAGGGTTATGGAAGAGAGAGACAATATTTCTACTAGAAGAGAGGTAAAATCCTAGGGCTTGTTCCAGGAAGGCTTTAGCACTAATGGAACTTAATAATGCGATCAGAATAAATCTAAAGCAATGATTGTCATGGCTAGGTGGGGAATGCCAGTGAAGGCCATCATTCTGGTGCTGTTTGATAATGACCATCACCTCTGCATCCTGTAACCCTCCTAATGAACAGGTGCTTCAGAAATGTTCACAGAACACTGTTCCTTCTGAATCAGATTCTTTGTGACAGACATTGTAATGAATGCCATCCCTACTAGAGTCCCATCAAAGTGGGTTCAACCTTAGGCACACCTCAAGTGGAAAATTGCCCACTCTGTATTAGTGATGGTTTGTGTTTTTCATGACTGCTCTTGCTCCTGTTGCTATTCTTCTTGCAATTTTTGTTGCTGGTGTGAAGTTGGGAAGGTCACCAGCTTGCACACCTGTTAATTAATATCTGCCATATGCCTATGGTTTGAAATTTTATGATCAAGTTGGGGTGCCTTCCATTTGGTGAACAAAATCATTTTTAGAAGAAAATACATTTAATAGTATGGAATGACTGAAACTTGAGGCCATTTTGAGTCATGCACATTCTGGTAAATTAAAACTAAAGTTTATCATATTATTATCTAGCAGTCATTGGTTGGAAACATATCACTGAGAATTGGAGACCACGGTTTGTAAGGAATGTATCGCTGAGAATGAGAGATACATGTGATGCTCTGGGCAATGCCTTGTGAGGCAGAAATTGTCTGTACAATGTGGGCAGAAAGGATTCTATGCTTCTAGTGAAAGAGTAAGGTACAGGGACTTCCCTGATGGTCCAGTGGCTAACACTTCACCTTCTGATGCAGGAGATGTAGGTTCCATCCTTGGTCGGGGAGCTAAGATCCCACGTGCCTCATGTTCACAAAAACAAAACCTAAACCAGAAGCAATATTATAACAAATACAGTAAAGACTTAAAAAAGAAGAAAAAGAAAAGTAAGAGTAAGGGGCAAAGAGGGAGAATAGAAATTTCAAGTGATGAGTTTAACACTCTATCTGATCTAAAATTCTGTTATTGAAAGAAAATAATTCATCACACCCGCTTTTATCTGTCCTTTTAGTGCTTAGTTTTAGATAAGGATTTATTTTTCTAGGACATATCATGGTTAAAATATTCCCCAGTTATTTATCATCATTTCTGTAGGTGATTGCCTTTATGGTATCATTACAGAAACTATGAAAATTCTCTTAATAATTTTCTCAAGAGCTCTTTCATCATCTCTGTGATGTCTCAAATTTTTTAATACAGCCTTTCATTTCACAACTAGATAACTCTTAAAATGAGTGTACCCTAGTTGAGTAAACATGCTAATTATGCTCATTAAAATGCTTTCATACTAAAGTGTAAATGATGGCTAACTCTTCCATTAAAGGAAAAACAAAACAGGAATAACAGCAGGCAGTGCCGGAAGAGATGGTGGAATACAGAGAAAGAACGCTGGGAAAAAAAGTGCTACAACTTCTAGTTGAAAAGAAATAATTCCACAGTGCATTGCTCAAACATCTGAAAAATAGCTTTATGGAATGTAAACTGATAAACAAGTTGGGTGCCTTCCATTTGGTGAACAAAATCATTTTTAGAAGAAAATACATTTAATAGTATGGAATGACTGAAACTTGAGGCCATTTTGAGTCATGCACATTCTGGTAAATTAAAACTAAAGTTTATCATATTATTATCTAGCAGTCATTGGTTGGAAACATATCACTGAGAATTGGAGACCACGGTTTGTAAGGAATGTATCGCTGAGAATGAGAGATACATGTGATGCTCTGGGCAATGCCTTGTGAGGCAGAAATTGTCTGTACAATGTGGGCAGAAAGGATTCTATGCTTCTAGTGAAAGAGTAAGGTACAGGGACTTCCCTGATGGTCCAGTGGCTAACACTTCACCTTCTGATGCAGGAGATGTAGGTTCCATCCTTGGTCGGGGAGCTAAGATCCCACGTGCCTCATGTTCACAAAAACAAAACCTAAACCAGAAGCAATATTATAACAAATACAGTAAAGACTTAAAAAAGAAGAAAAAGAAAAGTAAGAGTAAGGGGCAAAGAGGGAGAATAGAAATTTCAAGTGATGAGTTTAACACTCTATCTGATCTAAAATTCTGTTATTGAAAGAAAATAATTCATCACACCCGCTTTTATCTGTCCTTTTAGTGCTTAGTTTTAGATAAGGATTTATTTTTCTAGGACATATCATGGTTAAAATATTCCCCAGTTATTTATCATCATTTCTGTAGGTGATTGCCTTTATGGTATCATTACAGAAACTATGAAAATTCTCTTAATAATTTTCTCAAGAGCTCTTTCATCATCTCTGTGATGTCTCAAATTTTTTAATACAGCCTTTCATTTCACAACTAGATAACTCTTAAAATGAGTGTACCCTAGTTGAGTAAACATGCTAATTATGCTCATTAAAATGCTTTCATACTAAAGTGTAAATGATGGCTAACTCTTCCATTAAAGGAAAAACAAAACAGGAATAACAGCAGGCAGTGCCGGAAGAGATGGTGGAATACAGAGAAAGAACGCTGAGAACCCAGAAGATAAATTCCACTCACTTCACAATTGTGCCTGAGGCAAAGTCTAAGTAGATCGTACCGCTCCTGAGTCATAATAATGGTTATCAAATTTGGAGCGATTCTCTGACAGTGCAATTTGACTCAAACATCTGAAAAATAGTCTTTATGTGAAGGGAGAGTCATTTGAGTTCTTATATTAATACTCTCTCTATCTCGTCATGAGAGACAAACGCAATTTTGTATAATGAATAATCTCTTCTTACAAATGCATTTTTTCCTTGAGTTTCCTGCCAATTTGTTGCTTCACGTCTACTTCTGGTATCATTTAGGGTATCAGATATGAGAAGGGAACCTCAGCTTGCATTTTCTTATTTAGGTGATAGCCTTTCAATATCCTAAACCTGCTTGTGTGAACCATGAGTGACACTGACTTCCCTCATGGGTGTCTGTCATGGACACAGTTTTGAGACATGTTTTTATCCTCCTGAAAACTGACAAAAAGTAAGAAAAGAAGTGAAAGCTTCTGAAAGTTAATTAAGCTCTCTAACGGTTGCTCTTGGCTTTTTTTGGGGTTTTCACAATGAATTCTGTTTAAGGCACACTATCTCCATGGCATCAGTGATAAGCATATTTCTTTCAGGGAATGCACCTGGCTGGTAATGCGAACTTGAAATTTTCAGCCATCAGTTCTTGTAGTTGGCTCTGTACTTAGTAATGGAGTAATGTAGAGGAAGTTGCTTCACCCCTCTGAGTCTCAGCTTCCTCATCTTTAAAAGTAAAATGAATGAGTGCTATACAAGGATACTTAGAAAACATTACAGTTAAAAAGCCACAGTTAGTGGAACCCACTTGTGCAGGAGGAGTCTTATCCAAGTGATGGCAAGCAGGTGGGCCTCACTGAATGACATCGACTCTAGTAACTGGTCTGACCAGCTGTTGTGATGACTTGACACGGGTCGCTCATGGGTTGACTCATATTACTGGTCTGAATCTGTGTGCTTTTGCAACCGTAACAGTATAGACATGTCAATAAAACAGTGTATTATTAGCAAGAGGAAAAACAACTATCAAACACACCCGATGCTAGCATCAGTCTTACCAGCACATTCTCTCTGAAAAGAAAACCACATGTGAAAAAAAAAAAAAACAAAACAAAAACAGTGGTTATCACAAGTTCGCTGTTACATACAGAATCAGAAAGAAAGATGCTGTTTATATAGTTCAAACGTATTGTCCTTAGACCCCGATGGCTGGCTGAATCAATCTCTGTAATGAGGATTTATGTCAAGTGGGCAGCAATTCAAGGGGACTGGTCACAGGCTGCCACTTGGGCCTGCCGTTGTTTGTTTGTGTCACTATGGTTGCTATTTCACTTGTATTTATTTAAGCTCAGTGGCTGAACCAACTTAGTCTTTCCTCTGTCTGATCATAACCATCTCTGAACAGAGCATAATGTTTGATTTGATTTCTACTTACTCACTTGTGCTGTATCTTTGAATATTTTTTCCTCGTTTTCCTTGTCGGAGTTATGAATGTTCCTGAAAGTTTCATTATGCATTTGTAAGAAAGATCTGTCATATCCATTCAGTGTGGATTTTACTAGCTTAATTCTCAAAAGATTATATGTACTATTATTAATGAGCCTTCATAATTTTCTCCAAGCACCAATTTGTTTAATGCAGGTAAAATATTCTTAGGCAGTACCTGGTACATATTCAGTAATCCATGATAACAGTGATCAGAAGAGTTACTATCTTCTGATGGAGGAATGATGAAATGGTATTTTAATTCCCTATATGGCAATCACTTCATTTGGCAGGTTCATAGGCAGAGGGTAACATAACCAGGTTATGTGACTAGTAATTCTATTTATGTGATACTCACTACTTCCCGGATACACACTTTTCAGACCATCCAGTGATACCAAACACCCCTTCTCTACAACATGGTTCTTCCCAGGTGGCTCAGTGGTAAAAGATCTCTGGATGAGGAAGATACTCTGGAGAAGGAACTAGCAACTCACTCCAGTATGCTTCCCTGGACAGAAGAGCACCGCAGGCTACAGTCCATGGAGTTGCAAACAACAATCGGAGACAGAGTCTCAAAGTTTCTTTGTGAACGGTAGCACATTAACCTTTGAGTGTGTTTACTTAGTAAAATCAGCTTGTGATTCAGCACAACTAACTGTCCTGTGATGAAAGTGATTATAAGCAAGCCTAGGCTAGACATGCCAATTTATATTACTTCCTGAAAGTTGTGAAAGTTGCTTACTCTTTCTGTGCATCAACTAGGAAAATGACAGTACATATGTGATATTGTGATTTATATTTATAATGTACTTGGTCTGTGCACTATGAGGATTTATGTCAAGTGGGCAGCAATTCAAGGGGACTGGTCACAGGCTGCCACTTGGGCCTGCCGTTGTTTGTTTGTGTCACTATGGTTGCTATTTCACTTGTATTTATTTAAGCTCAGTGGCTGAACCAACTTAGTCTTTCCTCTGTCTGATCATAACCATCTCTGAACAGAGCATAATGTTTGATTTGATTTCTACTTACTCACTTGTGCTGTATCTTTGAATATTTTTTCCTCGTTTTCCTTGTCGGAGTTATGAATGTTCCTGAAAGTTTCATTATGCATTTGTAAGAAAGATCTGTCATATCCATTCAGTGTGGATTTTACTAGCTTAATTCTCAAAAGATTATATGTACTATTATTAATGAGCCTTCATAATTTTCTCCAAGCACCAATTTGTTTAATGCAGGTAAAATATTCTTAGGCAGTACCTGGTACATATTCAGTAATCCATGATAACAGTGATCAGAAGAGTTACTATCTTCTGATGGAGGAATGATGAAATGGTATTTTAATTCCCTATATGGCAATCACTTCATTTGGCAGGTTCATAGGCAGAGGGTAACATAACCAGGTTATGTGACTAGTAATTCTATTTATGTGATACTCACTACTTCCCGGATACACACTTTTCAGACCATCCAGTGATACCAAACACCCCTTCTCTACAACATGGTTCTTCCCAGGTGGCTCAGTGGTAAAAGATCTCTGGATGAGGAAGATACTCTGGAGAAGGAACTAGCAACTCACTCCAGTATGCTTCCCTGGACAGAAGAGCACCGCAGGCTACAGTCCATGGAGTTGCAAACAACAATCGGAGACAGAGTCTCAAAGTTTCTTTGTGAACGGTAGCACATTAACCTTTGAGTGTGTTTACTTAGTAAAATCAGCTTGTGATTCAGCACAACTAACTGTCCTGTGATGAAAGTGATTATAAGCAAGCCTAGGCTAGACATGCCAATTTATATTACTTCCTGAAAGTTGTGAAAGTTGCTTACTCTTTCTGTGCATCAACTAGGAAAAATGACAGTACATATGTGATATTGTGATTTATATTTATAATGTACTTGGTCTTTGTTTTTGGCAGAGAACTCATAAAATCCTTGGAATTTTCTAAGTGTTGAGAGTGATAAAGTTGTCTTTTGTTATGTTAATGATGACAGTTAGACCACCAAACGGTAGGAGCTGGGTGCCTGGAGAACCAACCCAGTGATTTTTTTCAGTCACTAGTAGTTGCAAAATAGTAATGTCCAACTCTACAACACCATGGACTACAACAGGTCAGGCTTCTCTGTCCTCCTCTATTTTCCGGAGTTTACTGGAACTCATGTCCATTGAATCAGTGATGCCATCCAACCACCGCATCCTCTTTCAACTGCTTCTCCTCCTGCCCTCAATCTTTCCTAGCATCATGGTCTTTTCCAGTGAGTCAGCTCTTTGCAGCAGGTGGCCAAAG
The DNA here is from genome assembly GCA_022376925.1 of Tragulus kanchil. NCBI lineage: Eukaryota > Metazoa > Chordata > Mammalia > Artiodactyla > Tragulidae > Tragulus > Tragulus kanchil. Next base: position 26,037,705 of record JAIOJX010000004.1, read on the forward strand.
TGTTGGAGCTTCAGCATCCGTTCTTCCAGTGAATGTTCATGGTTGATTTTCTTTAGTATTGACTGGTTTGATCTCCTCTAGCCTGCCAGGTTCCTCTGTCCATGGAATTTCCCAGGCAAGAACAGTAGAGTGGGTAGATAATTCCTCCTCCAGGAGATCTTTCCAGTCCAAGGACTGAATCTTCATCTCCTGTATCTCCTGCATTTGATAGCATCTTCCCAATTCAGGAAAGCCCAATGAAGGTCAATATTTGTGACTTTGGTGAAGAGGGAATTGATGCAATCAAGCACTTCAGGTTTTCTACTAGTCATGAGGAGTTGCTGTCACCATGAAGGGATTTAGTGCTCTTCTAGATAAGAGGAGACACAAGGGTTGAAAACCCCCAAAAATATTCTAAGATTCTCTGGATGGAGTTGCAGAAGAGCACCGCAGGCTACAGTCCATGGAGTTGCAAACAACAATCGGAGACAGAGTCTCAAAGTTTCTTTGTGAACGGTAGCACATTAACCTTTGAGTGTGTTTACTTAGTAAAATCAGCTTGTGATTCAGCACAACTAACTGTCCTGTGATGAAAGTGATTATAAGCAAGCCTAGGCTAGACATGCCAATTTATATTACTTCCTGAAAGTTGTGAAAGTTGCTTACTCTTTCTGTGCATCAACTAGGAAAAATGACAGTACATATGTGATATTGTGATTTATATTTATAATGTACTTGGTCTTTGTTTTTGGCAGAGAACTCATAAAATCCTTGGAATTTTCTAAGTGTTGAGAGTGATAAAGTTGTCTTTTGTTATGTTAATGATGACAGTTAGACCACCAAACGGTAGGAGCTGGGTGCCTGGAGAACCAACCCAGTGATTTTTTTCAGTCACTAGTAGTTGCAAAATAGTAATGTCCAACTCTACAACACCATGGACTACAACAGGTCAGGCTTCTCTGTCCTCCTCTATTTTCCGGAGTTTACTGGAACTCATGTCCATTGAATCAGTGATGCCATCCAACCACCGCATCCTCTTTCAACTGCTTCTCCTCCTGCCCTCAATCTTTCCTAGCATCATGGTCTTTTCCAGTGAGTCAGCTCTTTGCAGCAGGTGGCCAAAGTGTTGGAGCTTCAGCATCCGTTCTTCCAGTGAATGTTCATGGTTGATTTTCTTTAGTATTGACTGGTTTGATCTCCTCTAGCCTGCCAGGTTCCTCTGTCCATGGAATTTCCCAGGCAAGAACAGTAGAGTGGGTAGATAATTCCTCCTCCAGGAGATCTTTCCAGTCCAAGGACTGAATCTTCATCTCCTGTATCTCCTGCATTTGATAGCATCTTCCCAATTCAGGAAAGCCCAATGAAGGTCAATATTTGTGACTTTGGTGAAGAGGGAATTGATGCAATCAAGCACTTCAGGTTTTCTACTAGTCATGAGGAGTTGCTGTCACCATGAAGGGATTTAGTGCTCTTCTAGATAAGAGGAGACACAAGGGTTGAACTCACAAATCAATTCCTCAAAATATTTAACTTTCTAAAGACCTGTTCTGTCAGTTTTCCTGGAGCGCAGAGTGCCTCATGCCAGTTTTTCACCCTAGACTCCCTTCAGGGCATGTCAACAGCTGCAGCAGCACAGGATTCAATCCCCACAAAGGCAGGTGGCAGATGCCCTAGGCAAGTGCCAATTTGTAGGTGACAAACCCGAGGAGGAGGTCATTGAGACCTCTGATCAAGAGCTGGTGATCACAAGCACAGGTGATAACATACACTTATGACTGGCATCTGAAGTGGGAAACAGAGAAGCCTGGCAGGCCTGAAACCTTTACCTGTGGACTCAGATGTTATGTCTTGGTGGACAATGTCAGAATTGAGTTGAATTGTAGGACCATGCAGTTACTGTCCGGAGAATTACTTATTGCTGTGGGGGCCCTACCGCACCCCTATTGGTGGAATTGGGTCCAAGAGCCCAACAGAATCTGCTGTAGAGGATTTTGTGGCAATTATAATAAAATAGAGGAAAGTGTTTAACGCATACTGTTCCTGGACAGAGAGACTGGTTCAAATTGTTAACTTTAATTTTATTATTTTTTATTATAAAAGTGTTAATACTAATCATTCTTTGTATTAGTAGTAGAAGTAGTCTACTGGGCATGATTCTGAGGAGGCAGAGACTACTATAGGGGAACTAGATAATTGGAGAAGGGTGCTAAGTCTAGTGCGACCATATCCCATGATCTACGAATAAGCATCATAGACATCTGATGGTTTTAACAAAAAGGACAGTTAATTGAGAGTTGATTTATTGACAGTAAGAAGATGGAATTGTGGTGCTTTCAAATGAGGCAAGATTAAGAGAAGCTAGACAAGGACTCAGAGGTCCTATGTCAGTGAGGGTTTACAATCCAGATCTGATCCTTTCTTGTGTAAGAGCTGGAGATTCAAAAACAGACCCACTCAGAAAAAGCAAATCTCAAAATCCACATATACTACAGGATCAACAACCATAAAAGAAAAAAATGCTTAAGTCACCATTATGATCAAATTGAAAGAAAGTGAGAGTGTTAGCCACTCCGTTGTATCTTTGCCACCCCATGGACTGTAGCCTGCCAGGCTCCTCCATCCATGGGATTCTCCAGGCAAGAATACTGGAGTTGGTTGCCATTTATTCTCCAGGGGAATCTTCCCAATCTGTGTCTCCTGCATCTTCTGCGTTGGAAGATCAATTCTTTACCACCTCAGCCACCAGGGAAGCCCTTTATTCATAAAAGGAAGCTGATATATTAATCCACTAGGGCCAATCACTCTCAGGAACCACAAACACTAAAAGTCTGTTAGGCATGTGTATCCTTACCAATCACATCTATGATTCAAAAATGGATACAATGTGTGTCTGAAAGATTTTTTCAGAACACATTAATCTTAGAATACCTGCACACAGACTACAGTTATAGGAGGAGGAAACCCCGTGCTCGGTGTATACTGACATGGGCCACCACATATGAGAAAACTGACAAGTCTTAGACACGTTTAGAAAACAGAATTGTGGATCCAATGCGGGGGCCCAGTTACTGTCCGGAGAATTACTTATTGCTGTGGGGCCCTACCGCACTATTGGTGGAATTGGGTCCAAGAGCCCAACAGAATCTGCTGTAGAGGATTTTGTGGCAATTATAATAAAATAGAGGAAAGTGTTTAACGCATACTGTTCCTGGACAGAGAGACTGGTTCAAATTGTTAACTTTAATTTTATTATTTTTTATTATAAAAGTGTTAATACTAATCATTCTTTGTATTAGTAGTAGAAGTAGTCTACTGGGCATGATTCTGAGGAGGCAGAGACTACTATAGGGGAACTAGATAATTGGAGAAGGGTGCTAAGTCTAGTGCGACCATATCCCATGATCTACGAATAAGCATCATAGACATCTGATGGTTTTAACAAAAAGGACAGTTAATTGAGAGTTGATTTATTGACAGTAAGAAGATGGAATTGTGGTGCTTTCAAATGAGGCAAGATTAAGAGAAGCTAGACAAGGACTCAGAGGTCCTATGTCAGTGAGGGTTTACAATCCAGATCTGATCCTTTCTTGTGTAAGAGCTGGAGATCAAAAAAAAGACCCACTCAGAAAAAGCAAATCTCAAAATCCACATATACTACAGGATCAACAACCATAAAAGAAAAAAATGCTTAAGTCACCATTATGATCAAATTGAAAGAAAGTGAGAGTGTTAGCCACTCCGTTGTATCTTTGCCACCCCATGGACTGTAGCCTGCCAGGCTCCTCCATCCATGGGATTCTCCAGGCAAGAATACTGGAGTTGGTTGCCATTTATTCTCCAGGGGAATCTTCCCAATCTGTGTCTCCTGCATCTTCTGCGTTGGAAGATCAATTCTTTACCACCTCAGCCACCAGGGAAGCCCTTTATTCATAAAAGGAAGCTGATATATTAATCCACTAGGGCCAATCACTCTCAGGAACCACAAACACTAAAAGTCTGTTAGGCATGTGTATCCTTACCAATCACATCTATGATTCAAAAATGGATACAATGTGTGTCTGAAAGATTTTTTCAGAACACATTAATCTTAGAATACCTGCACACAGACTACAGTTATAGGAGGAGGAAACCCCGTGCTCGGTGTATACTGACATGGGCCACCACATATGAGAAAACTGACAAGTCTTAGACACGAATAAAGAGAATTTGAGAAAACAAGAATTAAATCCCTTAAGAAAAATTAAGTCTTTTGTGGTTATATTGTATTCAAAAACACTGTGCTAGTAAAACTTAAGAGGTTTACAGAAACTGTCTACAAGCAAATATGCCTGGCTCCATGATAGTAGATCAAAGACTTCTTGCTTTCTTGGGAAAACTGAGAGAAAAAACAAATGGAGAAATTAATTGGAGGTGGAAGATGGGAGGAGCATCAGTGACAGGAGGATTATGACGCATATTCATTTTGTACCATTTTATTTCCTTGATTTCTTTCCCCCTTTGTAATATAAACAGTGCTTAGAAAACAGTGAACAAAAACTGTGCTAACTACTGGCAGCTGCTCATCCCGTGCATGTTTTTGATTGTGCATTGTTACTCAGCACCACTGTTTATTCTGTTTACTACTAATTACAATTTTCTGATTGGGAAGGAAAAAAAAAAAAATCCAGAAACAACTCCCTTTCGGGGAGTAAAGTGCATGCTGTTCTTTCCTATCTTTTCAAAGGATTGACTTCAAAAAGGGGCAGCCTCCTTTGTCAAGCAAGTGTGTGAGTTTTGCACGGGAAGTAGACGTGCCAGTCTGGTTAAGGGCTGTCAACATTATAGTCCAAGGTTCTGCACAGGATATGCCCTTGCAGGCTCAGCTGGAAAATAGATCAACAGGTTTCTTCTCCTCTTAGAATTTCATACCCCCACCTCTTGTTTCATTAGAAAGCAATTTTCTTTGTCAAACTTTTTTTTTTTTTCCTGCAAATTATATAATAGGACACAGCTGGTTGTATACCCCCATATATGCTGATACAGTGTTGTATATAACTTGCTGCATAAAACATGCCAAATGGGCACCTCAGCCACCAGGGAAGCCCTTTATTCATAAAAGGAAGCTGATATATTAATCCACTAGGGCCAATCACTCTCAGGAACCACAAACACTAAAAGTCTGTTAGGCATGTGTATCCTTACCAATCACATCTATGATTCAAAAATGGATACAATGTGTGTCTGAAAGATTTTTTCAGAACACATTAATCTTAGAATACCTGCACACAGACTACAGTTATAGGAGGAGGAAACCCCGTGCTCGGTGTATACTGACATGGGCCACCACATATGAGAAAACTGACAAGTCTTAGACACGAATAAAGAGAATTTGAGAAAACAAGAATTAAATCCCTTAAGAAAAATTAAGTCTTTTGTGGTTATATTGTATTCAAAAACACTGTGCTAGTAAAACTTAAGAGGTTTACAGAAACTGTCTACAAGCAAATATGCCTGGCTCCATGATAGTAGATCAAAGACTTCTTGCTTTCTTGGGAAAACTGAGAGAAAAAACAAATGGAGAAATTAATTGGAGGTGGAAGATGGGAGGAGCATCAGTGACAGGAGGATTATGACGCATATTCATTTTGTACCATTTTATTTCCTTGATTTCTTTCCCCCTTTGTAATATAAACAGTGCTTAGAAAACAGTGAACAAAAACTGTGCTAACTACTGGCAGCTGCTCATCCCGTGCATGTTTTTGATTGTGCATTGTTACTCAGCACCACTGTTTATTCTGTTTACTACTAATTACAATTTTCTGATTGGGAAGGAAAAAAAAAAAAATCCAGAAACAACTCCCTTTCGGGGAGTAAAGTGCATGCTGTTCTTTCCTATCTTTTCAAAGGATTGACTTCAAAAGGGACAGCCTCCTTTGTCAAGCAAGTGTGTGAGTTTTGCACGGGAAGTAGACGTGCCAGTCTGGTTAAGGGCTGTCAACATTATAGTCCAAGGTTCTGCACAGGATATGCCCTTGCAGGCTCAGCTGGAAAATAGATCAACAGGTTTCTTCTCCTCTTAGAATTTCATACCCCCACCTCTTGTTTCATTAGAAAGCAATTTTCTTTGTCAAACTTTTTTTTTTTTTCCTGCAAATTATATAATAGGACACAGCTGGTTGTATACCCCCATATATGCTGATACAGTGTTGTATATAACTTGCTGCATAAAAACATGCCAAATGGGCAAAAAATACAACATGGGCAAAATTATCAGATTAGATTGGCAGATGCTTATATTAAACATGTCTGTTTACGTTGTGTATAAAAGGTTTTCATGGGCTTTGATTTTAGATTCAGTAGAGCATCTCTGTTTCTTTTATGAGATCTAAATTACACTAGTTATTACCGGTTTTAGAAAATGTAAGTTAAATTACAGAAATAATCATATGCTTCTGCTATTTATTTTTTCTCATTACAAATCCTATCACAAATGTAGTAATAATATACTCCAGGAGCCTGGCTATCACTAGTTGTTTCTATCTATAGGTAGCATCCCTATTAACCTAATTTCCCTGTGCTTGGAAATAAGCAAAAAATAACAATGGGAAATAGGTAAATATGTTAATAATAATGATAATTTGTGTTCCAGGATCACAACTTACAATTTATTTAAGGAGAGAATCTGAAATAAAGAAGGGGACATTTTAGCTAGGCCATATTGTTTGGCTGTTGATACTCTATATTTTGAGTTTTTAATTGTGTAGTTTCAAAACCAATGCTTTTTCTTAACTTTTAATAATATGACATAATGCTATATTCTAAGAATTAAGAAATATACATATATAAACACATCATATAAAAGTACATATACACATATAAACATGTAGTAACACATCTATAAACACTGTTGCATTGTTGAACCTATTTTAAATTGGGACAAAGTGTACACATATTGCTCTGTTACAGTTTAAAATATGCTTAAAAATAAGGCAAGATCTAATTAACTAGAGCATATCAACAAGAGGCACTGAACAAGCATCTGCTGTTTCTATTAAGAGGGTCTCTTTCCCCTTCACAGTCATCAGAAAATCTCCATTCTAGAACCAAGTGTGTGAGTTTTGCACGGGAAGTAGACGTGCCAGTCTGGTTAAGGGCTGTCAACATTATAGTCCAAGGTTCTGCACAGGATATGCCCTTGCAGGCTCAGCTGGAAAATAGATCAACAGGTTTCTTCTCCTCTTAGAATATCAGACCCCACCTCTTGTTTCATTAGAAAGCAATTTTCTTTGTCAAACTTTTTTTTTTTTTCCTGCAAATTATATAATAGGACACAGCTGGTTGTATACCCCCATATATGCTGATACAGTGTTGTATATAACTTGCTGCATAAAAACATGCCAAATGGGCAAAAAATACAACATGGGCAAAATTATCAGATTAGATTGGCAGATGCTTATATTAAACATGTCTGTTTACGTTGTGTATAAAAGGTTTTCATGGGCTTTGATTTTAGATTCAGTAGAGCATCTCTGTTTCTTTTATGAGATCTAAATTACACTAGTTATTACCGGTTTTAGAAAATGTAAGTTAAATTACAGAAATAATCATATGCTTCTGCTATTTATTTTTTCTCATTACAAATCCTATCACAAATGTAGTAATAATATACTCCAGGAGCCTGGCTATCACTAGTTGTTTCTATCTATAGGTAGCATCCCTATTAACCTAATTTCCCTGTGCTTGGAAATAAGCAAAAAATAACAATGGGAAATAGGTAAATATGTTAATAATAATGATAATTTGTGTTCCAGGATCACAACTTACAATTTATTTAAGGAGAGAATCTGAAATAAAGAAGGGGACATTTTAGCTAGGCCATATTGTTTGGCTGTTGATACTCTATATTTTGAGTTTTTAATTGTGTAGTTTCAAAACCAATGCTTTTTCTTAACTTTTAATAATATGACATAATGCTATATTCTAAGAATTAAGAAATATACATATATAAACACATCATATAAAAGTACATATACACATATAAACATGTAGTAACACATCTATAAACACTGTTGCATTGTTGAACCTATTTTAAATTGGGACAAAGTGTACACATATTGCTCTGTTACAGTTTAAAATATGCTTAAAAATAAGGCAAGATCTAATTAACTAGAGCATATCAACAAGAGGCACTGAACAAGCATCTGCTGTGGTTCCTATTAAGAGGGGTCTCTTTCCCCCCCTTCACAGTCATCAGAAAATCTCCATTCTAGAACCATACCTTCTTTATTATACCCATTCAGATAGTACCTATAGAATATTGCCAATTTATCAGAGTTATCGGTACCTACATTGATTTTTTTCTTTTATTTTTCCTCCATCATGTCTCTTTTACTTATATTTATTTCCATCCATCTTTTTTATACTTTGGCCTGTGTGGGCGTCCCACTGAAGTAGCCTCTCTCACTGCAGAACACTGGCTCTGGACGCACCTGCTCCAGAGCGCTAGCGCATAATTGGACACACCAGTCCAGCCACTCCACAGCAAGTGGGATCTTCCTGGGCTAGGGATCGAACTGGTGCCCCTTGCACTGCAAGGTGAAACTCTTTTACCCACTGCGTCACCAGGGAAGGCCCATACACTGATTTTTAATACTTTTAAATGGCCGAGTTCTCAAGAGAAAAATTTCAGTTCCTAGATGGTATATGAATATATATAGGCAAGAAAAATATGAAGGATTATAGGAACATTCTGAATTATTGTATTAACTTATTTAATCTATATAGACTATAAAGGAAAACGTAATGCAAATGCCTGGACATTCAAACTATTCTGTCTTTGGTGAACAGGAGATAGAGAATCTTATATTCTAAAGGCTCTATGTTTACCTGTATAGGTTACATCCCTTTTTTTTTTTTTTTTTTTTTTTTTTTTTTTTAATGGCTAGACTGAATCTTCGTCGCAGTACAATGGCTTCTTATTGAAGTGGCTTCTTTTGTGGAGCGCAAACTCTTAGGTGTGCAGGCTTCAGTAGCTGCTGCATGTAGGCTCAGTAGTTGCGGCTCATCGGCACTAGAGGGCAGACTTAGTTGCCTCATGGCACATAGGATCTTCCTGGACCAGCGATCACACCCCTGTCCCCTGCATTAACAGGCAGATTCCTAACCACTGGTCCATGAGGGAGCCCCCTACATCCCTGTTTTTAAGAAAACTTTTTCTAATTGAACTATAATATACCTATTGAAAAGTTGCACAGACCATATTTATTCACCTCCATGACTTTTTAGAAAAGTGAGCACACCTGTATAACTATAGGTTCAGTGAAGAAATATGTTATCCCCATAAGCCCAGAAATCTGTGTCCCCTATCAGTCCAGTGATCCCCATCCGATTAATAACTACTTTCCTGTCCTCTTTCCACATTGGTTGATTTCATGTTTAATTAACTAGTGTATTTATTTGGCTGCGGCAGGTCTCATTTGAGGCACATGGGATCGTTTAGTTGCAGCACAGGCACTCTTAGTTGTGCCATGTGAGATCTGGTGCCCTGACCAGGAATTGAACCTGAGTCCCCTGCATTAGTATCATGGATTCTTAGTCACTGGACCACCAGGGAAGTCCTCATATGATTTGGTTGAGAATAAATAATTAGTTTGACTTCCTTTCCTAATATTATATTTTTGAAACTCATGCAGGTGATAGTGTAAAATAATTTCATTCATTTCCACTTGTTTATGGAAATTCATTAGATAAACATGCCATGGTTTAAGCATTTAATATTTATTGACAGTTACAGTATTTTCATTTATGTATTGGCAATTACACTGCTATTGATATCTTTATATATGTTTTGTGGTATTCAACTACGTATATTTCTGTTTGGTATGTACCTATGATTGGAATTGTGGGAACATATAATATACAAGTGTTTTTGTTTTTATGTTGATTGGCTATATTTTGTTGATGTCTTTGTCCTTTTCTTTTGAAAAGGTCTGCCTGATTCCTTCTTGTAGGTTTGTAAAAAATGTTTACATATTCTGGTTACAAGCACTGCTGGTTAGTTGGTTACAGATAGCTGTTTTAGTCTGTCTTTACACTCTGCTAATAAATATCTGCTCATACCACAGTCCTGAAGATAGTTCTCTTTGGTTTTTTTTCTGTAAATGTCATTGATTTCAATTCAAAGTAATTTCAAAACCTATCTGTAATTTGCTTTTGTGTATAATTTAAAATAAAAAAGGTTTATTTTCTTATTTTTCAATTGACCCAGTACTATCTATTGAAAAATTATGCTTTTCTCATTTAATGGAAGTGGTACCTTTCTTTAAAAAAGAGAAAAGTAAAATATATTGCTCATATTTGAGTCTTTTTCTAGATTTTAAAAAAAATTTAATACCTTTGTAAAAACAACATGGTGTTACTAATTTTGACCTTATAGTAATGTAAGGCTTGGTACCTGATAATTTTAAATTGTCTAATTTGGTCATCTTTTTCAAAATTATTTTAACTAATACTCAATTTTAGTCATTAACTTTTTTCAGTGATATTTTGTAGAAAGCCATATAGGGGTATTTTTTCATATCTTGTGCAGATTTTTTCCTAGGTGTTTGAAGTTTTATAATACTATTGTAAATTTTTAAAAACTTTATATTTTTAGAGCAGTTCTCGTTTTCAAGAAAAAATTGAAGACAAGTTGCAGATTTTCCATGCGTCCTGTGTCTGCTTATGCATGGTGCCCTGACCAGGAATTGAACCTGAGTCCCCTGCATTAGTATCATGGATTCTTAGTCACTGGACCACCAGGAAGTCCTCATATGATTTGGTTGAGAATAAATAATTAGTTTGACTTCCTTTCCTAATATTATATTTTGAAACTCATGCAGGTGATAGTGTAAAATAATTTCATTCATTTCCACTTGTTTATGGAAATTCATTAGATAAACATGCCATGGTTTAAGCATTTAATATTTATTGACAGTTACAGTATTTTCATTTATGTATTGGCAATTACACTGCTATTGATATCTTTATATATGTTTTGTGGTATTCAACTACGTATATTTCTGTTTGGTATGTACCTATGATTGGAATTGTGGGAACATATAATATACAAGTGTTTTTGTTTTTATGTTGATTGGCTATATTTTGTTGATGTCTTTGTCCTTTTCTTTTGAAAAGGTCTGCCTGATTCCTTCTTGTAGGTTTGTAAAAAATGTTTACATATTCTGGTTACAAGCACTGCTGGTTAGTTGGTTACAGATAGCTGTTTTAGTCTGTCTTTACACTCTGCTAATAAATATCTGCTCATACCACAGTCCTGAAGATAGTTCTCTTTGGTTTTTTTTCTGTAAATGTCATTGATTTCAATTCAAAGTAATTTCAAAACCTATCTGTAATTTGCTTTTGTGTATAATTTAAAATAAAAAAGGTTTATTTTCTTATTTTTCAATTGACCCAGTACTATCTATTGAAAAATTATGCTTTTCTCATTTAATGGAAGTGGTACCTTTCTTTAAAAAAGAGAAAAGTAAAATATATTGCTCATATTTGAGTCTTTTTCTAGATTTTAAAAAAAATTTAATACCTTTGTAAAAACAACATGGTGTTACTAATTTTGACCTTATAGTAATGTAAGGCTTGGTACCTGATAATTTTAAATTGTCTAATTTGGTCATCTTTTTCAAAATTATTTTAACTAATACTCAATTTTAGTCATTAACTTTTTTCAGTGATATTTTGTAGAAAGCCATATAGGGGTATTTTTTCATATCTTGTGCAGATTTTTTCCTAGGTGTTTGAAGTTTTATAATACTATTGTAAATTTTTAAAAACTTTATATTTTTAGAGCAGTTCTCGTTTTCAAGAAAAAATTGAAGACAAGTTGCAGATTTTCCATGCGTCCTGTGTCTGCTTATGCATGGCTGCACACATCATTAACATCCTCAACCAGAATGGTACATTTTTTTTTAATAGATGAGCTTACATTGACACACCATAATCACTGAGAGTCCATAGGTTACGATCCACTAGTGTTGGTGCTGTACATACTATGGGTTTAAACAAATGTGTAATGGTATATACTCATCATTATGGTATCATACAGAGTATTTTAATTAAACTAAAATTCATCTGCAGTCACATATACAATTTTTTATTTCAATTTCTAATTGTTAGTATATGGACATACATTTTCCATTATTAACATTCTTCTTTGCATATTTGTTAAATATACCTACTACTGATTGTTAGATTCCTTTAGATTTTCTGTGCACATAATCATTTCATCTGAGAACAATGACAGTGTTATTTCTCGTAAGGTTATTTTTTCTTGATTTCTCCTTGTAGTTTTATGCAGTGGAATACTACTAAGATGTCAAATGTTAAGTGGTATACCTGGTATATTTAAAATAATTTCTGGATAATGTGAATTTAAAAAAAAAAAATGAAGTCATGATTATTGCCTTTTCCTCCAGAGAAGACTTTAGTTTTCATCTGGAAGGCATTTAGAGTAAAGGCAATCAGATTTTGAGATAGTTTAGTCTGTGTTTCAGTCTTTTGAGGACTAAACTATTTCTAGTTTGCACATGTTTCTTGATCTTAGCCCTCAGGGCTCTCTATTGAAAGCAGAGGAGAAGAGCTTTTAGCAGATTTTCTCCTTTATGGAGTTGCCTGAACTCAATTTTATGATCACAAGAGAACAAGACTATGGAAAACTTATTCTTTCCCATAGTAATGTAAGGCTTGGTACCTGATAATTTTAAATTGTCTAATTTGGTCATCTTTTTCAAAATTATTTTAACTAATACTCAATTTTAGTCATTAACTTTTTTCAGTGATATTTTGTAGAAAGCCATATAGGGGTATTTTTTCATATCTTGTGCAGATTTTTTCCTAGGTGTTTGAAGTTTTATAATACTATTGTAAATTTTTAAAAACTTTATATTTTTAGAGCAGTTCTCGTTTTCAAGAAAAAATTGAAGACAAGTTGCAGATTTTCCATGCGTCCTGTGTCTGCTTATGCATGGCTGCACACATCATTAACATCCTCAACCAGAATGGTACATTTTTTTTTAATAGATGAGCTTACATTGACACACCATAATCACTGAGAGTCCATAGGTTACGATCCACTAGTGTTGGTGCTGTACATACTATGGGTTTAAACAAATGTGTAATGGTATATACTCATCATTATGGTATCATACAGAGTATTTTAATTAAACTAAAATTCATCTGCAGTCACATATACAATTTTTTATTTCAATTTCTAATTGTTAGTATATGGACATACATTTTCCATTATTAACATTCTTCTTTGCATATTTGTTAAATATACCTACTACTGATTGTTAGATTCCTTTAGATTTTCTGTGCACATAATCATTTCATCTGAGAACAATGACAGTGTTATTTCTCGTAAGGTTATTTTTTCTTGATTTCTCCTTGTAGTTTTATGCAGTGGAATACTACTAAGATGTCAAATGTTAAGTGGTATACCTGGTATATTTAAAATAATTTCTGGATAATGTGAATTTAAAAAAAAAAAATGAAGTCATGATTATTGCCTTTTCCTCCAGAGAAGACTTTAGTTTTCATCTGGAAGGCATTTAGAGTAAAGGCAATCAGATTTTGAGATAGTTTAGTCTGTGTTTCAGTCTTTTGAGGACTAAACTATTTCTAGTTTGCACATGTTTCTTGATCTTAGCCCTCAGGGCTCTCTATTGAAAGCAGAGGAGAAGAGCTTTTAGCAGATTTTCTCCTTTATGGAGTTGCCTGAACTCAATTTTTATGATCACAAGAGAACAAGACTATGGAAAACACTGTTACTTTTCTCTTCCTCTTAGATGCAGTCTTCTCATTGTATTCTTAATCTCTTTCCCAATGAATCAGAAATTGGCAAATAACTTGAGGGGAAATATAATACAAAATTCTACAAGCTTTTGTTTCTCTGGAACCTTGGAGCCTCAAGACATAGCCTCCTTGACTACCTTGAAATGGTCCCTGCATCACTGTGAGATCACACAAGCACTAAACTGCTGTTTTTGTCTTGGTTCCTCATTCTGCACAAATTAAGGCTCAGTAAATAGGCTGATACAAAACTGATAGAACTAGGTTCATTGCAATGCTTTTCCTTTTATTTTGGAAACTTGGCCTCGTAGTCCCACCTGCCTTGGATGTTCTCAGGATAGTCTCAATAGATATGTTTGTTTTGTTTGTTTATTTGTTTATTTATTTTGATTGGGCTTCTAAGAGTGTTCTAAGCTGGAAGCTTTGGTTGATACAACTTGCTTTATCACACAAACACACACGCGCGCGCAATATATGGTGTGTGTGCACCAAGTTAATTTAGTCCTGTCTGACTCTTTGCAACCCCATGTACTGTAGCCCACCAGGCTTGTCTGCCCATAGGACTCTCCTAACAAGAATACTGGAATATGGTACCATTTCCTCTTCCAGGGGATCTCCTCAACCCAGAGATAAAACCCATGTCTCTTTTGTCTCCTGCATTGGCAGGTGGAATTTTTCTTTCCTGAGAACAATGACAGTGTTATTTTCGTAAGGTTATTTTTCTTGATTTCTCCTTGTAGTTTTATGCAGTGGAATACTACTAAGATGTCAAATGTTAAGTGGTATACCTGGTATATTTAAAATAATTTCTGGATAATGTGAATTTAAAAAAAAAAAATGAAGTCATGATTATTGCCTTTTCCTCCAGAGAAGACTTTAGTTTTCATCTGGAAGGCATTTAGAGTAAAGGCAATCAGATTTTGAGATAGTTTAGTCTGTGTTTCAGTCTTTTGAGGACTAAACTATTTCTAGTTTGCACATGTTTCTTGATCTTAGCCCTCAGGGCTCTCTATTGAAAGCAGAGGAGAAGAGCTTTTAGCAGATTTTCTCCTTTATGGAGTTGCCTGAACTCAATTTTTATGATCACAAGAGAACAAGACTATGGAAAACACTGTTACTTTTCTCTTCCTCTTAGATGCAGTCTTCTCATTGTATTCTTAATCTCTTTCCCAATGAATCAGAAATTGGCAAATAACTTGAGGGGAAATATAATACAAAATTCTACAAGCTTTTGTTTCTCTGGAACCTTGGAGCCTCAAGACATAGCCTCCTTGACTACCTTGAAATGGTCCCTGCATCACTGTGAGATCACACAAGCACTAAACTGCTGTTTTTGTCTTGGTTCCTCATTCTGCACAAATTAAGGCTCAGTAAATAGGCTGATACAAAAACTGATAGAACTAGGTTCATTGCAATGCTTTTCCTTTTATTTTGGAAACTTGGCCTCGTAGTCCCACCTGCCTTGGATGTTCTCAGGATAGTCTCAATAGATATGTTTGTTTTGTTTGTTTATTTGTTTATTTATTTTGATTGGGCTTCTAAGAGTGTTCTAAGCTGGAAGCTTTGGTTGATACAACTTGCTTTATCACACAAACACACACGCGCGCGCAATATATGGTGTGTGTGCACCAAGTTAATTTAGTCCTGTCTGACTCTTTGCAACCCCATGTACTGTAGCCCACCAGGCTTGTCTGCCCATAGGACTCTCCTAACAAGAATACTGGAATATGGTACCATTTCCTCTTCCAGGGGATCTCCTCAACCCAGAGATAAAACCCATGTCTCTTTTGTCTCCTGCATTGGCAGGTGGATTCTTTACTACTAGCACCACTTGGAAATCCCTGTTTCTCTGTAGCTGGTCTACATTGATTCCTGGAATGACAGAAAACTACTGTGCTATTTTATTGTTTGTCTTAGGTTTTGTTTTGTGTTATTGATTCATTGTTCACTTAAAACTGTCTTTGCTATGACTGCTTTTTTTTTTTTTTAAGCTTTTATTTTACTTTTAACTTTTACAGAGTTTTGTTGTTTACATATATGTATGTTCTCGGATTAGTCATATGTATATCCCCCTCATTCCACCCCTCCAGACCATCATACAGCACCCGTGAAGGATCTGCTTTTCTCACAGAGCAATGAATATAGTGATTTTCTTCACATATGATAGATAGTACAGGCCTTCATGCTACTTTCTTTATGCATTCTCATCCACAGTCTTAGGATTAACTTCCTAAGATAAAGTTTGTAGTTGAAAAGTTTTCTGCTTTTTCTTAACTTGAGGAAACAGCTTTGCATGAAGAACTAACACTTGAGTTAGGAGATACGCTGTGAAAAAATCAGGACAATGTACCCCATCCCTTTAGTTTCAAGTTCCCACACCATGAAGAAGAGAAAGACAGACACAGACAGACAAATACAGACAAGCACAAGGCACTACTGGTTTAATACATTCCATCTAGGAGATAGCTTATTCCTCCTATAAAAGAACCAATTGTGAATTTGGAAATTCCTTGTCCTTTTTTTTTTTTTAAGCAAATGTTCTCCTTGTCAGCTATTGTATATGCTTGTTGCTATCTGTTATCAGTGGTATACCCGGAGAAGTGAAAGAAATGATGGATTCGTTTTTGAAAGAAGAGGTCAAGGAGGAACTAATTACTGAGTCTGGCCATCTTCGTAGCTATGTTTGGTTTCCGCCAAAGGGGCTTGCAACTGCTGGCTGTTAAATACAAACACAGAGCTTCAGGAATTTTTGAAAGGAAGTGCCAGATAATTAATGCCAAGTCCAGGATATTAAGTAGCTAGATCTGAAGAACAGAGACCTTTTCTTCTTATAATAGTCATCAAATACAATAGATGGCATTTTAAATATTTAATAAAATATGAATAATAAATAACACTGTAAATAAAAGGTCAGAAGCTGGCCTAACACTAGGGAACTCTAACACTCAAGGGGACCAAACACTGGAGTATTTATTCTAGGCGAGTGACCTCTGTGGTCTCCAGGGGATGGTTTGACTGACCTTAAAGGCCTTTCTCATTTTTGGTTAATTTGGTTTTATGAAAAATATGCTCCTAAGTTGCCTTTACTCAGGAAACACTCTGGAGAGCCCCCAGTCTTCATTAAATGTGAAAAATATTAAATTGCTTAATCTCTAGGGTCACATTTATGTTTATATTACAAACTAAAATACCCAGGTCCTAGCTGTATTGAATCCAGTTCTTTGATTTTTATGTTTGTTGTTTGGGTGAACTATTGTATTATTTATCTTTTCCCTAGAGGAGACTGGCTTGTTTATTCCCTATAGTCTTTACTATTCTAGTCCTAGACTGAAGTAATCCTAGATGAAATGAGCTCAGCAGAGAGGAGGAGTGAGTAGGGTGTATGTAAGGTGGTCGTCCAGGAAGCTAGTGGGAAAGTAATGGGCTCTAATGTTGAAGCTGAAACATTAACCCATTATCTGCTGATAATTGCCAGATGGTCCAAATGTGAGAGTTGACTCTATGGTCCTATGTCATACAACGGATGTAGTTTTTGCCCAAATTTCTTGTTTAGCTCAGTTGCAAAGTGTAACAAATAGGCTACCAAAGGGATTTTTTTTTTCCTATTCAGTTTTTTCCTCTCTTTTCTGTTGAAACATCACCTTTTGAGCGTTATTGCCTTTATAATGTATGTATGTATGCCTTATGTATGATCAAATGCATATAGGTTTTGCTTAACAAAGTGTTGTAGTAAGACATGAAGTTGCATTTCAACTCCAAAGCAAAACAGAATCCTACTCCATTGCACAAACAGTAGAAAATATAGAGCTTACTTTATGTAAGATGACTGGCAATGAAGGCCCAATCAGGAAACTGCTAATGAATTTCTCCCACATCTTATATTAAACTCAATTTAATGCCAGAAGTATATTAAAATCTATATCTTCTGAGAATCTCCTATACTTGGAATATTCAGATTTCATGTCAAGGAAGTTAGGAACACTGTGAGTTGAATAGTATACTTTATGCAAATAAAATATAAAACAAAAAGAAGTAAAAAACCACATACACTTTACTTTTCCTTGACTTTACTTTTATCTATTATTTATTCCGAATTGTATTTTATAGCAAAATGTTTAAGAAATGTGAAGCACAAACAACATATGGAGGACTAAATATTTTGTAGACTTAATGATGTATTAGTATTTTGCTTTGTATGAAATTCTAATCACCAGATATGTTTATCACTGCAGATGGGATATGCAGGCTCCTGATACCTCAGGGGATTACAGAATCCAAACATCTGTAACACAGGGAGAAAAAGAATCCCGTTGCAATATACAAAATTTAAAAGAATGAATTAATGAGAAAAATGAATGGAAATAAAAGTTTATTATTAATACCATCTTGTATTTATAATTACCATGGAGCTCTACATGCCTTAGAGAACTTGATTCTGTCCTTTAAAAATGTAATGAGGTATTAAAGCTGAGTCTAGATATGTTAAGGAAATTTGCAAAAGTCTTCATTCCATTTTCAGTTGGATGCTTTGGAGCTGAGATAAAGACTTGCCATAATTAATGCAGACTACATCTTAGACTATTTATACAATTGAAACACCTGGTTTATAATTGGCTGTTTCACTGAATTCAACAAGGTATTTTCTAAACATATTAAAACCCTATTAATTGGAAAACATAGAGGGAAGGGTTGTTTTGATTATATAAATTTACTGATTTAACCGAGTCAGAGATAATTGATCTAAAATGCATATAGGTTTTGCTTAACAAAGTGTTGTAGTAAGACATGAAGTTGCATTTCAACTCCAAAGCAAAACAGAATCCTACTCCATTGCACAAACAGTAGAAAATATAGAGCTTACTTTATGTAAGATGACTGGCAATGAAGGCCCAATCAGGAAACTGCTAATGAATTTCTCCCACATCTTATATTAAACTCAATTTAATGCCAGAAGTATATTAAAATCTATATCTTCTGAGAATCTCCTATACTTGGAATATTCAGATTTCATGTCAAGGAAGTTAGGAACACTGTGAGTTGAATAGTATACTTTATGCAAATAAAATATAAAACAAAAAGAAGTAAAAAACCACATACACTTTACTTTTCCTTGACTTTACTTTTATCTATTATTTATTCCGAATTGTATTTTATAGCAAAATGTTTAAGAAATGTGAAGCACAAACAACATATGGAGGACTAAATATTTTGTAGACTTAATGATGTATTAGTATTTTGCTTTGTATGAAATTCTAATCACCAGATATGTTTATCACTGCAGATGGGATATGCAGGCTCCTGATACCTCAGGGGATTACAGAATCCAAACATCTGTAACACAGGGAGAAAAAAGAATCCCGTTGCAATATACAAAATTTAAAAGAATGAATTAATGAGAAAAATGAATGGAAATAAAAGTTTATTATTAATACCATCTTGTATTTATAATTACCATGGAGCTCTACATGCCTTAGAGAACTTGATTCTGTCCTTTAAAAATGTAATGAGGTATTAAAGCTGAGTCTAGATATGTTAAGGAAATTTGCAAAAGTCTTCATTCCATTTTCAGTTGGATGCTTTGGAGCTGAGATAAAGACTTGCCATAATTAATGCAGACTACATCTTAGACTATTTATACAATTGAAACACCTGGTTTATAATTGGCTGTTTCACTGAATTCAACAAGGTATTTTCTAAACATATTAAAACCCTATTAATTGGAAAACATAGAGGGAAGGGTTGTTTTGATTATATAAATTTACTGATTTAACCGAGTCAGAGATAATTGATCTAAAATGTATATAGACTCTAGAACATGTATTATCATTTAGTTGTTCAGAGAAAACTTTGTATATGCTGTTCTCATGACTTGCCTCTTGTTTGATTAAGAGCCAGAGAAGAAAGATTAATATTTGGTTCTGATGACTAGCTTGCTGATTTATTCAGGTCATTTAAATTTCTTAAAATATTTTGAGGATCTCTGCTAGGAGGTGGCGTGAGTAGAAAAGAATCTTAGAAGATCTATGTCTGAACAGTAATCACCTCCCAAATCAGTCATTGCTTTGTCATAAATTCTGATATATATGCGAGCACTTTTCTATGAAATTTAGAAAATATTTTATGATCTAGTTTAGGCAAATTATTGAGTATTGCTTTTGAAAATAATTGGAAAGGGAAATAGCAACCCACTTTTGTGTTCTTGCCTGGAGAATTCCATAAACAGAGGAGCCCACCATGGGGTTGCAAAGAGTTGACCATGACTGTGTAAATCCCACTCACACATTTTGAAAAGAATACTTTTAATGGGATTAAGGTTTGGGAATAGAAAGGGAAAAAAAAAGCTTTATCAATAAAATTGTGAAAATATTAGTGACATGGACTACCTGGGTTCTAGTCTTGAATCTGCCAATTAGTACCTCTGTAACTTGGAAAGTCTCTTCTCAGGGACTCAGTTTTCCCATCTACTGAATGCATGTCATTATATTAGAACTGGCTTTGTAGATTTATTTTGAGGATTAAGAAAGGTAATATATGTATGTATATGTGCATATATGCACATGTTTATAAACATGTCTAGATTGTTAAATAGATATAAGTATTGACATAGCGGGCTTCCCAGGTGGCACAGTGGTAAAGAATTTGCCTACCAATGCAGGAAATGCAAGAGACCCAGGTTTGATCCCTGGATCGGGAAGATACCGTGGAGAAGGAAAACCCTCTCCAAAATTCTTTCCTGGAAAATTCCATGGACAGGGGAGTCTGGCAAGCTCCAGTTCATGGAATTGTAAAAAGTCAGACACAACTGAGTGCACACACACAAACTATATAGTCATATTTAGACTTATATCTGTATATCTATCTAACTTTATATATCTTAAAGCACAGTCTGATACAACATAAATGTTGTATAAGTTGTATCTGTTTCAGATTATCATTTCTCTTACTTTGGAATTACAGTTTGTATAAAGCATTAAAAATAATTTTTCTATTGTTAATTATATGATATAAATTTGATAACAATTTCTATTTGTTAGCATTATGTATCATAGAATCTTTAAGTTAAGAGTTGAAAGGGAAGATTAGTTTTTAAAAAATGTTTTATCTCGCAGTTATTTATTGTTGACTGTGCTGGGTCTTCTTTGCTGTGCATGGGCTTTCTCTGGTTGTGATGAGCAGAGACTTCTCTCTAGCTATGGTGCTTAGGCTTCTCATTGTGATGGTTTCTCTTGTTGGTGGAGCACGGGCTCTAGGCAGGCAGGCTTCAGTAGTTGTGATACTTAGGCCTCGTTGCCCTGCAGCACCAGGGATCTTCACAGACTAGGAATTGAGCCTTCACATTGGCAGGCAGATTCCCAACCATTGGACCATCAGAGAAGTCCAAAGATGAGTTCTTGAATGAAAAGGATCCTTCTACATTGGCAGGAATTTATCAATAAAATTGTGAAAATATTAGTGACATGGACTACCTGGGTTCTAGTCTTGAATCTGCCAATTAGTACCTCTGTAACTTGGAAAGTCTCTTCTCAGGGACTCAGTTTTCCCATCTACTGAATGCATGTCATTATATTAGAACTGGCTTTGTAGATTTATTTTGAGGATTAAGAAAGGTAATATATGTATGTATATGTGCATATATGCACATGTTTATAAACATGTCTAGATTGTTAAATAGATATAAGTATTGACATAGCGGGCTTCCCAGGTGGCACAGTGGTAAAGAATTTGCCTACCAATGCAGGAAATGCAAGAGACCCAGGTTTGATCCCTGGATCGGAAGATACCGTGGAGAAGGAAAACCCTCTCCAAAATTCTTTCCTGGAAAATTCCATGGACAGGGGAGTCTGGCAAGCTCCAGTTCATGGAATTGTAAAAAGTCAGACACAACTGAGTGCACACACACAAACTATATAGTCATATTTAGACTTATATCTGTATATCTATCTAACTTTATATATCTTAAAGCACAGTCTGATACAACATAAATGTTGTATAAGTTGTATCTGTTTCAGATTATCATTTCTCTTACTTTGGAATTACAGTTTGTATAAAGCATTAAAAATAATTTTTCTATTGTTAATTATATGATATAAATTTGATAACAATTTCTATTTGTTAGCATTATGTATCATAGAATCTTTAAGTTAAGAGTTGAAAGGGAAGATTAGTTTTTAAAAAATGTTTTATCTCGCAGTTATTTATTGTTGACTGTGCTGGGTCTTCTTTGCTGTGCATGGGCTTTCTCTGGTTGTGATGAGCAGAGACTTCTCTCTAGCTATGGTGCTTAGGCTTCTCATTGTGATGGTTTCTCTTGTTGGTGGAGCACGGGCTCTAGGCAGGCAGGCTTCAGTAGTTGTGATACTTAGGCCTCGTTGCCCTGCAGCACCAGGGATCTTCACAGACTAGGAATTGAGCCTTCACATTGGCAGGCAGATTCCCAACCATTGGACCATCAGAGAAGTCCAAAAGATGAGTTCTTGAATGAAAAGGATCTCATTCTAAATTGGCAAATAGAGAAAGTGTTTAACTTTGCTTTAACCTGTGCTAGTCATTGGTTTATTGATGGGTAAGCCATGTAGTGGGACACCTCCAACTACTGAGATTTCTATTAATATGATCCACGAGACAGTGTACCTTGACTACAAAAAAAAAAAAAAAATCTGATTTTGGGATGGTTTACTGTACTACTTCTGTATCCTGAATTGCTCTGACTTTGCTGAGCTCTAATGAAAGTCTTGTGAGAATACAGATCTTATTCTTTATCCCACTGAGATTGTCCTATGGTTTTGTTTTGGTAAAGAAACCTGGTTATTTTCAGTAATTGTTTATAAAAAGTAGGTTCATTAAAGTTTCTTTCCACATCTATTTATGTTCATTTGGTTCAAGTGTTCTCTTCTTTACTGTTAAAACAGAATACTTTAAAAAGTATTAACACACACACACACACACACACACACACACACACACACACAAGTATTAACATGACAGGCAGAGATAGCTCTTTAGAAATTTGGTGTCACTTAGATTTTGCAAAAAAATTTACTTGCTTGAATTGCAATGAGGTATTTACAAATGTAATTATGCACATCTTATTTTAAGTTATTTAAGTTTCCCTTCTTTAAGCAATAACATGTAATTACTCCTTCAAATGCATGTGTAGTAGAAGAAAAGAAAAAGATTTTAAAGCACCAAATAAAAGTGTAAAATTTGAAGGAGATCAGAATCCTATGGTTGGAAACAGATAAAGAGGGAAGATTAGTTTAAAAATGTTTTATCTCAGTTATTTATTGTTGACTGTGCTGGGTCTTCTTTGCTGTGCATGGGCTTTCTCTGGTTGTGATGAGCAGAGACTTCTCTCTAGCTATGGTGCTTAGGCTTCTCATTGTGATGGTTTCTCTTGTTGGTGGAGCACGGGCTCTAGGCAGGCAGGCTTCAGTAGTTGTGATACTTAGGCCTCGTTGCCCTGCAGCACCAGGGATCTTCACAGACTAGGAATTGAGCCTTCACATTGGCAGGCAGATTCCCAACCATTGGACCATCAGAGAAGTCCAAAAGATGAGTTCTTGAATGAAAAGGATCTCATTCTAAATTGGCAAATAGAGAAAGTGTTTAACTTTGCTTTAACCTGTGCTAGTCATTGGTTTATTGATGGGTAAGCCATGTAGTGGGACACCTCCAACTACTGAGATTTCTATTAATATGATCCACGAGACAGTGTACCTTGACTACAAAAAAAAAAAAAAAATCTGATTTTGGGATGGTTTACTGTACTACTTCTGTATCCTGAATTGCTCTGACTTTGCTGAGCTCTAATGAAAGTCTTGTGAGAATACAGATCTTATTCTTTATCCCACTGAGATTGTCCTATGGTTTTGTTTTGGTAAAGAAACCTGGTTATTTTCAGTAATTGTTTATAAAAAGTAGGTTCATTAAAGTTTCTTTCCACATCTATTTATGTTCATTTGGTTCAAGTGTTCTCTTCTTTACTGTTAAAACAGAATACTTTAAAAAGTATTAACACACACACACACACACACACACACACACACACACACACACAAGTATTAACATGACAGGCAGAGATAGCTCTTTAGAAATTTGGTGTCACTTAGATTTTGCAAAAAAATTTACTTGCTTGAATTGCAATGAGGTATTTACAAATGTAATTATGCACATCTTATTTTAAGTTATTTAAGTTTCCCTTCTTTAAGCAATAACATGTAATTACTCCTTCAAATGCATGTGTAGTAGAAGAAAAGAAAAAGATTTTAAAGCACCAAATAAAAGTGTAAAATTTGAAGGAGATCAGAATCCTATGGTTGGAAACAGATAAAGAGGGCCAGGAGAGAAGAATCCAAAAACCAGTATTCCTCATCACATGCCAAAAATGGGATAGTGAGACGCAGCACCAGGTCTGGGCTTCTCCAGGTGTCCTTTGGGGGAGACCCCTTTAGTGCTGAGTAGAGGGGAAACCTGGGTTCTAACCACTAAAAATAGGGGAGACCCCAGCCTCTTGACAAAGGCCTTTTTATTTTTTAATTTGATCAGTCATTTTAAACCAAGGAGGAATAAAAATAAAATCCTGATCTAAAGAAAGAAAAGAAAAATAATAGTATATCTATGAAAATTTTCTGCAATAGAGTTAAATGAACATATTGATAAAGCATATAGCATATGCATATAGCATATAGACACATATGCAGTGTTGTCTATACAACA
The DNA here is from genome assembly GCA_022376925.1 of Tragulus kanchil. Lineage (NCBI taxonomy): Eukaryota > Metazoa > Chordata > Mammalia > Artiodactyla > Tragulidae > Tragulus > Tragulus kanchil. Next base: position 26,062,224 of record JAIOJX010000004.1, read on the forward strand.
GATCAGGGTACTCTATCACCTTGATCATCTGCTTTTTTATTTTTGGCTAGATTGACCATATTACTTATCTGGATCAAAGAACACTCACCATGATATAGATCATTGTTTCACTTAGAAATAATGACTCGCTATTATGGAAATTTTCCCAGTCCAAATACCTTAACTGAGACATTTCATGAAAGGCAATTATATTTAGATATATGTATATTGTATATATGTGTATATACATATGTGTGTGTGTGTGTGTTTATATAATAAATACATATTTGAACCAGATAAACTTAAATTTTTGTACTTTTTATTCTGAAGTCATTTTCTTTCCTTTTTCATCATAACTATTTCTTAAACCATATAATTATCATATCACCACTGGGTTACCTGTGTTCCTAGTCGGTAATAAGAACAATGAGAGGGTCGAAAACTTACAAATTTGAGAAAGATGTAAATTTCAGTTATTTGTCAGAGAAAATTCTTCTCTATATTTAAAAATACTACAACATTTTTTTTAAAAAGAAAAGATAATACAGTGATGGAAAGAAATAATTAAATTATTTAATGGCTTAATAGTGATTTTCAGGGTGATTTCTTTTTATTACTAGTAATTATTTTTATATTGTTTTATAGAGTTTCATTGTTTACAGCTATATATAATCCCAAACCAGTCATAGGTATATCTTTCACCCCTCCCACCTGAGTCCTCTTCCCATTACCCTTCATCTTACCCCTCCAGGCTGTTGCATAGTCCCCATGTAAAATCCCTTAGTCCCACAGCACATACACAATGGTTATCTCTTTTAGATATGATAGTTTAGGTTTCCATCTGCTCTTTCCATACCTCTCACCCACTCTTCGTTCCTCTCAGTGTCCATAGGTCTGTTTGCTATGTCTGTTTCTCCATTGCTGTTCTGCGTGTATATTTATGAGTACCATTTTACTAGATTCCATATATATGTGTTAATGTACTGTATTTGGCCTTCTGTTTTTGACTTACTTCATGCTGTATAATAGGTTCTAAATTCATCCACCTCATTAGGACTGATTCAAATACATTTCTTTTATGGCTGAGAAATATTCCATTGTATAAATGTACCATAGCTTCTTGTCCAGTCACTCGTCAGTAGACATCTAGGTTGCTTCCATATTCTAGCTATTGTAAAAAGTGCTACAATGAACACTGGGGTACAGGTGTATCTTTCAATTTTGATATTGAACTTATCTGGATCAAAGAACACTCACCATGATATAGATCATTGTTTCACTTAGAAATAATGACTCGCTATTATGGAAATTTTCCCAGTCCAAATACCTTAACTGAGACATTTCATGAAAGGCAATTATATTTAGATATATGTATATTGTATATATGTGTATATACATATGTGTGTGTGTGTTTATATAATAAATACATATTTGAACCAGATAAACTTAAATTTTTGTACTTTTTATTCTGAAGTCATTTTCTTTCCTTTTTCATCATAACTATTTCTTAAACCATATAATTATCATATCACCACTGGGTTACCTGTGTTCCTAGTCGGTAATAAGAACAATGAGAGGGTCGAAAACTTACAAATTTGAGAAAGATGTAAATTTCAGTTATTTGTCAGAGAAAATTCTTCTCTATATTTAAAAATACTACAACATTTTTTTTAAAAAAGAAAAAGATAATACAGTGATGGAAAGAAATAATTAAATTATTTAATGGCTTAATAGTGATTTTCAGGGTGATTTCTTTTTATTACTAGTAATTATTTTTATATTGTTTTTATAGAGTTTCATTGTTTACAGCTATATATAATCCCAAACCAGTCATAGGTATATCTTTCACCCCTCCCACCTGAGTCCTCTTCCCATTACCCTTCATCTTACCCCTCCAGGCTGTTGCATAGTCCCCATGTAAAATCCCTTAGTCCCACAGCACATACACAATGGTTATCTCTTTTAGATATGATAGTTTAGGTTTCCATCTGCTCTTTCCATACCTCTCACCCACTCTTCGTTCCTCTCAGTGTCCATAGGTCTGTTTGCTATGTCTGTTTCTCCATTGCTGTTCTGCGTGTATATTTATGAGTACCATTTTACTAGATTCCATATATATGTGTTAATGTACTGTATTTGGCCTTCTGTTTTTGACTTACTTCATGCTGTATAATAGGTTCTAAATTCATCCACCTCATTAGGACTGATTCAAATACATTTCTTTTATGGCTGAGAAATATTCCATTGTATAAATGTACCATAGCTTCTTGTCCAGTCACTCGTCAGTAGACATCTAGGTTGCTTCCATATTCTAGCTATTGTAAAAAGTGCTACAATGAACACTGGGGTACAGGTGTATCTTTCAATTTTGATGTTGTCAGGGTATATGCCTAATAGTGGGATTGCTGGGTCATATGCTGGTTCTACTCCTAGTTTGTTAAGGAATCTCCATACTGTCTTCCACAGTGGTTGTATCAATTAAACAATGCAAGGGTGTTCCCTTTTCTCCTCACCCTATCCAGCATTTATTGTCCATAGATTTTTTTGATGATGGCCATTCTGACTGGTGTGAGGTGGTATCTCATTGTAGTTTTGAATTGCATTTCTCTAATAATAAATGACGTTGAGCATCTTTTCATGTGTTTTTTGGTCTTCTGAATGTCTTATTTGGAGAGATGTCCCTTTAGGTCTTTTTCCCCGTTTTTTTGATTGGGAAAAAATTGGTGGTTTGGTTTTTTATTGGTGTTGAGTTGTCTGAGCTGCTTGCATATTTTGCAAAATATTTATTGGTTGTTTCATTTGCTATTGTTTTCTTCCATTCTATGGGTTATCTGCTCACCTTGTTTGTAGTTTCTTTTGCTGTGCAATAGCTTTCAAGTTTTATTACCTCCCTCATGTTTATTTTTGTTATTATTTCTGATATTCTAGAGGGCTGGTCATAGAAGATCTTGCTTTGATTTATTTCATAGAGTGTTTTGCCTATATTCTCCTCTAAGAGTTTTATGGTTTCTGGTCTTACTAGATGAACCCTTCCCCTTTTATTTAGATATGATAGTTTAGGTTTCCATCTGCTCTTTCCATACCTCTCACCCACTCTTCGTTCCTCTCAGTGTCCATAGGTCTGTTTGCTATGTCTGTTTCTCCATTGCTGTTCTGCGTGTATATTTATGAGTACCATTTTACTAGATTCCATATATATGTGTTAATGTACTGTATTTGGCCTTCTGTTTTTGACTTACTTCATGCTGTATAATAGGTTCTAAATTCATCCACCTCATTAGGACTGATTCAAATACATTTCTTTTATGGCTGAGAAATATTCCATTGTATAAATGTACCATAGCTTCTTGTCCAGTCACTCGTCAGTAGACATCTAGGTTGCTTCCATATTCTAGCTATTGTAAAAAGTGCTACAATGAACACTGGGGTACAGGTGTATCTTTCAATTTTGATGTTGTCAGGGTATATGCCTAATAGTGGGATTGCTGGGTCATATGCTGGTTCTACTCCTAGTTTGTTAAGGAATCTCCATACTGTCTTCCACAGTGGTTGTATCAATTAAACAATGCAAGGGTGTTCCCTTTTCTCCTCACCCTATCCAGCATTTATTGTCCATAGATTTTTTTGATGATGGCCATTCTGACTGGTGTGAGGTGGTATCTCATTGTAGTTTTGAATTGCATTTCTCTAATAATAAATGACGTTGAGCATCTTTTCATGTGTTTTTTGGTCTTCTGAATGTCTTATTTGGAGAGATGTCCCTTTAGGTCTTTTTCCCCGTTTTTTTGATTGGGAAAAAATTGGTGGTTTGGTTTTTTATTGGTGTTGAGTTGTCTGAGCTGCTTGCATATTTTGCAAAATATTTATTGGTTGTTTCATTTGCTATTGTTTTCTTCCATTCTATGGGTTATCTGCTCACCTTGTTTGTAGTTTCTTTTGCTGTGCAATAGCTTTCAAGTTTTATTACCTCCCTCATGTTTATTTTTGTTATTATTTCTGATATTCTAGAGGGCTGGTCATAGAAGATCTTGCTTTGATTTATTTCATAGAGTGTTTTGCCTATATTCTCCTCTAAGAGTTTTATGGTTTCTGGTCTTACTAGATCTTTAATCCATTTTGAGTTTATCTTTGTATATTGTGCTAGGCAATGTTCCAACTTCATTTTTTTTTTTTTTTCATGTAGCTGCCCAATTTTCTCAGCACCATTTGTTGAAGAGGCTGTCTTTGTCCCATTTTATATTTTCACCTCCTTTATCAAAAATAAGATACCCATAGATGTGTGGGTTTGCTCTGGGTTCTCTATCTTGTTCCATTGGTCTATATTTCTGTTTTTGTGCCAGTACCATACTGTCTTGATGACTGTTGCTTTGTAGTGTGGTCTGAAGTTAGGGAGGCTGATCCCTCCAGCTCCATTCTTCTTTCTCAGGATAGCTTTGGCTATTTGGGGTCTTTTGTGTTTCCATATGAACTGTGCTATTTTTTGGTTGAGCTCTGTGAAGAATGCTATTGGTGATTTGATAGAGATAGTGTTGAATCTGTAGATGATATTTGGTAGCATGGTCATTTGCATGATATTGATTCTTTCAGTCCAGGAATATGGAATATCTCTCCATCTGTTCATGTCATCTTTGATTTCTTTCATTATTGCCTTGTAATTTTCTGAGCAGAGTTCTTTGGTCTCTTTAAGTAGGTTTATTCCTAGATACTTGATTCTTCTGGTTTCAGTGGTGAATGTAATTGCATCCTTTATTTCTCTTTCTGATTTTTCCTTGTTTGTGCATAGGAATTCAAGTGATTTCTGTGTATTTATTTTGTATCCTGCAACTGTGCTGATTTTGTTGATTACCTCTAGTAATTTTGTGGAAGTGTCTTTGGGATTTTCTATGTATATTATCATGTTGTCTGCAGACAGTGAGAGTTTTACTTCTTTTCCAATCTGAGTTCCTTTATTTATTTATTTTTTTCTTTTCTCTTTGCTGTAGCTAGAACATCCAGGATTATGTTGAATAATACTGGGGAGAGTGAATACCCCTGCCTTGTTCCTGATCTTAGAGGGAATGCTTTCAGTTTTTCACCATTGAGAATACTGTTCGCTGTGGGCTTCTCATGTGTGACTTTCACTATGTTGAGGTAGGCTCCTTCTATGCCCATTTTTTGAAGAGGTTTTTTTTTTTTTTTTATCATAAATGGTTGCTGGATTTTATCAAAGGTTTTTTCTTCCTCTACTGAAATTATCATGTGATTTTTGCCTTTAATTTGTTGATACGGTGTATGTATTACATTGATTGATTTTGTGGATATTGAAGAATCCTTACATGTCTGGGATAAACCCAACTTGATAATGGTGTGTGAGTTTTTTGATGTGGTGCTGAATTCTGTTTGCTAGAATTTTGTTGAGGATTTTGGCATCTAAATTCATCAGAGCTATTGGCCTATAATCTTCTTTTTTTGTTGTTTTCTTTGCCTGGTTTTTGTATCAGGGTGATAGCAGTCTCATAGTATGTGTTTGGAAGTGTTCCTTCTTTTGCAATTTTTTTGAAAGACTTTTAGAAGGACAGGCATTAGCTCTCCTTTAAATGTTTGGTAGAATTCACCTGTGAAGCCATCTGTCCCTGGGCTATTATTTTTAGGTAGATTTTTTATCATGAATTCAGTTGCTGATCTTGTAATTGGATTTTTTCATAATTTTCTATTTCTTTCTTGTTCAGTCTTGGAAGATTGAAGTTCTCTAAGAATCTGTCCATTTCTTTCAGGTGTTCCAGTTTGTTGCCATATAGTTGTTTGTGATAGTCTCTTTTAATCCTTTGTATTTCTATATCGTCTGCTGTAACCTCTTCCTTTTTCATTTCTGATTTTGTCGATCTGGTTCTCTCTTTTTATCTTGGTGAGTCTCGCTAGTGGTTTGTTGATATTTTTATCTTTTCGAAGAACAAGCTCTTCATTTTATTTATCTTTTCTGTTGTTTCTTTCATTTCTTTTTCATTTATTTCTATTCTGATCTTTATGATATCTCTTCTGCTAACTGTGGGATGTTTTTGTTCTTCTTTCTCCAATTGTTTTAAGCATAGAGTTAGGTCGTCTGTTTGATATTTTTATTATTTCTTTAGGTACGATTGTATTGATATAAAATTCCCTCTTAGAAGTGCTTTTGTGGTATCCCATAGGTTTTGCGCTGTCAGGGTGATTGTTTTAGTAGAGACATACAAATAGTATTTTATTTCAAAAGTACTTAGGTTTTGGGCTTCCCTTGGTGGTCCAGTGGGTAAGGACACCGCCTTGCAGTGCAAGGGGCGCCGGTTTGAACCCTGGCCTGGGAAGATCCCACGTGCCGCGGAGCGGCTGGACTGATGTGTTCAATTACCTAGCCGGAGCTCTGGGGCGCATGAGCCCAGAGCCGGTGCTCTGCAACGACAGATGCCACTGTGATGGGAGGCCCACACGGGCCAAAGAACAAAGACAGATGAAAATAGAGAAATGAACCACCAATGGAAGTGGCGCATTGAGGATTTTGGCATCTAAATTCATCAGAGCTATTGGCCTATAATCTTCTTTTTTTGTTGTTTTCTTTGCCTGGTTTTTGTATCAGGGTGATAGCAGTCTCATAGTATGTGTTTGGAAGTGTTCCTTCTTTTGCAATTTTTTTGAAAGACTTTTAGAAGGACAGGCATTAGCTCTCCTTTAAATGTTTGGTAGAATTCACCTGTGAAGCCATCTGTCCCTGGGCTATTATTTTTAGGTAGATTTTTTATCATGAATTCAGTTGCTGATCTTGTAATTGGATTTTTTCATAATTTTCTATTTCTTTCTTGTTCAGTCTTGGAAGATTGAAGTTCTCTAAGAATCTGTCCATTTCTTTCAGGTGTTCCAGTTTGTTGCCATATAGTTGTTTGTGATAGTCTCTTTTAATCCTTTGTATTTCTATATCGTCTGCTGTAACCTCTTCCTTTTTCATTTCTGATTTTGTCGATCTGGTTCTCTCTTTTTATCTTGGTGAGTCTCGCTAGTGGTTTGTTGATATTTTTATCTTTTCGAAGAACAAGCTCTTCATTTTATTTATCTTTTCTGTTGTTTCTTTCATTTCTTTTTCATTTATTTCTATTCTGATCTTTATGATATCTCTTCTGCTAACTGTGGGATGTTTTTGTTCTTCTTTCTCCAATTGTTTTAAGCATAGAGTTAGGTCGTCTGTTTGATATTTTTATTATTTCTTTAGGTACGATTGTATTGATATAAAATTCCCTCTTAGAAGTGCTTTTGTGGTATCCCATAGGTTTTGCGCTGTCAGGGTGATTGTTTTAGTAGAGACATACAAATAGTATTTTATTTCAAAAGTACTTAGGTTTTGGGCTTCCCTTGGTGGTCCAGTGGGTAAGGACACCGCCTTGCAGTGCAAGGGGCGCCGGTTTGAACCCTGGCCTGGGAAGATCCCACGTGCCGCGGAGCGGCTGGACTGATGTGTTCAATTACCTAGCCGGAGCTCTGGGGCGCATGAGCCCAGAGCCGGTGCTCTGCAACGACAGATGCCACTGTGATGGGAGGCCCACACGGGCCAAAGAACAAAGACAGATGAAAATAGAGAAATGAAACACCAATGGAAGTGGCCCGCCCACTCCCCTCCCTCCCCAACCCGACCCCCACCCAATAAATAAATAAATAAATAAAAAATTAAAAAAAAAAAAAGTACTTAGGTTTTGAGAGCATTATAGATGGAGTTTCTTTTTCTTTTTCTTTTTCTTTTCTTTTTTTTTTTCTATTGTCAATTTTCTGGGAGAAATACTTTTCTTATAGTGGGACCCTTATTATCTGATTGTGCATTAGAGAGCAAATCAGCAACCCAGGGCTCTTGGGCCAAATTCAGCCTGGGATCTGATTTATAAATAAAGTTCTATTTGAGCACATCCATGTCCATTCTTTTATGCATTCTGTATTGTCTATTTAAGCTGCAGTAGCAGAAATTAGTTATGACAGAGAACTAAAATATTTACTGTTGGGACCTTTGAAGAATAAGTTTGCGGACCCCTAAATTAGAGGCACAAGATCCATTATAATATGGACTAAGTTTGCTAAATTATCCACATTTTCTCAGAGAACAGTTGTATTCCTTTCTTTCTTTCTTTCTTTCTTTCTTTTTTTCCTTTATTTTAAAGGTTTTACAGAGTTTTGTGGTTCACAGACATGTATGCTCCTAGATCAGTCATATGCATATCCCTGGTCCCCACCCCACAAGTTCCCCCCATCCCACCCCTCCAGACCATCGCCCCAAGCCATTGTAAGCACTCCTATTCCCTTAGCACAATGACACTAGCTATCTTTTCCACACATGACAGTATAGGTTTACATGTTACTTCCTCCATGCCTCCCCTTCCCTATTTCTTCCCCACAATGTCCCTATGTCTATGTTCTGTCTGTTTTTCCATGAGTTCCCTGCATGTGTTATCAAGGCTGTCCTACTAGATTCCATATATGTGTGTTAGTATACTGTATTTGTCTTTCTCCTTCTGACTTACTTCACTTTTTATGATAGGTTCTAGAGCCAGCCACTTCATTAGGGCTGAGTCTTCTGCATTTCTTTTAACAGCTGAGTAGTATTCCATTGTATATATGTACCAGAGCTTCTGGATCCATTCATTCGTCAGTGGACATCTAGGTTGCTTCCATGTTCTGGCTATTGTATAGAGAGCTGCAATGAACATTGGGGTACAGGTGCTTCTTTCAGTTTTGATTTCATCAGGATATAGACCTAATAGTGGGATTGCTGGGTCATAGGGTTCTTCTATTTTTAGTTTTTAAAGAAATCTCCAGACTGTCTTCCATAGAGGCTGTATCAATTTACATTCCCACCAGCAATGCAAGAGGGTTCCCTTTCTCCGCACCCTTCCAGCATTTATTGTCTGCAGATTTTTGAAGATGGCCATTCTGACGGGTGTGAGGTGGTATCTCATTGTAGTTTTAATTTGCATATCTCTGATAATAAGTGAGGTTAAGCATCATTTCATGTGCTTCTGGGCCATCTGCATGTGCTCTTTGGAGAGGCGTCTCTTTAGATATTTTTCCTATTTTTTGATTGGGCTGCTCATTTTTCCTGTGCTGAGTTGTCTGAGTTGCTTGTAGATTTTGGAGATTAATTCTTTGTCTGTTGTTTCATTTGCTATGATTTTCTCCCACTCTGTGGGGTGTCTGTTGAGCTTTTTTGTAATTTCTTTTGCTGTACAAAAGCTTTTAAGTTTCATGAGGTCCCACATGTTCATTTTTCTTTTCAGTTCCACTCTTCTAGTAGGTGGGTCAGAGAAGATCTTGCTTTGATTGATGTCCTTGAGGGTTTTGCCTATATTCTCTTCTAAGAGGTTGATGGTCTCTGGTCTTACATTTAGGTCTTTAATCCATTTTGAGTTGATTTTGTGTATGGTGTCAGGGAATGTTCCAACTTCATTTTTTTGCATGTGGATGTCCAATTTTCCCAGCACCACTTGTTGAAGAGGCTATCTTTGTTCCATTTTGTAGTTCCACCTCCTTTGTCAAAAATAAGATAGCCATAGGTGCGTGGGTTTATCTCTGGGTTCTCAATCTTGTTCCATTGGTCTATAGTTCTGTTTTTGTGCCAATACCATACTGTCTTGATGACTGTTGCTTTGTAGTAGAGTCTATCCTGGAGAATGTTCCATGAGCACTTGAGAAGAAAGTGTTTTCTTCTGCTTTTGGGTGGAATGTCCTAAAGATATCGATGAGGTCCATCTTTTCTAGTGTGGCATTTAAGGCTTGTGTTTCTTTATTAATTTTCTGTTTAGATGATCTATTCATTGGTGTGAGAGGAGTGTTAAAGTCTCCTACTATTATTGTATTATCATTGATTTCTTCTTTTAAGTCTGAAAGTATCTATCTTATGTATTGAGGTGCCCCTGTGTTGGGTGCGTTGATATTCATGACTGTTATGTCTTCCTCTTGGGTGGATCCCTTAATCATGATGTAGTGACCTGCCTTGTCTCTTAGAATCTTCTTTACTTTAAAATCTATTTTGTCTGATATGAGGATTGCTACTCCAGCTTTCTTTTGATTTCCATTTGCATGGAATATCTTTTTCCAGCCTCTCACTTTCAGTCTATGGGTGTCTCTAGGTCTGAAGTGGGTCTCTTGTAAACAGCATATATATGGGGTCATGTTTCTTGATCCATTCAGCCAGCCTGTGTCGTTTGGTTGGAGCATTTAATCGATTTACATTCAAAGTAATTATTGATATGAATGTTCCTATTGTCATCTTCTTAGAAGTTTGGGGTTTGATTTGTAGGACTTCTTCTACTCTTGTATTTATTGGCTATATTAGGCCCTTTAACATTTGTTGTAGGGCTGGTTTTGTGGTACAGAATTCTTTTAGTTTTTGTCTGTCTGAGAAGCTTTGGATTTCTCCATCAGTTTTGAATGAGATTCTTGCTGGGTAGAGAATTCTTGGTTGGAGGTTATTCTCTTTTAGCCGTTTAAATGTGTCTTGCCATTCTCTTCTGGCCTGCAGGGTTTCTGTTGAGAGATCCGCAGTTAGACGTATGGGGATTCCTTTATGTGTTATTTGTTGTTTGCTCCTAGCTGCTTTTAGTAATCTGTCTTTGTATTTAGTCTGCGTTAGTTTGATTAGAATGTGTCTTGGTGTGTTTCTTCTGGGGTTTATCCTCTATGGAAACCTTTGTGCTTCTTGGATGTGGTTGACTATTTCCTTTCCCATGCTGGGGAAGTTTTCTACTGTAACCTCTTCAAGAATTTTTTTGTAGCCTTTCTTCCCCTCTTCTTCCTCTGGAACTCCTATAATTCTAATGTTGGTGCGTTTGATATTGTCCCAGAGGTCTCTGATGTTATCCTTTTAATTCTTTCTGCTCTGTTCTGTTCCTCAGTTTTTACCTCAACCATTCTATCTTCCAGCTCACTTACCGTTCTTCAGACTCCGATACTCTACTGTTGAGGTCTTCTATAGTATTTTTGAGTTCAGCAATTGAGTTGGTGCTCTCTATTTGCTTATTTTTCTTTTCCTGCATGTCTTTTCTCAATGCACTAATTTCCTCTAATATACTGTTTTCGGTGTTTTGCATCCTCATTAGTATAATTTTTCTGAATTCTCTTTCAGATAATTTGTCTATCTCCTCCTCTGTCATTTGAAGCTGTGATTCTCTAGCTTGGTCCTTCATCTGTGCAGTGTTTCTCTGTCGTTTAATTATTGGGTTAGTTTTTGTTTGTGTGTGTCTCTGTGTATGAAGTTCTTGTCTCCACCAGGTTTCTTGGTTGAATTCTCCCTTCCTTTGGGTTTCTGTCCTTCTAGAAGGGTTCAATGGTTAGTGTCTTGGGTGGTGTTAGGTCTTGTTTACAGGTGAACAATCTCTAGTGTTGTATGTTCTTTCATAGTGGGGGATCTTGGAATCAGGGCTTCTAGTCCGAGGATCCTTGGTTTGATGATTGGTCAGGGGGTGTAGGCTCTATGTCTGGTTTGCTATGGTGTTTCGTGATATTAGTTCAAATACTAGCATCTGAAGAGCAAGTTGTGTGTCCCTGATGGGTGACAGTCATAAAAGCATGCAGATATTTTCTAGCATAGTCATAAGATATACATACATACACAGCAATAACCACATCTAACCAGTCTTACAGAGACAAAGCATAGGAAATTTTTCTGGCAAATGACACAATCAAAGATGGTACTTGTCCGTTAAGCTCTGAATTAATTAAAATAGTGCCTGGAAAAATAGATCCGGGGCAAGGTCCTGGCTTGGACTATTTCATTGAAAGCAATGCTTAGCTGACATGTGTTGGGGGTGAGGAGGTGGAGAATGTATGGATAATGAGAAGGAATAGATTCATCTTGGAAGGATTTTATAGGGTTATGTAGCCAAGATTAATGTGTTGTATTGTTTAGTGCAGCTGGAAGAGAATAGTGGAGACAGGGAGGTAGGAAATATTTATCTTTTGGAAATTTAGTTTAGAAAAGGGATGCTCTGTTCTGTTCCTCAGTTTTTACCTCAACCATTCTATCTTCCAGCTCACTTACCGTTCTTCAGACTCCGATACTCTACTGTTGAGGTCTTCTATAGTATTTTTGAGTTCAGCAATTGAGTTGGTGCTCTCTATTTGCTTATTTTTCTTTTCCTGCATGTCTTTTCTCAATGCACTAATTTCCTCTAATATACTGTTTTCGGTGTTTTGCATCCTCATTAGTATAATTTTTCTGAATTCTCTTTCAGATAATTTGTCTATCTCCTCCTCTGTCATTTGAAGCTGTGATTCTCTAGCTTGGTCCTTCATCTGTGCAGTGTTTCTCTGTCGTTTAATTATTGGGTTAGTTTTTGTTTGTGTGTGTCTCTGTGTATGAAGTTCTTGTCTCCACCAGGTTTCTTGGTTGAATTCTCCCTTCCTTTGGGTTTCTGTCCTTCTAGAAGGGTTCAATGGTTAGTGTCTTGGGTGGTGTTAGGTCTTGTTTACAGGTGAACAATCTCTAGTGTTGTATGTTCTTTCATAGTGGGGGATCTTGGAATCAGGGCTTCTAGTCCGAGGATCCTTGGTTTGATGATTGGTCAGGGGGTGTAGGCTCTATGTCTGGTTTGCTATGGTGTTTCGTGATATTAGTTCAAATACTAGCATCTGAAGAGCAAGTTGTGTGTCCCTGATGGGTGACAGTCATAAAAGCATGCAGATATTTTCTAGCATAGTCATAAGATATACATACATACACAGCAATAACCACATCTAACCAGTCTTACAGAGACAAAGCATAGGAAATTTTTCTGGCAAATGACACAATCAAAGATGGTACTTGTCCGTTAAGCTCTGAATTAATTAAAATAGTGCCTGGAAAAATAGATCCGGGGCAAGGTCCTGGCTTGGACTATTTCATTGAAAGCAATTTTTAGCTGACATGTGTTGGGGGTGAGGAGGTGGAGAATGTATGGATAATGAGAAGGAATAGATTCATCTTGGAAGGATTTTATAGGGTTATGTAGCCAAGATTAATGTGTTGTATTGTTTAGTGCAGCTGGAAGAGAATAGTGGAGACAGGGAGGTAGGAAATATTTATCTAGAGTATAGTGGTAGATAGGGAAAGTTTTAGATTTAGAACATAGAGGGAGGAAGCAGTGGCAAAGAGGAAAGAAAATTAGAAGTTTCCAAGAATTAAAATTAAAAAAATAAAAATAAATAAATAAAAATTAAAAAGGGAAGAAAAACTTAATAAGAGGAAAAAATACAAAACAAAAACCAAACCTGACTGATCAAACAAATAAACAGAACCGTCCACAACAAGTAAACAAGCGAAAAAAAACTAAATACTGTCCCTGGTATTTATCCTCTCATCTGTCTGGTGGAAGCCAATCTGCTCTCGATGGTGTTGTCTTGATGATGTAGCCTTTCCCTTAAGGCACCGGTTGCTCTGGTTTCTTTTCAGCCAATTACTGGCTTTGCTGCAAGCTCAGGTGCTGGCTGGGGCGGTGGGCTGATCCTAGTCCGTTGGGCTGGGGGCCGCGGCGCGTGCAGTCCCTCTGCCGGGCACCCGCTGGTAGCCTCCAATACCTGCCCTTCTCCTGGCTTCCTCCGCTGTGGGCGTAGTTATGGGGGTGCATGGGCTCCTCCGCCACTGGCGTGTGTGCACTACCAGTTACGTGTCCAAGTCCCAAAGGCAGGCACAAGCTTCCCTGTCGGGCTCGATCCCAGTCCCTGGTCAGCAATCCATGGCTGACTTCCCCTTCAGCTGGTCCCCCACTAGGAGTATTTGAACTTACCCCGTGCCAGGTGGAAAGTCGCGATTTTCGCCTGGCCAAGCAGCGTGATTTTTGCACTTGGCACTCCCTCCCGGCTCCAGGTCACTAGGCAACACTCCGCGCGTTCTGCTCGGCCCTGCTCCAGTATCCTATCTTCGCAGTGTCTTAATTTCTGCCTGCGATCGGGGCGGATTCTTGGAATTTTCACGCTGATCATTGTCCTCTCTTCCCCAGGCTCCGCTCAGGCCCCCTTTTAGGGCACTTGCTGGCGCGCTCTCTGTCGCTGCGGTCCAGCGTGGGAATTAGGATAGAGGGTTCTTAGAACACTAGGTCCGGGAAAGTTCTGGCTGTTCACTCTTCTGTTCTCGCGGACCTATGGAATTCTTCTGTCGTCTAGCGTTTGGTTTGTTGGTGGTGGTTCATTTCTTGATTAGTTCTGGTGATTCTGTTGGGGAGCTAGTGAAATCTTCCCCTCATTCCTCCGCCATCTTGGCTCCGCCCTGTATTTATTTCTTGATCCTTATTTCTAGATCTCTTGCTGATTTTCAATTTTGAAATTTAGCAAAGTACATTTAAAAGTACAATTATGCATTTATAAAATGTATAAATTTATAAAGCCCTGAAATATTTTTGGATAAAGGCCCTTTTAATGATTGTTGTAAAGTTAATTGCAAAGTGGGAAATATCATTTTCTTAGTATCATATTAACCATAAAAATTATGCTGTAAAAACAGTTGATTTGTGTATTGTCGTTAATTCCACAATTAATGGATGATTGTAACTATAAATATTGCTAAGTAAAAATTAAATATTATATCTGAGATAATGTTCTCTTTCATTTTTTATTGTATACTAGCAGATTTATTTTAAGTTAGGTATATTATGATGTACCAGTTATTCTAAAAATAAACAGTCAAATAAGAACAGGGGTTTCTTTTAATCCTAAACATGAATGGTGGGCTGGTATTCAGAGAAAGCACATGTATACACACACACATGCATTTCTTTATGAATGTTTCAAATATTACAGTATTTTGAGAAAACGTTTTAAAGTAGCAGTCTAATTTTCTGTGTTTTTTCCTTCTTGTGTTCATTAATTTGGCTGAACTATCAGCTTTTTTGAGAGATCTAAATAATGACTCTTTAACATGCTATTTTAAAAACTTGAACTATGAAGAAAGAGAAAATACATATGAAAGTAATTTTTGGTATTTGAGAAATGAGGAAATAATGGGCCTTAACTTCCTAGAGGAAAATATCTACAGGACCTTTTCTATAATTCCTTCTGTGATTTGCCTCCTACTTTACTCCACTCTTTCATTTATTTATTTTTGTCTATTCTGGGTTTTCACTGCTGCTGCAGGCTCTTCTTTAGTTGCAGGGAGTGGGGACTATTCTCTTGTTGAGGTGAATAGGCTTCTTGTTGTGGTGACTTCTCTTGTTGTGGAACTCAGGCTCTAGGGCACATTGGCTCAATAGTCACAACTCCGAGGCTCTAGAGCACAGGCTCAACAGTTGTGGCTCATGGACTTAGTTGCTCTGCAGCATGTGGAATCTTCCTGTGTTTCCTGCATTGGCAGGCAAACTCTTTACCACTGAGCTGCCAGGGAAGCCCAAAGTGGGACAGAAGGTTTACTTTTAAAAACATCCTTAAAAACAGTGGAGGAATCCATAACTTTGAAAATCTCATTGGTCAAAGTTTTATAGGTGAGTTGAGAAGTTTGTTTAAATTGATAAATGTGCAAATTATTATTTAAGCAGTTCAATCTCAGACTTTAAAAAAATTAAAACATTAAAAGTAAAAAATAAAAGAAAAAAAATCCCACTACCATCATTGTAAGAAAGACATACCTGATGGATATTTCAACTTAATGATAGATAATGTCATAGATGTTTTCTTGTATCAAAGCCAACACATCATTTATTCCTGCTTTTTAGAGTTATGCATGGCATTTAAAATTTTCTGTCTTTTCTAGCATTCCCAGGTGATTTAATTTTCTCATTTTCAATGAGAGTTGCAATCATGACAGAAAAGGTTATGTCCTTCAGAGACAGATTTCTGTGAACAGTAAGGTCACACTAGGATTTTTATCAGCAGTCACAAAAATATGCTGTTCCATGTCAGATACATTTTTCTCTAATCTCCAAGTTAAACTAAATAACATAAACTGAAAATAGGGTCCATTTAAACTGTGCCCTGTATCTGGTAATTGGTAATGAGCTATTACATTAGAAGCAGTTTTAACAAGAAAAGATTCTGCACTGTACGTGGGTGCTTTCTCATATCTACATTTTCTTCACCTGGACTTTTTCACAAAATGTTAACAGCGGTGTAAGATATTGTAGGCAGACATATTGCTCAGCCTCAATCTTCTATCTGATTTATGAATTACATTCCCTACTAAAATTTTAACCACCTCTGGTGTTCAAAGCTTGACTAGGATCAGGTAACACAGATACGACATATACTATTATTTACCTGGGTTGAAGGATCACTTTTGTCAGTGAACCATGAAACGTGTTATGGCAAAGTGCTGTGCTAAGAACTAATTACATGGAATTCATGTGGTAATAAAACTGAACAATTTGGTGCCTGTAGACATCACTATTCCTCTAAACAAGCTCTTGTTGCGTGTATCTACAGAAGAGGACTGAGATCATAGGTCTCTGGTTTTCACGCTTTAGCAAAAGTGATGATTTTACCAGATTTGTCAAATATAATAATAATACCTTCTTTCTTCATAAAAGGCAAGTTCATTCTTTGACTTATAGCTAAACATTTCTGTGTCATAAAACTGAGAGCTCTTAAATGGCAAAACGGTTTCTAAGGGACTGAAAAAAATTGCAAGTGTTCACCTTGGATACATGTATTGTGAGAAACTAAGCAGTAACACATCTCTCAATTTCCAGTCAGTCCCACCTGAAGACCTGCAGTGCTTCTGGATTTCTAAGAGGACAATGGAACAGTAACACTATTTCATGTTATCTAGGATTTCAGCCCCAAATAATTACCCAACCTCTTGCATATTGAATTTGAGCCCTAGGTGGACGTGTAAGTTCTCCTTTCCATCTTCAGAGTGAGATTAAACTAGAGGTGTCTGTTTAGAGAGGCAGCAAAACCTGATATTTAAAATTAAGCTCCATCATTTCCACACTGTTTAAATTATTTGATCTCTCTGTCCTTTAGTTTCTTCCTCCATAAAAAAGACTAAAAGTAATACTAACTTCATATTGATTAAGGATTTACATAAGTAAATACAAATGTAACATTTGTATAACTAGCTTAGGTAAGGGCATGACAAAGAGCCGACGCCAGTAAATGCAAGCTAGTGTTGTTAAAGATTATTATTAAACTACCTATTGTATCCCTGTTTTTCTAGGCTCCACCGTAGTTTTGCTTGAATCTTCTAATCCTATTAAACTAACTTTATAGGATGGACCATCAAGAGAAAAAAGAGCCACACGGAACTAAGGACATCTAATCTCTATTCCTATCCTGATGCCATCCTTCTTTAAAAAAGGCAGCCTGATCCATCAGTAACTTGTATCAGACAACCTGAGTCATCCTTGATAACTCTTTCACCCCGTCGCCCCTTCCAATCAGAAACCAAGTTCTGTGTATTTTACTTTTAAAGGCATTTTAATTCCTTCTCTTTCTTCATCTCTAGTAATGTAACAATTCTACCATAAACTTCTGTCATTTTTCTTCTATTCTTAGATTCTGTCAATACTCACTGGCAGCCCATGGCATTTAGAATAAATTATGCAGTCCTAAAATTCTATAAATGCCTATGTGATCTGGCCCCAACTAAGCCCCATAGCCTCATCTCACCCTGTCTACTCTTCATTCGTCAGGTCTCAACCAAACTCATTTTCCTTCTGCCCATGGAATGATTTTGAGTGCCTTCCAACTTTATGCACCTTCCTAAAATCTGCCTGCATTGCTCCTTCTTACCTTCATTGCCGGACCTCAACCTTCAGGTCTCATCTGTCCTTTTTTTTTTTTTTTTTCCTTAAGGAAGCATTTCCTGGATGCTTTATTCACAGTATGTGCTATGTGCTCCTGTTTTCCACTTTTCTGGAACATGGTACTTCTCTTTCCTAGAACATAATACAGTTACAGCGACACTGATACTGCTTTAATTATTTATTGAGCATGTATTCTGATGACTAAACAAAATATTTCTTAAATGTTGTGGTCTGTCTTTTTTTCCCCATTGCATAAACATTAACAGGCACATTACTGGGGCAATAAACATTTCTGAATGAGTGAAAACTCTTCTCTTTACTATCAAAAGTCCCCTATCTGTAATGAGTGCCATTCTGTAAATCATTGTTTCAGAATTACTTCACATTTGTAGTGTAGAGTGAGGTGGGACCCCGAAGGAAAGCCTCAAGGGTTTGGGTTAGAACCTTGCTTTATGGCATATGCAAACTTCTCTGAGACACAGTTTATATCAGCTGCAAAATGTATGGCTTACATTTAAAAGTCTTGGTCTCTTTTAATTCTAAATTTCTAAAATTTTCATTTATGACTTTGACTCTTTAATCCTCCAACTAAACTCTCTGATACTCACGACTGTCTATTTTGCTATAAACTTTTTCTTATTACTTAGTAAAATTTCATATTACTAACTATTTTGTTTAGGGTTGTTTGATAAAATATACTATGATAAAATGTATGGATAAATCAATAAATAAGCTCAGTGGTAACCATATTTGAAAAATCAGAGCATAAAAATGGATGGAACTTAGCCAAGGGGCAAGACAGTTTACTGTGCTTAGAAATTTCAACCTCCCTAAGACCACTCACTCCCTTTTTCCTAACCTTGTCTATCAAGTGTGCTTCTCCCACTTCACTACCTCAGTCTGTGCCCCCTCCACTGTCCAAGATGGGCTCTGTATTCAGTTATGACAACAACCAATGTACTACTAATAGGTACGAGTACTATCCTTCCATTTTACAGATGACAAAGCTGAGGCATAGGGAGTTGGGTAAGTGGTCAAAAGCCATAAATGCATTAAGTGGGGACAAACTGAGCTGGCTTCTTCACTAGGTACAGTTAGGCACAGTACCTAGGACTCAAAAAAAAAAAAAAAAAAAGTTCTGATTTCTTTGAAAATCAGGAAAAAAATGAACTTTCAGGTTGATGAAAATGTCTTAACATGCAAATAGTCATTTTATAGCAACCTGAATATAAAATACACTTTTATTGTATTGCATCCGTGTTTGTGTGTGTGTGTGTGTGTGTGTGTGTGTGTGTGTGTGTGTGTGTGTGTAGAGTGAGAGAGAGTGACATAGGGCCCCACAATGCTAAAATGCCTAGATCCCACTAGAACTTCCTTGAAGTTTGCAATGGTATCTTTTTCCTTCACACTGCTAAACATAACGAGTGCATTAGTGATGTAATACATAAATTTTTACAATGCTAAATTAAGGCAGCTCCAGGGTCAGGATCACAGCTAGTGTAACTCCACTGTTACACTGTTCTGATCTTAGTGCCACAGTGCTGAGTGAGGCCAGGAAACTAACCATGTGCACACAATCAGCAGGGGTTTGCAAATACATGTGGTCCCTAGGTTTTTCCTTTAGACACAAAATGTATGGCTTACATTTAAAAGTCTTGGTCTCTTTTAATTCTAAATTTCTAAAATTTTCATTTATGACTTTGACTCTTTAATCCTCCAACTAAACTCTCTGATACTCACGACTGTCTATTTTGCTATAAACTTTTTCTTATTACTTAGTAAAATTTCATATTACTAACTATTTTGTTTAGGGTTGTTTGATAAAATATACTATGATAAAATGTATGGATAAATCAATAAATAAGCTCAGTGGTAACCATATTTGAAAAATCAGAGCATAAAAATGGATGGAACTTAGCCAAGGGGCAAGACAGTTTACTGTGCTTAGAAATTTCAACCTCCCTAAGACCACTCACTCCCTTTTTCCTAACCTTGTCTATCAAGTGTGCTTCTCCCACTTCACTACCTCAGTCTGTGCCCCCTCCACTGTCCAAGATGGGCTCTGTATTCAGTTATGACAACAACCAATGTACTACTAATAGGTACGAGTACTATCCTTCCATTTTACAGATGACAAAGCTGAGGCATAGGGAGTTGGGTAAGTGGTCAAAAGCCATAAATGCATTAAGTGGGGACAAACTGAGCTGGCTTCTTCACTAGGTACAGTTAGGCACAGTACCTAGGACTCAAAAAAAAAAAAAAAAAAAGTTCTGATTTCTTTGAAAATCAGGAAAAAAAATGAACTTTCAGGTTGATGAAAATGTCTTAACATGCAAATAGTCATTTTATAGCAACCTGAATATAAAATACACTTTTATTGTATTGCATCCGTGTTTGTGTGTGTGTGTGTGTGTGTGTGTGTGTGTGTGTGTGTGTGTGTGTGTAGAGTGAGAGAGAGTGACATAGGGCCCCACAATGCTAAAATGCCTAGATCCCACTAGAACTTCCTTGAAGTTTGCAATGGTATCTTTTTCCTTCACACTGCTAAACATAACGAGTGCATTAGTGATGTAATACAAAAATTTTTTACAATGCTAAATTAAGGCAGCTCCAGGGTCAGGATCACAGCTAGTGTAACTCCACTGTTACACTGTTCTGATCTTAGTGCCACAGTGCTGAGTGAGGCCAGGAAACTAACCATGTGCACACAATCAGCAGGGGTTTGCAAATACATGTGGTCCCTAGGTTTTTCCTTTAGACACAAGTCACTCTGTATTCTTCCCTTTGCCAGGTCTGAAAATGATTCAAGTGAATTTTCTGTATTAGAATATAATTCATGGGTAAAGTAATAAGAACTGTTATTCATTTGGGTGTTTGTGGCTTACAAATCACTTGTCTGTACCCACTGGTCCACATTTCAGTGCACCTTCATGCCTTCCACCCCAGTTTCTGCCCTTGAGGATTTACACGTAGTTTTTCTTCTACAAAAACATTATATTCCCTGAGGACATTTTCTCCTTCTTTCTGCCTCCTACTATTCCATTAAATTTTCACAGCTAACCACTAGTATGAATTGATAAAGTGGCAGATTTTATACTTTGGTTTAGTACTTGAATACATCTTTCAAATTATACCTAGAAATCATTAGTTTTTAAAGGGTTTTATGTAGGTGTCTTTCATAAGATATTGAATGTTGTGCTTTTGTTCCTAAATAAATCAACTAGCTATTCAGACTAGTGGGGAAATGAAAAAATCTTCTGTTCCCAAGCAGCACATGCCTGTTGTTATTCACCTTCCTAAGATCTGTTTCTAAGAGACCATTGCTACTGAGACAGTTAGCAAGTTCCTGAATGACAAATTGTTTCCTGTAATATGATCATAATGCACTGGATGATGTGTTGATGCAGTATGGAATTTAATTAATATGAAACATTTTATAAATCCTCTTTTCTCTTAGGAGCTTTGCAAAAGTGATGTCTTGAAAGCCAGAACTGCCATGTATAACAATGACTTAATTCCACCTCTGTTATCACTGTTTGAGGTGATTTCCCTTCTTTCCCCCTGTCTATTTCTTATCTGTCTACTTTTTTGAGCAGGTCTTAAAAGGGACTTTGAGAGGTCACAAAGTAGAAGTCCTTTTCCTTCACACTGCTAAACATAACGAGTGCATTAGTGATGTAATACATAAATTTTTACAATGCTAAATTAAGGCAGCTCCAGGGTCAGGATCACAGCTAGTGTAACTCCACTGTTACACTGTTCTGATCTTAGTGCCACAGTGCTGAGTGAGGCCAGGAAACTAACCATGTGCACACAATCAGCAGGGGTTTGCAAATACATGTGGTCCCTAGGTTTTTCCTTTAGACACAAGTCACTCTGTATTCTTCCCTTTGCCAGGTCTGAAAATGATTCAAGTGAATTTTCTGTATTAGAATATAATTCATGGGTAAAGTAATAAGAACTGTTATTCATTTGGGTGTTTGTGGCTTACAAATCACTTGTCTGTACCCACTGGTCCACATTTCAGTGCACCTTCATGCCTTCCACCCCAGTTTCTGCCCTTGAGGATTTACACGTAGTTTTTCTTCTACAAAAACATTATATTCCCTGAGGACATTTTCTCCTTCTTTCTGCCTCCTACTATTCCATTAAATTTTCACAGCTAACCACTAGTATGAATTGATAAAGTGGCAGATTTTATACTTTGGTTTAGTACTTGAATACATCTTTCAAATTATACCTAGAAATCATTAGTTTTTAAAGGGTTTTATGTAGGTGTCTTTCATAAGATATTGAATGTTGTGCTTTTGTTCCTAAATAAATCAACTAGCTATTCAGACTAGTGGGGAAATGAAAAAATCTTCTGTTCCCAAGCAGCACATGCCTGTTGTTATTCACCTTCCTAAGATCTGTTTCTAAGAGACCATTGCTACTGAGACAGTTAGCAAGTTCCTGAATGACAAATTGTTTCCTGTAATATGATCATAATGCACTGGATGATGTGTTGATGCAGTATGGAATTTAATTAATATGAAACATTTTATAAATCCTCTTTTCTCTTAGGAGCTTTGCAAAAGTGATGTCTTGAAAGCCAGAACTGCCATGTATAACAATGACTTAATTCCACCTCTGTTATCACTGTTTGAGGTGATTTCCCTTCTTTCCCCCTGTCTATTTCTTATCTGTCTACTAATATTATTTGTGGCAGCAGTCATTATAGAATCAGAGGCTACATGAGATAAAAGGGACTTTGAGAGGTCACAAAGTAGAAGTCCTTCATGAGTGCTCTCCTGAAAGATAGCTCTGTGTTTAAATTTTGCAAAAGTGAAAAGCCCATTTGCTCTGTTATCCGTTTCTATGATGCACCAGACAAGCTTTCATTTTTTGACCTGTTCTTGCACCCTCTTTCTAATTGTTTCTCACTTAAGGCTCATACTTTACATTGTCCCTAGGTTCACTCATTCTTGTTTGGATGCTTTTTCTTCAGTTTCTGCAATTCTAAAACACCTGGAAAACATTACTGTTTCTGAGTTGGGAACTAAGCTGTGTGAACTTGTGTAGGACTTGCCACCTCTTATACTTGCTTCCTTCTTTTTCAGAATGTTTGTTGCTACTGGTTTGATTATGGTGATAACTAAGATCCTATCATTTATATAAATGGAAATAAACCAATTACAATAAATACTACCTTCTGAGGTTGTTGAAAAGGCTAATTGACATCATTTATCTAGCACATAGACTGATGGTCGGCAGATACTTTTATTTGATTTGATAACTATTGGTCATTAGTAAACTGTTAATCCAAGAACCAGTAATTTTTTTTTTTTAACTTTTATTTTGCTTTTAACTTTTACAGAGTTTTGTTGTTTACAGATATGTATGTTCTCCCCCTCATCCCACCCTTCCAGACCACTATACAGCACCGTGAAGGATCTGCTTTTCTCACAGAGCAATGGATATAGCTATTTTCTTGACATATGATAGTATTAAGGAATCTGTTTCTAAGAGACCATTGCTACTGAGACAGTTAGCAAGTTCCTGAATGACAAATTGTTTCCTGTAATATGATCATAATGCACTGGATGATGTGTTGATGCAGTATGGAATTTAATTAATATGAAACATTTTATAAATCCTCTTTTCTCTTAGGAGCTTTGCAAAAGTGATGTCTTGAAAGCCAGAACTGCCATGTATAACAATGACTTAATTCCACCTCTGTTATCACTGTTTGAGGTGATTTCCCTTCTTTCCCCCTGTCTATTTCTTATCTGTCTACTAATATTATTTGTGGCAGCAGTCATTATAGAATCAGAGGCTACATGAGATAAAAGGGACTTTGAGAGGTCACAAAGTAGAAGTCCTTCATGAGTGCTCTCCTGAAAGATAGCTCTGTGTTTAAATTTTGCAAAAGTGAAAAGCCCATTTGCTCTGTTATCCGTTTCTATGATGCACCAGACAAGCTTTCATTTTTTGACCTGTTCTTGCACCCTCTTTCTAATTGTTTCTCACTTAAGGCTCATACTTTACATTGTCCCTAGGTTCACTCATTCTTGTTTGGATGCTTTTTCTTCAGTTTCTGCAATTCTAAAACACCTGGAAAACATTACTGTTTCTGAGTTGGGAACTAAGCTGTGTGAACTTGTGTAGGACTTGCCACCTCTTATACTTGCTTCCTTCTTTTTCAGAATGTTTGTTGCTACTGGTTTGATTATGGTGATAACTAAGATCCTATCATTTATATAAATGGAAATAAACCAATTACAATAAATACTACCTTCTGAGGTTGTTGAAAAGGCTAATTGACATCATTTATCTAGCACATAGACTGATGGTCGGCAGATACTTTTATTTGATTTGATAACTATTGGTCATTAGTAAACTGTTAATCCAAGAACCAGTAATTTTTTTTTTTTAACTTTTATTTTGCTTTTAACTTTTACAGAGTTTTGTTGTTTACAGATATGTATGTTCTCCCCCCCATCCCACCCCTCCAGACCACTATACAGCACCCGTGAAGGATCTGCTTTTCTCACAGAGCAATGGATATAGCTATTTTCTTGACATATGATAGTATAGGCCTTCATGTTTCCTCCTTTACGCCTCTTACCCACTGTTCCTTCCCCACAATGTCCATATGTCCGCTGTCCATAAGATTCCATATATATGTGTTAGTATATTGTACTTGTCCTTCTCTTTCTGACTAACTTCACTTTTTATGATACGTTCTAGATCCAGCCACTTATTAGGGCTGATTCTTCTGCATTTCTCTTTACAGCTGTGTAGTATTCCATTGTATATATGTACCAGAGCTTTTGGATCCATTCGTTCATCGATGGCCATCTAGGTTGCTTCCATGTTCTAGCTATTGTATAGAGAGCTGCAATAAACATTGGGGTACAGATGCTTCTTTCGGATTTAATTTCATCAGGGTATAAGCCTAAGAGTGGGATTGCTGGGTCGTATGGTGCTTCTATTTTTAGTTTTTTAAGAAATCTCCAGACTGTCTTCCATAGCGGCTGTATCAATCTACATTCCCACCAGCAATGCAGGAGTGTTCCCTTTTCTCTGCATCCTCTCCAGCATTTACTGTCTGTCAATTTGTGGATGATGGCCATTCTGACAGGTGTGAGGTGATATCTCATTGTAGTTTTGATTTGCATTTCTCTAATTATAAGTGAAGTTGAGCATTTTTTCATGTGTTTTGGGGCCATCTGTATGTCCTCTTTGAAGAGGTGCCTGTTTAAGTCCTTTTCCCATTTTTTGATTGGATGATTCATTTTTCTGGTGCTGAGTTGTCTGAGTTGATTGTAGATTTTGGAGATTAATTCTTTGTCTGTTGTTTCATTTGCTATGATTCTCTCCCATTCTGTGGGTTGTTTATTCACCTTTTTTGTAGTTTCTTTTCCTGTGCAAAGCTTTTAAGTTTCATTAGGTCTGACATGTTCATTTTTGTCTTTAGCTCCGCTATTCTAGTAGGTAGGTCAGAGAAGATCTTGCTTTGATTTATGTCCTTGAGAGTTTTACCTGGGATCTTCCCAGGCCAAGGATCAAACCAGCGTCCCTTGTACTGCAAGGCAGTGTCCTTACCCACCGGACCACCAGGGAAGCCCTATATTCTTTTTTTTTTTTTTTTTTTAATAAATTTAAACAAACTTCCGTGTGTACTTTGAGAATTACTCAATGCACAACAGTGTTTGAATAATCAGTAATACTTCTTAGAACTTGTGAGGTATGCTTTGGGGAAAATTTAATTGCCATATGTCAATATATCTCTTTATCTTTATCATAAACCCAGTCTCAACAAAATCACATCAATAAAAAAATATTACGTAATGGGTGAAACAGCATGTAAATTACACACACAGATATATTTTTTTTTCTGCTACATCAGACCAGATGTTACAAGGTCTAGATAGGCTTAGACTCAGTCTACATAGAAATACAACAAATTCTTGGAACCATTTTCAACAGATTCATATAAAAATGATCCTTCTCCCAATTTTCTGTCAGGAATATGTTAATGATAAAATTTTCCCCTGATTCCCTTTCTTACTTCCTTCTTCTAATACAATACTTTCTTTTCTCCTGATAATTTAAATACAGTGTACATCATCAAGAATCATAAGAAAATGTAAGAATGTCTCAATCTTAGCCATTAAACTATAATATCTTCCCTTGAATGAATAGAAATAGGAAATAAACAGGTTTTAGAAGAATATAATAAAGTTTTTGGCAAACTGATCATACCCTGACACTATTTACCTACTACTTCTAGTATAACTTTGTATGATTATCTAGGATTGACAATAAAGATCCAAAAATATGTCAGTCTCACTTCCTTAGTCAGGAATATGAGGACTGTTGAGAAGAGGCTGTGTCTTCTTAAAGGGTGGATGAGATGGAGGGTGTCAATTTTTTTTAGTGATTTCCTCAAATATTTAACCTAGGAAAGAATTTGTACCATTATACTCATTCAATCAACCTGGAATAAATAATTCAGAAAGTGGAGCTTAGGCATCCAACTCTTATCAGAGAAACAAAGAAAATCAATAGTCCCTCATTTTGCTTTTCTAGATATTTTTGTTTTGTTTTTTCTGAGTTGCTTGAGATATGACTAAGGCAAACCCCAGGTAAATCAAAGAAAGATTTCTCTATAAACAACAGTGATTTTATAGTTAGTTTTATTTGCATCTTGTTATTCTCTATATCTTGGTCTCTCATATTTTTATATTCTTTTATTTTTTTGTTCATGTCAGAACAAATTCCTCCTCAAAGTAATAACAGGTTTCTTTAGTGAAAACTAGATTCACATAAAGAGAAATCATGGAAATGAATCTTATTCAATAATGATTTCATTTTTAAGTAAATGTCTTCTTAAGGACATGGTCGATGTGTAAAGTAAGCATATATTTAAAGAGCATTTTGTAAGTTTTTATGTGTTAAATAGTTCAGTAGTAACAATACTTTATGTATTTCCCCATTGCTTTCCTAAATATTTCTAAACATCATTTAATGCTCATTATTGTATTTGGTCTTAACAACGCACTTGAGTTAGTTTGGGAAAACATCTGCCCATTTGGGAAAAAAAAAAAAATGTACTATTTTATGGGTTTCATACTCAGTTGCTCAGCTGTTTCTGAAACTTTTCGACACCATTAGCTATCACCCACCAGGCTCCTCTCTCCATGGGATACTC
This sequence comes from Tragulus kanchil, assembly GCA_022376925.1. NCBI lineage: Eukaryota > Metazoa > Chordata > Mammalia > Artiodactyla > Tragulidae > Tragulus > Tragulus kanchil. The sequence goes on from JAIOJX010000004.1 coordinate 26,089,092, forward strand.
CAGGCAAGGATAGTGGAGTGGGTTGCCATTTCCTCTTCCAATTTTATGGACTAATTGACAAAAAAGCATTTTTAAAGCCTACCATTTGTATAGCACTACAAATATGAAAATTCTTTGTTTTTTTTTTTTTGTTTGTGAAAGCAAAAAACAGATAATCAGTTTGCCTTCTGGTAGAGATACTAGTGTAGCTGGTAGACTTTTTTTTTTTTTTTTTTTTTGGCCACTTCTGTTAGTCTTTCATTTATTTCCATCTTTGTTCTTTGGCCTCTATGGGCCTCCCATCACAGTGGACTCTTTTGCTGAACAGCACCAGCTCTGGGCGCATGAGCCCCAGAGCTCCAGCTCGGTAGTTGCACATATAGGTCCAGCTCCGTGGCACGTGGAATCTTCCCAGGCCAAGGATCAAACCGGTGCCCCTTGCACTGCAAGGCAGTGTCCTTACCCACTGGACCACCAGAGAAGTCCCCGGTAGATTCTTTTTAAATGACTTACATAAAAACACTGTTATGTTGGGGTTGCTTGGACAGCTTTTACTTCCACAAATCAGAATCTTTTAAAAGCCTTTAACATTAGATTTAAATCTAATTAGAATATGGTGGTTACTTTCTAAGTCCATGCTTGGTGAAAGGTACTTATCTATTTCTTTAGTATCAGGTTGATCTAAAGACAGTAATCAGTTTCTCAGGGCTCCTTTAACAAATTATGAAGACTAGGTGGCTTAAACAACAGAAATGTATTGCTTCAAAATACTAGAGGCTAGACAGCTGCTCTCAAGGTGTCAACAACACCATGCACTGTCTGACAGCTCTAGAGGAGAATCCTTCCTTACTGCTTCTGGTGTTTGCTGACAATCCTTGACTTGTAGATTTGTCACTCTGGTCACAGGAGACTCTCCTCCCTGTGTCTTCATATTGTTTCCTTCTGTACATATTTGTTTCCCTGTCCAGATTTCTTCTTTCAGGGGGTGGAAGAACAGGCAACATAATTCTACTCATAACAAGACTCAGTCATTTTCAAATAGAAGAGGCTGCTCTAACATTTTTTTGTCAGTCCTGTATGCCCTGAACACTCAGCAGTTGAGCACGTATCTCTATCTGCCTGAGGTTCTCTGTTGCTCCATGGTTGTTATTATCTCATTATGTTTTCTAATATAGTTGTTTGAGGACATTTTAGCTCTTCCAGTAGATTTGATGCTCCCTCAGCAAAGTAATTGTGGCTTGTTCATCTTTGTATCCCCTCCAACCACCTACTTCTAAGTCTTCAAAATAGTAGGAAAGCAATAAACATCCACATTAAACTGAATTTAGGAATAGGGAACTCAACAAAGTGTATTAGGTTTGTTGCATTTAACAAGCAGAACAGTTATATTGGAATCAAAACCTTCAAATGGTTATCTTTATACAGATAGACAGAAGTATAAGGAATGATGATGAGAGGTTTGTTTTTTACTCAAGAGATGTCTTTAGAAATAAAGACTAGAATTTAATAGTAATTGTAACTTTAGCAGTACTACTGATAAAGACAATAGGCAAATATTTTGAGTATGTACTGGGCTATGATCCTAGTGATTTACCGTGCATTACCTCATAAAACCATTGGGACAACTTGGTGGAGTGAAAACATTTAACAGGGCTTCCTCTGGTGGTCCAGTGGGTAAAAACACCACCTTGCAGTGCAAGGGGTGCCGGTTCGATCCCTGGCCTGGGAAGATCCCACATGCCGCGGAGCGGCTGGACTGATGTGTCCAATTACCGAGCCCGAGCTCTGAAGCGCATGCGCCCAGAGCCGGCGCTATGCAACGACAGAGGTGGGAGGCCCACAGGAGCCAAGGAACAAAGACGGATGAACATAGAGAAATGAAAGACCAATAGAAGTGGCCCGCCCTCTCCCCTCCCTCCCCAACCCGACCCCCGCCCAAAAATAAATAAATCTTTAAAAAAAAAAACAAAAAACAAAAAACATTTAACAGTTAAGAAACTGCTTGTAATGTGGGAGACCCAGGTTCAATATCTGGATTGGGTAGATCCCCTGGAGGGGGAGCTGGCAACTCACTCCAGTATTCTTGCCTAGAAAAGCACATGGACAGAGGAGACTGGCAGGCTACAGTCCATGGGATCACAAAGAGTGGGACATGACTGAGCAACACTTTCACTTTCTTTCACATCAAAACTACAATGTTTTTCCACTTCTACCCATTATGATGGTTACTACCCAAAGCCAAAAACAAATGAAAAAACACACTAATAAATGTTGGCAAGAATGTAAAAATATTGGAACACTTTGACACCATTAGTGGGAATATGATACAGGTGCTGTGGAAAGCAATATGACCGATACAATACTATAAATAGAATTAATATATGATCTAGCAAAAAATCATTTCCTATATCTTGTCAGGTTTCAGTTGGGACACACAGCAAATATCCCTTTTACTGCTTAACATCCCCTCAGAAACCAGGGATATCCCCAGATATGATGCAAAATAGTCCACCCTCCCAACATCCAAAGTCACTCCCAAAAAGAGTCAGAAGAAAGACACAGACACGTCCTTCGAGAACTGGTAGCAGTTAGTAGGACCCTGGCCACAAATAGGATGTGACCCATGGTTTTGCCCTAGCATATTTTTGGGTTTCCCCACATAACAATTGCTAAGGCCAGTTGTTAGGACACAAAAGACAAATAAGAAGCCCATTGCTGTTTCTGGAAGAGAAGAGATGAGCAATCAGTGGGTAGCCAAAAGCAGACTCTTAACTCACAGTTTAAAGATCTAAATGTTACAAATATGTTTTGTCTGCTAACCTGAATTTGGAAAGTAGGGACAACATGAAATTTTGCCTTTTTCTCTAGAGATATGGGTAACTGACTTTGGTAAGAGTTCATATTCTTTGCTGATTTCTGCAAATACAAGTTGAGAAAGAGAAGAGGTGAAAGAAGAACAATATATGTAAGAAGAATAATTGAAAAGGCCTAAAGTAAAAAAAAAAAAAAAAAAAGAAAATCCTGTTCAAAGAATCAAAGGCAATGCAAATTTGTCTTTCTCTGGATTCAGTAACTTTATGCTATGTGCCTCAAATTTAAGAAGTTATGCTTCTTAGCCTTCTGCCATTTTGAGTTATTCTTTGAAGTGTAGTTGATGGCAAGCAAAGAAGATATAAACCTAGACAGTAGAATAAAAATGTAGACGTCACTTTGCTGACAAAGATTCATGTAGTCTAAGCTATGGTTTTTCCAGTAGTCATGAGAATGTGAGAGTTGGACCAAAAAGAAGGCTGAGAGTAAAAGAATTGAAACTTTTAAATTGTGATGCTAAAGAAGACTCTTGAGAGTACCTTGGACTGCAAGGAAATCAAACCAGTCAATCCTAAAGAAAATCAACCCTGAATATTCGTTGGAAGGACTGATGCTGAAGCTCCAATGCTTTGGCCACCTGATGTGAAGAGTCAACTCATTGGAAAAGGCCCTAATACTTGGAAAGATTGAAGACAGGAAGAGAAGGGTGTGGCAGAGGCTGAGATGGATGGATGGCATCACTGAGTCAATGGACATGAGTTTGAGCAAACTCTGGGAGAGAGTGAAGGACAGGAAAGCCTGGTGTGTTACAGTCCATGGGGTCTTAAAGAGCAATGCAAGCCTCTGTGACTCAACAAAAACAACTGAGAAGATATGGGGACTATCTGAGTGGATGGGGAAAGGGGCAGACTAGAAATGCAGAATCCGAATTCTGATCCCATTGTGACAATGAAGAACAAAAAAGCTAAAAGAGAGTACACAAAAATTGAAAGGAGCCAACAAAGAAGGAAGACTATAGGCTGAAGACAAAATGCAGGGTAGCCAAGATTGTCACAAAAGTACAGTCAGCCCCATGTGAAAGAACTCCCAGGATTTATATAGAACACACACTTTCTAAAGATAGTTGGTATCTACACATACGACAGACAGGGATATGAAGTAAGAGGAAGGGAAGAAGCAAGTTCTGGGCAATGTCATGCAGACAGAGCCGAGGATAAGAGGCAAGTTAAGGCACAGTCACTCTGTTTCATTTGGAATGGCAAGTGAAAGAAAGGGAGTATCTGCCTCTTCAAACCAAAGTCAAATCACAAAAACAAGATATAATCTAAGAGTAGAAGCCTCCAGGAGAGGGGAAGAAACCTGCTTTTCTTATTCAGCATGTAGCTCAGCTCACTCAAGAGGCAGAGAACAATGAGAATTTTAAAAGTTGTATGGCTAAATTATATACACAAAGCACATGTATTTTAAATACAGTTATCTTAATACAATTATATGTATACACGTTTAAGATTTCTATAGTAATATTAATGGTTAATGATTACTGTTGGTAATCCTGATAGAACTATTTGGTTGTTTTGTCAAGATTCTGTGAGTTTTCAGAGAAGAAAAACTTAATTTGGCTGAGTACATTGAGGCTATGTTTTCGAGAATGGTTGCGCAGCATTTGGGAGCTTTCCAGACTATGCTCAAAAAGGTTAAAAAAAGTGGATAGGGGGTCTAATTTGGATCCTCTACGCTTACAGTTTTCACTATGTTCTTTCCTACAATTGTGTACCGGAATGGTGCTCCCATATGAGGAGCAAAGGTGCTCCTTATGTTCAGGTTGGAGTAGGAAAGTGAAAAACTTCCTTTGCTCACACTAGTTTTGCTCTTTGTAGTGCTTCCTAAGATCTTGAGGCCCATGACCACCTCGTACATGAATAGAATTTATGCAGTGTTGCAGGAATGTAAAGGAACTGTTCTGATAGACTGAATTGAAAGATTATGCTTGATTAAGTATGTAACATACATTCATTTAAAACGTATTTTTTTGGAGTTCCCGCAGTGTGCTAGATACTGTTGAAGGCACTGAGAAATCACCGGAGGGGTGAGGGAAATCCCTTAGAGGTTACATACTGGGGAGATATAGACATAATGACCTTTTATAGACCCAATGTTGACCTCTGTAAGAAAAAATAATATAATGCAACATCGAAGGAATGTATGTGCCAAAGCAGCAGTGTTCTTTGTATAAGACTACTTTATGTAGAGTAGCTAACACAGACCTCACTGATAAGATGGCATTTCAACAGCTGCCAGAGGAGGGGCCATGAGCAGCCCTAGGGATATCCAGGAGAAGATACAAGGAGAAGAAACAGTATAAGCAAAAATCTGGATGTGGAAATGCATGTGATATATTTGGGAGTAACAGGGAGGTCAGTATCTTTTAGGAATATTAATACAAAGAGGGTGATGGTGGCAGATACAAAGAGAGAGGCCAGTGGAGGTGCGAATGCAGAACATCTTGTAGACCAGTATCCAGATTTCTTTTTTTTTTTTTTTTTTAATCTCTCTGAGTGAAATACAGAGTTAATAGAGAGGTTTAACTAGAGAAGTGATTGAAGCTATGATATTTAATTTTTTTTTGAATAGATGATACATGTAGGTAGCTTACACATTAAGATGACAGAAGGTTTTACACGTTCTTGCTCCCACCTCTGTCTCCATTCACATTATATACCTGAATTTTCAGACTGTTTTTTACTAGTTGTTATATAAGTTTATCTTTAGGCAAATAAGAAGACTTACACATATATTTCTATGACCACTGCCTCACTTTTACACCAATGTTTGTCTACTTTACTTATCACTTTTGTTCTTGCCTATTTTCATTTAACTGTGTCTTCTGGTGTGTTCTCCATGAGTAAAGATTACCATTATTTTTCAGTTTTTACAGCTGCATGCTATTCCATTGTGTGCATATACCACATATATTTATCACTGATCTACTTCTGTCCACTTCAGTTGTTTCCAGTTTTTACTATGATAAACAATGTTGTTATAAATAATCTTATTTTCAGTTTTTACTATTATAATAATGTTGCAGAAAAGCCATTTAATTTTATATATGTGAAGTTATATTCCTACAAATGGATACATACTCAGAGCTGAGGTTGTTCTGTGGGATTACAGGTGTTACAGTTTTGATAAAGATTGATAGATTTCTTTGTGAACTTACATCATCTTTACTCTCATTAGTCATCACATAAGATAGATTTTTTGTCTTTTTGGGAATTACATTGAGCAATGTTTCATATACATATAGGACAATTGTGTTTTCTTTTTTAAAAATTTTCTTTTAAAATTAGGTTGATGATTCTGTTCTTTTTAACTTCAGTAGCCTTTAATATATTAGGAAGAATAGGCTTTAGTTTGAGTTATTTGTTACAAGCATGTTTCCAGTTTATCTTTTTGTTTTAACTTCCTTTATTCTTGCCTTAATTGTTAATAATAAAATGTATGATGCACTTTCTAAAGATTATTTTGGCTACTTTGCTTTGTTTAGATGACACATGCTTATGGATGGAAGTAAGGAATAAGTTAATAGGCTTCTGTTGTAATATAAGGGAAGAGTGATGGTGGCTTGAAGTAGCATGACAGATGTAAACCGCACTGGAAGTTCTCAGATCTAAGGTGTACTTTAAAGGTAGACCTAGCAGAAATTGTTGATGGATGTGGACTGTGAGGAGAAGAAAAAGAAACATTGAGGATGAAAACAAGCCTTTCTAATCTGAACAACTGAAAGATTTAGTGTTAACTGATTCCATGGAGATACAAGTTTAGGATTAGGATAAGTTTTCCAAAGGGAGAGGATGAGCAGACAACTGGATAATCAAGACTTCCTTATGAAAGAAGGAGGGAAGGAGAGGTTACCAGTTTAGGGGAAAATGGCAATGTTTTCAGGTGGGCTCCTCAGTTACCAGAAAGCCCAGCAACCTCACGACCCCTGACATCAACAACCATCACATGCAGATGCCCTCCTTTTGATACACTACATAGTAGAGCCAGTCTGATCTGAAGATCAGAACAATCACTGATCCGGGTGACACAGGCTGGGGAGTGGGCAGGGAGCACATGGTCAGTAGCTAATTAAGCTCTGAGGTTAAGAGGGCAGGTCAATCATATGGTAGTTCTAGTTTTAGTTTTTTGAGATACATACATACTATTTCCCATAGTGGCTGAACCAATTTGCATTCTAGCCAACAGTGTAAGAGGGTTCCCTTTTCTCAACATATTTGCTAACATTTGTTACTTGTGTTATTATATCCAAACTTTTTAAAAAGAGTTTTAAAAGATATATATTATTCCAATGTTCATAGTAGAATTATTTATGATTGCCAAGATCTGAAACTGATCTTAAGTATCCGTCAACAGATAAAGAAGATGTAACACACACACAAGCAATGGAATGCTACTTAAATGGAATACTACATAGCCACAAAAAGGGAATGGAATTGGCCATTTACAACAGCATGGATGAACTTGGAGGGTATTATGCTAAGTGAATCAAGGTGGAAAAAGAAAAATGTTGTATCATGTCACTTATATACAGAATCTTAAAAATACAAGAAACTAACAAATAGACAGGAAGCAGACTCCTGTGTACAGAGAGCAAGCTAATCACTACCAAGGAGAAGAAACTAGGAAGAATTAAAGTAGGGGTAGGGAATTAAGAAGGGAAAGTTATTATGCATAAAATAAGGTATAATGATATATTCTTCAACACAGGGGATATAGCTAATATCTCATAATAACTATAAATGGAGCATAATTGATTTATTAAAAAAAATAGGGAATGACAGTCTCGTGAGTAGGTCTAGGGGAAGCTAGGAATATACAGAGAACAAAAGAACAGTCATCTTGGGTGGCCTGATAATGCAATATTTTAATCATAATGATCCAGTAAAGAGGGCCATTAAATGGTGTAGAAGAAGAGAATCATGTTGATTTTATATCCTTGAGTTGCTGAGATGGCATGTGATCTATAGTAAATTATATTGTTTGGTATTCAGTAGAAATCTGCAGTCAACACGGTTGCATTTGCTCCAGACTTGCTCATCTGTACAGAGAGAGCAGAATAGAAAGAGAATTAAATTGAACCAGTTTTGGAGCATTTGTAGGCAATTATGTGTGACAGGGAGTGTGATGTCAGAGTTGAGGTTGGAAATGAGACAATGAACCGTGGGATTAAAACTAGCACAGGAGGAAGGGAGGACATGAAGGGTGAAAGACAGTGGAAATGTGCTCAGTTAATGGCTGCTAGTTCTAAGGTGGAATACCAATGGTTGATGCTGAGAAATTAATGAAAAGATTTTGAAAAATAGAGGATGATGTTTGAAAAGTATTCAACATTTGTTATGGATTAACAAATTGGAAAGTATATATTATTCCAATGTTCATAGTAGAATTATTTATGATTGCCAAGATCTGAAACTGATCTTAAGTATCCGTCAACAGATAAAGAAGATGTAACACACACAAGCAATGGAATGCTACTTAAATGGAATACTACATAGCCACAAAAAGGGAATGGAATTGGCCATTTACAACAGCATGGATGAACTTGGAGGGTATTATGCTAAGTGAATCAAGGTGGAAAAAGAAAAATGTTGTATCATGTCACTTATATACAGAATCTTAAAAATACAAGAAACTAACAAATAGACAGGAAGCAGACTCCTGTGTACAGAGAGCAAGCTAATCACTACCAAGGAGAAGAAACTAGGAAGAATTAAAGTAGGGGTAGGGAATTAAGAAGGGAAAGTTATTATGCATAAAATAAGGTATAATGATATATTCTTCAACACAGGGGATATAGCTAATATCTCATAATAACTATAAATGGAGCATAATTGATTTATTAAAAAAAATAGGGAATGACAGTCTCGTGAGTAGGTCTAGGGGAAGCTAGGAATATACAGAGAACAAAAGAACAGTCATCTTGGGTGGCCTGATAATGCAATATTTTAATCATAATGATCCAGTAAAGAGGGCCATTAAATGGTGTAGAAGAAGAGAATCATGTTGATTTTATATCCTTGAGTTGCTGAGATGGCATGTGATCTATAGTAAATTATATTGTTTGGTATTCAGTAGAAATCTGCAGTCAACACGGTTGCATTTGCTCCAGACTTGCTCATCTGTACAGAGAGAGCAGAATAGAAAGAGAATTAAATTGAACCAGTTTTGGAGCATTTGTAGGCAATTATGTGTGACAGGGAGTGTGATGTCAGAGTTGAGGTTGGAAATGAGACAATGAACCGTGGGATTAAAACTAGCACAGGAGGAAGGGAGGACATGAAGGGTGAAAGACAGTGGAAATGTGCTCAGTTAATGGCTGCTAGTTCTAAGGTGGAATACCAATGGTTGATGCTGAGAAATTAATGAAAAGATTTTGAAAAATAGAGGATGATGTTTGAAAAGTATTCAATACACTGTCTAAAATGGAGGTAATGGAGGGGAGAAGTGTAACAATTGTTAAAAAAACAACAACAACAACTGTCAAATACTGTGAAATAGAGAACACCCATTAAAACAGAGAACTTTAAGGAAATGAGAATAAGGATTTTTGGACAGATTATTTGTGTTCCTATTAAAATGGTTTAGGAACAAGCATAGGAGAGAGGAACAGTAAACCAGGTACCAAAATCTCCAAGGAATGAATGGAGATTTTTGCATTAGTCAGTATATAACAACATAAATTTTCCTTTTAATTTTATTTACATAGTTTCAGTTTTATATCTATAACATCATATTTATCATTAGTATTCAATTATAAAATATAACACTAAAAAATATTCCCAAAAACTTTAAATTTGTATTTAATTTATCCTTTGAAACTCCTATTTGTTTATTTTTAGAAAATAGCACACTTGTTTTAACATACTTGGATATAGACTATGGTATTATTATTATTTTTTAATTCCTGCTCTCTTTGTCTGCCATCTCATGCTTCAGCAATGGATTTATTTCCTTAAATTTCTTGCTCAGGAGAACCACTGAGTCTGTGTTTCTTATATATTATATAATCTAGTACCCTTATTTTACAAGTAACAGAACTGAGACACATAAAAAATGTTGCTTGCTCAAAAACATTTGTCTGGTTAGTGTCAGTTCGTCTTGACACCAAGATGAATGCCCCGATTTCTGGTCTAAATTGACTTTATGTAGTAGTGTGTAAGTAGGTCTGAGGAGATTGCTCTAAAGATCTTTCCAAATATGACCCTTTCCCCTTGAGACTGGGTATCCAAATGCCTCAGAAGGAAAATAGGTAGATAGTCAGACATAAGCAGGGTATCCAAAGAGGCCAAAGAATTGGCCCTAAAAGTAAAGAAAGGGAGGAATGTGGTGCCCCAAAGACCAAAGAAAAGGCAAACAAGAAGGGTCTTGGAATGCAACAAGAGATAAATCAGACCATTATTGTCCTTCCCTCCTGCATGCTGTAGCTATCACTCTATCCCACTGCATACACCATCCAATCAGCTATGATCTTAAGATCCCCATGCCACTCCTTGGACCCTAGCTATAAAGTGGATCCAAGACCCCTGCTTAAGTGATTGTCCCTTGACCCGGTTCACTGTTCTCACAGTGTCTCCTACTCTAACAGTTTTGGTTCTCCCTTAAGATGGCCTGCTGTACTGGCCACGACGAAACACATACATATATACACACACACACACATACATACACATATATATAGCCAGATAAACAGGATTTGGTTTTGGCCTGCTCAATCTGATCTGCCATTAGAAAAAAACAAATTCTAACAAATGATAACTTGTTTCTATTCTGAAAAGGCCATAAGCTATAAACTTTTTTTAGACTTTTTACTTTGGGAGACTATGTATTTTTGAAATACCCACAAAAGTGCTCATTCTGACATCCAGATTTTATATACAGTGACTACCATTTATTATAATCAAGCAATGACCTCTACTATGTCAATCTTGGCTGTCACAAAGCAGAAAACAGAATACTGCCTCATCAGACCCCAGAGAAATTCTATAATGGGACTTAATTCACTAATGATGGCTAGTAATTATACAACACAAGGAGGGACGATCCACCTGAAAACATACATAATATAAATCAATGTGAGTATTTATTAGAAACATATTTTCAGTCTGTATTCAAAAGTATCTTGTTTCAAAATGTATCTTATATCTTATTTTTTTATCTTCATATCATATATAAGTAGACAAAATCAGGTATATACTAAGAAAGCAAGGTTAAGAATATTTTCCAAATTCTAATTGAAAGAAGAGAAGGCAAAAAAAAAAAAGGATCGGGTTTAGCAAAAAGAAAAAACAAAAGGCCTACATTCTGAGATATATGTTGTTTAGAATTTCCAATATTACTTGTCAACTGCATATAAGTATTGAATGCACAAAGTTGCTGAACTCCTTAGTCAAATATATAATTCATCACTGAAATGCTCACACACACACACACACACACACACACACACACAAACACAGATAGACATATAAAGAGAAGCCTCTTAAAGTTTTAGACATCAGAGAGAAGAAAGATACAGTGACTTTTTTTTCTTTTTCCACTCCAGATTCAAAACATTTATCATTTGCACCATATATTTAGCAATGTAGCTTTCTAAAGTATGTATATACATATATGTATATACATACATATATATATATATATATATATATACATACATATATATATGGCTCATGTTCTCAATTCAGTCATAGGGCAGGAATTCTTAGTCTCTGTGCCCCCAGAGCAGTGAGTAGAGTACACTCACTGTACAACAGCAGCTCCTGATGATCATTCCGCACACCTAACAAGACGCACTATTGTCTAATTAGGGAAGAAGGGAATCAGAAACGATATGGGTGACACTAGATAGACCCAGAATGATCATTACTCTTGAATTTATTTCCTAATATTAAAGTAGGCATATTCAGATTTTGAGAAAAAAGAATAGCTGAAAATAGACCATGGAGTAAAAAATAAAGCCTAGCTCTTGAGTTCTATACAGTAACAAAATCTTATTCTAAAATTCCAGGTTCAAATTATGAGTTCTTGAAGACAAAAAAAAAAAAAGTTAGCCTAGCAATGTTAGTTACATTGTCCTAAAAGATAGTTAAATGTTTGTATTGCATTTTATTCTGCATGTTCTCTATGTAAGCTCTTAAAATGAATGAGTAATCTGTTTCTATTAACTTTAAAAATAGAAATAAATAGGAAAATATAGTAAATAAGGATAAAGAAACGAGATTTTAGTCTTTTCTTTATCATACTGTCCACAAATAGCTGAGGAAGATGACAGAGGAGAGACTAAGAGACTAAAACAAATCTGGGTCCACCTCCAACATTTCCTACCTGAAAAGGAAATTGTTAGAAAGTGGTTATTCCTGTACCTCAGACATAATAAGCGTACAATGAAGTCATCTATTAATGTTTTATCACTTCTGCACTATGTATAAAATACCTGCTTTTTGATCATTTTCCATATGAGAATTTATCAGGAGGGTTTTGCTTTTTATTGATAGCATGATTGAGTTTTAGAGAACTTTCACAGATACACTTTTGAAACCACTTCAGACTCTGGAGTCACTACTTTTTCATAGCTTCTCTTTTAGTCCCAACTCCCTCAACTAACATCACAGCCAGGATTGTATCAGGACGGCTCTGAAACTCTTGCCATCGGCCATCTGCCATCTAGAAGAGACTTCCTGGACACTCCATTCCATCAACCCTCTTTAAAACTCAGCTAAAAATATTCTCTTCTTCCTTGCCTTGTATGTTTTAAGTCCTCCCTACCAGGGATTTTAACTCTGTAGCAGTGTGTTTTTAGCCTTAATGTTTTCTAATACCAATATAAATATTCTATTTAAATGATACCACAGATGATAATACATTAAATTCAGGTATAAAAAATTAGCTTTAGTTCATGATATCAATGACTTTTTTAAAAACAAAGAAATACATCATGAAATAATGCAATCAGTGCTTTTCAGTAGCTGAATAAATAACAAATTTGAAAAATGTGAAATATGAATTGATATGTCATTAAAGAATATGCTAAGAAAAATGGAAGTGTGTAAGTAAAACTTAATTTTGAAATTAAATGTGGAAAAAAAATTACTAAGATAGCCAGATACTTGACAACCACCTATAAAGAATCTGTTCTGTTCAAATTACAGTGTTTAAAAACAAGAGTGTTAAACTCAGTGAAATTTATAATCTAATAATATATATAAATGTAATATGAGCTGTAAAGTCATTTTCAAGAAGAATAAAGTTGAAGGCCTCACATTTCTTGATTTCCAAACTTAAGTACAAAGCTATAATAATCAAAAGAATGCAGTATTGGCATAAGACAGACATTTAGACATTTGGAATAAGATAGTCTAGTTATAAGCCCTCATATTATCGTCAAATTATTTTCATCAAGGGTGCCAAGGCCACTCAGTGTGGAAAGATCAGTATTTTCAACAAGTAGTGCTGGGACAACTTGGTGTTCACATGCAAAAGAGTAAAAGCTGGTCTTAGAAAAACTCAGTCAAAATGTATCAAAGATGTGAAGGGTTGAAACTATAAAAAAACATGAGATAAAAACTTTTATAGAGAAGTTTTTGGATTGACATTGACTATGGCAATGATTTCTTTACTATGAAACCAGAAACAAAAACAACAAAGGAAAAACTATTGGAGTTAAAAATTGTGAACTTTTATGTGTTGAAGAACACTTGCCTAAAATTAAATGGCAACCTACAGACTGGGAGAAAATATTTCCAAATTGCATATGATGAGAGGTTAATATCCAGAATATGTAAAGAACTCTATAAATTAACAACAGTGAAAAACAGCCAAAGAAAGTTTTAAAATGGTGAAAAGGCATTTATCCAAAGAAGATATTCTGATGGTCAACAACAGCTTGAATACACTTAGGTTCCTAACTCATCTTCTTTTCTCAGCAACTATTCATGTTTTGCTACCTATTAATTGCCATGGAAAGTTTTAAATCCATCTAAAATTGTGTTATTGGTGTGGTGTATATTAATAGATGTAATTCATCTGAAAGGAAATAAGCTGTGCCTGGTTAAGTGGTATGTAACCCTTTCTTCTCCTTTGCATTTATTTATGTAATTTAAGTTTTCTTTCTAGAGGTAAAATTCTGATTTTTAATTATATTTTATAGCTAAAGATGCCAATATTTGTGCTAGTTCTCCACAGTATTAATATTTAGATGATAAAATGTCTTTTTGTCAAAATAGCACTTGCTAATCTTCCCTGTTATTATCCAAAATATATCAAATATACTTAATATATTTAAAATATGCATATTTAAAACATATTAGTGAACTCCTGGAAAATATCTGAGGATTTTTAGTGGAAATACTGTGTATATAAATGTGAGGAGAATATTTTATTTGCTTTATATAATACTTGTCTATGGCAGCTGGATTAAGTTTCTGACTTGTTTTCAATGGCTTTCCATTGAAAACAAGTCAGGACCTTAATAATTATGAGAATTTACCAAAATTTTCATCAGACTCTTAAAAGGACAACTAATGCCTGAGTCAGGATAAAATAATTCTGTTGATCAGAACTAGAAGGGATATTAAAACATGTGCACATTTTTACTTCTAGTTTTAAAAATATGTAAGTCATTAGGAAAGTGTTAATATATAAATAAACACCATGTGCATGTCTGGTACGTCGCTTCATTCATGTCCAACTCTGGGACCCCATAGATTCTAGCCCATCAGGCTCTTGTGTCCATGGGATTCTTCAGGCAAAATTACTGGAGTGGGTTGAATTCCCTCCTCCAGGGGATCTTCCCAACCCAGGGATGGAACCCGCATCTCTTAAGTCTCCTGCATTGGCAGGCGAGCCCTTTATCACTAAGGCCATGAATTAATGGCATTCACAAGCAAAATGAATGTGGTCCTGCTGAGAACTATGCCATTTTAACTGCTATGTCACCCTTAGGAAAGGGGATTGCTTTCAAAGGAAATCATAACCCCAATGAAAAATTAAGCATCATAATGTGTATATCATTGCTTAAAGATGTTTCAGGATTTAAGATTCTTTCTGAATACATAATTTGTTAGTTCCATAGTAAACATAAAATTAAACAGGATAATTTGGTGTTCAGTATTCCTCTGAAGTACAGAATGCTCTGGACAACACCTGGGAAAAAAGGAGCTCTTTTCCTAAGTTGGCTCCTGGAGAATGCCGGGTTATTTCTGTTCCTAATCTTCCCCACATGAAAAACAGAAATGATGATTAGGACTGTGAACAGTCTGCACTGGCAACATTAGGCAAATTAACCCGAATTTGAACTCTATCGATTGAAATAACGGCAGTAAAATTGCTCATCCTATTGTTGAATCTATTCACAGATGGCTCAGACAGTAAAGAATTGGCCTGCAATGCAGGAGACCCAGGTTTGATCCCTCGGGTAGGAAGGTAAACAGGAGAAGGGATTGATTTACCCACTCCAGTATTCTTGCCTGGAGAATCCCAGGAAGGTTGACTGTCCATTGGGCCAGAAAGATTTGGACACAACTGAGCAATTAACACTTTTGCTTTTGTCTTACTATAGATTTCACTTCAAAAAAGATCTGTGAGATCCAGCCGGTTTAATAAAGTATCAGGTTTTAGGAGAATATCTCAAACAGCTCCATACTATTGTATATTGGCTAACCAGGAGATGAAACCATATGTGTGGGCACCATTATTCTATTCTTATGGGAAGCATGCTGAAGAAACAAAGAAGGCTTTTTAAGACTAAGGAGTGCTTCCAAGAAGTAGTTAATTGTCTATAGGATTAAAACAAAACAAACCAAAAAAACTTTTCACTCTCTTGGTTTTCAAGTCTCAAGCTTTTTGTTAGATATGCCAAACTAGAAGCCCAGAATGAAGGAGAAAGGGAAAGAGAGACTATAAAGCTGTTAATATATTAGCTAATTTTTTATGAAATATTTTGAAGCATAGGATATTAAATCACCTTTTCCTGTTCAGTTAACTTTTGAGCCCGATAGGCTTCAAAGCCCCGATGGAAAAGTAAGGTCCAAAGAGACTGACTTATAAGCACACAGTTTAAAAATTCAGCAAAGGAAGTAGCGTTATTTCTAAGATCTCTCATAGACTCTAGCTAGTTTCTGTGATGTTGTAATAAAAACTGGAAATAAGGAGTGACAGAGAAGGAGAAAAGAGGAAGAGGGGAAAGAGAATGAAAAAACAAAGAACACACAAAAAAGGACAGAATTAAGATTCATGAAATGACTTAAGTATCTTTTTAAGAGTTTTAAAACAATGGCAGAAAATATTATTTTTGCGTATTGATTGCAACAGCAAATTATAGTTTGTTTTCCATACCATTATTCAGTCAGTGTCAATGATAAACCTCATCCCATGAGCTGCATTCAAAAATCTGATCTTTTTTATTCTCAAGTAGGGTCCATAGCCTATCGATTGAAATAACGGCAGTAAAATTGCTCATCCTATTGTTGAATCTATTCACAGATGGCTCAGACAGTAAAGAATTGGCCTGCAATGCAGGAGACCCAGGTTTGATCCCTCGGGTAGGAAGGTAAACAGGAGAAGGGATTGATTTACCCACTCCAGTATTCTTGCCTGGAGAATCCCAGGAAGGTTGACTGTCCATTGGGCCAGAAAGATTTGGACACAACTGAGCAATTAACACTTTTGCTTTTGTCTTACTATAGATTTCACTTCAAAAAAGATCTGTGAGATCCAGCCGGTTTAATAAAGTATCAGGTTTTAGGAGAATATCTCAAACAGCTCCATACTATTGTATATTGGCTAACCAGGAGATGAAACCATATGTGTGGGCACCATTATTCTATTCTTATGGGAAGCATGCTGAAGAAACAAAGAAGGCTTTTTAAGACTAAGGAGTGCTTCCAAGAAGTAGTTAATTGTCTATAGGATTAAAACAAAACAAACCAAAAAAACTTTTCACTCTCTTGGTTTTCAAGTCTCAAGCTTTTTGTTAGATATGCCAAACTAGAAGCCCAGAATGAAGGAGAAAGGGAAAGAGAGACTATAAAGCTGTTAATATATTAGCTAATTTTTTATGAAATATTTTGAAGCATAGGATATTAAATCACCTTTTCCTGTTCAGTTAACTTTTGAGCCCGATAGGCTTCAAAGCCCCGATGGAAAAGTAAGGTCCAAAGAGACTGACTTATAAGCACACAGTTTAAAAATTCAGCAAAGGAAGTAGCGTTATTTCTAAGATCTCTCATAGACTCTAGCTAGTTTCTGTGATGTTGTAATAAAAACTGGAAATAAGGAGTGACAGAGAAGGAGAAAAGAGGAAGAGGGGAAAGAGAATGAAAAAACAAAGAACACACAAAAAAGGACAGAATTAAGATTCATGAAATGACTTAAGTATCTTTTTAAGAGTTTTAAAACAATGGCAGAAAATATTATTTTTGCGTATTGATTGCAACAGCAAATTATAGTTTGTTTTCCATACCATTATTCAGTCAGTGTCAATGATAAACCTCATCCCATGAGCTGCATTCAAAAATCTGATCTTTTTTATTCTCAAGTAGGGTCCATAGCCAATGAGGGAGAATTTGGAAGAAACCCTGCCTTGATTTTATGAAATGTATTGAACCAATAGCTCATGTCTCAGTATTAGTTGAACTGCTGACCCCACAATGACTGCAGCTTTCAAAAGTGCTTAACTTAGTAGCAGAGAGTAACTTACCCCCTGGTGAAATCAGGATCGATACTTATTAAATACTTCATGAAGTCTATTCATTTCTAAAACAGCCACTTGTCTGCCCTTCCTGTCATGTTCTGAATTAATTTGATACGTAATACAGTTCTTACGATGTTAGGTTACTTGTATGCTGAAAAGGGAAAGGCAGACCAGAAATGATGGGAAGGAGAGGATGGCTTGTTTTTCTTTTACATTAATTCTCTCTTCAGCCTTTCCTAAGAGATTGAGTATAATACCCTGCTAGAAAATAATTTCATTATTCTTCCCTTTTCATTTATTTTAGTGTAAACTCACAAGCAAAACATTAAACATCTGCTATGTACTTTCCTCCTTGTTGTTTCGTAGCTAAATTTGTATAAAACTCTTTTGCACCCACCTGGCTCCTCTGTCCATAGGAGTTCCCAGGCAAAAATACTGAAGTGGGTTGCCATTTCCTTCTCCAGGGGATTTTTCTGTGCCAGGGACTGAACCCACGTCTCCTGCCTTGGAAGGTGGGTTCTTTACCAACTGAGCTGCCCGGAAAGCGTATACTTTCCTCCTAGTTCTTTGCGGGGGAAACAGGGGTGGGCGTGATGTGAAAAGTGAAGGAAAACTATGAACAGAAATTAATAATTTTCCTCAAGTACTTCATGTGTGATTTGGAATGAATGAAAAAGACTATAAGACATTAGAATAATTATGCATGTATTACAGTTATCTTAAGGACATTTTATTTAACTTTATTTTGCCTCGTGCATAGCAGTACAAAATACGAATGAGAAGGAGAAAAGAGGAAGAGGGGAAAGAGAATGAAAAAACAAAGAACACACAAAAAAGGACAGAATTAAGATTCATGAAATGACTTAAGTATCTTTTTAAGAGTTTTAAAACAATGGCAGAAAATATTATTTTTGCGTATTGATTGCAACAGCAAATTATAGTTTGTTTTCCATACCATTATTCAGTCAGTGTCAATGATAAACCTCATCCCATGAGCTGCATTCAAAAATCTGATCTTTTTTATTCTCAAGTAGGGTCCATAGCCAATGAGGGAGAATTTGGAAGAAACCCTGCCTTGATTTTATGAAATGTATTGAACCAATAGCTCATGTCTCAGTATTAGTTGAACTGCTGACCCCACAATGACTGCAGCTTTCAAAAGTGCTTAACTTAGTAGCAGAGAGTAACTTACCCCCTGGTGAAATCAGGATCGATACTTATTAAATACTTCATGAAGTCTATTCATTTCTAAAACAGCCACTTGTCTGCCCTTCCTGTCATGTTCTGAATTAATTTGATACGTAATACAGTTCTTACGATGTTAGGTTACTTGTATGCTGAAAAGGGAAAGGCAGACCAGAAATGATGGGAAGGAGAGGATGGCTTGTTTTTCTTTTACATTAATTCTCTCTTCAGCCTTTCCTAAGAGATTGAGTATAATACCCTGCTAGAAAATAATTTCATTATTCTTCCCTTTTCATTTATTTTAGTGTAAACTCACAAGCAAAACATTAAACATCTGCTATGTACTTTCCTCCTTGTTGTTTCGTAGCTAAATTTGTATAAAACTCTTTTGCACCCACCTGGCTCCTCTGTCCATAGGAGTTCCCAGGCAAAAATACTGAAGTGGGTTGCCATTTCCTTCTCCAGGGGATTTTTCTGTGCCAGGGACTGAACCCACGTCTCCTGCCTTGGAAGGTGGGTTCTTTACCAACTGAGCTGCCCGGAAAGCGTATACTTTCCTCCTAGTTCTTTGCGGGGGAAACAGGGGTGGGCGTGATGTGAAAAGTGAAGGGAAAACTATGAACAGAAATTAATCATTTTCCTCAAGTACTTCATGTGTGATTTGGAATGAATGAAAAAGACTATAAGACATTAGAATAATTATGCATGTATTACAGTTATCTTAAGGACATTTTATTTAACTTTTATTTTTGCCTCGCTAGACGAGTCAGCAGTACAAAATACATATTCTAGGAAAGAAAGTCTTACGTAACCTAGTTTTTGAGAGACAAAGTGTTCACAATTTAGTTTGCTACAGAAGTTTCTGATATTTATAGGTATATTAATGATTTCATAATACATATAATGAGAAGTTATGCTTCTCTATAGCTTTCTTTTAACAGTACATCTTGGGTATGAAATCATTTTTTAAAAAACAATTTATTGAAGTGTATTTGATTAGTGTTTTTCTTTTTTTTTCTTTTTTAGGGGGCGAGTTGGGGAGGGAGAGAGAGGGGCGGGCGGGCCACTTCTCTTGGTCTTTCATTTATCTATTTTCATTCATCTTTGTTCTTTGGCCCGTGTGGGCCTCCCAACACAGTGGCCTCTATTGTCACAGAGCACCGGCTCTGGGCGCATGCGCCCCAGAGCTCTGGCTCGGTAATTGGACATATCGGTCCAGCTGCTCCGCGGCACGTGGGATCTTCCCAGGTCAGGGATGGAACCAGCGCCCCTTGTACTGCAAGGCGGTGTCCTTACCCACTGGACCACCAGGGAAGCCCCTGATTGCTGTCTTTTTAATGAATAAATTTCAAACATTTTATTTAACCTGTCAGTTAATTAGGGAATGAATAAGATGCTAAAATCTGTTCAAAGGAGAATCTGAAGAACACACACATAGAATCAGGAAGGCTGAAATGAATTTGCTAATAGATATAAAACTGGTTCATAGCCTTTGCTGTTGTTGTTGTTGTTCAGTCACTTGGGTCCAGTTCTTTGCATCCCTACAGACTGTGACAAACCAGGCTGCCCTGTCCTTCGCCATCTCCTGGAGCTTGCTCAAACTCATGTCCATTGACTCTGTGATGCCATCCAACCATCTCCTCCTCTGTCATCCCCTTCTCCTCCTGCCTTCAGTCTTTCCTGGCATCAGGGTCTTTTCCAATGAGTCAACCCTTTGCATCAGGTGTCCCAAAGTATTGGAGCTTCAGCTTCAGCATCGGTCCTTCCAGTGAATATTCAGGGTTGATTTCCTTTAGGATAGACTGGTTTGATTTTCTTGCAGTCCAAGGGACTCTCAAGAGTTTTCTCCAACACCACAGTTTAAAAGCATCAATTCTTCAGCACTCAGCCTTCTTTATGGCTCGACTCTCACATCCGTACATGACCACTGGAAAACTTACAGCTTTGACTGTATAGACCTTTGTTGGCAAAGTAGTATCTCTGCTTTTGACACTGGAGTGCATTTGATTTAGAATGTGTTAGTTTCAGGTTTACAGCAATGTAAACTTCTTGTACATATATCAGTTTTTATTTCAGATTCTTTTACCATAGAGGTCATTATGGAACACTGAGTTGCATTCTCTGGGCTTTATATCAGGTTCCTATTAGTTATCTATTTTATATGTAGCAGTTTTGCTATTTTATATGTAGCAGTTTTATATGTAGCAGATAGTCAGTGACTATCTCCTAGTTTATCACTTTGTCCAGTTCCCTCTTGGTAATAACCATAAGTTTGTTTTTCTACAACTGTGACTCTATTTTTGTTTTGTAAATAAGTTCATTTGTACCTTTTTTTTTCCTTTTTCTTTGATTCTATGACCATGGAATTATTTACCTGATTGCATGATATTCCCTGTACTGGGAAATTTTTAACACTTTTTTTATTGATTGGCATTTGAATGTTTTCTAAATTGGATTTGGATGTTTTCTAAATTGTTGGTAATTTTAAATAATATTTCTGTAAACAAGCTTGGACATTCTGGTATATGCCTATATATTTGAGTATTTCCACTGGTGAAATTAACAGAATCAGAATGCTGTCTCACCATGTAAATACGTTTAAAGGCATTTTAAATCAATTTAGATTTCATCAATACTGTTATAAAAGTGTCCATTTTCCTTGGTCTGCACAAACAGCATGCAATACTAGCAATGTTTGAAATCTTTGTCTGTTGTACAGAGCCTTTTCTTTGCTCCATTTCCTTCTGCAGTGCCCCATGGTAAAATAATTGTATTATTGACAATAATGCACATAATATAATCTCATATTATAGAAAAAATAGAAATAAATGCATTTGGTGCCTACTTATTCTAATTTAGTCACTAAGTATTTCCTTGTATATCTTTCTAGAATTGTATGATAATGCAGGAATACTGAAAACTTTGCAAAAATTTTTTCTTAATAACATTCCAGTTTACTTTTATTTTTCAAGTGAAATGTATCTTCATTAAATATTTGTATAAAATTATTTAGTATATATATTAAAAAACTTTAACTTTATTCCTCTAAATCAAAATGACTAATAAAATATGGTTCCTTTGCCTTTGGGATGCATTGTTGGCAGTAAAATCTGAAGTCTGTAAGTCTATTTTGTATACTACTTTTTAGTTGTGTTATTCAAAGAATATTCTCTAGGGAGGCATTTCATCACTAAATATTTTGTCTAGAAAGTAGCATAATTATCTGTATAATATCAGCAAATCTCACAATGTAAAATATAATATGAAATTTTCATAAGTAACTTGCTGCAATATGCTTTCTAAAATTTATATTAAAAAGTTTCATTTTGGGTTCTGACATTTGCAGTCAGTTTTGATGGAAAAGGTAATTTGCCAAAAATAAATATAATAAAGTCAAATATTAAAATATTAAAAATTTTCTATTTATAGCATTTAAAATTATTTTGACTATTACTTTAATCTAATTTTAAAATGTAATTAGTAGAATCCTAATATTAATTTTTAAACTAATTTTTTTCACCTTGAAAATACTTGGTCCTAGCACTGAAACTAACAAGCAAAAAACTGTTTGAAACAGTTATTTCTCCTTTGTTTTTAAGAATAGAGTGTATTAATATTTCCTGATGATGACTAATATTCTTGAAGAGTGATTGTGTTTAGCTAACCATCTAAAAGAAAATTAACAATTATTTTTGACTAATATGGGTATATTGAAAGATTTTTTTTCCTAAAGTTTTTTTTTTAAGGATTAATATTAAAGATTCTAAAATAATAGCAATATGTATTTCATATTTTATTCTAATTTCATGGGTTTGGTATGTTTGTCACCTGTTATGTACACTATCTTTTGCTAAAAATGAAGCATCATTTTTTATTTTACTACAACTGATAAAACTGATTCCCAAAGATAATAATTGCTGCCTAAGACTCTAACACCAATAAGTATCCAAGAGTACAGCAGAGTTTTCTCCAAAGTTAAATCTGTGAGAGAGACAAGAGTGTGTGCACACATATGTGTGTATGTCTATGCTAAGGTAGACAGTTGGAATGATACTGAAAACTTTGCAAAATTTTTCTTAATAACATTCCAGTTTACTTTTATTTTCAAGTGAAATGTATCTTCATTAAATATTTGTATAAAATTATTTAGTATATATATTAAAAAACTTTAACTTTATTCCTCTAAATCAAAATGACTAATAAAATATGGTTCCTTTGCCTTTGGGATGCATTGTTGGCAGTAAAATCTGAAGTCTGTAAGTCTATTTTGTATACTACTTTTTAGTTGTGTTATTCAAAGAATATTCTCTAGGGAGGCATTTCATCACTAAATATTTTGTCTAGAAAGTAGCATAATTATCTGTATAATATCAGCAAATCTCACAATGTAAAATATAATATGAAATTTTCATAAGTAACTTGCTGCAATATGCTTTCTAAAATTTATATTAAAAAGTTTCATTTTGGGTTCTGACATTTGCAGTCAGTTTTGATGGAAAAGGTAATTTGCCAAAAATAAATATAATAAAGTCAAATATTAAAATATTAAAAATTTTCTATTTATAGCATTTAAAATTATTTTGACTATTACTTTAATCTAATTTTAAAATGTAATTAGTAGAATCCTAATATTAATTTTTAAACTAATTTTTTTCACCTTGAAAATACTTGGTCCTAGCACTGAAACTAACAAGCAAAAAACTGTTTGAAACAGTTATTTCTCCTTTGTTTTTAAGAATAGAGTGTATTAATATTTCCTGATGATGACTAATATTCTTGAAGAGTGATTGTGTTTAGCTAACCATCTAAAAGAAAATTAACAATTATTTTTGACTAATATGGGTATATTGAAAGATTTTTTTTCCTAAAGTTTTTTTTTTAAGGATTAATATTAAAGATTCTAAAATAATAGCAATATGTATTTCATATTTTATTCTAATTTCATGGGTTTGGTATGTTTGTCACCTGTTATGTACACTATCTTTTGCTAAAAATGAAGCATCATTTTTTATTTTACTACAACTGATAAAACTGATTCCCAAAGATAATAATTGCTGCCTAAGACTCTAACACCAATAAGTATCCAAGAGTACAGCAGAGTTTTCTCCAAAGTTAAATCTGTGAGAGAGACAAGAGTGTGTGTGCACACATATGTGTGTATGTCTATGCTAAGGTAGACAGTTGGAATGATCACATTGTAAAATGCATTTTTTAAGTAAAACAAATAAAAATCAAGATGTAGAAAAATGGTAATATTATGGAAATTCAACAGACAGATATGAATATGTGGATACAGTGGAACAAACTGGACAGGTTATGGTTTTGATCTGGGAGAGAATATAATTGGAAGGATGAAGGGAATCATAAATCCAGTAATATTTTGAATGTTTAAAAAATAATTTGGAACTTACTCAAGGGTAATAATGATTGAGCAAAAATGCTGGATAAGAAGTCACTTGTATTTTGTACTTCAATCCATTTACTTGATATTCATTTACCAGTGTAGCATTTAGATTTTCTACATGATCATTCCTCCCTTTCAAATATATCTTCTATAACTTCTATATTTTCTATCTTCTATAACTCTATCACTTCATAAAACATATCTTTCATTCATTCATACTTTCCTAGCTTTGCTCAATATGGTTCCTAAGCCTGAGATGTCCTCTCTCTCCTTCACCTGTTAAATCAAGCATTTCCAGGGTTCTAATGCAAAACATCATTTTCTTCTGTATAGTTCCTCAATCACTTTCTTGCCCAAATAACCACAACTCCTATAAATTGTCATAGACAAATCATCCCTGCTTCCTGAGTGCTTGTTATGTGGCTAGCCATTTTTAAGTATTTTTCTTATAATTATTCCCTTTATTTCTCAGAAAAACCCTATAAGATAGGTAATATTTTGATCCTCATTTTATAGTAAGGCCAGAAACTTTACATTTCTGAAAAATGCGTACCAGTTAAGTGGCATTGTCTGGCCTATAATTACTTATTATTATTGCCACTTTTAATTCTCACTGACACTTAAGAAACATTTTCATCTTACCAAAGAGGTATATGTTCCTCAAAGCTAACATCATAATTGGATGTTTTTTACACTGGTCCTAACACTTAACAGAGCTGTGAAACATAGTAGAAGCTTCATAAGACATCAGGAGGAAAAAAATGAGTATATTTTTAAAATTAAGAAGTCTGTTGAGGTTTATTGAGGAGTTGAAAAAATTAAAATACACGTCTCTAGTGAAGTGGAACATTTAATCTTAATTTAATTATGATCTTTATATGAAAGAGGAAAAAAAAATGCCTGTGACAGCTGTGATATCTGTAAAACCTTTGTCTAAAAAAAAAAAATTAGTTTCTTGTGTCTCAATTTTACTGTTTACTGTGAATCTTTTTGTTTGTTTTCATGATTTTTTTTTTTTTTAAATCCCCAAAGAGCTTAATTCCAAGTTAGCTTTGCTGATATGGTTTCAGTAGCTCCTATCTGAAATCATCCTTAGGAAATACTTTTTTTTTTCCTTTTTGGCTATTTAAAAAAGGAAAAATACTTAATATCAGTATAACACATGTGCTCATTGCAGCATAATGTTGGTGCAATCTGTGCTTGATACAGTTATAAATAAGTCTTTGAAAGCATTTTTCTGTATTTTAAATAAAGGCTATAGAAAGCCATGAGAAGGATCTAGTCTTGTTAATATCACAAGCTGTTTCCCCACCTGCACTCGGAGCAGCTTTAGTACAGCAGCTGTCTGGGTTTGTGTTGGCACATCACTGTCTGCACAGGACCCCATTTCAGCACAGCCTGAGTCTCCTCCAAATCACTTTCTTGCCCATTTCTTCTGTATAGTTCCTCAATCACTTTCTTGCCCAAATAACCACAACTCCTATAAATTGTCATAGACAAATCATCCCTGCTTCCTGAGTGCTTGTTATGTGGCTAGCCATTTTTAAGTATTTTTCTTATAATTATTCCCTTTATTTCTCAGAAAAACCCTATAAGATAGGTAATATTTTGATCCTCATTTTATAGTAAGGCCAGAAACTTTACATTTCTGAAAATGCGTACCAGTTAAGTGGCATTGTCTGGCCTATAATTACTTATTATTATTGCCACTTTTAATTCTCACTGACACTTAAGAAACATTTTCATCTTACCAAAGAGGTATATGTTCCTCAAAGCTAACATCATAATTGGATGTTTTTTACACTGGTCCTAACACTTAACAGAGCTGTGAAACATAGTAGAAGCTTCATAAGACATCAGGAGGAAAAAAATGAGTATATTTTTAAAATTAAGAAGTCTGTTGAGGTTTATTGAGGAGTTGAAAAAATTAAAATACACGTCTCTAGTGAAGTGGAACATTTAATCTTAATTTAATTATGATCTTTATATGAAAGAGGAAAAAAAAATGCCTGTGACAGCTGTGATATCTGTAAAACCTTTGTCTAAAAAAAAAAATTAGTTTCTTGTGTCTCAATTTTACTGTTTACTGTGAATCTTTTTGTTTGTTTTCATGATTTTTTTTTTTTTTAAATCCCCAAAGAGCTTAATTCCAAGTTAGCTTTGCTGATATGGTTTCAGTAGCTCCTATCTGAAATCATCCTTAGGAAATACTTTTTTTTTTCCTTTTTGGCTATTTAAAAAAGGAAAAATACTTAATATCAGTATAACACATGTGCTCATTGCAGCATAATGTTGGTGCAATCTGTGCTTGATACAGTTATAAATAAGTCTTTGAAAGCATTTTTCTGTATTTTAAATAAAGGCTATAGAAAGCCATGAGAAGGATCTAGTCTTGTTAATATCACAAGCTGTTTCCCCACCTGCACTCGGAGCAGCTTTAGTACAGCAGCTGTCTGGGTTTGTGTTGGCACATCACTGTCTGCACAGGACCCCCATGGTTTACACAGAAAATGAATAGGCCACAGTTCCAATGGGGGTCTTTAATAATCCTTCCTCTAATGCTACCATGTGTGAGCACTGGGCTTTGAAGGGGTGTGAGGAGTGAAGTTTCAGGAGGATTATACAAAGCCACTCAATTTCAAAAGGTAAAAAAGAGCATTAGAGAAACCTGAGAGAGTGCCTTTGCATTCCTCCTGCATGTTGATCAAATGCAGTTTATATTGATATTAGAGCTTCATGTCCAGCATGTGATAGCAAGTGAAAGGATTGGTATAATTATGTGATTCACTCCATCCGGCCCCCTTTAACACTGACGAACACAACCCAGCACAGATGTTTCATTGATTTTATTTACCAAATATTAGCTGTGAAAATATTAACCTAATGGGAACAATTATCTATCCTGTAGTACCTGTGGAGATTAAATCCAGGGAGGACAGAATTTATACATTGAGCTTACCTATATATAGATGAGTGACCATTGGATTTTCAGAAAAAAAGCTTTTTTTCTGTCTCTTTCTTTTCTTTCTTTTTTCTTCTTTTCATGTCACATAATTTCTTGAAAGTATCTTCCATGGTACTCAATTAATATTGGCCCATTAGGTCATGTGCATACTTGCTAAGTTATTTGTTGAATGGTGCAAATTCAGGTAAAGCTCCAATAACTCAGAGCTACACTCCAGTAGCTTTTTTAAAGTTTCTTTAGGGAGCATGGAACTCCCTTTTGAGACTGTTCTGAGCATTTTGGGGGAAACACAGTATAATAAAGGTGAGAAAATATAATCCATCACTTGGAAGCTTACTGTGTGTGATTATAGAATCAAAATACTAGGGTCTCATCAGCCACCAACTGCCGAACATTTGAATTTGAGTTCAAAACATTCTTACACACTGGGGATACCCAATATTGACTTGATAAACATTTATCTTCATTAATATATGAAAAAATAAAACATCTGTATAGTCAGTCCAATATGCAATTACTTTATAGATAAGGTATTGGGATAGGCATTGCAGAAATGAAGATGAATGATCTCTAGGACTTAGGCCAGGAGATTCACATTCAAGGGGAGATGGTAGACATATAAACAAGCAAGTACATTAACAGCAACCTCCAGAGGTATCTTAAAGGAGAGGGTGATTAATCCTTTTAGGAAATAAAGCAAGGAAACCCTCTGAGAAGATAACATCTCAAAGCAGGTATTAGCAAAAGAAATGAAACTTTTCTAGATTGATTAAAAGCCACAATGAAACCTATATGCAGTGTGTATTTGTATATAAAACTGGTTGTTACTAGATCTCAAAATAAATTGAAATAAGGTGGGTGTGTGCGTGCTAAGTCACTTCAGTCATGTCCAACTCTGTGTGACCCTATGGATTATAGGTTGCCAGGCTCCTCTGTCCATGGGATTCTCCAGGGAAGAGTACTGGGATGGGTTGCCATGCCCTCCTCCAGTGGATCTTCCTGATCCAGGGATCAAACCTGCATCTCTTACATCTTCTGCATTTTCAGACAGGTTCTTTACCATTAGCACCACCTGATATAGGCAGGAGCACTCAAAGATGAATCTGCAGAATAAACGAAAGTCATATCATGAAGGGTATTTCACTTTTCCTTAAGAATCTCAGAATGAAGAGTTACTATGTGAAAACACTCAAAGCTTGGCACATTTTCTATTTAGACTTGAGGAAGTTGCTTCTGACAGAGCACAGTGTGAACTGAAGGGAGGCCTAGGTTCCAGGATGACTTCTTAGAAGTATTTTACTATAGCTAGTGGTAGCAAATTCGGTCCAAAAGAAAGCTTTTTAAAGTTTCTTTAGGAGCATGGAACTCCCTTTTGAGACTGTTCTGAGCATTTTGGGGGAAACACAGTATAATAAAGGTGAGAAAATATAATCCATCACTTGGAAGCTTACTGTGTGTGATTATAGAATCAAAATACTAGGGTCTCATCAGCCACCAACTGCCGAACATTTGAATTTGAGTTCAAAACATTCTTACACACTGGGGATACCCAATATTGACTTGATAAACATTTATCTTCATTAATATATGAAAAAATAAAACATCTGTATAGTCAGTCCAATATGCAATTACTTTATAGATAAGGTATTGGGATAGGCATTGCAGAAATGAAGATGAATGATCTCTAGGACTTAGGCCAGGAGATTCACATTCAAGGGGAGATGGTAGACATATAAACAAGCAAGTACATTAACAGCAACCTCCAGAGGTATCTTAAAGGAGAGGGTGATTAATCCTTTTAGGAAATAAAGCAAGGAAACCCTCTGAGAAGATAACATCTCAAAGCAGGTATTAGCAAAAGAAATGAAACTTTTCTAGATTGATTAAAAGCCACAATGAAACCTATATGCAGTGTGTATTTGTATATAAAACTGGTTGTTACTAGATCTCAAAATAAATTGAAATAAGGTGGGTGTGTGCGTGCTAAGTCACTTCAGTCATGTCCAACTCTGTGTGACCCTATGGATTATAGGTTGCCAGGCTCCTCTGTCCATGGGATTCTCCAGGGAAGAGTACTGGGATGGGTTGCCATGCCCTCCTCCAGTGGATCTTCCTGATCCAGGGATCAAACCTGCATCTCTTACATCTTCTGCATTTTCAGACAGGTTCTTTACCATTAGCACCACCTGATATAGGCAGGAGCACTCAAAAGATGAATCTGCAGAATAAACGAAAGTCATATCATGAAGGGTATTTCACTTTTCCTTAAGAATCTCAGAATGAAGAGTTACTATGTGAAAACACTCAAAGCTTGGCACATTTTCTATTTAGACTTGAGGAAGTTGCTTCTGACAGAGCACAGTGTGAACTGAAGGGAGGCCTAGGTTCCAGGATGACTTCTTAGAAGTATTTTACTATAGCGAAAAATCAGATAATGGGGGAAATGGCAGGAAATATGCAACAGGAGGAACAGAAAAGGAGATGGTTTTGTCAGAGTTCACTGAAAAGCTGATGGAGTAAGGAAGAAGTGGGTAGCATGTCTCTGAGTTGACCAGTCTTGTAAGTTCTTCTTACGATGCACAGAACATCACCCCCCTCTTTAGTTATGCAGACAACAGTGACTTCTCTGACCACTGCTCTAGATTTTTCTAGCTCCTAAACATTCTCCTGATTTTATGCAACAGAATAAAAATAAACTATAGCCCTGTAGGACAGAAGCACCAATGGCTGATTCCAGTAGAGCTTGACAAATATTTTGTGCCCGCTGTGGCTTGACAACACGGTTTTCAGCCACAGAATGAAGATGATTGTAGTTACCACTGTACCCCTCCAGGTTAAAATAACTTTCAGTATTTTGCCCTAATATTGTCAAGAATCACAATGACTTTCCCAGAAAACAGCTCTAATTGGATTCGATGGACCTTGACTAGCTTGTTGCAGCTGTGTTCAGGATGAAGCTGAAATCTTTCAGGAGTTTGCTCCTGAAATCAAGACCTGGGCATCTTTGATGAGGGTGTTTAACACTAAATACCTTAATACAGTTTTTAAATCACTTTTCCATCATTTGTGTTGTAACACATATGACAATTGTCCAGAGATAGTTCAAGTTTGTGTTAGATGATTTAACACCCCACACTCTGTGTGTATGTATTAATGCTTGCATTTTGAAAGAGTATTAATTAAATCAACATAAAGTTTGAGCGTAATTAGTTTTACTCTGTATTTAAAAAAATCCCAATTTTAAATTTGCAACAGGTGTGAAGTTGCAATTAAAGCTACACTGCTTATGAGTAATGTGACTTGCGTTGTGAGTGAGCACATGCATGGGAGAGGAGTCTCAGCTTTGTAAGGTAAGTGCTCTCCTAAAGTTTTGAAAATCTGTTCAGTATACACACCGTCATTTAAGGTAAGCATTCTTGAATTTTCCTTGATAAATGTGTAGAAAATTCATTTGCATTTTTCATTCAGATTTCCTCAATTCATATCATGATGGTGGAGGTATTGTCTTTGAGATGTTATACAATACACACACATTCACACATGAATGTATACATGGATAGATAAATGTTTGAGTGTAATATATGTTAAAAACTAACAACAGCAACAAAAACTTTATGAAAAGATTATATCTGCCTTGGTTACCAAGTAGAACGTGTGGTCACATTTTAAAAAATGTGAATATACTAGTTTTATTAATACTTTGATACTTCAGAAAGTAAAACCAGGGCATCCTAGAGCATACAAGTATTACATTGTATGAAGCATTTGGTTCTGAGTTTCAATGAAGGGAGATGCTATTGTGTACTTGGTCTATTTCCTAGAAATCCACAATGATGTATACTAAATACCATAGTATAGTTTGTCTTTTTGTTTGATTACCTAGAAGCAGAAATGTGTCAGGGAGAAACTTAGAAGTGAGACTAAACAGTAGAAGGTATGGGCATGAGAAGCTTAACTTCAAGAGAAACTCATTGTTACAAGAGAAAGCTCTGTGGAAAGTGAGCCAGTCAGAGGTGGTTCTGTTAAATGACCACTGGAAAATAGAGGCACCTGTGATTTCCAACTTCATATTAGAAAATTCTGCAGGTCACCTTTTACGAACCCGATTTCCTAACAAGTAGGTTGGCATTAAGTCCTCACTCTTGAGACATTATAATATTTGGTAAGTGTATGAAGTGGTTCACCAGAAAATGTACCAAGCGGTTCTCAAGATATGGTACTCTGTTCAATTTTGGTCAAGGTATAATTTTGTTCTTTTTAATGAGTTCTTTGATTATCACCATGGGCCTGAGACAGACTGAGTTCTGAGACGCTGTACAGAAACAACCGGAGAAGCAGGTGGTGACCTTCAAGTAGATCAGCTTCTGAAAATGACACTCTTTTCATCCCTCACTGGCATTGAATTGTTTGTGTGTCTCTTTATTGAGTAAGGGGAGAGAAAAGGTTGGAGTTTTATAAGATTTATATAATTTTAGGTGCTAACTCGAACACCTAAAAGTAAGGGTATGTTTATGACATTTTGCTGTGTTTTGTCTACTGTCTGAAAAATCTCTCATTCAGGAATGAATTATGATAATAAGGCACTAAGTGGGCTGAGCGTGATGTTGAATAAGTGCCACTCTTTGGAAAGAAACCAGACATTTTGAGAAAAAATTAAAATTCTATACTGCTAGGAAAACTTTGGAAGCTCTAAATTAAATTTCATGAAGAATCTCTTTTAACTGTGCTTTACTCTGGTTCCATGATGGGTGGGTGGGAGTGAGGGGAGGAAAGTTTCCCCACTTCTCTGAAACTCTAAAATGTTTCAGATCTTTTTCCTTGTAATGTCTGATTAATGGCACCCTTGATTTTGATTTATATTATCTTATTATTCATTATATAGGAGAAAAAGAAGTCACTTTTTTTTTTCAATTTAATTTTAAAAATTAGGGCTAGCAGTGATGGAATTTAAAATCAAATTATCCTTTCAGAATGACAGATAAATCTCAAGAGATTCAAATTTGGGAAAGTTGAATTTCTTCCTTTCCCAAACTCCTTCATCCCAGATTTTGACTGTAAGTGACAAGGAACCTCTGTGTTTTGAAACCTGTTGTTATTTGTGCACTTTAGTTCATTGAAACATTGGGCATGAGAAGCTTAACTTCAAGAGAAACTCATTGTTACAAGAGAAAGCTCTGTGGAAAGTGAGCCAGTCAGAGGTGGTTCTGTTAAATGACCACTGGAAAATAGAGGCACCTGTGATTTCCAACTTCATATTAGAAAATTCTGCAGGTCACCTTTTACGAACCCGATTTCCTAACAAGTAGGTTGGCATTAAGTCCTCACTCTTGAGACATTATAATATTTGGTAAGTGTATGAAGTGGTTCACCAGAAAATGTACCAAGCGGTTCTCAAGATATGGTACTCTGTTCAATTTTGGTCAAGGTATAATTTTGTTCTTTTTAATGAGTTCTTTGATTATCACCATGGGCCTGAGACAGACTGAGTTCTGAGACGCTGTACAGAAACAACCGGAGAAGCAGGTGGTGACCTTCAAGTAGATCAGCTTCTGAAAATGACACTCTTTTCATCCCTCACTGGCATTGAATTGTTTGTGTGTCTCTTTATTGAGTAAGGGGAGAGAAAAGGTTGGAGTTTTATAAGATTTATATAATTTTAGGTGCTAACTCGAACACCTAAAAGTAAGGGTATGTTTATGACATTTTGCTGTGTTTTGTCTACTGTCTGAAAAATCTCTCATTCAGGAATGAATTATGATAATAAGGCACTAAGTGGGCTGAGCGTGATGTTGAATAAGTGCCACTCTTTGGAAAGAAACCAGACATTTTGAGAAAAATTAAAATTCTATACTGCTAGGAAAACTTTGGAAGCTCTAAATTAAATTTCATGAAGAATCTCTTTTAACTGTGCTTTACTCTGGTTCCATGATGGGTGGGTGGGAGTGAGGGGAGGAAAGTTTCCCCACTTCTCTGAAACTCTAAAATGTTTCAGATCTTTTTCCTTGTAATGTCTGATTAATGGCACCCTTGATTTTGATTTATATTATCTTATTATTCATTATATAGGAGAAAAAGAAGTCACTTTTTTTTTTCAATTTAATTTTAAAAATTAGGGCTAGCAGTGATGGAATTTAAAATCAAATTATCCTGTCAGAATGACAGATAAATCTCAAGAGATTCTAATGAGATTTTCTTGGCAGAAGGTTGAATTTCTTCCTTTCCCAAACTCCTTCATCCCAGATTTTGACTGTAAGTGACAAGGAACCTCTGTGTTTTGAAACCTGTTGTTATTTGTGTCACTTTAGTTCTCATTTTGAAATTTGTGGGTGGCTTCCTTACTTGTTTACTCTAGGTTAAAGGGGAAAAGTGTATACACAGTTGTCAGGTGGGTGCAGATTTTGCTTTTACTGTGGAAATTTGTGGGTAATTACCACATGCTTGAACTTGGTTAAATTTAGTAGGCTCACGAGATTCTACCATTTCCTTTATATGTTGCATTCTTAAAAGAATTTCTGATGTGGAAATTACACTGTGGCCTAAATATGACACAGGTTTCTTACCATACTGCCCCTTTGACTTTTTTTTTTTTTTTTTTTGTCATGATTTGAAATCTTAGTTTTACAGTAATTGGGTAGACCTCTAGAGTTCTAGATTCAGCAAGTGATTTTTGTTTTCTATAGTCATGGTTTTAAAGACCCTATTTCTGATTGCTAAAAGGAAACTGCTCCTTGCTGATCTTTAAAGCATGGACAAAATAGCATTTCTAAATGGAATCATGGATATCAATTTATACTTCTGCCAAAGAATGTATCTGTTCTAAGCAAGCAGTAAATCCAGTGACATTAGCTAAGTAACTGAATTGTTGATTGATAGTTAAAAACATCTGGAGGATACAAAGGGAGTCCAGAAAAAAAAAAAAAAAAAAAAAGATTCGTTATTAAGGAACCCTCTGTATTAAGAGATGATCTTGGAGTAGAAAGAGCATTGCCATATGAAGTTACAACGACTAAGCCTGTTCCCTCTCTCGGATTAAACAGGTAATTTACTGCAAGTCTTAAATTTCAGTTGCCACATGCACAGGCCAGAAGCTAGTCAAAAGCTCCAGCTATAATGCAAACGTTTACTTCTTCATTACATTTCCATCTTCTCACATTGTAGCAATCCCTACAGCAGAAGATATTAACGAGTAAGTGCCCCTTGAGCAGCCTGCTTTGGTTCCTCGATTATTATCCCAAAATGAGGAATGGGGAGGACATTAGATAATAATTCAAACAACAGATGATACTCAGAAGAAAATGTGGCAGGGCACCTATGTGTAGGCCCTGAAGAGCTGCACATACTGTACATTAGTTAAGAGTCTTAATAAACGAACAGAAGGAAGGGAAAATAACACAAAATGAAGAATGAATTACTTAAGATTAAATAGTTTCTATTACAGAAATAGGCTACACATCGAGCTAATGGCAGGCATTTTCTACAGACAGATGGAATACTCTCATCTCCCAATGGTATTGATATGAAGTCTCTGTTAAGATTCATTTTTCCTGAAACATTTGCATATAAATATAAACATCATTACTAGGGGCTAATTGCCCTGTAGGAACTAAAATGTGGGAATTAGCATCTTTCGTCGTTTTTATTATTATTTTTTAAAGTATCTCTAGCACGCATCATATTTGGTACTGCATGGCTGCAACAGATAATTACCACCATTAAGAATCTCAAACGCAAAATCAAAACCATTTGGAATGGCTTCCAGGGCAACCCAACACAGTGAGTAGCCACCAAAATGTGTATAGGAGGTTTATGTTCATGCATATTCATAAGCGTACTTAATTCGACATTCATAGTAGGGGGCTTTTGAAAGCTTGTCAAAGAGCAGCCCCAAAACAGACCAAACATCAAAGGTAAGAAGATGCAGTACATCTTGCTCCCGCACACATACAAATATCGCTCGTAGGAGGCCATGAATAACACTAAAGGAATTATTTATTTTAACTACTTAGAGGAGACAGCAACTTCTACGAGGATGTAAACCACAAGCCTTTGCCTTTATCATTCATCTTATTGATCAGAAAGGTCAGGAGTATAAGTTATTCAAAGGATGGATCATAGGCAACAATTCTGGACAAATGGGCATGCAGACTTTTGTGATTAATGCCCCTTGCTTGTGCAGATTATGAGGATGAGTTGGAGGGCACGTTTTAAGGACAGAGAAAAGAACAGTGTGAGAAGACAAGCGGCTGCCGCGCTGACGGACTCTGAGACATGGCCCATTTTGTGGGTGGAGCAGTGTATTTCAATGTACAGGTGCTGCCTTTTTCAACTGTTGTGTTCAGAGGGGATCTTGCTGACATTATATTTTTCAAAACCATTTCCATGACATTCAGCTAATGTTTGTTCTGGTGGAACAAATCTGTTAAATTATAGATTAGAAATAGTACAAAGAAACCTTTACAAATGTATCAGTTTCAGTTTTGCACAAAGCAAACAGCATTATATTTAAATGAAGCACTCCTTGTTAGATTGAAACATCTACACAACAAGGTACTAGGCTTGCTTTCTTAATTCTCCCTGGCTTCTTGGATGGGTGTGGATCTCTGAAGTTGTGAAAAACACAGATACTATTGAGGGTGCCTCTCCTCAGTTTCTTCCCAATGCCCACCTCTACAATTCCTTCCTGCTCACCTGTCATCTTCCTGTCTTTTCCAATTCTCTTTCTTTAGTTTCAGTCCCCTCTTACACTCTTCAGCCCTTGATTGTCCACTGTTCTTAGGCATGATCTAAATAAGACATAATGACTCATTTCCAGAATCATGGTCCCATATTATTTAATCGACATTCAGTTCTGTTTAATCATCCTCCACACATGTAGACAGTCATTATTTTGGAAAAATATTGGGAAGTGCCACATTAGTGGTTTTAAAAACACATTAGGCATGAATCTAAGGTACTATTTGAGGTACTATTACCACAAGACTTACCATAGGCTTCGAGCAACCTGTTTATGGATGCAGAGTCACAAGTCAAATATTAACTTGTTTTATAAGTTAGAGAAAAGTAGAGTTTAATTTAGTGATTCTTGGCTAAAGATTTATTTTTAGGGATATACATTATTCTATAATATCTAAGCAATCATTATTTTAAGATTTCTTAAAAAGAAAAAAACTTGTAATCCCTAGTGATAATAAATGAGTTACCAAGTTTAAGAGACAATGGCAAAAAAAGAAAAAAGAAAGTATCCAAGATATCAATTTTCTTCACAATCAGCTACTAAAAAAAGAACCAACATGATGTAAAAGAGAAATGAAACTTAGGTGTTTTTGACACACTTTAGAATGTATTTTAAAATGCATTTTAAATGTATTAGTATTGAAACATATTATAAAGATACAATGTTTGAAACAGCAGTGCACACGGGAATATCCAGATAGATAGATAAATGAGATTGAAGAGAAAACACAGAAATATTGTATATATATATATATGTATATATATATATAGCATTCAGTACATGTAGACTTAAGGAAAAACTACAAACCATTTGCAAAAGGATTACTTAATAAGTGGAATTAGGATTTTGGTTATCCTTAAGAGGTGACAGCAATATAGATCCCCATTTCATATCATAGTAAAATACATTCATCAAGGAAACATAGAAGCTAAAACTATAAATTAATGGAAAGTCAATTTAGGCCAAATGTAAAGGCAAAATCTTATAATAATGAAATGACAGTTTGGATAATTTTTGTGATCTGTAGACTTCTAAGCATAAACAGAATTTTAAAATATGAAATCAACAGAGACAATCATCAAGGATAAGATCAATACCCTTGAATTAAAATTTACAAACATTTGCAAACATCAAAAAGTCATTACTAGCAAAATTAAATGATAAATAGCAAACAGGGGAAATACTTTTTCAAAATTTAAAAATTAAAAATAAATTTGAAAGCACTAATGGCTAAAACTAAACTACAAAAACATTAAGCTATAAAAGAATAATAAGCATATGAAAAATAGTTCAATTTCAGTCATAATATAAAGGAAAGTAACTTTTATTAAAGGAACTCTCCCCACCCCCCACCCCTCCCACCACCCCAACACAGAAAAAACTTTAAAAGATGAAATCCTCCCTTATGTTTGGGAGAAACAGGCAGGCTCATAGAGAACTGGTACATGTGTTAATTAGTATCAACTTTCTGAAAAGTAATTTTACTACCATGCAATGAGACCTTGACAATTTATAGAAAACACACTACTAGTTCAAACAAATAGGACTATTTCTTAGGTCAACAATTAGAAATTTGGAGAATAACTTAAAGAATCAATTATTTTTACCCTAAGATTGTCATTTGAATTTAAAAAGGAACCAACATGATGTAAGAGAAATGAAACTTAGGTGTTTGACACACTTTAGAATGTATTTTAAAATGCATTTTAAATGTATTAGTATTGAAACATATTATAAAGATACAATGTTTGAAACAGCAGTGCACACGGGAATATCCAGATAGATAGATAAATGAGATTGAAGAGAAAACACAGAAATATTGTATATATATATATATGTATATATATATATAGCATTCAGTACATGTAGACTTAAGGAAAAACTACAAACCATTTGCAAAAGGATTACTTAATAAGTGGAATTAGGATTTTGGTTATCCTTAAGAGGTGACAGCAATATAGATCCCCATTTCATATCATAGTAAAATACATTCATCAAGGAAACATAGAAGCTAAAACTATAAATTAATGGAAAGTCAATTTAGGCCAAATGTAAAGGCAAAATCTTATAATAATGAAATGACAGTTTGGATAATTTTTGTGATCTGTAGACTTCTAAGCATAAACAGAATTTTAAAATATGAAATCAACAGAGACAATCATCAAGGATAAGATCAATACCCTTGAATTAAAATTTACAAACATTTGCAAACATCAAAAAGTCATTACTAGCAAAATTAAATGATAAATAGCAAACAGGGAAATACTTTTCAAAATTAAAAAATTAAAAAAAAATTTAAAAGCACTAATGGCTAAAACCAAACTACAAAAACATTAAGCTATAAAAGAATAATAAGCATATGAAAAATAGTTCAATTTCAGTCATAATATAAAGGAAAGTAACTTTTATTAAAGGAACTCTCCCACCCCCCACCCCCTCCCCACCACCCCAACACAGAAAAAACTTTAAAAGATGAAATCCTCCCTTATGTTTGGGAGAAACAGGCAGGCTCATAGAGAACTGGTACATGTGTTAATTAGTATCAACTTTCTGAAAAGTAATTTTACTACCATGCAATGAGACCTTGACAATTTATAGAAAACACACTACTAGTTCAAACAAATAGGACTATTTCTTAGGTCAACAATTAGAAATTTGGAGAATAACTTAGAATCAAAGATTGTCATTATAAAAAAAAAAAAATCAATTATTTTTACCCTAAGCATTTCGAAGTATTTCTATTATTTGACAAAGTAGTATAAATAATATAAGATGTTTTCTCTTTGTATTTGCACTGATTAGAGCTTGAAGGTCTCAGGCTTCATATATTACCCGCCTTCAGATTCTCAGGATATGTATGTGTCACAGGGATTTCTTCAGAAAAATACCCCTGTCTTCCATATCAGTCAATAGAGGGGAAGACCAGGGATATCAGGCTTCCATGCAGGAAAGAGGATGTGGAGAAGGTAGAGGAGGAGGTTCAGCCTAACCCTACTGGAAGCAGTGCAACATTGGCAATAGAAGAGAAAGGCATTAGTAACTAATGACTGCAACC
Organism: Tragulus kanchil; assembly: GCA_022376925.1. Classification (NCBI taxonomy): domain Eukaryota; kingdom Metazoa; phylum Chordata; class Mammalia; order Artiodactyla; family Tragulidae; genus Tragulus; species Tragulus kanchil. The sequence goes on from JAIOJX010000004.1 coordinate 26,127,974, forward strand.
TTTATAGAGCTGGTAGCATTTATTCATCTTTTGATAGTATCACAGTAAGGTACTTAGATATGGAGGATGATAAACTGATGAATCAAACATGAACTGTGATGTCTGGAAACAGAATCATGAATAGGAGAGAAACCTATGTCATGTGCATGTGGATGTTTCTGTGTATATATACATGTGCACATACACACTTGTATGTGTGTATATAGATTCAATATATGAAATTCAGTATGTTAAGGAAAGAAATATTCCTCAGGATATATTGTATGTAATATAAAATTTTCCCTCCACAATTATTTTTTATCAGGTGAAGTCACTCTATTCTTTCCTCACAAAGCAACCTGAATTTACTTGATTTGCATGTTTATTGTTTGTCTCCACACCAACAACCTAGTCACTTTTTGAAAAGCATGAAGCAAAGGGCAGAGGCATAGTTATCTGATCTGCCATTGCACTTTAAATGGTTGGTACATAGTGGCTCCTCAATACCAGAATTTTGAATGAATGAATATTTCTTTCTTTTTTTTTTTTAATTTGGCTACTTTTGAAAAACAGCAGCTTTTTATATATTTCATGAAATGTTTACCATTTCCAGAACTCTGCCAGTAGATTCAAGTTTCCACTTGTCAATCATTCATTTCAATTTTAATAACTTTCTTTAAGATTATCTTTGGTGAGCTCTGATGACTATAAGTTTTTTCAGTTTTTTAAAACATTTTTCTAAAAATGTTCTTACCATACCTTTTTTTATTGAAAAATATTCTTATTTTTTATTTTATAGTCGATATACAATATAGTGATTCACAATTCTTAAAGGTTATAATTCATTTATAGATATAAAACAAGGCTATATTCCCTATGTTGTACAATATATTCTTCTTTTTTTTTTAAACCTTTATTTTACTTTTAACTTTTACAGAGTTTTGTTGTTCACAGACATGCATGTTCTCAGATTAGTCACATGTATATCCCCCCCTTCCCTCCCCTCCCGACCATCACACAGCACCCCTGAAGGATCCCCTTTTCTCACAGAGCAATGACTAGAGCTATTTTCTTCACTTATGATAGTATAGGCCTTCATGCTACTTCCTTTACGCCTCTCACCCACTGTTCCTTCCCCACAATGTCCATATGTCCACTGTCCATGTCTGTCTTTCCGTCGCTTCACTGCATGTGCCATCATCACCATCCTACTAGATTCCATATATATGTGTTTTTTTGCTTCACTGCATGTGCCCTGATGAAAAATGTGTATGTCTGAAAAATAGATGAGAGAAACCTATGTCATGTGCATGTGGATGTTTCTGTGTATATAATGTGCACATACACACTTGTATGTGTGTATATAGATTCAATATATGAAATTCAGTATGTTAAGGAAAGAAATATTCCTCAGGATATATTGTATGTAATATAAAATTTTCCCTCCACAATTATTTTTTATCAGGTGAAGTCACTCTATTCTTTCCTCACAAAGCAACCTGAATTTACTTGATTTGCATGTTTATTGTTTGTCTCCACACCAACAACCTAGTCACTTTTTGAAAAGCATGAAGCAAAGGGCAGAGGCATAGTTATCTGATCTGCCATTGCACTTTAAATGGTTGGTACATAGTGGCTCCTCAATACCAGAATTTTGAATGAATGAATATTTCTTTCTTTTTTTTTTTTAATTTGGCTACTTTTGAAAAACAGCAGCTTTTTATATATTTCATGAAATGTTTACCATTTCCAGAACTCTGCCAGTAGATTCAAGTTTCCACTTGTCAATCATTCATTTCAATTTTAATAACTTTCTTTAAGATTATCTTTGGTGAGCTCTGATGACTATAAGTTTTTTCAGTTTTTTAAAACATTTTTCTAAAAATGTTCTTACCATACCTTTTTTTATTGAAAAATATTCTTATTACATCTGTATTTTTTATTTTATAGTCGATATACAATATAGTGATTCACAATTCTTAAAGGTTATAATTCATTTATAGATATAAAACAAGGCTATATTCCCTATGTTGTACAATATATTCTTCTTTTTTTAAACCTTTATTTTACTTTTAACTTTTACAGAGTTTTGTTGTTCACAGACATGCATGTTCTCAGATTAGTCATATGTATATTCCCCCCTTTCCTCCCCTCCCGACCATCACACAGCACCCCTGAAGGATCCCCTTTTCTCACAGAGCAATGACTAGAGCTATTTTCTTCACTTATGATAGTATAGGCCTTCATGCTACTTCCTTTACGCCTCTCACCCACTGTTCCTTCCCCACAATGTCCATATGTCCACTGTCCATGTCTGTCTTTCCGTCGCTTCACTGCATGTGCCATCATCACCATCCTACTAGATTCCATATATATGTGTTAATATACTGTATTTGTCCTTCTCTTTCTGACTGACTTCACTTTTGATGATACGTTCTAGATCCAGCCACCTCATTAGGGTTGATTCTTCTGCATTTCTCTTTACAGCTGTGTAGTATTCCATTGTATATATGTACCAGAGCTTTTGGATCCATTCGTTCGTCGATGGGCATCTAGGTTCCTTCCATGTTCTAGCTATTGTATAGAGAGCTGCAATGAACATTGGGGTACAGGTGCTTCTTTCAGTTTTGATTTCGTCAGGGTATAAGCCTAAGAGTGGGATTGCTGGGTCATATGGTGCTTCTATGAATATTTCTTTATGAACGTCTCTAAAGTATATGTAGGATTTGGACATAGAGAAAAAGGAGAAAAGTAAAGGAAAAAAAAATAAGAGCAAAGGAGAGATGAGAAAGGACAATGAGCAGAGGCAGAGATGTGTGTGTTCTTAAGCTTGGTTACTCAGTTGTGTCTGACTCTTTGAGGCCCTATGGACTGTAGCCTGCCAACCTCCTCTGCCTATGGAATTTTCCAGGCAAGAATACTAGAGTGGGTTGTCATTTCCCACCCCTGGGATCTTCCTGTCCCAGGGATGAAGCCCTTGCATAACCTGCATGAAGAGATGAAGTCTCTTGCATCACCTGCATTGACTAACACCATCTTGGGAGCCAGAAAGAAGATATTTGTCCTTAAAGTTTTGGAAGGAAAAGAGAGAGGGGTGTTGCAAAATAAGTTGTATGGGGAGTCAGCTGTAAAAGGTGCATGGATGGGCTTCCCCTGGTGGTCCGGTGAATAAGGACACCGCCTTGCAGTGCAAGGGGCGCTGGTTCGATCCCTGGCCTGGGAAGATCCCACGTGCCGCGGAGCGGCTGGACCGATGTGTCCAATTACCGAGCCGGAGCTCTGGGGCGCATGCGCCCAGAGCCGGTGCTCTGTGACAACAGAGGCCACCGTGATGGGAGGCCCACAGGAGCCAAAGAACAAAGATGAAAAATAGAGAAATGAAAGACCAATAGAAGGGGTTTGCTCATACCCCTCCCTCCCCACCCCACCCCCATGTCTTTTCCGCGCTTCACTATTTTTAATTGTTTTTGTGTTAATATACTGTATTTGTCCTTCTCTTTCTGACTGACTTCACTTTTGATGATACGTTCTAGATCCAGCCACCTCATTAGGGTTGATTCTTCTGCATTTCTCTTTACAGCTGTGTAGTATTCCATTGTATATATGTACCAGAGCTTTTGGATCCATTCGTTCGTCGATGGGCATCTAGGTTCCTTCCATGTTCTAGCTATTGTATAGAGAGCTGCAATGAACATTGGGGTACAGGTGCTTCTTTCAGTTTTGATTTCGTCAGGGTATAAGCCTAAGAGTGGGATTGCTGGGTCATATGGTGCTTCTATGAATATTTCTTTATGAACGTCTCTAAAGTATATGTAGGATTTGGACATAGAGAAAAAGGAGAAAAGTAAAGGAAAAAAAAATAAGAGCAAAGGAGAGATGAGAAAGGACAATGAGCAGAGGCAGAGATGTGTGTGTTCTTAAGCTTGGTTACTCAGTTGTGTCTGACTCTTTGAGGCCCTATGGACTGTAGCCTGCCAACCTCCTCTGCCTATGGAATTTTCCAGGCAAGAATACTAGAGTGGGTTGTCATTTCCCACCCCTGGGATCTTCCTGTCCCAGGGATGAAGCCCTTGCATAACCTGCATGAAGAGATGAAGTCTCTTGCATCACCTGCATTGACTAACACCATCTTGGGAGCCAGAAAGAAGATATTTGTCCTTAAAGTTTTGGAAGGAAAAGAGAGAGGGGTGTTGCAAAATAAGTTGTATGGGGAGTCAGCTGTAAAAGGTGCATGGATGGGCTTCCCCTGGTGGTCCGGTGAATAAGGACACCGCCTTGCAGTGCAAGGGGCGCTGGTTCGATCCCTGGCCTGGGAAGATCCCACGTGCCGCGGAGCGGCTGGACCGATGTGTCCAATTACCGAGCCGGAGCTCTGGGGCGCATGCGCCCAGAGCCGGTGCTCTGTGACAACAGAGGCCACCGTGATGGGAGGCCCACAGGAGCCAAAGAACAAAGATGAAAAATAGAGAAATGAAAGACCAATAGAAGGGGTTTGCTCATACCCCTCCCTCCCCACCCCACCCCCCAAAAAGATAAATAAAATAAATGTTTAAAAGGTGCGTAGATGTATTTTTATTGATGGGATTGACTTATAGTATGGGCCTCTTTAAATTTTCAAAATAGTATTCTGTTATTTTTCAGTGTGATGATCAGTTTTTATTCTCATCTGCAATATTTAAGAGCTTGTGCTGACACACAACCTGATAACCAACAGTTGGTATTGTTGTATTTCTTAATGTTATAAGTCTAATAGTCAAAAAATTGGTAATTTTAAAGCTAACGTATTATAACAATGAAATGCAGGTAATTGCCTGTGTAACCTCTGGGCTTCCAAGCCTAAGTAGACTTTTTAAGCATGAAGATCACAGAGACATGGTTTTCATCTTAATATTGCTATTCTTTATTACAGTTGAGTAATCTAATGTTTGTCATTTTCTCTTCTTAAAATTATCTGTTAGTTTAAAAAAGTACTAATTGACTGCCTGACTTTGAACTTTTTTTTTGAGTACAAATATTTTTTCAGTACTTTGCAAATATATCCTAACATTTACAGCTTTATTTCTTTTCCTTTAAATAACATTTCAAAGAATATATGATTTCATTGTGGTAGCTACTTTTTTTTTTTTGAAACTGTTTTAGTTTTACCATGGTTGCTTCATATCTGTATAGATATATATAGATATATACATGTGTGTGTGTTTTACATATATAGTGTTCTATGAATTTATAGTATTCTATGAATTTTGAGAACTTGCATTCTCTAAGGTCAGAAAGATACTCTCCTATATCTTCAGTGTACTGTTTTACAGTTTTGCCTTTAAGCATCTAGAGTTTTTATTTATCTAGCATTGATTTCTTTGTATGGTGAGAAGATTGGATCTAATTTCTTTTTTGCTAATGTAAATAAATAAGAGTTCCTACACTTCTTAACGAATAGGTCCTCTTTATCCAGTGACAAACAATACTACCTGGAATATAAAACACATTCAAAATAGTATAGTGCCAGTTTCTGAGTTATTTATTCCATTCATAGCCTGATTATACTCCATTAATTTATTATAGCTCTATAATTATCTTGATCTCTGGTAGTGATAGTCCAGTCACACTTTATTCTTTTTATTCTGAAATATTTTACAGTTTGAGCCATACTTTAAATTAGGTTTATCTTGTATATAAAATGATTTATATAGAATAAAGGTTTAGCTCACACTTCTATAGTCAGAAGTTCAGCATGGCATGACTGTGTTCTCTGCTTAAGGCTGAAATCAATGGCTCATCCAGGCTCAGTTTTTACCTGTAATCTCTGGTAGAGTGGGGGTGGGGGAGGGGGGTTGAGGGAATTGGCTTCCTTGCTCAGATTTACTGATGCTGTAATTCACTTCCTTGTGGTTATGTGACTCAGGTTCCAGTTTCTTTGCTCGTTGTGGTCTGGGGATTGATATTAGCTTAGAGAAACTGTTATCAGATCCTTTCCATACGAAATTCTCCAATTTCAAATTAGCCACAATTTGTTGGTTCACCCTTGCTTCAAATTTCTTCCTTTCTCTTGTGCTACCAGCCAAGGGGGGGAAAAATTCCACTTTTAAAATGTCACATGTGATTAGGTTATATTCACCTTTTTGATTGGCTTGAAGTCAATTGATTAATAACCTTAATTACATCTGCAAAATACTTTTTGCCATGTAATATAATTGCAAGCATGAGATCTCATTATGAATTAGAGCAGGAAAAGTTGGAGAAACATCTTTAGAATTCTGTCTACCATGAGTTTCATGTAAATTTTAGAAATAGGTTCTCTATTTAAAAAAAAAAAAAAGCTGGTCATATATTAAGTTGAATTGTATAGAGTCTACAAAATGATGGTGGGCATTTGACATCTGTGTAACACTGAGTCTTTTAATTTATGAGTTTCATGTGTCTTTCCATTTGATTTTGTAGATATTTAATAAACATCCATATATCTGTTGTCAAAAACACTGCAACTCTTTTATAGTTGTTTTCTATACATTATTTTGCAAGCTTTAATAATAACAATTTACATGTTTGAATTTTCTGCCTATAGGTTTGTATTAACATTTTCCATGAGATAATGAATCTATTATTTGTTTATAATCCATGCATGTAGTTTTCTTCTTTCATGCTGACTAATACATGTAGAACATGTTCAGTAGAATTAGCAAGTTCTAATTTGTTCCTGATTCAAAAGGAAATATTTTTTAAACTTTCACCTTTGTGAAGACATTTGCTCTAGATTTTTCCTATCTATTTTGTTCCAAAACCTGAGTTCTAGCACTGATTGGGTGTCCTGCAACTCTACCCGCATTTTTTCTATAGTCAGAAGTTCAGCATGGCATGACTGTGTTCTCTGCTTAAGGCTGAAATCAATGGCTCATCCAGGCTCAGTTTTTACCTGTAATCTCTGGTAGGGGGGGGGGGGGGGGGGGGGGTTGAGGGAATTGGCTTCCTTGCTCAGATTTACTGATGCTGTAATTCACTTCCTTGTGGTTATGTGACTCAGGTTCCAGTTTCTTTGCTCGTTGTGGTCTGGGGATTGATATTAGCTTAGAGAAACTGTTATCAGATCCTTTCCATACGAAATTCTCCAATTTCAAATTAGCCACAATTTGTTGGTTCACCCTTGCTTCAAATTTCTTCCTTTCTCTTGTGCTACCAGCCAAGGGGGGGAAAAATTCCACTTTTAAAATGTCACATGTGATTAGGTTATATTCACCTTTTTGATTGGCTTGAAGTCAATTGATTAATAACCTTAATTACATCTGCAAAATACTTTTTGCCATGTAATATAATTGCAAGCATGAGATCTCATTATGAATTAGAGCAGGAAAAGTTGGAGAAACATCTTTAGAATTCTGTCTACCATGAGTTTCATGTAAATTTTAGAAATAGGTTCTCTATTTAAAAAAAAAAAAAAATCTGGTCATATATTAAGTTGAATTGTATAGAGTCTACAAAATGATGGTGGGCATTTGACATCTGTGTAACACTGAGTCTTTTAATTTATGAGTTTCATGTGTCTTTCCATTTGATTTTGTAGATATTTAATAAACATCCATATATCTGTTGTCAAAAACACTGCAACTCTTTTATAGTTGTTTTCTATACATTATTTTGCAAGCTTTAATAATAACAATTTACATGTTTGAATTTTCTGCCTATAGGTTTGTATTAACATTTTCCATGAGATAATGAATCTATTATTTGTTTATAATCCATGCATGTAGTTTTCTTCTTTCATGCTGACTAATACATGTAGAACATGTTCAGTAGAATTAGCAAGTTCTAATTTGTTCCTGATTCAAAAGGAAATATTTTTTAAACTTTCACCTTTGTGAAGACATTTGCTCTAGATTTTTTCCTATCTATTTTGTTCCAAAACCTGAGTTCTAGCACTGATTGGGTGTCCTGCAACTCTACCCGCTTCTGATAACAAATGCCTATAGTTATCACCATATTTCATCACTTAAGGAATAAATTCCCCATCAAGAAATATTTTATGTTAATCTTATATCAGAAATGAAATTCCTTCTCAATTATATTTTCTCTTTGTACATATGCTTTTCCTCCTACTTTTATCTCCTTACGGTAAAATGATTACTTCTCTGCTACCAGAGTTATATGTCACATTGATATCTATTTGTTAAGAGCTCTTTTGTTCTCCTTATATATAAGTTTAATTCAAATAACTGCACTGCTTTTCTAAAACTGCACTGTCTTATATGGTAACCACTAGTCACATGTGGCTGTCAAACACTTTAAACATGGCTTAGTTCAAATTTATATATGAAGTGAGAATAAAGAGAAATTAGATTTTTAACAATCAGTACAAAAAAGTAAAACATCTTATTGATAATTTTTATATTAATTAATGTGGAAATGATAGTATTTTTGGATATACTGAGTTAAATACATTATATTAGCAAAACTATTTTTTACCTGTTTGTTTCTTTTTGCTCATGTGACCGAAAATTTACAAACACAAAAGTGGTCTGCATTATACTTATATTGGGTATAAAATTATCAATAAACACCTTCCCAAAGCCAGCATTCCTTCTTCACTCATTCTTTCTATATTTCAATTGAGAAGGGAATTTATGGTAACCTTCTCTACCTTCCCCATGAAAATTTACTATCTAACTGAACTTGTAAGTTAAAGCTTTTATGACCTTCTATATTTCATCTTTCAGCTCATCTTTTATTTGTTCTTTTAAACTTGTAGTCCTTTCTTCCACTGTTGCTTCAGTATCAAGCTTACCTCAAAATGACACTTTTATAAATGTTTTCTAAGCACTAACACTGCTTCTCAGAGTTTTCTTCTTTTACCACCAACATCCTTTCAGTATAACATAGTCTAAAGTGTACAAAGTGGGTTAGAAGACATTTAGGTTCACCATAGGATGCCATGAGAAAGGCATTGAAGGGTAGGCTTGTTTGGTAAAATACAGTACACACAGTTAAATGACAATTTCAGATAAGCAATGGATAATTCCTATTTTATTATTTATATTTATATTATCATTTACAAACAACAGATAAATAAGGCATGAACCACACTATGCTAAAAATAAGTTGTGTTTGCCACTTACCTGGAATTAAAATTTCAGTATCCTATAATGTTATTTGCTAAATCTGACAATCCAATTAATGTTAAGGTGAAGACTGGATAACTGGTTTCCTCATGGGTGGGACAGGGGAAGTGATTAGATTTCAGGGACAGAAAATGTAAGTATTATTTTCTTGCACATGGTGATCATTATTCCATGAATGGTCTAACTCTCATTTGTTTCTTTCTTTTTCTCTTCCATTCATTTATTAATCCATTTATTCATTGACTCATTCATTCCATTTTTACTGTTGCCTCAATCTCATTTCCATTCTCATCCTCCATAGGAACATATTCTAAGCTATTTGAAATATTTTTCAGCCTTGTGTGCTTTACTTTTTGAATCAGACCCAACCTCTTTGAGTTCCCTTGATCCTATGTTCAAGTCACCTTCTCAATAAATCCCAGTCTATTAGCTCTGTTTAATTTCAAGTAGCCTCCAGGGGCTTCTCTGATGGCTCCGACAGTAAAGGTAAATAATCTATCTGAAAGAGTATACTTTCAGGGATCATTTCTATAGTTTGTTACTAGAGAAGTTTTTCTGAGTGTATAGAACACCCAAAACCATGAGAAAGAGACTAGTGTTCTCTCCCAAAGGTGAAGCTGGCTCTTGGTGTTGCTTCAGCAGCTGCCATTAGCCATTGATGAGTGTTCTTCTTTCTCTTTGGGAGAGTCTTAATTTTCCAGTTTTAACTAGCATTCTGTTTTTAAGATAGTACCTATGTAGGGCACATTCAGCCTCTGCATCTCTCTATCCTCCACTCTTCTATTCTATCACATCTGTCCACAATGTCTATTCCTATACTCACATTCTTGGACATTGGGATTGCTTCCTTGTCTCTCTCCTCTCTATGACACAGTTTTGCTTTCCACTTCTTTTAACATTTACCTGAAAAATGATTATGTTCCCCTTTTTAAGAAAAATTGCTAAATGGAAAGGAACTATCCCTTCACAATTTTTCAGTGAAGTTTCTGTTCTGTGCATTGTGTTACCCATGAACACTAGAGAGTTCTATCCATTAAACTCCTTTATATCTCATATACATCAAGAAAAGAACTTGTTACAGGCATTCTAGTTACATAGGAACACATGCACTCTTGTATGATATATAGCCTAATTGAAGCCAGGGAGTAAATGGTTGGTAAGATACTCTAATATTTCAAGGTCAGAATAATGCTTGCTTAATAGAGGTATCCTAAGTCTGAGAAGGAAAAATTATCAGTTATTTAAATATTGAATTGGCCAAAGAGTTATTTCCATAAAATCTTCCAGAAAAAAGCTGAACGGATTCTTTGGCCCACCCAATACAGTCAAGAGTAAGATGAATATCATCACTATCGTGAAGAAGAGTACAGGTTAGAAATTTTCTACCCCTTCTAATATACTCTTAATACATTTAAAATTTGAAACTTCTATATGATTACTTATAGTTTATAATTTTAGCTCTATATTTTCTCCAATAGGCATTATGTTTATTATTCTATTTTTAAAAATAGGTCTATGATACTTATTATTTTATCACTGAGTTTTAAGCTTATTCATATCTTATATCAATAAACTATTTTTGAATTGCTATATTTGATCAAAGAGGAGTAACTTGAATTTATTACTCTTTCCTTAATTATCATAGCTCTCTACATCTTATTAAACACTTAGTGGAAACTTAAGAGGCTTATTTAATTTACATACTTTTAAGAGAAGTTTTTCTGAGTGTATAGAACACCCAAAACCATGAGAAAGAGACTAGTGTTCTCTCCCAAAGGTGAAGCTGGCTCTTGGTGTTGCTTCAGCAGCTGCCATTAGCCATTGATGAGTGTTCTTCTTTCTCTTTGGGAGAGTCTTAATTTTCCAGTTTTAACTAGCATTCTGTTTTTAAGATAGTACCTATGTAGGGCACATTCAGCCTCTGCATCTCTCTATCCTCCACTCTTCTATTCTATCACATCTGTCCACAATGTCTATTCCTATACTCACATTCTTGGACATTGGGATTGCTTCCTTGTCTCTCTCCTCTCTATGACACAGTTTTGCTTTCCACTTCTTTTAACATTTACCTGAAAAATGATTATGTTCCCCTTTTTAAGAAAAATTGCTAAATGGAAAGGAACTATCCCTTCACAATTTTTCAGTGAAGTTTCTGTTCTGTGCATTGTGTTACCCATGAACACTAGAGAGTTCTATCCATTAAACTCCTTTATATCTCATATACATCAAGAAAAGAACTTGTTACAGGCATTCTAGTTACATAGGAACACATGCACTCTTGTATGATATATAGCCTAATTGAAGCCAGGGAGTAAATGGTTGGTAAGATACTCTAATATTTCAAGGTCAGAATAATGCTTGCTTAATAGAGGTATCCTAAGTCTGAGAAGGAAAAATTATCAGTTATTTAAATATTGAATTGGCCAAAGAGTTATTTCCATAAAATCTTCCAGAAAAAAGCTGAACGGATTCTTTGGCCCACCCAATACAGTCAAGAGTAAGATGAATATCATCACTATCGTGAAGAAGAGTACAGGTTAGAAATTTTCTACCCCTTCTAATATACTCTTAATACATTTAAAATTTGAAACTTCTATATGATTACTTATAGTTTATAATTTTAGCTCTATATTTTCTCCAATAGGCATTATGTTTATTATTCTATTTTTAAAAATAGGTCTATGATACTTATTATTTTATCACTGAGTTTTAAGCTTATTCATATCTTATATCAATAAACTATTTTTGAATTGCTATATTTGATCAAAGAGGAGTAACTTGAATTTATTACTCTTTCCTTAATTATCATAGCTCTCTCTACATCTTATTAAACACTTAGTGGAAACTTAAGAGGCTTATTTAATTTACATACATCGTTTTTAAGTAAAATAAAGTCTATTAAGAATATAGAGTTTGGATTCAGAGAGATTTTGAAATGAATAACAACTTATTTGGTGACATTATGTAACTTTAAATGTTTCCTAATCTACTTCAATTTTACTTTTATTTTTTATAATTTTTTCTTCTAAAATTAGTAAACACATCATTGGATAATTTTGGGTAATTTTAAGTAATAAATGTTATTGTAAAAATATTTAAAAGGTCTTAGTACAAGGCCTGATATATTATAAATCTTTAATAAATTTTGACTGCTATTACTAATTCTAAAATAATTTTTGTCTCTTTCCAATTGATAGACTTACTAAAGAAAGTAGTACTTCAATCTCTTTTTTTCCCTTTCTTGTGAATAATTATTTCTCTGAGGCTAAAAATGTAGTAACGTATTACCAATATGTTAAACACACATTGTAAAACACTAATGAACATTGCATTGCATTTACTTTCCTTAGTAAAATTTCATATGATCCATATGAATAAACAATAAGAAACATGACTCTCCTTATTTTATGAAGCTTAACAACATTTGAGACTTCAATATGATTGATACCTAGGCATGGCATGGATGACTATAAAGCTTTATAATATTGAAATGAAAAGGGAAAAGACATGAAATATTAAAAAGAAATAGGTTGAGAATGTTTACATGAATGTTTAGGTAGAGAAATACACAGAATGAATAAATAAAACACAACTACAAAATTATTTAAGACAATGTGTGAAATGTTTTATTCAGCCTTTCTAAAATCCTCATTTGCCAGTTTTACTATATATGAAACAAACAGCTGAAATTTTGGCACCATTTGTCAAAGAATATATATTGAAATACTTCCTTCAGTGTTGACTATAAGAACTATATGTGTTTTTAATCTTATTTGGAGACATTTTCTTCTGTAATGAATATTTTTGAATTGCTATATTTGATCAAAGAGGAGTAACTTGAATTTATTACTCTTTCCTTAATTATCATAGCTCTCTCTACATCTTATTAAACACTTAGTGGAAACTTAAGAGGCTTATTTAATTTACATACATCGTTTTTAAGTAAAATAAAGTCTATTAAGAATATAGAGTTTGGATTCAGAGAGATTTTGAAATGAATAACAACTTATTTGGTGACATTATGTAACTTTAAATGTTTCCTAATCTACTTCAATTTTACTTTTATTTTTTATAATTTTTTCTTCTAAAATTAGTAAACACATCATTGGATAATTTTGGGTAATTTTAAGTAATAAATGTTATTGTAAAAATATTTAAAAGGTCTTAGTACAAGGCCTGATATATTATAAATCTTTAATAAATTTTGACTGCTATTACTAATTCTAAAATAATTTTTGTCTCTTTCCAATTGATAGACTTACTAAAGAAAGTAGTACTTCAATCTCTTTTTTTCCCTTTCTTGTGAATAATTATTTCTCTGAGGCTAAAAATGTAGTAACGTATTACCAATATGTTAAACACACATTGTAAAACACTAATGAACATTGCATTGCATTTACTTTCCTTAGTAAAATTTCATATGATCCATATGAATAAACAATAAGAAACATGACTCTCCTTATTTTATGAAGCTTAACAACATTTGAGACTTCAATATGATTGATACCTAGGCATGGCATGGATGACTATAAAGCTTTATAATATTGAAATGAAAAGGGAAAAGACATGAAATATTAAAAAGAAATAGGTTGAGAATGTTTACATGAATGTTTAGGTAGAGAAATACACAGAATGAATAAATAAAACACAACTACAAAATTATTTAAGACAATGTGTGAAATGTTTTATTCAGCCTTTCTAAAATCCTCATTTGCCAGTTTTACTATATATGAAACAAACAGCTGAAATTTTGGCACCATTTGTCAAAGAATATATATTGAAATACTTCCTTCAGTGTTGACTATAAGAACTATATGTGTTTTTAATCTTATTTGGAGACATTTTCTTCTGTAATGAATAGTTTGGATACATTGCAATATTCTGCTTTTCTGTTGAAATGAAACAAAAATCCCTAGTGTACATGCTCCATTTTATTCCCATAGGATGGTAACTATGCATGTGCTTACATTTATGAAATAAATAACGTGCTTAAAGATATAATAGCCTTTGCTTTTGCAGTTATTTTCTCAAAGGAATTCAACACATTTCACATTGACTTTAGAAAAAATGACAAACAGGTACTCATTTTTGACTTACCATTTTACTGTAGGAGTACTTCTTTATTTCCAATTTTTTTCCCCTTAAAGCTCTGTAATAGATTATAAGGAATTTAATGTGAGAGAGATACAGAGGAAAAAGACCATCTAACACAAATATTTATACACTTGGTCAAAATCTTTAAGTTCCAAAATTGCCAAGTGAAACTCAAAACCTTGGTAAAATCCTAAGTTATTATTATTATTATTTTAAATATCTTTTTGTTTTATTGATATATTTTGCTGAATTGGGTCATAGTTGCATCATGTGAGATCTAGTTCCCTGACCAGGGATTGAACCCAGGCCCCCTGCCTTGGGAGACAGAGTGTTAGCCATTGGACCACCAGGGAAGCCCCATAGAATCCTAAATTATTGATCCCTCTAATAAAACAAAACATCAATGGGATTTTAAGTATAGTTGAGGGAATTATATTTTTCAAAAGATTAATATTTTCTATTAGGAGAAATAGGTATCAGATTTAAAATGCTTTGTGACTTAGTTATTTATTTTTATTTTTGTTTTTATATATCATCTTCAATAGGATGAGCATTTCAAGTGGGTGTTCTGTTAGAAATGAATTTTATTAGTAAGTCCATCTACACACTTCTCCCTAGTAACCAATGGTATCCCTTTGCAAAACCGCCACAAAATAAAATGTCCCATGTGGTCATTTGTAAATATGGAAACATCAGCCTAAAATATTGAGATAATTGAAATTAATATTTCCCTATATTGAGGACAAGTAAGAATTAGAACGATGAAGTGATCTGCAAAGACGTGTATCGTAGTGGCTAAGAGTGCCCACTGGAGATTGGTAATCCTGTTTTAATTTTGAGCTCTAACACTGCGTAATCTTTTGTGAGTTGAATAATCTTTTATTTTATTTTTTTTAAGTTTGTTTAGTTTTTATTTTTGCCGGTTCTGGGACTTTGTTGCTGCTTGTGGGCTCTCTCAAGTTGGATTGAGCAGGGGCTACTCTTCAGTGCAGTGTGCATGCTTCTCACTGCAGTGGCTTCTCTTGTCTTTGTGCAGAGAACAGACTCTGGGTTTGCTGATACAATAGTTGTAGATCTCAGACTCTAAAGTCCAGGCTCATGGGCTTAGTTGCTTGGAAGCATGTAGAATCTTCTTGGACCAGAGATTGAACCTACGTCCCGTGCATTGGTAGGAGAATTTCCTATCCACTGTACCTCCAGGGAAGTCCGATTAAACTTTTTAAGCCTCTGTTTCCTTATCTATAACATTGAAGCTAATAATAGTACTTGTGGTTTATTTCTATCAGAAATTTGGACTAGAATTTGAGAGACTATATAAAGGAATTTTATTAGACATTTGAATGTTGTCATGGTCTCTTTTCCCAATGAAAAGCACTGTAGAGTTACTCTGACTTATGGGCCACTGATGATTGCATTTCTGTCTTCTGTGTAACCATTGATCAATTGAATCTATGCTGTGGGAAAATGTGAGAAGACCTTAAGCATCTTGATTAAGCACTCAGATTCTAGACCAGAATGCTGAGGCCCAAACTCCTGTTCATCTGTTTGGCTTTGAGTGATCTTGGTAGTTGTGACTCAGTATCTTCATCAGTAAAATATGAGTAATCATACAGCTGCCATAATAGGATTTAACTAATAATTAAAGCTATATGCATTTAGCACCAAGAACAGTGGGAGGCACATAGCAAATGGTATATGAGGATTAGTAGTTAGTTGTTGATATATTTTTAAAAGTGAGAATTGTTTTATTCAGCTTTTCTAAAATCATTGCCAGTGCTACTATATGTGACATAAATAACTGGAACATTCTTTCCCTCAAAAATGTAAAAAAAAAAAAAAAAAAAAAAAAAAGGTGTTTATGAATCACATCCTCTCTTCTGGTTTAACAAATAACTCATCAATTTTAATTTTAAAGTAATATATAAAAATGCCAATTCCCATTACTTTTTCTCTAATTTATTTTGATAAAGTAATCTATGAGAAATGATTCTTATTATAAGTTTGCTAAACCCTTCTAATTCCTACTCAAGATTTTAATTGTAATGCCCCCATCACTTTGTCAGAACTAAACAACACAATCAAATGTGTAATTCCTCTTATAAAGGAATGTCAATATTGTCACAAACACTCAGATTTTCAGAGTGAAGGCTGTGAGAGTAATGAGTGTGTCCATTTCCATCCAGATGCTTTATAAAATGCTTCCATGTTAAGTTAAATCCAGTTTTGAAGTAAACTATTTGTTCATTGACATATTCAAGTTAAGCTTATTAATCTCGTACAGATATATTTTCTCTAAACTGGTAATTCTTCTTTTTTTTTCACTTTGTTTATTTTTGGCTGTGTTGGGTTTTAGACGCTACTCTCAGGATCTCCGTGGTGGTATGCAGGATCTTTTTGGTGCAGTGTGTGGGCTCTCCGTAGCTGTGCGCAGGCTGTCTAGTTGAGGCTCCAGAGTGTACAAGTCCAGCAGTTGCAACGCTTGGGCTCAGTTGGAGCATGTAGGATCCCTGATCAAGGATCAAACCCATGTCCCCTTTATTCCAAGGTGGATTCTTAACCACTAGATGACCAGGGGAGCCCCTAAATTGAGAATGCTGCTTACAGATTTCCCAAGTGTTTCAGTTCACTTCAGCAGGATAAGGAAGATCATGAGATTTTTTATGTCATGGTGAATAAAGAGTCTTTCTATTCACTACCATGGACGTGGCAATAATTATGTATTCATGGTGGTCAGTTTTGTATAAATATTAGAGTTCAGTAATTACTATAAAATGCCTGTTATTTATTCATTTGGAAGACTTAAAAGAACATGAATATGCATAAACTGCTACTGTAAGTGAAAAAAATACACTGTTTTGGTCTTTGAGTTTGCAATAGATACATTTTGTGGTTTTTAAAATATATCTGCTATCTTCATCACCTTGTGCTAGGTAGAGATGAAGGTGAAAATTTAATGCAGGGAGAATGTATTTACGATAGTCCTCTTTCTAGTGTTTCAAGACTTTACCCTATATCTCTACCTTTGCAGAAAAGACGGAACCAAGCAAAAAATTGCCTGTGCTTTATCTGTCACTGTTGCAGTTCTATTCTCACTTTTCCAACATTATCAGTAACTTATCTGAGAATGAAAAGCATATGGAGCTCTTAATGAAGTATGTTTCCCCTTTCCTTATTTTCCAGGGCCTGGATCACATTGCATAAAATAGATTTCTAGAAATAAACCTTGGTTTTCTTCTCTCTCCATTTGGTTCACCAACTCATTTTGACAAGGAAGATCTAGTATTAAACATGTAGTTTCTGTAATGACAATATTTTATGTCACACAGAAACCATCTGTTAGCCCTCACATTTACCCAGGTTGCTGTCTTCTCACTTTGTTTACTTAAAAGACAGACTTTGATTTCAGAGGAGTCGACTTTGCATTTTTGAAATCTAAGAGGGAAAACTTTTTTGAATTCATGTCCTTTAGTTAGTATCACATTAATTTTCAAAGCATTTTTGGAAATAAATTGCTATGGAATTCAGGAATGCAGAAGACTAATACTATAATTATAGAAAGCTGAAGATGTAATATAGTTTGCTCAACAAATTGCTGAATATAAGGATGGAAATGTTCACAATTTAAAAAAAATAGTTATTGGCTCATTCAGTTAGTCTTACTTTTGGGGAACATTTGCATTGCAAGGGGAGTGGCATTCCCTATTCACCTTTTACCAAGGTGGATTCTTAACCACTAGATGACCAGGGGAGCCCCTAAATTGAGAATGCTGCTTACAGATTTCCCAAGTGTTTCAGTTCACTTCAGCAGGATAAGGAAGATCATGAGATTTTTTATGTCATGGTGAATAAAGAGTCTTTCTATTCACTACCATGGACGTGGCAATAATTATGTATTCATGGTGGTCAGTTTTGTATAAATATTAGAGTTCAGTAATTACTATAAAATGCCTGTTATTTATTCATTTGGAAGACTTAAAAGAACATGAATATGCATAAACTGCTACTGTAAGTGAAAAAAATACACTGTTTTGGTCTTTGAGTTTGCAATAGATACATTTTGTGGTTTTTAAAATATATCTGCTATCTTCATCACCTTGTGCTAGGTAGAGATGAAGGTGAAAATTTAATGCAGGGAGAATGTATTTACGATAGTCCTCTTTCTAGTGTTTCAAGACTTTACCCTATATCTCTACCTTTGCAGAAAAGACGGAACCAAGCAAAAAATTGCCTGTGCTTTATCTGTCACTGTTGCAGTTCTATTCTCACTTTTCCAACATTATCAGTAACTTATCTGAGAATGAAAAGCATATGGAGCTCTTAATGAAGTATGTTTCCCCTTTCCTTATTTTCCAGGGCCTGGATCACATTGCATAAAATAGATTTCTAGAAATAAACCTTGGTTTTCTTCTCTCTCCATTTGGTTCACCAACTCATTTTGACAAGGAAGATCTAGTATTAAACATGTAGTTTCTGTAATGACAATATTTTATGTCACACAGAAACCATCTGTTAGCCCTCACATTTACCCAGGTTGCTGTCTTCTCACTTTGTTTACTTAAAAGACAGACTTTGATTTCAGAGGAGTCGACTTTGCATTTTTGAAATCTAAGAGGGAAAACTTTTTTGAATTCATGTCCTTTAGTTAGTATCACATTAATTTTCAAAGCATTTTTGGAAATAAATTGCTATGGAATTCAGGAATGCAGAAGACTAATACTATAATTATAGAAAGCTGAAGATGTAATATAGTTTGCTCAACAAATTGCTGAATATAAGGATGGAAATGTTCACAATTTAAAAAAAATAGTTATTGGCTCATTCAGTTAGTCTTACTTTTGGGGAACATTTGCATTGAGTCAGATCTTCCAAGTTCTAGAATTACATTAGATTCTTTTTTTTTTTTTTTTTTTCTATTTGGATGCAGGACTCATAATTATTCCTTTAGTTAGAGTTTCTCACAAATCCTCTGATAATTGACCAGATTAGTACCCAAAAAAAACCAACACATAAATCCATATAGCCCCTCTACAACAAGGATTCCCACCAAACATAAATAGAAGGGGGAAGGACATGACAATTTTTTTTCTGTACTGCACCTCTCAACCTTCCCCTTACCTCCCTTCCTCTTTCCCTCTCTTTCTCTCTCTCTCTCTCACTTTCTTTTGTTAAAAACACTTATTGAGATCAGGCCTCAACAAATTATTAAAGGTACATAATAGAGTAATGATATTTTAGGAAGAGCAAATCTCTAGACTTTGTTCATTTTGCGTAACTGGAAGTTTTACCCATTGAAAAACAGCTCCTTATTTTCTCTTCTCCCTCATTCACTGGCAAGCCTCGTTCTAACGTTTCCACAAGCTTGGCTATTTTAGATAACTCATATAAGTGAAATCATGCAGTATTTGTCCTCTGTGATTGGCTTGTGTCACTTAGCATACAGTCTTCCAAGTTCCATGGTGCCACATATTGTAGGATTTCCATACTTCTGCTGAGGAACCTCCAATACTTTTTACCTCAGTGGTGCACCATTTTGCATTTTTGTCAATGATGTACAAAGGTTCCAATTTCTCACATCCTCATTGACACTTTTTTTGTTTGTTTGTTTTTTTGGCCACTCGTATTGATCTTTCATTCACTTATCATTTTTGTTCTTTGACCTGTGTGGGTCTCCCATCATAGTGACCTCTCTCACTGCAGAGCACTGGCTCTGGGCACATGCACTCCAGAGCTCTGCCTCAGTAGTTGGACACATCAAATGATCTTCCCAGGCCAGGGATCAAACTGGCACCCCTTGCACTGCAAGGTGGTGTCCTTACCCACTGGACCACCAGGGAAACCTCAACACTTACCTTTTTAAAAATTATTTACCTCAATTAACGTGAACTGGTATGTTATTGTAATCATTATTTGCATTTTTCTGATGATTAATGATGAACATTTTTTCATACACTTTTCTTGTCTTTTTTGGTGACATGTGTATTCAAGCTCACCTTTAAATTGGATAACTTGATTTTTTGCTATTGAGTTATTGGAGTTTCTTGTATATTTTGGGTAATAACTTCTTTTTGAATACATGGTTGGCAAACATTTTCTCCCTTTTTGTAGTTTTATTTTTGTTTTGTTGGTTTTTCCTTTGCTATGGCAATTACAACTCCCTTACAGATGAACACTAGTGAAGAGATATGAATATGGTGACTCCTAATAGAGGGAACTGTTGTCTGGTAACCAAATGATAATTTTAAAAGCAGAGAAGAGTGATCATTACAAATAGAACAATGTTAGATATTCCATCTTGCTATTTTATTAATTATCACTCTTTGAATACATGCTGATCCTGGTACCAATGGAAAAAAAAAAATAAGGGTATATTATCCCTACAAAAAATAAAATTAATTTTAAAGATGCCCACACTCCTTGGTTCTGCAAAATTTGATACACTTGTATTTGGAATGATATTTACATTGGAAAAATAACAAATTCTCAAAATTAGCTAAAACTATAGCTAAACTTTCAAAATTTAGTATTTTGAAGAATATTGGATGAAGCACAATCTGGAGTCAAGTTATAGGGAGAAATATCAATAACCTCAGGTATGGAGATGATACTATCTTTATGGCAGAGAGAAGAGAGGAACTAAAGAGCCTCTTGATGAAGGTAAAAGAGGAGAGTGAAAAAGCTGGCTTAAAATTCAGCATTCCAAAAGCAAAGATCGTGGCATCTGGTCCCATCACTTCATGGCAAATATATGGGCAAACAATGGAAACAGTGACAGACTTTATTTTCTTGGGCTCCAAAATCACTGCAGATGGTGACTGCAGCCATGATATTAAAAGACTCTTGTTCCTTTGACGAAAAACTGTGACAAACGTAGACAGAGCATTCAAAGTGGCATCACTTTGCCAACAGAAGTCCATCAAAGATATGGTTTTCCCAGTAGTCATATATGGATTGTGAGAATTGGACCATAAAAAAGGCTGAGCACTGAAGAACTGATGCCTTCAAACTGTCGTGTTGGAGAAGACTCTTGGGAATTGCTTGGACTGCAAGGAGATCAAACCAGTCAATCCTAAAGGAAAGTAACCCTGAATATTCATTGTAAAGACTGATGCTGAAGCTCCAATACTTTGACTACCTGATGTGAGAAAAGACCCTGATGTTGAGGAAAATAGAACTCAGAGGAGAAGGGGACAACAGAGGATGAAATGGTTGGATGGCATCACTGAGTCAAGGGACATGAGGTTGAGTGAGGAGGTAGTTAAGGACTTTTATTTGTTTTGTTGGTTTTTCCTTTGCTATGGCAATTACAACTCCCTTACAGATGAACACTAGTGAAGAGATATGAATATGGTGACTCCTAATAGAGGGAACTGTTGTCTGGTAACCAAATGATAATTTTAAAAGCAGAGAAGAGTGATCATTACAAATAGAACAATGTTAGATATTCCATCTTGCTATTTTATTAATTATCACTCTTTGAATACATGCTGATCCTGGTACCAATGGAAAAAAAAAAATAAGGGTATATTATCCCTACAAAAAATAAAATTAATTTTAAAGATGCCCACACTCCTTGGTTCTGCAAAATTTGATACACTTGTATTTGGAATGATATTTACATTGGAAAAATAACAAATTCTCAAAATTAGCTAAAACTATAGCTAAACTTTCAAAATTTAGTATTTTGAAGAATATTGGATGAAGCACAATCTGGAGTCAAGTTATAGGGAGAAATATCAATAACCTCAGGTATGGAGATGATACTATCTTTATGGCAGAGAGAAGAGAGGAACTAAAGAGCCTCTTGATGAAGGTAAAAGAGGAGAGTGAAAAAGCTGGCTTAAAATTCAGCATTCCAAAAGCAAAGATCGTGGCATCTGGTCCCATCACTTCATGGCAAATATATGGGCAAACAATGGAAACAGTGACAGACTTTATTTTCTTGGGCTCCAAAATCACTGCAGATGGTGACTGCAGCCATGATATTAAAAGACTCTTGTTCCTTTGACGAAAAACTGTGACAAACGTAGACAGAGCATTCAAAGTGGCATCACTTTGCCAACAGAAGTCCATCAAAGATATGGTTTTCCCAGTAGTCATATATGGATTGTGAGAATTGGACCATAAAAAAGGCTGAGCACTGAAGAACTGATGCCTTCAAACTGTCGTGTTGGAGAAGACTCTTGGGAATTGCTTGGACTGCAAGGAGATCAAACCAGTCAATCCTAAAGGAAAGTAACCCTGAATATTCATTGTAAAGACTGATGCTGAAGCTCCAATACTTTGACTACCTGATGTGAGAAAAGACCCTGATGTTGAGGAAAATAGAACTCAGAGGAGAAGGGGACAACAGAGGATGAAATGGTTGGATGGCATCACTGAGTCAAGGGACATGAGGTTGAGTGAGGAGGTAGTGAAGGACAGGGACGCCTGGCTTGCTGCAGTCATTGGAATTGCAAAGAGTTGGACACGACTGACTGACTGAACTGACTGACTGATTTTGAAGATCCTTAATAATAGTAAGTAGTAGTAGTATCCATGGTAGTAGTAGTAGAAGTAAAAGTAGTAGTGGTGGTGGTTAGGGACCCTGCTTGTTTGTTTCTTGAAGATTTTGCTATGTTTTTTAGCATGTTATAATTCATACATAATTTTCTTTATAGATTATATCTTCCTATACAGTTATAATGTGACTTCCATCGAGGCTTGGTGGTATAGAACCTTTTTGCTGAGCAGGACATTCAGATTTGATCCCTGGGTTGGGAAGATACCCTAGAGAAGGAAATGGCAGTCTACTCCAGTATTCTCACCTGGGAAACACCATGGACAGAGGAGCCTGGTGGACTATAGCCCATGGGATCAAAAAGAGTCAGAATGACTGAGTGACTGTGTACACACACACAAGCACACACACACACACAAAGTTATAATAAATGCAAGCAATGCAAACAAATAACTGACATTTCATGAAGTTTGATAGAATTACCAGTACAGTTTCTCACAAACTCACTCATAATCTTTCAAACATTGTTATATATAAACAAGTACAATTGTAAAGGAAGTTTGTGTATTTTTAAAATCATGTAGAATAATGTTATATATAAACAAGGTAGCAATTGTGAAGGGTACCGTGTTTAAATTAAAATTGGTTTTCCCAGTAGTCATATATGGATTGTGAGAATTGGACCATAAAAAGGCTGAGCACTGAAGAACTGATGCCTTCAAACTGTCGTGTTGAGAAGACTCTTGGGAATTGCTTGGACTGCAAGGAGATCAAACCAGTCAATCCTAAAGGAAAGTAACCCTGAATATTCATTGTAAAGACTGATGCTGAAGCTCCAATACTTTGACTACCTGATGTGAGAAAAGACCCTGATGTTGAGGAAAATAGAACTCAGAGGAGAAGGGGACAACAGAGGATGAAATGGTTGGATGGCATCACTGAGTCAAGGGACATGAGGTTGAGTGAGGAGGTAGTGAAGGACAGGGACGCCTGGCTTGCTGCAGTCATTGGAATTGCAAAGAGTTGGACACGACTGACTGACTGAACTGACTGACTGATTTTGAAGATCCTTAATAATAGTAAGTAGTAGTAGTATCCATGGTAGTAGTAGTAGAAGTAAAAGTAGTAGTGGTGGTGGTTAGGGACCCTGCTTGTTTGTTTCTTGAAGATTTTGCTATGTTTTTTAGCATGTTATAATTCATACATAATTTTCTTTATAGATTATATCTTCCTATACAGTTATAATGTGACTTCCATCGAGGCTTGGTGGTATAGAACCTTTTTGCTGAGCAGGACATTCAGATTTGATCCCTGGGTTGGGAAGATACCCTAGAGAAGGAAATGGCAGTCTACTCCAGTATTCTCACCTGGGAAACACCATGGACAGAGGAGCCTGGTGGACTATAGCCCATGGGATCAAAAAGAGTCAGAATGACTGAGTGACTGTGTACACACACACAAGCACACACACACACACAAAGTTATAATAAATGCAAGCAATGCAAACAAATAACTGACATTTCATGAAGTTTGATAGAATTACCAGTACAGTTTCTCACAAACTCACTCATAATCTTTCAAACATTGTTATATATAAACAAGTACAATTGTAAAGGAAGTTTGTGTATTTTTAAAATCATGTAGAATATTTTAATAAAAGGTAGAGGAAGGGTATATTACATAAAACATAGAAGAAAATAAAAAGGTTTTCATTCTCTGCCTTTGCATCAGTTCCTGTGAATCTTTTGCCTTAGGAAGTAATATTACAGCAGGACACTTGAGCTTTTCCCAAGAGACTGTTTATATCGTAATTCAAAAATTAAAGTTTTTCTGGGGCTTATAGAAACCTCATTATGATCAGAATTCATTGATATGAATAGAAAATCAATGAGAAAACTAGATTTTGGTCCAGTCTCTTAAACTTATCAGCTCTAAGAAAAAGAACTTGAGCATGAATTTACTTATCTATGAAAAAAGAAATATAGTAAATTCTTTTAAAGTGCTTGACTTAATCACTCATTTTTGCCATGTTCTTTGGCTATTGAAGCTACTGGTGTTACCTTTGTTTTCTGAATGAATAAAACCATACATGTAGTATGCTAAAATATTGTTTTGATTGACAATGTCATAGATATGGTGATCTGTTAAATTGCTGTCACTAAGTATGCAGATATATGTGCTCAATTCAATTTCTCTTTTTCATTAATCAGAATTGAAAAAAGAACAGTGCGATAGGCACTGCATAGTCTAAAATAGAACTGTTATTTTCTTCCAAAATTATCATAAACAGTAACCATAACATTTAAAGGATAAGAAAAAAAGTAAGATAAAAATTATGACAAAAGTATGTTATAAACATTAAAACCCAACAAATACAGTTTATTTTACAATATTTTAGTGAATGTAATGTTTACCACAACTGTTCTATGTAAAGATTGATATGTCTGCTTCTTCATAGCAAACAGCTCTCTGAAACCTTAGGACATGAAGTCAGGTAAAGTCTATGACCATAGAATTGCCTTGTACGTGAATATATCATAATGTTAAATTGCCTTCATTCACTCAGTCAACCATTGACATTCATGTTTTCTGTGGTAAATGCAGCACTGAGATAGGATGATGCATAAAGAAAATCATATTTAGTAGAACTTAAGACTATGTAACTTGAATATGCCTTCTTTAAGAACATGGATACAAATCAGGTTTTGATAAAGGAAACACTAAGAAAAAAAATTACAAGTTACATATCTAAAAATATGGCTACTGTCAACAGTGTCAAATTTCAAACTCAAAAAATACTTTAATGTTTTATATGAACCTTTATTGTATTTTGACTAAATACTATATGAATGTCTCTTCACATAATAATGTTGCAATTTTTAATAGTAATAATAAAAAAGGTTTTTTATTCTTTTGGGGTTAACATATTTATTTTCCTTCTGGAATTTGTTAAAAGCTTATTTCAGCATCACAATTTGCTGCAGACAATGACATGTGTTTAACAAATACTGGATGTTGTCAAATATGACATGAATCTCTTAAACTTCAGCTCTAAGAAAAGAACTTGAGCATGAATTTACTTATCTATGAAAAAGAAATATAGTAAATTCTTTTAAAGTGCTTGACTTAATCACTCATTTTTGCCATGTTCTTTGGCTATTGAAGCTACTGGTGTTACCTTTGTTTTCTGAATGAATAAAACCATACATGTAGTATGCTAAAATATTGTTTTGATTGACAATGTCATAGATATGGTGATCTGTTAAATTGCTGTCACTAAGTATGCAGATATATGTGCTCAATTCAATTTCTCTTTTTCATTAATCAGAATTGAAAAAAGAACAGTGCGATAGGCACTGCATAGTCTAAAATAGAACTGTTATTTTCTTCCAAAATTATCATAAACAGTAACCATAACATTTAAAGGATAAGAAAAAGTAAGATAAAAATTATGACAAAAGTATGTTATAAACATTAAAACCCAACAAATACAGTTTATTTTACAATATTTTAGTGAATGTAATGTTTACCACAACTGTTCTATGTAAAGATTGATATGTCTGCTTCTTCATAGCAAACAGCTCTCTGAAACCTTAGGACATGAAGTCAGGTAAAGTCTATGACCATAGAATTGCCTTGTACGTGAATATATCATAATGTTAAATTGCCTTCATTCACTCAGTCAACCATTGACATTCATGTTTTCTGTGGTAAATGCAGCACTGAGATAGGATGATGCATAAAGAAAATCATATTTAGTAGAACTTAAGACTATGTAACTTGAATATGCCTTCTTTAAGAACATGGATACAAATCAGGTTTTGATAAAGGAAACACTAAGAAAAAAAATTACAAGTTACATATCTAAAAATATGGCTACTGTCAACAGTGTCAAATTTCAAACTCAAAAAATACTTTAATGTTTTATATGAACCTTTATTGTATTTTGACTAAATACTATATGAATGTCTCTTCACATAATAATGTTGCAATTTTTAATAGTAATAATAAAAAAGGTTTTTTATTCTTTTGGGGTTAACATATTTATTTTCCTTCTGGAATTTGTTAAAAGCTTATTTCAGCATCACAATTTGCTGCAGACAATGACATGTGTTTAACAAATACTGGATGTTGTCAAATATGACAAACCCTTGTATATTTAAAATGCAAGATTTGGAAGACTTTTCTACAGACTGACTTCTGACTTTATATTTCAAATTTTTTGCTTTGTCACCAAACTACGGGTGTGAGACTCTGTAGGATGTATTAATTTCAATATATAATATTTATGCTTTACTTTCAAGTCATAATGACACAGTACTCTGTGGGGATATTACTGGAAGCCATTTCCCCATGTGGACAATTAGGAATAACTTTACTATCATGGAAGTGACAGAAAAACATATAAATAAATTCCACTAAACCAAAGTTACATATACCCCCAATACAATTTTCCCTCCTGTGCATTTCCAAGATGCCTTTGGTCATGACTAGTTATACCATACAACTGTAAAACTGAGAGGTGGAAATCAGAATGTAAATAGATAAAGAAGAAATACTTCTATGAAGAAATGCATGATGCCATGAGATTATATAGTAAAAAGACCAGATCTGGTCATGTAGGGAACAGTGTTTTTATATTTTCCTGGTTGTGCTCAATCTACATTGCTGCATGTGGGTGGACTTTCTCTACTTGTGCTGATCAAGGGGTACTCTCTAGCTTTGGTATGTGGGTTCTTTTTGCGGTGGCTTTTCTTGTTGCAGAGCATGGGCTCTAGGGAATGTGGGCTTGGGTAGTTTCAGCACGTGGACCATACCTGGTTCTTGATACTAAAACCTGAATAAAAAAGGCATTCTTGGCAGCCAGGAAACGGTGGTGGGTAAGAGGGACAGACAAGATTCTAGGCATATCAACGCATATGCACAAATATTCTGAAGCAGAAAAATGCTGTGAGGAATAGAGAAACTTCAAGGAAATTCAGTATGACTGGAGCTCAGAAAGTAAGGATAGAAGTGTCATTTGTAATGAGATTTTAGAGTAAAGGATGGAGTAGACCCAGTTTGGTCTGGATAGACTACATTAATGTTGGAACTTTATTTTACAGAAAAGGGAAGTCATTGAGAATTGATATTATATTATTTGCATTGATACTAGACAACTCTAATGCATACATCAATACATTGATACTAGAATATTCTGAATATGTGTGTGAAAAACAAATTGTTCTGGGAAGGCCCAAATTGTTGTGTGGTTTTCACCAGGAAGCCATTGCCTTCTCTTGAGAAGATCTATGCCAGAGTTCTTCCCAAGTGAGTGAACAGTAGTAGTGACAGAAATAACCTTTTTTTTAAATTCATTCTCAGCAGTTATACTGACTTAACTAGATTTTTATGTCTATTAGTTTTCCTTTTTAAGTTTGGTAGGCATAGATTTCCAGTTGATATAAAACTACTGTAAAATACTGAAATATTACTGTATTCCACTGACTTATTCACATGCCTTAATTATTTCAGTACTGAAATTTTGTAATAAGTTCTACAGGCAGGTAGTACGAGTCCTCACACTGTGTTATTAGCTTTTAAAATTGATTTGGACATTCTAGTTAATTTGAATTTCTATATGAATTTTTGGAATAACTTGTCAGCTTCTACAAAAGAACTTGCTAGGATTATGACTAGAACTGTTTGGTTCTATAAAATAATTTAGGAAAATCAGTGCCTTTACAAAATTGTCTTTCAATCTATTAAACATGAATACTCCTCCAATAAAGAGAAATGGAACATCTCTCCAATAATTAGGTCTTTTAAAATTTCTCTCACAACTCTTTTTTGAATTTTCACTGTCAAAATCTTCTGTATATCGGTTAAATATATTCCTAAGCATTTTGTTTTCTGGTGCTAATATAAATGGAATAACTTTGGAATTTTATTTTCAAATAATATAGTCATATATAAATAAATAATTGATTTATGATGTTTACTTAACATATAGTGACTTTTTTAAATCTGCCGTGTTGTAACTTCCTTGAAATTTTGTATATAAACAATCATTTTATGTTGCTTATAAAGAAAATTTGCTTCCTTATACTTTGAAGCAGAAAAATGCTGGGGTAGAGAAACTTCAAGGACAATCAGTATGACTGGAGCTCAGAAAGTAAGGATAGAAGTGTCATTTGTAATGAGATTTTAGAGTAAAGGATGGAGTAGACCCAGTTTGGTCTGGATAGACTACATTAATGTTGGAACTTTATTTTACAGAAAAGGGAAGTCATTGAGAATTGATATTATATTATTTGCATTGATACTAGACAACTCTAATGCATACATCAATACATTGATACTAGAATATTCTGAATATGTGTGTGAAAAACAAATTGTTCTGGGAAGGCCCAAATTGTTGTGTGGTTTTCACCAGGAAGCCATTGCCTTCTCTTGAGAAGATCTATGCCAGAGTTCTTCCCAAGTGAGTGAACAGTAGTAGTGACAGAAATAACCTTTTTTTTAAATTCATTCTCAGCAGTTATACTGACTTAACTAGATTTTTATGTCTATTAGTTTTCCTTTTTAAGTTTGGTAGGCATAGATTTCCAGTTGATATAAAACTACTGTAAAATACTGAAATATTACTGTATTCCACTGACTTATTCACATGCCTTAATTATTTCAGTACTGAAATTTTGTAATAAGTTCTACAGGCAGGTAGTACGAGTCCTCACACTGTGTTATTAGCTTTTAAAATTGATTTGGACATTCTAGTTAATTTGAATTTCTATATGAATTTTTGGAATAACTTGTCAGCTTCTACAAAAGAACTTGCTAGGATTATGACTAGAACTGTTTGGTTCTATAAAATAATTTAGGAAAATCAGTGCCTTTACAAAATTGTCTTTCAATCTATTAAACATGAATACTCCTCCAATAAAGAGAAATGGAACATCTCTCCAATAATTAGGTCTTTTAAAATTTCTCTCACAACTCTTTTTTGAATTTTCACTGTCAAAATCTTCTGTATATCGGTTAAATATATTCCTAAGCATTTTGTTTTCTGGTGCTAATATAAATGGAATAACTTTGGAATTTTATTTTCAAATAATATAGTCATATATAAATAAATAATTGATTTATGATGTTTACTTAACATATAGTGACTTTTTTAAATCTGCCGTGTTGTAACTTCCTTGAAATTTTGTATATAAACAATCATTTTATGTTGCTTATAAAGAAAATTTGCTTCCTTATACTTTGTATTTTCTTGTCTTATTACAATAGATATTCCAGTATAAAATCAGATAGAAATTATGATACTAGTTTCTTAGCTTATTTCCAATTTTAGGAGAAAGCAGCTAATATTTCAGCATTACATGTGTAAACCACAGGACTTTTGACAATGCTATATTTCAGAATATAACAGTTATAATTATTTTTCTAGTTTGCACATTGTTTTTTATCATGAATTAAGCTGAATAATTATTTGTCTGCAAGTGAAATGACCCTTTAGTTCTTTTCAGTTATTCTATTAAATATGCTTAATTACATGACTGATTTTTAAAAGTTAAATTAACCATCATGCACTGTGGATAAATGCCAGTTGGAAATGCTGTTATACTTATTATATATTGCTGGACTTCATTTGATACCATGTTGTTTATAATACTTTAGACTAAATTTCTCTCTTTAAAAAAAAAAAAACTATGTCAAGTTTTGGTATTGGATTAGGCTATCTTCAAAGAATCAATTGAGAAGCACTTTCTGTTCTTTTTCTGAAACATTTTATATAAGCTTTGCAATCTTGAAATATTTTTTCATTAAAACATTTAAGACTGTTTAACAGTAAAATCATCTGGGCATGAAATTTATTGAAAATTTTTGATAAAAGTTAGATTTAACTTTTATAAACATAAGATAGTCGATTTTTCCATTTGTTTTACTAAATTGTGTTTTTCAAAATAATATATTGTATGTAATTGATCAAAAGAACTTGCTAGGATTATGACTAGAACTGTTTGGTTCTATAAAATAATTTAGGAAAATCAGTGCCTTTACAAAATTGTCTTTCAATCTATTAAACATGAATACTCCTCCAATAAAGAGAAATGGAACATCTCTCCAATAATTAGGTCTTTTAAAATTTCTCTCACAACTCTTTTTTGAATTTTCACTGTCAAAATCTTCTGTATATCGGTTAAATATATTCCTAAGCATTTTGTTTTCTGGTGCTAATATAAATGGAATAACTTTGGAATTTTATTTTCAAATAATATAGTCATATATAAATAAATAATTGATTTATGATGTTTACTTAACATATAGTGACTTTTTTAAATCTGCCGTGTTGTAACTTCCTTGAAATTTTGTATATAAACAATCATTTTATGTTGCTTATAAAGAAAATTTGCTTCCTTATACTTTGTATTTTCTTGTCTTATTACAATAGATATTCCAGTATAAAATCAGATAGAAATTATGATACTAGTTTCTTAGCTTATTTCCAATTTTAGGAGAAAGCAGCTAATATTTCAGCATTACATGTGTAAACCACAGGACTTTTGACAATGCTATATTTCAGAATATAACAGTTATAATTATTTTTCTAGTTTGCACATTGTTTTTTATCATGAATTAAGCTGAATAATTATTTGTCTGCAAGTGAAATGACCCTTTAGTTCTTTTCAGTTATTCTATTAAATATGCTTAATTACATGACTGATTTTTAAAAGTTAAATTAACCATCATGCACTGTGGATAAATGCCAGTTGGAAATGCTGTTATACTTATTATATATTGCTGGACTTCATTTGATACCATGTTGTTTATAATACTTTAGACTAAATTTCTCTCTTTAAAAAAAAAAAAACTATGTCAAGTTTTGGTATTGGATTAGGCTATCTTCAAAGAATCAATTGAGAAGCACTTTCTGTTCTTTTTCTGAAACATTTTATATAAGCTTTGCAATCTTGAAATATTTTTTCATTAAAACATTTAAGACTGTTTAACAGTAAAATCATCTGGGCATGAAATTTATTGAAAATTTTTGATAAAAGTTAGATTTAACTTTTATAAACATAAGATAGTCGATTTTTCCATTTGTTTTACTAAATTGTGTTTTTCAAAATAATATATTGTATGTAATTGATCAAACTTATTAGCCTAAAATTATTTATTATCTTTATAATGTCTGTAGAATTTAGTGATAACCTTTCTTTCATTTTCAACACTTGAAATTTGTTTTCTCTCTCTTCTGTCTTCCTTACTCTTGTTATGTGTATATATAATTTATGAGTCTTCTCAATGAGCCAACTTTGACTTTTAAAAAATTTCTTTGTGATTTGCTACATTTAATTTAATTGATTTATATTATTTTTTACTATATTTTACATATTTTGAGCTTACATTATTCTTCTATTTTAGCCTTACCAAAGATCAACCTTAAGATAATTCATTTTAGACTTTTGTTTATTTTCTGTTAGCATTTAATGTTCTAAAATGTCCTCCAAGTACTGTTTTAGCTGTGTCATTTGATATATTTTTATAATAATTTAGTAAGATATTTTTTAATTATGCATGTGATTTATTACTTGACCAATGACTTACTATAAAATGGATTCGTTAATTTATAAGTATCTGGGTTTGAATTTTTAGGATATCTCATTTTTATTTGAAATTTAATTTTTGCCAAAGAACTTATATTGTATGATTTTAGTCATTAAATTTGTTGAGTATGTTTTATTATCCAAAATGTCATCTGTCTAGATTAATGTTCCCTCTTCACTGAAAATAATATTTATTGTGCTATTTTATGGGTAAAGTATTCTGCAAATATTCGTTAGTTTTAGAATCTTGATGCCATTAATCTGATATTCTGTATTTCTCCTGTCTTTTTATCTAAATGTTCTTTTAATTTTTGAGAAAGGCATGTTGAAATCTGCAGCTATGATTGTAGAATTGTCCATTTACTTCTATAATATAATTAATTTTTACTTTGTGTACTTTGAAAGCCTATTATTAGTTAAATTCAAATATCTATTGGTCATCTTACTATGTGTGTTTCCTATTTGCCAGTTCGAAACTCTTTATATATCCCTGGTCATATTATTTTAGTTGGAAATTTCTAATGCTTGTTACATACCTGTGATGTTCATGTTACATTTTTTCCTATCTAGTCAGGTTAAATATGTTTGTGTTTTGTCAAAAAAAAAGTTTCTTTTCTGTGCATAGCAGATACCCACACCTTGCTTTCTTAGGTTTTATTAAAATCTAACCTTTTATTGCAGTACATATTCCATTGTTGTTATTGTTCAGTTACTAAATCATGTCTGAATCTTTGCAATCCCAGGAATGGGACCACTCCAGGCTTCCCTGGCCTGCACTATCTCCCTGAGTTTGATCAAACTCATGTCTATTGAGTCAGTGATGGGTCTGTGATTGCATTAGCATGTGCCATTCTTTTAATTTACATGGATGTTACATTTTAGTTTTACAGTTTTAATTTATTTTACATATTTTGGTTTATCTTTGTTCCTTTATTTTCTTTACCTGTATGATTTTGGACTAATTTTATTTTATAATTTTGTTTTTATACAACTATTTATCTTTGCATTAATTCTCTAGATTTCCTCTGATTACAGTATGCTTCCTTACCATTTTATAGTAAGTCTGTTTAACACTAATATTGTTTCAGTACATGTAAAATATGGGAACATTTCTAATATGTAGGAATATGTGTTCTATGTTTCTCATATTCACACTATAACTTTATCTAACACCTATAGATATCATAAAATAATTGATGCAATATTTGATATTTTAAGTAGTCATACTTCTAAAACTCTTGAGAAATATAGTGGGTTTTTATTTTCAAAATACTTACCTATGTCCACTATTTCTGATGCTGTTTATTCTTTCTTGAAAATCTAAGATTTCATCTGGTATCACTTCTCTTCAGTCTGAAAAACTTAGTATAGCTTTTATTGTAGTGTAAATCTGTCGGGGGCAGTTATTTTAGTTTATTTTAATAGAGTGTCTATTTTGATTTTATTTTGAAGAGTATATTTGCTACATATAGAATTCTATGTTGATAGTTCTTTTCTTTCAGTATTTTATGGATATTATTTCATTATCTTCTGCCCTCCATAACCTTTAATAAGATGCTAGCTAAATTTGATTCACTGTTCTCTTTTATGTAATTTTTCAATTTTCTCTAATTGACTTTAACATTTCTTTCATTGTTTTCATATTCACTAGTTTGACTATGATGGGTCTTGATATGATTATCTTTATATTTATTCTGTTTGAGGTTGCCTGAGATTGTTGAATTTATGTCTCTAGTCATCCTGGGGATATTTTCTGTCATTATTTCTTCAATTAAATGTTACGGTCGATTTTCTTTCTTTTCTATTTCTGAAGCATAAAATGTTAGGCATTTTACTAACTCATGTTTCCTGAGGCTCATTGTATTTTTCTATACTATTATACTTTTGCTAAAGACTGAATACACTATTTTTCAACATAAATCTATCACTAATATTGTTTCAGTACATGTAAAATATGGGAACATTTCTAATATGTAGGAATATGTGTTCTATGTTTCTCATATTCACACTATAACTTTATCTAACACCTATAGATATCATAAAATAATTGATGCAATATTTGATATTTTAAGTAGTCATACTTCTAAAACTCTTGAGAAATATAGTGGGTTTTTATTTTCAAAATACTTACCTATGTCCACTATTTCTGATGCTGTTTATTCTTTCTTGAAAATCTAAGATTTCATCTGGTATCACTTCTCTTCAGTCTGAAAAACTTAGTATAGCTTTTATTGTAGTGTAAATCTGTCGGGGGCAGTTATTTTAGTTTATTTTAATAGAGTGTCTATTTTGATTTTATTTTGAAGAGTATATTTGCTACATATAGAATTCTATGTTGATAGTTCTTTTCTTTCAGTATTTTATGGATATTATTTCATTATCTTCTGCCCTCCATAACCTTTAATAAGATGCTAGCTAAATTTGATTCACTGTTCTCTTTTATGTAATTTTTCAATTTTCTCTAATTGACTTTAACATTTCTTTCATTGTTTTCATATTCACTAGTTTGACTATGATGGGTCTTGATATGATTATCTTTATATTTATTCTGTTTGAGGTTGCCTGAGATTGTTGAATTTATGTCTCTAGTCATCCTGGGGATATTTTCTGTCATTATTTCTTCAATTAAATGTTACGGTCGATTTTCTTTCTTTTCTATTTCTGAAGCATAAAATGTTAGGCATTTTACTAACTCATGTTTCCTGAGGCTCATTGTATTTTTCTATACTATTATACTTTTGCTAAAGACTGAATACACTATTTTTCAACATAAATCTATCACTAATCTTATCTCATAAATAAAAAGAAAACATTTCATGTTTCAGTTATAACTGTTTTTCTTTATATTCACTTAATTTCCAGTTTTCACTGGGATATTTCTTTCCTGTTATTCGTTACAAACATATTTTCTTTCAGCATAATTTTAAATACTACCATAATTTTTTCTATCATTTCCAGTATCCCTATCATTTGAGGAATGCTCTTTCCTTTTCATGATTTGTCACATATTTCTGTTTCTTTATATGCTATGTAATTTTTTTAAGTAGCTTTTATTATTATTATTATTATTATTATCATTATTATTATTATTTTGGGTGGGGGAGGGGAGGGAGGCGGGTGGGCGGTCCACTTCTATTGGTCTTTCATTTATCTGTTTTCATCCATCTTTGTTCTTTGGCCCTTGTGGGCCTCCCATCGCAGTGGCCTCTGTCATTGCAGAGCGCTGGCTCTGGGCGCATGTGCTCCAGAGCTCCAGCTCGGTAATTGGACACATCGGTCCAGCTGCTCTGCGGCATGTGGGATCTTCCCAGGCCAGGGATCGAACGGGCGTCCCTTGCACTGCAAGGCGGTGTCCTTACCCACTGGACCACCAGGGAAGCCCCAATACTATGTAATTTTGGATTAAATGCTAGACTTTGAATAGTCAGTTACAGATGTTTAAAATTTGGCTATGTTCCACTGAAGAATATTGTTTTTGTTTTTGTTTTAAGAAGTCAGTTTGCTAGTCTGAACTCAGATTTACACTCTTCCTCAGTAAGGCAGTCAGCAGCTAAAATGTCTCTTCTGTTGTTAGTCTTCTCTAACAATTTTGGAATTTACCTTCTGTGAATCAGGTTAATTATTTAGCCCATGGTTTGAGTAGAGATTATCCACATCAAATAGGATGGCTAAATAGGGACAGTCTCCCTCTTGGATTTCCTCTCTTCCTTTCTAGCTCCTGTGGTTTCCCCAAATTTTCTCTTCCATTTCTTCTTTTAACTTTTCTGTCTCCATATTAAACATCCCACTTGGTGAAAACTAGAGTTTATCCTCAAAGTACAAGCTGACTAAAATGTGAAGTTCAAATAGAAACATTTATTTCTTCCTAATGTCAGTTCTCTTCCACTTAATTTCTTATTTCCCCCCCCCTTTTTTTTTTACTTTTGTCTACTGCTTGTATTTACTCTCTAATACCTTACATTAGTTGGATTTTCATGTATTGTTCAAGTTTATAGTTGTTGCTTGTAAAATGATTTTTACTGTAATTGTTATCCATAGATAAGCACTGTGCTCATTGTTTGCTTTTCTTATTTATTCAATTTTTGAAGGATAGACTGTTTTGTAAAAAATATGTATAAGCAATATGCATCTAGTTAAAGTCATACTAAGATTTAACTCTTGTATATGAAATTGCATACACAAATTTACACCTATGCATTTGCTAAGAGATTAAGTATATTAACTAATTTGTATGCATATTTCTAGACATAACTGTGGGTAAAGTAGCCTACAGAATAATATATTTATATGTGTCTATAAGTATTGATAGAACCTGAGGCTATTCTAAATCCTATTCTTACATTTTATTTTATTATTGTCTGTCAATTATAGCATTCTCACCTTTATCATCATCATCACAAAATCTAACATTTATTTTTTGTTTATCACATTTTTATGCATGCTTGTGCATGTTAGTACACATCTTTATCACACATTATATATGCTAAATACATACATTTAAATGGATCTTATTATTATTTTCTCAGTTTATTAATGAGAAAGTTTAGCTGAGTTTAAAATACATTACCTAAAAAAAAATTATATCACTTAAAACAGCACATAGTAGTAGACTCAGATGCATAAATACAGTCTGTATTGATTGCCTAATATTTTCACAGATTTGATAGTATCAAAATGATGATTACAACAATTAAATTAACACTTTTTATGTCAATTAAAAATTGTCAGGGTGTTAGGGCAGTAAGATGAATGAAACTATTGCGTACGTTTGACGAAGGTCATATGTACTTGAGTCATGCAGTGAAAAAGTAACATTCTTAAAATGGTATGAATTGCAGAGGTAATTTATGTAAAGAGGTATGGTAATTTAACAAGTTAATATTTCAGTTAAAGACACAATAGCATATACAAATGTGAAATAAAGTCTAGAAATAAAATAGAATTAAAGATGAATCAGAGCAAAGCATTTGCTCTTCAAGTAGCTAGGTAATTGAGGTCCATCTGTTTTCTTCTGACTTGAGTTGTGTGGAAATGTGTGTTCAGTTGTGATTCTATCAATCTTTCATTTGCTTCTCTGTCAGAAACAGTTCATGTTTGCTTTCAAATAAGTTTGGCATTTTGTTCAGGAAGTTAACATTGGAGAAATGCTCAGACATATGGACAACCATTTAAACACAGAGAAGAAAGTTATCTGAATTTCCTAGAAGTTTTATAAAGCACAGCTGTAGGTACAATAGTTAAATTTAAATCATCAGGTTCTTTAAATGATTTTACTTACTATGTTGAATAGATTATGTAAAACATATCATCAATTATGTAATTATAAGGGCCAATACAAGTGTTTTACAGTTGTGTACATTGAACAGACTGTTAATGTTCTCTTCAATAATACTTAAATCTATAGTGATTAGACAAAGAAAGAGTTGAATGTTTTGCATATGTTCCTTTCAGATAATGATATATCTTATTTCTGTAATGAAATATTCTAAAATGTGCTTTATATTCTTTTTGATTAAAAGAAACTAATTTCAAATGCATGATTACTTCAGAAGACTACAATTTGAAGCACACTGAGCATTTTAGACTGAAGAGTTCTCTCATCTTTTTCAACTATTTCTATTTAATTTTCACAAGAACTACCTTTATTTTATTTTATTTTATTTTTGTAGTTGTAGTTCCTCTGCTTAGTGAAAAAATAGTTGGCTAGATATTTCCTCTTTCATAACATATCCACATGTATTTCTGTATTTATATTAAATCCTAGTCTTTTTTTTTTTTTTTTGTAAGTGAGTAAACTGAAATTTCAGGCAAGCGACCCACTGGCAAGGAATAGGTTACTATTTCATTAATATTTTGACATTTTTTAAGCCAAATATTAAAGCAATTGCCATTAATAAAGGATATAGGAATAAATCATGTCTGAAAAATAATATATATTTAAATTATTGTTTCTTTTTGGACAGTAGTGTCTGAATGGCAGAGGTAATTTATGTAAAGAGGTATGGTAATTTAACAAGTTAATATTTCAGTTAAAGACACAATAGCATATACAAATGTGAAATAAAGTCTAGAAATAAAATAGAATTAAAGATGAATCAGAGCAAAGCATTTGCTCTTCAAGTAGCTAGGTAATTGAGGTCCATCTGTTTTCTTCTGACTTGAGTTGTGTGGAAATGTGTGTTCAGTTGTGATTCTATCAATCTTTCATTTGCTTCTCTGTCAGAAACAGTTCATGTTTGCTTTCAAATAAGTTTGGCATTTTGTTCAGGAAGTTAACATTGGAGAAATGCTCAGACATATGGACAACCATTTAAACACAGAGAAGAAAGTTATCTGAATTTCCTAGAAGTTTTATAAAGCACAGCTGTAGGTACAATAGTTAAATTTAAATCATCAGGTTCTTTAAATGATTTTACTTACTATGTTGAATAGATTATGTAAAACATATCATCAATTATGTAATTATAAGGGCCAATACAAGTGTTTTACAGTTGTGTACATTGAACAGACTGTTAATGTTCTCTTCAATAATACTTAAATCTATAGTGATTAGACAAAGAAAGAGTTGAATGTTTTGCATATGTTCCTTTCAGATAATGATATATCTTATTTCTGTAATGAAATATTCTAAAATGTGCTTTATATTCTTTTTGATTAAAAGAAACTAATTTCAAATGCATGATTACTTCAGAAGACTACAATTTGAAGCACACTGAGCATTTTAGACTGAAGAGTTCTCTCATCTTTTTCAACTATTTCTATTTAATTTTCACAAGAACTACCTTTATTTTATTTTATTTTATTTTTGTAGTTGTAGTTCCTCTGCTTAGTGAAAAAATAGTTGGCTAGATATTTCCTCTTTCATAACATATCCACATGTATTTCTGTATTTATATTAAATCCTAGTCTTTTTTTTTTTTTTTTGTAAGTGAGTAAACTGAAATTTCAGGCAAGCGACCCACTGGCAAGGAATAGGTTACTATTTCATTAATATTTTGACATTTTTTAAGCCAAATATTAAAGCAATTGCCATTAATAAAGGATATAGGAATAAATCATGTCTGGAAAAAATATATATAATTATTGTCTAGGACAGTAGTGTTACTTTGAAAGATTTTTAGCCAAAATATTTATTAGAAAGTCTTTTCCAAACAGTCATGCTTACTTGGTCGCTCATTCATGTCTGATTCTTTGAGACCCCATGAACTATAGCCCTCCAGGCTCCTCTAACCATGGAATTTTCTAGGCAAGAGTATTGGAGTGAGTTACTATTTCCTCCTCTAGAGGATCTTCCAGCCCCAGGGATTGAATTCAGGTCTCCTATCTTGCATTGGCAGATGGATTCTTTTTTTTTTTTTGGTCACTTCTATTGGTCTTTCATCTATTTATTTCATCGATCTTTGTTCTTTGGCCTGTGTGGGCCTCCCATCGCAGTGGCCTCTCAGGTCACAGAGTACTGGCTCCGGGCACATGTGCTTTAGAGCTCCGGCTCAGTAATTGGACGCATCAGTCCAGCTGCTCCGCAGCACATGGGATCTTCCCAGGCCAGGGATTGAATCAGCATCCCTTGCACTGCAAGGCAGTGTCCTTACCCACTGGACCACCAGGGATGCCACCAGCAGGTGGATTCTTGACCAGAAGGACCACGTGTAGAATATCAATCTTTATTATTCCTTTGAGAAATATGTGTATATATATATATATATATATATATATATATAACCTCTTTTAAAATATATAATATGTATTTATATACATGTATATATATATTTCCTTTGAGATAAGATAATATGCATTATTATTATTCCTTTGAGAAATATATATATATATATGATCTCTTTTAGGATACATAATATATATTTAGATAAATATATATATATATTTCTTTTGAGATAATATAATAAGCATAGTAGTCCTATTAAAGAAGTATAACAATATAAAAAAAAATCCTCATGGTGATTTTTATGAGTCATGGAAAAACTGCATTGTTGAAATATTATAATGAAATTAAAATAACAAGTTTCTTTTTAGAATGAGGCAATGTCTTTCACGAACATAATTCCTACAATTGATTTGTTTCACAAAAGAGCTGAAAATGATGCACCCATCTCTGATATTAGCCATATAGGCAGTATATATAGAAATGTTTCATGACATAGAAATAATCAATTAAATATATGTATAGCGTTCAAGCATGTTAATCAAGTCTTAGAAGATAATTTTATTATTTTTAATGCCATACACAAAATTTATTTTTGCTTAGTGGTAAATATTAATATTAATTTTCATTTTATTGTATATACCTTGGCAGTTTCTGCTACCTTCATAGAAAGAGGTATTTAAAAGAAAAAAATAAAAGACCAATGAAGTGATTGAAAACTCTCTGTGGAGAGTGGGAGGAGCCGTCCTTAATACTACTGCTGATTTACTTCCATCTTCCTATCCTATTTTTAATTCTAGTTTTACCTGAAATATTGTTTGTGTAAAATTTATCCTATTATTTACAGTTATTATGCTTTTTATTTTCTATCTTCAAAATGAGTATATTAGTAATACCTGTAGTAGGATATTTATGGGAATTCAGTGAGACAGTGTAAAACATAGCCTTATGACTATCATATTTCATAATAAAAAAGACTGAAGAGAGATTGGTTCAAACAAAGTTTCTTCCTATATAATTTCACGTCTTAAACAGACTGTTTAAATCCATTGAAACACTCTGAATGGAGAAATAAAGAAAATTCTGTGGCAGAGAGGTCTTATTCCTAAAATAGACTATTCTGATCCTTGTATCTGTGAGAATAGTATTTTTCATGGGTCAGTTCTGTGAAATTTTTAAGACCAATCAGGAATATTGCCTCATTAAAGCCATCCTTGTTATGGTTTTCATTGCTTTCTTGCTAATTATTGCAGAATATTTTAAACAGGAGCACAGCTAATCTCATAACTAATAGAGTAAAAGGCTACTAATATAATTAACACATACTAATTCAACACATATTTGTTGACTGTTTACTCCATGAGCAGTAAAATGCTAGTCATTGATGGTACAAAAAGAATAAGGCAGCCAGAATGAAATTGCTAATAAAAATTCAGCAGAGGGTTACTTTAGCTTGACCCTTCCAAGGAAGGAACACTGACACACTTAAGAGTTATCCCAGTTTAAAAGTTAAGGGATCTGATGTTTTCTTTAGGCCATTAGCTAAGGTCTTCCTCAGAGGAAAGAAATTCCCAATAACTTCCACCTCTCTGTACTGGATACAAAATGATTCCAATAGCTGACCTCAAGGATAGAACCCATGTCTCCTATAATACAGATGGACTCTTTACCATCTGCATGATGACCCTGAGCCACCAGAATGACTGCATTTGTGACTGAAAGAAAAAAATCAGACAATAAACCAAAAGCAAAATACATACATAAAATGCATAGTATGTTTTAAATGATGATAAAGTCTTTGGAATAATGAAAAATTGTGTAGCTTAAGGGCTTTACAGAATGCCAGGGGTGAGGAGGAGGGAGGTTATATTTTTCAAGCATGGTCAGTAGAAGTGTCATTGAGAGACAACATCTGAGGAAGAACTTGGAGGGACTCTACTGGAGGAATATCTCTTATTCTTAATACTACTGCTGATTTACTTCCATCTTCCTATCCTATTTTTAATTCTAGTTTTACCTGAAATATTGTTTGTGTAAAATTTATCCTATTATTTACAGTTATTATGCTTTTTATTTTCTATCTTCAAAATGAGTATATTAGTAATACCTGTAGTAGGATATTTATGGGAATTCAGTGAGACAGTGTAAAACATAGCCTTATGACTATCATATTTCATAATAAAAAAGACTGAAGAGAGATTGGTTCAAACAAAGTTTCTTCCTATATAATTTCACGTCTTAAACAGACTGTTTAAATCCATTGAAACACTCTGAATGGAGAAATAAAGAAAATTCTGTGGCAGAGAGGTCTTATTCCTAAAATAGACTATTCTGATCCTTGTATCTGTGAGAATAGTATTTTTCATGGGTCAGTTCTGTGAAATTTTTAAGACCAATCAGGAATATTGCCTCATTAAAGCCATCCTTGTTATGGTTTTCATTGCTTTCTTGCTAATTATTGCAGAATATTTTAAACAGGAGCACAGCTAATCTCATAACTAATAGAGTAAAAGGCTACTAATATAATTAACACATACTAATTCAACACATATTTGTTGACTGTTTACTCCATGAGCAGTAAAATGCTAGTCATTGATGGTACAAAAAGAATAAGGCAGCCAGAATGAAATTGCTAATAAAAATTCAGCAGAGGGTTACTTTAGCTTGACCCTTCCAAGGAAGGAACACTGACACACTTAAGAGTTATCCCAGTTTAAAAGTTAAGGGATCTGATGTTTTCTTTAGGCCATTAGCTAAGGTCTTCCTCAGAGGAAAGAAATTCCCAATAACTTCCACCTCTCTGTACTGGATACAAAATGATTCCAATAGCTGACCTCAAGGATAGAACCCATGTCTCCTATAATACAGATGGACTCTTTACCATCTGCATGATGACCCTGAGCCACCAGAATGACTGCATTTGTGACTGAAAGAAAAAAATCAGACAATAAACCAAAAGCAAAATACATACATAAAATGCATAGTATGTTTTAAATGATGATAAAGTCTTTGGAATAATGAAAAATTGTGTAGCTTAAGGGCTTTACAGAATGCCAGGGGTGAGGAGGAGGGAGGTTATATTTTTCAAGCATGGTCAGTAGAAGTGTCATTGAGAGACAACATCTGAGGAAGAACTTGGAGGGACTCTACTGAGGAATGGGCATGCCTGATATATTGGGAGAAGAGCAAGGAAGCTGATGCTACTGAGAAGAGAAGTCACCAAAGAGAATATTAATAAAGGTGACAATGAGGAAACAGGAGTCACGGTCTTATGAGGCCTTGTAGGCCATTGAAGGCTCTTCCTTGTCCTAAATAGTATTTTACTGGTGTGAGTAGAGGAATGAGATGGTATGAGTAGTTTTCCAAAAGGTTGCCCTGGTAACCAGGTTGAGACCTAGTAGGGGAATGGGTAGTATAAGCTGTCAGGCTAATTAAGACCTTATTTCAATAACCAAGGTTAATTGTGATAGTGATGCAGAAATGTGTGGTAAGAAATGGTGGTT
Source organism: Tragulus kanchil (assembly GCA_022376925.1). NCBI lineage: Eukaryota > Metazoa > Chordata > Mammalia > Artiodactyla > Tragulidae > Tragulus > Tragulus kanchil. The sequence goes on from JAIOJX010000004.1 coordinate 26,171,404, forward strand.
TCTTCATATATTGTGAAAATGCCCCCAGGGATTTCCTCGTAAACTAGAATTTATGAAGGAGAGGAGTCAAGAATGGCTCCAAGTGTTTGGCTTTGGGCCACTGGCAGAATGGAGTTGTGATCTTTAAAATAAACTCTAAGCGAAGCCTGTTGGAAGTGGGTGGAGGTAGAATCAGTTCAGCTGGGGATCACTTGTGAGTCAGATGTGCTATCAGACATTCAAGGGGAATGTCAAGTAAATAAGACGATAGGTATTTTGATGTTTGGAACGATGTCTAGTTGAAAATATAAATGTGGAAGTTGTTTACATATAGATGGTATTTAAAACTTCAAGACTAAATGAGATTCCCACAAGAGTGAGTCTCATTAGAGAAGAAAACAGGGAAGGGTCAGTTTATGTGTAGATGTAACTGACAGGATATTTGTTGAATGGTGACACAGAACATGTAGGCCTCTCCCCAGCTCTGATTAGTTCATCTTTAATATCTGTCAGAAAACTGACACTCTGGGAATTTTGGGGGAGAGTGCTGCTAAACATTTTATCTCTAATCAAAAACTTGCATTAGATATCTATCGCTGCACAAAACTTAGTGACTTAAAACAACAGACATGTATGATCTGAGTTGCTGTGGGTCACACTTAGGTGAATCTTCAACTTCAGGGTCTCTCACAAGCCATGGTGTCAGCTATGGTTATAGTCTCATCCAAAGGCTCAACATGAAGAAACGTCTTTCAGTCTCATTCACATGAATGTTGGTAGAATTTACTTCCTCAGAGGTCCTTAGGTTGGGTGTTTCACACCTTCTAGAAGCCACACTCAGCTCCTGGCCATACAGCATACATACAACCTTCTGTAGCTTGTTTCATCAGAGCAACCACATGAGGACAGATAGAGAGAAGGCCTAGAACTTTTGTTACCTAATATGGTCCAGGAAGTGTCACCTCACTACTGTAGTCATATTCTGTTTATTAGAAATAAGTCAGTAGGCCAGCAAATGTGTCCAAGTTAGGAGATTTCACAGGACTTGAATATCAGGAAGTTGGGTTATTGCAGACCATATCCGACACTGACTACTTACATTAAAATAGGTGGAGCTTTAAATCATATTCATCATATTTATTAATAAGTTTAAATTCCTTTGTTGGTCTCCTTTACATACTCCTAGAAAAATTATCTTTCCTTTCCACAAATCATCCTCTCACTTTTTAATTTTTTTTAAATTTTGACCTCTTTTATTGTTTTTAAAATTTATTTATTTTCATCCATCTTTATTCTTTGGCCTGTGTGGGCCTCTCATTACAATGGCCTGTCTCACTGCAGAGCACCGGCTCTGGTCGATTGATCTCCAGAGCGTGAGATGTCTAAGTAAGATATATTGATTTGGAAGTGTGTTGACATATAGATGGTATTTAAAACTTCAAGACTAAATGAGATTCCCACAAGAGTGAGTCTCATTAGAGAAGAAAACAGGGAAGGGTCAGTTTATGTGTAGATGTAACTGACAGGATATTTGTTGAATGGTGACACAGAACATGTAGGCCTCTCCCCAGCTCTGATTAGTTCATCTTTAATATCTGTCAGAAAACTGACACTCTGGGAATTTTGGGGGAGAGTGCTGCTAAACATTTTATCTCTAATCAAAAACTTGCATTAGATATCTATCGCTGCACAAAACTTAGTGACTTAAAACAACAGACATGTATGATCTGAGTTGCTGTGGGTCACACTTAGGTGAATCTTCAACTTCAGGGTCTCTCACAAGCCATGGTGTCAGCTATGGTTATAGTCTCATCCAAAGGCTCAACATGAAGAAACGTCTTTCAGTCTCATTCACATGAATGTTGGTAGAATTTACTTCCTCAGAGGTCCTTAGGTTGGGTGTTTCACACCTTCTAGAAGCCACACTCAGCTCCTGGCCATACAGCATACATACAACCTTCTGTAGCTTGTTTCATCAGAGCAACCACATGAGGACAGATAGAGAGAAGGCCTAGAACTTTTGTTACCTAATATGGTCCAGGAAGTGTCACCTCACTACTGTAGTCATATTCTGTTTATTAGAAATAAGTCAGTAGGCCAGCAAATGTGTCCAAGTTAGGAGATTTCACAGGACTTGAATATCAGGAAGTTGGGTTATTGCAGACCATATCCGACACTGACTACTTACATTAAAATAGGTGGAGCTTTAAATCATATTCATCATATTTATTAATAAGTTTAAATTCCTTTGTTGGTCTCCTTTACATACTCCTAGAAAAATTATCTTTCCTTTCCACAAATCATCCTCTCACTTTTTAATTTTTTTTAAATTTTGACCTCTTTTATTGTTTTTAAAATTTATTTATTTTCATCCATCTTTATTCTTTGGCCTGTGTGGGCCTCTCATTACAATGGCCTGTCTCACTGCAGAGCACCGGCTCTGGTCGATTGATCTCCAGAGCAGCTGGCTCCTAATTAGACACACCGGCCCAGCTGCCCCATGGCATTTGGGATCATCCCGGGCCAGGGATCGAACCCCTGCCCCTTGCACTACAAGGCTAACTCTTTATCCACTGGACCATCCACTCACTTTTTGACTTTGCAGTCAAGACATCATTTTTGTGTGGTATTCATAAGTCTGTTGCCAGTTGTTGGTTACTATAGGATTGTCATGCTCTTATTGGTGCCAAGAACTTTGTCCATAGGACTTGTAAGTTTCAGGAAGAATTCATATGAGTAATTGTTAGAAAAACTGACTAACCATTCAGAGATTTTTTTTTCACTTTTGAAATAAATATGTATTAGAACTAAAATAAAGGAAAGTAGAAAGGCGTCTGATGTTTTGGAGTGAAAGAATCTGACTGTGACTATTTAGCAAGCCTTGTTAGCTCATTTTATTTCTCAGTACTCTCCTCCCTGTACAGCCCTGCACATTATAACATACATTTGCATGCATATGTGTGTATGTCTTCCCTCTCAAGAAGAGTTTAAAAAACTCAAAAAACTCATTGTTACTGTAAAAGACTTTACCAATGAAAGGTCTGTTCTTAGTTACTAACACCCCCCGCCCCATCAATTTGATTCTATACCTTGCTCATTTCAGTTTTCTTCTCTGCTTTTTCTGTCTGTCACTTTCTTGCTGCCCCCTTGTTTCAGACTCCCACAGTCAACAACTGAGATAATACCTTTGCTCCGTAACATCTGGTTCCTGCCACCAAACTTTACCACTGTGCAGCAGCCAAATACAGATGTGTGTCTAATGATCTCTAATTATCAGCCCCGATATGCATTTGCATCTCAGTTGGTGACAGATTGGAGGAAAATTTGAATAAAATATCTAAATTTATATCATGTTTTCCATCATGTCTATTTTAAAGAAATATCCTTTATATCCTACTACAGAGCCTAGTTCCCATTTTTCATCACTATGTGTTGTAACTTCTAGATAGAGGGATTAATGATTTTTTTTTTCCCCATAGGAACATTTGAGACTTATCAGTAAGTTATATAGCAAATGCACAACATTTTAAAATTGTTATATTGTGATAATTGCAGAATGGTAGAAATTGGGTTTTCCTTGACTTAACTAATGCATCTAAGAGAAATTACATGGCCATGTATTTATCTGAAGACTGTTTGAAACAAGCAACACAGAGACACATTTATAAGATCTATCATTTAAAATGGCTCAGATGATAAAGAATCCTCCTGCAATGCAGGAGACTTGGGTCTGATCCCTGGGTTGGAAAGATTCCCTGGAGAAGGGAAAGGCTACCCACTGCAGTACTCTTACCTGAAGAACTCCGTTTCTTCTCCATGGGTCCCAAAGAGTAGCGCATGACTGAGTGCCTTCAGTTACTTACTTATCAATTAAAATATCTATGCTTTAATAATATCATGGGTAGAGAAAGGCCATTTCAGTTACTCCATACTCTTTTAAATGTACCTTGAGAAAAATATACAATGTGCTTTTATTCTAAACACATGGAGTAGTTATAGTTTCTCAAAAACTGTATTATTTGAGAGTCTATCATTCATTACTGAGGAATTCTAAAAAATCAAGAAAAACTGGATTATGAAAGCTCTTATAAATATGTCCGCATTCATTAAAATAAAAGTCTATGGTATATTAAACAAAAAAAAATATAAATTCTATTGTATTTAAAATATGCTTTAATTGATCCTGAGAAAAATATCCTCATATGGTCTAAAAATAGACTCTTTCTCCAAGTTTCCACAAGATACATGATAACTTTGATTTACAGGCAGATAATATTAATTTTAAAGAGAATTTATCCAAATGACATCTACATTTAGACTTCTATCACTCTCCTTTCATTATAGTCCCCAGAATTATAGCCCCCAACACAATGATGCTTTTGGCTTTTGTTAAATACATTGTAGCTGCTTAATGTTGGCGTGTTAAAGAATTGGGAATTCACTTTCTCTTTTCAGTGCTTTTCTATCAAGACTTTCATCCATTTTTCATCACTATGTGTTGTAACTTCTAGATAGAGGGATTAATGATTTTTTTTCCCCATAGGAACATTTGAGACTTATCAGTAAGTTATATAGCAAATGCACAACATTTTAAAATTGTTATATTGTGATAATTGCAGAATGGTAGAAATTGGGTTTTCCTTGACTTAACTAATGCATCTAAGAGAAATTACATGGCCATGTATTTATCTGAAGACTGTTTGAAACAAGCAACACAGAGACACATTTATAAGATCTATCATTTAAAATGGCTCAGATGATAAAGAATCCTCCTGCAATGCAGGAGACTTGGGTCTGATCCCTGGGTTGGAAAGATTCCCTGGAGAAGGGAAAGGCTACCCACTGCAGTACTCTTACCTGAAGAACTCCGTTTCTTCTCCATGGGTCCCAAAGAGTAGCGCATGACTGAGTGCCTTCAGTTACTTACTTATCAATTAAAATATCTATGCTTTAATAATATCATGGGTAGAGAAAGGCCATTTCAGTTACTCCATACTCTTTTAAATGTACCTTGAGAAAAATATACAATGTGCTTTTATTCTAAACACATGGAGTAGTTATAGTTTCTCAAAAACTGTATTATTTGAGAGTCTATCATTCATTACTGAGGAATTCTAAAAAATCAAGAAAAACTGGATTATGAAAGCTCTTATAAATATGTCCGCATTCATTAAAATAAAAGTCTATGGTATATTAAACAAAAAAAAATATAAATTCTATTGTATTTAAAATATGCTTTAATTGATCCTGAGAAAAATATCCTCATATGGTCTAAAAATAGACTCTTTCTCCAAGTTTCCACAAGATACATGATAACTTTGATTTACAGGCAGATAATATTAATTTTAAAGAGAATTTATCCAAATGACATCTACATTTAGACTTCTATCACTCTCCTTTCATTATAGTCCCCAGAATTATAGCCCCCAACACAATGATGCTTTTGGCTTTTGTTAAATACATTGTAGCTGCTTAATGTTGGCGTGTTAAAGAATTGGGGAATTCACTTTCTCTTTTTCAGTGCTTTTCTATCAAGACTTTCATCCCTTTTTTTCCTATGTGCACTACCTCTTTCTTAATTGCCAACTCCCACTTTGGTCACCTGATGAGAAAAGAGGATTGACCAAAAAAGACCCTGACGATGGGGAAAACAGGAGGCAGGAGAAGGGATCAACAGAGGACAAGATGGTTGGATAGCATTACTGAGTCAATGGACATGAGTTTGAGCAAGCTCCGGGAAATGGTGAAGGACCCAGAAGCCTGATGTACTGCAGTTCATGGGATTGCAAAGAGTCAGACATGACTGAGCAACTGAACTAACTAAACTGTTTCTAACTTCTGTCTCTGTTTTTTGGTTGTTTGTTTTTCCTAACCAATGTGGCTTAACAGTTATGAGCAGAGATTGGGGGCCAGATAAAATGTGTTTATCCTGGATCCAACACTTTCAGATAATTTCTCACTTTTGGTGCATCACATAGTCTTAGCCCAAAGTTCTAAATTTGTAAAAAGAGGCAGCAATACCTTTGACAAAGGACTGAGGTTACCATTAAGTGAAATGACGAAAGTGAACAGAGCCTGGCGTGTAATAAGAAGTCAATAAATGGTAGCTACTATGAAGATTATAATAATGAAGAGGAATACAATGATGACACTCATGAAAAAAGAGCTCTTATCTGCTACCAATAAAATCCTCCCATTTATAAAAATAAAAAGGATTAGACAGCAAAACCTACATATACTAAATATTAAGTGTATATTTAATGTGTCCAGTATCTTGATCAGAATGGATTAAACAAAAAAAAATATAAATTCTATTGTATTTAAAATATGCTTTAATTGATCCTGAGAAAAATATCCTCATATGGTCTAAAAATAGACTCTTTCTCCAAGTTTCCACAAGATACATGATAACTTTGATTTACAGGCAGATAATATTAATTTTAAAGAGAATTTATCCAAATGACATCTACATTTAGACTTCTATCACTCTCCTTTCATTATAGTCCCCAGAATTATAGCCCCCAACACAATGATGCTTTTGGCTTTTGTTAAATACATTGTAGCTGCTTAATGTTGGCGTGTTAAAGAATTGGGGAATTCACTTTCTCTTTTTCAGTGCTTTTCTATCAAGACTTTCATCCCTTTTTTTCCTATGTGCACTACCTCTTTCTTAATTGCCAACTCCCACTTTGGTCACCTGATGAGAAAAGAGGATTGACCAAAAAAGACCCTGACGATGGGGAAAACAGGAGGCAGGAGAAGGGATCAACAGAGGACAAGATGGTTGGATAGCATTACTGAGTCAATGGACATGAGTTTGAGCAAGCTCCGGGAAATGGTGAAGGACCCAGAAGCCTGATGTACTGCAGTTCATGGGATTGCAAAGAGTCAGACATGACTGAGCAACTGAACTAACTAAACTGTTTCTAACTTCTGTCTCTGTTTTTTGGTTGTTTGTTTTTCCTAACCAATGTGGCTTAACAGTTATGAGCAGAGATTGGGGGCCAGATAAAATGTGTTTATCCTGGATCCAACACTTTCAGATAATTTCTCACTTTTGGTGCATCACATAGTCTTAGCCCAAAGTTCTAAATTTGTAAAAAGAGGCAGCAATACCTTTGACAAAGGACTGAGGTTACCATTAAGTGAAATGACGAAAGTGAACAGAGCCTGGCGTGTAATAAGAAGTCAATAAATGGTAGCTACTATGAAGATTATAATAATGAAGAGGAATACAATGATGACACTCATGAAAAAAGAGCTCTTATCTGCTACCAATAAAATCCTCCCATTTATAAAAAATAAAAAGGATTAGACAGCAAAACCTACATATACTAAATATTAAGTGTATATTTAATGTGTCCAGTATCTTGATCAGAATGGGAATCTAATGTAACTATTCACTGAAATGCACACACACACATATATCAGATTAGTGTTGCTTTTTACACTTCTGTATATTATACATAAATGACAGTGTTAAAGAAAATATATTCATATTATCTCCAAAAGAAGCTATGAATACATTCAGAGATATCTTCAGGGACATAACTAAAAGAAGATACTCATCATAAAGCTATATGATGGTTTAGGCTTCTCTTGAGGCTTCAACTCTATCCCTAAGATAAAGTGAACAATTGGTATTTGTAGATTATATTTTTACTACAAATGCCCATCCTGAGATTAATCTTTTTCCATATCCTTTCTAATTCTTGAAAGTACTCATGTTATCCATTATTACTGTGTCTTTGACTGACTGTGATCTGTTACCAGAGAATCCTAGATGCTAAATTTTGATTCCTTGAAGGATGCTGGAGAACAAACCAAATGAGATCATTATATTGTTTCCTTTGTCATGTTACTGCCTGGCAGACAGTAGAGTGTAGTTGTTAACAGCATGATCTTTGGATTCAGATAGCAGTAATAACTCAATAAAAATAGCACATTTTTCTATAGTGCCTGTGCTGTACTGTCACTTCAGCCGTGTCTGACTCATTATGACCCCATGGACTGTAGTCTGCCAGGATCCTCTGTCCATGGGATTCTCTAGGCAAGAATACTGGAATAGATTGCCATGCCCTTCTCCAGGGAATTTTCATGACCCAGGGATTAAATCGGCATCCCTTAAGTCTCCTGAACCTCTTAAGGCTGGTTCTTTACCACTATGCCATCTGAGAAACTCTCTATAGTGCTTACCAGCATCAAATACTGGTTTAGCATTTTGCAGATATAAAATACAAATATCATTCAATCCTTATGATAATCCTTTAAGATGTCTAAACCGTATCCAAAAAAATAGTCATTATGACTGAAAGATCAAAGTGAATTTAAAGCGTGCCAGAATTATAATAATGAAGAGGAATACAATGATGACACTCATGAAAAAAGAGCTCTTATCTGCTACCAATAAAATCCTCCCATTTATAAAAAATAAAAAGGATTAGACAGCAAAACCTACATATACTAAATATTAAGTGTATATTTAATGTGTCCAGTATCTTGATCAGAATGGGAATCTAATGTAACTATTCACTGAAATGCACACACACACATATATCAGATTAGTGTTGCTTTTTACACTTCTGTATATTATACATAAATGACAGTGTTAAAGAAAATATATTCATATTATCTCCAAAAGAAGCTATGAATACATTCAGAGATATCTTCAGGGACATAACTAAAAGAAGATACTCATCATAAAGCTATATGATGGTTTAGGCTTCTCTTGAGGCTTCAACTCTATCCCTAAGATAAAGTGAACAATTGGTATTTGTAGATTATATTTTTACTACAAATGCCCATCCTGAGATTAATCTTTTTCCATATCCTTTCTAATTCTTGAAAGTACTCATGTTATCCATTATTACTGTGTCTTTGACTGACTGTGATCTGTTACCAGAGAATCCTAGATGCTAAATTTTGATTCCTTGAAGGATGCTGGAGAACAAACCAAATGAGATCATTATATTGTTTCCTTTGTCATGTTACTGCCTGGCAGACAGTAGAGTGTAGTTGTTAACAGCATGATCTTTGGATTCAGATAGCAGTAATAACTCAATAAAAATAGCACATTTTTCTATAGTGCCTGTGCTGTACTGTCACTTCAGCCGTGTCTGACTCATTATGACCCCATGGACTGTAGTCTGCCAGGATCCTCTGTCCATGGGATTCTCTAGGCAAGAATACTGGAATAGATTGCCATGCCCTTCTCCAGGGAATTTTCATGACCCAGGGATTAAATCGGCATCCCTTAAGTCTCCTGAACCTCTTAAGGCTGGTTCTTTACCACTATGCCATCTGAGAAACTCTCTATAGTGCTTACCAGCATCAAATACTGGTTTAGCATTTTGCAGATATAAAATACAAATATCATTCAATCCTTATGATAATCCTTTAAGATGTCTAAACCGTATCCTAGGGGAGATTAAGAGTACAGACTTAGGTGACATTCAACCAGCATTCAGGTATTAGCTCCAGACCAAAACCCGTTAAATGACCATGGACATGTTACTTAATGTCTTAGGGCCACAGTTTTTTCTGTTGCTAAATGCAGGATGTTTTAAATTGGGATTTGATTAGTGAAGGTGACTTCAGTGTATGAGAGCGATAAGGAATTAATATGAATTAGACATAATTATGGGAGTAGTCTATATAAGCATATTGCCTCCAGTTTTAGACCTGGTAAGCTGAGTGGGCAATCAGGAAGGAAAGTGGACATGAAATAGAGGCAAATAAGGACAAACTGGCACCCATGAGAACAAGCTGGAAGACACGGTCAATTGCTACCCACGTTGATCTTATGCCAGTTCCAGCCTTGATGATATGGTTGACTTGCTGGAAAAATTGGTACCTGTCAGCATATTGCTGCACACACCTGGCTAAAGATTCAGAGAAGCTGAACTAGATTGGCAGGAGCTAGACTAGCTCCACACCCTGGATACTGCCCCATGTCAACTAGGTGTGCTAGTAGATCAACTTGCAAAAGCACCTAAGCCTACACAGCATTTTCGACTGTAAAATGGCTGTGATTCCATTTCTACCTTCTAATTCTCATATAAGTTTGTGTATGTGTGGCCAAAGCTAGCGCCAAACTCTACATAGGAGAGGATTTTAGAGACAATAACTTCTTTTTCTGTGTTCCTGTGAAGGTAATGAGATTTAGTGAATGTAGAGTCCTTCATATCTCGCTCCCAAGTTTGCCCTGAGCAGAAAGAACCTGACTCACCCAGCAATGCTCTGCTTAATTTGACTTTATATAAACTCAATAAAAATAGCACATTTTCTATAGTGCCTGTGCTGTACTGTCACTTCAGCCGTGTCTGACTCATTATGACCCCATGGACTGTAGTCTGCCAGGATCCTCTGTCCATGGGATTCTCTAGGCAAGAATACTGGAATAGATTGCCATGCCCTTCTCCAGGGAATTTTCATGACCCAGGGATTAAATCGGCATCCCTTAAGTCTCCTGAACCTCTTAAGGCTGGTTCTTTACCACTATGCCATCTGAGAAACTCTCTATAGTGCTTACCAGCATCAAATACTGGTTTAGCATTTTGCAGATATAAAATACAAATATCATTCAATCCTTATGATAATCCTTTAAGATGTCTAAACCGTATCCTAGGGGAGATTAAGAGTACAGACTTAGGTGACATTCAACCAGCATTCAGGTATTAGCTCCAGACCAAAACCCGTTAAATGACCATGGACATGTTACTTAATGTCTTAGGGCCACAGTTTTTTCTGTTGCTAAATGCAGGATGTTTTAAATTGGGATTTGATTAGTGAAGGTGACTTCAGTGTATGAGAGACGATAAGGAATTAATATGAATTAGACATAATTATGGGAGTAGTCTATATAAGCATATTGCCTCCAGTTTTAGACCTGGTAAGCTGAGTGGGCAATCAGGAAGGAAAGTGGACATGAAATAGAGGCAAATAAGGACAAACTGGCACCCATGAGAACAAGCTGGAAGACACGGTCAATTGCTACCCACGTTGATCTTATGCCAGTTCCAGCCTTGATGATATGGTTGACTTGCTGGAAAAATTGGTACCTGTCAGCATATTGCTGCACACACCTGGCTAAAGATTCAGAGAAGCTGAACTAGATTGGCAGGAGCTAGACTAGCTCCACACCCTGGATACTGCCCCATGTCAACTAGGTGTGCTAGTAGATCAACTTGCAAAAGCACCTAAGCCTACACAGCATTTTCGACTGTAAAATGGCTGTGATTCCATTTCTACCTTCTAATTCTCATATAAGTTTGTGTATGTGTGGCCAAAGCTAGCGCCAAACTCTACATAGGAGAGGATTTTAGAGACAATAACTTCTTTTTCTGTGTTCCTGTGAAGGTAATGAGATTTAGTGAATGTAGAGTCCTTCGCATACTGCCTTCGTCTCCCAAGTTTGCCCTGAGCAGAAAGAACCTGACTCACCCAGCAATGCTCTGCTTAATTTGACTTTATATAAACAGGATCAAAAATGGAACTGGAGTGGGATGGGGGCAAATACATATATGACTAATCTGGGATCATACATATTTGTAAACAACAAAATTCTGTAAACGTAAAAAGTCAAACTGGTTTATGATGGGAAAAATGAAACTGGAGTTTAAATTACCAGGTGTGAATCTCTTTGCCACTATGTCTTTGTATTTTGATTTGCATGCAATGTTTTGTGTTATAACACAGATGTCATTCTCTAGTAATATGTGAGATGCACAGGAAGATGCAGGGATACTGGCAGTTCAGTAGGAAACTATCAAGAGCTCTTTGCAGAGCTGACTTACTACTGGGAAGAGGCTTTCAGACAGAGCAGCTAAAACCCTATACATGTCATTATAAAAATACGCAGAACTGTGGGATCCTGAATACAATGGGGATCATCCTTTTAATATTCTGACTTGGACTTACTCATTTCCTCTCTTATTTAAAAGAAAATTTAGATATATATATGACAACTGAAAAAAAAAATATCTTTAGAGAATAAATACTGCCTGTGGTGGAAATAGAATAGACAGATATAAAGACATATTCAGGTAAAGACTAACAACTGTCAGCACCAAAGATTTTCTATTAGAAGAGGAGATATAAAGACTTTCAGTGGTTTATTTCTAATTTGTTTAAAAGTAGGAAATTTTCCTAACACTTGCCTTGTCTCTTGACCCTGAGTTTTAAGAATTTCTAATAAGTCCTATGCACTCTTACTTACAGACATATTCTATATAAGCTAGGATTGGAAAGTAACTGGAGACCCCGGGAATTTTTAAAGTTCTAATCCTTCTCTAGTTCAAGGGCTACACAGCATTTTCGACTGTAAAATGGCTGTGATTCCATTTCTACCTTCTAATTCTCATATAAGTTTGTGTATGTGTGGCCAAAGCTAGCGCCAAACTCTACATAGGAGAGGATTTTAGAGACAATAACTTCTTTTTCTGTGTTCCTGTGAAGGTAATGAGATTTAGTGAATGTAGAGTCCTTCGCATACTGCCTTCGTCTCCCAAGTTTGCCCTGAGCAGAAAGAACCTGACTCACCCAGCAATGCTCTGCTTAATTTGACTTTATATAAACAGGATCAAAAATGGAACTGGAGTGGGATGGGGGCAAATACATATATGACTAATCTGGGATCATACATATTTGTAAACAACAAAATTCTGTAAACGTAAAAAGTCAAACTGGTTTATGAGGGAAAAAAATGAAACTGGAGTTTAAATTACCAGGTGTGAATCTCTTTGCCACTATGTCTTTGTATTTTGATTTGCATGCAATGTTTTGTGTTATAACACAGATGTCATTCTCTAGTAATATGTGAGATGCACAGGAAGATGCAGGGATACTGGCAGTTCAGTAGGAAACTATCAAGAGCTCTTTGCAGAGCTGACTTACTACTGGGAAGAGGCTTTCAGACAGAGCAGCTAAAACCCTATACATGTCATTATAAAAATACGCAGAACTGTGGGATCCTGAATACAATGGGGATCATCCTTTTAATATTCTGACTTGGACTTACTCATTTCCTCTCTTATTTAAAAGAAAATTTAGATATATATATGACAACTGAAAAAAAAAATATCTTTAGAGAATAAATACTGCCTGTGGTGGAAATAGAATAGACAGATATAAAGACATATTCAGGTAAAGACTAACAACTGTCAGCACCAAAGATTTTCTATTAGAAGAGGAGATATAAAGACTTTCAGTGGTTTATTTCTAATTTGTTTAAAAGTAGGAAATTTTCCTAACACTTGCCTTGTCTCTTGACCCTGAGTTTTAAGAATTTCTAATAAGTCCTATGCACTCTTACTTACAGACATATTCTATATAAGCTAGGATTGGAAAGTAACTGGAGACCGATTTTTAGTTCTCTCTCAGTTCAAGGGCTACTTCATATTCTGATCCCTGTATAGAAGTTCTAATCCTTCTCTATGCTGACATAATAAAGAAGAGGGAGTCTGTTAAAGTTTAGTGGAAAAATGAAGAACTTCTGTGTTTTGTACAAATTTGAAGCTTCAAATATATTTTGAAGGCACAATGTGGGGTTTAGATATTAATATTTTATCATGTGCATGTGTGCCTAGTTGCTCAGTCCTGTCTGACTCTTTGCAACACTGTAGACTATAGCCTACCAGATTTCTCTGTAGATGGGATTTTCCAGGCAAGAGTGCTAGAGTGGGTTGCCATTTCTTCCACCAGGGGATCTTCCAGAGCTAGGGATTGAACCTGAGTCTCCCATGTCACCTGTTTTGCAGGCAGATTCTTTACCACTGAGCCATCAGGGAAGCCCGCTTTATCATGTATCTGTATCAATTACCAATCAATTCATGATGATGATTTTCCTTCTCCATGTTCTTGAGACTCTCAGAGGAGTTTCCCAAGTACAGTGTGTTGCCAATATTTGATTGCTTAGTAATGATTAGCACAAAAATTGTACCCATGTTTGCTATTCAGAAAAAAAAAAATAAGTGAAATGGTTCATCTTCTTTGGATTTTTAAAGAAACATATTCTAGTTTATCAAAACATCCACTTTAGCACTTCCAGTGATGGACTACTTTTCATACCAACATATCCATGTTTCCTAAAACATGCATTAAGTCTTTTTAATGTTTGTGTGTGTGTGTGTGTGTGTGTCTCAGGAAGAAATATATATGTTGTTCATTTTCATGATTTGTCAATGATGTATAATTATAAGTAATTGTAATGATAGAGTTAAACAAACACATATACATGTGTATATCTATGGCTTGTTGCAGATAGAATGTTATCCCAATGCTGTTTATTCAGTAGAAACTAATTATATTCTTTCTGTTTAGTCTTGAAGATATTTTCCTTCAATATAATTCAGAGTTTACTGTTAATGAAAAGAAAACATTTGCTTGTCTGGGATAGGTCATACATCATACATTACAATATAGAATGTTGAGTGAAATACAGGATTTATGTAGTTTTTCTTTAGTGAGATCATGGAAATAGATGGTTTTTAATTTTAGAAGAACATACCATTTATGAATATTGAGCTATTATGCTTCTGCTGTATCTTTCCATAAAAAAAATCTCAATTTTGACTTCTGTAAAACTATAAAATCATTTTTTAAATGAAACAAGACAGTCAAATGTTTTTAGTTGTTGAAAGGGGTTTTGGCAAAAACAAAACTGTGGGGTTTAGATATTAATATTTTATCATGTGCATGTGTGCCTAGTTGCTCAGTCCTGTCTGACTCTTTGCAACACTGTAGACTATAGCCTACCAGATTTCTCTGTAGATGGGATTTTCCAGGCAAGAGTGCTAGAGTGGGTTGCCATTTCTTCCACCAGGGGATCTTCCAGAGCTAGGGATTGAACCTGAGTCTCCCATGTCACCTGTTTTGCAGGCAGATTCTTTACCACTGAGCCATCAGGGAAGCCCGCTTTATCATGTATCTGTATCAATTACCAATCAATTCATGATGATGATTTTCCTTCTCCATGTTCTTGAGACTCTCAGAGGAGTTTCCCAAGTACAGTGTGTTGCCAATATTTGATTGCTTAGTAATGATTAGCACAAAAATTGTACCCATGTTTGCTATTCAGAAAAAAAAAAAAATAAGTGAAATGGTTCATCTTCTTTGGATTTTTAAAGAAACATATTCTAGTTTATCAAAACATCCACTTTAGCACTTCCAGTGATGGACTACTTTTCATACCAACATATCCATGTTTCCTAAAACATGCATTAAGTCTTTTTAATGTTTGTGTGTGTGTGTGTGTGTGTGTCTCAGGAAGAAATATATATGTTGTTCATTTTCATGATTTGTCAATGATGTATAATTATAAGTAATTGTAATGATAGAGTTAAACAAACACATATACATGTGTATATCTATGGCTTGTTGCAGATAGAATGTTATCCCAATGCTGTTTATTCAGTAGAAACTAATTATATTCTTTCTGTTTAGTCTTGAAGATATTTTCCTTCAATATAATTCAGAGTTTACTGTTAATGAAAAGAAAACATTTGCTTGTCTGGGATAGGTCATACATCATACATTACAATATAGAATGTTGAGTGAAATACAGGATTTATGTAGTTTTTCTTTAGTGAGATCATGGAAATAGATGGTTTTTAATTTTAGAAGAACATACCATTTATGAATATTGAGCTATTATGCTTCTGCTGTATCTTTCCATAAAAAAAATCTCAATTTTGACTTCTGTAAAACTATAAAATCATTTTTTAAATGAAACAAGACAGTCAAATGTTTTTTAGTTGTTCTTACCATGTCAACACAATCTGTTCTCTTAAACTATTTACTTCAATTCAAAATATCTCCATCCCCTCCCTGATGTTTCTGAGTAAGAGAAAGTCTAGCTGAATTCCAGGTCATTGTGTTGTCATGTGCCACTCCTTTATCATCTTCACCGCAGTTATAATTTTACATTTTGCTTTGATGTTTACTTAATGCCAGTATATGTAAGTAAATGCCAGGGCTTATAAGCTCTGGCCTGGCAGAGATGGGTGGCTTTTGGATTCACAGATTAGTCCTTTGCTTCCAATACAAGAAGTACATAGCAAAAATAAGGTCATTCAATTATTTAATGTCACAATGGTATTTTCATCTATATTTTTACTTTTTCACATTTTAGGTCCTCTTAGAAGCAGCTTCAGAATGCTTGAGTCAAGGTGGTATCACAAATTCAAAGTTAACAGAATATTTAAGAAAATCAGTTAAAACATTGGATGAGCAAAAGCCCAGTGCTTAGAGATCTGATAAGACAGTGAGAAGAATGAACTGCTTTCCACAGTCCCAGCGTTCGTGCCTATTAACTGTGCCTCCTTCATTTGACAAGTCACAGAGTCACGTTGGCCCTCTGTCTTTGCAACTGAGCCCAGATAGACTGGAATAAGTTCTTAGTTTCCAAGCTGAGCCCCAAGATGTTTTTCAGCGGTGGCCTCCAAATCAAGTGGTTAGTGGTCTGCTTCCTTCTCTTAAATGAACATAACTCCATCATTTTCTGATTTGGCTTACAGATATTCCAGCTCTGTAAAGAAATATACATGGATACCATTTTCTAGGTTCTGAGAATGGATTGAAATGGTCTTTTGTCCACCTTCATCCCTATAGCTGCCAAAGATGGTAAATATGGCAGAGTAGGATATGATTTCTTTCTATAAATGCTAGTAACAGTCACTGAGGGGCTTCCCCTGGTGGTCCAGTGGGTAAGGACACCGCCTTGCAGTGCAAGGGGCACCAGTTCGAGCCCTGGCCTGGGAAGCTCCCACGTGCTGCAGAGCGGCTGGACTGATGTGTCCAATCACCGAGCCGGAGCTCTGGAGCACATGCTCCCAGAGCCGGTGCTCAGCAACGACAGACGCCACTGCGATGGGAGGCCCACAGGAGCCAAAGAACAAAGACGGATGAAAATAGAGAAATGAAAGACCAATAGAAGTGGCCCGCCTGCTCCCCTCCCTTCCCAACCCGACCCCCGCCCAAAATAAATAAATAAATAAATCTTAAAAAAAAAAAAAGAAAAACAGTCACTGAACACTCACCATGGAAATGTGAGCATAGAATACGTTTGGGCATCATGTGTAGTATACAAAAGTGTAAAACTCATCCTGAAAAGAGCACTAAAATTATAGCTTTAACTGGGGTAGGGTGTCGAACTATAAGACTGCTAGCAAACGGAAAGGACAAAAGACAATTGATTCCTCCTAGCCTTATTGATGTAACCTTTATTCTAAAAAGAACATAAAGTTTAGCAAGTGGTTATATAAAATTTGTACATAATCTGGACATACATATTCACGCCTTATCCTTAATATTCAGCATTTCTTGGTAGTATCTCTCAAGGACATCAAATGACAGGCATTTAAAGTTATTTGGTTATCTAGAAATGGGCTGTTTGTGCCTCAGTTATGTATACAACAAGTTGTGTTTCCCTTGAACATGTAAAACAGGCAGTGGTACCCAGGCTCTGACATGCTCACAGGAGGAACACACTGCTGGTCATAAAAATGAAGGGTTTAGGAGTCCAGGAACAGCATGGCTTCAGGCCCACACTTATGAAACACAGCAAATTCTAATTGTCTGGGCTCTTTTACCTTCTAATGGGAAAGCTGATGGGTACAGATATTCCAGCTCTGTAAAGAAATATACATGGATACCATTTTCTAGGTTCTGAGAATGGATTGAAATGGTCTTTTGTCCACCTTCATCCCTATAGCTGCCAAAGATGGTAAATATGGCAGAGTAGGATATGATTTCTTTCTATAAATGCTAGTAACAGTCACTGAGGGGCTTCCCCTGGTGGTCCAGTGGGTAAGGACACCGCCTTGCAGTGCAAGGGGCACCAGTTCGAGCCCTGGCCTGGGAAGCTCCCACGTGCTGCAGAGCGGCTGGACTGATGTGTCCAATCACCGAGCCGGAGCTCTGGAGCACATGCTCCCAGAGCCGGTGCTCAGCAACGACAGACGCCACTGCGATGGGAGGCCCACAGGAGCCAAAGAACAAAGACGGATGAAAATAGAGAAATGAAAGACCAATAGAAGTGGCCCGCCTGCTCCCCTCCCTTCCCAACCCGACCCCCGCCCAAAATAAATAAATAAATAAATCTTAAAAAAAAAAAAAGAAAAACAGTCACTGAACACTCACCATGGAAATGTGAGCATAGAATACGTTTGGGCATCATGTGTAGTATACAAAAGTGTAAAACTCATCCTGAAAAGAGCACTAAAATTATAGCTTTAACTGGGGTAGGGTGTCGAACTATAAGACTGCTAGCAAACGGAAAGGACAAAAGACAATTGATTCCTCCTAGCCTTATTGATGTAACCTTTATTCTAAAAAGAACATAAAGTTTAGCAAGTGGTTATATAAAATTTGTACATAATCTGGACATACATATTCACGCCTTATCCTTAATATTCAGCATTTCTTGGTAGTATCTCTCAAGGACATCAAATGACAGGCATTTAAAGTTATTTGGTTATCTAGAAATGGGCTGTTTGTGCCTCAGTTATGTATACAACAAGTTGTGTTTCCCTTGAACATGTAAAACAGGCAGTGGTACCCAGGCTCTGACATGCTCACAGGAGGAACACACTGCTGGTCATAAAAATGAAGGGTTTAGGAGTCCAGGAACAGCATGGCTTCAGGCCCACACTTATGAAACACAGCAAATTCTAATTGTCTGGGCTCTTTTACCTTCTAATGGGAAAGCTGATGGGTACAAATACATCTGAGAACAAACAGAAAAACAAACTGAAAATACTTTCCTCCTCGTTTTCTTCTCCTGGTATTATTTCAGACAACCTCAACACATTCAACATTTTTTAACAGAATAACCCATTACTAAGTTTTCTTGGGCAGGGATAAGAAGTTGTAGTTGTTGAAACTAACCTTTCCAGTGATGCTCATATCATCTGGAGATAGTTAACACTGCCAAAAAGGTATCTAAGCATAGCAGAAGCTCTGTCTCATGTTTGGATCTTGACAGTCTCAACATTTGCAGCCTTTGTATGCAGGATGAGAGAGAAGCATAGAGTTCATTAGCAGTAGTTTTATAAGGATATAAGAATTGTATTTCCCTTCAACCAAGAATTAATGAAATAGTACTTAAGGCCCAGGAAACAGCACAGAAGGTACCCAAAGCAGGCCTGTTGTTGTTCAGTCACTAAGTTGTGTCCAACTCTTTGCAAACCCATGATCTGTAGCATGGCTTCTCTGTCCTTCACCATATCCCAGAGTTGCTCAAACTCATGTCCATTGAGTCGGTGATGCCATCCAATCATCTCATTCTCTGTTGTCCCCTTTTTCTCTAGCTTTCAGTTTTTCCCAGCATCAGGGGCTTTTCTAGTGAGTCAGCTCTTCGCATCAGGTGGCCAGAGTATTGGAGTTTCAGCTGCAGCATCAGTCCTTTTAATGAATATTCAGGGTTGATTTCCTCTAAGCTTGAATGGTTTGATTTTCCTTGCTGTTCAGGGGACTCTTAAGAGCCTTCTGCAACAGCACAGTTTGAAAGCATCAATTCTTTGGTGCTTAGCCTTCTTTATGGTCAGTCTTTCACATCCATGCATGACTGCTAAAAAAAAAAATCACAGTTTTGACTGTACAGACCTTTGTCAGCAAAGTGATGTCTCTGGTTTTTAATATGTTGTCTACATTTGCCATAGCTTTTCTTCTGAAGAGCAAGTGTCTTAATTTTGTGTCTGCAGTCATCATGTTCAGTCCTTTGAGTCCAAGAAAATAAAATCTATCACCTTTTCTACTTCTTCCCCATCTATTTGCCATGAACTGATGGGACTGGATACCATGATCCTATTTATTTTTTTTGAATGTTGAGTCTTAAGCCAGCTTTTTTCACTTTCATCTTTTACCCTCACCAAAGGGCTCTTTAGTTCCCCTTCACTTTTCTCCCATTAGAGTGATATCATCTGCATAGGTGAGGTTGTTGATATTTCTCCCTGCAGCTTGTGAGTCATTCAGCCCAGCATTTTGCATGATATACTCTGCATAGAAGTTAAGTGAGCAGGGTAACAATATACAGACTTGACATACTCCTTTCCCAAATGTAAACAAGCCACTGTTCCATGTCCGTTTCTAACTGTTGGTCTTTTCCTGCATATAGGTTTCTCAGGAGACAGGTAAAGTCATCTGGTATTCCCATCTCTTTAAGAATTTTCTAGTTAGTTATAATACACACAGTTAAAGGTCTAACAGTATGGTAATAGAAAGCAAATTTAGTTGGGCAGTTTAGGGATCAAAGTTCAAGAAATTGAACCAGCAAAAAGCAGCATGAATTTGAGAATTTAGAGCCTTAGATTTCTAAATTAAGGATATATTTTAGTCTTTGCTGTTTTGTACTAGATGTGTGGAATTTTGGGAACGTGTTTAACCTATCTTTGCTGGTTTCACCACACATTAGATTCAGCTTCATTAGGTGAGGGCAGATTGTATAAATTAAAGAGCTGAATATATCCTGGAAGTTATATTTATTTATAGGTACAGAAAATATTTCTGTTTCTAAGCTTGAATGGTTTGATTTTCCTTGCCGTCCAGGGGACTCTTAAGAGCCTTCTGCAACAGCACAGTTTGAAAGCATCAATTCTTTGGTGCTTAGCCTTCTTTATGGTCAGTCTTTCACATCCATGCATGACTGCTAAAAAAAATCACAGTTTTGACTGTACAGACCTTTGTCAGCAAAGTGATGTCTCTGGTTTTTAATATGTTGTCTACATTTGCCATAGCTTTTCTTCTGAAGAGCAAGTGTCTTAATTTTGTGTCTGCAGTCATCATGTTCAGTCCTTTGAGTCCAAGAAAATAAAATCTATCACCTTTTCTACTTCTTCCCCATCTATTTGCCATGAACTGATGGGACTGGATACCATGATCCTATTTATTTTTTTTGAATGTTGAGTCTTAAGCCAGCTTTTTTCACTTTCATCTTTTACCCTCACCAAAGGGCTCTTTAGTTCCCCTTCACTTTTCTCCCATTAGAGTGATATCATCTGCATAGGTGAGGTTGTTGATATTTCTCCCTGCAGCTTGTGAGTCATTCAGCCCAGCATTTTGCATGATATACTCTGCATAGAAGTTAAGTGAGCAGGGTAACAATATACAGACTTGACATACTCCTTTCCCAAATGTAAACAAGCCACTGTTCCATGTCCGTTTCTAACTGTTGGTCTTTTCCTGCATATAGGTTTCTCAGGAGACAGGTAAAGTCATCTGGTATTCCCATCTCTTTAAGAATTTTCTAGTTAGTTATAATACACACAGTTAAAGGTCTAACAGTATGGTAATAGAAAGCAAATTTAGTTGGGCAGTTTAGGGATCAAAGTTCAAGAAATTGAACCAGCAAAAAGCAGCATGAATTTGAGAATTTAGAGCCTTAGATTTCTAAATTAAGGATATATTTTAGTCTTTGCTGTTTTGTACTAGATGTGTGGAATTTTGGGAACGTGTTTAACCTATCTTTGCTGGTTTCACCACACATTAGATTCAGCTTCATTAGGTGAGGGGCAGATTGTATAAATTAAAGAGCTGAATATATCCTGGAAGTTATATTTATTTATAGGTACAGAAAATATTTCTGTTTCTAATCTACTCAATAGGTGCTAGATATATAATGGTAAAACAATACTAAGTGTCAGTTTTAGTGGATATTAAATTCTAATAGGGAGATAAATAATAATCACAAGGACTTTATATATATATATATATATATATATATAAGAATATAGCCACTCAGTTTTATCCAACTCTTTGAGACCTATTGGACTGTAGCCTACCAGACTTCTCTGTCCATGGGTTTTTCAGGAAAGATTGCTGGAGTGAGTAGCCCTTCCCTTCTCCAGGGGATCTTCCTGACCCAGAGATCAAACCCTATGTCACCTGCATTGCAAGTGGATTCTTTACCTGTTGATCCATCTGGGAAGCCTATTTGTATATATGTATACTTTAAATAGGGTATTGATAGAAAAGTCTAGAGGGAAATTAGATTATATCATTTTAGGGCTATAAAGCAAGAATACATTTTAGGGCTATGAAGCAAGAATGCAGTTTTGGGACAGTGATAAAGAGGACATTTGAATTCATACAGAGTGGGTACAGAGCAGAGGTGGGGTGATGAAGAAATATCTGATGTAATATTGTGTCAGAAACTGAAGAATAAGTTGGAGCTATCGGAACAAATTGCTTGAGAAGAAGAGCGCCTAAGCCCAAGTGGAAAAGAATGTGTAGCATAGAAGCAAGTTCTCTGGTGCAAGAGCAGGAAAAAGTTGTCTTCTCTGAACTGCGAGAAAGGGCTTCCCCTGGTGGTCCAGTGGGTAAGGACACCGCCTTGCAGTGCAAGGGGCGCCAGTTCGATCCCTGGTCTGGGAAAATCCCACGTGCCGCGGAGTAGCTGGACCGATGTGTCCAATTACTGAGCCGGACCTCTGGAGCGCATGCGCCCAGAGCCGGTGCTCTGCGACAATAGATGCCGCCACGATGGGAGGCCCACAGGAGCCAAAGAACAAAGACGGATGAAAATAGAGAAATGAAAGACCAATAGAAGTGGCCTGCCCTCTCCCCTCCCTCCCCAACCTGACCCCCGCCCAAAATAAATAAATAAATAAATAAATCTTTGAACTGCGAGAAAGCTAGTGTGATTAGGGTATGCAGAGACAAGTAGAGAGCATGAAGCAAAGACTAGGGCTGCACATAAAGCCCTGGGGACATGTACAAAAAGTGAATAGGTGCTGTATTAATAGTGGGGAAAGGCAGGCTTTTATCAGAACAGTTGTATGGTCAGCATGTATTTGAAAATGATCTTTACCCAGAATGCTAGGAATGGAGTAATAATAATTGTGGGAGACCTGATAGAATCCGATGATAGGAGTCCCCTCTGAAAGACAATGGTACCTGAACCTCCTACTTTTCCATCTCCCATACAACCCAACTTCTGATATCTATGATTCTCACATTCATTATGATAGTCACAGTCATCTCTAGGCAAATTCTCCATAAAGTTGTAGCATTGTGTGAATGAAGTTTGCCAAATTACATAATTAGTTTTCAGAGCTTTGGTTTCATTGGGTGAAATTGGTACCAATAGTTGGGAGACAGGACATTAATTGGAATAAGAAAATGACTTTTCCTTAGAGTTTACCTACAATCGGTTATGCCCAGAAAGGATATAGAAAAAAACTTTGCTGTTCATGTAGTTAATATTTAAATTATATCATGTGGGGTTAAGTATGAAAGAGAAAAAAAGCGGATTGGGGAATCTGATAGCATGAACTTCCTTAAGCACTTTCTAAACTTAAAATAAGAGTTTCCCAGGTGGTGCTAGTGGTAATGAACCCTCCTGCCAATACAAGAGACATAAGAGACAGTTTGATCCCTGGGTCGCGAAAATCCCCTGGAGAAGGGGCATGGTAACTGAATATTCTTACCTGGGAAATCCCATGGACAGAGGAGCCTGGTGGGCTACAGACCACAGGGTTGCAAAGAGTTGGATATGACTGAAGCTACTTAGCACACAGCTTGAAATAAGAATAATAAGTAAACTCTTTAGACTTTTTGCTATATTCCAGTCACCATAATGAATGTTTTAGAGGAATTATTTTACTAAATCTGACAGTAACCCGTTGGGATAAACGCATACTATTAGATTTTATAGAAAAGGAATCTGAGGATTCCAGAGTTAAGGACTGGCCCAGGCCCTTAGCTGGTACCACATGGAAGGAAACACAACTTGAATTTGGAATATGTGATTTTAACCTTTATGGCACACTACCTACTTGCATGAAGCAAAGACTAGGGCTGCACATAAAGCCCTGGGGACATGTACAAAAGTGAATAGGTGCTGTATTAATAGTGGGGAAAGGCAGGCTTTTATCAGAACAGTTGTATGGTCAGCATGTATTTGAAAATGATCTTTACCCAGAATGCTAGGAATGGAGTAATAATAATTGTGGGAGACCTGATAGAATCCGATGATAGGAGTCCCCTCTGAAAGACAATGGTACCTGAACCTCCTACTTTTCCATCTCCCATACAACCCAACTTCTGATATCTATGATTCTCACATTCATTATGATAGTCACAGTCATCTCTAGGCAAATTCTCCATAAAGTTGTAGCATTGTGTGAATGAAGTTTGCCAAATTACATAATTAGTTTTCAGAGCTTTGGTTTCATTGGGTGAAATTGGTACCAATAGTTGGGAGACAGGACATTAATTGGAATAAGAAAATGACTTTTCCTTAGAGTTTACCTACAATCGGTTATGCCCAGAAAGGATATAGAAAAAAACTTTGCTGTTCATGTAGTTAATATTTAAATTATATCATGTGGGGTTAAGTATGAAAGAGAAAAAAAGCGGATTGGGGAATCTGATAGCATGAACTTCCTTAAGCACTTTCTAAACTTAAAATAAGAGTTTCCCAGGTGGTGCTAGTGGTAATGAACCCTCCTGCCAATACAAGAGACATAAGAGACAGTTTGATCCCTGGGTCGCGAAAATCCCCTGGAGAAGGGGCATGGTAACTGAATATTCTTACCTGGGAAATCCCATGGACAGAGGAGCCTGGTGGGCTACAGACCACAGGGTTGCAAAGAGTTGGATATGACTGAAGCTACTTAGCACACAGCTTGAAATAAGAATAATAAGTAAACTCTTTAGACTTTTTGCTATATTCCAGTCACCATAATGAATGTTTTAGAGGAATTATTTTACTAAATCTGACAGTAACCCGTTGGGATAAACGCATACTATTAGATTTTATAGAAAAGGAATCTGAGGATTCCAGAGTTAAGGACTGGCCCAGGCCCTTAGCTGGTACCACATGGAAGGAAACACAACTTGAATTTGGAATATGTGATTTTAACCTTTATGGCACACTACCTACTTATTTCAATGCACATATTTTTAATAAATGTACCTGCTTTGTATTGATAGGAGACCAGGGGAGCTGGCTTGGTCTGGCTTTCCACTGCCTTTCTCGTCTCTTACTTTAAAGCTCTCCCTCTCTTCTTCCTCCTTTCCTGAGTCCCTAGCTCCTTTCCACCTCAGCATTTTTCTTGCTGTTTGAGGCTACCAAATTTAAAGTGCTCATTTTTACTTTGCAAGACTTTTTTTGTACCTCATTTCAACTGTCTCCCCTGATTGATCTCCACTTCTCTGATTATGCCCTCATCATCATCGGTTTTGCTTCCTAAGTGAGATGCTTCAATCATAGGACTTCCCCTCCGATGATCACTGACAGAAGTCTCCTTACGGCCACCAGTAGTTGCAAACTGAAGATTTATTCCTCCCTTGATCTGCATTGGTAGTGTGAAATCTAGCTCACCTTTTTGAATATCTCTGACAATGTGGGTCAGGAATGAAAACTAAGCCCTAAGTTCTAAAAATACATTTTAAGTCTAGTTTAAAATATAACTGAAAATGTTGATTTTCAACTACTTGTTTCAGTTACTTCCAGTAGCTCTTTTTCTTTCTTTTTTTTTTTTTTTTTTGCTCATGTCAAAAAACTTAAAAGAGTCAAAATATTTCCTTAATTAAAGAAAGAGATTTAAATCCGCATAAGAGGACAGTTTGATCCCTGGTCGCGAAAATCCCCTGGAGAAGGGGCATGGTAACTGAATATTCTTACCTGGGAAATCCCATGGACAGAGGAGCCTGGTGGGCTACAGACCACAGGGTTGCAAAGAGTTGGATATGACTGAAGCTACTTAGCACACAGCTTGAAATAAGAATAATAAGTAAACTCTTTAGACTTTTTGCTATATTCCAGTCACCATAATGAATGTTTTAGAGGAATTATTTTACTAAATCTGACAGTAACCCGTTGGGATAAACGCATACTATTAGATTTTATAGAAAAGGAATCTGAGGATTCCAGAGTTAAGGACTGGCCCAGGCCCTTAGCTGGTACCACATGGAAGGAAACACAACTTGAATTTGGAATATGTGATTTTAACCTTTATGGCACACTACCTACTTATTTCAATGCACATATTTTTAATAAATGTACCTGCTTTGTATTGATAGGAGACCAGGGGAGCTGGCTTGGTCTGGCTTTCCACTGCCTTTCTCGCTCTTACTTTAAAGCTCTCCCTCTCTTCTTCCTCCTTTCCTGAGTCCCTAGCTCCTTTCCACCTCAGCATTTTTCTTGCTGTTTGAGGCTACCAAATTTAAAGTGCTCATTTTTACTTTGCAAGACTTTTTTTGTACCTCATTTCAACTGTCTCCCCTGATTGATCTCCACTTCTCTGATTATGCCCTCATCATCATCGGTTTTGCTTCCTAAGTGAGATGCTTCAATCATAGGACTTCCCCTCCGATGATCACTGACAGAAGTCTCCTTACGGCCACCAGTAGTTGCAAACTGAAGATTTATTCCTCCCTTGATCTGCATTGGTAGTGTGAAATCTAGCTCACCTTTTTGAATATCTCTGACAATGTGGGTCAGGAATGAAAACTAAGCCCTAAGTTCTAAAAATACATTTTAAGTCTAGTTTAAAATATAACTGAAAATGTTGATTTTCAACTACTTGTTTCAGTTACTTCCAGTAGCTCTTTTTCTTTCTTTTTTTTTTTTTTTTTAGCTCATGTCAAAAAACTTAAAAGAGTCAAAATATTTCCTTAATTACAGAAAGAGATTTATATACAAACTGGGAAAATATACTGTAGAATTGGAAAAAAACTATAAATGGTCACTACTAAGAGGCTTGCATTTACTTTTTTCATGCAATATGTGGTGTGAAGTGCTATCAACAAAGTAGCTTCAAAAGCACCTAGCCAATTTATTCTGAGTGAGAAGTGAAATCTTTATTCAAGTACTTTGATTGTCCAAGTATTAGAGAGTCTGTTTCTCTCCTGTTCAAGATGGAGACAGGTGATTTCAAGAAAGAAATCATAATGTACAATGAGCCAAATTTTTAAGAATAATTTGATGAAAAAATCACTCTTCTCCCCTCTCCCCCAGTGACGTTTGGAGCCACTTCATTTGACAATTTTATGATTTTTGAGTACAAAACAATACTAACAGGAAGGAATGTGAAATGAACTCCAAACTGAGAGTTCAAGTATGGCTTGACAATGCGTGTATAATCGATATTTACTCCTCAAAGAGTTGTAAACAAATGTGTAAGATGAGAAGGTTATTATGCTCTCTATCATTGGCAAGAATGTCCTGCTGGATTTGCTTGTTTGTTTTGAGGCATTGTTCTATATTGATACTTTTCTTCATAGAAGTAAATAACCTTGACACTGCATTTGGAATTCATAATAAAATGTAAGAAAGAAAGGAAAAGAGTAGAGTAGGGGAATGAAAAAATACTAGATGAATGGAAAGGCAGGGGGGAATAGAGGAGGCTAACAACACTGTCAAATAGTTCTGCTAAAGGTGCACTTAAATAGCAAGCAATACCAAATCCTGATATATTGAATCTCTCCTTGCCTTCGGTGCACAAAGGTACTTCTTTCTTCCTTTTCCTCAGGCCAGCTCTCCACCCCTTTAGGGCTTTGCATGGCTATTCTGACCTGTTAAGTCTTCTGAATACTTATTCAAAGAGAAAATGTTCATTTACTTTTCAGGGTCTTCAGGTCTTTATGTAAATATCACCTCCTCAGTATGATCTACCCTGTTCATCAAGTTTTAAATTATAACTGATATGCCATCTCCTCCATGCATCCCAAATTTATGAAACTACTGATGTATTTATGCTATTTTCCCATAGTGCATTTGCCTAATGTATCATTTTCTATGTATTATGTGACAGATTAAAAAGTTTCAGAGATAAATGAAAGAAAATTAAAATGGTAAAGGGGAGTAGAGCTTTCTTTATGATGTGACAAAAGAGGGGCAAAAGGAAAGAATAAGGTGAGTTATTGAGTCTTTTAATTAAAAAAGGAAAACAATAAAACATGTGGCCATACGATGCATAGTTCCAGAGGATTTTTTTTCTGTGGTTATGGAGAAGATATACTTGACAACAAACTTGTAACTTCTTTCTCATGAACCACAGAATCGGTGTGGGTAAACAGTACTTGAGAGAGGAAGTGTTATGTCAAATTTATGAAACTTTAGAGGGCATCAATGTTTGTATCTCCTGTAAAAACTATGTTCAGTTCCCCCAAACTGAATGAGGTTCAGAAGTTCTGAACAGGTGACCACTGAATCTGTTTGAGTTGTATTAGGTGATCACGGCAGTTTTAAATGTAAAAGATATGAAAGATGGTAGCTGGGTGTTAGTCGAAGCATCTGGGATATTTCTGTGAAGTGCCAGGACTCAGTAGCAGTTGTGGCACAGGAACTTAGTCATCACGCAGCATGTGGAATCTTAGTTTCCCCACTTTGGATCAAACCCATGTCCTCTACATTGGAAATCGGTATTTTTTTTTAAATTTTTGGCCTCTTTTTATTGATTTTTTATTTATTTTCATCCATCTTTAATAAATGAAGAAAGGGAAAATAGAGGAGGGGGCTAGAGGAGGCTAACAAAACTGTCAAATAGTTCTGCTAAAGGTGCACTTAAATAGCAAGCAATACCAAATCCTGATATATTGAATCTCTCCTTGCCTTCGGTGCACAAAGGTACTTCTTTCTTCCTTTTCCTCAGGCCAGCTCTCCACCCCTTTAGGGCTTTGCATGGCTATTCTGACCTGTTAAGTCTTCTGAATACTTATTCAAAGAGAAAATGTTCATTTACTTTTCAGGGTCTTCAGGTCTTTATGTAAATATCACCTCCTCAGTATGATCTACCCTGTTCATCAAGTTTTAAATTATAACTGATATGCCATCTCCTCCATGCATCCCAAATTTATGAAACTACTGATGTATTTATGCTATTTTCCCATAGTGCATTTGCCTAATGTATCATTTTTCTATGTATTATGTGACAGATTAAAAAGTTTCAGAGATAAATGAAAGAAAATTAAAATGGTAAAGGGGAGTAGAGCTTTCTTTATGATGTGACAAAAGAGGGGCAAAAGGAAAGAATAAGGTGAGTTATTGAGTCTTTTAATTAAAAAAGGAAAACAATAAAACATGTGGCCATACGATGCATAGTTCCAGAGGATTTTTTTTCTGTGGTTATGGAGAAGATATACTTGACAACAAACTTGTAACTTCTTTCTCATGAACCACAGAATCGGTGTGGGTAAACAGTACTTGAGAGAGGAAGTGTTATGTCAAATTTATGAAACTTTAGAGGGCATCAATGTTTGTATCTCCTGTAAAAACTATGTTCAGTTCCCCCAAACTGAATGAGGTTCAGAAGTTCTGAACAGGTGACCACTGAATCTGTTTGAGTTGTATTAGGTGATCACGGCAGTTTTAAATGTAAAAGATATGAAAGATGGTAGCTGGGTGTTAGTCGAAGCATCTGGGATATTTCTGTGAAGTGCCAGGACTCAGTAGCAGTTGTGGCACAGGAACTTAGTCATCACGCAGCATGTGGAATCTTAGTTTCCCCACTTTGGATCAAACCCATGTCCTCTACATTGGAAATCGGTATTTTTTTTTAAATTTTTGGCCTCTTTTTATTGATTTTTTTATTTATTTATTTTTTATCCATCTTTATTCTCCAAACTATGTGGGCGTCCCGTTGCAGTGGCTTCTTTAGTTGCAGAGCAGTGGCTCTGTGAGCATGCACTCCAGAGTACTGGCTCATCATTGGACACACCGGTCCAGCCGCTCCCAGCACGTGGGATCTTCCCGGACCAGGGATGGAACCGGTGCCCCCAGCGCTGCAAGGCAGATTCTTCGCCCACTGGACCACCAGGGAAGCCCGGAAATCAGACTCTTAACCACTAGACCAACAAGGAAGTCCCTTGTAGACTGCTCTTAAAATATATATATTTATTTTTATTAGAGGCATAATTACTTTACAATATTATGATGGTTTCTGCCATACATCAAGGTGAATCAGCCATAGGCTGTATACAGGTCCCCTCCCTCCTGAACCCACCTCTCAATTCTCACCCCATTCCACCCCTCTAGGTTGTTACATAGCTCTGGTTTGAATTCCCTGAATCCTACAGCAAATTCCCACTCACTACTTAATTTATATTTAGTGTGTATATGTTTCTACGTTACTCTTTCCATTAGTAGAGTGCTTTTAATTGCTAGGTCTGTAAGAGTCCAGGGCAGCTTCTGCAGTTTAAAAATGGAATGAGTACATTCCTAAAAGTGAGATAATTTCCCAAGCATACACAACATGAGTGCAGCAAGCCCTTCCTTTGAACTAATCCATGATCATGTTGTGCATCTCTAACAGAATCCAGCAGACCATTTCAATTTAGAATCTCATAGAAAACCTATTTCTCTCTCTTGAAAGAGATATCTGGAGGGAAAGATGTATTGAAGGAATCCAGCATTTTTCAGCTTTTTCTAAATTGGTGGCATGTCTGATTTGAATTTTCTATTAAGACAGTGGCACATAAGAATACATACCACTATTTTTCTTTTCTTTTTTCCCCTCAATCTTTGATGAATGGAGATTTGATCTAAATTTCACCTCTAAATATATATGATGCTGCTGCAAGCATCTGGGATATTTCTGTGAGGGTGTGGGGCACAGGAACTTAGTCATCACGCAGCATGTGGAATCTTAGTTTCCCCACTTTGGATCAAACCCATGTCCTCTACATTGGAAATCGGTATTTTTTTTTAAATTTTTGGCCTCTTTTTATTGATTTTTTTATTTATTTATTTTTTATCCATCTTTATTCTCCAAACTATGTGGGCGTCCCGTTGCAGTGGCTTCTTTAGTTGCAGAGCAGTGGCTCTGTGAGCATGCACTCCAGAGTACTGGCTCATCATTGGACACACCGGTCCAGCCGCTCCCAGCACGTGGGATCTTCCCGGACCAGGGATGGAACCGGTGCCCCCAGCGCTGCAAGGCAGATTCTTCGCCCACTGGACCACCAGGGAAGCCCGGAAATCAGACTCTTAACCACTAGACCAACAAGGAAGTCCCTTGTAGACTGCTCTTAAAATATATATATTTATTTTTATTAGAGGCATAATTACTTTACAATATTATGATGGTTTCTGCCATACATCAAGGTGAATCAGCCATAGGCTGTATACAGGTCCCCTCCCTCCTGAACCCACCTCTCAATTCTCACCCCATTCCACCCCTCTAGGTTGTTACATAGCTCTGGTTTGAATCCCCTGAATCCTACAGCAAATTCCCACTCACTACTTAATTTATATTTAGTGTGTATATGTTTCTACGTTACTCTTTCCATTAGTAGAGTGCTTTTAATTGCTAGGTCTGTAAGAGTCCAGGGCAGCTTCTGCAGTTTAAAAATGGAATGAGTACATTCCTAAAAGTGAGATAATTTCCCAAGCATACACAACATGAGTGCAGCAAGCCCTTCCTTTGAACTAATCCATGATCATGTTGTGCATCTCTAACAGAATCCAGCAGACCATTTCAATTTAGAATCTCATAGAAAACCTATTTCTCTCTCTTGAAAGAGATATCTGGAGGGAAAGATGTATTGAAGGAATCCAGCATTTTTCAGCTTTTTCTAAATTGGTGGCATGTCTGATTTGAATTTTCTATTAAGACAGTGGCACATAAGAATACATACCACTATTTTTCTTTTCTTTTTTCCCCTCAATCTTTGATGAATGGAGATTTGATCTAAATTTCACCTCTAAATATATATGATGCTGCTGATTGGCCCTTTTATTCCACCAAGCCTTTGTGCCCTCATGTTAAGGGAAAGTAACACCTTTGATTAGATTCATTCTTTGCATGGCCATGTTGGGAAGTTTTCTGGCTTTCAGTGACAATAATTGTTTCAAAACAGCCATTTCTTTTATGTTTATAACATATGCCAAAATGACCATAATGCCACCTCAAGCTCTAACTCCAAGTGAAAAATATGCATCTTTCTGAAAAAAAGAAATTATTTTCCTCTGGTTGAAACAGCATCACCTACAAATAAATGAATTTCTGTGTCTAAATAAGTGCATTTCAAAGAGAATGAAATCATGATGAGGGAACTTCAGCAAAGATGACACAAGTAGAAGAAAAGGCCTAAGAGACAGCACATTTACAGTTTGCATTTTGACAGAAGTTAAATCAGTTGTTTTAAATGTCATTCTATAGAATGTCACTGAGAATGAGTAAACAAGTTAATTAGTTTGGTTTTCTTTGTTTCTTCTTTTGCTAAATCTAGCCAAGCAAAACGTGATTCCAAAAGCAGAAATAAAGAAAAGGTGGGGGGACTGTTTTTCCCCTTAATCCTAAATTTCCCAATTTAGGGGTCTCAGTTTCAATGTTTCTGGTAATGTGTTCATTCCAACCTAAATGTGATCAGGATCAAAGGCTTAACATTCAGGTTAAGAGTCCAGGGCAGCTTCGCAGTTTATAATGAGTAAATTCCAGGCAGTTTGAGTTAAAATGAGTACATTCCTAAAAGTGAGATAATTTCCCAAGCATACACAACATGAGTGCAGCAAGCCCTTCCTTTGAACTAATCCATGATCATGTTGTGCATCTCTAACAGAATCCAGCAGACCATTTCAATTTAGAATCTCATAGAAAACCTATTTCTCTCTCTTGAAAGAGATATCTGGAGGGAAAGATGTATTGAAGGAATCCAGCATTTTTCAGCTTTTTCTAAATTGGTGGCATGTCTGATTTGAATTTTCTATTAAGACAGTGGCACATAAGAATACATACCACTATTTTTCTTTTCTTTTTTCCCCTCAATCTTTGATGAATGGAGATTTGATCTAAATTTCACCTCTAAATATATATGATGCTGCTGATTGGCCCTTTTTATTCCACCGCAAGCCTTTGTGCCCTCATGTTAAGGGAAAGTAACACCTTTGATTAGATTCATTCTTTGCATGGCCATGTTGGGAAGTTTTTCTGGCTTTCAGTGACAATAATTGTTTCAAAACAGCCATTTCTTTTATGTTTATAACATATGCCAAAATGACCATAATGCCACCTCAAGCTCTAACTCCAAGTGAAAAATATGCATCTTTCTGAAAAAAAGAAATTATTTTCCTCTGGTTGAAACAGCATCACCTACAAATAAATGAATTTCTGTGTCTAAATAAGTGCATTTCAAAGAGAATGAAATCATGATGAGGGAACTTCAGCAAAGATGACACAAGTAGAAGAAAAGGCCTAAGAGACAGCACATTTACAGTTTGCATTTTGACAGAAGTTAAATCAGTTGTTTTAAATGTCATTCTATAGAATGTCACTGAGAATGAGTAAACAAGTTAATTAGTTTGGTTTTCTTTGTTTCTTCTTTTGCTAAATCTAGCCAAGCAAAACGTGATTCCAAAAGCAGAAATAAAGAAAAGGTGGGGGGACTGTTTTTCCCCTTAATCCTAAATTTCCCAATTTAGGGGTCTCAGTTTCAATGTTTCTGGTAATGTGTTCATTCCAACCTAAATGTGATCAGGATCAAAGGCTTAACATTCAGGTTAACCACTTTTTGGCATCTCACCTCTTTTGAGTTTGAACTTGGAATCTCTTCCATGTATAGGCCACTAATGAGAAAATCCTTGCTTATGAATTCAGTTCAGAATGGGAGCAGTTTTCCCCTCTCTCCTTTTGCATAATGTCGGCTTTGAAGTCAGGCAGTCCAAGAAAGTGATTGATCTCGCCCAAGTTCATAACTTTTTCAAAGTACTGCCGATATCATTAAATTTTAATTAACCCTTTGAGCTCCTTCTATGATGTAAAAATGAGGGAACATCAAAGGCTCCTGTGTTGGAGCAGCAGTAGCATCTTTTGTGCTCACATAGCTTTTTAGAAGATATCTCCGATGCAAATATTTCAATGGGGTCTTCAGCTGTGTGTGTGTTGTGTGTGTGTAGAGAGAGAGAGAGAGAGAGAGAGAGAGAGAGAGATTGTTATGCTGTTGCAGAGTTAGAGCTAAAATCTATTGTTAGTCTTTCAAAGCTGGTTATTTAAGCGTTGCTGTGTTCCGGGCTTAGAAGCAGGGTATCTTGCCACCTCTTCCTCGTAGAGCTTTCGAATCAAGGAGTCCATTTCCAATGTCACTCGATTTGTAACTTTTTCTGTTGTTGTCCTTCCACAGCTCTCATTCATAATTAATCTTATTTCCATCATATGACTTGGTATGTAATGTTCTGCATGTGGTCTTAAAAGTCACCCGGTTGCATTCAGATCTACTGGATGAAGAAACTCAGAAGAAAGGGGAGCACACACTGCCGGAGGTTGTGGGATTTGAGGCTGTAAGCATAACGTATCAAAGAAGAGCTTTTCTTGAAACATTTAGCAAATATTTATGGAGTTCATGCTCTGTGCCAAGCACCATTTAAGTGTGCAGTCACTGCCCTTGTTAAATCCACATTCTAGTAAAGCAGAATTTGCAGACCTTGGCATTCATGTGCTGTGCTTCTTAATCTCCATAACAGTCACTGTCAAAAGAGTAGTTGAAGGCCTCCTAGTCCACCAGGTATTATTAGGCCAGTAATAGGGCAATGTGAGTAGGTACTGGGAACCCCATGTCCTCACATCTTGATCATATTGTTTGAAATCGAGCCTATCCTATGTGATGAGTAGAAATGGAGAAATTCATGTGAATTAACACAGGTAACCCGAGCTTCCTTGTGCCTTGGTTTCTCCACACTCCTACCTATTTCCTACCTTCTTGATAAAGTTAAATGAGATCATATACATGTGTGTTTTGAAATATGACTGCCTTAATAGTACTAAGCTTAATGATTTTAAGTCTGCTGTTTAGATGCAGGAAAAGTTGGGTAGAGTACGATTCATTTCTTCTGGTGGCCACGATCTCTTTAAATGTGAATCTCCACCTAAGGTTGGTTTCCCCTCTACAGATCTACAGGAGGGAAAAAAGTGGTAAAAGTCTTGATTGCTTCACTTCCTCAGAAGTAATGAACAGCTCATTTCCAAAGCCCAAATCCACATTTGCCCCTTTAGGGTCACTTTAATCAAGGCATTATCACAGATGATGCGTGTCTACCAAAATGAGATTTTGTGACCTCCTGAAATGAACATGATCTGGACTTGTGTTGGGGGGGTGTCTGACTTAGTGAGCTTCCTGTTTATAAGATTTACATTAAACCTGTGTAGATTATTAGGGAAAAGTCTACATCTTTACAAATAATTTTAAAAGATTTCCTCTTTCCTCCTAAATAGAATTTGATTCAATTATTGTAGAGATAATTTAAACTCTGGACTGCTAAAGGAACGAATGCATGTTTTAATGTTAAAGTAGGATTCTGAACAACATAACTGTTATTTTAGGCTTCAGATGTACATGAATCCATGTGACAGATGCCTTCAGTATAAACAGTGTCCTCTGAATACAATACAGTGGGTTTCTTATTTTCTCTAGATTTAAAGAGGATACTAGATAAACCAATTTGAGAAGTATATCGTTCTACATAAATTGAGAGGTACACATATTCTAGATACAAATAAAAATGAAAGAAAATTCAAATGTAGATTTGGATCAGTGACAGCTGAGAATTCACATGAAGGTTTAAACTCCTTCTCTTTCCCACATTCCATTTTTACGTCACAGCTCCATTTAATGTTTAATGTCACATTCTTTTTAAATGTTGCCTGACTTTTCTCAAATTGTTAATTATTTTCAGATTCTTATATGTTCGTTCATCATAGGGTATAAGAACAGTTCTTAAGGAGAATCAGCCAAGGTTGCTTGAAAACAACATTGTAAAAGCCATCAGTAAGAAAATCATGAAAAATAAAAGAAACAAATTAGATTTAGAACAGTAAAAGGTTTAAACCTATACCCCTGAGAATGTTAAAAACTACATTTCTAAGGTTGTCATATAAATATATAAGGTGGAAATAATTTGCGGGCATATGTGCAAAAATGAGTTTAAAATAGGTTTCAATTATAAATTGATCTGTGAATCTCCACCTAAGGTTGGTTTCCCTCTACAGATCTACAGGAGGGAAAAAAGTGGTAAAAGTCTTGATTGCTTCACTTCCTCAGAAGTAATGAACAGCTCATTTCCAAAGCCCAAATCCACATTTGCCCCTTTAGGGTCACTTTAATCAAGGCATTATCACAGATGATGCGTGTCTACCAAAATGAGATTTTGTGACCTCCTGAAATGAACATGATCTGGACTTGTGTTGGGGGGGTGTCTGACTTAGTGAGCTTCCTGTTTATAAGATTTACATTAAACCTGTGTAGATTATTAGGGAAAAGTCTACATCTTTACAAATAATTTTAAAAGATTTCCTCTTTCCTCCTAAATAGAATTTGATTCAATTATTGTAGAGATAATTTAAACTCTGGACTGCTAAAGGAACGAATGCATGTTTTAATGTTAAAGTAGGATTCTGAACAACATAACTGTTATTTTAGGCTTCAGATGTACATGAATCCATGTGACAGATG
This sequence comes from Tragulus kanchil, assembly GCA_022376925.1. NCBI lineage: Eukaryota > Metazoa > Chordata > Mammalia > Artiodactyla > Tragulidae > Tragulus > Tragulus kanchil. The sequence goes on from JAIOJX010000004.1 coordinate 26,207,767, forward strand.
CCTTCAGTATAAACAGTGTCCTCTGAATACAATACAGTGGGTTTCTTATTTTCTCTAGATTTAAAGAGGATACTAGATAAACCAATTTGAGAAGTATATACGTTCTACATAAATTGAGAGGTACACATATTCTAGATACAAATAAAAATGAAAGAAAATTCAAATGTAGATTTGGATCAGTGACAGCTGAGAATTCACATGAAGGTTTAAACTCCTTCTCTTTCCCACATTCCATTTTTACGTCACAGCTCCATTTAATGTTTAATGTCACATTCTTTTTAAATGTTGCCTGACTTTTCTCAAATTGTTAATTATTTTCAGATTCTTATATGTTCGTTCATCATAGGGTATAAGAACAGTTCTTAAGGAGAATCAGCCAAGGTTGCTTGAAAACAACATTGTAAAAGCCATCAGTAAGAAAATCATGAAAAATAAAAGAAACAAATTAGATTTAGAACAGTAAAAGGTTTAAACCTATACCCCTGAGAATGTTAAAAACTACATTTCTAAGGTTGTCATATAAATATATAAGGTGGAAATAATTTGCGGGCATATGTGCAAAAATGAGTTTAAAATAGGTTTCATATATTTGATGAACATATGGTGATCTGTGAATGCCATGGCAGATAGGAATCAGTAAATAATACGCCCATTCCTTCCTTTCCTCTCTAATGTCTCTGTCAAATGAAAGCCATAAGAAAGCCATAAAGTTTTCTTGAGGAAAAACAAAATTCCAAGTCATGGGTTATAAATTTCCTTTTGTATCTCCTCTCTGACTTCCCAAACTTTCTTTTGCTGCTTGAAGGCAAGATGGCATTAGTGTTGATGCAAGGTGACGTTCCTCCCAGCTAAGCAGCTGTGCCCGGTGAAGAACAAAAGCTCAGTGTTTCTAACAGGGGGCTAGGGTTGATTTCCTAACTAGTGATTACATTTCACTGCCTGTGTTTTCCAAAAACAAGTCCTGTGATTTTGATCATTATCTTATTACTATCGATTAGCTTTTACTAATGCTTCTTATTATGAGATACTGTGTCAGAGGCTGTGAATACATTGTTTCATTGATTATTAGAGTCACCCTGCTATGTGCATGGTATTATCCCCATTTTATAGATTGAGAAACTGATGTTCTGAATAGAACAGTATCTTGTTCAAGAACTAACAGCTAATTAACAGTAACTCTGGGATTCTTTAAACCCAGTTTTACCTGTCTCCAAATTGTTGGTTCTGTTTTTAGTGAAAAACTAAATTATACTGAACTAGTCATTCAGTATGATGAGCTTAATAGTTCATAGATAGGTCATTTGCTTCTTCCTTTTTATTGGTTACTTTTGCTATTTAAAATGCCGTATTGCTATTGCTGCTCATTCTTTAAGATATGACACAATTCCTAAATAATGGTAAGTCACCATTTTTGTCTTTCTCAGTTCCCCTAACGCTCTTCCCCTAACAGACTCTCTGGGGATATGGTTCAAATGGACCTTTGGGGCTATGCTCAAATGTGCCCTCAGCATGCCTCCTTTCGCTCACTAGACTCATTTTTTTCAGAGATGTATATGTGACTCTTTCAGGGTCCTCCCTAAGATGTGGGCATCGCTGGAAAGATTTTTTTCTAGTAGGGAAGCTTAATGTATAGCCACCTTTCTTGACTTACAGAACATCCTCTGAGACTACAGCTATCCCTCTGTATTCCTGGGTCCTACATCCAGGGATTCAACCAGCCAGAGATTGAAAATATTAGAGAAAAAAGTTCTGAAAGTCACAAAAAGCAAAACTTGAATTTGCTGAATACTAGTAACTAACTACAAAGTATTGCATTGTTTTAATACTAGGAATTACATGTAATTTAGAGATGATTTATCACATATGAGGGCTTCTCTAGTGACTCAAATGGTAAAGAATCTGCCTGCAGTGTAGGAGAATTGGGTCAATTCCTGGGTCAGGGAAATCCCCTGGAGAAGGGTATAGGTTCTCACTCCAGTATTCTTGACTGGAAAATTCCATGGAGAGTGGAGCCTGGTGGGCTACAGTCCATGCAGTTGCAAAGAATTGTATACAAATGAGTGACTCATACTCTCATGTATATGAGAGGATGTGTGTAGATTATATGTAAATACTCTGTCATTTTATATAAGAAAATTGAACCATCCTTGGATTTTGTCTTCTGCAGGGATCCTGGAAGTAATCCCCTACAGATATTGAAGGATGACTTTACATTCCGTTCAGCAGAGTAGGAGTGGGGGAGAGGGGCAATCATGATCACGGGAAAAGAGAAATCGGTTAGGTAAGATTGAAGTAATGGATTCAGCTGTGCCTTAAGCAGAGTCCTAATTGTTTTTATCATTAAGCAAGTGAATATTCCACTTACCAATTTTTTGCATAACTCTGCATTGTAGCTGTAACTTCTGTTGGTTCTGGCTAGTGTTGTTGCTGCTCTATTAAAGCTTTTATTGATCATCTTAATCATTATTATGGTATTACTTACCTAAATAGCCACAATTCTCTACATTTCAAAAATGTCCCATACTCTGATTTTCTTAAATTGGTCACATCAGCTTTATTTATAACAGTTCAAAATCCCAATAGACTCTAATCTCTAAGACAACACAAGCCAAGCCTTGTGCTTCTTCACACTCATTTATGTTACTCAGCATATAGTATCAGCTGCAATAAATTGAAATCAATAATTTAAAACAATAGTCTAAGCACTGTAGCAGACACTGAGACCTGGGTTCTAGCTTATATGCACTTAATATCATTTTGTAGGTTAAGAGAAAGACTGGCAGTATAAAGTGTGTGAAGCTAATGAGTTTAATAAAGGCTAGGGTAAAAGCAGAGAAAGGAAGCTCATATTTAATGAGTACTTATTATATGCAAAGCATAGCATAAGAGCTTCGCATACACTCTCTTATGGAACTCTCAAAACCACACTAACAAGGAATTTTGCACATTTTAATATTGAAGAAACAGATTCATAAGAGGCTATTATCTTGATCAAGTTGCCATTCCAGATGGTGTGTGTTGAGTCAGTGCCATCTCTGAGAGGGAAGACTAGGTGAAACTGGGTAGCATGTTTATTTAGGTTCTGAAAAAGCAGGGTTGGTGGTTGATGGGTGGTTCTACTTGGAGTGAAGGAAGAAATATAGTGTGGACAAAGTGAGATCATGTCTACAGAGCAAGATGAAGCCAAAGCTAAGAGAAGGGATGTGGATTCAGAATCACATGGGGATGATGTGTGAGAAAGTTTCAACCAAGTCCTTTCACACCAAAGGTTGTGAATGAGTTGCATGTATTGAGCTGACTTGATGTTCTGACTGTGGGAGACTTAAAATATTCTAAAGGAATGGACATAAAGTCACATGTTAGTAGGATGGAGATAGAGCATTGACTGCATTTTGACTCCAAAGCCCTAACTGTTTTCCGTTTAACCCAAGTTATCTTAGGTGCCAAAAGCGAAGTCCTAAGTACTATGGGAGCTCAAAGGAAAGTGAGTATATTTAGAGATACAGGAGGAGGCAGCTTTAGGAATGAATGTTAAAGGATGCCTCAGATTTTAACAAAAAGCAGTATATGAAATAGAGGCCGTTTGCGGTGGAGAAAAATAGCAGGAACTTACGTTTGAGATGTGCAGGATGAGAAAGGGATGTGACTTAGTTCAAAATAATGTTCCAGGGAAGAAAAATGGAGTCTGTCTTCAAAAAGCTTATGATATTGTGGGTTGCATCATTTCAAGAATCTTATTTATGGCTCTAAATCATGTCTTATTCTGAAAAAAAAAAATAAGATTATTTTATCTTCACTTTTGAATTTGCCTTTGAGAATACTTCTTTATTTGCAAATCTGCCATATTGGAGACAGGAGTTGCAGAAAAATTTGAATTAAAACTTTGAATTAATATTCGACCCTTGGGTTAAAAGCATGGGGCCAAATTTAAAACCAGAATGTTGAGCCTGAGAGCTATTTACATTTTGCTTCTTTTATTTTTATCCTTGCAAGGTAATTGTGAAAAATACCAATAAAATATGAGGAGGCATACTCAATTGATTATCAAAGTGTCTATTATATATGTAATCCTAATAATCATTAGATATCATCATCATTATCAATATTCCTAAAATTATTATAGTTTAGAAAAATTGTTTTTCCTACTTCAGAAAAAAGAGAGGTCAGTTCTCCCTTGAGCTGTCCAGCTCTTCTCACAGAGTCTCCCACTCTAACCATGTCTGTTCTCCCTTAAGCCGGCCCCCTGTACTGGCAGTTACTCTCCCTTTCCTCACTCTAATAAACTTCTACTTGCCTCTCAAAAAAAAAAAAAAAAAAAGAAAAAAGAAAAAGAGAGAGATGCTTATTAGTCAATTAGACATGCTTAAGGAACTAAAAACATAAAACTATATTCTGCATAGTTAAAAAAAATCATAACTCTGGAATTTAAATATAGAGGTAGTATCACATACTATATATGTGAAAACTGAGACTCAAAAAATATACATGATCAATTCATATCACTCAATTTTCTTTTGAATTTGCAATTAGATACCATTTTTCCCATCTTTATAACCTCCTATGTTGTTCCCATGCCATTTGCCAGCTGCCTGCAAAGTCAGTGCTGAATTTTATTTTACTTATATATATTCTTTTATTTTATACACACACACACACACACACACACACACACACACACATATAGTAATCAACAAAAAGGTAGTGCAGGTGGTAAAGGACCTGCCTGCCAAAGCAGGATAAGTACAAGGCATGGGTTCAATATCTGGGTTGGGAAGATACCCTGGAGGAGGACATGACACCCCACTCCAGTATTCTTGTCTAGAGAATCCTATGGACAGAAGAGCCTAGTGAACTATAGTCCATAGGATCACAAAGAGTCAGACATAACTAAAGTGACTTAGCATACGTGAATGCTTTATTATTTTTAGCAATCTTACTTTTAGGTTCCAATTTCTTTGTCAGTTACTTTTAAACAGGCTTATTCAGACATCTCCAAGTAATCAATAGCTAACAACTAGGATGTTGATTTCGTTCCCCTGATATATGGTACACATCTGCTGTGCCTCTTCTCCCTAAGTCTTGCTTATTCTAGGACCGATGAAAGCAACTCATAGGTGGGATATGCTGACCTTGTGACTGGGAGAAAAAAAACTCTGGGAAAGCACACATAAGGGCTTTCAACACTTCAGTTGTCAATTAGTAATATGTTACTTCAGCTCATAGTTGCTTGGCCAGAGTAAATAGTAGAGTTATCTCCAGTAACAATAGCTGATTAAAGTGTAAACCTTCAAGAAGTCAGTGAATCACAGAGCCATCATTTTGATTTTACCAGTATCTCAGTATTAGTACTTACTATAGGCATACTTCTAAGAGGGCCCATTTATTTCCTGCCCCCATGAATAACCCCAGAGACTGTGAATTTGTTGTATTTTACTCCAGTGATATCTTCTTTGCTCAGTTGGTTTTAGGACAGGAAAATTATGCAAGATGACTTAATCACATAGCCCTTTAAATGTGAGTCATCAGACCAGCAGTAGAGGAAGTGAAGGCTTAGATACAAGGGGGATGTACTGGGAGAAGTTCTCAGTTGCTGACTAAAGATGAAAAGAACCACATGACTAGAAATGCTGGTGGTCTCTAGGAACTGCAAGAGTCCTAGAAGGGCACCCAGGAAGGAAATGGGGACGTCAATTCTATAACAGTAAGAATTTAACCTCAGTTCTATCACCAGAAGTAGCTGAATTGGCCAAAGGCACTTCAAGGCAGATTTCTCCCCAGAGCCTTCAGAAGGGAATGTAGCCTCACTGAGGCCTTGAGGTCAGCCATGTGAGATTCTAATCAGTCACTCTGTGCTCAAACTTCTGAACTCCAGAACTGTGAACTAGTAAGGAGGTACTGTTTTAAGCCATCTTTTGTTGTTTAGTCACTAAGTCATGTCTGACTCATTGTGACCCCATGGACTGTCAGGGTCCTCTGTCCATGGGATTTCTCAGGCAATAATATTGGAATGGGTTACCATTTCCTTCTTGATAGGTGGTTTCTTTTCTATCAGGAGGATTGGTGTGCAAAAATTGAGTTGTCGTTGTTCAGTCACTAAGTGTTGTCCAACTCTTTGCAACCCCATGAACTACAGAACGCCAGGTTTCCCTTCCCGTTCACTATCTCCCAGAGCTTGCTCAAACTCATGTCCACTGAGTTAATGATGCATCCAACTGTTTTATTCTGTGCTACCTCCTTTTACTCCAACCTGGAATCTGCCCCAGCATCAGGGTGTTTTCCAATGAATTAGCTCTTCACATCTGGTGACCAAAGTATTGGAACTTCAGCTCTAATATCAGTCCTTTGAAAGAATATTCAGGAAAAATTAAGGCAGAATTGCTTTACTATTAGCTAGCCTTAGGACTTTCAGCCAGTGTCATGGCCTCCACAAACTGTAATATTCTCACATTTGTAAATAATGTCTCAGTGCCATGTGTGCACATTGTTATGACAGTCAAATAAGATAGAATATGCAAAATTGTCAACAATATGCTACAAAACTGTAACGATTGACATTATATGCAAATAAAATATGTTTCAGTTTATAAAACAGTGAAGTATAGGAGTTATTTATTTTCTTAAAACATGTCACCAAGTTCAGAGAAAACAGGAGCATGGATCCACACTGTCGTGGGGAAGGAAATTAATCATTTCAACTAGAGTGAGTTTAACTCTGTCATCGAAAAAGCTACAGGAATTTGCAGCATATACTTACCCTACAAATTTTGAGGCATGATCACATCTATGGGGACGTCAATTCTATAACAGTAAGAATTTAACCTCAGTTCTATCACCAGAAGTAGCTGAATTGGCCAAAGGCACTTCAAGGCAGATTTCTCCCCAGAGCCTTCAGAAGGGAATGTAGCCTCACTGAGGCCTTGAGGTCAGCCATGTGAGATTCTAATCAGTCACTCTGTGCTCAAACTTCTGAACTCCAGAACTGTGAACTAGTAAGGAGGTACTGTTTTAAGCCATCTTTTGTTGTTTAGTCACTAAGTCATGTCTGACTCATTGTGACCCCATGGACTGTCAGGGTCCTCTGTCCATGGGATTTCTCAGGCAATAATATTGGAATGGGTTACCATTTCCTTCTTGATAGGTGGTTTCTTTTCTATCAGGAGGATTGGTGTGCAAAAATTGAGTTGTCGTTGTTCAGTCACTAAGTGTTGTCCAACTCTTTGCAACCCCATGAACTACAGAACGCCAGGTTTCCCTTCCCGTTCACTATCTCCCAGAGCTTGCTCAAACTCATGTCCACTGAGTTAATGATGCATCCAACTGTTTTATTCTGTGCTACCTCCTTTTACTCCAACCTGGAATCTGCCCCAGCATCAGGGTGTTTTCCAATGAATTAGCTCTTCACATCTGGTGACCAAAGTATTGGAACTTCAGCTCTAATATCAGTCCTTTGAAAGAATATTCAGGAAAAATTAAGGCAGAATTGCTTTACTATTAGCTAGCCTTAGGACTTTCAGCCAGTGTCATGGCCTCCACAAACTGTAATATTCTCACATTTGTAAATAATGTCTCAGTGCCATGTGTGCACATTGTTATGACAGTCAAATAAGATAGAATATGCAAAATTGTCAACAATATGCTACAAAACTGTAACGATTGACATTATATGCAAATAAAATATGTTTCAGTTTATAAAACAGTGAAGTATAGGAGTTATTTATTTTCTTAAAACATGTCACCAAGTTCAGAGAAAACAGGAGCATGGATCCACACTGTCGTGGGGAAGGAAATTAATCATTTCAACTAGAGTGAGTTTAACTCTGTCATCGAAAAAGCTACAGGAATTTGCAGCATATACTTACCCTCAGTGAGCCTAAAGTTCTTTAAACATGCTTAAAAAAGGGTTTTCTGTTATAAGATTAGAGGTAATACATCTGCATTGTTCTCACTGTAGGCACATACACTGCCCCTGATATTAATTCATATAATTTATAATAAAATGATTAACCTTCTACCCATAAAATGGCAAAATTACCTGTAGTATAGTTCCATGCTCAATTCCTTTCTTGCCCTGTTTTGGACCCGGTCAAGTTATCTGTTGAGTTACAAACTCAAACTGGAATCTAGCAGACTGCTATACTTACCATATTGGCTTCAGCTTTAATCAAGATGGGAGGCTTCCTCACTCTTCATATCCTCAGCTTTCAATTATAGGCTTTACATTAAAGTTCAGTGAACATCACAGATATGCTCCCTTGGTTAAGATCATTAAAGAATTCTTTATCTTTAGTTCAATGGCATCTTGCCTACAGATTTATTAGACTGTTTTTTGGTGCACTGCCTGTTTCAGGGAGAAAATATTCCACTACTACATACAGCCAGGATAAAGATGAAGCACAATTGCCAATTGCACATAAGGAGTCTGATACGTTGCTATTATCAAAAGGGATTTGTAGAGTCTTAGAGTCTGATATCTAGGAATAGGAAGGAACCTCAGAAAATCCTCAAACCCAGACTTTTGAACTGAGTCAGGTCAGGTGGTGGTGTCTGTCTCACACATGCAGGCACCAGAAATGTGGGTGCATTTTTAGTATCTTGTAAGTAGACTGTGATCTGACCCCACCCCAGGACTATGTTGTTCCTATTTTTTCATAAGATTCATAATGCTTTTCTCTAGAGAAAATTTTCCCTTCTCACAGTATTTATAGATGATAAGGAACTTTATTTTCTCGATATGTGTTTACAGAGAGGACAATTTACTGACAAATCAAATATTTATTGATTACCTACAATGGGTGGAGCAGTTGCCAAAGCACTAAAAGGAAACTAAAACATCTAAGATACAGATTTTGTCATAATGGGAACGATAACTTGAAACAGAAAAGCATGTTTCAGTTTATAAACAGTGAAGTATAGGAGTTATTTATTTTCTTAAAACATGTCACCAAGTTCAGAAAACAGGAGCATGGATCCACACTGTCGTGGGGAAGGAAATTAATCATTTCAACTAGAGTGAGTTTAACTCTGTCATCGAAAAAGCTACAGGAATTTGCAGCATATACTTACCCTCAGTGAGCCTAAAGTTCTTTAAACATGCTTAAAAAAGGGTTTTCTGTTATAAGATTAGAGGTAATACATCTGCATTGTTCTCACTGTAGGCACATACACTGCCCCTGATATTAATTCATATAATTTATAATAAAATGATTAACCTTCTACCCATAAAATGGCAAAATTACCTGTAGTATAGTTCCATGCTCAATTCCTTTCTTGCCCTGTTTTGGACCCGGTCAAGTTATCTGTTGAGTTACAAACTCAAACTGGAATCTAGCAGACTGCTATACTTACCATATTGGCTTCAGCTTTAATCAAGATGGGAGGCTTCCTCACTCTTCATATCCTCAGCTTTCAATTATAGGCTTTACATTAAAGTTCAGTGAACATCACAGATATGCTCCCTTGGTTAAGATCATTAAAGAATTCTTTATCTTTAGTTCAATGGCATCTTGCCTACAGATTTATTAGACTGTTTTTTGGTGCACTGCCTGTTTCAGGGAGAAAATATTCCACTACTACATACAGCCAGGATAAAGATGAAGCACAATTGCCAATTGCACATAAGGAGTCTGATACGTTGCTATTATCAAAAGGGATTTGTAGAGTCTTAGAGTCTGATATCTAGGAATAGGAAGGAACCTCAGAAAATCCTCAAACCCAGACTTTTGAACTGAGTCAGGTCAGGTGGTGGTGTCTGTCTCACACATGCAGGCACCAGAAATGTGGGTGCATTTTTAGTATCTTGTAAGTAGACTGTGATCTGACCCCCACCCCCAGGTCTATGTTGTTCCTATTTTTTCATAAGATTCATAATGCTTTTCTCTAGAGAAAATTTTCCCTTCTCACAGTATTTATAGATGATAAGGAACTTTATTTTCTCGATATGTGTTTACAGAGAGGACAATTTACTGACAAATCAAATATTTATTGATTACCTACAATGGGTGGAGCAGTTGCCAAAGCACTAAAAGGAAACTAAAACATCTAAGATACAGATTTTGTCATAATGGGAACGATAACTTGGTTAAGCTGAGAAAAAGTCTTATGAAATTAAAATAATTCATATATAAATGTCTTTTACAGTGTGTTCTTCTGACAACTAGGACATCAAAATCAACCAGTGAGACTTTCATAAATGGTGCATTTGGAGAATTACACCAGTACAAGATAAATTCCACTTAGGGGATAGAAATACAAATGCTATACAGAACCAAAATGCAGGGATCAATATGAACAAGTGTTGAATAACAGCTGAACAAATGAATGAATTAATATATGAAGCAAAAATTTGAAGAAATACCAAAATTAGGAAAGTTGATCAGGAAAGGTAGTGATGGAAATATGAATAAGTAATTAGCTTGATTCATGACTCATATAAAAACTGGCATAGAAATTCTGTGACATTAATAATAATGTTGTTATAAATGAGCACTTTTTATCTATCCTTATTGCCAAAATTATGGTCAAAGCACAGTGCCTGAAAGCATGGACCATTTTTAAGTATTCACAGTCACAATCTTTCATTTTCTGATGATACATTAAAAGAAAATACTGAAGGCTAAATGATGACACACAGTTACATTAAAATATATTTTTAAAAGCCAAATGAAAAGAAACATGATGTGTCACATGGTATTCAAGGTTAACCAGTAAGCTATTTCCTTGGCATGAAAGGCAATCACATGCAGTTGCCAGCAAGGAAAAAAACATGAGATTGGAACCTCAGAAAATCCTCAAACCCAGACTTTTGAACTGAGTCAGGTCAGGTGGTGGTGTCTGTCTCACACATGCAGGCACCAGAAATGTGGGTGCATTTTTAGTATCTTGTAAGTAGACTGTGATCTGACCCCCACCCCCAGGTCTATGTTGTTCCTATTTTTTCATAAGATTCATAATGCTTTTCTCTAGAGAAAATTTTCCCTTCTCACAGTATTTATAGATGATAAGGAACTTTATTTTCTCGATATGTGTTTACAGAGAGGACAATTTACTGACAAATCAAATATTTATTGATTACCTACAATGGGTGGAGCAGTTGCCAAAGCACTAAAAGGAAACTAAAACATCTAAGATACAGATTTTGTCATAATGGGAACGATAACTTGGTTAAGCTGAGAAAAAGTCTTATGAAATTAAAATAATTCATATATAAATGTCTTTTACAGTGTGTTCTTCTGACAACTAGGACATCAAAATCAACCAGTGAGACTTTCATAAATGGTGCATTTGGAGAATTACACCAGTACAAGATAAATTCCACTTAGGGGATAGAAATACAAATGCTATACAGAACCAAAATGCAGGGATCAATATGAACAAGTGTTGAATAACAGCTGAACAAATGAATGAATTAATATATGAAGCAAAAATTTGAAGAAATACCAAAATTAGGAAAGTTGATCAGGAAAGGTAGTGATGGAAATATGAATAAGTAATTAGCTTGATTCATGACTCATATAAAAACTGGCATAGAAATTCTGTGACATTAATAATAATGTTGTTATAAATGAGCACTTTTTATCTATCCTTATTGCCAAAATTATGGTCAAAGCACAGTGCCTGAAAGCATGGACCATTTTTTTAAGTATTCACAGTCACAATCTTTCATTTTCTGATGATACATTAAAAGAAAATACTGAAGGCTAAATGATGACACACAGTTACATTAAAATATATTTTTAAAAGCCAAATGAAAAGAAACATGATGTGTCACATGGTATTCAAGGTTAACCAGTAAGCTATTTCCTTGGCATGAAAGGCAATCACATGCAGTTGCCAGCAAGACAATTTCTTTACCACTGATCTGTTAGAAATCTGTTTAAAAAGTAAGTACTTCTGTGAGAGTCTTTCCGTCCAATCTCAGATTTTGAAAATTTTAAGATTTCTCAGCAAACACTTTTAACTGAAGCAGTAGTAGCTGAATACTTTCTCAAGGAACACATTGAAATTAAAAACATACAGACTTTTTTGCATTTGTTTTCTTTTGTTTTGAATGTTCACCTTTTACATTTTGCCAGAATAGAATAGTACCTTAAAAAAAAATATTTTAGAACTACTTATACACCACTGTGCTGAACAAGAACACTTTATTTGTGAGCTTCTGGTATTTGGATTTGATTTCTATATCTGTATTATATCTTGAATATAAAAATAATGCACACATGTAAAAAATAATAAGAGAAAAATAATCATGATTTCATGATAATTTCACAGGCAATGGTAATGTTCATTACTATTTTATATATAAGCATCTCTCCATATGCATTTATTAAATAAAAGTGAGCCATCAGGGCTTCCTTGGTAGCTCTGTGATGTAGTTCACCTGCCAGTTCAGGGTTCTATCCATGATCCAGGAAGATCACACATAACTGTTGAGCCAGGGCTCTGGAGCCTCCGAGCTACACTTCTGAGCACATGTGCCACAACTGTTGAAGCCTGTGTGCTCTAGAGCCTGAGTTCCACAACAAGAGTAGTCACTGCGGCAAGAAGCCTGCTCACCTCAACTAGAGAGCAGCTCCCACTCCCTGCAACTAGAGAAAAGCCTGCAGCAGCAGTGAAAACCCAAAATGGACAAAAATAAATATATAAATAAAATTTTTTAAAAAGTGAGATATAAGATATATTCAACCAGTCGCTATTCTTTTCCATACACCTCTGGTAGCTCAGATGGCAAAGAATCCACCTGCAATGCAGGAGACCCCTGTTATATCCCTGGGTCAGGAAGATCTGCTGTGGAAGGGAATGGCAACTCCTGTATTCTTGGAGATTTCCATGACACAGGAACCTGATGTGTCACATGGTATTCAAGGTTAACCAGTAAGCTATTTCCTTGGCATGAAAGGCAATCACATGCAGTTGCCAGCAAGACAATTTCTTTACCACTGATCTGTTAGAAATCTGTTTAAAAAGTAAGTACTTCTGTGAGAGTCTTTCCGTCCAATCTCAGATTTTGAAAATTTTAAGATTTCTCAGCAAACACTTTTAACTGAAGCAGTAGTAGCTGAATACTTTCTCAAGGAACACATTGAAATTAAAAACATACAGACTTTTTTGCATTTGTTTTCTTTTGTTTTGAATGTTCACCTTTTACATTTTGCCAGAATAGAATAGTACCTTAAAAAAAAATATTTTAGAACTACTTATACACCACTGTGCTGAACAAGAACACTTTATTTGTGAGCTTCTGGTATTTGGATTTGATTTCTATATCTGTATTATATCTTGAATATAAAAATAATGCACACATGTAAAAAATAATAAGAGAAAAATAATCATGATTTCATGATAATTTCACAGGCAATGGTAATGTTCATTACTATTTTATATATAAGCATCTCTCCATATGCATTTATTAAATAAAAGTGAGCCATCAGGGCTTCCTTGGTAGCTCTGTGATGTAGTTCACCTGCCAGTTCAGGGTTCTATCCATGATCCAGGAAGATCACACATAACTGTTGAGCCAGGGCTCTGGAGCCTCCGAGCTACACTTCTGAGCACATGTGCCACAACTGTTGAAGCCTGTGTGCTCTAGAGCCTGAGTTCCACAACAAGAGTAGTCACTGCGGCAAGAAGCCTGCTCACCTCAACTAGAGAGCAGCTCCCACTCCCTGCAACTAGAGAAAAGCCTGCAGCAGCAGTGAAAACCCAAAATGGACAAAAATAAATATATAAATAAAATTTTTTAAAAAGTGAGATATAAGATATATTCAACCAGTCGCTATTCTTTTCCATACACCTCTGGTAGCTCAGATGGCAAAGAATCCACCTGCAATGCAGGAGACCCCTGTTATATCCCTGGGTCAGGAAGATCTGCTGTGGAAGGGAATGGCAACTCCTGTATTCTTGCCTGGAGATTTCCATGACACAGGAACCTGATAGGCTACAGTCCATGGGGTTGCAGAGTTGGATAAGATTGAGTGACTAACACTTTCACTCTAAATATGTTAGGACACCTCCCCAGAAAGGTCTTGTCCTTCAGTGAGAAAAAAAAAACACACACAGAGAGAGAGGCTTGGAAAAGGGTATAAAGTGGAAAGACTCATTATTATGTTCTGTTGTGGTTTGGTTTAATCAGTAAGTTGCATCTTGTTCTTTGGAACCCCATGGACTGTAGCCCACCAGGATCCTCTGTCTACAAGATTTCCCAGGCAAAAATACTAGAGTGAATTGCTGCTTCCTTCTCTAGGGGATCTTCCTGACCCAGGGATTGAATCCAAGTCTTCTGCATTGGAGACAAATTCTTTACCACTAGGGAAGCCTTGTTCTGTTATGAACTACAGCTTAATTGGATTGTCCAGAAAATAAATGGCTAGTTGACATTCACCTGTTTTGAATCCCAATACTAGTTCACTGCATTTGTAATAAGTTTGGCACTGTTCCTATAAAATCTCTGTCAAACCCTAAATAATCAGCAATTCTAAATCTTTTAAATAGTGTTATTAGCTACATTATTGTAAGACTCAGTTCAATTATTAAGAAATATTAGGGCTTCCATGGTGGTCCAGTGGGTAAGGACACCGCCTTGCAGTGCAAGGGATGCCAGTTCAATCCCTGGCCTGGGAAGATCCCATGTGCCATGGAGCAGCTGGACTGATGTGTCCAGCTACCAATGGGAGGCCCACACAGGCCAAATAACAAAGATGGACAAAAATAAATATATAAATAAAATTTTTTAAAAAGTGAGATATAAGATATATTCAACCAGTCGCTATTCTTTTCCATACACCTCTGGTAGCTCAGATGGCAAAGAATCCACCTGCAATGCAGGAGACCCCTGTTATATCCCTGGGTCAGGAAGATCTGCTGTGGAAGGGAATGGCAACTCCTGTATTCTTGCCTGGAGATTTCCATGACACAGGAACCTGATAGGCTACAGTCCATGGGGTTGCAGAGTTGGATAAGATTGAGTGACTAACACTTTCACTCTAAATATGTTAGGACACCTCCCCAGAAAGGTCTTGTCCTTCAGTGAGAAAAAAAAAAAAAAAAACACACACAGAGAGAGAGGCTTGGAAAAGGGTATAAAGTGGAAAGACTCATTATTATGTTCTGTTGTGGTTTGGTTTAATCAGTAAGTTGCATCTTGTTCTTTGGAACCCCATGGACTGTAGCCCACCAGGATCCTCTGTCTACAAGATTTCCCAGGCAAAAATACTAGAGTGAATTGCTGCTTCCTTCTCTAGGGGATCTTCCTGACCCAGGGATTGAATCCAAGTCTTCTGCATTGGAGACAAATTCTTTACCACTAGGGAAGCCTTGTTCTGTTATGAACTACAGCTTAATTGGATTGTCCAGAAAATAAATGGCTAGTTGACATTCACCTGTTTTGAATCCCAATACTAGTTCACTGCATTTGTAATAAGTTTGGCACTGTTCCTATAAAATCTCTGTCAAACCCTAAATAATCAGCAATTCTAAATCTTTTAAATAGTGTTATTAGCTACATTATTGTAAGACTCAGTTCAATTATTAAGAAATATTAGGGCTTCCATGGTGGTCCAGTGGGTAAGGACACCGCCTTGCAGTGCAAGGGATGCCAGTTCAATCCCTGGCCTGGGAAGATCCCATGTGCCATGGAGCAGCTGGACTGATGTGTCCAGCTACCAATGGGAGGCCCACACAGGCCAAATAACAAAGATGGATGAAAATAAATAATGGAAGACCAATAGAAATGGCCAAAAAATAAAAAGAAATATTAATAGGCTTAATCGTAATAGTTGTAATATTAAAATGATCCATTGTCATTATTGTAATAGCCAACACTATTTTGTAAGTTTCCTAGTGTATAAACTTTAAAGACTTACAACATATCAACATTAGTTTGCTGCTCTAAATGAAATTTTCTGTAGTAAACCAATTTCCTTCACACATAAATAAAATCTAACTTAGTGGTATGGTATTAAAGGCAGACTCATGTTAAATAATTATTGAAATTAAAAGCATTTTGTGTACTCAGTACATTACTAAATAAGGAAAAACATATATCCTTCTTTATGGTTTGCAACATGTTTTCATATATTTCTTCAGTTTAATGAAAAGGATTTTAAAAAGTCCATAGAAGGTGTTGGCATTACTTGTGAAAAATTGAAGAATCATTATCTTGATTTATTCATCAAATTTTTATTGAGCATTTATAAAATTCTAGGAGAAATCCAGTGGTTCTTAACTGAGGCCGTACATTAAAATTACCTGGAAAGCTAAAAAATAGTGATGCCTTATCTATAACACACACCAATTATGATAATCTATCTGAGATTAGAACACCAACACTGAGAAGTTATTTAAGTTTTCCAGGCAATTCTCTTGTGTAGCCAAGGTTGAGAATCAATTGTTTCCAATAGAAAAGCTTGTTATAAATATCAAAGCCATTAACCATCAGTTAAATAATGTATTTAAACATAAGAAATTAGACTGGAATAATTAGAAGTACAGTGTAAAATTCATTTTTATTGCATAGGATTAATTATAACCTAGGATCATTATTTCACTTACTTTCCTGGTGGCTCAGTGATAAAGAATTCACCTACCAGTGCAGGAGACATGGGTTCAATCCCTGGGATGAGAAGATCCCCTGGAAAAAAAAATGGTAGCCCACTCCAGTAGCCTTGCCTGGGAAGTCACATTGACAGAGGAGTCTGGTGGGCTCCAGTCCATTAGGTCACAAAAGAGTCAGACAGGACTTAGTCATTAAACAGGAAAATTTATGAGTCTCTTTCCACTGCTATTGATATTAAGAAAAATACTGGATGATAGAAATACATAGGCAGACCGATAGACATCCCAAATATAAGCTAGCTACCTTGAAATTTTCCTGCTTCTTTGTAGATCAAAAAGAAAGGAATATAAATACAAAAGCCATGAAGGATATTGACATTTGTTGGATATAGATATTTGCTGTATGTATGTGTGTGTCTTAAGCAATTCAGAGGCTCACATTGAATGTCGGAAAAAGCCAATACTCTTTTCCTAAATATTCCCACTCATTAAAAGAAAAAATAATATCCTGCTAAAAGCTTTCTCTTTCACAAAGAGTTGCTTCACTATCTCTGTCTCCATCCACATCTTTTGCCAAGCCATGCTGCACCCCTGCATTATCTTCATCACACAGCTCTGATAGCCTAGTTATTTTCTTGTTCTCACTTTTTTTTATTGATTATTAAAAGTAATCCTTCGAAGATTTTGGTATAGTAAAGTTTTGAGTGTGACTGACTGATATTAAGACAGGTAGATTACTTTGATATTGATGGTCAGATGGACTGATAGAAAACAGTGAGAAGAAATTGAAAGAGGAAGGGAAGGAGGGATAAAGGAACGGATGCATGGGAAGGTCAATGAAACCATCGTCTCTTTCTCTGCTCAGAATCACCAGTTGCTTTCTCTCAAATCATGGTGAGATCCAGTTTCTTTATTGTAGCTCACAAACCTGTGTGCACAGATTGTCTCTGTCCTAGAAAAGCTTGTTATAAATATCAAAGCCATTAACCATCAGTTAAATAATGTATTTAAACATAAGAAATTAGACTGGAATAATTAGAAGTACAGTGTAAAATTCATTTTTATTGCATAGGATTAATTATAACCTAGGATCATTATTTCACTTACTTTCCTGGTGGCTCAGTGATAAAGAATTCACCTACCAGTGCAGGAGACATGGGTTCAATCCCTGGGATGAGAAGATCCCCTGGAAAAAAAAATGGTAGCCCACTCCAGTAGCCTTGCCTGGGAAGTCACATTGACAGAGGAGTCTGGTGGGCTCCAGTCCATTAGGTCACAAAAGAGTCAGACAGGACTTAGTCATTAAACAGGAAAATTTATGAGTCTCTTTCCACTGCTATTGATATTAAGAAAAATACTGGATGATAGAAATACATAGGCAGACCGATAGACATCCCAAATATAAGCTAGCTACCTTGAAATTTTCCTGCTTCTTTGTAGATCAAAAAGAAAGGAATATAAATACAAAAGCCATGAAGGATATTGACATTTGTTGGATATAGATATTTGCTGTATGTATGTGTGTGTCTTAAGCAATTCAGAGGCTCACATTGAATGTCGGAAAAAGCCAATACTCTTTTCCTAAATATTCCCACTCATTAAAAGAAAAAATAATATCCTGCTAAAAGCTTTCTCTTTCACAAAGAGTTGCTTCACTATCTCTGTCTCCATCCACATCTTTTGCCAAGCCATGCTGCACCCCTGCATTATCTTCATCACACAGCTCTGATAGCCTAGTTATTTTCTTGTTCTCACTTTTTTTTATTGATTATTAAAAGTAATCCTTCGAAGATTTTGGTATAGTAAAGTTTTGAGTGTGACTGACTGATATTAAGACAGGTAGATTACTTTGATATTGATGGTCAGATGGACTGATAGAAAACAGTGAGAAGAAATTGAAAGAGGAAGGGAAGGAGGGATAAAGGAACGGATGCATGGGAAGGTCAATGAAACCATCGTCTCTTTCTCTGCTCAGAATCACCAGTTGCTTTCTCTCAAATCATGGTGAGATCCAGTTTCTTTATTGTAGCTCACAAACCTGTGTGCACAGATGTGGCTCTGCCCACACCTTCTTCAGAGCCTCCTCATTCTACTTTAGCACCAGCCACTCTGGTCTCTAGTCTGGAACATGCAAAGCTCACTATTGCCTCAGAGGCTTTGCATTTACCATTTCCTCTGCCTAGAGCTATGCTCTTGAACTGCGAGTAGTTTTGCCCACGTTGGCTGTATCTCTAGACATTTTCAGTTGTCACAGCAAGTCAGGTGCTATTGACATCTAGAGGGTAGAGGCCAGAATTGCTACTAACCATTTTATGAGGCCTGGAATACACCCACACAACAGGAGATTATCCTTTT
Organism: Tragulus kanchil; assembly: GCA_022376925.1. Lineage (NCBI taxonomy): Eukaryota > Metazoa > Chordata > Mammalia > Artiodactyla > Tragulidae > Tragulus > Tragulus kanchil. The sequence goes on from JAIOJX010000004.1 coordinate 26,226,670, forward strand.
CTGAATATGAATTGCTCTGAGGTTGAGAAATACTAGTCTGTACCAAAATGCCCTGATATCTATTGCTTCTGTTCTCTTTTTTTCTGGTCCCTCCTGAATTGGCACCTGCTTTGAGGGTATTCCCAGATTACCTTATCCAAAATAATAGCTGACACTATGCTTTCTCTACCATGCTTACATGGTTTTATTTCATCTTTATGGCACTTATCAACTTGTTACTGATGTTAAAAAATAGAGGTATGATTCAAATAAAATAGAATGCTCATGCTAAATGTCCAATAATTCTAAGATGAAACTCACTTTCAATAATGTTAAAATATAAGAGAAAATCATGCCATATGATTGAGGATTGAGAAAATATGCAATCATCCTGACTGTACACAAAACAAAACTGAGGCTTCAAGAGGTTAAGGAACTACTAGAATAGTCTCTGTCTCCATCCACATCTTTTGCCAAGCCATGCTGCACCCCTGCATTATCTTCATCACACAGCTCTGATAGCCTAGTTATTTTCTTGTTCTCACTTTTTTTTATTGATTATTAAAAGTAATCCTTCGAAGATTTTGGTATAGTAAAGTTTTGAGTGTGACTGACTGATATTAAGACAGGTAGATTACTTTGATATTGATGGTCAGATGGACTGATAGAAAACAGTGAGAAGAAATTGAAAGAGGAAGGGAAGGAGGGATAAAGGAACGGATGCATGGGAAGGTCAATGAAACCATCGTCTCTTTCTCTGCTCAGAATCACCAGTTGCTTTCTCTCAAATCATGGTGAGATCCAGTTTCTTTATTGTAGCTCACAAACCTGTGTGCACAGATGTGGCTCTGCCCACACCTTCTTCAGAGCCTCCTCATTCTACTTTAGCACCAGCCACTCTGGTCTCTAGTCTGGAACATGCAAAGCTCACTATTGCCTCAGAGGCTTTGCATTTACCATTTCCTCTGCCTAGAGCTATGCTCTTGAACTGCAGTAGTTTTGCCCACGTTGGCTGTATCTCTAGACATTTTCAGTTGTCACAGCAAGTCAGGTGCTATTGACATCTAGAGGGTAGAGGCCAGAATTGCTACTAACCATTTTATGAGGCCTGGAATACACCCACACAACAGGAGATTATCCTTTTCTGAATATGAATTGCTCTGAGGTTGAGAAATACTAGTCTGTACCAAAATGCCCTGATATCTATTGCTTCTGTTCTCTTTTTTTCTGGTCCCTCCTGAATTGGCACCTGCTTTGAGGGTATTCCCAGATTACCTTATCCAAAATAATAGCTGACACTATGCTTTCTCTACCATGCTTACATGGTTTTATTTCATCTTTATGGCACTTATCAACTTGTTACTGATGTTAAAAAATAGAGGTATGATTCAAATAAAATAGAATGCTCATGCTAAATGTCCAATAATTCTAAGATGAAACTCACTTTCAATAATGTTAAAATATAAGAGAAAATCATGCCATATGATTGAGGATTGAGAAAATATGCAATCATCCTGACTGTACACAAAACAAAACTGAGGCTTCAAGAGGTTAAGGAACTACTAGAATAGTGGAACTAAAAAGACAAATGAACATGTGGGACCTCATGAAACTTAAAAGCTTTTGCACAGCTAAAGAAATTACAAAAAAGCTGAACAGACAGCCCACAGAGTGGGAGAAAATCATAGCAAATGAAACAACAGACAAAGAATTAATCTCCAAAATCTACAAGCAACTCAGACAACTCAGCACTGGAAAAAAGAACAACCCAATCAAAAAATGGGAAAAGGACCTAAACAGACACCTCTCCAACGATGACATACAGATGGCCCAAAAACACATGAAACGATGCTCAACTTCACTAATAATTAGAGAAATGCAAATCAAAACTACAATGAGATATCACCTCACACCCGTCAGAATGACCATCATCCACAAATCGACAGACAATAAATGCTGGAGGGGCTGCGGAGAAAAGGGAACACTTCTGCATTGCTGGTGGGAGTGTAAATTGATACAGCCTCTATGGAAGACAGTCTGGAGATTTCTTTAAAAACTAAAAATAGAAGCACCATATGACCCAGCAATCCCACTCTTAGGCTTATACCCTGACGAAATCAAAACTGAAAGAAGCACCTGTACCCCAATGTTCATTGCAGCTCTCTATACAATAGCTAGAACATGGAAGGAACCTAGATGGCCATCGATGAACGAATGGATCCAAAAGCTTTGGTACATATATACAATGGAATACTACACAGCTGTAAAGAGAAATGCAGAAGAATCAACCCTAATGAGGTGGCTGGATCTAGAACGTATCATCAAAAGTGAAGTCAGTCAGAAAGAGAAGGACAAATACAGTATATTAACACATATATATGGAATCTAGTAGGATGGTGATGATGGCACATGCAGTGAAGCGACAGAAAGACAGACATGGACAGTGGACATATGGACATTGTGGGGAAGGAACAGTGGGTGAGAGGCGTAAAGGAAGTAGCATGAAGGCCTGTACTATCATAAGTGAAGAAAATAGCTCTAGTCATTGCTCTGTGAGAAAAGCGGATCCTTCAGGGGTGCTATGTGATTGTCGGGAGGGGAGGGAAGGGGGGGATATACATGTGACTAATCTGAGAACATGCATGTCTGTGAACAACAAAACTCTGTAAAAGTTAAAAGTAAAATAAAGGTTTAAAAAAAAAAAAAAGAGGTTAAGGAAGTTGCCTAATGCCACATAACTATTAAGTGGTCAAGCTAGCCCTCTGACAGACGGCTCTTTGAAGTCTTTTTAGTGAGTTGTATTGGGGCTGGAAGTAGAATGAATAAAAACTATAGGGTAGGAAAAAAGGAAAGGGAAGGAAATAGAGGGAGAAAGTGTACATTCCAAATAAAGTTGGAATCAACAATGAACAGTTTCCCACACTCTAGGGCACAGAGTTGAGCTCATCTCTAAGAAGCACAGATGACCAAGATGTTTTTGTCACACCATTGTTCAAGATGTAAAGTAGCAAGGTCACTTGACATGACTATACTACAGCAATCATAATACTTTAACCGTAAAACATTCTGCTGTAAAACACAGCCAGCCTCGACCGCCCAGTTAAGTATCCTCTCTGGACTAATTATTTTTAAAAGTTAGACAGAAAACCATTACAGTTTTAGGCACTCTTTGTCGACATACAAATGAATAAGGTATATTTCTGTGAACCAAAGGATGTGGGTTAAGACGCTTAGCATTCTTTACATTTTTGTTTGTTTGTTTTTTTCTTAGCAATATTCTCATCATGTTACTAAGCAAGAACTCTCAGTGCAAAGTTGCGTGATGTTGGGAAATGAATCATGTGCACTGCAATGGATAATACTGGAGATACTTAACAATATGTAAATGTCCTAATATCAAAAGAAAGGGACAGGTTAAATATTCCCAGACTGAGACTGATAAGTTAAGATTAAAAATTAAAAAGACTGTGAATTTTACAAGTAGCAATTGTACTCTTTTATTTATACAGCTATAGATATAGTTACTAAACAGTGGTATTGGCTGGCATTCTGAAGGAATTTCATTCTGAGATTACAAGGCTACTAGATAATTTGAGAGTATTAAAATAGTTTTAAAGGAACATGTTTGGCCAGTAGAGTAAGAATAAACACGTCAGTTATGGTACAGAGGGTCTTAGCAGTGCTCAAGATTTGAAAAGAGACAACTTCCTTTTCAAATCAGGCTCTACCACTTACTGATGGCAGTCTTGGACTAGTGCTTCAATTTCTTTGTGCCTCTGTTTTCTGAACAGTACAGTGGGGATAATACTAATAGTAACGTTAACCTCACAAGTTTTGAGGGCTTCCACAATAACTCAGCCGGTAAAGAATCCACCTGTGATGTAGGAGGCATATGAGTTGGGAGTTCAGTTCCTGGGTTGGGAGGATCCCCTGGAGGAGGAAATGACAAGCCACTCCAATACTCTTGCCTGAAAAATCCCATGGCCAGAAGGAGCCTGGCGGGCTGCATTCCAAAGGACTGCAGAGTCAGATGTGATTAAGTCACTAAGCAAGTACAAGTTTTGCTGAGGATTCAACACATACAGGGCTTTTTAGTTGGTGCAGTGGTAAAGAATCAGGAGATACAAGAGGCTCGGTTTCAATCCCTGGACCCAGAAGATCCCCATGAGTGGGAAATAGCAACCACTCCTGCATTCTTGCCTAGAAAATCCCATGGATAGAAGAGCCTTGGCAGACTACAGGCTATGGGATCACAGAGTCAGACATGACTGAGAAACTGAGCATGCACATAAGCGACACACATGAGATATATAAGAATAGTATGAAAACTCAAAAAACATTCAATAAACAGAAGTGTGTCTGACATGGATGGCTTCATCCTACTGCCTTGCAAGTATCTAAGGTGGCACAGTACAGATGAGAGACTTTAGTGTCCTTGTTGTGGATTTCTTTTCATTTCTTTTTTTTTTTTCTAATAATTGTTTAAACTTTTACCACTGTGCAGCACATAAATCTCTTAAAACAGTATGTTTGCAAAATTAACTCCAAATGGCAAACTTACCCATTTGTTCACAACAGAGCCTCCTTCTTCTTTAGACTTTATTAAACATATAAGTTGGAAATAGAACTCTTTCTTTATAAGTTATTGTTTTTTCCCCTACAATCACTCCCCTCCTTCCCCTCCCTCCGTACAAAAGAAAGACCTCAAAAATACAACGGCTTTTTCTTTTCCTCTGTCAGATGTAAGTTTTGAAGACTTCACATTTATCGGTAGTCAGGTGGGAAAACAGAGTTTTCTAAAATGCAAACGTTTCTAAAAAGACCAGTGTCTCCTCTGGCAGCACTGGCTTCGAATGATGTGCCCACTGAGAGTATCTCAGTTTGATACATTCTGTTTCATAAAAGCTGATTCAGGCTTTAGATTCCAACAGGGTCTTCATAAAGTGGGTATAAAATAATAATAAAAAATAAGGCTATAGCTTAAAAATTTAATCTAAAAAACATTCATTTTTGATCTCAACTCTCTCATTCTTGAAGGAAATGTGTTGCTTTTCTTTTTCTAATATATGTTTTGTGTCCTTCAGTAAACATTCTTCTGGTGGAATCCAAAGAAGAAATGGTTTGTGCATAATTTGATCTTTATAATTATGCATCTGCTTCAGCAATGAAAGCACTTTGGCCTGAACTAGTAGTAATATTAACCTCACAAGTTTTGATAAGGATTCAACAGATATAGGGCTTCCCTTGGGGCTCCAATGGTAAAGAATCTGTCTGCAATGCAGAGAGATCTGAGTTTGATCCCTGGGTTGAGAAGATCCCCTGGAGAAGGGAGTGGCTACATACTCCAGTATTCTTGCCTGGAGAATTCCATGGACAGAGGAGCCTTGCAAGTTACATTCCATGGGGCTGAAAAGAGTCAGATAGGACCAAGTTACTAACTCAGACAAAGGGTCAAGATTGTCTGTTGTGCTTGGACTCACAGATGGTCTCTAGGGCCATCGCTCCCTCTCAGATGCTTGGTGACGCTGGTGGCCATAGCTATACTAGTGTTGATAAAACAATGAAGCTTTGATTTATTCATAAAATGCAGATGGTATCTGTTCATGTCATGTATTGAAGCAAGTTAAGTAGAAACTTGAAACTTTTACCACTGTGCAGCACATAAATCTCTTAAAACAGTATGTTTGCAAAATTAACTCCAAATGGCAAACTTACCCATTTGTTCACAACAGAGCCTCCTTCTTCTTTAGACTTTATTAAACATATAAGTTGGAAATAGAACTCTTTCTTTATAAGTTATTGTTTTTTCCCCTACAATCACTCCCCTCCTTCCCCTCCCTCCGTACAAAAGAAAGACCTCAAAAATACAACGGCTTTTTCTTTTCCTCTGTCAGATGTAAGTTTTGAAGACTTCACATTTATCGGTAGTCAGGTGGGAAAACAGAGTTTTCTAAAATGCAAACGTTTCTAAAAAGACCAGTGTCTCCTCTGGCAGCACTGGCTTCGAATGATGTGCCCACTGAGAGTATCTCAGTTTGATACATTCTGTTTCATAAAAGCTGATTCAGGCTTTAGATTCCAACAGGGTCTTCATAAAGTGGGTATAAAATAATAATAAAAAATAAGGCTATAGCTTAAAAATTTAATCTAAAAAACATTCATTTTTGATCTCAACTCTCTCATTCTTGAAGGAAATGTGTTGCTTTTCTTTTTCTAATATATGTTTTGTGTCCTTCAGTAAACATTCTTCTGGTGGAATCCAAAGAAGAAATGGTTTGTGCATAATTTGATCTTTATAATTATGCATCTGCTTCAGCAATGAAAGCACTTTGGCCTGAACTAGTAGTAATATTAACCTCACAAGTTTTGATAAGGATTCAACAGATATAGGGCTTCCCTTGGGGCTCCAATGGTAAAGAATCTGTCTGCAATGCAGAGAGATCTGAGTTTGATCCCTGGGTTGAGAAGATCCCCTGGAGAAGGGAGTGGCTACATACTCCAGTATTCTTGCCTGGAGAATTCCATGGACAGAGGAGCCTTGCAAGTTACATTCCATGGGGCTGAAAAGAGTCAGATAGGACCAAGTTACTAACTCAGACAAAGGGTCAAGATTGTCTGTTGTGCTTGGACTCACAGATGGTCTTTAGGGCCATCGCTCCCTCTCAGATGCATGGTGACGCTGGTGGCCATAGCTATACTAGTGTTGTTAAAACAATGAAGCTTTGATTTATTCATAAAAATGCAGATGGTATCTGTTCATGTCATGTATGCATGAAGCAAGTTAAGTAGAAACTTGAAAATGGTCATAATTTGACCTAAAATGCTTTAAATTATAGAGTTTAAATTTGAATGAATTGAGATTTTTCACTCTTTCTAGAGGGAGAGGCATGTGAATCGAGCAACAGAAGTTTGTTATAACAGTACATGTCCAAAATCCAAAACTTTGGTGGTGGCCTTAGGTTGTCTTTACAATAAGTATGTTTCTTCTATCTCATTAGAATTTCAGAATTAGAATTGCATAGTTTTGGAGGAAGCAATGCTTTCCCCTAATCTAAAATAAAATATTAACTACTTCCCTTTGTGTTTATATATAACTGTTTTTAAATATTGTGAATACATTTTTTCACTCTGCACAATTTGCTAATTTTTATTTAGTAAAATGGACTCTTCTCATCTTTCATTGCCTCCCCTGCTTTAGTCTTACAAATAAATCTGGATAAATATTTTTTTTCCTCTAGTGTTCCATATTTTCTTATTTTTGTGTTTAAATTGAATACCTAAGATAATTTTCATGCAATAAATGAAGCCGAGATCCAGATTCATTATATCCCAAATGTTTAGCATTTGAAGCAATAAAAATTATTAAACACATGCACATACACACAGCATTCCAATCCATTTGAAATGTTATGCTCATTATTTGCTGAACAGTACACATTTAGTTCCAATATCTTTTCTATGTGAAACCAACCTGCTTCCAAAACAAGCTTCTTGTCTCAAGTATTATAACCACTTAATGCATTTAATTCTTGGCAGAGTTAACTTCCCTTCCTGTCACTTATGTTTCTAGTTTTCTTTCATTTTTAAATATAATATTTCTAGATAATCTTCATTTATTAAATGAAAATACATTCTAATGATATTTTTTCTGTGACCGTACATTTGACTGATACTTTAATTAAGATTTTTATAGGGAAATTTTAGTTGTCTGTGTGCTTGGACTCACAGATGGTCTTTAGGGCCATCGCTCCCTCTCAGATGCATGGTGACGCTGGTGGCCATAGCTATACTAGTGTTGTTAAAACAATGAAGCTTTGATTTATTCATAAAAATGCAGATGGTATCTGTTCATGTCATGTATGCATGAAGCAAGTTAAGTAGAAACTTGAAAATGGTCATAATTTGACCTAAAATGCTTTAAATTATAGAGTTTAAATTTGAATGAATTGAGATTTTTCACTCTTTCTAGAGGGAGAGGCATGTGAATCGAGCAACAGAAGTTTGTTATAACAGTACATGTCCAAAATCCAAAACTTTGGTGGTGGCCTTAGGTTGTCTTTACAATAAGTATGTTTCTTCTATCTCATTAGAATTTCAGAATTAGAATTGCATAGTTTTGGAGGAAGCAATGCTTTCCCCTAATCTAAAATAAAATATTAACTACTTCCCTTTGTGTTTATATATAACTGTTTTTAAATATTGTGAATACATTTTTTCACTCTGCACAATTTGCTAATTTTTATTTAGTAAAATGGACTCTTCTCATCTTTCATTGCCTCCCCTGCTTTAGTCTTACAAATAAATCTGGATAAATATTTTTTTTCCTCTAGTGTTCCATATTTTCTTATTTTTGTGTTTAAATTGAATACCTAAGATAATTTTCATGCAATAAATGAAGCCGAGATCCAGATTCATTATATCCCAAATGTTTAGCATTTGAAGCAATAAAAATTATTAAACACATGCACATACACACAGCATTCCAATCCATTTGAAATGTTATGCTCATTATTTGCTGAACAGTACACATTTAGTTCCAATATCTTTTCTATGTGAAACCAACCTGCTTCCAAAACAAGCTTCTTGTCTCAAGTATTATAACCACTTAATGCATTTAATTCTTGGCAGAGTTAACTTCCCTTCCTGTCACTTATGTTTCTAGTTTTCTTTCATTTTTAAATATAATATTTCTAGATAATCTTCATTTATTAAATGAAAATACATTCTAATGATATTTTTTCTGTGACCGTACATTTGACTGATACTTTAATTAAGATTTTTATAGGGAAATTTTAGCATTCGTACAATATTAAACCTTTCTATCAAGAAATAAGGTATATTTTTCTGTTTATCTGTCTTCTTTTATGCCCTTCAATAGAATCTTATCATTTCTTTCTTGTAATAAATATATTTTCATATAGTTTTTTTTGAAATATAATTACATGTGATAATTCCATGGGACTTATTTTTCATAATCTATAAAAATTTATGAGAATATCTTTTGACCTTGCAATTACACAGCTAGAAATTTACCTTGTAGAAATATTTCCCAAAGTACATCAAGTTATTTGTACAAGTATGTTGACTCAAGCATTGTTCATAATATTAAAAAATTGGAAGCAATTTAAATGTATATCAGTGAGGGGCTATCTGAATAAAATATGGTCAGTAATTCCATATAATAGAAAGCTTGCATCTCTAAAAGTGATTAAAGTAGATTTCTGTGCATTGCTATGGAAAGGTTTCCAGTATCTATCATCAAATGAAAAAATACAAAGTATAGAACAATGTGTATAGTAGGTAAACATCTGTATAAATTTTGTGTAAATTTTAATTTGCACAAATATCCATAATCATTTTTATAGAAGGACATATAAGATATTTCACTGGGAGAATTTCTAATAATGGCATATTTCTTAATCATTTAATATAGTTCAGACATTTCCTTAAGTGCTTTTCATATAGTAACTCATTTAATTCTCTTTATAATCCTATGTGGTAGGTTATATTCTTACTCATTTTTTCGTAAATGAAGAAACTAAGGTTATAAGAGAATAAAATACTCTAGAATGCGTATAGGAAATAAGCAAAAGAGCTAAGATTCAAACCCAAGAAGATCAGCTTCATAATAAACATTCTGAGCTAATATTTTATCTTCCTTTAGAAGTACTCATCTTTGAAGGGGAAGGTCTAAGAATTTGGGGTAGGGATCAATTTATTTTACTTTGGAAACTTTTTGTTCTACTATTTTTCTTTGATCCTTTATAAAAAATCTTAACACTATTAACAAGTAATAAATATAGGTCTTTCCATTTTTTTCTTCATAATTTTTGAATTTGTCCAAGCTCTCACATCTATATATGACTACTGGAGAAACCATAGCTTTGAATATATATAACTTTGTTGTCAAAGTGATGTCTCTGCTTTTTAATATGCTCTCTAGGTTTGTCATAGCTTTTTTTCCAAGAGGCAAGTGTCTTTTAATTTCATGACTTCGGTAACAATCAGTGGTGATTTTGAAGACCAAGAAAATTAAGTCTGTCACTGTTTCCATCGACTGCGCATCTATTTGTCATGAAGTGATGGGACTGGATGCCATGATCTTCGTTTTGTTTTTTTTCTTAATTTTGACCTCTTTTATTGTTTTTTTTTTTATTTATTTATTTGTTTTCACTCATCTCTATTCTTTGGCCTGTGTGGGCCTCCAATCACAGTGGACTCTCTCGTTACAGAGCACCAGCTCTGGGTGCATGCGCTCCAGAATGCTGGCTTATAATTGTACACACCCATCCAACTACTCCATGGCATATGGGATCTTCCCGGGCCAGGGATTTAACCAATGCCCCTTACATGGTAAGGCGGACTCTTTACCCACTGGACCACCACAGAAACCCGATCTTTGTTTTTGAAAGGTGAGCTTTTAGGCAGTTTTTTCACTCTCTTCTTTCACCTTCATTAAGAGGCTCTTTAGTTCCTCTTCACCTTCTGCCATAGGGTTCTATCATTTACAAACCTGAGGTTATTGATATTTCTTCTGGCAATCTCAGTTCCTCCTTGTGATTCATTCAGACTGGCATTTCACACAATGCACTCTGCATATAACTTAAATAATCAGGGTGACAGTGTACATCCTTGATGTACTCCTTTCCCAGTTTTGAACCAGTCCATTGTTCCATGTCTGGTTCTAACTTTTGCTTCTTTTCCTACATACAGGTTTCTCAAATGGTGGTCTCATATTCACATTTATTTAAGAATTTTCCAGAGTTTTTTTCTGATCGACATAGCCAAAGACTTTAGCGTAGTCAGTGAAGCAGAAGTAGGTATCTTTTTTGGAATTCTCTTGCCTTTTCTGTTATCCAACAGATGTTGGCAATTTAATCTCTGATTCTTCTGCCTTTTCTAAATCCATTGTGTACATCTGGAAGTTCTTGGTTCATGTACTGTTGAAGTGTAACTTGGAGAATTTTGAGAATTACATTGCTAACACATGAAATGAGTACAATTGTGCAGTAGTTTGAATGTTTTTGGTATTGCCCTTCTTTGGTATTGGAGAGAAAATGGACTTTTCACGTTCCTGTGACCACTGCTGAATTTTCAAAATTTACGTGCATATTGGATGTATCACTTTAAAATATTCTAAATCAATCTAAACTAGAGTATCAACTACTGAGTATAATTACTGTTCATGCATGGGCTTCACAGGTGGCTCAGTGGTTGAGGAATCCACCTGCAATGCAAGCAACATGGGTTCAATGCCTATTCTGGGAAGATCCTCTGGAGGAAGGCATGATAGCCCACTCCAGTATTTTTGCCTGGGGAATCCCATAGACAGAGGAACCTCGTGAGCTATAGTCCATGCATGCTAAGTCACTTCAGTTGTGTCCAGCTCTGTCACTCTAGGGACCATAGCCCAACCAGGCTCCTCTGTCTATGGGACTTTCCAGGCATGAATACTGGAGTGGTTTGCCATATCCTCCTCTAGGGAATTTTCCTGACCCAGGGATCAAACTCACATCTTTTACATTTCCTTCATTAGCAAGCAGGGTCTTTACCACTTGTGTCAAATAGTATATAGGGTTACAAAGATATGACTGATGGGACTGAGCACACACACACTATTCATACAGCATGACTTACAGCATGTTACTGCTTTGCATTCTTTATTCTATTCGAAGCATATGAAGATGGTGTAATAATGTTACAGAGTTATGTGCAATGTGTGATAGAAATATGACATGCTGGAACTACTGGATCTTTGTGTTAAAATTAATTTTATGAGTTATACAGTGTTTAATAGTTTCTGACTAGTGTGAAATAATGCTATAATTGGGATTTATCCAAGCAGGTATATTATCAATGGTATGGATACACTTCCAAAGATTACTTTCTTCTACAAGTTATTTGTGTATCACCTACTGTTCATTTGGAGCATGATGAGGACTATAGCTTGGGAGAGAGGTTCTCAGATGGGCTGCTTAGAAAAGGTGAGAGCAGAAGGTCAGTTAATACATGATTTTAGTAAAGGGGGATACTTGCACTCCAACACACATTTTGGCAGAGGTCTGCTGCTCGTCGTGAGGAGCATATGTCTCTGTTAATGATTTTAGCGTTTTTCTAGATATGAGAAGATACAAGGAATTAGGCCCATACTATCTTCTCCTGAATATGTCTATTTGAAGGCAAACTGTCTTACTAGTTTTTCCTTCAGTACATAGTGCCTCATTCCTGACTGCCACCTTGAAATGAACCCTTTAGAGTGGGTTGCATGTCAATGACTACTGTGGCTAGTGACTTCTAGAACCAGATGTTGCATGAGAGTTTTTAGTTGGCAATAACTGTGCATTAGGATATGTAACAATATTTGAAATGATAACTAGACTCTTACTGCAAATTGTAGGCTAACATGGCAAAGCCAAGGAAGAGAAGTAGCTGTGCCCTACACACATGGCCTCACTTTAAGTATCCATACTAGATAATTCAGCAGGACTTTCTAAGCACTGGATAGGGGACGTAGCAATGAGGGGAAGGGATGAGAGGCGATGCCTAAAGAAACATAAGAAATGAGGAAGATGAAAAAATACCTCATGCCTTACTCACTTCACTCCATGTCTGTGATCCCTAAGACATTAGTCAGACTCAAAGTAGGGAAAGGAAAATTTGAAATGACCTTTGATCTGGATTTTTTACTACCAAAAAGCTAGAAAGTTTTAGCACTGAAAAGACTGTAAACTATCCACTGTTGTAAGGAAAAGAAAAGGGAAATGTGATGGTTAATTTGATATGTCTGGTATATGCTTGACTGGATCACAAGTACTGCAGTATATAATCAAACATTATTCTGGATATTTCTGTGGGGATGTTCTTCAGATGAGATCAGTGGACTTTATGTAAAGTAGACTTTGGTCTATAAGGTTGGTGGACCACGTTCAGTTGCTTGAAGGCCAGAATGAAACAAAAAGACTGACTTCCTCTGAGCAAGAGTAAATTCTGTGTATCACCTACTGTTCATTTGGAGCATGATGAGGACTATAGCTTGGGAGAGAGGTTCTCAGATGGGCTGCTTAGAAAAGGTGAGAGCAGAAGGTCAGTTAATACATGATTTTAGTAAAGGGGGATACTTGCACTCCAACACACATTTTGGCAGAGGTCTGCTGCTCGTCGTGAGGAGCATATGTCTCTGTTAATGATTTTAGCGTTTTTCTAGATATGAGAAGATACAAGGAATTAGGCCCATACTATCTTCTCCTGAATATGTCTATTTGAAGGCAAACTGTCTTACTAGTTTTTCCTTCAGTACATAGTGCCTCATTCCTGACTGCCACCTTGAAATGAACCCTTTAGAGTGGGTTGCATGTCAATGACTACTGTGGCTAGTGACTTCTAGAACCAGATGTTGCATGAGAGTTTTTAGTTGGCAATAACTGTGCATTAGGATATGTAACAATATTTGAAATGATAACTAGACTCTTACTGCAAATTGTAGGCTAACATGGCAAAGCCAAGGAAGAGAAGTAGCTGTGCCCTACAAAATGGCCTCACCTTAAGTAGCCATACTAGATAATTCAGCAGGACTTTCTAAGCACTGGATAGGGGACGTAGCAATGAGGGGAAGGGATGAGAGGCGATGCCTAAAGAAACATAAGAAATGAGGAAGATGAAAAAATACCTCATGCCTTACTCACTTCACTCCATGTCTGTGATCCCTAAGACATTAGTCAGACTCAAAGTAGGGAAAGGAAAATTTGAAATGACCTTTGATCTGGATTTTTTACTACCAAAAAGCTAGAAAGTTTTAGCACTGAAAAGACTGTAAACTATCCACTGTTGTAAGGAAAAGAAAAGGGAAATGTGATGGTTAATTTGATATGTCTGGTATATGCTTGACTGGATCACAAGTACTGCAGTATATAATCAAACATTATTCTGGATATTTCTGTGGGGATGTTCTTCAGATGAGATCAGTGGACTTTATGTAAAGTAGACTTTGGTCTATAAGGTTGGTGGACCACGTTCAGTTGCTTGAAGGCCAGAATGAAACAAAAAGACTGACTTCCTCTGAGCAAGAGTAAATTCTGCAACAAACCATTTTTGGACTTAAACTACAATATCAACATGCTTCTGGGTCCCCAGCCTATTGGTTCACACTGTAGATTTGGACTCACCAGCCTCCATAGTCAAATGAACTAATTCTATCAGGCAAACTTTCCTTTTATCTATATGCATATCCTATTGGTGTGTTTCTCTGGAGACCCTGACTAGGACAGGCTACACGAGGACATATTTGAAGCAGTAGTGTAAGGGAAAACACAACTGTCTTCTCCTTATACCCTTAGAAGTCTGGCCCATTCAATAAACTGGTTGCAGACTAGACACTCTTCCCTCTTAAACTGAAAACTTGAGAAAGACTCACAGAAAACAAAAGTGTGAATTTTCTCTTGAACTTCTCCCCCCATTTAGCTCACTACTCTGCCCTCCCATCCTCCTCCTCTCAGAAATCTTACAACGGATTCTCTTGTGTCAAAAGATTGAATTGGTCTCTTCCCGTTATGTAATCTATGCCCTATCATTATCCAGAAATCTTTATGTCTAACAAAATTGACTAAACTGGTATAGAATTTTTGACAGATGTGTAACACATCACAAATAAATGAAGCTTTCCATGTTTTTTTTTTTTTTCTTTTCCTTTTATTTTTAACTGAATCTTGCAAATGGATAATGATAGGACATAGATTACATAACAGGAAGAGACCAATGCAGCATTTTAAATGGCAGGATTATTGAATCCACTTTGAGGAGAGTTGCAGTCCTCCATACCTCACATTCCAGCACTAATTTACACTCATATACAATGCCATGCAAGCACTACAAAAATAAGTCACCTTGAAATCCAAATACCAAGATCTCACACCAATGCATCTTCTATTTCAATGCCTTTTGTCCAATGACATGAATGCCTTAGACATGCAAGTTCATAACAGTGTATGTACTTCTGATGATGCTCCTAAAATAGACTGCTTGCTTCCCTTCTACCTGCACTCCCCCATTTAAAAAAAAAAAAAAATGTTTGTTGCTTGAGGTGAAGCTAAAAAGAATTTAGATACACTTAAGAGAAATAGATCTCATCATTTATTTCCTCTTTCAGGCAATGACCATTTATGCCCTGCAGAGGAAATTCTAAATCCCTTCCATGATCTGACTAGTATGTGGTTTTGGATTTTTCAACTAAATATCTGTCCTTTGAACAAATAAACCATGCCACAGAAGGTATGCTCATCAAGATCTGAGTTTCTGCTCTTATCCCTCAGCACACTGATACCCAACATCAGTCAGCCAGTGTCCTGGTGAGTGAAGGAACTCTTCTGAGTTCAGGCCAAGGGATGATGAGAAGAGGTGACATGAACTACTTCTGGACATAACCCACTATAAGTTCCTGTGACCATCTGTGTAATACTGTATCTCCTTGTAAGCTCATCTAGCTGGATGTAGAGAATCCACTGAAAGGTTCCAAGGTTCCTCAGAAAAGACAGGTGAGTCACCACATGGAATGTGTCTCGGTCTCTGAAGGACTACATGACACAGGAATCTGATGGTTACCCACCTTACACTGTGACATGAAAAATAAATAAATAGCATTGCATTGATCTATTCAGATTTTCAGATTATTACTTCAACTAGCACCTCTTATCATTAATAATATAGATAGTCTAAACTTTAGCCTCAAAAAATTATTCAGTAAATGCTTTGCCTATGCTGTTTCTAAATCTAAAATTCCTTCCCCTTCTCTGCCTACCAAATCTTTTTTACTTTTTACAAGGAAAGCCCAGTTAAAATTATCCTTTATCCCTCATATCCATGGTAAGAACTTATTATTGCCAGATAATGTATTAATTGTCTTCCACCACTATATGTCATATTACACTTCGTTTTCTACATTACCCAATATATTTTTGTTTCTGCCCTTATACAGAGCAAATCAGGAGGTGCCCCAGGTATCCTACTGCTCAAATTTATTCCTAAATCAATTAATATTTTATAACCAATAATTGTGCTAAATAATCAGTTGTATAGCTGAATAATTGTATTCTAGTACACTTTAAGTCAAAATAATTCATCAGGAAAATGAATCATTTTGAAAACCCGTCAAAAGAGAAAAACATGAGTAACCTCTCTGAAACAAGTACCCGTTGTGACCGTTTGCAGGTGATTCTTCAGTGAGAGGTTATGATGTCCTCACATTTTAGAAACCATTAACATTTTGAAGTTATGGAATCCTGAGGTCAGCAGTAAGCAGACTAAACAGGACCCATGAGGAAGTCAGCACATGTCCCCAAAGTAGAGTTATATAGTATGTGGTTTTGGATTTCAACTAAATATCTGTCCTTTGAACAAATAAACCATGCCACAGAAGGTATGCTCATCAAGATCTGATTTCTGCTCTTATCCCTCAGCACACTGATACCCAACATCAGTCAGCCAGTGTCCTGGTGAGTGAAGGAACTCTTCTGAGTTCAGGCCAAGGGATGATGAGAAGAGGTGACATGAACTACTTCTGGACATAACCCACTATAAGTTCCTGTGACCATCTGTGTAATACTGTATCTCCTTGTAAGCTCATCTAGCTGGATGTAGAGAATCCACTGAAAGGTTCCAAGGTTCCTCAGAAAAGACAGGTGAGTCACCACATGGAATGTGTCTCGGTCTCTGAAGGACTACATGACACAGGAATCTGATGGTTACCCACCTTACACTGTGACATGAAAAATAAATAAATAGCATTGCATTGATCTATTCAGATTTTCAGATTATTACTTCAACTAGCACCTCTTATCATTAATAATATAGATAGTCTAAACTTTAGCCTCAAAAAATTATTCAGTAAATGCTTTGCCTATGCTGTTTCTAAATCTAAAATTCCTTCCCCTTCTCTGCCTACCAAATCTTTTTTACTTTTTACAAGGAAAGCCCAGTTAAAATTATCCTTTATCCCTCATATCCATGGTAAGAACTTATTATTGCCAGATAATGTATTAATTGTCTTCCACCACTATATGTCATATTACACTTCGTTTTCTACATTACCCAATATATTTTTGTTTCTGCCCTTATACAGAGCAAATCAGGAGGTGCCCCAGGTATCCTACTGCTCAAATTTATTCCTAAATCAATTAATATTTTATAACCAATAATTGTGCTAAATAATCAGTTGTATAGCTGAATAATTGTATTCTAGTACACTTTAAGTCAAAATAATTCATCAGGAAAATGAATCATTTTGAAAACCCGTCAAAAGAGAAAAACATGAGTAACCTCTCTGAAACAAGTACCCGTTGTGACCGTTTGCAGGTGATTCTTCAGTGAGAGGTTATGATGTCCTCACATTTTAGAAACCATTAACATTTTGAAGTTATGGAATCCTGAGGTCAGCAGTAAGCAGACTAAACAGGACCCATGAGGAAGTCAGCACATGTCCCCAAAGTAAATTTCTTATCCCCTTATCACACGAAGCAGCCCATTAAGTAGTTATGGTAGTAAATTTTAAATTACCCTGAAGAAAAGGTTGAAAAAATTGAATTATGAAGAAGAGCAAAGAAGATTAAATTACCAGAAGTAGAGCAAAGTCTTGAGAGTAACTTCACAGCAACCTTCAGGCCCACGAAGTCTTATTAAGTAGAGAGCAAGCAGGGAACAATAAGGTAATGCTGCTGAATTTGCAAATGTTTGGGCTACCTATGTGTAATGTCTGAAGGGTGTAAATACCACATGGAAGAGTAAAAGGAATTTGTAAAGATTTGGTATTAGTGAGTTTTAAGTCTAGCATATTCCTCATCCTAGAATCATACGGTTTTCAAGCCTATCCTTTTCATTTCTGAGATGAGCAAACAACCTTTGAGAAGTTAGTTAAATGGAGTTGGAACATCATTTCAGATTTTAGCAATTTTAATAAATCTTACCACACACAAACCTGTTGTTACAACTCTTCTGATTTTTAAAATGAAAAACATTCGAACATTCTTGGAGTAAACACCATTTTTAAATGACATTTTTCATTGAAAAATGGGTAATAATGTATTGAATAAATTCCATCTCTGCTACTTACCCTGCTTCACATGTAAGGAGATCAGTCTGCAGCTGTTTCTGTAATTTTCTTACAGTTTGAGTTGATGATGCTTTACAACCATTGGCATTAGATTCTTACTGGCCTTGTCCCCAGCCAAGTCTACTCAGCATAGTTAAGTGAGGCATAGGACAGTTACTTCTGGTATGTCTCTCTGTGGTTAAAGGACTCTTTTGCTTAAGATCCTAAAATGTATAAAATAGACCCAGAGAGGGAAAGTAATTATTATACTTTTAGTTTAATGTCAGTGTTTTTCCTTCATATATTATATTTCATTCTGTAAATATTGACTAAACAGCATGCATATTACAGTCATCAAAAGGATTGCTATTTTCAGGAGCTAACAACTGGACCATTCATTTAGAAATGATTCACACACTCACTTTTCCACATGGGAATTTGGTAGTACTTGTGGTGAAATACCATTATTATCATCAGGAAAACTATATATTAGATTTAAAAAATGTTGTACATATTTTTCATTGATGTGACAAGGGGAAGAGGGAAATCTTGATATGGTTGATATAACAATACTCAAATAGTCTACTGATCATTTTGTGTTTGAGTCCAGTTACTCATGAATAGACTATGAGTCATACTAAGCTGAAAGGAGCCTCATAAAGCCATGTAACCTTTATCCCTGAATATAGGAATGAATAAAGCCAATTCATTGGATGTATTCACACATTACAACAACAACAAAAGTACTGGATAGTGTGTGCTATGGAGAATAATTAAGTAAGAAAAGGAGAAAGAATAATAAGGTATAACACAGAAGAGGAGCACAACACTTTGAAATCACATTTAAGTAATGAAACAAAGGAATGAGTGAACCATGCAGGAAATCTGGGGAAGAGTTTTAGAGAAGGAAACATAACCTGAAAATATCTTCTTGCTGAGGAGCAGCAAGAAGACCAGGGAGGAGTTAGTAGAAAATAAAGTCAAAGACATAAAGTAGAAACAGTTCATAAAGGATGTTGTGTATGATTATAAATATATCAGTTTTCCTCGAAGTGAATAGAGAAGATACTGGAGATTTTTAAATAAAATAATTCAATAAAATGTGTTCATCTTACAAGGATAGTTGTGACTGCTATCCTAAAACTAGACAATAGGAAAACAGACGTAATAAGGAAAAGACAGAAATGCAAAGACCAGTGGAAAGACCATTAAATAAGTTCAACAAGAAAGGATGGTAGCTTCAAACAGAGTAGTAATGTGGACAGGCTGGGAATAATTATTATACTTTTAGTTTACTTCTGGTATGTCTCTGTGGTTAAAGGACTCTTGCTTAAGATCCTAAAATGTATAAAATAGACCCAGAGAGGGAAAGTAATTATTATACTTTTAGTTTAATGTCAGTGTTTTTCCTTCATATATTATATTTCATTCTGTAAATATTGACTAAACAGCATGCATATTACAGTCATCAAAAGGATTGCTATTTTCAGGAGCTAACAACTGGACCATTCATTTAGAAATGATTCACACACTCACTTTTCCACATGGGAATTTGGTAGTACTTGTGGTGAAATACCATTATTATCATCAGGAAAACTATATATTAGATTTAAAAAATGTTGTACATATTTTTCATTGATGTGACAAGGGGAAGAGGGAAATCTTGATATGGTTGATATAACAATACTCAAATAGTCTACTGATCATTTTGTGTTTGAGTCCAGTTACTCATGAATAGACTATGAGTCATACTAAGCTGAAAGGAGCCTCATAAAGCCATGTAACCTTTATCCCTGAATATAGGAATGAATAAAGCCAATTCATTGGATGTATTCACACATTACAACAACAACAAAAGTACTGGATAGTGTGTGCTATGGAGAATAATTAAGTAAGAAAAGGAGAAAGAATAATAAGGTATAACACAGAAGAGGAGCACAACACTTTGAAATCACATTTAAGTAATGAAACAAAGGAATGAGTGAACCATGCAGGAAATCTGGGGAAGAGTTTTAGAGAAGGAAACATAACCTGAAAATATCTTCTTGCTGAGGAGCAGCAAGAAGACCAGGGAGGAGTTAGTAGAAAATAAAGTCAAAGACATAAAGTAGAAACAGTTCATAAAGGATGTTGTGTATGATTATAAATATATCAGTTTTCCTCGAAGTGAATAGAGAAGATACTGGAGATTTTTAAATAAAATAATTCAATAAAATGTGTTCATCTTACAAGGATAGTTGTGACTGCTATCCTAAAACTAGACAATAGGAAAACAGACGTAATAAGGAAAAGACAGAAATGCAAAGACCAGTGGAAAGACCATTAAATAAGTTCAACAAGAAAGGATGGTAGCTTCAAACAGAGTAGTAATGTGGACAGGCTGAGAAGACATATATTTGAAGGTGAAAAAGAGTGAGTTTT
The DNA here is from genome assembly GCA_022376925.1 of Tragulus kanchil. Lineage (NCBI taxonomy): Eukaryota > Metazoa > Chordata > Mammalia > Artiodactyla > Tragulidae > Tragulus > Tragulus kanchil. Next base: position 26,247,146 of record JAIOJX010000004.1, read on the forward strand.
TCAGGATTAAATGCAAGGTGTGAGAAAGATAGAAATCAAGAATAACAACCACAAGGCTGTGACCTGAATAGCTAAAGTACTGGGGTTATCATTTAGTGAGATGGGAAAGTTTGAAAGTTTATACGAAAGACCCAAAAGTTGAGTTTTGGATGACACATTTGAAATGCCGATTAAATTTCATAGAATGTATGTAAGGTGGGCAGTTAGGATTGTGATTCTGAAATTCAGAAAGGTTCAGATTAAAATGATCGGTGTTGAAGGCATTATTGAACAGAATATTTTAAACCATGAGAACGTATGAGTGTGCCAAGGGATTGAGTGTATAGATGGACAAGAGATGAAATTCAAAGTCTTGACACTGAGGGTTAGGAAATTTTAGGGACTGGGGCATGGGAAAGAATGAGAAAATGGACTGAAAAGGAGCCAGTAATGGAATAAATCCAGGAGAAACTAATCACCCAGAAGGTGGTGTTTTTATTGGAATTACTAACACTAGTTTTTTCTTGCTTCACATAGTCTTAAAAATTTAAGTTCAAACTCCCAAGTCATTTTCTTCACACTTTTGTAAAGAATTCCTATTCAAATTAGGAATAGCAAATGTAGTAATTCAAATAACCTGTGAAGTATTTGGTAACCTTTCTTTCAATTTAGACTTCAGTAGTAACTTCATTAATTAAATCAATGAACTTCCCATGTACCTAAGAGAGTTATCACTGACTTCTTAAACTTTATTACAAAGTTATTGCAGACACAGAGATTCAGGCAAAATTGAAATCACACACACAGAAGAAACATGAAACTTTAAAAGTTTAAAAAAAAACATATCTCATCAGGTCTCGCCTAATGAATTAAGGTAATTGAAATATTCATGCTAATGGTGGGTGTTGAGCCAATTTTAAAAATTGAAAATAAATTACGAGTCCTTGCCTTCACCCGTCTCAGTCACGGTTAATACAAGATTGTGGAGTGAAGGGTGGCGAGTGGAAGATTGTTATCTCTCTTTAACCTCTTCACCCAGTCAATCACCCATTTTTATTTGATTCTTCTAGTTCACCCCTAAACCTCTCCTAGGAGATACTGCTCTTGTATAGGTGTCAAAATTCATTTTCTCCCAGACTTGAAAATAGTTTCTAGTTGCTTTCTCTGACTTTGCTTTCTAATTATGTCCATCATAAATATAGTCATTAAAATAAATTACATGGGATTATTGTTTCCATTTATCTTTTTAATACCATTTCATAGTTCTCATTTATTCTTTCTAGTTTCTATTTCTAGCTCAGATATTGTGATAATGTTGTTAGTCTTTCAGTAGAATTTTCATTTTGTTGATCATCTTATTTCCTTTAAACTGAAATTCAGAAAGGTTCAGATTAAAATGATCGGTGTTGAAGGCATTATTGAACAGAATATTTTAAACCATGAGAACGTATGAGTGTGCCAAGGGATTGAGTGTATAGATGGACAAGAGATGAAATTCAAAGTCTTGACACTGAGGGTTAGGAAATTTTAGGGACTGGGGCATGGGAAAGAATGAGAAAATGGACTGAAAAGGAGCCAGTAATGGAATAAATCCAGGAGAAACTAATCACCCAGAAGGTGGTGTTTTTATTGGAATTACTAACACTAGTTTTTTCTTGCTTCACATAGTCTTAAAAATTTAAGTTCAAACTCCCAAGTCATTTTCTTCACACTTTTGTAAAGAATTCCTATTCAAATTAGGAATAGCAAATGTAGTAATTCAAATAACCTGTGAAGTATTTGGTAACCTTTCTTTCAATTTAGACTTCAGTAGTAACTTCATTAATTAAATCAATGAACTTCCCATGTACCTAAGAGAGTTATCACTGACTTCTTAAACTTTATTACAAAGTTATTGCAGACACAGAGATTCAGGCAAAATTGAAATCACACACACAGAAGAAACATGAAACTTTAAAAGTTTAAAAAAAAACATATCTCATCAGGTCTCGCCTAATGAATTAAGGTAATTGAAATATTCATGCTAATGGTGGGTGTTGAGCCAATTTTAAAAATTGAAAATAAATTACGAGTCCTTGCCTTCACCCCTCTCAGTCACGGTTAATACAAGATTGTGGAGTGAAGGGTGGCGAGTGGAAGATTGTTATCTCTCTTTAACCTCTTCACCCAGTCAATCACCCATTTTTATTTGATTCTTCTAGTTCACCCCTAAACCTCTCCTAGGAGATACTGCTCTTGTATAGGTGTCAAAATTCATTTTTCTCCCAGACTTGAAAATAGTTTCTAGTTGCTTTCTCTGACTTTGCTTTCTAATTATGTCCATCATAAATATAGTCATTAAAATAAATTACATGGGATTATTGTTTCCATTTATCTTTTTAATACCATTTCATAGTTCTCATTTATTCTTTCTAGTTTTCTCTATTTCTAGCTCAGATATTGTGATAATGTTGTTAGTCTTTCAGTAGAATTTTCATTTTGTTGATCATCTTATTTCCTTTATACTTCAGTAAGTTGTGCTTTTGCATCTATTTTTCTCCTACTTCTCTTTGTGGGTTTTCTTTTTCAACCACTTAAGTCATGAAACTTAGTTTTCAAATATTATAGGTTTTGTTTTGTTTGCTTCTTTGTTTTGTACCATATACATTTTGAGATCCCAAGCTTCTTTCCATATACTGATTTAGCTGCATCTCATAGTATGGTTTTATTTGTAAAGTTTGGAAATTTCAGTGATTTTTATTTTCTGTTGCAATCAGGAGTTATTTAAATGGATCTTGTCAAATTTTCAAGTGGATAGATTTATTTTTCACTGTTCTGTTCAAGGTCATTGTTAATTTCTAATGTTATTGCATTGTCTCCAGATAGCACAGTCTTTATGATTTCTGCTCTTTGGAATGTTTCTTTTGTGATTTAATGCATCATCCACTTGTGTGATCATTCCATACATGTTTAAAGCAAAGTAACTTAATGATTTTAAACACAGAGACTTATTTTAGACAAATCTGATTAATAACAGTAAGCTAATTCTCTTTCCCAAGAATGAAATATTTATTAAGCACCAACACATTTACTGTCCAAGATAATGAACATATTGTAATGAATAGAGTAGATGAAGTTCCTGTTCTCAGTGAGTCTAGTCAGGAAGCAGACAATAAACAATGAAGCAAACCTGTTATGTATCAACATGATAAATTGAATGCAGAGAATAAAGCAGGACAAAGCAGATGAAGAGTTGTAGGAAGTACAGTTAGCAGGCTTTTATTTTATAAAGATTAGTCAGGGTTTCCTGACGATGGGAATCTAGGAAAGAGTGGGGAGAGTACCCCTAAACCTCTCCTAGGAGATACTGCTCTTGTATAGGTGTCAAAATTCATTTTCTCCCAGACTTGAAAATAGTTTCTAGTTGCTTTCTCTGACTTTGCTTTCTAATTATGTCCATCATAAATATAGTCATTAAAATAAATTACATGGGATTATTGTTTCCATTTATCTTTTTAATACCATTTCATAGTTCTCATTTATTCTTTCTAGTTTTCTCTATTTCTAGCTCAGATATTGTGATAATGTTGTTAGTCTTTCAGTAGAATTTTCATTTTGTTGATCATCTTATTTCCTTTATACTTCAGTAAGTTGTGCTTTTGCATCTATTTTTCTCCTACTTCTCTTTGTGGGTTTTCTTTTTCAACCACTTAAGTCATGAAACTTAGTTTTCAAATATTATAGGTTTTGTTTTGTTTGCTTCTTTGTTTTGTACCATATACATTTTGAGATCCCAAGCTTCTTTCCATATACTGATTTAGCTGCATCTCATAGTATGGTTTTATTTGTAAAGTTTGGAAATTTCAGTGATTTTTATTTTCTGTTGCAATCAGGAGTTATTTAAATGGATCTTGTCAAATTTTCAAGTGGATAGATTTATTTTTCACTGTTCTGTTCAAGGTCATTGTTAATTTCTAATGTTATTGCATTGTCTCCAGATAGCACAGTCTTTATGATTTCTGCTCTTTGGAATGTTTCTTTTGTGATTTAATGCATCATCCACTTGTGTGATCATTCCATACATGTTTAAAGCAAAGTAACTTAATGATTTTAAACACAGAGACTTATTTTAGACAAATCTGATTAATAACAGTAAGCTAATTCTCTTTCCCAAGAATGAAATATTTATTAAGCACCAACACATTTACTGTCCAAGATAATGAACATATTGTAATGAATAGAGTAGATGAAGTTCCTGTTCTCAGTGAGTCTAGTCAGGAAGCAGACAATAAACAATGAAGCAAACCTGTTATGTATCAACATGATAAATTGAATGCAGAGAATAAAGCAGGACAAAGCAGATGAAGAGTTGTAGGAAGTACAGTTAGCAGGCTTTTATTTTATAAAGATTAGTCAGGGTTTCCCTGACGATGTGACATTTGAGGCAGGATCTAAAAGAAGTACGGGACACCTCTGTGAATCTAGGAAAGAGTGCTCCACAGGAGGAAGAGCATGTGGAAAGGATCCTGGGCAAGAACACTCACGATGTAATCTGGGAATGGCAAGGAGGTCAAATTGAGTGGAGAACATTGAATAAGGGACAGTATTGCTCAAAGAAGGATGGTGGGCAGACCACAAATTGAAGCAACATCAGTTTTACTCTGATAGCGAGAAGGACCACTTTGGTGGACTTTGAACATAGATCCTCTATGTTCAGATTCTGTCTGAACAGTGGACTTTGGTGGACTTTGAACATAGATGCTCTATGACAGATTCTGTCTGTGTTGCTGGATTGAGAATAAGAATAAGTTTAGATGTAGTAGGGCTTCCCTAGTAGCTAAGATGGTAAAGAATCTGCCTATAATGTGGGAAACCCAGGTTCAATCCCTGGGTCAGAAAACTCCCCTGGAGAAGGGAATGGCAACCCACTCCAGCGTTCTTCCCTGGAAAATCCCATGGACAGACACGGCCTGGCAGGTGACAGTCCATAGGGTCACAAAGAGTTGGACATGACTGAAACAACTTACCACGCAGCACTGGCATGTTTATACATGAAGACTCTACCTGCCTCTGTGCAGGACAAAGCTTAGGTTAAGGAACATGCTATAGCTATTCCTAAGAGTGCTGGCATTGGGAAATTGTCAACATCTTCATTAGATAGATAAGCATTGCAAAGTTGACCACTCAGAAAACTGAGCTGCCTCATATAACAAAGAAGCTTGAAACCACATACTCACAGCGTCATTAATTTTGTAGCATTCTTCCAGAAAGGACCAAAACGTAAAAAAAAATATTAAAAAGTAGTACACTACTTTTCTTGTTATTCTCTTAGTCTACTATAAACAGTTGACAACTCACATTATTGTTTATAAAAGTATAAACATGTATATTCAACAATAGGATGCTATATAGCAGTAAAAATAAACGTAAACATCTACATTGTTGTTACTGTTTAGTTGCGAAGTCATGTACAACTCTTTGTGACCCCATGGGCTGTGAGACTCCACTGTGTATGGGATTTCCCAGGCAAGAATACTGGAGTCATCTGCCATTTCCTACTTGCCAGGCGGATTCTTGGCCATTGAGCCATCTGGGAAGTCTATATACCGTAGCATTATTATATTGAGTGGTTGAACTTTAAAAGGATTATATAAACTCGGTGCCTTTTTATAACCTTAAAAGTGACTAAAATTAGTGTACTTTTTAAGGCATGTTCTTTATATATTAATACATCTTGTACAGACATTCCTCCTCTCCAACCCAAGAGAATCGTCATTTGAGATAATTACTGTTTTGGTTGAAGAAACAGGATAGAAGACGAGTGAGTCCATTTAAATTGTCACACAGTTTCTACTTTTCACAGTAAATGCCTGTTTACTGCATTATTAAAAAACATAGTAAACATATTTAATAAACACATTATTAAACACATGACAAAAATAAACATATAGAAGAGAGCCATTTGTGTCTTGAAGCAAGCATTGCAATTAATCTAGGTCAAAAGAAAATAAATGTCTTTTTAAAAGAAATATAAAAGCAAAAGTCACTTTTTTTTTTCCTCTATCTTGCTCCTCATCAAGAGTCGTTTGAAACACGGAATACATTCCTACTTCTTCCAATCCTAAGGTTCTCTGGCTCTTTACAAATTCCAGCAGTCACACAAACCCTGGAGAATCTTTTGATATACACATTTATTGTAATATAGAATGTAAATGCATTTTGACTCTGCTTATTGAACTTAAAAAGCTTGTATTGTTAAAATTGTACACCCAGGAAGTGAGGGGTCATTATTTTGAATCAACAACCTGAGATGTTTTTATACCAGGAACTATAAGGAGTGTCAGTTGTGCACAGTGACAATGGTGGGTTGGTACTAAAAGAACTGATATCACAGCTATATAGCAGTAAAATAAATTTTGTTATTCTCTTAGTCTACTATAAACAGTTGACAACTCACATTATTGTTTATAAAAGTATAAACATGTATATTCAACAATAGGATGCTATATAGCAGTAAAATAAATGTAAACATCTACATTGTTGTTACTGTTTAGTTGAAGTCATGTACAACTCTTTGTGACCCCATGGGCTGTGAGACTCCACTGTGTATGGGATTTCCCAGGCAAGAATACTGGAGTCATCTGCCATTTCCTACTTGCCAGGCGGATTCTTGGCCATTGAGCCATCTGGGAAGTCTATATACCGTAGCATTATTATATTGAGTGGTTGAACTTTAAAAGGATTATATAAACTCGGTGCCTTTTTATAACCTTAAAAGTGACTAAAATTAGTGTACTTTTTAAGGCATGTTCTTTATATATTAATACATCTTGTACAGACATTCCTCCTCTCCAACCCAAGAGAATCGTCATTTGAGATAATTACTGTTTTGGTTGAAGAAACAGGATAGAAGACGAGTGAGTCCATTTAAATTGTCACACAGTTTCTACTTTTCACAGTAAATGCCTGTTTACTGCATTATTAAAAAACATAGTAAACATATTTAATAAACACATTATTAAACACATGACAAAAATAAACATATAGAAGAGAGCCATTTGTGTCTTGAAGCAAGCATTGCAATTAATCTAGGTCAAAAGAAAATAAATGTCTTTTTAAAAGAAATATAAAAGCAAAAGTCACTTTTTTTTTTCCTCTATCTTGCTCCTCATCAAGAGTCGTTTGAAACACGGAATACATTCCTACTTCTTCCAATCCTAAGGTTCTCTGGCTCTTTACAAATTCCAGCAGTCACACAAACCCTGGAGAATCTTTTGATATACACATTTATTGTAATATAGAATGTAAATGCATTTTGACTCTGCTTATTGAACTTAAAAAGCTTGTATTGTTAAAATTGTACACCCAGGAAGTGAGGGGTCATTATTTTGAATCAACAACCTGAGATGTTTTTATACCAGGAACTATAAGGAGTGTCAGTTGTGCACAGTGACAATGGTGGGTTGGTATTGCTGAAGAGAACAGAAGAAAGATGTTAAAATGGTATGCGAACAAAGGGCCAAAGCAAGAGCAGCTGATTTTTATTTCATTTTGTGTCACATTAGAGTACCTTATGTTTAAAGGACTGTTTGGTTTAGAAACTCTTGACAGACAGAAAAACAGATTTCCAAGATTCACCAATACATTTCACCAGTTTTCAGGGCAACTGAGTTAATTCCCTTTCATTGCAGAAGGGTTAAAGTAAATGAACAGTATGCTTTCTATCATTCCATTAATGTTCTTAATAAAAAACAAAAGGCTCACTTTTAAAATCAGACCATAACCCTTTTCAAACACCCATGACTTGCTGCAAGGGAAACCTAGCGCAACAAAGATTCGGTTCCATGGGTAGCGGCCATTTGCGACAGATGTCAGGGATGATCTACATGTTGTGGTTGAGTTGAAATGGTATTTATGAGATTGGAAAATCACTTTAATGTAACAGGCACATAAACTATTCAGATTTGCTAAAGGAATTGTTAGTATATTAAGTATGTTCATTAAGAGTCATTCCTGAGTCTCAAGTCACGTGGCTATTTATCACATCCCAGTTGTGGTTTAAACCAAATTAGTGAAGACTTGGCAGCATGTCAGAATTTAAGCGTCTTTAGGTCCTATGTTTTCAAGTCTAGATAGGTAGAGGAAAGGCCTGAGGCATAAGATTTTTGACAATCTTACTTTCATATCAGGTAGGCCAACTCTGCATGGCTATCTCAGACTTCCACCTCTGCCACCACTTACAGTTTAGGGGGAAGGACCCATTCAGGTTTCCCAGGGCTACATTTCAGAATTATACTAGTGTGGGAAGCTTTCCAAACAGGGTTTCAAGTGAAACATGATTTTATTGGGCCCCTTCTCCACAACATCAATATCCACCAGTCTGTAGAGGATTAACTAGAGTAAGCACCTTGCAGTCACAGCTTATGAATTGTAAAATGTGTGACAATTATGGCCCTTGAGGCACAAAACACATTTTCTTATAGTGAGTCCCTGGGGGTTTTTGTTTTTTATACCAGGAACTATAAGGAGTGTCAGTTGTGCACAGTGACAATGGTGGGTTGGTATTGCTGAAGAGAACAGAAGAAAGATGTTAAAATGGTATGCGAACAAAGGGCCAAAGCAAGAGCAGCTGATTTTTATTTCATTTTGTGTCACATTAGAGTACCTTATGTTTAAAGGACTGTTTGGTTTAGAAACTCTTGACAGACAGAAAAACAGATTTCCAAGATTCACCAATACATTTCACCAGTTTTCAGGGCAACTGAGTTAATTCCCTTTCATTGCAGAAGGGTTAAAGTAAATGAACAGTATGCTTTCTATCATTCCATTAATGTTCTTAATAAAAAACAAAAGGCTCACTTTTAAAATCAGACCATAACCCTTTTCAAACACCCATGACTTGCTGCAAGGGAAACCTAGCGCAACAAAGATTCGGTTCCATGGGTAGCGGCCATTTGCGATAGATGTCAGGGATGATCTACATGTTGTGGTTGAGTTGAAATGGTATTTATGAGATTGGAAAATCACTTTAATGTAACAGGCACATAAACTATTCAGATTTGCTAAAGGAATTGTTAGTATATTAAGTATGTTCATTAAGAGTCATTCCTGAGTCTCAAGTCACGTGGCTATTTATCACATCCCAGTTGTGGTTTAAACCAAATTAGTGAAGACTTGGCAGCATGTCAGAATTTAAGCGTCTTTAGGTCCTATGTTTTCAAGTCTAGATAGGTAGAGGAAAGGCCTGAGGCATAAGATTTTTGACAATCTTACTTTCATATCAGGTAGGCCAACTCTGCATGGCTATCTCAGACTTCCACCTCTGCCACCACTTACAGTTTAGGGGGAAGGACCCATTCAGGTTTCCCAGGGCTACATTTCAGAATTATACTAGTGTGGGAAGCTTTCCAAACAGGGTTTCAAGTGAAACATGATTTTATTGGGCCCCTTCTCCACAACATCAATATCCACCAGTCTGTAGAGGATTAACTAGAGTAAGCACCTTGCAGTCACAGCTTATGAATTGTAAAATGTGTGACAATTATGGCCCTTGAGGCACAAAACACATTTTCTTATAGTGATCGGTGGGGTCCGTTTTTACTGAGAATGAGTTGAAAACTGCCAGATTCATTGAGCTCAATCTACACTGGTCATATCCTTTGTGTGTTTGTGCATCAAGGCCTTCTTAATCAGAAAAATAAGCTTACATAATTTCTTTTAAATTACACATAGTGGGAAAGGAGGTGTGCAACATGGGAATGTTTGTGAGAAAACATATAAAACAGAAATGTCAAGCATGGATTCACATTAAAAAGTATTTAATGAGCAATAAAATGCTTCTATAGCGATTCCAAGGGATGCACAGCATGGTCCGGGAAAGAAGTAATGTCAGTAAGTAATTCCTCTTGAGAATGGTATAGTTTAGAGCATCCAATTATTTTCTGCTCCTCCGGTCCCCTTGCTTGATTGTCTATCTTATTTTTGCCCATTTGGAATTAGCAATAGTGAACTGACGTTGAGATACTTTCCAGGAAAAATGATTTCAAACGTTTAGTGTTACCTCATCTCCTACAAAAAGAACACAAGAAGAACATCATTGTGTGACAAACTGAAAGATATTTTCCTGATGAATGGAATAGTGTATACATAAAAGTGAAAAAGGTTAAAATATAAGTACATTCCTTAGGGCACCCCTCAAGGTCCCCCTCATCTACATACTAATAAAATATATAAGAATGTGTATATATTTATATACATACATGTATATGTGTTAATATGCAATTCATATTTATATAGTTCTGTTTATTGGTGTTTCTCAGGTGTCTTAGTTGTAAAGAACCTGCCTGGTGATGCAGGAGGGGGGCCCATTTGGGGGGGTCCAGTAATCTTGCCTGGGAAGTCCCACGAACAGAAGAGCCTAATGGGCTGTAGTTAGGGGAAGGACCCATTCAGGTTTCCCAGGGCTACATTTCAGAATTATACTAGTGTGGGAAGCTTTCCAAACAGGGTTTCAAGTGAAACATGATTTTATTGGGCCCCTTCTCCACAACATCAATATCCACCAGTCTGTAGAGGATTAACTAGAGTAAGCACCTTGCAGTCACAGCTTATGAATTGTAAAATGTGTGACAATTATGGCCCTTGAGGCACAAAACACATTTTCTTATAGTGATCGGTGGGGTCCGTTTTTACTGAGAATGAGTTGAAAACTGCCAGATTCATTGAGCTCAATCTACACTGGTCATATCCTTTGTGTGTTTGTGCATCAAGGCCTTCTTAATCAGAAAAATAAGCTTACATAATTTCTTTTAAATTACACATAGTGGGAAAGGAGGTGTGCAACATGGGAATGTTTGTGAGAAAACATATAAAACAGAAATGTCAAGCATGGATTCACATTAAAAAGTATTTAATGAGCAATAAAATGCTTCTATAGCGATTCCAAGGGATGCACAGCATGGTCCGGGAAAGAAGTAATGTCAGTAAGTAATTCCTCTTGAGAATGGTATAGTTTAGAGCATCCAATTATTTTCTGCTCCTCCGGTCCCCTTGCTTGATTGTCTATCTTATTTTTGCCCATTTGGAATTAGCAATAGTGAACTGACGTTGAGATACTTTCCAGGAAAAATGATTTCAAACGTTTAGTGTTACCTCATCTCCTACAAAAAGAACACAAGAAGAACATCATTGTGTGACAAACTGAAAGATATTTTCCTGATGAATGGAATAGTGTATACATAAAAGTGAAAAAGGTTAAAATATAAGTACATTCCTTAGGGCACCCCTCAAGGTCCCCCTCATCTACATACTAATAAAATATATAAGAATGTGTATATATTTATATACATACATGTATATGTGTTAATATGCAATTCATATTTATATAGTTCTGTTTATTGGTGTTTCTCAGGTGTCTTAGTTGTAAAGAACCTGCCTGGTGATGCAGGAGACATGGGTGAGCTCCCTGGGTCAGGAGGTTTCCCTGGAGGAGGAAGTAGCGACCCACTCCAGTAATCTTGCCTGGGAAGTCCCACGAACAGAAGAGCCTAATGGGCTGTAGTCATAGGGCTGCCAAAGGTTGAACATGACAGAGTACACATGCACATTGAGTCAATTTATTACATTTATTATATGTAATTATTATATTTGCATGCTTATAGATATAAACTATATATATGAAGCTGTATGTATATTAATAACTTAATGGCATTAATTCAATAAACAACCTTGTGCTAGATACTCTGATAACATTGGGCTAACAATGGTAAAATAGAATGAGTTCTTTGCTTCATGGAACTTACATTCCAATTGGATTATATAATGTTAAGTAATGACACAGGTTGATGTATAATTAATGATTGTTCTGTGAAGAAGAGGTAGACATTATTATGGAAGGCATGTTATTATTTGAGTCTTTCAACTTCTTTTTTTTTTGGGCGGGGGTCGGGTTGGGAAGGAGGGGAGCAGGCGGGCCACTTCTATTGGTCTTTTCATTTCTCTGTTTTCATCTGTCTTTTGTTCTTTGGCTCCTGCGGGCTTCCCATCGCGGTGGCGTCTGTTGTCGCAGAGCGCCAGCTCTGGGCGCACTCGCTCCAGAGCTCCGGCTCGGTGATTGGACACATCAGTCCAGCCGCTCTGCGGCACATGGGATCTTCCCAGGCCAGGGATCGAACCGGCGCCCCTTGCACTGCAAGGCGGTGTCCTTATCCACTGGACCACCAGGGGAAGCCCGTCTTTCAACTTCTGTCTGGACTTCTGAATCTATTAGTGGGTCAGCCTAGTATCTCAGAGAGGCCAAGACACAAGAACAAAATGGCTTTTCACATTAGTTATTTATCTTCAGATCTTCTGAAGACCATTCTACATAGAGAAGAAAACTGAAGCACAAAACAGAGCTATGTCAGAGCTCTTGATGAATGGAATAGTGTATACATAAAAGTGAAAAGTAAAATATAAGTACATTCCTTAGGGCACCCCTCAAGGTCCCCCTCATCTACATACTAATAAAATATATAAGAATGTGTATATATTTATATACATACATGTATATGTGTTAATATGCAATTCATATTTATATAGTTCTGTTTATTGGTGTTTCTCAGGTGTCTTAGTTGTAAAGAACCTGCCTGGTGATGCAGGAGACATGGGTGAGCTCCCTGGGTCAGGAGGTTTCCCTGGAGGAGGAAGTAGCGACCCACTCCAGTAATCTTGCCTGGGAAGTCCCACGAACAGAAGAGCCTAATGGGCTGTAGTCATAGGGCTGCCAAAGGTTGAACATGACAGAGTACACATGCACATTGAGTCAATTTATTACATTTATTATATGTAATTATTATATTTGCATGCTTATAGATATAAACTATATATATGAAGCTGTATGTATATTAATAACTTAATGGCATTAATTCAATAAACAACCTTGTGCTAGATACTCTGATAACATTGGGCTAACAATGGTAAAATAGAATGAGTTCTTTGCTTCATGGAACTTACATTCCAATTGGATTATATAATGTTAAGTAATGACACAGGTTGATGTATAATTAATGATTGTTCTGTGAAGAAGAGGTAGACATTATTATGGAAGGCATGTTATTATTTGAGTCTTTCAACTTCTTTTTTTTTTGGGCGGGGGTCGGGTTGGGAAGGAGGGGAGCAGGCGGGCCACTTCTATTGGTCTTTTCATTTCTCTGTTTTCATCTGTCTTTTGTTCTTTGGCTCCTGCGGGCTTCCCATCGCGGTGGCGTCTGTTGTCGCAGAGCGCCAGCTCTGGGCGCACTCGCTCCAGAGCTCCGGCTCGGTGATTGGACACATCAGTCCAGCCGCTCTGCGGCACATGGGATCTTCCCAGGCCAGGGATCGAACCGGCGCCCCTTGCACTGCAAGGCGGTGTCCTTATCCACTGGACCACCAGGGGAAGCCCGTCTTTCAACTTCTGTCTGGACTTCTGAATCTATTAGTGGGTCAGCCTAGTATCTCAGAGAGGCCAAGACACAAGAACAAAATGGCTTTTCACATTAGTTATTTATCTTCAGATCTTCTGAAGACCATTCTACATAGAGAAGAAAACTGAAGCACAAAACAGAGCTATAGGTTGTTCCAGAGCTCTTATGGATGGTGTCCTCCTGGTCAGGGCAGGACTTGTTCCCCCTTTCCAGAAGTAACTGGGAAGGGCTCATTTTGACTCTGAACTAGATGTGCTTCTGTGACTTTTTGTCTAATCTTGCCGCTTTTGTTATTTAAACATGTGCAATTGCCTCCCTCAGGGAGTCCTGCCCTCCCTGCTCCACCTGACCTTGAGGCTAAGGTATCTTTGGCTCTCAAGGAGATAGCCTGATCCTACCCTACTGTGAAGGACTGTGACATTCTTAAGCTCTACGTGTGGGAAAGGGCACCGCCCCTTTTCTGCTGCTTACTGGCAAGGCTCAGAAACTCACATGTGGGGAGGGAGGACCAGAATCACAGATATCTGTGGCATCTTTGTTTATTGCCTTGACAGGAGATATTCCATTTCAAACCACTCATGAAATAATTGTGAGGAAATGAAACTCACACATCCCCCTGCCTGAGGATTGCCATTCTGGGAAATATTTGCAAGAATTAAATGGTCTTTTTACTTCATTTCCCCAGCTCCCCCAATCTGATTCTTAAAAGAACCTGACATCCAGGCCCTGAAAAGATGATTGTTTTGAGACATTAGTCTGCCATATTCTTGGTCAGCTGGCTCTCCCAAATAGTCTTATTCCTTGTCTCAACACCTCGTCTCTCAGATTTACTGGCATATTTTGCGGTAAGCAAACTGAGCTTGAAGTTGGTAATACTGTCTGATGGTTAATGTCATATGTCAACTTGGGTAGGCTATTTTGACCAGTTGTTTAGTCAAGTCTTAATTGGTATGTTGCTGCAATGGTACTTTTTAGATGTGGTTAAATATTGAAGATCATTTGACTTTAAGTTGTCAACTACAAACTGGCATTTACCAATTGCATTGCCAATGACTGAACAATAAGGACATTTGCCCTCTGCCTCTGCAGAGACCGGACACTGTGCTGTTGAGAGCTGCTGACATTCAGTACCCCTTGATGGAGATCATGGTGAGGTAGAGGCACTCTGTGCTCCAAGGAATCTGGTGGGGCAGGTCTTTAGACAGGTGGATGCTTTTAGGAACAGATTTTATTATCTCAATCCTTGTGTAAGGGTTAGGAGGGAAAGGGGCAGGGCACAATTTTTGAAAAGAATGACAGCCCAAGGACACAGCATAAGCCCATTAGAATCAAATGGGTCCAAGATGGCAGACCAGACCTTGATCCTCAGTCAGCAAGCTAAATGACAGACCCAGAGGCACCATGACAGCAGTTCCACCCCTTCCCTAAAAGAGCTGGAATAATCCTCCCACTCATTAGCATATGGAATTACCAGCCTATAAAAGCTAAGAACGGCATGTTTTCGGGGCCACTGGATTTGCTCTGCAATGGCCCATATTCTGTCTGTGGAGTGTGCTTTCTCTGAATCTGAATAAGTCCATTTCTTACCTATCACTTTGTCTCTCACTGAATTCTCTACAAAGAGACATGAAGAACCTGAACCTCA
This sequence comes from Tragulus kanchil, assembly GCA_022376925.1. Lineage (NCBI taxonomy): Eukaryota > Metazoa > Chordata > Mammalia > Artiodactyla > Tragulidae > Tragulus > Tragulus kanchil. The sequence goes on from JAIOJX010000004.1 coordinate 26,262,194, forward strand.
GTGGGTCCAGACATTGGGTGAGTGATTTTAATTATCAGGGTTTAGGCTTGATTCGAGTCCCGGCCACATGGGTTCAAGTACCAAACAGGGTTTAGGCTGGGTTCCAGTCCTGGCCACGTGGGTTCAAGTCCCAAACAGGTTTGATTAAGTCTGGACCCTGGGTTTAAGTCTCAAATTAAGGCTGAACACTTTCACTTGCATCTCCTCATATTTGAAAAAGCACTAAATATCCTCATCGTGACCTCAGATCCTCGTGACTGACTGGGGATCCTTTGTAAAATGATTGTTTAATGATATTAAACTCCCTCCTCACCAAAATCCTTAAAATTGAACCTCCTCCTGCTGCCTCTTTGGAGAAGTCTCTCAGAACTATCTGAGGTGCTGCCTCCCGGGCTGCAGTCCTAATCATGCCCCAAATAAAACAACCCACAACTCTCAAGTTGTTCATTTGTTTTTAGTCGACAAAGTAAAGCAGGTTTTACCCACAATGTAAATCAGCCTTACACAATCAGTTGAAAGTTTTAAGAGCACAGACTCTGCCTCTGCAGGAGACATGCATGCTGACATTCAGTACCCTTGATGGAGATCATGGTGAGGTAGAGGCACTCTGTGCTCCAAGGAATCTGGTGGGGCAGGTCTTTAGACAGGTGGATGCTTTTAGGAACAGATTTTATTATCTCAATCCTTGTGTAAGGGTTAGGAGGGAAAGGGGCAGGGCACAATTTTTGAAAAGAATGACAGCCCAAGGACACAGCATAAGCCCATTAGAATCAAATGGGTCCAAGATGGCAGACCAGACCTTGATCCTCAGTCAGCAAGCTAAATGACAGACCCAGAGGCACCATGACAGCAGTTCCACCCCTTCCCTAAAAGAGCTGGAATAATCCTCCCACTCATTAGCATATGGAATTACCAGCCTATAAAAGCTAAGAACGGCATGTTTTCGGGGCCACTGGATTTGCTCTGCAATGGCCCATATTCTGTCTGTGGAGTGTGCTTTCTCTGAATCTGAATAAGTCCATTTCTTACCTATCACTTTGTCTCTCACTGAATTCTCTACAAAGAGACATGAAGAACCTGAACCTCAGTGGGTCCAGACATTGGGTGAGTGATTTTAATTATCAGGGTTTAGGCTTGATTCGAGTCCCGGCCACATGGGTTCAAGTACCAAACAGGGTTTAGGCTGGGTTCCAGTCCTGGCCACGTGGGTTCAAGTCCCAAACAGGTTTGATTAAGTCTGGACCCTGGGTTTAAGTCTCAAATTAAGGCTGAACACTTTCACTTGCATCTCCTCATATTTGAAAAAGCACTAAATATCCTCATCGTGACCTCAGATCCTCGTGACTGACTGGGGATCCTTTGTAAAATGATTGTTTAATGATATTAAACTCCCTCCTCACCAAAATCCTTAAAATTGAACCTCCTCCTGCTGCCTCTTTGGAGAAGTCTCTCAGAACTATCTGAGGTGCTGCCTCCCGGGCTGCAGTCCTAATCATGCCCCAAATAAAACAACCCACAACTCTCAAGTTGTTCATTTGTTTTTAGTCGACAAAGTAAAGCAGGTTTTACCCCACAATGTAAATCAGCCTTACACAATCAGTTGAAAGTTTTAAGAGCACAGACTCAGGTTTCTGGAAAAGAAAGCATTCATCCTGAAGACTGTAATGTAGAAATCCTGCCCTATAGGATTCTAGCCTGGAGAGGAGTTTCTAGCCTGTTGGCCTGCCCTGTGGATTTCAGACTCAAGACTGCAACTTTACTTGAATTTCTAGCCCGCCAGACTGCTCTAGAGATTGCAAACTTGCCAGGCCCCACAATTTTGTAAGCCAATTCATCAAAATAAATTTTACTTTCTCTATATTTATAAGCATATCCGTTTGGTTCTTCTATGAAGAGCTCCTATATACTACCAATGCCTGCAAACTGGTTTAAATAGATTACCTGCAGTTGATTTTGTTAGAAGCAGAAACTGAGATAAAGCTGCCTATATATAAACAGTTTAGCAGAGAGATAATTACAGTAATAAACCAATAAAGGAGTAGAAGGGAGTGAAACAGTGAAAGGAGGAGGGCCAGCAAGAGTTCAGTTTAAGGCAAAATTCTGACCTCATCTGGTTTATAGCAGTTACTCACAGGTAAGGATTAGTTGAGCCCTGTAAACTTCCTCCAAACTGTTGCTAGTACAAATTCTTGGAAGCAAAGCACACAGATAGTACAAAAATAGTAAGCTGTGTCGAAGTCTGTGCAAGGGCTGGAAAAGAATTTCCCGACAGGAGGCAGAGTGAGAGGAAAGTAGAGTTTATTGGAGTAGGGGAAGGGAGTGTCTCTGCCAGTACAGCGGACTGGCTTAAGGGAATAGGCATAATTAAAGTGGAAGATGCTGGTAGTACAGCAGGTTGGCTCAAATGAGAACCTACCCTAAGCAGCCATCTTTTGATCCAAAATTTATACCTGGAGGTACTCCTTTGAAAAATGATTGTTTAATGATATTAAACTCCCTCCTCACCAAAATCCTTAAAATTGAACCTCCTCCTGCTGCCTCTTTGGAGAAGTCTCTCAGAACTATCTGAGGTGCTGCCTCCCGGGCTGCAGTCCTAATCATGCCCCAAATAAAACAACCCACAACTCTCAAGTTGTTCATTTGTTTTTAGTCGACAAAGTAAAGCAGGTTTTACCCACAATGTAAATCAGCCTTACACAATCAGTTGAAAGTTTTAAGAGCACAGACTCAGGTTTCTGGAAAAGAAAGCATTCATCCTGAAGACTGTAATGTAGAAATCCTGCCCTATAGGATTCTAGCCTGGAGAGGAGTTTCTAGCCTGTTGGCCTGCCCTGTGGATTTCAGACTCAAGACTGCAACTTTACTTGAATTTCTAGCCCGCCAGACTGCTCTAGAGATTGCAAACTTGCCAGGCCCCACAATTTTGTAAGCCAATTCATCAAAATAAATTTTACTTTCTCTATATTTATAAGCATATCCGTTTGGTTCTTCTATGAAGAGCTCCTATATACTACCAATGCCTGCAAACTGGTTTAAATAGATTACCTGCAGTTGATTTTGTTAGAAGCAGAAACTGAGATAAAGCTGCCTATATATAAACAGTTTAGCAGAGAGATAATTACAGTAATAAACCAATAAAGGAGTAGAAGGGAGTGAAACAGTGAAAGGAGGAGGGCCAGCAAGAGTTCAGTTTAAGGCAAAATTCTGACCTCATCTGGTTTATAGCAGTTACTCACAGGTAAGGATTAGTTGAGCCCTGTAAACTTCCTCCAAACTGTTGCTAGTACAAATTCTTGGAAGCAAAGCACACAGATAGTACAAAAATAGTAAGCTGTGTCGAAGTCTGTGCAAGGGCTGGAAAAAAATTTTCCCCGACAGGAGGCAGAGTGAGAGGAAAGTAGAGTTTATTGGAGTAGGGGAAGGGAGTGTCTCTGCCAGTACAGCGGACTGGCTTAAGGGAATAGGCATAATTAAAGTGGAAGATGCTGGTAGTACAGCAGGTTGGCTCAAATGAGAACCTACCCTAAGCAGCCATCTTTGATCCATTTTATACCTGAGGTCTAAAGAGAGGCTTAGTGGACATAAGGATCATTGCTGATTAGACAATGTACTGGGTGGGGTAGAATGATGACTACAGCATGAGGGAGAAACAACTGGGTTCAAGGAGTGCGTAGGGGTCTTAAGGACTGGGTGGAGTACTACAGCCTGAGTGAGGGGAGGACAATAAGGGTCTTGAATTCCAAGACCCTTCTACTTTGCCTTGTTCTTTCATCCTTGGGCACCACAAGCTGATTCTGCCAATGTGTGAGTGAAACATGGATAGTCACTCTCCATTGAAAGTGAAAGTCACTCAATTGTGTCTGACTGTTCATAACCCCATGGACTGTAGCCTGCCAGGCTCCTCTGTCCGTGGAATTCTCTAGGTAAGAATACTGGAATGGGTTGCTATTCCCTTCTCCACAGGATCTTCCCCACCCAGGGACTGAACCCAGGTCTCCCTCACTGCAGGCAGAATCTTTACTATCTGAGCCACCAGGGAAGCCCAGCTGCACTATATAGATGGTTAATAATTTTGCTGGATTCAGCCAAAACCAGGCCATGTGTCAGCTACTCTAATATACAGTGGCAAATCATACGATGATAGATTTAACACATAATTTAACACGGTTATATATCTCTTACATAAGAAATAACCCTCCCTTCCCTGCTGTGAAAGAACAGGTAGAGTCGTAGGCCACATCCTATCACAGAAAATATAACACCACTGGATGCTGAGAAAGAAATGCAGAAGTACAAGATAGGTCTTTTCCTCTCCAGAAGTTGACATCTGGTTTATAGCAGTTACTCACAGGAAATTAGTTGAGCCCTGTAAACTTCCTCCAAACTGTTGCTAGTACAAATTCTTGGAAGCAAAGCACACAGATAGTACAAAAATAGTAAGCTGTGTCGAAGTCTGTGCAAGGGCTGGAAAAGAATTTCCCGACAGGAGGCAGAGTGAGAGGAAAGTAGAGTTTATTGGAGTAGGGGAAGGGAGTGTCTCTGCCAGTACAGCGGACTGGCTTAAGGGAATAGGCATAATTAAAGTGGAAGATGCTGGTAGTACAGCAGGTTGGCTCAAATGAGAACCTACCCTAAGCAGCCATCTTTGATCCATTTTATACCTGAGGTCTAAAGAGAGGCTTAGTGGACATAAGGATCATTGCTGATTAGACAATGTACTGGGTGGGGTAGAATGATGACTACAGCATGAGGGAGAAACAACTGGGTTCAAGGAGTGCGTAGGGGTCTTAAGGACTGGGTGGAGTACTACAGCCTGAGTGAGGGGAGGACAATAAGGGTCTTGAATTCCAAGACCCTTCTACTTTGCCTTGTTCTTTCATCCTTGGGCACCACAAGCTGATTCTGCCAATGTGTGAGTGAAACATGGATAGTCACTCTCCATTGAAAGTGAAAGTCACTCAATTGTGTCTGACTGTTCATAACCCCATGGACTGTAGCCTGCCAGGCTCCTCTGTCCGTGGAATTCTCTAGGTAAGAATACTGGAATGGGTTGCTATTCCCTTCTCCACAGGATCTTCCCCACCCAGGGACTGAACCCAGGTCTCCCTCACTGCAGGCAGAATCTTTACTATCTGAGCCACCAGGGAAGCCCAGCTGCACTATATAGATGGTTAATAATTTTGCTGGATTCAGCCAAAACCAGGCCATGTGTCAGCTACTCTAATATACAGTGGCAAATCATACGATGATAGATTTAACACATAATTTAACACGGTTATATATCTCTTACATAAGAAATAACCCTCCCTTCCCTGCTGTGAAAGAACAGGTAGAGTCGTAGGCCACATCCTATCACAGAAAATATAACACCACTGGATGCTGAGAAAGAAATGCAGAAGTACAAGATAGGTCTTTTCCTCTCCAGAAGTTGACACGTCTAGATGAGAAAATCATATAAGTTAACTTTTATTATCTGAATGACCTTTGCACTTCGCTTCCATTTATGATGTGGGGATGGTAATGTTGTCTGTTTTATCTTACTGATATGAGAATTAAATAAATGCATGAAAAATTGGTTAGCACAAAGAAAGCCAAATAAATAAAAGTGATTTCCACCTTTTATACTTTTGCTGAACTGTGAGCTCCATGAAGTCATGGATCTTGTTTGTCTTACCATTTTTTACCCAAATCCTAGAATAGTTCCTGACGCATAATAGGCATTTCATATATGTTTCAATGAATTTACAGGAAATGTTAAGTAATAGGACATCCAGATTTCCCATTTCCTTTTTTTGTCTTGTCTAGCATTGTAACATTTTCCTTTAACACAAGATTCTCAAAGGCAAAGAGTTAATGCTGGTTATAAGTTATGTACAGCTGGCACTTAATGTTAAGTAATAATACTTGAGTCAATTAAAGATATATATTGTTCTTCAGGGATGCACCCATTGTTTACTAGCCTTTAGGGAAATGCCTTAATTGTGAAGGAAAATAGAAGACATATGGGGTGCAGATATTTGCTGAGCCGTTCAGTGAACTTCCTTGCTGAACTGTTGCGAACTCTCAAGTTCCATTTAGAATTCCTAATCAGTCTGTGTTTTCTTGTCTCATCTGCAAAGTGCCTGCTACATACTATTATTTATGTCTTCTGATTGCTCTAATTATAGTCAATTAAGTAGCCTCCCCCTACCTGAAATATGTTCTTCTCTTGACAAACTAAAACCACATCCTGGAAAAGGGACTGTCTGCATATCTATTCATTCATTCGCTTATTCAGGGGCTAGATATGTCCCCATTGTGCTGGCCAGTATATATATAATGGGAACAAAAAGACAAATAAAAATGTCTCCTCTCAAGTAATTAAAAAACTAGTAGGGGATTTTTTTTTTTTTTTTAATCTTGCTCTTATGGCATAAAATAAATAAGCATGCTGGTGGAAATGTAAATTGATACAGCCTCTATGAAATATGATTTGGAGATTTAAAAAACTAAAATATAGAAGCACCATACGGCCCAGCGATCCCACTCTTAGGCTTATACCCTGATGAAATCAAAGCTGAAAGAAGCACCTGTACCCCAATGTTCATTGCAGCTCTCTATACAGTAGCCAGAACATGGAAGCAACCTAGATGTCCATCAACGAATGAATGGATACAAAAGTTCTGGTACATATATACAATGCAATACTACACAGCTGTAAAAAGAAATGCAGAAGAATCAGTCCTAATGAGGTGGCTGGATCTAGAACCTATCATAAAAAATGAAATAAGTCAAAAAGAGAAGGACAAATACAATATACTAACACATATATATGGAATCTAGTAGGATGGTAACACACACAATGAAGTGATGGAAAAACAGACATGGACAGTAGATATATGGACATTGTGGGGAATAAACAGTGGGTGGGAGGCATAAAGGAAGCAGCATGAAAGCCTATACTATCATATGTGAAAAAGATAGTTATTGTCATTGTGCTGTGAGAAAAGGGGATCCTGCAGGGCAACTGTGCGACAGCCTGGAGGGGTGTGATGGGGGAGATATACATATGACTAATCTGGGATCATACATATCTATAAACAATAAAACTCTATATAAGTAAAAAGTAAAATAAAATTGAAAAAAAAAATCAATGCATTTGCTGAACAAATCTTAAAGTTACTACTTGAACTTTTGCCTATGTATGCTTCCAGATAATCACTGTGTGTGGGTATATACAGACATACATACATATATATGCATGCATATATATATATATAAGTATTTCAGATGACCCCATCATGATCCTTAAAAGTCAGTAATCCCCGCCTCAAGAAAGAACTTGATGCATGGATTAAATTTACTTGCAAAGTAACATTTAAACAGATCATTTTTATACAATTTGAAAATACTGTACAAAGATGAGTCTAAGGAGATGTTAGATCATAACGTAAAAGGGAACCTGAGAAGTATAAGAAAGTAAGCCTTTAAATACCTGGTAGCTTTTCAGTTATATCTAGAACAAGAGGTATAAGTCAATGAAAAGTGGAGAAAGAGGATTTCTTATGGCATAAAATAAATAAGCATGCTGGTGGAAATGTAAATTGATACAGCCTCTATGAAATATGATTTGGAGATTTAAAACTAAAATATAGAAGCACCATACGGCCCAGCGATCCCACTCTTAGGCTTATACCCTGATGAAATCAAAGCTGAAAGAAGCACCTGTACCCCAATGTTCATTGCAGCTCTCTATACAGTAGCCAGAACATGGAAGCAACCTAGATGTCCATCAACGAATGAATGGATACAAAAGTTCTGGTACATATATACAATGCAATACTACACAGCTGTAAAAAGAAATGCAGAAGAATCAGTCCTAATGAGGTGGCTGGATCTAGAACCTATCATAAAAAATGAAATAAGTCAAAAAGAGAAGGACAAATACAATATACTAACACATATATATGGAATCTAGTAGGATGGTAACACACACAATGAAGTGATGGAAAAACAGACATGGACAGTAGATATATGGACATTGTGGGGAATAAACAGTGGGTGGGAGGCATAAAGGAAGCAGCATGAAAGCCTATACTATCATATGTGAAAAAGATAGTTATTGTCATTGTGCTGTGAGAAAAGGGGATCCTGCAGGGCAACTGTGCGACAGCCTGGAGGGGTGTGATGGGGGAGATATACATATGACTAATCTGGGATCATACATATCTATAAACAATAAAACTCTATATAAGTAAAAAGTAAAATAAAATTGAAAAAAAAAATCAATGCATTTGCTGAACAAATCTTAAAGTTACTACTTGAACTTTTGCCTATGTATGCTTCCAGATAATCACTGTGTGTGGGTATATACAGACATACATACATATATATGCATGCATATATATATATATAAGTATTTCAGATGACCCCATCATGATCCTTAAAAGTCAGTAATCCCCGCCTCAAGAAAGAACTTGATGCATGGATTAAATTTACTTGCAAAGTAACATTTAAACAGATCATTTTTATACAATTTGAAAATACTGTACAAAGATGAGTCTAAGGAGATGTTAGATCATAACGAAGTAAAAGGGAACCTGAGAAGTATAAGAAAGTAAGCCTTTAAATACCTGGTAGCTTTTCAGTTATATCTAGAACAAGAGGTATAAGTCAATGAAAAAGTGGAGAAAGAGGGATTTCTATGCAGAAAGAAAAAAATAAAACAAAGGCACACACAATGACTGTTGTGTTTAGTAGTTGATGAATAGAGCATTTTACTACACAGTGTGTTTGATGATAAGAATGACACAGGAACTAAGCAAAAGAAGTAAGTAACTTTTTTATCAGATAGAAGATTTGTATAACATTTAGGAGTTTAAATATTGTCTCAGGAACAACAGGAAATCAGGATGCTGACTCTGGGACAAGACTGAGAGCTTAGCAGCAAATCCACCTGTTGTGAGGATGCATTTGCAGCAAAGTTTTCCTCTGACTCGGTGGCTTCAGCTGCAGCTCTTGGTTTGGGTTAAGGGCAAACTGTTAGAGGCTGCCTGGATGTACTGACTAAAAGAAAAGATGAACTCTCCCCATGAAAAACAATGAAGTGATAGTCTATAAGGCTCTTCCTCCTATTGGCCCTTTAGCAGTCATTATAAATGAAGGTTTTAGAAAGACCATCCATACTATGTCTGGTTCAGTTTTACTTTTCTATCTGTTCATAACAAGTGTTCAAAAATGATAGATAGCCAAAAGAAGGGAGAATATGTATTTAGTATGTACTTAGATTTTACAATGCAAAATGTCCAATTTCTTATACCTTGATCACTGTAATAGTCGAGGAAGAATGCGTGTCCCATTGTTGCTTGCCTATAATTCTTAATATGTGAGTATTAAAATGAAGAGAGAATAAAATATTCTTATCAGCAGTACACAAAGCATCAACTCTGCTGTGCATTTAAGGTAATAATGACTCATGTTAAATTTTCAGTTATTTCTCACTTCACTATAACCATAGCTTAGAAACAAAATTTAGAAAACTTTTGCAGCTCTTTTAAAATTTACTTGCAAAGTAACATTTAAACAGATCATTTTTATACAATTTGAAAATACTGTACAAAGATGAGTCTAAGGAGATGTTAGATCATAACGAAGTAAAAGGGAACCTGAGAAGTATAAGAAAGTAAGCCTTTAAATACCTGGTAGCTTTTCAGTTATATCTAGAACAAGAGGTATAAGTCAATGAAAAAGTGGAGAAAGAGGGATTTCTATGCAGAAAGAAAAAAATAAAACAAAGGCACACACAATGACTGTTGTGTTTAGTAGTTGATGAATAGAGCATTTTACTACACAGTGTGTTTGATGATAAGAATGACACAGGAACTAAGCAAAAGAAGTAAGTAACTTTTTTATCAGATAGAAGATTTGTATAACATTTAGGAGTTTAAATATTGTCTCAGGAACAACAGGAAATCAGGATGCTGACTCTGGGACAAGACTGAGAGCTTAGCAGCAAATCCACCTGTTGTGAGGATGCATTTGCAGCAAAGTTTTCCTCTGACTCGGTGGCTTCAGCTGCAGCTCTTGGTTTGGGTTAAGGGCAAACTGTTAGAGGCTGCCTGGATGTACTGACTAAAAGAAAAGATGAACTCTCCCCATGAAAAACAATGAAGTGATAGTCTATAAGGCTCTTCCTCCTATTGGCCCTTTAGCAGTCATTATAAATGAAGGTTTTAGAAAGACCATCCATACTATGTCTGGTTCAGTTTTACTTTTCTATCTGTTCATAACAAGTGTTCAAAAATGATAGATAGCCAAAAGAAGGGAGAATATGTATTTAGTATGTACTTAGATTTTACAATGCAAAATGTCCAATTTCTTATACCTTGATCACTGTAATAGTCGAGGAAGAATGCGTGTCCCATTGTTGCTTGCCTATAATTCTTAATATGTGAGTATTAAAATGAAGAGAGAATAAAATATTCTTATCAGCAGTACACAAAGCATCAACTCTGCTGTGCATTTAAGGTAATAATGACTCATGTTAAATTTTCAGTTATTTCTCACTTCACTATAACCATAGCTTAGAAACAAAATTTAGAAAACTTTTGCAGCTCTTTTTAAAATTTATTTTGCTATTATTATTTTCCAAACGAGACTGAAAGAATCAGCTTACTTCCAACAATAGAACTCCCAAATCATGTTATTTCTAAGAATCTTATCTTCATGACGTAGGAGAGTCTTCTTGACACAGAATTTTAATTTATGTCATATTGGAAATAAAAGTACCTCAAAATTAGGAGAATCAATCCAATTGCACTTATCCTACCATAGATCTCTTTTAAATGAAAAGATTTTGAAAATCTGTTATCAGCTTAATATTGCTATGGTCATTTATTAGCAATCAGTTTGATTTGTAATGATTATGTTACTTTTATTCATCATTTATAGGGCCTTATAAATGAAAATGCACACAATTTACATGTTCTCCACGACACACCCAAGTGAACAGTAGGCACCAATACTTTCAAAAGAAACAATCAAAAAATGTGTCCTGTTTAATGTTATTTATTAATCAGAATTCTCATTGAATTTTGTGGAAAAATGATATAGAATCTAATAATTTAGAGAAATAATTATATATATATATATGTGTGTGTGTGTATATATATATATATATATATATATATATATATATATATATATATATATTAATACTAGAAGGGAGTCCAAATATCATCTGCCTCTGCCAGTTGTAAATGTGACAGTGGAAGCTCAGGTGTGCCTAGTCATCTTCCAGTGTCACTGCCCTGGTCCCTACCATCCTAACTCCTTAGAGGCGAAACAAACACTCTCGTTTTAGATTTCTGGTACTTGGTTTCTGAATTTCTTTTAATCTCTTAGGAGGATTTACCTTCTTAAGTTTCAAAATTTTATTCACTTGTTCTTATTTACCAGTCATGTTAATATCATAAAGTCTTACATTATTTAGAGTCATGAAGCATGATGTGTGTGTGTTTGTGTGTGTGCTCAGTTGTGTCCATGGACTACAGCCTACCTGGCTTTCCTATCCACAGAATTTTCCAAGCCAGAATAGTAGAGTGGGTTGCATTTCCTTCTCTAAGGGATCTTCCTTAGGCAAGGCTTCATGAATCAAAATTTTCAGTTATTTCTCACTTCACTATAACCATAGCTTAGAAACAAAATTTAGAAAACTTTTGCAGCTCTTTTTAAAATTTATTTTGCTATTATTATTTTCCAAACGAGACTGAAAGAATCAGCTTACTTCCAACAATAGAACTCCCAAATCATGTTATTTCTAAGAATCTTATCTTCATGACGTAGGAGAGTCTTCTTGACACAGAATTTTAATTTATGTCATATTGGAAATAAAAGTACCTCAAAATTAGGAGAATCAATCCAATTGCACTTATCCTACCATAGATCTCTTTTAAATGAAAAGATTTTGAAAATCTGTTATCAGCTTAATATTGCTATGGTCATTTATTAGCAATCAGTTTGATTTGTAATGATTATGTTACTTTTATTCATCATTTATAGGGCCTTATAAATGAAAATGCACACAATTTACATGTTCTCCACGACACACCCAAGTGAACAGTAGGCACCAATACTTTCAAAAGAAACAATCAAAAAATGTGTCCTGTTTAATGTTATTTATTAATCAGAATTCTCATTGAATTTTGTGGAAAAATGATATAGAATCTAATAATTTAGAGAAATAATTATATATATATATATGTGTGTGTGTATATATATATATATATATATATATATATATATATATATATTAATACTAGAAGGGAGTCCAAATATCATCTGCCTCTGCCAGTTGTAAATGTGACAGTGGAAGCTCAGGTGTGCCTAGTCATCTTCCAGTGTCACTGCCCTGGTCCCTACCATCCTAACTCCTTAGAGGCGAAACAAACACTCTCGTTTTAGATTTCTGGTACTTGGTTTCTGAATTTCTTTTAATCTCTTAGGAGGATTTACCTTCTTAAGTTTCAAAATTTTATTCACTTGTTCTTATTTACCAGTCATGTTAATATCATAAAGTCTTACATTATTTAGAGTCATGAAGCATGATGTGTGTGTGTTTGTGTGTGTGCTCAGTTGTGTCCATGGACTACAGCCTACCTGGCTTTCCTATCCACAGAATTTTCCAAGCCAGAATAGTAGAGTGGGTTGCATTTCCTTCTCTAAGGGATCTTCCTTAGGCAAGGATCTAACCCACATCTCTTACATCCCCTGTATTGGGAGGCAGACTCTTTATCTATAGTGTCACCTGGTCTCTTGTGTCTCCTGCATTGGCAGGTGGATTCTTTACCACTGCACCACCTGGGAAGCCCAAAGCATAATACTGACCACCAAATTCAATCCAGTCTTCTCATTTTTCTGGGTAAAAGAATAAAAACCATTGTGATGCTATGGTTTACCCATTACAGCCCAGCCATACCCTAAAATGCGTGTCAAATTATCTTTTTGATGATATTAGTTGCCTACTTAAATCTGAGCTCAAACTTTATGATAGACAATTAAAGAAGCTCTCCTGCTACAGTCCAGTTGTACTGGAATGATCACCAGTAAATATTGCCTGTGGTAGGTACTTTCAGAACCAGAGGAGAAATAAATGTTAGGGAATGATAAAATTAAGATTCAGTATTATAAATGATCCTGACACTGTTGACTGTGACCAATAGTACAAAAGAGTTGTTTCTTCTATTTACTGTCTCTTAGAAGAGATAGAATAATAAAATGGATTTCATCAAGAACACCAGTCCTATAATAAATATTTCTATGTTGAATATGCTGAACATTTGTAATGTAACATGGAGTACACGCAAAACAGAATCTGTGAAAGTGTACAGTTTCACATATATAGTTACACACACAGACATTGGGTGGGTATGTGTGTGGCATTTTAATTCTTATCTGTGTACAATAGCATGGTTCAAAAGTACTTTTTCTGTTAAAACTACTGAAGCTTGTTTCCCAACACCTTGCTATCTTATCTTCCTTTCCTTCAATCTCTCAGTTAATAGGATTTCTATAAACCAGCACGACAGTGGGCTTGGTAGCTCAGCAGATTAGTCTGTGGGCTTTCATCCTTGGAACCTAGTTCAAATTCAGTCTCGACCAAGATGTCCAATAATCCTCTATGGGCAGATTGCACTCAAAAGGGCATGAAGCCTTGTTTATCTTTGAACTTTTTTTAAAGCTGTTTTTATACTTTCATAAAACTTGAGACTTCATTCATGAAACTAAGAAAAAAAAAGAAATGTTAAATAAGGCATTTTCTTTTTATACCAGGGACTAGTTTCCATTCTGAAAAAAATAAAAACTTAGTAAGAGGTCTCAAGGAAAAAAATTAATTTTCTTATTTTTTTCTACTTAATCACCATTATGTTAGAAATACTGAAAAGTAAAGCAATATCATTTTTTATTTTTGAATGTCTTTACAACTCCCTTATCACAAGGTCTGATAGTATTTTTCATTTTCTCCTCATACAATATTCTAACAATTTTATTGCACATGAACAGGCTAATTATAGAGTGATTTTTTTTGTCATGTGACTTTAAGTTAAAAGCTAGTGACGATTCCTTGTTTGTTCTGCATCCAAACATACTTGAATTGCAAGTTCCAACCTAACGAATTCTCTACTTTCTTGTCTTCAGTCAACAAACTTCCAGTCAGGTAGGAAAACTTACCATCTCGATACACCATACTTCTTTCAGCTCTGAACATTTCTCTTACCTCTGCAACTCCACTCCTTGTCACCCACTGGAACACCTTCAGTCCTCTTCTTTTTAAGTCCCCTGTATCCTTTATGGATCGACTGACTTTATTTTCTCTTGCAAGGTTTGCTTCTGCCATATTGCTCCGTAAAATTTCAAACTTCTATAAGATATATCAGAAAAAGCACTAATAGGATTATGTAAATAATTTTCTATTCATTTCTGCTTCAGGAATTACCTTTGTGTGATCTAGATTAAGACAGCAGTATGGATGAGGATGATGGCAGTCATAGAATAAAAACACTTAAAGTCATTTCATAATTGCTTGCTAGAATCTAATCTGTGCTGGGTGATTTTTCTAAAATTTATTTTAACATGTTCCTGTGAATGTGTAAGCCTAATATTCATCCCTAGAACTAATATATGGATGAGTCACTAGCTCCTTTGATAGTTAAGGAAATAGAGCTGCTCAAGAATTTTTCAGGTAGTCGTAGAGTCTTCAATTCAACCCAGTTCTGTGTGATTACTTTGCTTGATTTTTTTTTTTAAAGATTTATTTATTTATTTTCATTTTTGGCTGGCACCCTGCAGCGTGTGAGATCTTAGTTCCACAACCAGGGATTGAACCTGCACCCCTCTGCCTTGGAAGGCAGAATCTTAACCACTGGACTGCCAGGGAAGTCCCCTTTAAAAAAAAAAAAAAATTTACTTTGCTTAATTTTTAATGATGACCTTACTGATTGACTCTTCTTAATCTGAGTGCCACCTACCAAATCTCAGTAGATGATCATGAAGTCCTTCCAGTTTAAGATGTACAGTAGGTTTGCAAATTCTTATTTACACTATACAATCTATTTTTCTTTGAATGTTTGTTGTAGGTTAATTCTGTCCTCTTTGATAGAGTATATCTATCTACATAGAGAAATATAGATATAGTATATACATATAACACAGGTAACAGTGGGTATTCGTTTAAGAATTTTTTGTCAGGCAAAACAAAAATTTTAAAAATGCATAGACTATAATCTTTTACTTGCACAGAAAGCAGAATAAAACACAACAGAATTCACTCCATTGAAAGATTTACTTGACAAGGTTTTGAATCCTCCCAACTTTGAAGAAAGTTTTATCTTAAGGATCTAGAACAGTGTGGTGAGAAAAATTTTTATAAACTGAAACTTGAGGTATTTGAATATTCTTAATATCTTTGTTATGCACAATCCCAATACTATGAACTTTCAAACCTTTTAAAATAAGAAAGTGTTAAGAGTGACATATAATTTTGAAAGACACTATTGTCTATTATTACTAATTATAAGCAGATGTATTCAGAATGAATAATATCTGGAAGATGGTCATGACCTTTTTTTTTCCTCAGAATTGTGGAGGAGCTAGAATGGCTAGCAGATTCTGCATTGGTGGATTCTGAATTAACAAAATCTGAAAATCTATTCTCTCACAAATATTTATGCAAATAAAACTAAATGTTCAGGAAAAATAAGTAAAGTTTAAATAAATCTCTTTTTTCTCAAGTCTTTTGTGCAGGTACCCGATATTAATAGTATCAAGTTAGAGTGATGATATTTGTTTTCACTGAAACATCCTAACAACTATATTTGCCCTTCGATATTGCTTTCTAGTTGATCTACTTATTTAGTGAATAATAAAGAACAGTAGTTATTTTTTTAATTGCCCAGTTATTTATTCTTACAGATTATTGTTACCAAATCAGGTGTAAATAGTTGTTTGATCTGGAGTTCAGATTAGTGTTTCAGAGAAGAACGTATTTGGAAGTTGATCAGTCCACCTAGAAAGAGTCTCTTGAGTCTCACTTTAGCACCAAGAAAATTAAGACATTTTCTTGCTTTAAAAAAAAAAAAAAAAAAGATGCTTCTCTATTTCAAAATCATGATATTCAGGATATATCAGTAATTTAAAGAAACACTATCAAATATTAATCATTTTGTAATGTTAGATTCAAATCTTGGCTTCACTATTTACTGGATGTTGAAATAATAACGTCTGTAAATCTCCATTTCCTTATTTTGAAATGGAAGCATTATAAAAATGTCTTTTCTGTGGCATTTCTTTAAGGATTAGATGAGAGCATGCATATGAGTGCCTCACATGTAACACATATTTAATACATGTACATGTTTTTATTAATATAGCAAAAATTAGGCATAGTTAATGTGACTCAGTGGCATTTTCTCAGAGGAAAATGTCAGTACTTTCAAGAAGAAAGAAATAGTTGGATGGGGAAGATAAACCATGGAAGAGCATTTTGTCCCGCACATTCCTCTTGCATATGCTTTGACAGTCTATATTAAAACATTTAGTATGGGACTGAATATATTCTAGGATTAAGAGTGTTTTGTCCTTTTTTTTTTTTTTTCTTTTTCTATCCTATTCTCTACAGTTCATGCATTTATCTGCCTATATTTTATGTGAAAAGGATTATAGATGAATATAAGGATGCATCTAGACACAATGGTTAAAACTCACCCATAGCCTGGGGGCCTGGAATCTGGTATTAGGTGATATTCTAATAGCTTCCATCTAATACATTTATCACTCTGCACTAGGCAAACTTCAAACACCCTGATCTTGGTGATTGCTATTAGCATACTTCATTTATCCATTCATTCTTTTCAGCAAGCTTTGATTATTATATGCCTGGAACTCAGATAAGTGAAAGGTATATCATAATAAAAAAAATATGCTCCTTATCTCTGGATCTGATAGTCTAGAGCAAAGGTTCGAAAACTATAGCCCACAGGCCAAATCTCTCTAATCCTTTACTTATTTTTTTAAATAGAGTTGTTCCATCACAGACATACTAATTCATTTACATATTGTGACAGCTTTCACACTGGAACCAGAGTTCAGTAGTTACCACAGAGACCTTAGGCACAGAAAACCTAAAATATTTATTATCTGTCACTTTGCCCAAAATATTTGCTAACCTTTGGTCTAAAGGAGAAAGCAGACGTTTAATAAGAAAATGCATACATATTTAATTTTAACAAAATTGTTGGCAGGTGCTGTAAGAGGAAGTAATAAGGCTGATATAATTGCGAGGCTCTGCTCAGGCCAGAGTTACAACAAATAGAAATAGCCCCAAATCTCAGTGATCTAATACAACAAAAGTTTATTTTTTGTCCCTACAAAACTTGCTGTGGTCCAGTCAGCCCCCTAAGACATCTCTTCGCATGGTGTCTCAGTGATCTAACTAGGTCTTCTGGCTCTGTCATCTCAACAAATTCACACTTAAAAAGGAAGACAGTCTAAAGATTCATGCTGAAGGTTTTCACTGCCTGGAAGTGACGCTTAAGTTTTTCTTCACATATCATTGGCCAGAACTAGTCACGTGACCCTGCCTAAGGCTGGGGAGTATCTCTATAGGCTGAGAAATGGAATAAAGTCCAAGGATTGCTGAGTATTAACAGACAAGTCTTCTTTAAAAAGTTATATTTAATCAGAAACGCAAACATGGAGAATGACTCAGATAGCTAAAGAGTGGGTCATACTATAAATGGACAGAAAAAACAGAATTTGAGGAGATGAAAGAAACAAGCAAATGTGAGACCTTGGTGTATTCTAAGAACTAAAAAGACCAATGAGTTTTGTAGGGAAAGTGAACTAAGATGCTATTGGGACCGAATTCAGAATAAAATGATCAGGGTCTTGTAAGTAGGTTTGAATATTATTCTCTGAGAAGTTTGGTGACAGGTTTTAAACATAAGTCAGACATCATCTCATTTATGTTATAAAAGAACTACACTTCCCTTTAAGCAGAAAGGTATATCATAATAAAAAAAATATGCTCCTTATCTCTGGATCTGATAGTCTAGAGCAAAGGTTCGAAAACTATAGCCCACAGGCCAAATCTCTCTAATCCTTTACTTATTTTTTTAAATAGAGTTGTTCCATCACAGACATACTAATTCATTTACATATTGTGACAGCTTTCACACTGGAACCAGAGTTCAGTAGTTACCACAGAGACCTTAGGCACAGAAAACCTAAAATATTTATTATCTGTCACTTTGCCCAAAATATTTGCTAACCTTTGGTCTAAAGGAGAAAGCAGACGTTTAATAAGAAAATGCATACATATTTAATTTTAACAAAATTGTTGGCAGGTGCTGTAAGAGGAAGTAATAAGGCTGATATAATTGCGAGGCTCTGCTCAGGCCAGAGTTACAACAAATAGAAATAGCCCCAAATCTCAGTGATCTAATACAACAAAAGTTTATTTTTTGTCCCTACAAAACTTGCTGTGGTCCAGTCAGCCCCCTAAGACATCTCTTCGCATGGTGTCTCAGTGATCTAACTAGGTCTTCTGGCTCTGTCATCTCAACAAATTCACATTTAAAAAAGGAAGACAGTCTAAAGATTCATGCTGAAGGTTTTCACTGCCTGGAAGTGACGCTTAAGTTTTTCTTCACATATCATTGGCCAGAACTAGTCACGTGACCCTGCCTAAGGCTGGGGAGTATCTCTATAGGCTGAGAAATGGAATAAAGTCCAAGGATTGCTGAGTATTAACAGACAAGTCTTCTTTAAAAAGTTATATTTAATCAGAAACGCAAACATGGAGAATGACTCAGATAGCTAAAGAGTGGGTCATACTATAAATGGACAGAAAAAACAGAATTTGAGGAGATGAAAGAAACAAGCAAATGTGAGACCTTGGTGTATTCTAAGAACTAAAAAGACCAATGAGTTTTGTAGGGAAAGTGAACTAAGATGCTATTGGGACCGAATTCAGAATAAAATGATCAGGGTCTTGTAAGTAGGTTTGAATATTATTCTCTGAGAAGTTTGGTGACAGGTTTTAAACATAAGTCAGACATCATCTCATTTATGTTATAAAAGAACTACACTTCCCTTTAAGCAGAAAATGGATTGGAGAATTTGTCTATGCCATGTAAGCCCAAATGAATTGTGTGTGTGTGTGAGAGAGAGAAAATTCCTTTTGCTGAACATCTCAGTTTATTAAAGAAATTAAATGAATTATTTTGCCACTAAAGGTCATAGAACAGTTATAAGAATTAATTTAGAAATATCTTATTACACAGATCATACCCAAAAGTTATTTCCTTGAGAAATTCAACCTCATACATCCCACAAATTTCTCAAGCTCACCCCTGTACATATAGATCATGTGCCAGTAAGGAGACAAAGATTAATGATGAAGAACCTTATCAGGAGCTGCTTGTTTTCATGGCTATAAAATGTACCTTGTGGAACTACTCCATCCTGAAAGAAAACCTGTGTTTATCCTCTCATTTCATTCCCTTTCTCTCTTCAGGTGGCAAACAGCGTTTGTATGTTAAAGAGATGGATTTTCATGGAACGCATCATTTGTTGGTTGACTCGTAGTTATAAAGTTATACATTTTATAAATACTAGATAATAAATTTTGGAGCACCAAATAATATATGTGCTGTTACAAATTTGATTTTGGTACTTTCACAATGAGTTAAACATAACTAATCCACAGCCAAATCATACCTTTTATAGCAATTCTTCTGTACATATATCAGGTTAATTACAGTCTGCACATCTGACAGGAGTTTCTGTTTTTGTTTCTCCTTTTAAGTAGGTGATGTCTTTTCTTCTTTGGGGTTCATTTAACCAGTTGTATTGAATATGAACTGTTAAGAAAGATTGCTCTAAATTCTACAGTTCATGTTTTTGGAGACTGCTGATGTTCCAATTGTAGTTCTCTGGGTTCTTTTCCCATTCTAAGTTAACCTTGAGTTTTACACCTCATATCATCTTCTTCCAAATACTTTCTAAAAGGAGCATAAGAACCATGAAAGAACTTCTTTCATGACTATTGGGACCGAATTCAGAATAAAATGATCAGGGTCTTGTAAGTAGGTTTGAATATTATTCTCTGAGAAGTTTGGTGACAGGTTTTAAACATAAGTCAGACATCATCTCATTTATGTTATAAAAGAACTACACTTCCCTTTAAGCAGAAAATGGATTGGAGAATTTGTCTATGCCATGTAAGCCCAAATGAATTGTGTGTGTGTGTGAGAGAGAGAAAATTCCTTTTGCTGAACATCTCAGTTTATTAAAGAAATTAAATGAATTATTTTGCCACTAAAGGTCATAGAACAGTTATAAGAATTAATTTAGAAATATCTTATTACACAGATCATACCCAAAAGTTATTTCCTTGAGAAATTCAACCTCATACATCCCACAAATTTCTCAAGCTCACCCCTGTACATATAGATCATGTGCCAGTAAGGAGACAAAGATTAATGATGAAGAACCTTATCAGGAGCTGCTTGTTTTCATGGCTATAAAATGTACCTTGTGGAACTACTCCATCCTGAAAGAAAACCTGTGTTTATCCTCTCATTTCATTCCCTTTCTCTCTTCAGGTGGCAAACAGCGTTTGTATGTTAAAGAGATGGATTTTCATGGAACGCATCATTTGTTGGTTGACTCGTAGTTATAAAGTTATACATTTTATAAATACTAGATAATAAATTTTGGAGCACCAAATAATATATGTGCTGTTACAAATTTGATTTTGGTACTTTCACAATGAGTTAAACATAACTAATCCACAGCCAAATCATACCTTTTATAGCAATTCTTCTGTACATATATCAGGTTAATTACAGTCTGCACATCTGACAGGAGTTTCTGTTTTTGTTTCTCCTTTTAAGTAGGTGATGTCTTTTCTTCTTTGGGGTTCATTTAACCAGTTGTATTGAATATGAACTGTTAAGAAAGATTGCTCTAAATTCTACAGTTCATGTTTTTGGAGACTGCTGATGTTCCAATTGTAGTTCTCTGGGTTCTTTTCCCATTCTAAGTTAACCTTGAGTTTTACACCTCATATCATCTTCTTCCAAATACTTTCTAAAAGGAGCCAAGTAAGAACCATGAAAGAACTTCTTTCATGACTATTGCCTTTATGACATTCTGCCAGGAATGAGAAACAGTTTGCATTTTCTCCCTTCAAGATAGGTTCTTCTAAGCCCTCATGACTCTGACATTCAGTAAAACCGAAGGAGTAAACCTTCTTTGGAGGAATGGTGATTTTCAAAAAAAATGAAGAGCTCTGAATTTAGAAATGTCTTTATGTATCAGAGAAAGACTGTTGGACAAATTTACAAGAAAAGACCCTTCCCTTCTAAACATTATTTGAGATAAGAAAAACAAATGAGCACATATCAATATTTAAAAATATAAGCTGGGGTTCTCCTTGATCTGTGGCAGCATGAAAATCACATATGTAATTGAAAAAGAACATAAAGCATAAACTATGTCTTTTCATGTAGAATACTGTCACATCAAAGTTGTTCGTTTGCCAGTTACCTCCAAATATTGTTTTGTGTACTCTACTTATGAATAATTATTAGCATAAAAATAGTTTCAGTTTGATAACATCAAAACATTTATTTGATGAACTAAGGCAAATGATACTAAAGAAGTTGATTGAGTTAAAAAAAGATAAGAAAAAACTTACAGAATTATAGCAGTTACTTCTGGATGCTTTTGTCAGATACTGTGCTAGACACATTTCAGGTATTCTCTCTTTTAATCCTTATAAAACCTGTGAGGTAGAGATGATATTATTCCCATTTTGCAGGATAAGAATTTAAGCCTTAAGCGTTGATGTTTATAGAGGAGAAAAGTATAGTAGATCAGAAATAGAAAGGTAATCACTTTCTAGAACTCAATTTTAAAATCTTAGTTTCACCTAATTTGATTTCTTTTTTTTTTGAACAGAGAAATTAAAGAGATGTTTCCATACTTCAAAAAGGCCTCAAGTTCTGAAATCAGTCACAGGGATTGGTAGATGAATTAATTCAGTGATCATAAACATAGCTCAGTTCTTTATGGTATACTGAAAATCTCTCAGTCAGTGGACAGGTTTTTTCTTTTTTTTTTTTTTTTTTTTTTAATGATGTAGTTAAGTGATTACATGTCTATTACAAAACAACAAAAAATAAACAACAACAAAAAAATCTATCTATGTACAGATGATTATGAGGAGATAAGAAAACACCAAGGATGACCCATGACCCAGTGTAAAACTGCGATCATTCTCTAGCTAATTGTAATTTGTTGAAAATAATTTTTTTAACTTGGGTCAGGAAAGAATTATAATGATAGTTATCTGTTCAAAATAAAATATGAAATGCTCTGTTTGAGTCTGATGACATTGCGGTAGGTACTTTGGCCTAAATCAGGTTATTTGAGCTTTGTAATCAATTATCATTCACTTTTCTTAAATGGATAAGGCTTTAAAAAGTTAAATAACTCTGCAGGGTCACAGAACTAGTAAACAGAGAAGGGACTCAAGCATAGAGCTTTCTATCAGTATTAAAAATGTGTGTGTGCGTGTTTGTGCTTACCTCTGAAATATTGCTTTCAATCAGATACATTGTAAATTATAAGTATAAAAACAGGTTTTTGCTTAAAAATTCAATTAATACAAGTTGACAAATTGTCATAGCTAAAAATAATCAAGTGCAGTGTTTCCTTGTATCCACTAAAACATAGTTTGCAGAGTAAAAGGAAGGGACTAGTCTGGCTGTCCTTTATTCTGAAGGATTCATACTATACCTGGAAAACTGGCTTCCAAGTGGAGCCACAGACTTGAAAAACATTGATAAATGGCAATAGACAGACACAGAGTTGAGAGATGATCACTCAGGAGGAACAGTGAAAAGAATAAAATATGTTTAAGTTGGATAATTTTATTGTTTAACTGTGGCAATGGGGTTGATCATACAATTGTTTTAATATTTTTAAAGGATCCCTTTGTATGGGAAAAAGTTAAATATTTTCTTGTGACTAAAAGACAGAAGGACAAATGATAAGATTCTAGTATAAAGCAGTTTTAAACTCAGCACAAAGATAATTAATATATACCTCTAAAGTCCAATATGAGTAATGTCGAGGTCTGTGCATGGGTTGGAAAAGAATTTCCAGACACAAGGCAGACTGAGAGGAAAGTAAAATTTATTAGAATGGGGCAAGGGAGAGTTGCTGCCAGTACAATGGGCTGGTTTGATTGTAGGGGGTGGAGGACAGTAGTGTGGAGGTCACAGGTACTGGGCACCAATGTGTAAGATTACCATAGCCAAAATCATTCTTGCATCTTGGATGGTCAAAGGTCAAAGCTGAAATCTGGGATGCATCAAATCCATGGATGTGCATAAGAGAATTATTGCATGGGCCTCCACTGGACCCTGAGTCGTAACAGTGACAACAGTTGCCCCCTTGGGTGCAGTTTAGTGGACCTGCCCTTTTATTTCCTGTCAGGTTAAGGTGTGGAGTTACTATCCGGGGATGGGCCAGATGAAAAACAAGGTTTCATTGATGCCTCTGGTTGCTCTAAATATAGAGCTTGATACTTCAAATTTTATTATCTGAAATCCAATGGAATGTCTTGGAATTGAGGACATCTAAAACCTGGTGAGTTCTGCAGACTGTAATGGACTGTCCCATCATGAGTTTGGAAGCTTCTTGCATTAAGAGTGCCATGGCAGCTAATGCCCTTAACCAGGAAGGCCACCCCTGAGGAGTTATGCCCAGCACTTTAGACAGATATGCTACTGGGTGTTGTGATGGTCCCAGGGATTGAGTTAGTACCCTCAGGGGCATCCTCTTTCTTTCATGAACTGAGAGAGAGAAGGGCTTTGCTAGATCTTGTAGGCCTAAGGCTGGTGCTGTGATTAGGGGCCTCAATTCCATCAAGTGGAGCCACAGACTTGAAAAACATTGATAAATGGCAATAGACAGACACAGAGTTGAGAGATGATCACTCAGGAGGAACAGTGAAAAGAATAAAATATGTTTAAGTTGGATAATTTTATTGTTTAACTGTGGCAATGGGGTTGATCATACAATTGTTTTAATATTTTTAAAGGATCCCTTTGTATGGGAAAAAGTTAAATATTTTCTTGTGACTAAAAGACAGAAGGACAAATGATAAGATTCTAGTATAAAGCAGTTTTAAACTCAGCACAAAGATAATTAATATATACCTCTAAAGTCCAATATGAGTAATGTCGAGGTCTGTGCATGGGTTGGAAAAGAATTTCCAGACACAAGGCAGACTGAGAGGAAAGTAAAATTTATTAGAATGGGGCAAGGGAGAGTTGCTGCCAGTACAATGGGCTGGTTTGATTGTAGGGGGTGGAGGACAGTAGTGTGGAGGTCACAGGTACTGGGCACCAATGTGTAAGATTACCATAGCCAAAATCATTCTTGCATCTTGGATGGTCAAAGGTCAAAGCTGAAATCTGGGATGCATCAAATCCATGGATGTGCATAAGAGAATTATTGCATGGGCCTCCACTGGACCCTGAGTCGTAACAGTGACAACAGTTGCCCCCTTGGGTGCAGTTTAGTGGACCTGCCCTTTTATTTCCTGTCAGGTTAAGGTGTGGAGTTACTATCCGGGGATGGGCCAGATGAAAAACAAGGTTTCATTGATGCCTCTGGTTGCTCTAAATATAGAGCTTGATACTTCAAATTTTATTATCTGAAATCCAATGGAATGTCTTGGAATTGAGGACATCTAAAACCTGGTGAGTTCTGCAGACTGTAATGGACTGTCCCATCATGAGTTTGGAAGCTTCTTGCATTAAGAGTGCCATGGCAGCTAATGCCCTTAACCAGGAAGGCCACCCCTGAGGAGTTATGCCCAGCACTTTAGACAGATATGCTACTGGGTGTTGTGATGGTCCCAGGGATTGAGTTAGTACCCTCAGGGGCATCCTCTTTCTTTCATGAACTGAGAGAGAGAAGGGCTTTGCTAGATCTTGTAGGCCTAAGGCTGGTGCTGTGATTAGGGGCCTCAGTTCCATCAAGGCTTCCTCCTTAAGAGGGGATATTGTGGTACTCTAGAGAAGGATTTAGGATCTTTTAGATGAATAACTACTGGGGTGGCTGTGGTGGACCTGCCAGGAGTAGAAACATCCCACACTTTTGGAGGAACTTGCCTGAGGATACTGGGTGGAATTTTCTTCAGAGACAGTTGTGTAGTGGCTTGTTAAAGCCATATTCATTGGGGTAATTGATAAGGTAGCCTTAAATTCACTTAATACATCTTGGCCCAGTAGGGGCATGGGGCAGGTTGGAAGAACAGAAAAGGAATGGGTAAATAGAGTATTCTCCATGAAACAAGGTAGGAGGGGAGTAGAACGGCCATGGGAATGCTGTCCATCTGTTCCTGTTAGGAGGCTTGAGGAACAGTGAGTGGAACCAGAGAAGGAAGTTAGGGCAGAACAACTAGCCCCTGTGTCAATCAGAAAAGTTACAATGGCACCCGTCACATTCAGAGTCACGTGGGGTTCTTCTGGTTTTATAGGGATTACAGGAGCCTATACATTAAGCCCCAGGCACCTTTCATTGTCTGCCTCTGGAGAGTCAAGACCCAAAATGTGGTCTGGCTCCTGCTTCTGACAGTGGACTACCACCAACAGTGGAAAGTGACTCCGATTTCAGCTCGAATTGCCAAGTTTTGAAGTACCCCTGGTATTGGGCGGCAGTGGTGTTGGCCTTCTTGCTTGAAGGGGCAATTCCTCTTCCAGTGGCCCTTCTGGTGACAGATAGGGCAAGGGGTTGCTCTAAATATAGAGCTTGATACTTCAAATTTTATTATCTGAAATCCAATGGAATGTCTTGGAATTGAGGACATCTAAAACCTGGTGAGTTCTGCAGACTGTAATGGACTGTCCCATCATGAGTTTGGAAGCTTCTTGCATTAAGAGTGCCATGGCAGCTAATGCCCTTAACCAGGAAGGCCACCCCTGAGGAGTTATGCCCAGCACTTTAGACAGATATGCTACTGGGTGTTGTGATGGTCCCAGGGATTGAGTTAGTACCCTCAGGGGCATCCTCTTTCTTTCATGAACTGAGAGAGAGAAGGGCTTTGCTAGATCTTGTAGGCCTAAGGCTGGTGCTGTGATTAGGGGCCTCAGTTCCATCAAGGCTTCCTCCTTAAGAGGGATATTGTGGTACTCTAGAGAAGGATTTAGGATCTTTTAGATGAATAACTACTGGGGTGGCTGTGGTGGACCTGCCAGGAGTAGAAACATCCCACACTTTTGGAGGAACTTGCCTGAGGATACTGGGTGGAATTTTCTTCAGAGACAGTTGTGTAGTGGCTTGTTAAAGCCATATTCATTGGGGTAATTGATAAGGTAGCCTTAAATTCACTTAATACATCTTGGCCCAGTAGGGGCATGGGGCAGGTTGGAAGAACAGAAAAGGAATGGGTAAATAGAGTATTCTCCATGAAACAAGGTAGGAGGGGAGTAGAACGGCCATGGGAATGCTGTCCATCTGTTCCTGTTAGGAGGCTTGAGGAACAGTGAGTGGAACCAGAGAAGGAAGTTAGGGCAGAACAACTAGCCCCTGTGTCAATCAGAAAAGTTACAATGGCACCCGTCACATTCAGAGTCACGTGGGGTTCTTCTGGTTTTATAGGGATTACAGGAGCCTATACATTAAGCCCCAGGCACCTTTCATTGTCTGCCTCTGGAGAGTCAAGACCCAAAATGTGGTCTGGCTCCTGCTTCTGACAGTGGACTACCACCAACAGTGGAAAGTGACTCCGATTTCAGCTCTAATTGCCAAGTTTTGAAGTACCCCTGGTATTGGGCGGCAGTGGTGTTGGCCTTCTTGCTGGAGGGTGAGAGGGACAATTCCTCTTCCAGTGGCCCTTCTGGTGACAGATAGGGCAAGGGGTATTGGGTGGCAGAGCGAGGCAATTCCTAATGCTGTGCCCTGGCTGACCACACTGGAAGAAGGTCAATGGAGGTTTAGCACCCAGTGATCCCTACTGTGGAAGGAACTGACTAATAGCAAGAGCCATATATTGAGCCTGTCATTTTAATTTTCTTTCCTCCTCTTGTTCCCACTTCTTCCTCGAAGTCTCCTCCCTATTGTTAAACACTCCAAAGGCTGTATCAAGCAACTCAGAGGATGGGGTTTGTGGGCCCTTTTCTAGTTTTTGTAACTTTTGTCTAATGTCTGGGGATGCCTGGCTCATGAAGAATGGTCTGTCCTTCAGGGGTTTCTGGATCCAGATTGGTGTATTTTCTCATAGCTTCTACTAATTGGGCCAGAAAGAGGTCTGGGTTTTCAGTAGACTCCTGTGTAACTTCCCTGAGTTTACTGTAATTAACAGGTCTTATAAGTGCCTTCTTCATGCCTTCTATTAGGCAAATAATCATGTAGTTTATCCTAGTACATCCACCTGCTAGTCCATTTTCATTTGCTCAGTATCTCCATCCTGGGTCTGTCTGAGGAACTGCCTCTATTCCTGCTCTGTTCTCATTGGGGTTTTGAGTGTGTGCCTGATCTGCCCAAGCCTGAGCTAAGGGCCAGATCCTGGTCTTTTCTTCATGAGTGCAGCAGGTAGTTAGAATTATGTGAATCTCCTGACAAATTAGTTCAAAAGCTATGGTGCAGGTCTGAAATTCTCTGATAAAATTAGTAGGATCCTGGCTAAAAGAGCCTAGTTTGCTCTGGATATGGGAGAGGTCAGACATGGGGAAAGGGACATGAACTTTTATAGCTCCTAGATCCCCATTGGCCACTTCCCTTAGGAGGAGCATTCTGGTACTTGGATCTAAGTGTTGGGATGTCTGGGATCTAGTATTGGGAGGAGAAATTGGGAGGAGAAAGAGGATCTGTAACTGGCTAAGGAGGCAGAGCCTGTGGAGCTGAATGTTGAGAAGGAAGATGAGATCGGACACAGGCAGGATCACCCAGAATATCTGGTGGAGGAGGAGTTGGGGAGAGGCGAGGTAATAGAGCTGTAGTGGAGAGGCACATGGAACATGTCTTTCTTAAGCATAGATTCTGGCTGAGGGCCATGGAGGCCTGAATGTAAGGAACCTCAGAATCTTTTCCCCATCTCTGACAATAAAGATCAAGTTCAAGGATCATATTATAGTTTAGTGTCCCACTTAGAGGCCAATATTCTTGGTTCTCTAATTTGTTTTGTGGCCAGGACAAGTTACAGAAATAAACAAGTGTCCTTTTCTTGAGGTTATCTAGGTCAAACTTTTTCCAGTTCCTGAGGATACAGCCAAGGCGTGAATCTGACAGAGGTTGAGACATATTAGAACCCATTCTTAGCCTGTGTGCTGTAGAATGGGGTTCTGAGAGGCATGAACTGGCTAGTGGTTTCAACTGTATGGCTAAGGCACCTGTGCGACTGAGGCACCAGGGAAGCATGCAACAAAGGCAACAGGGAACCCTGTGACTAAAGCACCAGGGAACCTGAACCGTGCAGTCAAAACACAGTCAGAGAATGACTCACTGTCAGAAGATCCTCAGGAATGTGGAGGCAGTTCTTATGATGATTTGAGATCTGCAAGGTCCTCGAGGGTGATCCGGGCCAAGGAAGAGGAAGCAAGAGCAAGCAAAAACCAAACTGAGGATTCCGCCTAAAATCCTGTCAGGGAGGCAGTGTCCAGGGCAAGATGGGCTCTGTATTTTGCTTCAACCACTATGTGCCTGCCACGATGCATGGAAGTTATCTTGCTGGGGCAGATGTCCTTGTGGCCTGATCCGTTCCATAACCCCCTTATCCTCACATGGGAGTCTTCAAGTGGCAGGCACTCTAGTGGCCTTTAAATGCCTGACCCGTGCTCACACAATATTACTTGGCCTAGTCCTCAAGTTAGAAGTCAAAAGGAGAGACCCTCACCTGGTAGGGTGGCAGCCACTGGGACACAGCGAGCAGTGGGGTCTTTGGAACACACCAGAGGGTCACTCTGGGTGGAGTTCCTCAGTTGCTTCCACAGCCACTGGCCTGTTTACAGAGGGTCCCTGTGAGAAAAGGCAAGTGAGCAGGTAGGGGAAGAAACCCCACGCCTCCCCGTATGGGCCACCAAAATGTCAAGATCTGTTCACAGGTTGGGAAAGAATTTCCAGACACAAGGCAGACTGAGAGGAAAGTGAAGTTTATTAAAGTGGGGCAAGGGAGAGTTACTTCTAGTACAGTGGGCCGATTTAAGGGAGAATCAGCATTGTTAACGTGGGAGATGATGCTGCTAGAACAGCAGGTCAGCTGAAAGGTGAACCAACCCTAAGTAGGAGTCTTTGATCCATTTTATATCTGGGGTCTAAGGAGTAGCATAGGGTCTTAAGGATTATTGCTGATTAGACGTTGTACTTGGTGGGTAGTGTGATGACTACAGCATGAGGGAAAGACAATACGGTCCAAGGAGTGGCACTGGGGTCTTAAGGACTGGGCAGTGTCCTACGGCCCTGGGGAGGGGAGGGCAATAAGGGTCTTGCATTCCAAGACCCTCCTAGTTTGCTTTGTTCTTTCACCCTTGAGCACCACAAGTAACTGTAGGAGAATTTTCTTTGGGACTAGAGCTTTACAGCATACATACTTTGTTGTTGTTTAGTTACTAAGTCATGTCTGACTCTTCGTGACCTCATGGATTGCAACGGCCCCCCTTGGGGTTATGGAGTCAGTGGTGCTATCCAACCATCTCATCCTCCACCGCACAGGGCCAAAATCCTGTCAGGAGGCAGTGTCCAGGGCAAGATGGGCTCTGTATTTTGCTTCAACCACTATGTGCCTGCCACGATGCATGGAAGTTATCTTGCTGGGGCAGATGTCCTTGTGGCCTGATCCGTTCCATAACCCCCTTATCCTCACATGGGAGTCTTCAAGTGGCAGGCACTCTAGTGGCCTTTAAATGCCTGACCCGTGCTCACACAATATTACTTGGCCTAGTCCTCAAGTTGGAAAGTCAAAGGAGAGACCCTCACCTGGTAGGGTGGCAGCCACTGGGACACAGCGAGCAGTGGGGTCTTTGGAACACACCAGAGGGTCACTCTGGGTGGAGTTCCTCAGTTGCTTCCACAGCCACTGGCCTGTTTACAGAGGGTCCCTGTGAGAAAAGGCAAGTGAGCAGGTAGGGGAAGAAACCCCACGCCTCCCCGTATGGGCCACCAAAATGTCAAGATCTGTTCACAGGTTGGGAAAGAATTTCCAGACACAAGGCAGACTGAGAGGAAAGTGAAGTTTATTAAAGTGGGGCAAGGGAGAGTTACTTCTAGTACAGTGGGCCGATTTAAGGGAGAATCAGCATTGTTAACGTGGGAGATGATGCTGCTAGAACAGCAGGTCAGCTGAAAGGTGAACCAACCCTAAGTAGGAGTCTTTGATCCATTTTATATCTGGGGTCTAAGGAGTAGCATAGGGGTCTTAAGGATCATTGCTGATTAGACGTTGTACTTGGTGGGTAGTGTGATGACTACAGCATGAGGGAAAGACAATACGGTCCAAGGAGTGGCACTGGGGTCTTAAGGACTGGGCAGTGTCCTACGGCCCTGGGGAGGGGAGGGCAATAAGGGTCTTGCATTCCAAGACCCTCCTAGTTTGCTTTGTTCTTTCACCCTTGAGCACCACAAGTAACTGTAGGAGAATTTTCTTTGGGACTAGAGCTTTACAGCATACATACTTTGTTGTTGTTTAGTTACTAAGTCATGTCTGACTCTTCGTGACCTCATGGATTGCAACATGCCAGTCTTCCCTATCCTTCACTATCTTCCAGAGTTTGCAAAGGTTTATGTCCATTGAGTCAGTGGTGCTATCCAACCATCTCATCCTCCACCATTGGCTTCTCCTTTTGCCTTCAGTTTTTCCTAACATCAGGGTCTTTCCAATGAGTCGACTCTTTGCATCAGGTGGCCAGAGTATCAGAGCTTCAGCTTCAACATCAGTACTTCCACTGGATATTCAGTATTGATTTCCCTTAGGAATGATTGTTTTGATCTCTTTGCATTCTGTTATTTATGCCTGTTCCATCTGTGACTTTCCAATTTCTACTTAGATTTGGAATATTTCCAATGATTGCTTTCAAGCTTGACAATATATTTTATTTAAAATAATTATCTAGTATTTCTGTGTATTTGGAGGTGATGGGAATGCTGGAAATGATTTGACCTTGGACAGCCATCCAAAAGGAAAGTTCTAAAACTTCTTCATCATAATTGTTATTCAATGACTTTGGGATGTTGGGAAACAACTTTCCTAAGAAATCTGGTCTTATGATGATGTCATTATTTTTAACCATTAGACCACATTGTTGTAAGTTTATAAATAAAGTTTTTTGTCCTCTTCATGATCTGGACTATTCTTAAATTGTTCACAAAGATACTCACGGTGAAAATATAAAGCCTGAAAGTTGTACTGTTTCACTGTACTCTTCAAAAGAGCAGCTTTGATAATCTCTCAGTATTTGCCCTCACAGACCCTGGCCCTTATTTAGCAAATTATGTTTGGGATCCAACTTAAATCCTTCTAGCTGTGGCCTCACCTTATTGCCTCTGTCCTTTGCATTGCAAAAATTAAAAAATACGGTCCAAGGAGTGGCACTGGGGTCTTAAGGACTGGGCAGTGTCCTACGGCCCTGGGGAGGGGAGGGCAATAAGGGTCTTGCATTCCAAGACCCTCCTAGTTTGCTTTGTTCTTTCACCCTTGAGCACCACAAGTAACTGTAGGAGAATTTTCTTTGGGACTAGAGCTTTACAGCATACATACTTTGTTGTTGTTTAGTTACTAAGTCATGTCTGACTCTTCGTGACCTCATGGATTGCAACATGCCAGTCTTCCCTATCCTTCACTATCTTCCAGAGTTTGCAAAGGTTTATGTCCATTGAGTCAGTGGTGCTATCCAACCATCTCATCCTCCACCATTGGCTTCTCCTTTTGCCTTCAGTTTTTCCTAACATCAGGGTCTTTCCAATGAGTCGACTCTTTGCATCAGGTGGCCAGAGTATCAGAGCTTCAGCTTCAACATCAGTACTTCCACTGGATATTCAGTATTGATTTCCCTTAGGAATGATTGTTTTGATCTCTTTGCATTCTGTTATTTATGCCTGTTCCATCTGTGACTTTCCAATTTCTACTTAGATTTGGAATATTTCCAATGATTGCTTTCAAGCTTGACAATATATTTTATTTAAAATAATTATCTAGTATTTCTGTGTATTTGGAGGTGATGGGAATGCTGGAAATGATTTGACCTTGGACAGCCATCCAAAAGGAAAGTTCTAAAACTTCTTCATCATAATTGTTATTCAATGACTTTGGGATGTTGGGAAACAACTTTCCTAAGAAATCTGGTCTTATGATGATGTCATTATTTTTAACCATTAGACCACATTGTTGTAAGTTTATAAATAAAGTTTTTTGTCCTCTTCATGATCTGGACTATTCTTAAATTGTTCACAAAGATACTCACGGTGAAAATATAAAGCCTGAAAGTTGTACTGTTTCACTGTACTCTTCAAAAGAGCAGCTTTGATAATCTCTCAGTATTTGCCCTCACAGACCCTGGCCCTTATTTAGCAAATTATGTTTGGGATCCAACTTAAATCCCTTCTAGCTGTGGCCTCACCTTATTGCCTCTGTCCTTTTGCATTGCAATTAAAAATAATACGGTCTAAAATAGAATTATTTTCTATTGTTCAGGTTATATTTGTTCATACAGTTGGGTTTTTGTTTTAGTAGATATGGCATGTTCATACTGTTCACAAGTGGTTTATTTGTGTTAAAGTCTGTTTTTTGTTTGTCTGTTTGTTTGCTTTTAATAAAAGTTAGCCAAATGAAATTCTAACAAATTAGTCTGTTTTGAAGACTTAATGGTAACAGTTCACTTGACAATGCCAGAGATGCAGGTTCAGTCCCTGGGTAATGAAGATTCCCTGGAGAAAGAAATGGCAACCTATGCCAGTATTCTTGCCTGAGAAATCCCATGGACAGAGGAGTACAGTCTATGGGGTTGCAAAAGAGGCATATATAACTCAGTGACTAAACAAGGATATTACACATGTATTTAATGTATATTTGTACATAGGTATAAACATATATATTATGGTATATATAGCAGGACAATGGGCATATACATTTTAAACGTATCACCACATACATGGTGGCACCAAAGTTCGTTTTTATGTGTGAGAAGGTTTTTTGTGTGCGCTTTGTCATTTACAAATTGATTTCTATGGTGCTGACTGAATCTCTATTCTTTTTTTCTATTCTAAGAGAAACATTTTCTAGTTCAAAGTCCCATCATCCTTGTGTAGTCAGTGGCTTGTTAATTTTGGCAGTTATTCCTAATAATTTATTACTCTAAATTAAAGCTGTTACATTAATGCAATACAGTTCAACTTGGTGAGGTTTATTAATATTTTCTCTCCTTCAGTTCTCTGGTAGATGAGGACATAGACTAGGAGTCATGGGGTTTTTAAGTTGCCATATGATTAATAGTGTGGCACCTGGAATTTGACACCTGGCAAGTATATGATAATCCCCTACCTGTAAAAGATAAATGAAGCACTCTTGAGGCTATGCATTTGATTTTCTTTTTTTTTTTTTAAGAAAAAAATTAGTCTCAGGAAAAATTCTGATCCAAATAGTATAGCAACTGCTGTTGTGTTTTAAGTCAGTTTATCCACCTTTATTTAAGCAAATATTTATCAAGTGGAATTTTTTTTCCCCCAGTATTTGCCCTCACAGACCCTGGCCCTTAAGCAATTTTTGGGACCAACTTCCTTAGCTGTGGCCTCACCTTATTGCCTCTGTCCTTGCATTGCAATTAAAAATAATACGGTCTAAAATAGAATTATTTTCTATTGTTCAGGTTATATTTGTTCATACAGTTGGGTTTTTGTTTTAGTAGATATGGCATGTTCATACTGTTCACAAGTGGTTTATTTGTGTTAAAGTCTGTTTTTTGTTTGTCTGTTTGTTTGCTTTTAATAAAAGTTAGCCAAATGAAATTCTAACAAATTAGTCTGTTTTGAAGACTTAATGGTAACAGTTCACTTGACAATGCCAGAGATGCAGGTTCAGTCCCTGGGTAATGAAGATTCCCCTGGAGAAAGAAATGGCAACCTATGCCAGTATTCTTGCCTGAGAAATCCCATGGACAGAGGAGTACAGTCTATGGGGTTGCAAAAGAGGCATATATAACTCAGTGACTAAACAAGGATATTACACATGTATTTAATGTATATTTGTACATAGGTATAAACATATATATTATGGTATATATAGCAGGACAATGGGCATATACATTTTAAACGTATCACCACATACATGGTGGCACCAAAGTTCGTTTTTATGTGTGAGAAGGTTTTTTGTGTGCGCTTTGTCATTTACAAATTGATTTCTATGGTGCTGACTGAATCTCTATTCTTTTTTTCTATTCTAAGAGAAACATTTTCTAGTTCAAAGTCCCATCATCCTTGTGTAGTCAGTGGCTTGTTAATTTTGGCAGTTATTCCTAATAATTTATTACTCTAAATTAAAGCTGTTACATTAATGCAATACAGTTCAACTTGGTGAGGTTTATTAATATTTTCTCTCCTTCAGTTCTCTGGTAGATGAGGACATAGACTAGGAGTCATGGGGTTTTTAAGTTGCCATATGATTAATAGTGTGGCACCTGGAATTTGACACCTGGCAAGTATATGATAATCCCCTACCTGTAAAAGATAAATGAAGCACTCTTGAGGCTATGCATTTGATTTTCTTTTTTTTTTTTTAAGAAAAAAATTAGTCTCAGGAAAAATTCTGATCCAAATAAGTATAGCAACTGCTGTTGTGTTTTAAGTCAGTTTATCCACCTTTATTTAAGCAAATATTTATCAAGTGGCTTTACTATGTATTATGCCTTCTCCTAAGTGATGTGAATGTGGGTACTTCAATGAACAAAATAAAAACATTTCTGCTTTCATAACACTGAACTTCTGGAGGGAGAGAGATAAAAAGTAAAGAAAATAAAATGCATGCCATGGAGTAAAGGAGAAAGTGTGACAGTTACCTGAATGGATGAAGGGAGGGTTTAATTTTTAAATACAGTGGCCAAGGAGGCCACACAGAGGAGGAGTACATTTGAATAAATACCTAGGTAACTGAAGGAACCAGCCTTGCCCTTATGAAGAGGAGTGTTCATAGAGAAAAAACGAGGCTCACATAGCCCTGAAGTAGAAGATAAACTGAGATGTTCCAAGCACAGAAAAGAACCTCCTCAAAACCAGTCAAAGGCATCTCATCTCTCACAAGATAAAAACTAAAATGTTTGAAATGACTTATAAAGAAGACCCTACAGGATCTGAGCTAGACTTAGAATAGAATCAAGTGGTAACAGGGTGAACAAAAGGGTAAGCCCTTATAGAGCTGTTATATTTACCAGAGGACTGATGATGGCTGGTTTGAGCAGGATGAAAGCAGTGGAAATTGACATGTGTTCAAATCGTGTTTGTGTTCTGAAGGTAACAAACAACAGAATTTGTTAATGAATCTCATAGAGTATGAGGTAAGCCACACACGATTAGTTTTTCACTTAAGTATATGAAAAAAAAATTAACTTGACATCTTCAGTTCTACCCTAAATGAGGAAAACATAACAAAGAAAAGAAAGAGGAACCAGTTTTGTTTTTCAGATGCTACATACTTAACTTGCACCATGATGGATTATATTACGTAAGGAGAGCACAGAAAGAGTCTGTGAACTACTTAACGACTTTCTTCTTAAAACCACCCTACCTATCAAAACCATGTCAACTGTTTTCTCAACAGCCTACATGAGAACTTTCCATTTCACCAGCAAGGATTGTAGACTTTGGAGTCAGAAAAACCTGCATGTATATAAAATCTGTGCCACTTGTTGGTCAGGTTAATTTTCTTATCTCCACAAAGTATTATTTGCATTCAATGAAGTAATTAATAGCATAAACATACGCAAAGAAATTGGTTCTTAGCATATAGTAGGTGCCAAATAAATGGAAGCTGCCCTCATTACGGCTGTTATTATAACTATTAGAAACCTTGTCATATGACTAAGATGAAAGATTTTATCTATGGCTTATCTGTTGAGTGCTTTTAAAGAATATTAGACTAGCACAGTCTGCTGAGTTTATATCATTAAGATGTGGGTGATGAGGAATTCATCAGCTTACTCATTTTTAAATGAGGAGAAAGTCAGAAGAAATAAGTAATCACAATACAATTTTTCTGGCCTTGTGGGTGAAATCTAGCCCAACTTGAAACAATCTGACTTAACATGAAGGCCTGGATATCATGCATGAGTCATAAACTGTGCGTCCCTCTTTCAGAACTAACTATATAAGTCAGTAGATGCTTTAGAACATTTATCTTAAGTCAAATCCCTGCAAGCTATGCTATCCTTAAATAATTTTATGAAAGTAATTGCCTGTGTGAAAAATCTGCTTTTTTGTTTTTTGTTTTAGTTTTTCTTTTACTAGGTCTAGGGATAATTCCCTTTCATCTCAGGAAGGCTAGCCCCAATGCTTGGGAAAACGAACTGACAAGGTCTGCTTACAAAAGCCAATAGATAAGCAATATTCACATAAAATATATGGATTTTAACATTATTATTAATATTAATAATAGTCATATATATTCATATACCACCTTATCATAGCCCCCAAACTGCTTTGTATTTCTCCTTCACTTTTTTGTCCTTTTGACCTTTTTATATTCATTCCCTACACTTGGCTGAGTGTGAATTGTAAGGCAATAAATAAAAAAAAATAGTCCCCTTTCTTCAAGAAAAATGCTCTCTAGAGCAGTGCTTTCTAAACCGAAGTCAAGAAGACATTGTTTTGGAAGCTGAAAATTAGTGTGCTGAGGAAATAAAGTAGATTGTATAAGCATTAACAATACTTTCTTGCTGGAAGACTTTCCAGAAGCATTATGAGCTACAGGATATTTTGACTTTCCAAAGGATCACTTAGTATAAAGCATTTTTAAGCTTATTTAATCAAGAAGCATTTCTTCAATTAAGAGCTTTAGAATATTATTTGCAACTAAGAAATGCTAGTCTGATGTTATTCAAACATATACCCAGTAATTTACAGCTTCAGTATCATGCTGACAATCATTTAGCCAATCCAAAGAAGCATTGAAGATTTTATCTATGGCTTATCTGTTGAGTGCTTTTAAAGAATATTAGACTAGCACAGTCTGCTGAGTTTATATCATTAAGATGTGGGTGATGAGGAATTCATCAGCTTACTCATTTTTAAATGAGGAGAAAGTCAGAAGAAATAAGTAATCACAATACAATTTTTCTGGCCTTGTGGGTGAAATCTAGCCCAACTTGAAACAATCTGACTTAACATGAAGGCCTGGATATCATGCATGAGTCATAAACTGTGCGTCCCTCTTTCAGAACTAACTATATAAGTCAGTAGATGCTTTAGAACATTTATCTTAAGTCAAATCCCTGCAAGCTATGCTATCCTTAAATAATTTTATGAAAGTAATTGCCTGTGTGAAAAATCTGCTTTTTTGTTTTTTGTTTTAGTTTTTCTTTTACTAGGTCTAGGGATAATTCCCTTTCATCTCAGGAAGGCTAGCCCCAATGCTTGGGAAAACGAACTGACAAGGTCTGCTTACAAAAGCCAATAGATAAGCAATATTCACATAAAATATATGGATTTTAACATTATTATTAATATTAATAATAGTCATATATATTCATATACCACCTTATCATAGCCCCCAAACTGCTTTGTATTTCTCCTTCACTTTTTTGTCCTTTTGACCTTTTTATATTCATTCCCTACACTTGGCTGAGTGTGAATTGTAAGGCAATAAATAAAAAAAAATAGTCCCCTTTCTTCAAGAAAAATGCTCTCTAGAGCAGTGCTTTCTAAACCGAAGTCAAGAAGACATTGTTTTGGAAGCTGAAAATTAGTGTGCTGAGGAAATAAAGTAGATTGTATAAGCATTAACAATACTTTCTTGCTGGAAGACTTTCCAGAAGCATTATGAGCTACAGGATATTTTGACTTTCCAAAGGATCACTTAGTATAAAGCATTTTTAAGCTTATTTAATCAAGAAGCATTTCTTCAATTAAGAGCTTTAGAATATTATTTGCAACTAAGAAATGCTAGTCTGATGTTATTCAAACATATACCCAGTAATTTACAGCTTCAGTATCATGCTGACAATCATTTAGCCAATGAACAAGTTAATTTAATGAAATTTTTAGAATTACAGAGTTGGTACTTGAAGGTCACTTGAAGATCATTTAATCACTATGCCCCTTTCCCAACATTTCCCTCTACCTAATACACACAACTTATGAGCCAGTTCATAAAACCAAGTCTTCATGGTTGACGCCAATCAAAGTTGGTCTACTGGTCCTGCACATTGTCACTGGATATGAAATTATGCTAAAGAAGATATTATTCCATCCACCAGAATTTCCTGATTCATCAGTTATATTATGAAGGCAAGGGCCAAAAATGCTTTCTTTGTATGCATTTCTAAATTAAGAGTCTCTACAGAACACATGGAGGTCCATGCTCCATGTACATTCAGATAACATACATTTATTGTGCTCATCTTAAGAGCAAAGCATTGTTCTAGGCACTGGGGATATATTAATGACTAAAACATACAAAGTATCTACTATCATG
This sequence comes from Tragulus kanchil, assembly GCA_022376925.1. NCBI lineage: Eukaryota > Metazoa > Chordata > Mammalia > Artiodactyla > Tragulidae > Tragulus > Tragulus kanchil. The sequence continues at coordinate 26,300,919 of JAIOJX010000004.1, forward strand.
TAACTTAAATCACAATAGTTGAGTCAGACAGTAAGCAATTAAGTAAATAAACATGAAAGAGAATGACACTGACAGAGAATGATAGCTTTATAAAGAAAAAGTAAAGCAGGATAAAAAGATTAAAAATACTTGGTGGTTTAAGAAGGCCTTTCTAGGAGTAATAATACTCCATTGAAGGAACAGTGAGTATAGAAGTCTGAGATGAGAGAAGGCATATTGGGTTCAAGGAACAACAAAGATATAAGTCTAAGAAAAGGAATTAAGAAGAAAAGGAATTAAGAAGAAAAGTGCCATAAAACAATCAAAAAAAAGTTGATAGGGGTCATTTGTTAACAAGGTTTGACAACAAAGGATTGCACATAATTTAGATGCATGGTAAATTTAAGACAATCACTTGGGTGTTTTGTTTTTTATTTTTAATTTTTAATGTTCTTGTCCTCCACTAGAGAACTTGACTGGAAGTATTTTCCTCTCAGTGTCAGTATTGGAGCTAAACAAGTAGGGGGAATGGAAGTGATTCTTTTTTTTTCTCCCCTTTCTTTTAAACGTGTTTGATAAGAAAAAAGACAAGTATATATACTAACATATATATATGGAATCTAGTAGGATGGTAATGATAACACACGCAGTGAAGCGATGAAAAAATAGACATGGCGAATAGACATATGGACATTGTGGGGAATGAACAGTGGGTGGGAGGCGTAAAGAAAGTAGTATGAAAACCTATACTGTCATATGTGAAAAAAAATAGCTATTGTCATTGAATTGTGAGAAAAGGGGATCCTGCAGGGGTGCTGTGCAATGGCCTTGAGGACTGGAATGGAGGGGCTATATATATATGACTAATCTGGGATCATATCTATAAACATATCTATAAACAACAAAGTTCTGTAAAAGTAAAAAGTAAAATAAAAACTAAAAAAAAAATGTTTGATGAGGTAAAACTCATTGATAACATATATTTGGCTATTATAAATGAATAATTCATTAATATTTTAAATATTAACAATGGTGTCCAATCGCCACCTCTACCTAGTTCTAAGATATTTCCTTATACAAAGCAAAGATCCATATCTATTAGGAAGTTGCTATCTCCCAAGCCCCTGGAAGTCACCCATCTGCTTTCTATCTCAGTCAATTGTTTTTAAACTTTTGATGGCAGATAACTGACTAATAACAAAGCAGAAACAATACCCAGTTGTGGATATGTGTGGTAGTGAAAGTAAAGTCCAATACGGCAAAGAATAATATTGCATTGTTCTGGATGAAACAGTATTGCATTCCAGGTTCCAATATTGCACTGGTTCATGAATCAGGGTAAATTGGAAGTGTGGCCAAATAGGGGATGGTAAGAATGAACATTAATATTTTAGGAATCAGTGAATTAAAATGGACAGGAATGGGAAAATTTAATTCAGATGACCATTATATCTACTACTGTGGGCAGGAATCCCTTAGAAGAAATGGAGTAGCCCTCATAGTCAACAAAAAAGTTCAAATGCATTAGTTGAGTACAATCTCAAAAATGACAGAATGATCTTAATTCATTTCCAAGGCATACCATTCAATATCCCAATAACCCAAGTCTGTACCCCAACCACTAATGCTAATGAAGCTGAAGTTGAACAGTTCTTTGAAGACCTACAAGATATTCTAGAACTAACACCAAAAAAATATATGTCCTTTTCATCACTGGGAACTGGAATGCAAAAGTAGGAAGTCAGGCAAGTTTGGCTTTGGCATACATAATGAAGTGGGACAAAAGCTAACAGAGTTTGCAAAGAGAACACACTGGTCGTAGAAAACAACCTCTTCCAACAACGCAAGAGGCGACTCTATACATGGGCATCACCAGATAGTCAGTCAATACTGAAATCAGATTGATTATATTCTTTGCAGATGAAAATGGAGAAGGTCTGTACAGTCAGAAAAAAAAAAAAAAAAAAAAGAATTGCAGCTGACTTTGGCTCAGATCATGAACTCCTTATTGCAAAATTCAGACTTAATTAAGAAACTAAGAAAAACTACTAGGCCATTCAGGTATGACCTAGATCAAACCCCTTACCATCATACAGTGGAAGTTACAAATAGATTTAAGGGATTAGATCTGATAGAGTGCCAGAAGAACTATGAATGGAGGTTCATAATATTTTACAGAAGGCAGTGATCAAAACCATCCCCAAGAAAAAGATAAAGGCAAAATGTTTGTTTGAGGAGGTCTTACAAATAGCTGAGAAAAGAAGCTATGAAAGGCAAAGGAGAAAAGGAAAGATATATCCATCTGAATGCAGAGTTCCAGAGAATAGCAAGGAGAAATAAGAAAGCCTTCTTAAGTGAACAATGCAAATAAAAGAGGAAAACAGTAGAATGGGGAAGAATAGAGGTCTCTACAAGAAAATCAGAGGTACCAAGCAAGCATTTCATGCAGTGATAGGCACAATAAAGGACAGAAACAGTACAGACCTAACAGAAGCAGAAGATATTAAGAAGAGGTGGAAAGGGCTTCCCTGGTGGTCCAGTGGGTAGACACCACGTTGCAATACAAGGGACACTGGTTCGATCCCTGGCCCGGGAAGATCGCACTTGCCACAGAGCTGCTGAACCAATGCATTCAATTATGAGCCAGCACTCTGGAGCACATGCACGCAGAGCTGGTGCTCTGCAATGAGAGGCCACTGTAGTGGGAGGTCCACACAGGCCAAAGAATAAAGATGGATGAAACTAACTAAATGGGAAAAAAAAAAAAAAAAAAAACAATAAAAGAAGCCAAAAAAAAAGGTTTTTGTTTTTTAATAAAAAAAAGAAGTGGAAAGAATGCACAGAACTATACAAAAAAGCTCTTAATAGACTGGATGACCACGATGGTGTGATCACTCACCTATAGCCAGACAGTTTAGAGTGCAAAGTTAAGCAGGCCTTAGGAAGCATTACTATGAACAAAGCTAGTGGTGGTGATGGAATGCCAGCTGAGCTATTTCAAATATTAAAACGCAATGCTGTTAAGGTGCCAGCAATTTTGGAAAACTCATCAATGACCTCAGGACTGAACGAGGTCAGTTTTCATTCCAGTACCAAATGAAGGCAATGTCAAAGAATGTTTAAACTACTACACAGTTGAACTCATTTCAGCTAGCAAAATAATGCTTAAAGTAAAGCTTGGATTCAACAGCATATGAACTGAGAACTTCCAGATGTACAAGCTGGATTTAGAAAAGGTAGAGGAATCAGAGATCAAATTGCCAACATCTGTTGGATCATAAAAGGAGCAAGGGATTCCAGAATCTACTTCTGCTTCACTGACTATATTAAAGCCTTAGACTGTGTAAATCACAACAAAAAATTTTAGATAATTCTGAAAGAGCTGGGAATACCTGACCACCTTATCTGCCTTTTGGGAAACCTGTATGCAGGTCAAGAAGCAACAGGTAGAAACAGACATGGAGCAATGGACTGGTTCTACATTGAGAAAGAAGTATGTCAAGGATGTGTACTGTTACCATGCTTATTTAATTTATATGCATAGTATATCATGTGAAATGCCAGTCTGGATGAAGCAGAAGCCAGAAGTAAGATTTCCAGGGGAAATATCAATAACCTCAGGCATGTAGATGACACCACCCTTACGGCAGAAAGCAGAGAGAGGAGAGTGAAAAAGCTGGTCTAAAACTCAACATTCAGAAAACAAAGAGCATGGCATCCAGTCCCATCACCTCATGGGAAGCGGTGGAAACAATGACAGAATTTATTTTCTTGGGCTCAAAAATCACTATGGACTGTGACTGCAGCCATGAAATTAAAAGATATTTGCCCCTTGGAAGAAAAGCTATGATCTAGAATATACATTAAAAAGCAGAGACATAATCTTGTCAACAAAAGTAAGAGTTGGACCATAGAGAAGGCTGAGCACCAAAAAACTGACGCCTCTACTATAAGTTCTTTCCTCCATTGAAGTCTTGAGTCCCTAAAATAGTCCCATGAGAGATGGTATATACCGTTTCCAAACTACTATAATATTGAGATTTTTGACTCTTCTCATGACTCACACATATTTTTTAAATGAAATCTAGAATGGTGAACTGTTTACAGAGGGTTTCAATTTACCTTCTTCAAATCCATCAGAGGAATCACTATCCATGACAACTGTAGCATTATGAAATGTATTTTTTAAACAATGACTTGAAAGTCAAAATTACACCTTGATCCATGGGCTGCAGAAGGGATATTGTGTTACCAGGCACGAAAACAGCATTAAACTTGTTCTGCATCTCCATCAGAGCTCTTAGGTGACCATGTTCATTGTCAATGAACAATAATATACTTATGTATATATAGGTATATGGATCTGGTCCCATTATTCAAATTTCTGTAATTGCCCCATGAAGATTCCATGGAGTCCATTTTGTAACAGGGCCCAAGACTGCTGCTTTTTTTTTCTACCACTTTTATTTTACTATTGCCCCAATCAATGTCAATCAATGAGATTCTCTCTAAAACCTCTGTCCAATTTGAAATCTAAACAATCTCCAACCACCCAGAAACAACTCTATAAACCTCAAGACACAGTAGAATTATACTCAAAAATATTCTAGACCTTCTTGATAAGAAGGATTTAAAGGTCTGGGATACCATGTTGTCAGGCTTTCCAGGTTGCTAAGCTGGTAAAGAATCTGCCTGCATTGTGGGAGACCTGGATTCAATTCCTGGGTTGGGGAGATCCCCTAGAGAAGGGAAATGCTGTACACTCCAATATTCTTTAATGGAGAATTCCATGGCTTGTCCATGGATTGCAAAGTGTTGGACACAACTGAGCAACTTTCACAATACTAACAAATGGTCACCATGTATATATAAGGTATGTTTGTGGGGAGTGGGAGGATATTTTTTCTTTAAATTTTATGTGTTTATATAATTATATATTTTTATTTCATTTATTCTTGACTGTGCTTGGTCATTGCTGTCGTGTGGGTTTTTCTCTAGTTTTGGTGAGTGGGGGCTACTCTTTATTTCAGTGAATGGGCTCCTCATTTTGGTGGCTTCTATTTCTGTGGAGCACAGATTCGGGATTTCTTTGTTGCAGCACATGGGCTCCATGGTTGTAGTTCCTGGGCTCTAGAGCACAGGCAATGAGCAGTAATATTTTTAAAGATTTTTTTTTTTTTTTTTTCTTCCTGTGCAGTAAGTGTCAGCAGTGGGCTTAAAATACTCAGTAAGCCATGATGTAAACAGAGGTGCTATCATTCAGACTTTGTTGTTCTATTTATGAACCACAGGCAGAGCACATTTAGGACAAAGCTTAAGGGCTCTAGGACTCTTGGAATGGTCAATGACCATTGACTTCAACCTACAATCATCAGTTACGTTGTAGCTTTGCTAGTAGAGTCTGTCTGCAATGCTGGAGACCCTGATTCAATTCCTGGTTCAGGGAGATCCCCTGGAGGAGGGCATGGCAATCACTCCAGTATTCTTGCTTGGGAAATCCCCATGGATGGTGGAACCTGGCGAGTTGAAGTCCATGGTATCCCAAGGAGTCAGACACAACTGAGCAAATAAGCACAATGAGAGAATTGCCCTGTCCTTTGAAATCATGCATTGCTTACCTTCTCTAGTAATGCATATCCTGAATGACGTCTTTTTCTAATATAAGGCTATTTTAGCTACATTAAATATCTGTTGTTTAGTGTAGCCACCTTCATGAATTGTTTTACTTAGATATTCCAGACAACTTAGTGCTGCTTGACCTTGAATTTTAGGTTTTTTTTTTTTTTTTTTTCAAATCAAGGTACAGCTGATTTACAATATCATAAGTTTCAAGTATCTCACCTTGAACTTTTATGTCATGGAGATGGCTTAATTCCTTAAACCTGATGAACCAACCTCTCCTAACTTCATATTTTTGCTCTGCAGGCTTCTCACCTGTCTTAGCCTTTTTTGATTTGAAGAGATTTAGAGCTTTGCCCCAGATTAGGTAGGCTGGGGCTTAGAGAAATGTGGCTAGTTAGATCTTATTTCCAGACCACTAAATCTTCCTATCAGCAACAGGGCTGCTTCACCTATCTTTCATATGTTTACTGGAGTAGCTCTTTTAATTTCCTTCAATAACTTTTTCTTCACATTCACAGCTTGGCTAACTGGTACAAGAGGCCTAGCTTTTAACCTGTCTTAGCTTTCAACTTACTTTCTTACTAAGCTTAGTCATTTTTAGTTTTTTATGTTAGAGTTGTAAGATCCTTCCTTTCACTTGAACATTTAGAGGCCAATGTCAGGTTATCAGTTGGCTTAATATCAACATTGCTGTATCTCAGGGGATATGGAGACCTAAGGAGAAGAAGAGAGATGAAGGAATGGCTAGTCAGTGGAGCAATCAGAACATACCCAGTATTTAGGTTTGTTGTCTTATATGATGTGGTTCATGTAGCTCTGAAATAATTACAGTAGTATCATCAAAGATCACTAATCAGAGATCATCATAACATATATAATAGTAATAAAAGTTTTGAAAATGTGGGAATTACCAAAATTGACTCACAAATGAATTGAACATCTGCTGTTGGAAAAATGGCACTAATGGACTTGCTCAATGTGGAGTTGCCGCAACCTTGTGTTTGTAAAAATCACAATGTTTGTGAAGCATAATAAAATGAGGTAGGACTATATGTATACAGTGTGAAAGGATTCTCTTAGTTGCTTTTAATTAGAAAATTCTAGGCAAATTCATTAATTCCTCTCCACTCTGCTCCTTTCCATTCTATTCTGTTCTGTTCGATTTATATTGTGACTCTAATTTGCCAGAATTCTAAGTAGCTATCTCTCCTCCAATCACTTGGCCAAAGTAACTGCTCAATATTGTTTGCTTATATCTTGTCAGATTTATACCCCGAAACACACCTGAATTTTATGGAATAGGACTTCAGGAAATTAATGATTAAATAATTTATTAAAGATAGATAGCTTGTCACCACAAATCTGGGACCAATAATTAGGTCTTACAGTACATCTCAGGTTTTGCAGTCTATGTAAGACCTCTGGGCAGTGAATTTGTAAAAAGTTTGTGGTTTTTTTGTGCTACCTTATATCACCTACCATAGCACCTTCCCATGCATCCTGGAAGTTTTTGATGAATATTTTGAAAGACTAAATCTTCACTGAATATCAGCCTATTTACACCAAACTACTCTAAAGATCTACACTAACACCAATCTTACTAACAATTAAGGGTCTAAAAAAAGCATTCAAAAGTATTGAAAGAAAAGGAAAGACAAGAGATGAATGCAAACACATGTGTTGCTTTCCTCCAGGGATCAAAATCAAATCCTCATTGTATAATTTGATTTGGTTACTCATTGTTTCTAATTAGAAATAATCACATTTACATGATTCCCGCCTCCTTTTTAGTTTCTCACCAAATTGCTTTGCTCAGTTACGCCACTTTATGGTTTTGTATAATTTGTATCTCTTGACTCAATAGTTCCCAACATCATCTGGAATTTTTTTTTTTTTTTTTTTTTTAGAAGTGAAAGTTTGAGAGCTATTCTCAAACTTATCATGACTTAAGTAGCACCAGCAAGTGCAAAAGCATGCTGAAAGCAAACTGAGGAATACTTGAAAGTTCAAAACTAGGATGATGCTTATTACTAACTATATGTGAAATTAATTAAAGGTTTAATTATTTGAGAAAAAATAAATTGGCAGTTCCTACTTTTTGAGTCATTAAAAACATGTCTATTGCTCTAGGGGTTTGGAGTACATGTGCAAAAAATAGACTATATGAGCTTTGATGTTGCAAGATTTTTTTAACAGAATTTCAACTTAAATATATGCTACAATTTTCACTTTTTATCCCAAATATGCCAACCTATTTTCTCTTCATAAAAATATTATGTGTTTATGTGTATATATATGTATATATGTGTGTGTTTATATATATATATTCACCAAGATGTTTAAATACTATGAGATGATTTTTCCATTTAAAAAAATACATGACTTTTATAAAGTGTTATAGAGGACTTTCAGGCTCATTTATAAATTAAGAAACTGTGACTGGTGACTGTATTATGGCCCAAGGTTATATAACTAGCTAAACATAGAAATCAGGACTTCAGGAAATTAATGATTAAATAATTTATTAAAGATAGATAGCTTGTCACCACAAATCTGGGACCAATAATTAGGTCTTACAGTACATCTCAGGTTTTGCAGTCTATGTAAGACCTCTGGGCAGTGAATTTGTAAAAAGTTTGTGGTTTTTTTGTGCTACCTTATATCACCTACCATAGCACCTTCCCATGCATCCTGGAAGTTTTTGATGAATATTTTGAAAGACTAAATCTTCACTGAATATCAGCCTATTTACACCAAACTACTCTAAAGATCTACACTAACACCAATCTTACTAACAATTAAGGGTCTAAAAAAAGCATTCAAAAGTATTGAAAGAAAAGGAAAGACAAGAGATGAATGCAAACACATGTGTTGCTTTCCTCCAGGGATCAAAATCAAATCCTCATTGTATAATTTGATTTGGTTACTCATTGTTTCTAATTAGAAATAATCACATTTACATGATTCCCGCCTCCTTTTTAGTTTCTCACCAAATTGCTTTGCTCAGTTACGCCACTTTATGGTTTTGTATAATTTGTATCTCTTGACTCAATAGTTCCCAACATCATCTGGAATTTTTTTTTTTTTTTTTTTTTTAGAAGTGAAAGTTTGAGAGCTATTCTCAAACTTATCATGACTTAAGTAGCACCAGCAAGTGCAAAAGCATGCTGAAAGCAAACTGAGGAATACTTGAAAGTTCAAAACTAGGATGATGCTTATTACTAACTATATGTGAAATTAATTAAAGGTTTAATTATTTGAGAAAAAATAAATTGGCAGTTCCTACTTTTTGAGTCATTAAAAACATGTCTATTGCTCTAGGGGTTTGGAGTACATGTGCAAAAAATAGACTATATGAGCTTTGATGTTGCAAGATTTTTTTAACAGAATTTCAACTTAAATATATGCTACAATTTTCACTTTTTATCCCAAATATGCCAACCTATTTTCTCTTCATAAAAATATTATGTGTTTATGTGTATATATATGTATATATGTGTGTGTTTATATATATATATTCACCAAGATGTTTAAATACTATGAGATGATTTTTCCATTTAAAAAAATACATGACTTTTATAAAGTGTTATAGAGGACTTTCAGGCTCATTTATAAATTAAGAAACTGTGACTGGTGACTGTATTATGGCCCAAGGTTATATAACTAGCTAAACATAGAAATAACAAGTGCATGTTATTCGAAGTTCCATGGACTAGTGTTCTTTGTGCTTGCTGCCTATTACATGATTCAGGAGATAGTAATAACGAGGGACAGGAGGGAAGTGATACAAATCGATGTATTAAAATTTTCTTTTTCTTTAATCCTATGTATTTCTATATAATTAAATGTGATAATATCAGAACACTTGTTTCCTTCTGTCCCAATTCTTTTTCAGTAGTCCATGTTTTAGTAAAACCTTGAGAATAAATTGATATGACAAAATCTTGTTCTACATTTATTTTTACATCTATCCCAAGATGTATGGCCATAGTGAAGTACAAAATAAAACCCTTACATCTTTAGTGTGATTTACCATTTACATTTACTATTCTTTGGTAAAATACAAATATTAAACAAGTGAATATTCAAAGAATATAATTTTATGGATGAGTGATGAAGAACCTAGATCAATGAGTGGAGTTCTTTGATAGTTTTTAAGTTGATTGAGATGGTATCTCTGAAGTGGTCAACTTTTTTGTGGAGATCTGCTTGAAGATTTGGAGACCAATGTTTCAAGAAGAACACATAGTAAACATTTGCTAAGCCTCTGAGATGAGCATCAGCTTACTGTCCTGTGGTTCTCAAGGCTGCATATATTCTAGGACAACTAGAATAAAGATGGGAGAATGGTGCCGAAATGAATAGCAGCAGGAGTTGAGGTTCCTAGGGCCCCAAAGACCGTGAAAATGCATTTGGACATTGTACATAATTTAAAAAGCCGTTGGCCTTAATTTTACTTGTTTGTATAGGCCATAGAATTCAAACTTAATTGCCCACAAGTCAGGGTCATGTTACCCACAACCAAGAGATCATTTGTTTTAGAGGAGGGAATGTGTACAGGCACTATTCCTTCTAAGATTCCACCAAAAGGATTCTTACTTAATAGATAGATATCCATGTCTAAAATCCAGTTAGCTACATTTGTTTCTTTTAAAAATTAAAATTTTAAATAATATTGGAAGTAAGGTGCAGTAAAATATCCTTATGCATTGTAACAAAGTGAAGACTGAGAATATTTTGCTTGTTTTTCTACAAAATACTTTTGCAAAAAGAAAATTTTTATTTTCAAAATATGTTGGTATTTTTATCGAGAGAATGAAAACCCAGAGACAATAAAAGCTTTTTAAAAAATCATGATAGTTTTATTACTGTAGCTAAACCTATAATAAACCCAAATGTCCATCACCTTGAGAACAGATAATTCATACATGTAGCATATTTATGCAATGAAACATAATACTGCTAATTTTTCAAAAGTACAGACATCAAATGGATGAATCTCACACACACTGCATAATAGATTCAATGAGTACTTCTTATGATTTTCTTTACGAGGTTAATGACAGTGCATTAATCATGTTTCTCCTTTCTGTGTTTCTTTTCCTCAGCTTTACTGAGATATAATTGGTATGTGATATTATGTAAGTTTAAGACATACAATATGTTAACTGAATACACTTAAATATTGCAAAATGGTTTCCATCTCCACTATGTCACTATTTCTTTTTTGTGATAAGAACATTTAAGATATACTTTGCTAGCAATTAAGTATAAAATGCAGCATTATTAATTATAATCACCATATTGTATATTAGATTTCCAAAGCCTATTCATCTTACAAGTAGATGCTTTTTTGTTGTTGTTTTGCTTTGTTTTCACATTTCTTGATGACTTGACAGCTTCAGAACTTGGTAACCCTGGAGAGACTGCCCTCCTGGCACTAACCAGTTCTAAGAGATAGCAAACAATGCACGTTAGTAACATTTTCAGATGCAGACTAATGAGTCAAGAATCAATACTTTCAGCTGTCTCCTTGATTAGGTAGTGAACAACTATCTCTGCCTCCTGACCGACCCATTGATCTTCATGTGGTTGGCCTTAATTTTACTTGTTTGTATAGGCCATAGAATTCAAACTTAATTGCCCACAAGTCAGGGTCATGTTACCCACAACCAAGAGATCATTTGTTTTAGAGGAGGGAATGTGTACAGGCACTATTCCTTCTAAGATTCCACCAAAAGGATTCTTACTTAATAGATAGATATCCATGTCTAAAATCCAGTTAGCTACATTTGTTTCTTTTAAAAATTAAAATTTTAAATAATATTGGAAGTAAGGTGCAGTAAAATATCCTTATGCATTGTAACAAAGTGAAGACTGAGAATATTTTGCTTGTTTTTCTACAAAATACTTTTGCAAAAAGAAAATTTTTATTTTCAAAATATGTTGGTATTTTTATCGAGAGAATGAAAACCCAGAGACAATAAAAGCTTTTTAAAAAATCATGATAGTTTTATTACTGTAGCTAAACCTATAATAAACCCAAATGTCCATCACCTTGAGAACAGATAATTCATACATGTAGCATATTTATGCAATGAAACATAATACTGCTAATTTTTCAAAAGTACAGACATCAAATGGATGAATCTCACACACACTGCATAATAGATTCAATGAGTACTTCTTATGATTTTCTTTACGAGGTTAATGACAGTGCATTAATCATGTTTCTCCTTTCTGTGTTTCTTTTCCTCAGCTTTACTGAGATATAATTGGTATGTGATATTATGTAAGTTTAAGACATACAATATGTTAACTGAATACACTTAAATATTGCAAAATGGTTTCCATCTCCACTATGTCACTATTTCTTTTTTGTGATAAGAACATTTAAGATATACTTTGCTAGCAATTAAGTATAAAATGCAGCATTATTAATTATAATCACCATATTGTATATTAGATTTCCAAAGCCTATTCATCTTACAAGTAGATGCTTTTTTGTTGTTGTTTTGCTTTGTTTTCACATTTCTTGATGACTTGACAGCTTCAGAACTTGGTAACCCTGGAGAGACTGCCCTCCTGGCACTAACCAGTTCTAAGAGATAGCAAACAATGCACGTTAGTAACATTTTTCAGATGCAGACTAATGAGTCAAGAATCAATACTTTCAGCTGTCTCCTTGATTAGGTAGTGAACAACTATCTCTGCCTCCTGACCGACCCATTGATCTTCCATGTGGTCTATATATGTAATAATTTGTCTTTTCAATGAAAATTGTCTCCTGATCACTTGGCCTCACCATACCTGACCAAACTTTTTAAAACAGAGATAATGAAAATTAAGTTTTGCAAAAATAATGATCTGTATTGTATTGGCACCAGTAATAGAATTTTCCATGGAACCCTTTGGGTTATTTCTTACCTATACTTTAAAAAAATTGTTCCTCCTGATCTATGGATAACGTGATCTGTGGGTCAAAAGAAAAGATTAGTAGCAGTAATATAATGTTATCTTACTGTTATTTCCAAATTTTAAATTAATTCAGATACTATGTGTAAAATATGACAGTTGACTGATTTTAATTGAAATTTTATATCCGCCTGTATAAAACATTGCCATTTCCCCTGAACCTCTTCCAGTTCATCTGTCTGCTCAGCTGCCTTGTGACTTAGAGGGTAAGTATAAATGTTTATGTGGTTCGTACATAGGAGAGGCAAGGCAGTTAGGGGTGCTTTTAGTACCTTGAATGAAGATAAAACAACAATAAGCCTACAACCAAATAGTAACTTAAATAATCCTCAGCTCAATTAGATCTGGCTATTCCAATTCTGAAATAAAATAGCCTTGATTTGAGTCTCAGCTCCAATCATATTGACCTTGGATAGATATGTATCACTTTTATTTTTTTATTTTATTTATTTTCATCCATCTTTATTCTTTGGCCTGTGTGGGCCTCCCATTGCAGTGGCCTCTCTGGTTGCAGAGCACCGGCTCCCAGCACATGCGCTCCAGAGCTCCGGCTGGGTAGTTGGACACACCAGTCCAGCTGCTCCACCGGACGTGAGATCTTCATAGGCCAGGGATCAAACTGGCACCCTTACCCTGCAAGGCAGTATCTTTACCCACTGCACCACCAGGGAAGCCTTTGACCTTAGCCCTTTCTCATGGCACAGGGCAATAGTCACCTTAGTAACATTTTCAGATGCAGACTAATGAGTCAAGAATCAATACTTTCAGCTGTCTCCTTGATTAGGTAGTGACCAACTATCTCTGCCTCCTGACCGACCCATTGATCTTCCATGTGGTCTATATATGTAATAATTTGTCTTTTCAATGAAAATTGTCTCCTGATCACTTGGCCTCACCATACCTGACCAAATTTTTTAAAACAGAGATAATGAAAATTAAGTTTTGCAAAAATAATGATCTGTATTGTATTGGCACCAGTAATAGAATTTTCCATGGAACCCTTTGGGTTATTTCTTACCTATACTTTAAAAAAATTGTTCCTCCTGATCTATGGATAACGTGATCTGTGGGTCAAAAGAAAAGATTAGTAGCAGTAATATAATGTTATCTTACTGTTATTTCCAAATTTTAAATTAATTCAGATACTATGTGTAAAATATGACAGTTGACTGATTTTAATTGAAATTTTATATCCGCCTGTATAAAACATTGCCATTTCCCCTGAACCTCTTCCAGTTCATCTGTCTGCTCAGCTGCCTTGTGACTTAGAGGGTAAGTATAAATGTTTATGTGGTTCGTACATAGGAGAGGCAAGGCAGTTAGGGGTGCTTTTAGTACCTTGAATGAAGATAAAACAACAATAAGCCTACAACCAAATAGTAACTTAAATAATCCTCAGCTCAATTAGATCTGGCTATTCCAATTCTGAAATAAAATAGCCTTGATTTGAGTCTCAGCTCCAATCATATTGACCTTGGATAGATATGTATCACTTTTTTTTTTTTTTTTTTTTTTTGGACACTTCTATTGGTCTTTCATTTATTTCTATCTTTGTTCTTTGGCCTGTGTGGGCCTCCCATTTCAGTGGCCTCTCTGGTTGCAGAGCACCGGCTCCCAGCACATGCGCTCCAGAGCTCCGGCTGGGTAGTTGGACACACCAGTCCAGCTGCTCCACCGGACGTGAGATCTTCATAGGCCAGGGATCAAACTGGCACCCCTTACCCTGCAAGGCAGTATCTTTACCCACTGCACCACCAGGGAAGCCCAGATTTGGATCATCTTGAGCCCATGTTTTCTCAGTGGCCACATGGAGCAAATAATGCTCACCTTATATAGTTACTGTGAAGCTCAAATGATATAGCCAGTGCTCAGTAGAGTATCTGGGATAGAATATTGGTATTACACATTACTGTATAGGGTCAGAATATCACTGTATCATTCATTTCCACTGTTGGGATAGAAAATTGTATCAAGACACGTGCATCTAGTTTTCCTTGGAACAGTTTTTTGGTTGTTGTTTATCCAGTAATTTTCTTTACTTACTGCACAGAAACTCCAAGGTATCTGTCACTTGACAGTTGAGATGTTTAGAGGATTAGTACATTGAATGGCAGGTTGACTTACATTACAGTTCTGCCCCTGTGTAACTTGCCTTTATGTTCTTAAAATACAATATATCACAAACAAGATTGATGGTGACAAAGAGGAAGAAAACAGTTGTCTTATTGTCAAGTTGAACAAACCAACATAACCTCAAAATAAAATCTGGACTGGGATCTCAGTTCCTTTGTTTTTTCAAAGAGAGAGATGTTTTCTTTCTGGATTAAAAATAAAAACACATTAATCTCCCAAAAGAGGAAAAATTAAGAAGTACTTTTAATAATATTATATTCTATAAATTGTCAGTTTATATTTATCTACACCTCAAATAGCCAAATCTCAATTGACTGGTAACTCTTCAAATTAGCATTTGATTCTAGACTTATTATTGTTTTTCCTACACTGAAGCTGTTAAAACCATCATCTAATTTTTTACTTAGAGAATGTGAGCCCTATGGCAAACCTGAATACTAGATGAGAGGTGGGGGGAAAAATGCATTTGAGGTTTTTCTTTGTTTTCATTCAGTGCTTGGATAAAATTACATTCACATTATTCAAAAAATAAAATGATTATAAAATGATATATAATGAGGAAACTAAAATGCTTTCTTTTCGTTCCTCTCTTCATTTTTCTCACTCCATGGAGAGCCACTAATTTTATTTACTTTATATCCTTCCTGAGCAACTTTATGCCACTGAAGGAAATGTAAATATAGAGGCTTCATTTAGCTTTCTTTTCCATTCCAAAGATAGGAGATCACACACAATTTTCTTTACCTTGTGTTTTTCACTCATATATAGAGATATATTAATATAGTCTTCCATTGGTGGACATTTGTTTCTATTCTGTTGCTATTGAAAGCATTACTACAATGAATAGCTGTTTACATAGACTATTGACACACATGCACGCATTTCTGCAGTATACATTCACATAGGGGATTGCTAGGTCAAAGTTGCATATGTTTATAATATTGATGACTTTGCTTAATTGCCTCATATAGATATTGAATTAATGTTCTACTTTCCTACTGATTGTATACAAAAATCCCTGTTTCTCTTATAGCCTTTCCAACAGAATATCTTACTGATCTTATGCTTTTCAGTAATAGGCAAAAAACAATCATTCAGTATAGTGGTAATTCTTATTTATTAATATTACTAAGGTTAAATAGCTTTGTTTATGTTTCAAACTGTTTTGCATTCTTTCTGTGAACTGAGTGTTCATACTTCTTACTCAGTTCTTGTGTTTGGTTATTGATGCTAACTTTTTAAAGTTTCTAGTTATATTCTTGTACACGTTAGAGGTATTATGCCTTTTTATTATGCCAACACTTTTAATTGATAATCTGTCATTTTCTCACTAGTTGAGTTATCCCTTTATCCTGCACAAATTATTTAAATATATTTCTTTATATTTTTGAATATTCTCATAATTCATTTATCTATCTATTAATGATCTATTAATATAGTTATTTATTGATGCCTTAAAATTTAGTGTCTATTTCTTCTCATTGCATTTTTTATTCTTTAGATTTTCTTGCAATAGTTATTAATTTTTTCATACATAGTTAAGATTTTTTATAATTTTATGAAATATTTTGATATCTTTATTGAGATTCAGTCAAATTAACAAAATAAAGAATGGAGAATTAGCAGGCTTATGAGTTATTCTTTGCTATCAATGCAATATCTGTTTTTATTTATTCAAATTTTACCTATAGCTTTTAATTTTGTTGTTCAGTCTTTCAGTCATATCTGACTTTGTGATCCTATAATGTGCAGTATTCCAGGCTTGACAGTCCTTCACCATTTCCAAGAGTTTGTTCAAACTTGTGTTCATAGAGTCTATGATGCCATCCAATGACCTCATCCTCTGTCAACTCCTTCTCTTCTTGCCCTCATTCTTTTCCAGCATTGGGGTCTTTTCCAATTAGTCATCTCTTTCCATCAGGTGGCCAGTATTGGAGCTTAACTTTCAGAATCAGTCCTCCTAATGAATATTCAGGATTGATTTCCTTTAGGATTGATTGGTCTGATCTCCTTGCTGTCCAAGGATCTCTCAAGAGTCTTCTTCAGCACTGTTTGAAGGCATCAATTCTTTGACACTTAGCCTTCGCTATGGTCCAACTTTCGTATCTTTACATGATTATTAGAAAAACCATAGTTTGAACAGTAGTAGTTTATATTTCAAATAGGCCTTGAAATAAATTTATCTGAATTTATTCTAATGCACTTCACTTTGGATATGATTATAAATTATTTGTTTCCACATTTGTACATATTGTCTATGGGTTGTATTTATTATTTTATTTCTCCTGTCTTATGGTTTACTTCTTCCTTACATATAAAATGGATGTGCTATTTCCTTATTGGTAGCAGTTTTTCATTTGCTTTGAGATTATTTTTGGGTATACATCTTAACTCATTATTTTTCTTTCTATGCTTCTATACATAATGTTGTATGATCATCTAACATCTTTAAGATATTGTTATGTTTTGGCATCTTATCTTAATTGCTTTCAATTCCTCCTAAAACATGGCTCTGGCTTTGATTTGAAATAGATGACTTTTTCACATTATGGAAAGTTTTACTGCATTAAACTTTTTGAAAATTATTTTTAATATTATAAAATATCTTTTAGTGTATATGGACATAATCAAATGCTTTTTCCTTCTAAGCTGTATTAGTATGAAGACATTAATATCTTTAGTCTCTTGGAAACTTATACTCAGTAGAAAGAGTTTGAAAGTTGTCAATTTCTTTTTCTCTAACAATACTATAATTTTGTAATTACTTGCTGTTTAATCATTGGGTAGGATTCCCTTAGAAAGCTACTGAAACTGATGCTTTCCTAGGGAGGTACATTCCTCTGTCCATGGAATTCTTCAGGTAAAAGTACTGGAATGGGTTGCCATTCCCTTCTCCAGGAAATCTTTCTGACCCAGGGATCAAACCTGGGTCTCTAGCATTACAGGCAGATTCTTCACTGTCTGAGCCACCAGGGAAGCCCCAGCCATCTCTTCATTAATGGAAATTGTTCTGTTTATAATTTCATTTTTCCTCTGACATCTAGTTTGATAATTTATAATTGATAGGAACATACAGATTCTTCTCAAACACAGTGATTTCTTATGATTCTTTGAGCGTGTTCTCTTGTGGTTACTTCTCCTTCATCATTAATTAATGTATTTGTTCTTCTCCTTTTCAGTTTTCTTTTTATCTTTTATGATATTCTTCTATGCTTTATATTGTTATCAACATTATATTATTTCTTATAAGCTTTATTATTTTGTATATTCTCCTATTGAACAAGCTTTTGAATTGGTATGTTTTTTCCCTTTTTTACAATCATATTTGACTTTGTTATTATTTTTTGCATAAAGTTAAAACAAAATTTTATCTGATATAGAGTTGATTTTCAGCAATTTTGCATTTCTAGTGTTACAGAAAGCAGTATATTTTCCTTGTAACACTTTGTTAAGTGAATAGTGTTTACATTATCATTACTTTCTAGAAATTGTGAAACATTACTAATTTTCCTTTTTGAAAAAGGAATGTTTTAAAAGTGAATTGTTTTCCTTTACAAGGAAAATGATTTTTTTTATTTCTATCTTTGTCTTTAAAGTACTAGGTTATTGCATTGAGATGAGACCATATTTTCTACATATTTTTGTGTTTAAGAAGTGACTTCAAACTTCTTTTGTAATCTATAGACTTTTTTTGTGAATGTTCTATGAACACCATTGCAGAAATTCACAACTGGTTTTGTGTTAGCCACTGTTTTCTCCCATTACTAGTATTTCTCCTTATGTTGGATATATTTATGAGTTTTAAATGTTGAAGCTGGTTTAAGTCATATACTTTAGCATTATGAAGCATCCTTTTTTGTTTTACATAATATTATTCCATGTATTTGTTTTCATTGCACTGATATTAAGACTACGTTCCATATTTTCTCATTTTGTTTCCCTGGCATAATTTTGCCTATTTATTTTCAAATTCCCTGAAGAGATTTGTTCAGTGTTTTCTATTATACACTCTAGTATGGTTAGATTTTACTTAGTGATCAAATATGTCTATCTTTTATTTTTCCATACAATTGATGATTTAGATTGAAGTTTATATATATGTATATATATATATATATATATTTATCCATATACTCTTGAAATTAAGCAAAAGAATATTTCTGAATCAGAACAAACTATTGCTTTTTTTTTTTTTTTTTTGGCCACTTCTATTGGTCTTTCATTTATTTATGTTCATCCATCTTTGCTCCTTGGCCTGTGTGGGCCTCCCATCACAGTGGCTCTCTCATCACACAGCACGAGAGTGGGGCGCGTGCGCTCCCTAGCTTCAGCTGGGTAATTGGACACATTGGTCCAACCGCTCTGCGGCACATGGGATCTTCCCAGGTCAGGGATCGAACTGGCACCCCTTGCACTGCAAGGCGCCACTGAACCACCAGGGAAGCCCCCAGACTGTTACTTTTTATAGCAAAAAATCCACATGTTACCATCTTTCTCCCTTTTAAATTTTCTATTTTCATTTCCAGTTTTATTCTCATTTTTCGTTAGTCATACAGTTTCTTCCTTTTTGGGGGGGTGGGGAGCGGGCCACTTCTATTGGTCTTTCATTATCCATCTTCATCCATCTTCGTTCTTTGGCCCGTGTGGGCCTCCCATCGCAGCGGCCTCTGTTGTCGCAGAGCACCAGCTCTGGGCTCATGCACTCCAGAACTCTGTCTCGGTAATTGGGCACATCCGTCCAGCCACTCTGTGGCACGTGGGATCCTCCCAGGCCAGGGATCGAACCAGCGTCCCTTGCACTGCAAGGCAGTGTCCTTACCCACTGGACCACCTGGGAAGTCCCCAGTTTCTTCCTTGTCAGTACATATTTATTATTATTATTTTTTTTTTAATTTTGGGGGGTGGGTGGGGAGGGAGGGGGACGGGTGGGCCACTTCCATTGGTCTTTCATTTCTCTATTTTCATCCATCTTTGTTCTTTTGGCTCCTGTGGGCCTCCCATCGCAGTGGCCTCTGTCGTCGCCAGAGCACCGGCTCTGGGCGCATGCGCTCCAGAGCTCCGGCTCGGTAATTGGACACATCGGTCCAGCCGCTCCGCGGCACGTGGGATCTTCCCAGGTCAGGGATCGAACCGGTGTCCCTTGCACTGCAAGGCAGTGTCCTTACCCACTGGACCACCAGAGGAAGCCCGTCAGTACATATTTAAACTCTATTCTATTACGTGGATTCATACATCCATTTTATTTTTAATTCTGTGCTTAAAGTATTCGGTTGCTAGGTTGCTAAGTCCTGTCCAACTCTTTTTTTTTAACCTCATGGACCCTAGCCTGCTATACTCCTTTGTTGGTAGGATTTACCACACAAGAATACTACAGTGGGTTGCCATTTTCTTCTTTAGCGAAAATATTCACACTAATATTTACCCTAATATTTACTTATCGCTAACCCTCTTTTCTCTGATTTCCCAAAAAACTCTTATTTGGCTAATGACCATATACTAGTATTGTTTGTTTTTCTATATAAGGTCTCAGAGAAAATGTATTCTCTGAGGACTTCTATATTAAAATAAATGTTGTTCAGTTGCTAAGTTGTGTCCAACTCTGTGTGTCCCCAAGGACTACAGCTCTCCAGGCTCCCCTGTCCTTTAGCATCAACCAGAGTTTGTTAAAACTCATGATTCAGTGAGTCAGTGATCCATCTGACCATCTTGTCCTCTGTTAACCCTTTCTCCTCCTGCCTTCATTCCTTTCCAGTATCAGGATCTTTACCAATGAATCAGTTCTTCACATCAGGTGGCCAAAGTATTGGAGCTTCAACTTCAGCATCAGCCCTTCCAATGAATATTCAGGGTTGATTTCCTTTAGGATTGACTGGTTTAATCTCCTTGCTGACCAAGGGACTCTCAACAGCCTTCTTAAACACCACGGTTCAAAAGCATCAATTTTGAGGCATTCAGCCTTCTTTATGGTCCAACTCTCAAAACCATACATGACTGCTGGAAAAGCATAGCTTTCACTATATGTACCTTTGCAGGCAAAGGGATGTCTCTGCTTTTAATATGCTATCTAGGTTTCCAAGGAACAAGCTTCTTTTAATTTTATGGCTGCAGTCACCATCCCCAGTGATTTTGGAGTCCAAGGATAAGTCTGTTGCAGTTTCCATTGTTTGCCCATCTATTTGCCATGAAGTGATGAGACTGGATGCCATAATCTTTGTTTTTTGAAAGTTGATTTAGGACAGCTTTTCACTCTCCTCTTTCACCTTCATCAAGAGTCTCCTTAGTTTTATGTCAAGCTTCGGTAATTGGACACATCGGTCCAGCCGCTCCGCGGCACGTGGGATCTTCCCAGGTCAGGGATCGAACCGGTGTCCCTTGCACTGCAAGGCAGTGTCCTTACCCACTGGACCACCAGAGGAAGCCCGTCAGTACATATTTAAACTCTATTCTATTACGTGGATTCATACATCCATTTTATTTTTAATTCTGTGCTTAAAGTATTCGGTTGCTAGGTTGCTAAGTCCTGTCCAACTCTTTTTTTTTAACCTCATGGACCCTAGCCTGCTATACTCCTTTGTTGGTAGGATTTACCACACAAGAATACTACAGTGGGTTGCCATTTTCTTCTTTAGCGAAAATATTCACACTAATATTTACCCTAATATTTACTTATCGCTAACCCTCTTTTCTCTGATTTCCCCAAAAATCTCTTATTTGGCTAAAGACCATATACTAGTATTGTTTGTTTTTCTATATAAGGTCTCAGAGAAAATGTATTCTCTGAGGACTTCTATATTAAAATAAATGTTGTTCAGTTGCTAAGTTGTGTCCAACTCTGTGTGTCCCCAAGGACTACAGCTCTCCAGGCTCCCCTGTCCTTTAGCATCAACCAGAGTTTGTTAAAACTCATGATTCAGTGAGTCAGTGATCCATCTGACCATCTTGTCCTCTGTTAACCCTTTCTCCTCCTGCCTTCATTCCTTTCCAGTATCAGGATCTTTACCAATGAATCAGTTCTTCACATCAGGTGGCCAAAGTATTGGAGCTTCAACTTCAGCATCAGCCCTTCCAATGAATATTCAGGGTTGATTTCCTTTAGGATTGACTGGTTTAATCTCCTTGCTGACCAAGGGACTCTCAACAGCCTTCTTAAACACCACGGTTCAAAAGCATCAATTTTGAGGCATTCAGCCTTCTTTATGGTCCAACTCTCAAAACCATACATGACTGCTGGAAAAGCATAGCTTTCACTATATGTACCTTTGCAGGCAAAGGGATGTCTCTGCTTTTTAATATGCTATCTAGGTTTCCAAGGAACAAGCTTCTTTTAATTTTATGGCTGCAGTCACCATCCCCAGTGATTTTGGAGTCCAAGGATAAGTCTGTTGCAGTTTCCATTGTTTGCCCATCTATTTGCCATGAAGTGATGAGACTGGATGCCATAATCTTTGTTTTTTGAAAGTTGATTTAGGACAGCTTTTTCACTCTCCTCTTTCACCTTCATCAAGAGTCTCCTTAGTTCCTCTTCATGTTCTACCATTAGGGTCATATCATCTGCATTTCTGAGGGTGTTTATGCTTCTCCTGCACTGCAGGCAGTTGTTTATATTTCTGCTGCACTGGGCCACTAGGAAAACTTTTATTTTGCCCGGTAATCTTGACTCCAGCTTAAACTTCATCCATCCCAGCATTTCTCATGTTGGACATGAAACATATACATTAAACAAGCATGGTGAAAATACACATCCTTGATGTACTCCTTTCCCAGTTTTGAACCAGAAATAGACAGTATATTAAAAACAATATATTATATATATATATATATATATATATATATATATATATTTCTCTGTTCAAAGGTTTTGCTCTTATCATTAAAATCTAATACTTCAGTAGATAGAGTCCACATTGACTTCTGGTTCAACTTTTTCTGACTCTTTGCCTATAATGTGCCTTTTAACATATGTTAATCTATTCAGAAATATGTCATTGAAATGGACCTTCCTGTATTTTATCTATTCAAGTATTAGCTTTATTTTTATGGTGTAGTCTGTTAGGAATACTGTGTATATCTTTTGCCTTGTATGTGCAGCTATATAATTTTTGTCTCTAAATGATTTTACATCTTCCATTTCATTCATTCATTCTGATCTTTCTTGTAGTACATTGCTATCCAAACTTCAGCTAGTTAAGAATATTCAGGGTTGATTTCCTTTAGGATTAACTGGTTTAATCTCCTTGCTGTCCAGGAGATTCTCAACAGCCTTCTTAAACACCACGGTTCAAAAAAATCAATTCTTTGGCATTCAGCCTTCTTTATGGTCCAACTCTCAAAACCATACATGACTGCTGGAAAAGCATAGCTTTCACTATATGTACCTTTGCAGGCAAAGGGATGTCTCTGCTTTTTAATATGCTATCTAGGTTTCCAAGGAACAAGCTTCTTTTAATTTTATGGCTGCAGTCACCATCCCCAGTGATTTTGGAGTCCAAGGATAAGTCTGTTGCAGTTTCCATTGTTTGCCCATCTATTTGCCATGAAGTGATGAGACTGGATGCCATAATCTTTGTTTTTTGAAAGTTGATTTAGGACAGCTTTTTCACTCTCCTCTTTCACCTTCATCAAGAGTCTCCTTAGTTCCTCTTCATGTTCTACCATTAGGGTCATATCATCTGCATTTCTGAGGGTGTTTATGCTTCTCCTGCACTGCAGGCAGTTGTTTATATTTCTGCTGCACTGGGCCACTAGGAAAACTTTTATTTTGCCCGGTAATCTTGACTCCAGCTTAAACTTCATCCATCCCAGCATTTCTCATGTTGGACATGAAACATATACATTAAACAAGCATGGTGAAAATACACATCCTTGATGTACTCCTTTCCCAGTTTTGAACCAGAAATAGACAGTATATTAAAAAACAATATATTATATATATATATATATATATATATATATATATATATATTCTCTGTTCAAAGGTTTTGCTCTTATCATTAAAATCTAATACTTCAGTAGATAGAGTCCACATTGACTTCTGGTTCAACTTTTTCTGACTCTTTGCCTATAATGTGCCTTTTAACATATGTTAATCTATTCAGAAATATGTCATTGAAATGGACCTTCCTGTATTTTATCTATTCAAGTATTAGCTTTATTTTTATGGTGTAGTCTGTTAGGAATACTGTGTATATCTTTTGCCTTGTATGTGCAGCTATATAATTTTTGTCTCTAAATGATTTTACATCTTCCATTTCATTCATTCATTCTGATCTTTCTTGTAGTTTTCATCTGCTACATTGCTACATCCCTTAGAATACCTTCCACAGTGTTTGCTTTTTGATATGTTTATTTTTATTTATTTTTTTGATAAATGGTGTCTTTTTCTCCCCCTCTCCCCCCATTGATTCCTTAGTTTCTGTCAGTTTAATTTTTATTTTCTTTCTTTTTCCTCCTTGTATATTTGTTGTCAGGTGTTTTTTTGGTGGAGGTAATTGCCTCATAAATATTCTAATTCTCAGAGAAATGGTCAGAATTTTCATCTGTTATATGGGAGCATTTTTCATTTTAAAACTTTAGCAAATTTTCTTGATTTTCCTACCTTTTTATTTGTTTAGTTTTTTGTATTTGCACTGTGATTGCTCCTTTGTACAGCTTCATGGAATTTGTTGAATTTTCTTGGCCCACCTTCTTTCAGAATCTTCCATCTACCCTTTATTTATTTATTTGTTTTGTCTTTAGATCTGTTTTCTAGGCACCTTTTTTTTTTTTGTTTTGGTATTGTTCATATGAATTCTGTTGCATGAATTACATAGCCAGTCACTCCAAATCTCACAGCTTCTATTTGATGCAATAGATACAGAATTATATAATTTCAAGATCAGCCCATTACAATTAGAAAATACTCTTTGATGTGCATTTTTGGAAATCTTCTGATACTCAACAGCCTCGTTTTCACCTCCATCACTATAGTTGCTGATATGCAATATAAAATTAATTAAAATCTGCATAACATCATATTTCATCCTACATGATATCTATGAAGATTTTAACTAATTCTGTTGTTCTTTTTTTTTTTATTATTCACATTTTTGTCTTTGTATCTGTTCAACTACCTAATTCACAGTAATGACAAAATATCAGTGGTTTAAATCAATGAAAGCTTACTTTTTCCTCAAATAATCCCAATGCTGACATTTCTGTTTTGGAAACCCTACTGGGCTACTTTCTTACAATCAATGATTTGGAAGCATGGTTTGTTTTTTTTCCCCATATTATGGCTTTACTCTCTTAAATGTGATTCCCAGTGTCACTTTGTAAGTCCCCACCTCAGCCAGCTGATAAGTAAATGGATGAATAAAAAGAGGTCTTAAAGGGATAAGGCATAGGAAAAGTATATACAAGTTTCATATTTCATTGACAAGGATAGAGTCATACAGTCTTAATCTCATGCTATGTAGACTGGCATATCATCTAGCCAAATTCCCAGTAGGATACGAATGTGAGCTTGATGATCAAGTAACTCCCTCTGCCACAGTAGATTACTGATAGAGAAGTCCTTGAGTGTTTCATGCTATGGTGCACATATTAAAATTTATTTGAGATTTTTTCTTACTTTGATATTCCAATACTAAGCCTGAGAAGTGGTTGCTGTTTAGTAAACATTTGTTGAATGAGTGACTAGTTGAGAGTGACTATCTGAAATACTAAATAGATGGTTGTTTCTGCTTTTGAAAGATTAAGAATGAAAAAGTAAGTGAATCAATCAGAAATGAAAGCAGTGAAGGTAGGCAAGTTGTCAAAACTATCCTTTTATACCATAGTGTATCCTTTTCTTTTTCTTTGATTTTTTTTTTTTTTTTGTCTTTTCTTTCTTGTCTAGTTATAAAGGATAATTGTGAGACTTTGGGTATAAACAAATACAAAAAATAAAAGTTAAGCTCCATGAATTCTATTCCAACTTTATTTTCACAATTGCTCTTATATTTTTCTTTTTTTCTACTATATTTACATTTGTCACTTATTCTGATTGAGACAGGTTTCCACTTGCGATATGATAACATTAATAGAAAACAGCTTCTAAATGCAATATTTGGTTGGCTTTAGGCATGGAATTTTTCAAAGTTATCAACATGAAATTGTCCATAAAATTGGTATTGAAATTGTGAAAGTTTATAAAAAAGTTCACAGTGTTTATTCTGTTTTCATCTGGTTTGCAGTGAGAAAATGAATAGGGATGTGGATGAGAAACAACTTGAGGAAGGTCCCTAAAATGTTCTAAAGTTAAACATGTGTCCAGACCTTTAATAGATATGTTTCAAAGTTTACATGGCTTGTACTAAGGTTTTTGAGTATTCCTCAGGGTGGTAGGCAGAATGATGACCTTTCAAAGACATTCATGTCCTCATCTCCAGAATCTGTGGATATGTTACTTGACGTGACAAAGTAACATTAAGGTTGCAGATGATATAAAGGTTTCTAGTCAGTTCACCAGAATTTAAAAATAGAGATTTTATCCAGGTTTATCCAAATAGATCTGATATAATCAAGAGTCCTTAAGTATAAATGGGGAGGTAGGATGTCAATGTCAGTGATATGATGAAAGAAAAGACTCATTTGGTCACTGTTGGCTTTAAAAATAGAGAAGTTATGAGCCAAGGATAATGCATAACCTCTAGAAGCTGGAAAAGTCAAGAAAATAGACTCTTCCTTAAGACTTCCAGGAAAGAATACATCCATGTAGAACATTGACTTTAGCCCAGAAGCCCCATATTTTTTTTAAATTTTATTTTCTATCTTTAATATTTTTTAGCAGCAGAAACATTTTTGTTGTGGTATAGCCAATTAACAGTTTTATGATAATTTCAGGTGAACAGTGAATACAAAAGTCCCATTTTAAAGTTTTAACCTCCATGACTGGAGGATAATTCTTTTGTGTTTCTTTCAGGCTATTGCATTTGCAGTGATTTGCTACAATAGGAAGCTATGACACTAAGTAAACCAAAATATTTCTAGTCTATGAACTACACATTTTTCCCAACTCATACAAAATAGTATAGTTGATCAACATGAGACTGATAGTTTCGAGGTACAAAAATATATAGTTGAATTATATGATTGAATTTATTGTTTTATTTGGTATGTTGATCCCTACCAAGTTATATTAACTAGCCATAACTAGCAGCAGGTATTTTATGGGACCCTCTGGAAAAAATCTGACCATATGAGTTGTCAAGGCAAATTTTGGCTAATAGCAAGCCTAAATGGTGATATTAGTAAGGTAAAATAGAAATTATATTTTGAGATTAATTTTAAAACCCATCTGTTAAAAATAATTTGTGTAAAATTCATATTCACATGTATTAGTTTATTTTCCTCTCAATTTTTTGTTTTTTAAACTCTCTCTCTTCCCTTAAAACTTATCTTGAATTTGTATTAGGATATAAAAGGCAAATAAACTTGATTAGTAGAAAAAAAAGAAAAACTAGATATATACATTTTATCTGTGACTATTTTCGGCAAAAGTATGCAAAGAAAATATTCAGAATAAAATTTTCTCCTCTACCAAGTATACGTAAAAATGACCGTTACTTTTAGGTATCTCTTTAAAGAAGTGAACTCTTTTTCTCAATAACATATTGATGATCTAGATTTTCATATTTGAATAGTCAGCAAGGTGGTTGGAAATGTAAAATGAGCTGAAACATCACAATGCTATGAAGAATCTTTTTGATAGTTTTGCTAATTAAATTGTTACAGAAAAGTTGCAAAGTTGTGTAGGCCCCAGGAGGAGGTTTACTGCTTTCCTCAGTATTCCAAAAAACAGACCAAGCTATGAGAACTTAGGAAACAAGCTAAAGTGTAAGACCCAAAGTTAGATTAGCCTAATTGTTTTGAAGAGGCATCAAGTAACTGATCAGGAAGTAAAACTGTGATTATAGAATAAAATCACAGTTGAATTGTAGCAAATAATTGCAAAAATAATTACAGTCACAAATCCTCCCAGTACAGTGTGAAACAATTCTCTTTAGTGCTCCATGGGGATGGAACTTGCTAACTCTGATTGGGATTAAACCTGGAGGTTAAAAGAAAAGGAAAAGTGTGATCTGGAAGAAGTCATATTGAGAACATATCATACGTAAGAAAAAAAAAAAAAAGTTCCTGAAAAGTGAATTTGGAAGTTATGTGATTTCCATTTCAAAGGGTGCAATTTATTATAGTTCCTTTAATGATTTTTAAAGAAGTCAGTATAAGCTTGAGCTTTCATATAGAGATAGATTTCCAGTTCTCAGTTTATTTCTTTTTCTGCTTTGGTGAAATAGAGCCAACTTATTTCACATAGCTTAGTGAAAGAAGAGTTGCAATTCTGTAATTAGGAAAAAATTATATTTTGAGATTATTTAAAACCCATCTGTTAAAAATAATTTGTGTAAAATTCATATTCACATGTATTAGTTTATTTTCCTCTCAATTTTTTGTTTTTTAAACTCTCTCTCTTCCCTTAAAACTTATCTTGAATTTGTATTAGGATATAAAAGGCAAATAAACTTGATTAGTAGAAAAAAAAGAAAAACTAGATATATACATTTTATCTGTGACTATTTTCGGCAAAAGTATGCAAAGAAAATATTCAGAATAAAATTTTCTCCTCTACCAAGTATACGTAAAAATGACCGTTACTTTTAGGTATCTCTTTAAAGAAGTGAACTCTTTTTCTCAATAACATATTGATGATCTAGATTTTCATATTTGAATAGTCAGCAAGGTGGTTGGAAATGTAAAATGAGCTGAAACATCACAATGCTATGAAGAATCTTTTTGATAGTTTTGCTAATTAAATTGTTACAGAAAAGTTGCAAAGTTGTGTAGGCCCCAGGAGGAGGTTTACTGCTTTCCTCAGTATTCCAAAAAACAGACCAAGCTATGAGAACTTAGGAAACAAGCTAAAGTGTAAGACCCAAAGTTAGATTAGCCTAATTGTTTTGAAGAGGCATCAAGTAACTGATCAGGAAGTAAAACTGTGATTATAGAATAAAATCACAGTTGAATTGAAAGCAAATAATTGCAAAAATAATTACAGTCACAAATCCTCCCAGTACAGTGTGAAACAATTCTCTTTAGTGCTCCATGGGGATGGAACTTGCTAACTCTGATTGGGATTAAACCTGGAGGTTAAAAGAAAAGGAAAAGTGTGATCTGGAAGAAGTCATATTGAGAACATATCATACGTAAGAAAAAAAAAAAAAAGTTCCTGAAAAGTGAATTTGGAAGTTATGTGATTTCCATTTCAAAGGGTGCAATTTATTATAGTTCCTTTAATGATTTTTAAAGAAGTCAGTATAAGCTTGAGCTTTCATATAGAGATAGATTTCCAGTTCTCAGTTTATTTCTTTTTCTGCTTTGGTGAAATAGAGCCAACTTATTTCACATAGCTTAGTGAAAGAAGAGGAACTTAATTAAGGGGCAGATTTTGCATCCAGAGGAATTATAGCTATAATTCTTGTAAGCAAATGTTGACTCTGGAGGCGTAAAATAACTGTTCTTTTGCCTTTAGTGCTCATATAGCTCACATATATGCATTATTATATTCACCACTGGATGAAATGCTAGCAATAGAACAAATAATTTCTGAAAATATCTCTTCTATCCTTTAGAAAAAATCTAGTAATAAAAATGCAACCTGAAACACACCAATGCATTACTTATATTCCAGTTGGCCTTCATGGTAGCTACTCAGCCTTTCTTTTGATGTATATGTTATGATCCAAGTGTAAATATCTAGCCAGTCTGTGATCTTTCAGTTTTCTTTGAGATTTACTAAATAGGATTTCCCACGCAAAAGATACACCATAAAGAAAGCCTTCAAAGAAAAGATAATGATATGAAGCCCACTCTTGAATTTAAAGACCTAGTTATAAGCAAAAAAATCAACTTCAATTTTTAAAAGCTCCAGTATTTTAAATTGTATTATCTTATTAATTCTGAATCATTTACTGAGACTTGACTATATCTTTTGCACTGTGGGGAATGTTAAATACTTGAGGGATTTATAATTATATAGTAAGAACAAAGTCTCCACGTGATAACACACTGGAATCATAAGACAGATTGGGTTATAGTTATACAAATGAATGCAATAGACAAATTCCTGGATTTAGTGTGTCTTTAAGCTCCAAATTAATATTGCCTATTCAACTGAGTACACTTTTCTGAGAAATCTTATAGTTATTTCATGTTGTAGCTAGACAGTAGTATCTCTCTGCTTGTAATAAATATCAATTTAGCATATGGTTTGTTCAGGCACTGTGTCATGAGATCAGACTAAAATGATGAACAAATAAGAAAAAACAGACCTAATTTTAGCTCTTTCAGAACTTATTCAATGCTGGGAGATGCACAGAAGAAAATAGGTAATTATAATTCAGTATGATAAATAATATGAAGGAGCAAATCATTGGCCACAAAATGCTGAGAAGGAAGCTGGTAACTCCAGCTTGGAGGGTCAGGACTGAAAAATGAATAAGAATTTGCCAAATGACAAGGGAGTGGCTTGAAATGTTCTGGCAAAGAAAATAGCATGTAACATATGTCTAATAATGGAGAAATAGAGAGGACGGGAAGGTATAGAGGAGGAGAGGGAAAATATCTGCTCTACTAAGTAAATGAAGGTATCAGTTATATTTATTACAGAGTCAGAACAGAAGTGTAAAAAGAAATGAGGCTGATAGAAACGGCAAGAATTATAAGCAACACACACACATGCACAACTTAGCTTATATAATCAGGACTAAAACATTTCCAGTGACTGACAACCTATCTAAAATTTATACTGACCAAAACCAGCAGATCATCCTATTTTTTCTTTTGTTTTTTTTTTGAGACTGAGACAGTCTATCTTTAGAATAATATTGTAGGTACAATGAATAGGCATAAAGGCAGTGGGAATCACTTTTACTCATTTCTACTCAAAAATAAGGGCTCTTTGTTGAGTGGTCCAGAGTAGGAAGTCAGTATCCAGAATAACTACATCACATCATACCTTCCCTGGGCCTTACTTTAGTTTCTACAATATGAGGTAAGCACAGCTACAATATGATGAACTCACAGTCCATGTTCTGCTAATAGATGTGTTTTGACTTAACCACACAGTATTTCTACCTTTCTTTTCCAGTCAGCATTTAGGAGTTTTGAAATAGTCATGAAAAAAAAATTCATTTTTCCCGGTGTCTGAAAAGATAACTGAAGTTCTGGAAACACAGGGCTTTCATTTCTTAACAGAAAGTGGCTGTAGTGGAATAAAGCCATCCCCTGTAGGTAAGACAGGCAAACATTGATTTGCTACAGTCTTAAACACTGTTGCATTTACCTAGC
This sequence comes from Tragulus kanchil, assembly GCA_022376925.1. Taxonomy (NCBI): domain Eukaryota; kingdom Metazoa; phylum Chordata; class Mammalia; order Artiodactyla; family Tragulidae; genus Tragulus; species Tragulus kanchil. Next base: position 26,331,993 of record JAIOJX010000004.1, read on the forward strand.
CTTCACAGATCTTCTGAAATGTTGACCCATGTAACTCATGGCTGTTTTTCCTACCAGCTTACTTTAGGTCTTACCTTGTGTCCTGGGAGATTGGCTTAGTATCTTTTTTTCCACTCAGCCTGGAATCACATTTTACTTTTTTGCTGTGTATCTTGTCAGTCTTTTTGGATTTGAATCCACAGGCTTTCTTTCCCCATGTATTGCCCCAGTTGACAGGCCCTCACATAGTCTATTGCCATTTGTATAATGTCAAGTAATACTGCTCTTCAGCTCCAACATCTCTAGGACCTGGCTATATCCCTCAGGATGAAAGTCACTTTTCTCCCATTGTCCCATGAGGATCAATGGTAATGTTTCTGAGCAAATCATGGAACTGTGGTCCCTCACCTACTCTTCTTTAGCATATTCAGTGGTTTAATAACATCAGAATGATAATATCTAGACTGAAATAAAGGGAGCAAAGCAACACATAATAAGAAAACAGGAAAAGAGTGTCCTTGGAAATTGAATGTGTATCATTTCATCTAGAGCAGTTTTTCCAAGCTTACCTAACCATGAAATGCTCATCCACTTTACATTAAACATTCTCATCCTATGCTTACATATTTCACTGGAAAAAAGCAAACAAGAAAGTTTCACCAGCTCTAGATTCTTGGTGGTTGCATGATTTCCTGTAAGTAGCAATGAGCTAGAATTGTCATTCCCTCCACTTCATTCCATAGTTATGTGCTAAAACAAAAACAAGGAAGAAAAAAACCACAATTTGGGCAGTTGTAGTCTTTCAAACCCAGCATTTTTTAGGCTATATTTCCCAAATGATATTCAAACAATCATAGTAATTGAGCATGTTATATTCTTGATTCTGGTGGGCAGAGAGTGATTATGTGAGAAAATAAGGTATATTGTGCTGTTTGATATTGCATTTCAGCAAAGAAGCACCACCAGCTGACAGTAATCAAGCAGGGGAGAGCAATTAGGCAGAAATTGCCCAGAATGGGCCTGAGCTTAATGAAGGTAGAAAGGTGATGATCGCTTGTGGTTTGGTCAGCACAATGGAAGTTCAGAATACAAAATGTACAGCTTAAAAAGTAGAAAAGTATTGGTGAGCCCCACGTATTTACTGACCACTTTTAAGTCTAAAGAGACTATCTGTGATCTGAAGAGTGGGAGAGCAGTTCAAATACTGAGGACTCTCAGTGTGTGTTGATTCCCAGGGAATAGATTGAGTGACATACAATGAAACAATTTATGATCTGTGAGATCATGGCATTCTTCTCAGGAAAATATGAAAAACAGGTTCAGAAGAATATGATTACTCTCTATGAAGCAAAATAACTCAGGAAGCAAGTCCAGGGAATAGGAACCTGATTGAGAAAGTGACTCCATGAGGTAAAATTTTCTTGTTTATAAAAAATTAAAACCATGTGAGAAAATAAGGGTTAGAAAAATAGATCACAACCATAGTGCCTCACTTTGTATTGCACTTTGTGCTTGAACAAAACTTATGGATAATCCATCTCAGTTGCCTAATGAGGTGACAGGGTAGATTGGAAGGAGAATTTGAAATCATAGGAATAGATTTTTGTTAGATTTGACACTTACTATGGCACTTCAATCCTATTATCTAAAATCTCTGCCTCTTGGTTTTCTTGTCTTTACAATGGGGATACTAGATCAAACTGATGGTTCATTGAAGTGAAAAATAAATGAGATGATATTTGAACCATATAAGCCACCTAAGCTTTCTGGGTGATTCAGATGGTAAAGAATGTGCCTTCAATGCAGGAGACATGGGTTTGATCCCTGGATTGGGAAGATCTTCTGGAGAAGGAAATAGAAATCCACTTCAGTGTTTTCGCCTGGGAAATCCCATGGACAGAGGAGCCTGGTGGGCTACAGTCCACGGATTCACAAAGGAGTCAGACTGACCTTAGCAACTAAGCAACTACAATACTATACCACCTAAGCCTGTGCTTAGTACATATATAGCAAGTCATCACCAAATATTGGCTCTCTTCTTTGCTCTCTTGGCTCATAAAATAATAAATGATCTCCTGCTAAAAGATTCATTCTTTTCAAGTCAAAGTAATAAAGGTCAGGCTAGAAGAAACAGGGACATACTGTAAAGGAAAAGGTTTATCACTTTCTGCATGTTTACTATATAGCATTTAACTTTTTAATGTCTTCAAATAACTTCCATTTGATTTTCACAGTTTTTAAATTATAAAAAGTATTTTTATAGTCACATATTTTACATATTATACATTTTTAAAACCCGTCCAGGGATAAAATAAAATCACATTGCTTCATTAGCATTTAAATTAATTTCTTATAAACCCATTATATTCAAGTTATTTTTTCCTTACCTCTTTTTTTTTTTTTTTCACCTAGTCCATTTTCTTCTTCTCTATGTATTCAATAATTCTGTGTTATTGTGATTTTATAACAAGAAATATATTTGGTCTTTGTCATCATTTATTGCACAGAGCTCCTAAAACCCTTAAAATTTCTGAAATGACAAAGGTGTCTTCATATTTTTAATAATCTCCTTTTAACCACACCTGAATTTATGTTAATTAGATCACGTTGGGAAACCCCAAAGGATAAGGGTTGGTTATCATGGAAACAGATGTATAGTTGGAGAGTTAGAACTTTCACCCCACCTCCATGATCTCTGGGGAAGGAGAGAGGCTAGAACTTGAATCAATGGCCAGTGATCAGTTACGTACACCATTGTGTCAATTGTAACGAAGTCTCCACTAAAACCCCAAAAGGTTTGGAGACCTTTGGAGTGGGTGGAGACTTAGGAAGAGAGGCAGTCCTAAATCTGGAGAGCTTGGCAGTCCTAGTCTGCTTCCCCATGTCTTGTCCTATTCATTTCCTCATCTGGCTTTTCCTGAGTTATATCCCTTTATAAAAAATCAATTATCTAATAAGTACAATACTTCTCTGACCTCTGTGAGTTGTTGTAGTGAATTCATTGAACCTAAGGCAGAGGTCATTGGAACCTCAAATCTGTAGCTAGTGGAACAGGAGCACAGGTGACCACTTGGACTTGTGATTGATGTCTCAAATGGGGAAGAGAGGAGTCTTGTGGGGCAGAGCTCTCTTCTTTGCTCTCTTGGCTCATAAAATAATAAATGATCTCCTGCTAAAAGATTCATTCTTTTCAAGTCAAAGTAATAAAGGTCAGGCTAGAAGAAACAGGGACATACTGTAAAGGAAAAGGTTTATCACTTTCTGCATGTTTACTATATAGCATTTAACTTTTTAATGTCTTCAAATAACTTCCATTTGATTTTCACAGTTTTTAAATTATAAAAAGTATTTTTATAGTCACATATTTTACATATTATACATTTTTAAAACCCGTCCAGGGATAAAATAAAATCACATTGCTTCATTAGCATTTAAATTAATTTCTTATAAACCCATTATATTCAAGTTATTTTTTCCTTACCTCTTTTTTTTTTTTTTTCACCTAGTCCATTTTCTTCTTCTCTATGTATTCAATAATTCTGTGTTATTGTGATTTTATAACAAGAAATATATTTGGTCTTTGTCATCATTTATTGCACAGAGCTCCTAAAACCCTTAAAATTTCTGAAATGACAAAGGTGTCTTCATATTTTTAATAATCTCCTTTTAACCACACCTGAATTTATGTTAATTAGATCACGTTGGGAAACCCCAAAGGATAAGGGTTGGTTATCATGGAAACAGATGTATAGTTGGAGAGTTAGAACTTTCACCCCACCTCCATGATCTCTGGGGAAGGGAGAGAGGCTAGAACTTGAATCAATGGCCAGTGATCAGTTACGTACACCATTGTGTCAATTGTAACGAAGTCTCCACTAAAACCCCAAAAGGTTTGGAGACCTTTGGAGTGGGTGGAGACTTAGGAAGAGAGGCAGTCCTAAATCTGGAGAGCTTGGCAGTCCTAGTCTGCTTCCCCATGTCTTGTCCTATTCATTTCCTCATCTGGCTTTTCCTGAGTTATATCCCTTTATAAAAAATCAATTATCTAATAAGTACAATACTTCTCTGACCTCTGTGAGTTGTTGTAGTGAATTCATTGAACCTAAGGCAGAGGTCATTGGAACCTCAAATCTGTAGCTAGTGGAACAGGAGCACAGGTGACCACTTGGACTTGTGATTGATGTCTCAAATGGGGAAGAGAGGAGTCTTGTGGGGCAGAGCCCCTGACTTGAGTGACCAGCTCCTGTCTCCAGTGAGATAATGCAGAATCAAGTCAACTGTAGGGGACTCAGTTAGTGTCACAGAGTTATTTAATGTGGGGAGAAAATAAAACAAAGCCCACATATAGGAATTGAAGTCAGAATCAGAGTTTCTCATCCTTTTTTCCTTCACCCTTGTATCACTATTGGTTTCCAAACTATAGCATTTTTGTTCTCATAATCTGAATATATTGTTTCTATTTTTTTTTTTTTTTTTTTTTTAGTTTGGTGACTATAACAACAGAAGTTAAGAATATTAGCTCTTATCATTATTACCTTTCTACTTTTATTTATTTATGTTACATATATATATATCTTTTAAACTGAGGCACAATGTTCTTAATAACTTGGCAGAGTTAGCATTTTACTTATTTATTTTTCACCCATCTTTATTTTTAAGCCTGTGTGAGTCTCCCATTGCAGTGGCCACTCTCTGCAGAGCACCGGCTCTGGGCACATGCACTCCCAGGGTGCCGGCTCACATTTGGACATAGCGGTCCAGCCTCTTCGCAGCAAGTAGGATCTTTCCAGGCCAGGGATTGAACCAGTACCCCTTGCACTGCAAGGTAGTGTCCTTGCCCACTGGACCACCAGGGAAGCCCCCCCTTTTTTATTTTTAAATGCTGCCCTATTGGTATCTATTGCTGCACAACACATTACCTGTAAACTTACTGGCTTAAAGCAATGAGCGTGTGTTAGATCATAGTTTAGGTAGGTAAAGAAACTGGCGTGTCAGAGCTTGATGCCTCTGGCTCAAGATCTTGAACCAACTTGTATTTGATTTGCCATGTCTACTGGAACACTGGTCTCCTTTGAAGATTCAGGTGGGAATAGAAGAACTTGTATCTGAGCTCACACTTGTGACTATTGACAGATCATATCCTTTTCTCAGATGGGCCTCTCCTCAGTACTGCCTCACAGCATGAAAATTGCCTTCTCTCAGGGCAAGAGTCCAAGAGTAAGCAAGAGAGGGCATGCAAGACAAAATTTATACTTCTTTCATAATATAATACTGGGAAGTGCCATCCAGTCACATCTATCGTATTTTAGTCATGGAAGAAAGGCAATAAATTCAGCTTACACTTCATGGGGGACTTCCCTGGTGGCCTAGCCGTAAGGAATCCACCTGCCAATGCAGAAGATGAGGAGGTGTGGGTTCGATCTCAGGATCAGGAAGATGCCCTGTAGACGGAAAGGGCAACCCACTCTAGTAATCTTGGCTGGAAAATCCCATGGATAAGTCACAAAAGAGTTGGACATGACTCAGTGTCTCAACAACACTTAAAGAGATAGGATTGCAAAAGGACATGACTATCAGAAAGCATTGACCACTGGAGCCATAGTAGAGATTATTCTTATCTAAACTGTCCTTTTGATATTGACAGACAGCCTTCATTCAGGTTCTCAGTGTCATTGTAATCTCACCACTCATTAGGATTTTGTTCCGAATTTTTTTTTTAACCACCTTCTTCACTGGCACAATGTTTGCATTTTAAAAGTTAGGTCTGTTTGAATATTTCTAAACTAGGGAAGACGTTTATATTATCTTCAGAATTAAACAATTGCTATGCCCTAGGGCAGAGCACAAATCCTTTGAAAATCCAGTTCCCATCTTCCTTTCCAGTTTTCCATCCCTATCAGTGTCTCTACCCCCTGCCTCAGAAATGATCCTGGGAAGCAAGATGAGCTCAGGAAGTGATGCTGGCTCCTAAAATTGATTTACATATGCCTGTGCTCAAATCGGACCATTGGAAATGTATAGGAGAAACATCCTGATATTCTTTAGATGATATTTTCCTGGATGAAGCCTCAAATTTTCACAAGTGAGTCTACTTCAAACACGTAGGGAAGTCAGTTCTTGGGGCATAGCTGATACTTTACATACAGACTTGTAAAATCTTCAAAACAATGCATACTGCTTTCAGATGTCCTGGATATTTTCCCAAATTTCCTCCATATCTTTTTCTATACAGAATAGTCTCTCTTTAACACAACAGTTGCACACTTATCATATAGCATTTCCTAGTATTATGGCTTTTGACTAATTATAAAATGAAACATTGAGAGATTGGCCCCACATCACACAACCAGTGAGCGAAAGATCTAAAACCACAAGGGAAATGTGACAAATCCTTTCCACCATAGAGCACTCTCTGATGTTGCTACAGGCTGCATCTTATATAGAACATGCTAGGATTTGGATGCATGTCTCATTTTTTGTCCAATGTCTTATATTTTTTTTTAATCAATATGGCAAATATCCCAAATCATAAGTATTCCATTTGTTTCTATAAAGATAATAAGATGTACTAGTTGTGAAATATGGCTAAAGTAAAAAGGGAGATTTGAAATTATAAAAGTTGAAATTAACTATCAATTTGACATAGAGCATACTAAATTTAACTATTACTTTAGCATAAATACATTTTTAATAAGAGCAAAAACAATTAAGAGACAAAGTCCTGCTTATGTGCCTACATGGTTAAAACACAACTCAAATAATAAATATATTTATACTATATGCTTTTGGATAATGCTTATAGAAGGAAATGTTATTTGCTTGGGCTAACTTACAGTTACCTTTCCAAATAGAACTTTAGAATTTTTTAAAAATGATCCGTACTGGTCCTTCCTGTTGCCAATACTGTCTCTTTGACAGTGTTTAGTGATGCGTAGTTGTGCTGGTGAGTCTGCATCTGAATGAACAGAAACAAAGCTATAGGTGAAACAGCATGTGCAAATGCTGTTTTAATAAAAGGACACATTTTTTTTTAAAATCCTGAACAGATACTGATAGTTCAAATTGATTTACATATGCCTGTGCTCAAATCGGACCATTGGAAATGTATAGGAGAAACATCCTGATATTCTTTAGATGATATTTTCCTGGATGAAGCCTCAAATTTTCACAAGTGAGTCTACTTCAAACACGTAGGGAAGTCAGTTCTTGGGGCATAGCTGATACTTTACATACAGACTTGTAAAATCTTCAAAACAATGCATACTGCTTTCAGATGTCCTGGATATTTTCCCAAATTTCCTCCATATCTTTTTCTATACAGAATAGTCTCTCTTTAACACAACAGTTGCACACTTATCATATAGCATTTCCTAGTATTATGGCTTTTGACTAATTATAAAATGAAACATTGAGAGATTGGCCCCACATCACACAACCAGTGAGCGAAAGATCTAAAACCACAAGGGAAATGTGACAAATCCTTTCCACCATAGAGCACTCTCTGATGTTGCTACAGGCTGCATCTTATATAGAACATGCTAGGATTTGGATGCATGTCTCATTTTTTGTCCAATGTCTTATATTTTTTTTAATCAATATGGCAAATATCCCAAATCATAAGTATTCCATTTGTTTCTATAAAGATAATAAGATGTACTAGTTGTGAAATATGGCTAAAGTAAAAAGGGAGATTTGAAATTATAAAAGTTGAAATTAACTATCAATTTGACATAGAGCATACTAAATTTAACTATTACTTTAGCATAAATACATTTTTAATAAGAGCAAAAACAATTAAGAGACAAAGTCCTGCTTATGTGCCTACATGGTTAAAACACAACTCAAATAATAAATATATTTATACTATATGCTTTTGGATAATGCTTATAGAAGGAAATGTTATTTGCTTGGGCTAACTTACAGTTACCTTTCCAAATAGAACTTTAGAATTTTTTAAAAATGATCCGTACTGGTCCTTCCTGTTGCCAATACTGTCTCTTTGACAGTGTTTAGTGATGCGTAGTTGTGCTGGTGAGTCTGCATCTGAATGAACAGAAACAAAGCTATAGGTGAAACAGCATGTGCAAATGCTGTTTTAATAAAAGGACACATTTTTTTTTTTTTTTTTCCTATTGGATAGGCCAGAGAAGAACTGCTATCAACATAAAGATGGAAAAAATGTACTGGTGTGCAGAGTTATCTCAGAGGCAGTACATACAGTTTTATCTCTCTGTCTCCAGGGGAGTATGTGTAAACTAAGCATAAATATTTTTATGTGTGGCAGATTTTTAAAACTAATTGTTGGTAAACCATGGCTTCACAAAAAACCTCTAAGGGGTAATAAACAGCTCCAGTATTAAGAGAATTGTAAAATAAAATTTGGCTAGTGTGTGTAATATATTCAAAGAGGGTTGATGGGGAAAATAGCAACAATAGCATGCAGTATTTGGCTTGGCATGAAAACATTTTAAATGCACACTAGAGGACCAAAAATTTGGAATAAAGCGTGTTCAGTTAAAAAAATAAAGGTTGTTCGGTGGTCATGTTTATTAGAGGGAAAAATAAAACTTTTCTTCATTTTGTCAGTTGATAAAATATAAATATATGGTACTGTCTTTAAGGTCAATGAGGACAAGATCTTAATTAGCTGAACTGGATTAAGATTAATTTAAAATGTACTAGAGAATGAGTTTTTAAATACACAGCTAACATAGTAGCCCACCTCATAAATCACCAAAAAGAATACACCCACATTTTCTTGGACCATGAGTTGTTTGGCTGGCAAACAGCTACTTGGAAAGGAGAAGATATTGCCACATTTCAATTATTTTTTTATTAAAAATCTGAAAATTAGGTATTTTAAAAGTATTTAAAATGCATGTAAATACTTTAAATATATCTTAAATACACTTAAAATATAGTTTAACCACAGTATTTATTGGATAACATGCAAAGGCCTCAGTGATGTGTTTTCAGACTTATGGACAGTATCATTCATTACATAGAGCACATCATAGATTCATGGAAAATAAATCATGTTAGTCATTACTGTTAAATCAATGGAATTCTAGCAAGGACATTCCCATTTTTGCCTCTTTTATAAATCTGAATGGTATATAGTATTCTAAACTTCTAAAATATGGAAAATTCATTGTCATTTGAAGACTCTAATTGAAGTTTTCTCTGGGTATAAAGCAAAAAAGCAATCCTCCCATCCCCCTATCCCTGCAGTTGGGGACTGAAATAGAAGTGACTATTATTTGTTGATAGCTACTATTAACATTTTATTCAAATAGAGTTGTTAATTTTACAGTTGAAATAAAGTAAATGGAGTGTCTATAGCAACAAAAAAAATCTAGTTGTTTTGTGGAAAGCTCTTTGCTAAAGGGTTCAGGGGTGGAATATGAAATTTAATGAGTGTAAATGTCAAGTCATACATGTGCGGGGAAAGCAGAGCTAAGTTCAATTTAAATGGCAGTGAATTAGTTAACGGGGGTGAAGAGATAAGGATAAATAACTAGATCTGACGTTTGAATTCTCAGTGCATTATACAGGAACCAAGAAAGCTAATAAGAGGCTGACTTTTACCAAGACCAATATATTATCCCAAGGATATTGTACTCTCTTGTTTCATGGGAATTAGACCAAATCTGGGACATAAAGTGAAGCTCTACTGCTTTATTTTTTTTTTTTTTTCCAGAAATGTATAGTGGAGTTTGAAAGTTTTGTGTAGGCATATTATCTGAGGTTTACATAGAACAAAGTCATTGTTTCTCAAAGACATGCAAATAATTAGTTTGATGAGCATTTAAGTAGTTTTTAAAAATTGAGCCGGGATAAAAAATAGGCTGTAAATATGTCTTGCTAAAACAGATTTTTAAACATGTCAAATTTTAAAAAAAAGTGAAACTGTATATCTTAGTGATAATAGTTGGATTATGTTTAATTTCAGTTTTATTCAAACTGTTTTGGAATGTTGCATGCAAACTTTTGGCTAAATAAAAGCAACAGTTAGCCTCTTAGAATGTGCCTGTACTATTGATAATTTATTTAAAATATATCACCCTTCGTATGTACTGTATTAGTCAACATAGTACCAATATTTGAATATTTTCTCAGGGTGATAGTTTCCCTTATTTTATGTCTCCTATTATATAATGTAAGATACAAAATGTCAGAATTTGTTTTTTTTTAATCTTATTCATAGCTCTTTCTCAGACTTCAGAACAGTACATGGCACAGAGAAGCTATGTGCAGAATGAATGAGTGAATGTTTAAATAAATGAATGGGGTAATACTTCTGTGTCACCTGCGTGTTGATCAGTGGTCTATGTTTTCTTCTGAAAAATTTGAACAGGACAGGATTAATATTTTAAAAAAATTAACAATTTATAGGAAATTAGCAAAGACGGAGCAACAGATAACACTGAAAACCCTAGGGCTGAGAAAGAGTAGTCATGGAAAGAACAACTTTTGGGGATAGTGAATCTAAAAAGTTTAGGATTCAGGCTCATTGAACAGAATGTGGCTGTAGCCCATTTTGGGATAGAGAACTTGACTGAGTTGTCCCACCTTGGAGCTAGTTCATGGTCCTTGGACAGAGACTGACTGGAAGTCCTGGAGAAATGCCCTGGGAGGTAACTGTAGATCTGAAATTCTCAGTGCATTATACAGGAACCAAGAAAGCTAATAAGAGGCTGACTTTTACCAAGACCAATATATTATCCCAAGGATATTGTACTCTCTTGTTTCATGGGAATTAGACCAAATCTGGGACATAAAGTGAAGCTCTACTGCTTTATTTTTTTTTTTTTTTCCAGAAATGTATAGTGGAGTTTGAAAGTTTTGTGTAGGCATATTATCTGAGGTTTACATAGAACAAAGTCATTGTTTCTCAAAGACATGCAAATAATTAGTTTGATGAGCATTTAAGTAGTTTTTAAAAATTGAGCCGGGATAAAAAATAGGCTGTAAATATGTCTTGCTAAAACAGATTTTTAAACATGTCAAATTTTAAAAAAAAGTGAAACTGTATATCTTAGTGATAATAGTTGGATTATGTTTAATTTCAGTTTTATTCAAACTGTTTTGGAATGTTGCATGCAAACTTTTGGCTAAATAAAAGCAACAGTTAGCCTCTTAGAATGTGCCTGTACTATTGATAATTTATTTAAAATATATCACCCTTCGTATGTACTGTATTAGTCAACATAGTACCAATATTTGAATATTTTCTCAGGGTGATAGTTTCCCTTATTTTATGTCTCCTATTATATAATGTAAGATACAAAATGTCAGAATTTGTTTTTTTTTAATCTTATTCATAGCTCTTTCTCAGACTTCAGAACAGTACATGGCACAGAGAAGCTATGTGCAGAATGAATGAGTGAATGTTTAAATAAATGAATGGGGTAATACTTCTGTGTCACCTGCGTGTTGATCAGTGGTCTATGTTTTCTTCTGAAAAATTTGAACAGGACAGGATTAATATTTTAAAAAAATTAACAATTTATAGGAAATTAGCAAAGACGGAGCAACAGATAACACTGAAAACCCTAGGGCTGAGAAAGAGTAGTCATGGAAAGAACAACTTTTGGGGATAGTGAATCTAAAAAGTTTAGGATTCAGGCTCATTGAACAGAATGTGGCTGTAGCCCATTTTGGGATAGAGAACTTGACTGAGTTGTCCCACCTTGGAGCTAGTTCATGGTCCTTGGACAGAGACTGACTGGAAGTCCTGGAGAAATGCCCTGGGAGGTAACTGTGAGGGAGCTTCAGAGCTAACAGGGAAGCAGTACCCACATGTCACCAGGAAGCAAGTTGGAGAGCCACAGGATCTAGATTTTCTCTGTGACAAATTTCTATCAGTAGTACCATGTACAGTTTGTGCAAAGTGCACAAGGGAAACGTACTACATCACTGTGTCCATCTAGAGAATCAGAAATTAGACTAGGGCTGGTATTTAGGTACCAGAATTTAGATTCCTTTTCCCTGTGTTCTACAGAACCTCATTTATCCAGTCTCAGTTTTCTTGTCTGTACATAGAACTCTTTGAAGGATTAAGTGAAATAACACATGAAAGTAGCTCAGTTGTGTCTAACTCTTTGTGACCCTATGGACTGTCGCCTGCCAGGCTCCTCTGTCCATGGGATTCTCCAGGTAAGAATACTGGAGTGGATAGCCATCATGTTCTCCAAGGGATCTTCCGAACCCAGGGATTTAGCCTAGGTCTCCTGCATTGCAAGCAGATTCTTTACTGTCTGAGCCACCAGGGAAGCCCAAGAATGTGCCTAATATATCTTGCCATAGTATGCCCTTAGTTTGATTATTTTTCCCTAGTCTCCTTTTGTTGTTCTCTAGTTGTTCAGCTGCATCTGACCCTTTGTGACCTCATGGACTGTAGCCCATCTGGCTCCTCTGTTATGGAATTTCCCAGGCAAGAATACTGGAGTGGGCTTCCATTTTCTTCTCCAGGGGATCTTCCCCACCCAGAGATCAAACTGGCATCCCCTGCATTTTCAGGTGGATTCTTTACCACTGATCCACCAGAGAACCTTTGGCCCACTTATATGACTTATTCACAGTTTCAACCAGTAATAAGAATATTAATTCATGCCCCTATACCTTGCTATGCTAATGTCAAAAATAAAAAGACAAAAAAGTCAAAGCAAGCATTTTAATTCTAAAATAACTGCATTCCTTTTCCATCATCTGTGGGAAATTGAAGGACAGGAGATCTAGATTTTCTCTGTGAAAACTGAAGTTGTCCCACCTTGGAGCTAGTTCATGGTCCTTGGACAGAGACTGACTGGAAGTCCTGGAGAAATGCCCTGGGAGGTAACTGTGAGGGAGCTTCAGAGCTAACAGGGAAGCAGTACCCACATGTCACCAGGAAGCAAGTTGGAGAGCCACAGGATCTAGATTTTCTCTGTGACAAATTTCTATCAGTAGTACCATGTACAGTTTGTGCAAAGTGCACAAGGGAAACGTACTACATCACTGTGTCCATCTAGAGAATCAGAAATTAGACTAGGGCTGGTATTTAGGTACCAGAATTTAGATTCCTTTTCCCTGTGTTCTACAGAACCTCATTTATCCAGTCTCAGTTTTCTTGTCTGTACATAGAACTCTTTGAAGGATTAAGTGAAATAACACATGAAAGTAGCTCAGTTGTGTCTAACTCTTTGTGACCCTATGGACTGTCGCCTGCCAGGCTCCTCTGTCCATGGGATTCTCCAGGTAAGAATACTGGAGTGGATAGCCATCATGTTCTCCAAGGGATCTTCCGAACCCAGGGATTTAGCCTAGGTCTCCTGCATTGCAAGCAGATTCTTTACTGTCTGAGCCACCAGGGAAGCCCAAGAATGTGCCTAATATATCTTGCCATAGTATGCCCTTAGTTTGATTATTTTTCCCTAGTCTCCTTTTGTTGTTCTCTAGTTGTTCAGCTGCATCTGACCCTTTGTGACCTCATGGACTGTAGCCCATCTGGCTCCTCTGTTATGGAATTTCCCAGGCAAGAATACTGGAGTGGGCTTCCATTTTCTTCTCCAGGGGATCTTCCCCACCCAGAGATCAAACTGGCATCCCCTGCATTTTCAGGTGGATTCTTTACCACTGATCCACCAGAGAACCTTTGGCCCACTTATATGACTTATTCACAGTTTCAACCAGTAATAAGAATATTAATTCATGCCCCTATACCTTGCTATGCTAATGTCAAAAATAAAAAGACAAAAAAGTCAAAGCAAGCATTTTAATTCTAAAATAACTGCATTCCTTTTCCATCATCTGTGGGAAATGCTAACTTTGGCTAAGTGTAGCAAGATGCTGCCTGGAATTTCTGTTACAAAGCGCTTTACTCTTGTTGGCCACATCTTAATTTTCCAAAGCAGTTACCGATAGCTATAGTCTGTTTTGATATTCACCTCCATCCTTACAAGAATCAAAGAAGAGGCAATATTTCTTGTTATCATTCAAGACATGGAGAAACCGACTCCCAGAACAGTGAGTGAAAGTCCATAGATTGTAGCAGTGGAGAAAGGGTCAATGTCATGAGGGCTGGCTACATCATTTCTACCATATAGTAGAGTGATTTTGCAACTAGATAATATTTTTTTTCCCCCATCTTGACAGATATCTGCTTATTTGTTTTATTTTGGCCCTAGGATTTTTTTTAATGAAATATTACAAAGACGTCCTACCTTTAAAAGGCTCAAGCTGAGCTGCTATTGTCAGGGTAGGAATGTGGATAGAGAGCCCAGTCCATTGGACTTACCCTTCTCTTGGTGAAAGGAAGCAACCTGTGCCTTGAAATAATCAAACTTCTTTTAAAATAACAATGCTTACTAAGTACTATAATATAAATAGGAAAAAAAGCACATGATTCAACTTCTAGGGCTCCTTGCCTTATCAAGGTTTCCTTCTCTGAAATCTGCCTCTGCCATAAATCACACTGGCTTCAATCTATTGTTAAAGATTGCTAATTTTTTTATATGACCTGGATAGGCTAGAGTGAGATCGCCTCCCCTGGCACTGGAGATGCTGAATGCACAGTCTGAGCGCAACCAGCATTCCATTGTCCTGTCTCCAGGAGATCTTCCCAGGCCCAGGAGAATCAAACTGGAGTGGGCTTCCATTTTCTTCTCCAGGGGATCTTCCCCACCCAGAGATCAAACTGGCATCCCCTGCATTTTCAGGTGGATTCTTTACCACTGATCCACCAGAGAACCTTTGGCCCACTTATATGACTTATTCACAGTTTCAACCAGTAATAAGAATATTAATTCATGCCCCTATACCTTGCTATGCTAATGTCAAAAATAAAAAGACAAAAAAGTCAAAGCAAGCATTTTAATTCTAAAATAACTGCATTCCTTTTCCATCATCTGTGGGAAATGCTAACTTTGGCTAAGTGTAGCAAGATGCTGCCTGGAATTTCTGTTACAAAGCGCTTTACTCTTGTTGGCCACATCTTAATTTTCCAAAGCAGTTACCGATAGCTATAGTCTGTTTTGATATTCACCTCCATCCTTACAAGAATCAAAGAAGAGGCAATATTTCTTGTTATCATTCAAGACATGGAGAAACCGACTCCCAGAACAGTGAGTGAAAGTCCATAGATTGTAGCAGTGGAGAAAGGGTCAATGTCATGAGGGCTGGCTACATCATTTCTACCATATAGTAGAGTGATTTTGCAACTAGATAATATTTTTTTTCCCCCATCTTGACAGATATCTGCTTATTTGTTTTATTTTGGCCCTAGGATTTTTTTTAATGAAATATTACAAAGACGTCCTACCTTTAAAAGGCTCAAGCTGAGCTGCTATTGTCAGGGTAGGAATGTGGATAGAGAGCCCAGTCCATTGGACTTACCCTTCTCTTGGTGAAAGGAAGCAACCTGTGCCTTGAAATAATCAAACTTCTTTTAAAATAACAATGCTTACTAAGTACTATAATATAAATAGGAAAAAAAGCACATGATTCAACTTCTAGGGCTCCTTGCCTTATCAAGGTTTCCTTCTCTGAAATCTGCCTCTGCCATAAATCACACTGGCTTCAATCTATTGTTAAAGATTGCTAATTTTTTTATATGACCTGGATAGGCTAGAGTGAGATCGCCTCCCCTGGCACTGGAGATGCTGAATGCACAGTCTGAGCGCAACCAGGTCTCAGACACCAATATAGAGTGGACACATAATTTAAACCTCTTTTAAGACCAGAAATGCTCTATTACTGCTTTTGACCTAAGATGGTATTAATTTTAAATAATTATTTTTTAACTCCTCTTGCTTCCCTCTTCCTGATTGTGTCTGTCATCTAACTCCCCAAATCAAAACTTAATCCTCTGAATGGAATGCATTTCTTAAAATGAGTCTTAGTTCTTAAGTGGTTAAGTTGTACCTTTGGGGTCTCACAGAACAGTATCAGTCATCTTATGTCAAGAAAAAAATAATGTCTAATCTTTGACAGAAATGAATTACTTCATATAGGACAGCTACATTCGGGCTGATACTTGTTGTCAGCTTTCACTGGGAGACGAGGAACTAAGAAATAGATTTCATCAAATTTTGAGATGGGAGGAAATGAAATCTTAGCAAAGAAAACAAGTTATGCCTCTGAAATGAATTGTACGAGCAAGAAGATATAAGAGGTGAAAAGTGAATGTTAAAATCATTTGCCAACAGATGACATAAAACATTTTGGACAGATATTTAAGGGCAGAAAGCCCTGATATTACCAGTTTATAAAATATTCATGTATTCAAGAAAACTAAATGATCTCTAGATTTGGGAATTGCTTGTAAACATTCTCTGGTTTTAGCAATACTATTTTTTTTTTCTTTTTTTCCATTATGCTCCTATTTTTCTCCATGAGCTGCATATTTGATATGAGATCAGGAAAGAAAGTAAAAGGTTTGGAGTAGAAAGTTAATTCTTTAGCTTGAATGTATCTAGAGAAACTTCTCAACACTTCTTTACCTAGATCACTACAGATTTAAATACAGGTACCACATGGACTATCTTGCATCAGTAAAGAATGAAACATCACATTTGTCAAAAGAAGAAGGGAAGAGGGCCAGAAAGCTTAGGGATTGAGGGCAGGCAATAGAATCTTTCAACTTGAAGTCACTTCTCACCATCTGTCCGTGGTTGACTGTGACAGAAATCATCACTATCTAAAGGCAGCTCAGTTGTTTCCTAGTTGTCAAAGGCATGGCAGTCCTCTACTAGCTCTTGTTAGACAGATGTCCATATCACACAAAGCCTGTCCTGATTAGCAGCCAGTGAATTTATCCCTTAGGGCAATGTGAGACTTTCCCATCTCTGCCAATAAGGGAGAGAAAATGCAGCTTCAGTTGCCTTCTACAGGCAAAATGTTTCTGATGATTCATCTTCACCTTATCCAGAAAGATCATTTGGATTCCAAGGTGGCACTAGTGGCAAAGAGCCTGTCTGTCAATGCAGGAGACAGAAGAGACATAGGTTGGACTCTGGGTTGCAAAGATCTCCTGGAGGCGGGCATGACAAGCCACTCCAGTATTCTCTCCTGGAAGATCCCATGGAGAGAAAAGTCTAATTTGACAGAAATGAATTACTTCATATAGGACAGCTACATTCGGGCTGATACTTGTTGTCAGCTTTCACTGGGAGACGAGGAACTAAGAAATAGATTTCATCAAATTTTGAGATGGGAGGAAATGAAATCTTAGCAAAGAAAACAAGTTATGCCTCTGAAATGAATTGTACGAGCAAGAAGATATAAGAGGTGAAAAGTGAATGTTAAAATCATTTGCCAACAGATGACATAAAACATTTTGGACAGATATTTAAGGGCAGAAAGCCCTGATATTACCAGTTTATAAAATATTCATGTATTCAAGAAAACTAAATGATCTCTAGATTTGGGAATTGCTTGTAAACATTCTCTGGTTTTAGCAATACTATTTTTTTTTTCTTTTTTTCCATTATGCTCCTATTTTTCTCCATGAGCTGCATATTTGATATGAGATCAGGAAAGAAAGTAAAAGGTTTGGAGTAGAAAGTTAATTCTTTAGCTTGAATGTATCTAGAGAAACTTCTCAACACTTCTTTACCTAGATCACTACAGATTTAAATACAGGTACCACATGGACTATCTTGCATCAGTAAAGAATGAAACATCACATTTGTCAAAAGAAGAAGGGAAGAGGGCCAGAAAGCTTAGGGATTGAGGGCAGGCAATAGAATCTTTCAACTTGAAGTCACTTCTCACCATCTGTCCGTGGTTGACTGTGACAGAAATCATCACTATCTAAAGGCAGCTCAGTTGTTTCCTAGTTGTCAAAGGCATGGCAGTCCTCTACTAGCTCTTGTTAGACAGATGTCCATATCACACAAAGCCTGTCCTGATTAGCAGCCAGTGAATTTATCCCCTTAGGGCAATGTGAGACTTTCCCATCTCTGCCAATAAGGGAGAGAAAATGCAGCTTCAGTTGCCTTCTACAGGCAAAATGTTTCTGATGATTCATCTTCACCTTATCCAGAAAGATCATTTGGATTCCAAGGTGGCACTAGTGGCAAAGAGCCTGTCTGTCAATGCAGGAGACAGAAGAGACATAGGTTGGACTCTGGGTTGCAAAGATCTCCTGGAGGCGGGCATGACAAGCCACTCCAGTATTCTCTCCTGGAAGATCCCATGGAGAGAAAAGTCTGGTGGGCTACAATCCATAGGGCTGCAAAGAGTCAGATACGACTGAAGTGACTTGCAACACACACATACAACACACTTTGCTCTTTTAGGTGTTTTTGGAATAGTTAACTCCCCCATATTTAAAGACCCTAAAGATGCAGTTTGCAAAATTAATGTAGATGGACTTCTATCAGTATTCCTTACACAAAAGAGCACACTACTTTGGAGTAAAGGTGTATCCCTTGCTCCCTCTCATCTCAAATCTTAAATTTAAGGAGGCAGTAGCACAGAAGTTCTTTTTTATTTATATTTAATATAGAAGAATTTTCTCAAAGCTAACACAACTATGTAAAAATAATCCCATGACCAATATCCCCAGAAAGCTCTCCTTGTTGTCCCTCCTCTCACCTTCTGCCTTTTCCCAGAAATATCCTAGAACTGTGTTCCATTACCGTTGGTTTGGGGCAGAGTGGGAGGGGGGGTATTCACTGATATAACTTAGTTCTTCATGAATTATTCTATTATAGCAAGCAAAATGGATATGAAATATGCACATTTAAATATGAGATTTATAACCTTGAGATTTGAATGACCTCTGGTCAAAGTTTGTTAT
Organism: Tragulus kanchil; assembly: GCA_022376925.1. NCBI lineage: Eukaryota > Metazoa > Chordata > Mammalia > Artiodactyla > Tragulidae > Tragulus > Tragulus kanchil. Next base: position 26,350,756 of record JAIOJX010000004.1, read on the forward strand.
GGTTTGTACATTTCTTTTTAATGGTTTTGTCTCATATTTTTCTGTAGATGAAGGTATCAAAATGGGGGAAAAGATTAAATGCAAGGCCTTAGACCATAAGAAATAAGTTATGCTGAAACTTGATGAAAAAAAAAAGGTGAAGTAGAATTAGCTCTGCATCAAAAGTAGTATTTTATTTCTACCGCTTAACTGCTTTATAGTTTTAGGTGGAATGTTGAACTCTTTTGGATTTCAGTTGCTTTAATTATAAATGGGAACACTGATGGCAACTTTCTAAAGTCATTTCATGGGGGCTTCCCAGGTGGCTTAGTGGTAAAGAATCCACCTGCCAAAGCAGGAGATGCAGGAGACGTGAGTTTGATGCTAGGGTCAGGAAGATCCCCTGGAGAAGGAAATGGCTACCCACTCCAGTATTCTTGCCTGGGAAAGACATGGACAGAGCAGCCCCGTGGGCTACAGTTCATGAAGTTGCAAAGAGTCAGACTCGACTTAACGACACCTAAACAACAACAACAAAGTCACTTTGTACTATGATCTCTGATTTTAGGAAGAGAGTTCAAAAAACATTTCCCCCACTTTATAGTCTCTTATCATTAACTTTGATATAAAACTGGAGGATTGACTCTATAGATGGTTACATAAGTACTGGTGGTAGAAAGGGATTTCTCATGATGCCTGTTTCAAGCTGGGGAATACAAGATACAGGAATGAATCTCTCTTTATGCTAAGGTCACAGCCAAAATATCTTGCTACGTCTTAGACTATCTCAAGCCATGGGACTATACTAACTTTGTTCTTTCTTAGCAGATATCTTTGAGAGGTAGAATACAGACCTAATCTTTTGCATTATACAGATAAGAGAAATCACTGAGCACTCAAACGATTTATGAAGCTGCAGGTAAAATAATAGGAAGAAAAGAAATGTGGTCTCTTGTCCCTCTTTTCAGGTTTCTGTTCAAGGGCTTCCTGTTGCTCCTGGACCCTGTATGCACTTTTGATAGTCACTAGTAGAAATATTGGAGAGACTATATTCTGCTGAAAAGCAAATGTGAAAAAGACAAAATGCGTCCTTTCTTATTAAGCCCTTGACCTCTGGTGTTCAGTTTTTCCAGTATTAAGTGCATGGGCAAACTGCTTAATGGCAGAAATGTCACTGTGAGAACTTTAAAGAGGTTAATCAATACTGAGCCTCAATCAAAATTTTACCATTATGTTTCCAAACTCTGGAGTCCTCGTGGAGACTTTTACATATTCGCTGAAATGTTTCTAGAGCATAGGGGTCGGGCTCTTTAAATTGTTCAAGTGTTGCCAGCCATCAGCAGGTCCCTGTAGATTATAAACAAGGAACTGAGCCACAGTCCTCCTGTTTGATACTTGTTTTCCCAGAAGAGGCCTGGAGCTGCTGGCTGAAAAGTCGGAATAAAACAAGACTTGCCTATTTTTAGATTCAGTTCATACTGCTTCCCTCCTATTTAATCATACATCAGGATTTTAAACAAACCACCTTTTCAGAGGTCCCAAGTTAAGGGAAGCTTCAGATAATAAATAGTGAAGACAGTTTAATGCAAATATTAGATTGTAACATAATGTGTTATTTGGTTTATTTAATATAGAAATGTGCAATTTTGTTGTTCTTTTGGGTTTTGTTTTTGACTGTCCTAACAAGTACATGTGATTAGATCCTTGGTCATAAGAGAGCATGATACCAAGGGTTCCCAAAGGAATTAATACAAAAACATAATAGGAAAATGTGAGATGTGAGTGTCCTAACCAGAAATTTATTCTCATAAAATATCCATGCCTCTTCCATTCGATCACATGAGCTTGCATTTTGTAAGACAAGGAAGTACTATCAATTTCTAGCTCAAAAGATGAGTGTGTTGAATAGTAGAGAATAAGAATTGGAACAGTTTCAACTTCATCAAGGAAATTAGTAAATCAGTAATATCTCTTATGTTGACCAGGTAATGGTTTGGTGAAAATGTAAGTAAAGGTGAGAGTCTGAGTTAGAGGCATAGACAACATATGTACTCCATTCACTCAGGCAACACATGTTTATTGATGCATCCTATGTGCTAACGTCTGCTCTAGATCTGGGAGATGAAGTAATCAGCAAATATTTGTGGAGACTCCATTCTAATGGGGAAAATAGATAATAACCAAAAAAAATGCTTATGTCAGACAGTGTTAAATTCTGTGAGGCTTAAGGGCTGGCAGTGAAAATGGTTTTAGCTCAGAAAGCATAATTTTAAAGTCCTGTCTGGTGTTCAGTATCTAGCAGTGAAAGTGAAAGTGTCAGTTGCTCAGTTGTATCTGACTCTTGCGTCTCCATAGACTGTAGCCCACCAGGTTCCTCTGTCCATGGAATTCTTCAGGCAAGAATACTTGTGTGGGTAGCTCTTTCATTTCCCAGGGAATCCTCCCAACTCAGGGATTGAACCCTGGTCTCCTGTATTGCAAGTGGATTCTTTACCATCTATACCACCACAAAGCAAGAGAATGAGTCATGTAGATATATCTGGGAGAGAGTATATGAAGCCCTTTTGCGAATTTATTCCTGATGTATTGGGGGCAAAGACATCGAGGTGAGCTTGCCTATTTTTAGATTCAGTTCATACTGCTTCCCTCCTATTTAATCATACATCAGGATTTTAAACAAACCACCTTTTCAGAGGTCCCAAGTTAAGGGAAGCTTCAGATAATAAATAGTGAAGACAGTTTAATGCAAATATTAGATTGTAACATAATGTGTTATTTGGTTTATTTAATATAGAAATGTGCAATTTTGTTGTTCTTTTGGGTTTTGTTTTTGACTGTCCTAACAAGTACATGTGATTAGATCCTTGGTCATAAGAGAGCATGATACCAAGGGTTCCCAAAGGAATTAATACAAAAACATAATAGGAAAATGTGAGATGTGAGTGTCCTAACCAGAAATTTATTCTCATAAAATATCCATGCCTCTTCCATTCGATCACATGAGCTTGCATTTTGTAAGACAAGGAAGTACTATCAATTTCTAGCTCAAAAGATGAGTGTGTTGAATAGTAGAGAATAAGAATTGGAACAGTTTCAACTTCATCAAGGAAATTAGTAAATCAGTAATATCTCTTATGTTGACCAGGTAATGGTTTGGTGAAAATGTAAGTAAAGGTGAGAGTCTGAGTTAGAGGCATAGACAACATATGTACTCCATTCACTCAGGCAACACATGTTTATTGATGCATCCTATGTGCTAACGTCTGCTCTAGATCTGGGAGATGAAGTAATCAGCAAATATTTGTGGAGACTCCATTCTAATGGGGAAAATAGATAATAACCAAAAAAAATGCTTATGTCAGACAGTGTTAAATTCTGTGAGGCTTAAGGGCTGGCAGTGAAAATGGTTTTAGCTCAGAAAGCATAATTTTAAAGTCCTGTCTGGTGTTCAGTATCTAGCAGTGAAAGTGAAAGTGTCAGTTGCTCAGTTGTATCTGACTCTTGCGTCTCCATAGACTGTAGCCCACCAGGTTCCTCTGTCCATGGAATTCTTCAGGCAAGAATACTTGTGTGGGTAGCTCTTTCATTTCCCAGGGAATCCTCCCAACTCAGGGATTGAACCCTGGTCTCCTGTATTGCAAGTGGATTCTTTACCATCTATACCACCACAAAGCAAGAGAATGAGTCATGTAGATATATCTGGGAGAGAGTATATGAAGCCCTGGAATAGGATGTGCAAAGACACTGAGGTGAGTTTATTCCTGATGTATTTCAGGAAGAGTACAGACAGCAATAGGCACAGTAAATCATAAGAAAAATGGTAGATGTGATGTTAAAGTGGGAGGAGGGCCAGAACCTACAGTACTTTAAGGTTATACCAAGTATTTGGGGTTCAGAATAAAGATGAGTGAATTTTAAACCCTTTGAGGGTTTTAAGCAAGAAGACCTGTGGTCAGATTCACCTTTTAAAAGTATCACTCTGTGAGAATAGATTGTTGAGTTCCCAAGATAGAAAGCAGGGAGACCAGTATGGAAATATACTAATCTTGGTGATAGATGTAGACAGTTTCAACTAGGTGGTAGAAGTGAGAGTGGATAGATGAAGCTTGATCATGGGTATATGTAAAAGACAGTGAGTGAGTTCAGGTAAGCAATGAGCACGATGGTAAACTGAATGAAATTTTCTTTAGTCAAAAATTTTATAAATAATATGTTATCTCTAATGCCCTTTTAAGTCCTTTGATTCTTTTAAATTTAATACAAATTAGTCTTTATCATCAGATTGAGATCTGTTTATATTATAAGTTTAAGTTCTTGAGAATCATCTCTGTTGTTTATCACACTTCAGACAGTGAGTTATAGTGCCATTATCTGGAATTTACAGGAGACCTGGTTAGAGCATTTTTCACTTAGTCTTGTGTACACAAATGGAACATTGTCTTCTGTCCATTGTTCTTAACCCTTTCAATTGTGTGACATTCTTTCATCCATTCTCGTAAGATTGCTTATCAGATAGTACACTGCCCTTACAGTGAAATACTGATTAGTTTGTGGGAGTATTTTCTAAGGTTAATAAATCAATGTACAAAAAATATAGCACCTCACTTCAAAAGAAAGTTAACTGTCTAAGCCAGTATTTTTCAATGCACATTCTAAGTAACATTCATTCCCAAGGATTTACTTATGAAAGTATTCTGTTAAACAAGTTTCTATACTGCAATACTTCTCATGGCCTTTAATAAACTAATGAGCATAATAATTGCAGAAGGTAAGAGAAATTGTATGTATTTTTGTTGTCTCAAATTTTTTTTGGAACTTTTTTTTTTTAAAGAACTGGTTGCGGATTCAGTGTCATGAAGAAGAAGCTTGCTTATTCAGTGGCTGAAATATGTAGCATTAACTATATAGTATACTTTGATTTGAAGTAGTAAAAGTGATAATTATCTCTATAAGCAAAATATGTATTTAATGGCTTATATGAATTATTGCATTTATGCATAAATGGTATATAGCCAAATTATCCCCATGTTACAAGTGCAGGAATAGAAATAAAAGAATAAGCAATAACAGCTTGCCCTGGACCATAGCACTAATTCATATTAATTGCTTCAGTTTGAACCCAGAACTTTTCTTTTTAGGACCAGGCTTGAAATCAGGGGTTCTCAAAGTGTGCCTCCTGGAACACAAGTGTAGTATTATCTGTGAACTGATTAGACATGCAAATAAAGTTCCATGAACCAGTAGTTCTGGAGGTAGGGATCCATACTCTGAACTTTAGCCAACCTTCTAGGCAATGCTGATACACACAGCAGTATAAGAATCACTGGCTTAAAACAATGCAATAAACTGAAATATTAAGTTGGTATAAAAAGTAATTGCAACTTTGAACCATGAATTTTAAATCTTTATAATTAGCCTTGAGCACATCTTTATTAGTCAAAGTAGGGCCCATTACAATCAACATTTTTGCCAGTGAAAAATGTTTGTTTATTCCTGTGGCGTAAAAATACGTGTGTCAGGATTCTGCCTCCTGCAAGTTGTGAAAGCATTTTACCTGCAAAAAGTTGTCAAGATGCTTGAGGAAGTGGTACTCAGTGGCGAGAGTTCAGGAAAGTATGGCAGATGAAGCTAAATTCCGTAGCACAGTTTGTTCAACTTCTGAAGTGATGATTATGTGACATGTAGCCAGGTATTGTTGTGGAGAAGAATGTGGCCCTTTCTGTTGACCAATGCTGACTGCAGGCATTGCAGTTTTGCATGTATTGCATCAGTTTAGTGAGCATACTTCTCAGATAATGGTTTTGCTGGGATTCAGAGACCTGTAGTGCATCAAACAGCAGATTACCAAACAATGACCATGGCCCTTTGTTTCAGTGCAAGTTTGGCTTTGGGAAGGTAAGAGAAATTGTATGTATTTTTGTTGTCTCAAATTTTTTTTGGAACTTTTTTTTTTTAAAGAACTGGTTGCGGATTCAGTGTCATGAAGAAGAAGCTTGCTTATTCAGTGGCTGAAATATGTAGCATTAACTATATAGTATACTTTGATTTGAAGTAGTAAAAGTGATAATTATCTCTATAAGCAAAATATGTATTTAATGGCTTATATGAATTATTGCATTTATGCATAAATGGTATATAGCCAAATTATCCCCATGTTACAAGTGCAGGAATAGAAATAAAAGAATAAGCAATAACAGCTTGCCCTGGACCATAGCACTAATTCATATTAATTGCTTCAGTTTGAACCCAGAACTTTTCTTTTTAGGACCAGGCTTGAAATCAGGGGTTCTCAAAGTGTGCCTCCTGGAACACAAGTGTAGTATTATCTGTGAACTGATTAGACATGCAAATAAAGTTCCATGAACCAGTAGTTCTGGAGGTAGGGATCCATACTCTGAACTTTAGCCAACCTTCTAGGCAATGCTGATACACACAGCAGTATAAGAATCACTGGCTTAAAACAATGCAATAAACTGAAATATTAAGTTGGTATAAAAAGTAATTGCAACTTTGAACCATGAATTTTAAATCTTTATAATTAGCCTTGAGCACATCTTTATTAGTCAAAGTAGGGCCCATTACAATCAACATTTTTGCCAGTGAAAAATGTTTGTTTATTCCTGTGGCGTAAAAATACGTGTGTCAGGATTCTGCCTCCTGCAAGTTGTGAAAGCATTTTACCTGCAAAAAGTTGTCAAGATGCTTGAGGAAGTGGTACTCAGTGGCGAGAGTTCAGGAAAGTATGGCAGATGAAGCTAAATTCCGTAGCACAGTTTGTTCAACTTCTGAAGTGATGATTATGTGACATGTAGCCAGGTATTGTTGTGGAGAAGAATGTGGCCCTTTCTGTTGACCAATGCTGACTGCAGGCATTGCAGTTTTGCATGTATTGCATCAGTTTAGTGAGCATACTTCTCAGATAATGGTTTTGCTGGGATTCAGAGACCTGTAGTGCATCAAACAGCAGATTACCAAACAATGACCATGGCCCTTTGTTTCAGTGCAAGTTTGGCTTTGGGAAGTGCTTTGGAGTATCTTCTCCATCCATCCACTGAGCTGATTGTCACCAGTTGTCGTATAAAATTCACTTTTCATTGCATGTCACAATTCAATAAATAAATGGTTTGCTGTTGTGTAGAGTAAGAGAAGACATTTCAAAACGACAATTTTTTTTTTTTTTTTTTTTTTCAGCCAGTGCATTAGGCACCCAGTTACTGAATTTTCTCACCTTTGCTTCAAATCCTAAATGACCATAGAATGGTAAACTTCAATGGTTGCTCTCAATTGCTTGTCAACTTCCAGTGGCTGGCCACTCTGCTCCTCATCTTCAAGTTTCTCATCTTGTTTGATGAACTTCTTGAACCACCACTGAGCTGTATGCTTATTAGCAGTTCCTGAGTCAAATGCATTCTTGGTGTTGCAAGTTGTCTCTACTGCCTTATGACATATTTTAAACTTGAATAAGAAAACTGCCTGAATTTGCTTTATGTCTAATGTCATTTCTATAACCTAAAATACATATAAAATAAACAGCAAGTAAGATCATTAACAAAAAACATAAATCGAGAAATGTGCACCAAAATGACATAGAGCATAACCACATTTATTTAAGAATGTGTCCCAGTATCAAATGGCAAAGTTCAACAATGTGAAACTGCAATTACTTTTGCACCAATCTAATAATACCTGTGTATGGTAATGAGGTCTAAGAAGGTGATTATGTTAAAAGAAATAATCACTTATCTGTCTTAAACTAGAGGTTTCAGTTTTTGTTAATATTATAAATCAGAAGCACCCATGTTATTCCTAGAATACCAAGATGACCTTGAATATCCTTAGCTGAGAGCAGATATAAAAACTAATCAAAGCACCAGAGGGGATTTTTATGCTTTTCCAGAATTGGGATGTGTAGAATCAATAGAGGGAGGGGAACAATCATTGGGTATTCCATATGAATGCATTCCAAATTTGATGTGCTTAAAAATACCTAGAAATTAGACCCAGCTCTCCTGCATTGCAGGCAGTTTCTTTGCCATCTGAGCCATCAGGGAAGCCCTTGGTAACCTTATATTAGTCAAAGATTCACAGACTGACTGGTGGAGTCACAATTTAAGATCAATGTTAGGCCATTTACTCCTCTATTGAGTGAAAATAAGTTTTCCTTGTGGCTCAGGTGTGTTAATTTTTCATCTTATTTTTTAAAAATTACATTTTGGATGATTCTATGTGCTTTTTAAAGTGAATAGAGAAAATATTTGGTGTGCATGGAAATAATACTCTCAGAGTATAGTTTCAGACATAGCCGAGTGGCTGAACAACAATATGATTCAAAACATATGGAGTCCGTCAGCTGTGAAATATATATATATGTGCATGTGTGTGTATATATATATATATATATATATATGCATACACACACACACTGAATAAAAGTATAAGAACGCATACTTTCCCATACAGCCGCAGTGTCCCATTATTTTTTTTTAAGAGAAAAGTTCCTACTTGTGTATTCTTGAGTTTTTTAAGATCAGATAACTTACTACTGAAGGACTATCCCTAATAACAATCGGCCCGTTTTCTTCTAAAGATCTGTTTTGTAAATCCTTTCATTGACTTTGCCTAAATTCTACAGGTCACTTGAGTGGCAAGCTGATAAATGAGTGCATCTTAATATCCAGCTTAAAATATTGAAAATAGAATGAGTTGAAGGGAGTTCTAGGCTATTTATTTTGAAATATTTAGTTAAAGTTGTTTTGTATTCTGACATCACATCTTCATAAGCTCTTAAAACATTCTTAAAAATTTCAGCAACACAGAATAAGTTTCAAGTCCTACTTACAGAATCAAGATTTGAAATAACCCCAGTAGGAGATAAAACTCTTAAAATAGATATATTTTAATTCATATTTTGATATATATATACATTCATATCAGTGTATAAGATATGGTAGAAACATTTTAGAAAAATAATTTGTCACTGTTCCTTAAATTATCCTTCATAATCAAGATTGTATTTATCACTCTAGTCATTTTCTACTCATACATCAAAGCTTTTTTAATCCATTTGAAAACACATATAGCAAATTTAAGCAAGCTAAAATATTAATCAAAAGTATCCTAAAATGGACTTTCAATTAAGTTCTCTATTTTGCCCATACAGATGATAAAAATTACATTATTTAGAATGGCCATCTTTTAAAGTTCCTTTAAACATTCATCACTTAACCAAATAGCAGGACAGCTCCACTGGAATACTTTTCAATGCTGGGTCAAAGTGCTTTTCTAGAAAATCACAGGCTTTCTATTCAACACCAGTGAAAACAACAATAGTACTTGAGTGCTTCAGAGGCTCTATGCTGTGTGTTTGTACAGATTTTCTTAATTACTATCCATAGCAAAGCAATGTTCCTCTCAGTCTGACCACATTCTTCTTGTTACACTTGCTGGCTTAGTCTGTGCCATTCCCATTCCCTGAAAGTAACATCTTAATCTCCTTTGCAGGCTTCTCCCTTCTCCTATACCTATACTTCTAGAATTCCTATAGTTTAGCCCATGTTGTAGATTGAATAGTGCCCCAAAGTGATAGGTCCAAATCCTAACCTGTGAATGTATTTGGAAATAGGGTTTTTTGAGATTGTAATTAAGAATCAGAGATTGAAATTAACCTGAATATAGAATGGGTGTGGAATTCAATGACTGTTGCCCTTGTAAGAGAAAGGAAAAGATCATGGGAACAGAGAGGCACAGATTTAGCTGTGTTGCCACAAGTCAATGAGTTCCACAGACTAGAAGCTGGGAGGGAGAAGGAATAATTCTCCTCATGAGCCTTCAGGAAAGACAGCCATGCCAATATCTCATCTTTTGACTTCTGGCTTCCAGAGGAGAATTCTGTGAGGAACAGTTCTCATAACCAATTACTATAAACCAGGTAGCCTAAAACAACAGTTTTTCTCTCACAGGATTCTCTTCTGATATACCCATGCCTTTTTTTTTTTTTTTTCCTGACTTTTCCTTTTTTTTTTTTTTTTTTTCCCATAGCTCCTCTGACTGTGTGTGGCAAATATATGCTGAGGAATCGAAAGTTCTGCTTAGAGTATAATCCTCGTGTATGTGCCCAAGATGTATGCTTTGTGTTTTTACTTGCCTTACTTCTTAACACTCCACAATGACATGTCCCCAAAAGCACTTAGCTCCCTCAAAAAGAAAAGCCAGATTTATTTTTCTGTCAGTCTTCTTTATGTCTGTGTCAATAACATCCTCAAGCTTCTAGGAAATCTAGAATCATAAAAGCCTATTGGACTTTCAATTAAGTTCTCTATTTTGCCCATACAGATGATAAAAATTACATTATTTAGAATGGCCATCTTTTAAAGTTCCTTTAAACATTCATCACTTAACCAAATAGCAGGACAGCTCCACTGGAATACTTTTCAATGCTGGGTCAAAGTGCTTTTCTAGAAAATCACAGGCTTTCTATTCAACACCAGTGAAAACAACAATAGTACTTGAGTGCTTCAGAGGCTCTATGCTGTGTGTTTGTACAGATTTTCTTAATTACTATCCATAGCAAAGCAATGTTCCTCTCAGTCTGACCACATTCTTCTTGTTACACTTGCTGGCTTAGTCTGTGCCATTCCCATTCCCTGAAAGTAACATCTTAATCTCCTTTGCAGGCTTCTCCCTTCTCCTATACCTATACTTCTAGAATTCCTATAGTTTAGCCCATGTTGTAGATTGAATAGTGCCCCAAAGTGATAGGTCCAAATCCTAACCTGTGAATGTATTTGGAAATAGGGTTTTTTGAGATTGTAATTAAGAATCAGAGATTGAAATTAACCTGAATATAGAATGGGTGTGGAATTCAATGACTGTTGCCCTTGTAAGAGAAAGGAAAAGATCATGGGAACAGAGAGGCACAGATTTAGCTGTGTTGCCACAAGTCAATGAGTTCCACAGACTAGAAGCTGGGAGGGAGAAGGAATAATTCTCCTCATGAGCCTTCAGGAAAGACAGCCATGCCAATATCTCATCTTTTGACTTCTGGCTTCCAGAGGAGAATTCTGTGAGGAACAGTTCTCATAACCAATTACTATAAACCAGGTAGCCTAAAACAACAGTTTTTCTCTCACAGGATTCTCTTCTGATATACCCATGCCTTTTTTTTTTTTTTTTCCTGACTTTTCCTTTTTTTTTTTTTTTTTTCCCATAGCTCCTCTGACTGTGTGTGGCAAATATATGCTGAGGAATCGAAAGTTCTGCTTAGAGTATAATCCTCGTGTATGTGCCCAAGATGTATGCTTTGTGTTTTTACTTGCCTTACTTCTTAACACTCCACAATGACATGTCCCCAAAAGCACTTAGCTCCCTCAAAAAGAAAAGCCAGATTTATTTTTCTGTCAGTCTTCTTTATGTCTGTGTCAATAACATCTCCTCAAGCTTCTAGGGAAATCTAGAATCATTCTTTTTTTTTTTTCTTTTTTAACCTTTATTTTGGTTTTAACTTTTACAGAGTTTTGTTGTTTACAGATATGTATGTTCCCAGATTAGTCATATGTATATCCCCCCCCCCTTTCCACCCCTCCCAACCATCACACAGCACCCCTGAAGGATCCCCTTTTCTCACAGAGCAATGACTATATCTATTTTCTTCACTTATGATAGTACAGGCCTTCATGCTACTTCCGTTACGCCTCCCACCTTCTGTTCCTTCCCCATGATGTCCATATGTCCACTGTCCATGCCTGTCTTTCCGTCGCTTCACTGCGTGTGCCATCATCACCATCCTACTAGATTCTATATATATATATTAATATACTGTATTTGTCCTTCTCTTTCTGACTGACTTCACTTTTGATGATATGTTCTAGATCCAGCCACCTCATTAGGGCTGATTCTTCTGCATTTCTTTTTACAGCTGTGTAGTATTCCATTGTATATATGTACCAGAGCTTTTGGATCCATTCGTTTGTTAATGGGCATCTAGGTTCCTTCCATGTTCTAGCTATTGTATAGAGAGCTGCAATGAACATTGGGGTACAGGTGCTTCTTTCAGATTTGATTTCATCAAGGTATAAGCCTAAGAGTGGGATTGCTGGGTCATAGGGTGCTTCTATTTTTAGTTTTTTAAGAAATCTCCAGACTGTCTTCCATAGAGGCTGTATCAATTTACACTCCCACCAGCAATGCAGGAGTGTTCCCTTTTCTCCGCAGCCTCTCCAGCATTTATTGTCTGTCGATTTGTGGATGACGGCCATTCTGACGGGTGTGAGGTGATACCTCATTGTAGTTTTGATTTGCATTTCTCTTATTATTAGTGAAGTTGAGCATCGTTTCATGTGCTTTGGGGCCATCTGTATGTTGTCGTTGGAGAGGTAGAATCATTCTTTATTTTTTTTTTTTATTTTTTTGATAGGTAAGAAGTGGATTTATTCAGATTCAGAGAAAGCACACTCCACTCCACAGAGTGTGGGCCATTGCAGGGCCTAGAATCATTATTTATTCTCTTCTGTTTTAGCTCCCTTCACCACTGGATCAACATTCCTGTGATTTACATCTTATAAACATTTTTCAAATCAGTCCATTTCTCCTAATCTCCCTTATCCTACACACATGTTCAATTTTTACTGCAACTTCCGTCCCTTATTGGTTTTCCTGGTTTCTTGTCTCCCTTAGTAGTTCTTTTCCACACAGGAACCAAAGAAATTATTAAAAAGATATAAATCATATTACATCATTCCTCTGTTTAAAATCACAGCATAGCTCTCTTTTGTACTTACTGAAACATGAAATCGCCTTACCATGACCTGTGAGGGCCTAGACTGCAAAGACCTTGTTCATTTTTGTGCCCTCGTTTGTACCTCCCTATCCAGATACAGACTCTTGCTCTAACCTGCTGGTTTCCATGTAACACAGCTCGATATGGGTTCACATGGTTCATTGAATTTATGATCATTTTCTACTCACCATACTATTAGTTCATGAAGGTTAGCGTTGTGTCTTTTTTTTTTTTTTTTTCTTTACCAGTAAATTCCGGCATAGAGTTCAGTGTCTCTTGCTCTATAATAATAAATGAAAGAATGAAAAAGATACATATATCCTTGATATCTATTCATTGGGTCTTCCTAACAGCTATCTAATCCCAGAACTTATTTAATGAACCAGTTAAATTCCTGCATAGCATTGTTACTGAGCACTTCCTTGTTCTACTTCTATTTTTAGTTTTTTAAGAAATCTCCAGACTGTCTTCCATAGAGGCTGTATCAATTTACACTCCCACCAGCAATGCAGGAGTGTTCCCTTTTCTCCGCAGCCTCTCCAGCATTTATTGTCTGTCGATTTGTGGATGACGGCCATTCTGACGGGTGTGAGGTGATACCTCATTGTAGTTTTGATTTGCATTTCTCTTATTATTAGTGAAGTTGAGCATCGTTTCATGTGCTTTGGGGCCATCTGTATGTTGTCGTTGGAGAGGTAGAATCATTCTTTATTTTTTTTTTTTATTTTTTTGATAGGTAAGAAGTGGATTTATTCAGATTCAGAGAAAGCACACTCCACTCCACAGAGTGTGGGCCATTGCAGGGCCTAGAATCATTATTTATTCTCTTCTGTTTTAGCTCCCTTCACCACTGGATCAACATTCCTGTGATTTACATCTTATAAACATTTTTCAAATCAGTCCATTTCTCCTAATCTCCCTTATCCTACACACATGTTCAATTTTTACTGCAACTTCCGTCCCTTATTGGTTTTCCTGGTTTCTTGTCTCCCTTAGTAGTTCTTTTCCACACAGGAACCAAAGAAATTATTAAAAAGATATAAATCATATTACATCATTCCTCTGTTTAAAATCACAGCATAGCTCTCTTTTGTACTTACTGAAAAATGAAAACGCCTTACCATGACCTGTGAGGGCCTAGACTGCAAAGACCTTGTTCATTTTTGTGCCCTCGTTTGTACCTCCCTATCCAGATACAGACTCTTGCTCTAACCTGCTGGTTTCCATGTAACACAGCTCGATATGGGTTCACATGGTTCATTGAATTTATGATCATTTTCTACTCACCATACTATTAGTTCATGAAGGTTAGCGTTGTGTCTTTTTTTTTTTTTTTTTCTTTACCAGTAAATTCCGGCATAGAGTTCAGTGTCTCTTGCTCTATAATAATAAATGAAAGAATGAAAAAGATACATATATCCTTGATATCTATTCATTGGGTCTTCCTAACAGCTATCTAATCCCAGAACTTATTTTGAAAAATGGCATAATGTTCCTGGAAGCTACCTATCTACAATCATTCATCTTGTTTTCTTTATTAGCATTTGATACTTACTGAGCACTTCCTTTGTTTCAAGTACTTTGCCTAACTCTTAAATACATACTCCCATTTAATGCTCCAGAAATTCAGGGAGGTCAGTACAGAAGCCACATTTTTCTGAAAATGAGAACTGTTCTTCTCAGACAGGTTAAGAGACTTGAGTAAGATCACACAGTTAGTAAAGGGCAGTCAGGTCTGTGTTCACAGAGTCTGTGTCACCTGAGAAGAAACTACTTCAGAGTTTTCACAGCCCTTCCAAAGCTCTTGATAATGACTGATTTTCTTAACATTCAAGGGCAAACCATATTCAAAATTAGACAAGGCACAAAATCCTAATATTCTTACTACCCTTTCCTGGGAATCTTAGGGTAAGAACTGATGACTACTTTCTTGGAACTATTGTGATAAATGAAATTGTCTTTTGTAAAATGTATTATCTTGATTATCATTTAAATACTAATGTCATCAGATTTTATTAGGTAGACATACATATGTATATTTGAGAAAATGGATACAAATAGAGTACTTCAAGCACTAATATCCAAAGCAAACATATAAAAGTCTGGATTCAACCAAATTCTTTAATTGCTTTAAGTCTTGAATTGTTATATTATTGTGGTGACATGACATGGTATTTACTCAGCTCATGAAGTTTGATTAATTTTTTTTTTGCCAATTTAACCAAACTCAGGTTTTTGGTTGAACACCAGTCTGGATGTTGCTGTGAAGGTAGTTTTTAGGTGTGACTAACATTTGAATCAGTGAACTTTGAGTACAGCAAAACACCTTACCCTCCCTATCATATGTGGGCCATAATCTTCTTTAATGAGTAGAAGACCTTAAAAGAAAAAAAAAAATAAAGAACCCCAAGGAAGAAATAATTCTGCTTGCAAACTTTCTTTGGTTCTTCAAACTGTCTTTGGTTTCAAAACTGCAACATTTACTCTATTCTGTGTCTAACCTGTTTACCAATTCTCTAGACTTGTGAAAAAAAATACTATCCTTGATATCTATTCATTGGGTCTTCCTAACAGCTATCTAATCCCAGAACTTATTTTGAAAAATGGCATAATGTTCCTGGAAGCTACCTATCTACAATCATTCATCTTGTTTTCTTTATTAGCATTTGATACTTACTGAGCACTTCCTTTGTTTCAAGTACTTTGCCTAACTCTTAAATACATACTCCCATTTAATGCTCCAGAAATTCAGGGAGGTCAGTACAGAAGCCACATTTTTCTGAAAATGAGAACTGTTCTTCTCAGACAGGTTAAGAGACTTGAGTAAGATCACACAGTTAGTAAAGGGCAGTCAGGTCTGTGTTCACAGAGTCTGTGTCACCTGAGAAGAAACTACTTCAGAGTTTTCACAGCCCTTCCAAAGCTCTTGATAATGACTGATTTTCTTAACATTCAAGGGCAAACCATATTCAAAATTAGACAAGGCACAAAATCCTAATATTCTTACTACCCTTTCCTGGGAATCTTAGGGTAAGAACTGATGACTACTTTCTTGGAACTATTGTGATAAATGAAATTGTCTTTTGTAAAATGTATTATCTTGATTATCATTTAAATACTAATGTCATCAGATTTTATTAGGTAGACATACATATGTATATTTGAGAAAATGGATACAAATAGAGTACTTCAAGCACTAATATCCAAAGCAAACATATAAAAGTCTGGATTCAACCAAATTCTTTAATTGCTTTAAGTCTTGAATTGTTATATTATTGTGGTGACATGACATGGTATTTACTCAGCTCATGAAGTTTGATTAATTTTTTTTTTGCCAATTTAACCAAACTCAGGTTTTTGGTTGAACACCAGTCTGGATGTTGCTGTGAAGGTAGTTTTTAGGTGTGACTAACATTTGAATCAGTGAACTTTGAGTACAGCAAAACACCTTACCCTCCCTATCATATGTGGGCCATAATCTTCTTTAATGAGTAGAAGACCTTAAAAGAAAAAAAAAAATAAAGAACCCCAAGGAAGAAATAATTCTGCTTGCAAACTTTCTTTGGTTCTTCAAACTGTCTTTGGTTTCAAAACTGCAACATTTACTCTATTCTGTGTCTAACCTGTTTACCAATCTGCAGATCTCAGACTTGCCAGTCCCCACAATCATGTGATGCAGTTCCTTAAAATAAATTGTGCTATATATCCACACATTTGATTGGTTCTGTTTCTCTGGAGAACTCTAGCATGCCATGTAACACTTATATGAAAGAAAAGCTTGTAACAGTTTTACTTCCCTTTTTATTTGTTAAAGCACTCACAGAGATGTTGTCAGTCTCAAGAAGAGGAGAAACAGAATTCACCTCTTGATAGGGAATGTGAAGGTTCTAGGAGAACATGGCAACTCCTAAACAGGCAATATTGCCAAGGTCATTTTTGCAAAATGCGACCTGACATATACCACATGTCCTGTTTTATGATTATTTTTACTTTTATCAAACCAAATACTTCTATCTTTTTCTCACGTTCAAGGAAAATTCTACCTCCTCTGTGAAGATTTCATTGACCAGCATTTTCCCATTTTGACACCATTTATTACTTATCATCAGTAATTTGACATTTAAATACCATGTAATACATTATGCTATGTAACCAAAGATCATAGTAGTAAAACAAAACGAAATAAAAATCCATGGACTCTGGAATTAAGAAGTGGGTTCAAGCCCACCTCTGTTATACCTTAGTGGGATGATTGGCAAATGAATTAGGCTCTCTGAACTTTAGTTTGCTTGTCTGTAAAATGGGACAATAATAGCATCTTCCTCAAGCTATAAAAAATAAAACAAGAGAACATTTATAAAGACTGTTCCATGATTTTGCCTAGTATTTGTTTATCACTTCTATATGTGAAGTTTACTGCTCTATTTATTATTTCATCACTTCTATACGTGAAGTTCACTGCTCATATTATTATATGATTCAAGCCACATGGCATTATATAACCACTTGAAATCTGTCTTGACAACGTGCCATGGTCAAGACACATAGTCTTTAAATGAGATAAAAGCTGAACTTTGAGTTCCAAATCATGGTTTATTATTTTTTCACCAGATCATGATTTCTCACTCTTTTATGCCTACCATTATGTCTACCCATTGTGGCTGACTGACTTGTTAAATTAATGAATATTCAATTTTTCAGCTTTACTGGGTATTATTGACAATTGAAATTGTAAGGTATTTAAATTATGCATCATGGTGATTTGATATACATATAAATTGTGAAAGGATTCTCACCATCTACTTCATTATCATACTTATCACAATGTGTATATTCTTGTAAGAATATTTAAGTTCTCAGCAAATTTCAGTTACATAATACAGTATTATCAGCTATAGTCACTGTTTTACATTAGATCCTCAGACCTTACCCATTCATACTTACTTCTTAAGAAGGAGAAAAACAGAATTCACCTCTTGATAGGGAATGTGAAGGTTCTAGGAGAACATGGCAACTCCTAAACAGGCAATATTGCCAAGGTCATTTTTGCAAAATGCGACCTGACATATACCACATGTCCTGTTTTATGATTATTTTTACTTTTATCAAACCAAATACTTCTATCTTTTTCTCACGTTCAAGGAAAATTCTACCTCCTCTGTGAAGATTTCATTGACCAGCATTTTCCCATTTTGACACCATTTATTACTTATCATCAGTAATTTGACATTTAAATACCATGTAATACATTATGCTATGTAACCAAAGATCATAGTAGTAAAACAAAACGAAATAAAAATCCATGGACTCTGGAATTAAGAAGTGGGTTCAAGCCCACCTCTGTTATACCTTAGTGGGATGATTGGCAAATGAATTAGGCTCTCTGAACTTTAGTTTGCTTGTCTGTAAAATGGGACAATAATAGCATCTTCCTCAAGCTATAAAAAATAAAACAAGAGAACATTTATAAAGACTGTTCCATGATTTTGCCTAGTATTTGTTTATCACTTCTATATGTGAAGTTTACTGCTCTATTTATTATTTCATCACTTCTATACGTGAAGTTCACTGCTCATATTATTATATGATTCAAGCCACATGGCATTATATAACCACTTGAAATCTGTCTTGACAACGTGCCATGGTCAAGACACATAGTCTTTAAATGAGATAAAAGCTGAACTTTGAGTTCCAAATCATGGTTTATTATTTTTTCACCAGATCATGATTTCTCACTCTTTTATGCCTACCATTATGTCTACCCATTGTGGCTGACTGACTTGTTAAATTAATGAATATTCAATTTTTCAGCTTTACTGGGTATTATTGACAATTGAAATTGTAAGGTATTTAAATTATGCATCATGGTGATTTGATATACATATAAATTGTGAAAGGATTCTCACCATCTACTTCATTATCATACTTATCACAATGTGTATATTCTTGTAAGAATATTTAAGTTCTCAGCAAATTTCAGTTACATAATACAGTATTATCAGCTATAGTCACTGTTTTACATTAGATCCTCAGACCTTACCCATCTTACAGCTAAAAGTTAGCATCCTTTTATCAACTTCTCCCTATTCCCCACTTCCCTCATTCCCTGGTATCTACTTCTTTCTTTCTCTTTCTCTCTGTGTGTGTGTGTTTGTGTGTCTGTTAGTCACTCAGTCATGTCTGACTCTGCAACTCCATGGATTATAGCCACCAGTCCATGGAATTCGCCAGGCAAGAATACTGAAGTTGGTTGCGATTCCCTTTTCCATGGGATCTTCTTGATCCAGAGATCAAACCCAGGTCTTCTGCATTGCAGGTGGATAGTTTTATAGTTTCCAAAAATAAGTGATACAGCATCTGTCTTTCTCTGTCTCACTCATTTCACTTAGCATAGCACCTTCAAATTTGATACATATTATCACAATCCCTTTTTAAATTGGATTTTGGGGGGTTATTGAGTTGTATGAGTTCTCTGAAGTCCTATTAATAACAAATTGCAATTCATATTGATCATATCGTCACACAAACTTTATATTTCAAATCCAATAAGAGATTTAAAGAAATCTTAGAAATCTTGCTGATCTTAAGACCTGAAAGAGTTTATGAAAAGAAGTCTACAGTGTTTTATAGCCATGTCTGGTATCCCCAAGCATCTTTAGTAATGAACCTTTTTCACTCCAGATTTGTCAGTTAGTCATACATGGTACCCTATGATTATATTAAACATATAGACTTATGGACTAAAATTTCTGTGTTTATTATCAAATAAAACTTTAACATCAGACACATGTATACACATCTTGGTTTTAGTGCTCAATTTAAATTATATAGAAAAAGATGTGGTACAAAATGAAAGGTTTTGGAACATTGTGGTGATGGGGATCTTTATGCAATTATCTTTATTTCTGCTTGCTTTTCTGAGCTGGATCCTGGAACTCTGAAAGAAAACTGAATTAGTCAGTACCAAAAGGGTCAAATGAATTTTGGCATTTTTACCAAATGGTGGTGTGACTTGCAAATTTTTCAAAATAGCTGAACTTTAGGTATATCATATGTGAAATGTGTATGTTGCACAGATAACTTCTAAGGATCCTCTAAGTTCTAAAATTTAGAATTATAGATAACTAATATTTGACTACAATCTAAGTCCTGGAGAAGGAAATGGCAACCCATTCCAGTATTCTCGGCCAGAGAAACCCATGAACAGAGGGTTCTGGCAGGCTACAGTCTATGGAGTTGCAAAGAGTCAGACGCGACTGAGCAACTAACACAGTCTAAGTAAATCTAGTTGTCCTTGTTCAACATGATATTTTCAAATACATGAAAGGCGATGTTAATGTATATAAACAGTGGGACTTATTAAAATAAAATTAGAAATGAAGTCAATTTTAAAAATAATTGAAAACTGCCCAAACTTATAGCACATTCCCATAGCACCAACTAATTGGAATAAAGTAATGGCTCCCTTGTGTCTATTTTGTCCCTGCATTAATATGAGTTTGAGTCTCCAGTTTTGAGAAAATTGTAGTCCTTCCTTTCTCATAGCATTCTAAAAAAATAGATCTGTCATAAAAAGTGTATAATGTCATAATGTTTAATTTCAAATCCAATAAGAGATTTAAAGAAATCTTAGAAATCTTGCTGATCTTAAGACCTGAAAGAGGTTATGAAAAGAAGTCTACAGTGTTTTATAGCCATGTCTGGTATCCCCAAGCATCTTTAGTAATGAACCTTTTCACTCCAGATTTGTCAGTTAGTCATACGTGGTACCCTATGATTATATTAAACATATAGACTTATGGACTAAAATTTCTGTGTTTATTATCAAATAAAACTTTAACATCAGACACATGTATACACATCTTGGTTTTAGTGCTCAATTTAAATTATATAGAAAAAGATGTGGTACAAAATGAAAGGTTTTGGAACATTGTGGTGATGGGGATCTTTATGCAATTATCTTTATTTCTGCTTGCTTTTCTGAGCTGGATCCTGGAACTCTGAAAGAAAACTGAATTAGTCAGTACCAAAAGGGTCAAATGAATTTTGGCATTTTTACCAAATGGTGGTGTGACTTGCAAATTTTTCAAAATAGCTGAACTTTAGGTATATCATATGTGAAATGTGTATGTTGCACAGATAACTTCTAAGGATCCTCTAAGTTCTAAAATTTAGAATTATAGATAACTAATATTTGACTACAATCTAAGTCCTGGAGAAGGAAATGGCAACCCATTCCAGTATTCTCGGCCAGAGAAACCCATGAACAGAGGGTTCTGGCAGGCTACAGTCTATGGAGTTGCAAAGAGTCAGACGCGACTGAGCAACTAACACAGTCTAAGTAAATCTAGTTGTCCTTGTTCAACATGATATTTTCAAATACATGAAAGGCGATGTTAATGTATATAAACAGTGGGACTTATTAAAATAAAATTAGAAATGAAGTCAATTTTAAAAATAATTGAAAACTGCCCAAACTTATAGCACATTCCCATAGCACCAACTAA
The DNA here is from genome assembly GCA_022376925.1 of Tragulus kanchil. Taxonomy (NCBI): domain Eukaryota; kingdom Metazoa; phylum Chordata; class Mammalia; order Artiodactyla; family Tragulidae; genus Tragulus; species Tragulus kanchil. The sequence goes on from JAIOJX010000004.1 coordinate 26,372,017, forward strand.
TTGGAATAAAGTAATGGCTCCCTTGTGTCTATTTTGTCCCTGCATTAATATGAGTTTGAGTCTCCAGTTTTGAGAAAATTGTAGTCCTTCCTTTCTCATAGCATTCTAAAAAAATAGATCTGTCATAAAAAGTGTATAATGTCATAATGTTTAACTTCAAAAATATAGAATTTTTTTGCATATCCAAATGTAGGCATAGGAAATGTGCTAGTAGACTTATATTGATAGTTTAGAGCTGTAGAATACTAAATTAAATCATTTCCTTAAATCAGTTAAGTGAAACACTGGTAGAGAACTCATAGTATGGATGTCTTCTGATAACATGGCATATCAGCTCATCAAAGAAGTCCTTTTACAATAAAATAGCTAAATCTGACTTGGGAATGGAAATTAAAATATCTATTACTATTATATAGCTGCGCTTATACAAAGTAATGGAACACTTTTTGGCCCTATCCACCATGCATCTTGGAGAAGGAAATTGCAACTCCAGTATTCTTGCCTAGAGAATTCCATGGACATTTTATTTTGGGGACAAACCCACTGTGGTATCCCTTATATGCAAATATATCAAAAATGTGGTATGAGTCAGTTAAGAAAAAGAAGCACACATTTTTATTCTCATCTTTTCTTTCAAATGTCCAGAGTTTAGGCTAATTTTGTGAACTGACCAGTTGAGATCTGAAAAAGTAGTAGTTTAGTGCCTCCTTGGTAGCTGTCACAGGCTATTACTGCCTCTCTAATTGCCATTTTCCCTTTCATTTTTGCCCGTAGATCTCAACGTTTGTTCAGTATAAAACTGTCCAGCAGAATGGCCTGAAGGATAATCAGGCAAGTCACACGTGACCATACATTTGTTGATATTTACTTTCTGGAATCTTTCCTAATTCAAGGTGCCCAGTGACACAGTTAAGACCAACAGAGTATGAATGACGATTTCTTTTTCAATTTCATCAAAATATTTTCCTTTGATAAAAGTAAATTCTTATTCATTCCACTTCCATTGTGCTTACATACATCGCTGGTGTGATGATTTGATTTTGAAGCTGTGGCATCTCTTGTGTGACTCTGACACAAACCCCTGATGAAAATTCAGTGAGAAAATAGAAACAAAAGAAAATCCAGTGAGAACAAAGCAAGCCATTGTTGGACCAATCCCACAGCAGATTTTGTCATACATCTTCAAAATAAGATTATTAATGGCTCTATTACTAGGGAAAATATTGTCAGGTTTTCTGTTACCTGAAGCCTAAACAACTCTACCTGAAATTGTAGGTGATAATATTTCAGATGTTCTTCATTTCTTCATATTTTTTGTCTATATATGCACAAGTGGGCTTCCCTGGTGGCTCAGACAGTAACACATGCAATGCCAGAAACCTGGGTTCAATCGCTGAACTGGGAAGATACCTGGAGGAGGGCATGACAACCTATTCCAGTATTCTTGCCTGGAGAAACCTCATGGACAGAGGAGCCTGGCGGGTTACAGTTCATGAGGTCACAAAGAGTCAGACATGACTGAGTGGCTAAGCACAGTACACAGAAAGTAGCATCCTGGTCTTCTCTTTCACAGACTCACTTTTATAAGGGCAGACAATAGAGAAACATCTGTTATTCATGACTATTTTTAGTAACTACCAATGTCTAACCAATAGCAGAAGGTAGTGCTTTTTTAGGGCCCTTCTTGCAAATATATCAAATGTGTATTCAGTTAAAAAAATTTTTTTTTGTCCAGAGTTTAGGCTAATTTTGTGAACTGACCAGTTGAGATCTGAAAAAGTAGTAGTTTAGTGCCTCCTTGGTAGCTGTCACAGGCTATTACTGCCTCTCTAATTGCCATTTTCCCTTTCATTTTTGCCCGTAGATCTCAACGTTTGTTCAGTATAAAACTGTCCAGCAGAATGGCCTGAAGGATAATCAGGCAAGTCACACGTGACCATACATTTGTTGATATTTACTTTCTGGAATCTTTCCTAATTCAAGGTGCCCAGTGACACAGTTAAGACCAACAGAGTATGAATGACGATTTCTTTTTCAATTTCATCAAAATATTTTCCTTTGATAAAAGTAAATTCTTATTCATTCCACTTCCATTGTGCTTACATACATCGCTGGTGTGATGATTTGATTTTGAAGCTGTGGCATCTCTTGTGTGACTCTGACACAAACCCCTGATGAAAATTCAGTGAGAAAATAGAAACAAAAGAAAATCCAGTGAGAACAAAGCAAGCCATTGTTGGACCAATCCCACAGCAGATTTTGTCATACATCTTCAAAATAAGATTATTAATGGCTCTATTACTAGGGAAAATATTGTCAGGTTTTCTGTTACCTGAAGCCTAAACAACTCTACCTGAAATTGTAGGTGATAATATTTCAGATGTTCTTCATTTCTTCATATTTTTTGTCTATATATGCACAAGTGGGCTTCCCTGGTGGCTCAGACAGTAACACATGCAATGCCAGAAACCTGGGTTCAATCGCTGAACTGGGAAGATACCTGGAGGAGGGCATGACAACCTATTCCAGTATTCTTGCCTGGAGAAACCTCATGGACAGAGGAGCCTGGCGGGTTACAGTTCATGAGGTCACAAAGAGTCAGACATGACTGAGTGGCTAAGCACAGTACACAGAAAGTAGCATCCTGGTCTTCTCTTTCACAGACTCACTTTTATAAGGGCAGACAATAGAGAAACATCTGTTATTCATGACTATTTTTAGTAACTACCAATGTCTAACCAATAGCAGAAGGTAGTGCTTTTTTAGGGCCCTTCTTGTACTTCTTAGTCTCCTTGAATAACTGAATACAATTCACTGTTTTATTGTGCAAGCAAGTTCATCCTACAGGCATTAAATTTTTCTCCTTTGTTTTGTTTCTTCTTTTTCACTATTTTCTAAGGACACAATCCTGCTATTCAGTCCATACCTTTCTCTTTTTTTTTTTTTTTTTTGACACATGAGACAATGCTTAGAGCTGTCACATTATCATATCTACCTGACAGATTTTCCTGGCGAATACAATGTTGACAGAAACAATTGACACCCAACATCTAAAATAAAAATGTCTCTTCAGATTATTGACTTATGATCCTGAGAAGAACAACTTGCAATAGCTCTGACAATCACAGCCTTGCTCTTTAAATACATATTCTTTTAAATGCCAGAGCTTGCTCCTAAAGGAATTTTGGGAGTGATGCCTGCTGTAGAAGTGTAGTTTGGACGCAGAAGGTTGTGTATCTCATGGTGCACAAGGGACCTTTCTTGGATGATACCTGTACATTTAGATCTTTCAGGGAAATCAGTCCAAAACATCTGGTGATTTTGTTGTTTGGCTGATCTTTATGACTTCACAGTATTATTGTGTCATTCAGAAAGTTATGCTGAGTTAGAAAGTATTGTTGTTAATTCCCAAGCAATTATGTCTTGCCTGGGGACAGTGAACAGATTCACAGAGAGAGCTGTCACATTAGTAATCTGTAAGGCACAATCAATACAAGTGCTGATGGATTCAAGACTAACATGTTTTACTGAAAACCTGTTTAAATTACAGTCAACATTTTAGAGCATTTAAATGTGCACCGTTGGTCTGGGCTGGTCTGAAGCATTTAGAAAGGAACAACTTTCTAGAACTCTCAAGAAAGAGGCTCCTAATGTTTAACAAGGCGGGTTACAGTTCATGAGGTCACAAAGAGTCAGACATGACTGAGTGGCTAAGCACAGTACACAGAAAGTAGCATCCTGGTCTTCTCTTTCACAGACTCACTTTTATAAGGGCAGACAATAGAGAAACATCTGTTATTCATGACTATTTTTAGTAACTACCAATGTCTAACCAATAGCAGAAGGTAGTGCTTTTTTAGGGCCCTTCTTGTACTTCTTAGTCTCCTTGAATAACTGAATACAATTCACTGTTTTATTGTGCAAGCAAGTTCATCCTACAGGCATTAAATTTTTCTCCTTTGTTTTGTTTCTTCTTTTTCACTATTTTCTAAGGACACAATCCTGCTATTCAGTCCATACCTTTCTCTTTTTTTTTTTTTTTTTTTTGACACATGAGACAATGCTTAGAGCTGTCACATTATCATATCTACCTGACAGATTTTCCTGGCGAATACAATGTTGACAGAAACAATTGACACCCAACATCTAAAATAAAAATGTCTCTTCAGATTATTGACTTATGATCCTGAGAAGAACAACTTGCAATAGCTCTGACAATCACAGCCTTGCTCTTTAAATACATATTCTTTTAAATGCCAGAGCTTGCTCCTAAAGGAATTTTGGGAGTGATGCCTGCTGTAGAAGTGTAGTTTGGACGCAGAAGGTTGTGTATCTCATGGTGCACAAGGGACCTTTCTTGGATGATACCTGTACATTTAGATCTTTCAGGGAAATCAGTCCAAAACATCTGGTGATTTTGTTGTTTGGCTGATCTTTATGACTTCACAGTATTATTGTGTCATTCAGAAAGTTATGCTGAGTTAGAAAGTATTGTTGTTAATTCCCAAGCAATTATGTCTTGCCTGGGGACAGTGAACAGATTCACAGAGAGAGCTGTCACATTAGTAATCTGTAAGGCACAATCAATACAAGTGCTGATGGATTCAAGACTAACATGTTTTACTGAAAACCTGTTTAAATTACAGTCAACATTTTAGAGCATTTAAATGTGCACCGTTGGTCTGGGCTGGTCTGAAGCATTTAGAAAGGAACAACTTTCTAGAACTCTCAAGAAAGAGGCTCCTAATGTTTAACAAGCAACACATTTCGTGTATCTTAAGTTCAAATACGATACAGTTCAGTATATATTCTTAGTGTACCATAAAAGGACTATTTGAAATATATATATGTCTTCATATACATATGAAACTGTAAATGCATTTTCAGCATGTAGCTTTATATCTCAGAAGTTATGTCCTTTTAAAGTCTTGTATTAAATTTGTGGTAAATATCATGTAAATAAACAGTGTATGCATTTGAATGAAGAGATTCGATTAATTTAAAAGAGGGAAAAAATAATTCAGTTTTTATTTGCAGAATTCTTCTCCTTGGAGAACATTCATAAAGTGATAAACAGGGTTTAAATTCTGTCATCACACCAAAGTTGATCTTCAATAGTGAACACACAAGCAGGCACACATATATTTACACACAGATATTTTGCTTCTTGGGTGTCTCAGTGGTAAAGAATCTGCCTGCCAAAGCACAAGGTGCAGCCTCAATCCCTGGGTTGGGAAGATCCCCTGAAGAAGGAAATGATAGCCCCTTCAGTGTTCTTGCCTGGGAAATCCCATTGAAGAGAAGCCTGGCAGGCTACAGTCCATAAGGGCGCAGAGTCAGATATGACTCAGTGACTAAATTACAAACAAAATTTCCAATATGTAGATTGTTGTTGACTCTTTGTAAGTTGTGTCTGACTCTTTGCAACATCATGAACTATATAGCCCACTAGGTTTCTCTGATCATGGAATTTCCCAGGCAAGAGGAGTGGGTTGCCATTTCCTTCTCCAGGGTATCTTCTTGACACAGGGATCAAGCCCTCATCTCCTGCATCTCCTGCATTGGAAGGCAGATTCTTTACCACTGAGCCACTAGAGAAACCCGATAGATAAGAAGAGAGCCAAAAATAGGCTCTGGGATTCAAGACTAACATGTTTTACTGAAAACCTGTTTAAATTACAGTCAACATTTTAGAGCATTTAAATGTGCACCGTTGGTCTGGGCTGGTCTGAAGCATTTAGAAAGGAACAACTTTCTAGAACTCTCAAGAAAGAGGCTCCTAATGTTTAACAAGCAACACATTTCGTGTATCTTAAGTTCAAATACGATACAGTTCAGTATATATTCTTAGTGTACCATAAAAGGACTATTTGAAATATATATATGTCTTCATATACATATGAAACTGTAAATGCATTTTCAGCATGTAGCTTTATATCTCAGAAGTTATGTCCTTTTAAAGTCTTGTATTAAATTTGTGGTAAATATCATGTAAATAAACAGTGTATGCATTTGAATGAAGAGATTCGATTAATTTAAAAGAGGGAAAAAATAATTCAGTTTTTATTTGCAGAATTCTTCTCCTTGGAGAACATTCATAAAGTGATAAACAGGGTTTAAATTCTGTCATCACACCAAAGTTGATCTTCAATAGTGAACACACAAGCAGGCACACATATATTTACACACAGATATTTTGCTTCTTGGGTGTCTCAGTGGTAAAGAATCTGCCTGCCAAAGCACAAGGTGCAGCCTCAATCCCTGGGTTGGGAAGATCCCCTGAAGAAGGAAATGATAGCCCCTTCAGTGTTCTTGCCTGGGAAATCCCATTGAAGAGAAGCCTGGCAGGCTACAGTCCATAAGGGCGCAGAGTCAGATATGACTCAGTGACTAAATTACAAACAAAATTTCCAATATGTAGATTGTTGTTGACTCTTTGTAAGTTGTGTCTGACTCTTTGCAACATCATGAACTATATAGCCCACTAGGTTTCTCTGATCATGGAATTTCCCAGGCAAGAGGAGTGGGTTGCCATTTCCTTCTCCAGGGTATCTTCTTGACACAGGGATCAAGCCCTCATCTCCTGCATCTCCTGCATTGGAAGGCAGATTCTTTACCACTGAGCCACTAGAGAAACCCGATAGATAAGAAGAGAGCCAAAAATAGGCTCTGGAATTCAAATTGCAACTCTGTTTCAGTAACTGGATCTTCATACGCATATATGTGTATGTGGTTGTATGTATATTATACACACACAGATGGAATTCAGAAAAAGTTCTTGACATTTCTGAGTTACAGGTTCTTCATAAAAGTTACAGGATATTGATATTTCTTCTATTTATCTCTATCCTTAGGAATCCTTCTGGCGTAAGTGGCAGACTCGGGCGCAACTTGATTCAGAATTCAGAATTCATGCTATATCCCAGAATCCATTCTTCATTGCTACTTATTCTGAGTAAGTTCCCTTTTCTTACCTGATTATGAGTGAATTCCTAATTGTTTCTATGATAACAGTCTTATGGGTTCTCATGGTGTTGGAAAACAGGAGAGTCTTATTTTGGATTTCCATTCAAAATTATATTCCTCTGGCTTTGACTTAGTCACAAGCTCAATCTGTAGACTTTCTGTACAACCAAATGATTTAACTTGTGTAAAAATCAACTTCAGGAGAACTCAAGGAAAGAGGATAGTCCTCTGGATGAACACTGAAGAGTTATTAGTAGGAAAGATGTTAGTGGATGCTGGAGAGAGAAAATTATAGCTATTCACTGTAATCATTCAGACTGGTCTTGGGAGGCTTGGATGTATTAGTTAACATGATGACTACATGTTGTCCAGAAATGCTAAGTACAATCAAGTTAATCTTTATTAACAGTATTTTAACACTATGGCTTCTGGAATCATTTTATATCTTTAATGATGTCCAATACTCACCCCCCCAAACTTTATGAGATTTTCTTTAGTGTTGTTTCTTTAAGATAGCCCTTCAGTGTTCTTGCCTGGGAAATCCCATTGAAGAGAAGCCTGGCAGGCTACAGTCCATAAGGGCGCAGAGTCAGATATGACTCAGTGACTAAATTACAAACAAAATTTCCAATATGTAGATTGTTGTTGACTCTTTGTAAGTTGTGTCTGACTCTTTGCAACATCATGAACTATATAGCCCACTAGGTTTCTCTGATCATGGAATTTCCCAGGCAAGAGGAGTGGGTTGCCATTTCCTTCTCCAGGGTATCTTCTTGACACAGGGATCAAGCCCTCATCTCCTGCATCTCCTGCATTGGAAGGCAGATTCTTTACCACTGAGCCACTAGAGAAACCCGATAGATAAGAAGAGAGCCAAAAATAGGCTCTGGAATTCAAATTGCAACTCTGTTTCAGTAACTGGATCTTCATACGCATATATGTGTATGTGGTTGTATGTATATTATACACACACAGATGGAATTCAGAAAAAGTTCTTGACATTTCTGAGTTACAGGTTCTTCATAAAAGTTACAGGATATTGATATTTCTTCTATTTATCTCTATCCTTAGGAATCCTTCTGGCGTAAGTGGCAGACTCGGCGCAACTTGATTCAGAATTCAGAATTCATGCTATATCCCAGAATCCATTCTTCATTGCTACTTATTCTGAGTAAGTTCCCTTTTCTTACCTGATTATGAGTGAATTCCTAATTGTTTCTATGATAACAGTCTTATGGGTTCTCATGGTGTTGGAAAACAGGAGAGTCTTATTTTGGATTTCCATTCAAAATTATATTCCTCTGGCTTTGACTTAGTCACAAGCTCAATCTGTAGACTTTCTGTACAACCAAATGATTTAACTTGTGTAAAAATCAACTTCAGGAGAACTCAAGGAAAGAGGATAGTCCTCTGGATGAACACTGAAGAGTTATTAGTAGGAAAGATGTTAGTGGATGCTGGAGAGAGAAAAATTATAGCTATTCACTGTAATCATTCAGACTGGTCTTGGGAGGCTTGGATGTATTAGTTAACATGATGACTACATGTTGTCCAGAAATGCTAAGTACAATCAAGTTAATCTTTATTAACAGTATTTTAACACTATGGCTTCTGGAATCATTTTATATCTTTAATGATGTCCAATACTCACCACCCCAAACTTTATGAGATTTTCTTTAGTGTTGTTTGCTTTGGTCTGTGGCTCAGGGAGGCTGTGCTACCAGCCTAAGCTCATGTAGCTAAATGATAGCAGGACCTAGACTTACACCAGGTTTTACATCTCCATCAGATGTCAGGGACTGTGTCATGCATCCTATTGATGTGATCACCTTTCCTTTGTCTCAACCATTAGTAAAGCATTTCCTATCTGTTGCACGTTTGTGAAATCAAAAAAGGATCAAAGGGACAATGTGTACATTTTCTTCCACGAGAGGCAATACTGTTTATCTTCTCAATTTAGCAACTGTTCCTTCTTGTTTAATCTATAAATTACATTTAACTGCTGCTTACTCCCCTTCTCAGTGAGGAACCAGATTGACACAAACAAAAGCTCTTGGTTTGCTAAGCCCTGCTTGATGGCACTTGGTAGAAATGAAGTCCAGGACAATTTCAACTGGGAAAAAGTACAAAACAGAATTTTAGAAACAGTAAATTAGCATGGGCAAGAATAAGGGTAAATATCAAAGTCTTAAGTTTTTATAAAATCTTTTAATCAGTAATCCAGTAGGAATCACATTAAATATAATGTCAGGGAATCTGGCAAAAGAATTACCTACCTAGGCTTTCCCTCAGAAAATCAAAGATAACTCGAAACAGGTAAGAAGTCATTCACACCTTTGCCTTCTGACTCAAAGACTTAATATCAACTCGCTCAGAACACAGATACCTTGCAGCTATCCTGTGTAGCATAGATGTGGTTTGGGAGTGCTGATATTGATCCCAACTTGATATTTATAAATGGCTTTGAAAGATAATACACAAGACAGACATCCTTTTCAGGGCATATGGGAGAAGTGGGTAGTAGGTACTGAGCACAGCCATTGTTTCTGAAGGAACTTGAGGTCCAATAATGAACACATTGGGTAGGGAAAGAGACAGAGATTATAGGAAAGATGTTAGTGGATGCTGGAGAGAGAAAATTATAGCTATTCACTGTAATCATTCAGACTGGTCTTGGGAGGCTTGGATGTATTAGTTAACATGATGACTACATGTTGTCCAGAAATGCTAAGTACAATCAAGTTAATCTTTATTAACAGTATTTTAACACTATGGCTTCTGGAATCATTTTATATCTTTAATGATGTCCAATACTCACCACCCCAAACTTTATGAGATTTTCTTTAGTGTTGTTTGCTTTGGTCTGTGGCTCAGGGAGGCTGTGCTACCAGCCTAAGCTCATGTAGCTAAATGATAGCAGGACCTAGACTTACACCAGGTTTTACATCTCCATCAGATGTCAGGGACTGTGTCATGCATCCTATTGATGTGATCACCTTTCCTTTGTCTCAACCATTAGTAAAGCATTTCCTATCTGTTGCACGTTTGTGAAATCAAAAATGGATCAAAGGGACAATGTGTACATTTTCTTCCACGAGAGGCAATACTGTTTATCTTCTCAATTTAGCAACTGTTCCTTCTTGTTTAATCTATAAATTACATTTAACTGCTGCTTACTCCCCTTCTCAGTGAGGAACCAGATTGACACAAACAAAAGCTCTTGGTTTGCTAAGCCCTGCTTGATGGCACTTGGTAGAAATGAAGTCCAGGACAATTTCAACTGGGAAAAAGTACAAAACAGAATTTTAGAAACAGTAAATTAGCATGGGCAAGAATAAGGGTAAATATCAAAGTCTTAAGTTTTTATAAAATCTTTTTAATCAGTAATCCAGTAGGAATCACATTAAATATAATGTCAGGGAATCTGGCAAAAGAATTACCTACCTAGGCTTTCCCTCAGAAAATCAAAGATAACTCGAAACAGGTAAGAAGTCATTCACACCTTTGCCTTCTGACTCAAAGACTTAATATCAACTCGCTCAGAACACAGATACCTTGCAGCTATCCTGTGTAGCATAGATGTGGTTTGGGAGTGCTGATATTGATCCCAACTTGATATTTATAAATGGCTTTGAAAGATAATACACAAGACAGACATCCTTTTCAGGGCATATGGGAGAAGTGGGTAGTAGGTACTGAGCACAGCCATTGTTTCTGAAGGAACTTGAGGTCCAATAATGAACACATTTGGGTAGGGAAAGAGACAGAGATTATGGGAACTGTGTATGTTCCTGGCATTCTGCTGACTGTAGGACCTCAGAGGCGTGATGGGAAAGAATTCCAATATCCACATGGTATAGACACTGGAACCTGACATATTAAATTGCCCTCCAAATAAGAATCTGAAGAATGTATTAAAAGTTGCTTCAGTGGAAATATTAGCAACACTTGGGGGTAAATCCATGCTTTATGCTAATGAACATAAAGTTTGGATACTTTTACCTCATTTGTCTCTTCCTTCTTTAACAACCAGTACTCCACAACTCTGTCACTGAGCGTATTTTGGGTTGATAATGTCTCCACCTGGCTGAGCAACTCTGATCCCATGGCTGTGAGTGCTTTGTATGTGCTGATATACACACTTGAGTAGGAAGCTCGTTTCTGTGCTAACTTCTGCTATAAATTTTGCACTCTTATATTTGACTAGCTCCTCAACTTTTCCATTTGAAGGTATAATAAATATTTCAAGTGTAATATACACAAAGGCAAGTATCTCTTCCTTCTCTCTAGTTATTCTATTTGCCTCAAAATATGTTTTCTCTTATGCTAAGAAAATCATCCTGGTTTTCTTTATTTTGTATTTACCTTACATACTTTTTCAATTATTTATATTTATATTTATTATAATACACATTTTGGAAAATGCCCATAAACATATAGCTCTGTGAATCATTACACAATGAATGCCGTCTATCCACCATGTTGATCAAAATGTAGGATATTGACCGTGGTCTAGAAGCTCTGCTTGATACTCAGCTCTCTTCCTCTTCTCTAGACACTTAGCTTTGACTTTTAACACTCTAGGTTTACTTGCTTTGGAACTTGATATAATTGGAATCATGCACATGTTGCTTTTGTGTCTGACTTCTTTTTTTACTGGGTGGGGGGCACTTCTATTGATCTTTCATTTATTTATCTTTGTTCTTTGGCCTCTGTGGGCCTCCCATCGCAGTGGCCTCTCTCGTCACAGAGCACTGGCTCTGAGCGCATGCGCTCCAGCGCTCCAACTCGGTAATTGGACACATCAGTCCAGCCCCTCCGCGGCACGTGAGATCTTCCCCTGCCAGGGATCAAACCGTCGCCCCTTCCACTGCAAGGCGGTGTCCTCACCCACTGGACCACTAGGGAAGCCCTCTGTCTGGCTTGTTTACTCAATATTATTTTTCAAGCAGTTCACCCATGTTATTACATGTAACTATATTTCAGTATTTTTCTTGAAGTGCACTTTGAAATACAAAGGAATATTGAATGAATGTACTTTACTGCAGGGGAATATACGGGTTTTCTCTGACATTTATTTGTTAGAAACAGAACTGGACGTTCGTGTACACATCTCTTGTAAATACACTTGTATGTGTCTTGGCGTATGTGAATATTTCAGTTAGGCTTATACTGGGTTTTGAGAATGTATTTGGTCAGCTTTAGAAAATAATGCCCAACAGTCCTCAAAACTGGCTCTATCAGTGTACAATACCATCAGCAGTATATGCATTTCATGTTCACTGCATTCTGTCCAGCTCTCGGCCATGCGAATCTCCACATTAGTCACTCTGATGGGTATAGGGTAACATCCTATTATAATTTTCAGTTGCAATTCTTGATTGCTAATGAGGCTCAGCCCATTTGGATATGTTTATTATTTTATGTGTTTGAAATATCATTCAAGTCACTTGTTTTTTTTTTTTTTTTCTTGCATGGGTGTCAATTTTATGCTCACATAGTATTAGTTTATGTTATGAACATATTCTTCCATTCTGTCCATTGTCTTTTATTCTTTTGATTGCATTTTCTGATAAATGAAGTTTACATTTAATGCAATTTACCAATCTTCATTGACCATTTTACAGTTATTACTATACTTTTCGAGACGATAAAAATAGTCTCCTAACTCTGTCTTTTGAAAATATACTGTTGTACCTTTCAAATAGGTCTATAATCCACTTGGAATTGACTTGTGAGTAGAGTTAAGTGGAAGTCAAATTTTATTTTTTATTTCCATATGGAGATATAGTTAAACACATATCATTTTTTTTGAAATAACTGTCGTTTCCTTGCTCTTCTGCATTGCTAGTACTGTCCCTATCATAAATAGTGCCTTAAAGATATACATTTGTTCTGAATTTTCTAATAATATTCCATTAGTCTATACAAAAATTAAATAAGTGCCAAACTCTCTTAGCTATACTAGTTTTATAATGCCTTAAATATCTAGTAGAAAAAAATTTGTCTCCCAGAAGAATGTCTTGGTTATTTTTGGCATTTTGTGTTTCCATATAAATGTTACAATTAGCTTGAAATCTCTCTCTGTCACATACACACAAACACACATACACACACACACACACACACACACGCACACACACACCTGTTGGAATTTTGATTGGGATAGCATTGAATCTACAAATGAAACTGTCATAATCGACAGCTTTCCAACATTGAATCTCTTTTTAGTCCATGAACATAATATTTTTCTCCATTTATACTATTTTGTTTTAATCTAACTCAAAACATTTTGGGGTCTTCTGTTCCTCATATATTATCACAAATTTTATAAAGTAATTTATGTATTTGATATTATTCTAATTGTTAGACTTTTATATTTAATAACATATTTCTGATAGGAGAAACATAATCAATTCATGTGTGTATTTTGATTTAGTAATAAACAATCTTACACTTATTTTATTAACTCTAATTTTTTTTTGCTTTTACATAAGCAAATACTGTGAGATATATATATATTTTTTTATTCTTTATTTTAAGGGTTTTACAGAGTTTTGTTGTTCACAGACGTGTATGTTCCCAGATCAGTCATATGCATATCCATGGTCCCCACCCCAGCAGTTCCCCCCAACCCACCCCTCAAGCTAGTAGTTTATATTCAAGTGTTTGACAAGGTATACTGTGTGTTTGTGTGTGTGTGTGTCATTAGTGGGGAGGAAACTTTTCATGGAGACGTGTACTGGGACTTTTCCAATTTTAGTGTCACAATGCTGATGATTAATGACCTTAATCAAATGACTTAATTTCCTAGATTTCATTTGAATACCAAGAGAGTGGGTGTGAAACCAAAGCTATCTGAGCTAGTCTATCTTCACTAAGAAACTCTCAGGATCAGCCCAAGAGCTTCTAAGACTTGCCTTCTTCATCCACAGTGGAAATATACAGTCCCTGACAACTTCAGCTGTGATTAGCATATGATTTAATAAGAATGCCAGGCAATTAGCAGTTATATGTCAAGAGTATTAGTTTCCTAGGGCTACCATAATAAATTGCTATAAACTTAGAGGCTTTCTCCAGCTGAAATTTATTATTATTATTATTTATTGTTCTGGAGAAGGTGGATTCCTTTGGGAAAATCTATTTCATGCTTATCTCCTGGCTGCTGGGCAAACTTTGTCATTCCTTGGCTTGTAGCTGTGTAATCCATAATTCCAGTCTCTACCTCTGTCTTCACATTGATTTTAATGTGTCCTCCTTTTCTCTTTGTCTTTGTGTCACAAATCTCACACTCTTTTCTCTTGTAAAGATACCAGCCATTGGATATAGGGACTCCTAAGCCCAGGGTGATCTCATCTCTAGATCTTTCCTATAATTATATCTAGAAAGATCCTATTTCCAAATAAGATCATGGTCACAGGGAGAGGGGGTTAAGACGTGATCATATCACTTGTGGAATACTATTCAAGCCACTCCAGTCAGTAAATAGCATTTGTTTTATTTGATAGTGTGAAAATAAATTTAAGTACTGAGCATAAAACATTGTATTAAATTCATTTCATAAAATGATCTAGCAAAATGAAATTAATACTATGGCGTCAGCAGAAGTGAATGTTATGTGTATGTATAAGCACTTATTTTATTAACTCTAATTTTTTTTTGCTTTTACATAAGCAAATACTGTGAGATATATATATATTTTTTTATTCTTTATTTTAAGGGTTTTACAGAGTTTTGTTGTTCACAGACGTGTATGTTCCCAGATCAGTCATATGCATATCCATGGTCCCCACCCCAGCAGTTCCCCCCCACCCACCCCTCAAGCTAGTAGTTTATATTCAAGTGTTTGACAAGGTATACTGTGTGTTTGTGTGTGTGTGTCATTAGTGGGGAGGAAACTTTTCATGGAGACGTGTACTGGGACTTTTCCAATTTTAGTGTCACAATGCTGATGATTAATGACCTTAATCAAATGACTTAATTTCCTAGATTTCATTTGAATACCAAGAGAGTGGGTGTGAAACCAAAGCTATCTGAGCTAGTCTATCTTCACTAAGAAACTCTCAGGATCAGCCCAAGAGCTTCTAAGACTTGCCTTCTTCATCCACAGTGGAAATATACAGTCCCTGACAACTTCAGCTGTGATTAGCATATGATTTAATAAGAATGCCAGGCAATTAGCAGTTATATGTCAAGAGTATTAGTTTCCTAGGGCTACCATAATAAATTGCTATAAACTTAGAGGCTTTCTCCAGCTGAAATTTATTATTATTATTATTTATTGTTCTGGAGAAGGTGGATTCCTTTGGGAAAATCTATTTCATGCTTATCTCCTGGCTGCTGGGCAAACTTTGTCATTCCTTGGCTTGTAGCTGTGTAATCCATAATTCCAGTCTCTACCTCTGTCTTCACATTGATTTTAATGTGTCCTCCTTTTCTCTTTGTCTTTGTGTCACAAATCTCACACTCTTTTCTCTTGTAAAGATACCAGCCATTGGATATAGGGACTCCTAAGCCCAGGGTGATCTCATCTCTAGATCTTTCCTATAATTATATCTAGAAAGATCCTATTTCCAAATAAGATCATGGTCACAGGGAGAGGGGGTTAAGACGTGATCATATCACTTGTGGAATACTATTCAAGCCACTCCAGTCAGTAAATAGCATTTGTTTTATTTGATAGTGTGAAAATAAATTTAAGTACTGAGCATAAAACATTGTATTAAATTCATTTCATAAAAATGATCTAGCAAAAATGAAATTAATACTATGGCGTCAGCAGAAGTGAATGTTATGTGTATGTATAAGCACCTATTCCCTTTAATTGAAATTTTACCAAATAGTATTTATTTAAATAACCAATTGAATAAGCCTTAATTTTGTCATTCAATGTTATGACTTTTGCTTCCTATACTAAAGAAGAATTCCTTTATCAATTTAGACATGAAAGTGTTTTTTAGAAAATAATTTTCTGTTTTCTTCACCTTGGTTCCATTTTATATTAAACATAAAATATTTATGGCTCTTCAGTTATTCAAGGTCAACTACCTTTGTTTTTACTTATTTCTTCTCTATCTTGCAAGGTATTCGATTTCACTCTGTCCACAGCAGCTTCTGCAGCACTTCCTTAGGCAACATTGGGAAATTCCAGAAATTTGCTCTTTTGCCTCATTATTAGTTGAATATTCAGAGCCTCGATCACTCTCAGCATTTCCTCGCAACTCTTCTGTTACAATACACTGTTGGATAAAACCATTTGTATTTGTGATATATGATAAACTCATTTTAATGCTCTAAGTTTTGGGGATATTTTCTTTTTCACAGTTTATTGGAAAAGTGAGTTACATACAACAATACTTAAGGAATTCTGTTACTTAACAAGAGGGAAAAATGCTTTTGAGTGATCAGATAACTTAAACACATACAGAAATTTGTGTGCATTTCAAATAACAACGAATTCCCTTTCGATGAAAAGTTTCCCAAGTAACAAATAAAAAAACTGGTAAGAGGGCAATTCAAAGATGAATTAGAATAATCAAAGCAAATCCCTGGCCAAAGTCAGAACCAATTCCTTGTCAGTCTGTTAGAAAGGACCCATCATTTACATCCCTCAACTCTTTCCTTTAGCTCTTCTCTTGCAAACCCTTAGGGAACAAAAATCAATAATAAGACAGAGGGTGATAAGCTAGTTAGGGGAATCTTGAACTACTGTGGTGGTCTCTTGACATTCATCTTAACTTACCACTTATGCAGTGACCAGAGTAAAGATGTATCATAAGTAAAGTCTGCCATAGCATTTTGATAATTTTCAAATTTATAGTAAGTATCTAAATCCTGTCCCAACCATCCGATTCCACCCCAATATAATATGGTAGTCATCTCCATTAAGAAGCAAAATGATATGCAGAGAAGGCTTTCCATGGTATTTAGAATCTCCATCTTATTTCCTTGTTACTGGACATCCCTTTATTATTCTAAATAAATTATGACTGGGTAGAAGCAAAGAGATAATCTTATATTTCCTATATTTAACCTTATCTATAGAGAATATTGACCTGATTAATTATTTGAAGCTATTCAATGAAGATATTCAAATGTAGTTGATTAGTAAGAAAGGAAAATGTTTTGTAGATGTCTAATCACTGAAAACAATTCTGACCTAAAAGCTTCCAGTTAGTAAACTGAGGAAAAGTTCCACAGCAGCTTCTGCAGCACTTCCTTAGGCAACATTGGGAAATTCCAGAAATTTGCTCTTTGCCTCATTATTAGTTGAATATTCAGAGCCTCGATCACTCTCAGCATTTCCTCGCAACTCTTCTGTTACAATACACTGTTGGATAAAACCATTTGTATTTGTGATATATGATAAACTCATTTTAATGCTCTAAGTTTTGGGGATATTTTCTTTTTCACAGTTTATTGGAAAAGTGAGTTACATACAACAATACTTAAGGAATTCTGTTACTTAACAAGAGGGAAAAATGCTTTTGAGTGATCAGATAACTTAAACACATACAGAAATTTGTGTGCATTTCAAATAACAACGAATTCCCTTTCGATGAAAAGTTTCCCAAGTAACAAATAAAAAAACTGGTAAGAGGGCAATTCAAAGATGAATTAGAATAATCAAAGCAAATCCCTGGCCAAAGTCAGAACCAATTCCTTGTCAGTCTGTTAGAAAGGACCCATCATTTACATCCCTCAACTCTTTCCTTTAGCTCTTCTCTTGCAAACCCTTAGGGAACAAAAATCAATAATAAGACAGAGGGTGATAAGCTAGTTAGGGGAATCTTGAACTACTGTGGTGGTCTCTTGACATTCATCTTAACTTACCACTTATGCAGTGACCAGAGTAAAGATGTATCATAAGTAAAGTCTGCCATAGCATTTTGATAATTTTCAAATTTATAGTAAGTATCTAAATCCTGTCCCAACCATCCGATTCCACCCCAATATAATATGGTAGTCATCTCCATTAAGAAGCAAAATGATATGCAGAGAAGGCTTTCCATGGTATTTAGAATCTCCATCTTATTTCCTTGTTACTGGACATCCCTTTATTATTCTAAATAAATTATGACTGGGTAGAAGCAAAGAGATAATCTTATATTTCCTATATTTAACCTTATCTATAGAGAATATTGACCTGATTAATTATTTGAAGCTATTCAATGAAGATATTCAAATGTAGTTGATTAGTAAGAAAGGAAAATGTTTTGTAGATGTCTAATCACTGAAAACAATTCTGACCTAAAAGCTTCCAGTTAGTAAACTGAGGAAAAAGTAGAGCTTATGTGATCTTCCTCTCAAGTTAACAGCTACTTTCATTTATTATTATGTTTTATATTAAACATACATATGATTGCTTTAATCTGTTAAACATTTGTATAAATTTTTGCCATTCAGGGTTACTATATGATGGTATAGATCAAAACTTGACAATGATGACTAAGGATTTAGAATCTGGTTTTGGAGATTAGAAATAAGACAAAAGATAGATATATAATACTTTATGAATTTGAATGTATCTTTTATGTGTATATTAATCATTATAGTATTCTTATAATGATATACTTTATTAATGTGTTTTGAGGAATAATTCAAGTGTTGATGCTTTATTAGGGAATTTGTGAGTTTAAACATAGAAGGTATATTGAAAGATGGTGTATTGCATTATATCTGTATTTCTCTCATTTGATAGAGTATGCTGAATATGACATGGACTATGACAAAATTTATATGCCCAACCTATTAAAACCTATTAAAATAACTTTTTGAATGTTAAAGTATTTGATATAATTTCCACTAGCTGCAAAACATAAAAAGATTAACAAATTAAAAGAAATTTGATTAGACATACCAATGAGGAACTTAATTATCATAATATTGATGCAATGTACTAATACATGGTAGGGTATTTTTAATTACTGCGAGAATGTGAACCTTAACACATCTTACTAAGAAGTGAGAGTAGTAAAATGTCTGAATATGAGTTGTAAAAAAAATAGAGTAGAATACCCTCTAGCTTCAAGCAAATTTCTGCATTCAGTCATGTGGGACAGAATAGCTTTTTTACATGACTTTCAGAATTTCTTTTCATCAGTAGTGAGGCATCTTATTTCCTTGTTACTGGACATCCCTTTATTATTCTAAATAAATTATGACTGGGTAGAAGCAAAGAGATAATCTTATATTTCCTATATTTAACCTTATCTATAGAGAATATTGACCTGATTAATTATTTGAAGCTATTCAATGAAGATATTCAAATGTAGTTGATTAGTAAGAAAGGAAAATGTTTTGTAGATGTCTAATCACTGAAAACAATTCTGACCTAAAAGCTTCCAGTTAGTAAACTGAGGAAAAAGTAGAGCTTATGTGATCTTCCTCTCAAGTTAACAGCTACTTTCATTTATTATTATGTTTTATATTAAACATACATATGATTGCTTTAATCTGTTAAACATTTGTATAAATTTTTGCCATTCAGGGTTACTATATGATGGTATAGATCAAAACTTGACAATGATGACTAAGGATTTAGAATCTGGTTTTGGAGATTAGAAATAAGACAAAAGATAGATATATAATACTTTATGAATTTGAATGTATCTTTTATGTGTATATTAATCATTATAGTATTCTTATAATGATATACTTTATTAATGTGTTTTGAGGAATAATTCAAGTGTTGATGCTTTATTAGGGAATTTGTGAGTTTAAACATAGAAGGTATATTGAAAGATGGTGTATTGCATTATATCTGTATTTCTCTCATTTGATAGAGTATGCTGAATATGACATGGACTATGACAAAATTTATATGCCCAACCTATTAAAACCTATTAAAATAACTTTTTGAATGTTAAAGTATTTGATATAATTTCCACTAGCTGCAAAACATAAAAAGATTAACAAATTAAAAGAAATTTGATTAGACATACCAATGAGGAACTTAATTATCATAATATTGATGCAATGTACTAATACATGGTAGGGTATTTTTAATTACTGCGAGAATGTGAACCTTAACACATCTTACTAAGAAGTGAGAGTAGTAAAATGTCTGAATATGAGTTGTAAAAAAAATAGAGTAGAATACCCTCTAGCTTCAAGCAAATTTCTGCATTCAGTCATGTGGGACAGAATAGCAGAAAATTTGGTTTGAGTTCACATGACTTTCAGAAGTAGATTCATTTGAAAGTGTGAAAAATGCCATTTTTCTGCACAGCTGTATTTTGCATGTGGATTGCTGCACGGATCCCATTCACAAGTCTTTTGAACACTAAGTACTCTCTCTGGGTGTAGGGACTGAGATAAACCTCATTAGCAAGTTGTCCAGAGTGAGAAAATACTCTTCCTACCAGTTTCCTGGCTTTTTCTGTCTGTTGCCAGCAGCAGAAATAGCTAAACAACTTGAAAATGTTTCACATGGTAAAGATTTTTTAAACAATATAATGGTACCAAAGTGAGAGTGTGAGATTGTCTCATCAGGGGGTCTTTGTTAGTATGCTCCTTCTTACTTGCTTAGGGAGAATATCTGACTCAAATCTCTGAGCCCAATTATTTTTAATAATGGTACAATTCAGAATCATATGGGAAACTTTTTCCAAAATGCATGTGCCCAAGCCACACACTTAGAGCATCTAGTTCAGTTGGTTTAGGGTAGAATTGATGATTGTTTTTAAGTATGATTGTTATCACAAGCTGATATGAACCACTGTTTAATACTTACTGTCATAGGTTTCTTTATGCTTTGATGGTTAACTGGTTCTAACTTTTCAATATGAATACATCACTATATCTACAGTGACATTTTTGTCTAGAGTTATAAGTTTCTTTTCAGTTTCAGCAATATTTGATAGTGTCCTAAGAGATTAGCCTTAGTCGTTTGGAATCGTTGATGGCTGTTGGTAGAGATCCAGTAGCCATTCTAAAACTTTGAAACATTTGCCGCCTGGATGACTAAGGCTGAATTTGGTAATTTGTCTCAGAGTCAGGCTCTTCCTCTATTCTCATAGGAGTCACTTCAGTGAGATATTTTAGACATACTACATGAGTCAACAAATTATTAATATCTATTATTATCTCTGAGGTAACAATACATAAGTGAAATAGTTCAGAGAAACAGACTTTTGCTTGGAAAAGTTTCACTCTGAAAATGCAAAAGATAGCCCTTTTGAGAATATTTTAGAGAAGCAATTTGGAGATTGTTGCTTCAGTTATGCTTATGTCCCCCCCAAAATGATAGGTTCACTTATGGTTCAAAATATAAGTTTTGGGAAAAACTTTGTAGGTGGGATGTGGGCTAAGGGAAAAAGTGGAAGAAAGAATGAACATTTGGCCCAGGATAGAATTTTAAGGGTTTTATTTGTAAATACAAACCACTTTCAGCAACTTGTTTTGAAATCTATATACTGCTACATGAGTTTTCCTTAAGTTGGTGCCCTTATCCCATCTCCAGATTTGTCTCAGGTATTACAGTGTTCATTCAATACTTGGATATGAGAATGTCAACCCTATAGTCGAGTTCTTCTGTTGAAACTATACGACAACAAAAAATGTGTCTTCACTGTATAGCAATTACGTTTATTCATAACTTTAAATCATTGTATTCTCTGTAGAGGATAAAAAGGTATTTTAAGTCTGTTGAGTTCTTGATTTAGATGATATAGACACTGATACAGTCTTGATCAAAGGCCTGCAGCCACATGTGAGTTCTCATACTCTTTAACTGCTTTCTTTGATTATTATCAAGGAGATAAATACTACAATGCAGTATTACAAACTTTTCTTCATTTATATCTCAAAACTTTGGTGTTCATTATACCAAAACTTTCTAAAAAATTGTTTTCATACTTCTAATAATTATAAACCTTCTACATTTCTACATTTCCTCTAAATGTTCATAACAAAAGCCCAAAGAATCTTTTGGCAGTGTCAGGTACCTACCTGATGGATAGTGATGAGTACAAACAATCAGAAAGAATAAAGCCTGAATCCTTTTTGCTAGGTTACAAGAAAAGGCTAGTAACCCTCCTACATTACTATATTTGTCCCATCATATAATTAACACCTGATTACAGATGACAAGAAAAAAATATTTTCATGTATCCATAGAACCCTAAAAATCACTTTTCTTAGCACAGTAACTAAACTTCTTCTTTACTGAATCATCTATCTATCTATCTATCTATCTATCTATATATATATATATTTTTTTTTTTTTCCTCTCTCTCTCTCTCATTGTGAATTCGGGCCTCTGTATCTCTTGACTGATGGTACCATATTTACATGCTAATTCATACCTTTGAATTTTTCTCAACCCTTTAGTCACTAGTAAATTCTACAAGTACTACCAGGTCTAAACAGTTGATCCTTGAACAAGGCAGGTTGAACTGTCCAGGACTAGTTATGCATGAATATTTTTTGTAGCAAATACTATTGTATTACCTGGTCCATCTTTGGTTAAAGGGTTTTATTTGTAAATACAAACCACTTTCAGCAACTTGTTTTGAAATCTATATACTGCTACATGAGTTTTCCTTAAGTTGGTGCCCTTATCCCATCTCCAGATTTGTCTCAGGTATTACAGTGTTCATTCAATACTTGGATATGAGAATGTCAACCCTATAGTCGAGTTCTTCTGTTGAAACTATACGACAACAAAAAATGTGTCTTCACTGTATAGCAATTACGTTTATTCATAACTTTAAATCATTGTATTCTCTGTAGAGGATAAAAAGGTATTTTAAGTCTGTTGAGTTCTTGATTTAGATGATATAGACACTGATACAGTCTTGATCAAAGGCCTGCAGCCACATGTGAGTTCTCATACTCTTTAACTGCTTTCTTTGATTATTATCAAGGAGATAAATACTACAATGCAGTATTACAAACTTTTCTTCATTTATATCTCAAAACTTTGGTGTTCATTATACCAAAACTTTCTAAAAAATTGTTTTCATACTTCTAATAATTATAAACCTTCTACATTTCTACATTTCCTCTAAATGTTCATAACAAAAGCCCAAAGAATCTTTTGGCAGTGTCAGGTACCTACCTGATGGATAGTGATGAGTACAAACAATCAGAAAGAATAAAGCCTGAATCCTTTTTGCTAGGTTACAAGAAAAGGCTAGTAACCCTCCTACATTACTATATTTGTCCCATCATATAATTAACACCTGATTACAGATGACAAGAAAAAAATATTTTCATGTATCCATAGAACCCTAAAAATCACTTTTCTTAGCACAGTAACTAAACTTCTTCTTTACTGAATCATCTATCTATCTATCTATCTATCTATCTATATATATATATTTTTTTTTTTTTTTTTTTTTTTACTCCTCTCTCTCTCTCTCATTGTGAATTCGGGCCTCTGTATCTCTTGACTGATGGTACCATATTTACATGCTAATTCATACCTTTGAATTTTTCTCAACCCTTTAGTCACTAGTAAATTCTACAAGTACTACCAGGTCTAAACAGTTGATCCTTGAACAAGGCAGGTTGAACTGTCCAGGACTAGTTATGCATGAATATTTTTTGTAGCAAATACTATTGTATTACCTGGTCCATCTTTGGTTAAATCTGTGGATTCACAGGAGCTGAGTGAGGATCCTGAGTCTGCTATAGTTTATACATGAATTGCCCCCCACACTGCTCCAAGATCAACTTTTGTTCATGACTCTCCTCTACATAGTTCTGATTGTGTTAAGTCTTATAATCTGGGAAGTCTGAGGAATGGCGGCTCTGGTGTCGGGTGCACTTACATGACTGAGTCTAAGCTCTCTGCTTGCTGCATCCACAGCCAATGAATCTGAGATATGAAGTGTTGAGGCCAGGAAAATGACTTTATTCAGAAAGCAGCTGACCAAGATGGCAGGCTAGCATCTCATAATAACCATCTTATTGTGGTCTGGATGCCTGGTTCTTTTATAGATCAGGGCTGGGGGAAGGTGAGGAAGCAAAGCAAAAAGGCCATTCGTCTTGCAAACACCTCCTAGAATGGCAAAGCCTCAGGGAGGGAAAGTGTTAATTTCTCCATCCATAGGCACACAGGGTTCTGAACAAAGTCAGGCAGAGGGGCAGGATTCTCTGAGGCAAACCCTTCTGTGTGATTACAATAACAAAAGCAACAAAAAACAACTCAGAATAAACAGTTTCATCATGGGGTCAGAATTGACTTCTTCTCTGCAACACTAACGTGTAAATCATGCATTTGCTAACTACTCTGCACATAAAATTGAGCACATTACTTCATCTCCTAAACATCAATAGGTAAATGAAAATAATGATAATAATATAATTTACAGAGATGCTATAAGGATTAAATGAAGTAATGCATAAAGAGACATTTACATATAATAGGCATAATATAAACATTTGGTAAATATAGTTATATTCCCACAACTAATAATAATAATAATAATAATAATAATAATATATAAAATCAGTGTCACATGGGCTATAGAAATGACTTCCCTAATTATTTTTTTCACATTTTTTGCCTTTAGGCTTGCTGGATTGTATTTCTCATTACTACCAAAATGATTCTTCTAAAAATCCAAATCACTTGCCTGTTTAAATACTTTAAATATTTTCTGACTATTTCTGTATCACCAATTCTAAAATTTCCCCCTACACGCAAATATACAAATATTACTCAGCACATACACATTCTTGCACACCCCAAAACACACATTTACATAAAATGTAAAAATACAGATATAGTAGCAACCATAACTAGGGTGTTCAAATATACAGTCACCTGTGTTTGGGGGCTTTCTAATGATAGTATTGCCTTTGTATCCTTATTTCTTTTTTATCTCTCTGTCTCTATCTTTCTCTCTCTATCCCTAGCTTTCTATTCCTCTTTCTCCCCCTCTTTTTTTTCCCCTTTTTATTCCCCTCATGCAACCATCCCAGGGACACCTCTCAGAGCTACTTCCTCATTCTCTCACTATGGTGAAGCAACCTTGGCTTCAGAACATATTAGGTTCATTCTAATTTTGGTTACAGTCACTTCCCAATCTCTGTGCCCAGAGCAATGGCTTAGCCTAATTGACTAGATGTGGTGTACATGTCATTGACTAAAAAAAGATGAATACCTTGAGAACTGCAAGTTCGATTTTATTTGGGGTGAAATGAGGACTGCAGCCGAGGAGGCATATCTCAGATAGCTCTGAGAGAGTGCTTCTAAGAGCTAGTGGGGCAAAGGTCAATATATAAGGTTTTGATGAAGAAGGAGTTCAATACCATTAAGCACTGATTTTACAAAGAGTTTTCGGTGAGTCACAAAGATCTCATATCATCATGAAGGGATTTAGTGCTTTTCTAGATATGAGGAGATGCAAGGATTGAAATCATAAAATCTGTTGCTAAAAACATTCACCTATCTAAAGATCTGCTCCACCAGATTCCCTGGGACACTGCCAACTATCATCTCTTTATTACTCAAAAGATAACTAAATATAAATGACATAAGAAGGAAGACAACAAGTCAGTTCCAAATTAACCATATGGAAAGGAGAGAGAGCATTAATTGTAACACCCATCACAAAATAAGTGTGTCGTGAGGCTCCAACATGAAACAGTTTCATGATTGAAAACAGCCTCCCAGGTGAAGTGGTAGCCTTCTCTGTTTATCACTGGTTTCCACTCTGCCTGTAACCCTCCCACTACCCCAGCACTATGACCCCATCCTCATAGCACCTGTACAGAGGTTCGTCATGACTTCGATTTGCACATACGGTTTATGCTAATTAACATTGTTTTCTCAAGGCTGGCGTAGTGCCTGGCTCTCAGTAAATCCTCTGTTATTACTAGTTAAATTATTTTGATGACTAGGAAACAATCCCACTTCAGTACATGCTAGATGTTAGCAGATTAAAGGAATATTTAACTGTCATATATACAGGAAACAAAAGCAAAATTCTAGCAGATGGAAACACGTAGGGTGAAAATACTCCAGAATTGTTAACCTCATTATCCTACCTTTTTATGTGTGCTAACAGAATTGTATGTGGTGGGGATCTGAAGTGTAAACCTGACTTGGGCCAAATTCCCCCTGGGGTCCAAGGATTGCTGACAACTACTGATACTTACTGCCCTTTACACTCAGCCATGAAGGCCTGAAAATAGAGACAAGATGTATAGATTCAGGAGTCTTTTAGCACAACTCTCTTTATTAGCTCTATTTTGGTATATTTCTCCCCATCGTTCTCATGCAGATAACCATATACAGAAATGCAAATATCATTTCAGTCAACAGTTAATATTTTTATATTGCCATTTGCAAAGAGTAAAGCAAAGCTGCTCTTTGATCTAATACATATTTGGGGCAGTAAATGAAAATCCTTAGCTCTCCCTGCAGTAAGTATTTCTTTAGATCTCATATCATCATGAAGGGATTTAGTGCTTTTCTAGATATGAGGAGATGCAAGGATTGAAATCATAAAATCTGTTGCTAAAAACATTCACCTATCTAAAGATCTGCTCCACCAGATTCCCTGGGACACTGCCAACTATCATCTCTTTATTACTCAAAAGATAACTAAATATAAATGACATAAGAAGGAAGACAACAAGTCAGTTCCAAATTAACCATATGGAAAGGAGAGAGAGCATTAATTGTAACACCCATCACAAAATAAGTGTGTCGTGAGGCTCCAACATGAAACAGTTTCATGATTGAAAACAGCCTCCCAGGTGAAGTGGTAGCCTTCTCTGTTTATCACTGGTTTCCACTCTGCCTGTAACCCTCCCACTACCCCAGCACTATGACCCCATCCTCATAGCACCTGTACAGAGGTTCGTCATGACTTCGATTTGCACATACGGTTTATGCTAATTAACATTGTTTTCTCAAGGCTGGCGTAGTGCCTGGCTCTCAGTAAATCCTCTGTTATTACTAGTTAAATTATTTTGATGACTAGGAAACAATCCCACTTCAGTACATGCTAGATGTTAGCAGATTAAAGGAATATTTAACTGTCATATATACAGGAAACAAAAGCAAAATTCTAGCAGATGGAAACACGTAGGGTGAAAATACTCCAGAATTGTTAACCTCATTATCCTACCTTTTTATGTGTGCTAACAGAATTGTATGTGGTGGGGATCTGAAGTGTAAACCTGACTTGGGCCAAATTCCCCCTGGGGTCCAAGGATTGCTGACAACTACTGATACTTACTGCCCTTTACACTCAGCCATGAAGGCCTGAAAATAGAGACAAGATGTATAGATTCAGGAGTCTTTTAGCACAACTCTCTTTATTAGCTCTATTTTGGTATATTTCTCCCCATCGTTCTCATGCAGATAACCATATACAGAAATGCAAATATCATTTCAGTCAACAGTTAATATTTTTATATTGCCATTTGCAAAGAGTAAAGCAAAGCTGCTCTTTGATCTAATACATATTTGGGGCAGTAAATGAAAATCCTTAGCTCTCCCTGCAGTAGTGTAATGTCAAGTTCAAGTATTCTCATTTCAGTCTAGCAGGATAATATTAATAGTGCGCTTTCATAAAAGTTCAGTCATTTACTCTTAAAATTGAAAGGTATGCATTCTCACTACTTTTAGGTTTTGCATAAAATAAATTAATTACCCTGGAATGAACAGAAACTTTCATTTAAGCCCAACTTAAGACTTAGATAATCTTCAAAGTTCTTAATTGAAAATTAATGGCTCTCTCTTAAACTCCATGTAGTAGAAGCAGAAGCCATCTCACTAGTGCCTGATAATCGTGGCATCATCTTGTCAGCACTTTGCTAGAGGGGGGGATTAGATATAGCTTTCCAGTTTCAAGGATCTGGAAAGCCCAGGTTATATGGTGTCATTTTGAAAACTGAATATTAAGTTGGAACTCCTAGGTATTGATTTCAAATTCTGGATCTGCCTTTATCAACCTGGATGAAAAAAGGATAAATAAGTTTCTCTGTGGTGTTCATTCTTTTAATTTTAAGATATAACAAAAACAAAATAAAATAAAAACACAACAGCTATTGTATATCATACATTTTGTGTTTTACACGTTTCAAAATTATACATCAGTGTGGTTACAGTATTTAATAAATTCCACAAAATATCCTACCCTACCCTCCATTCCATCCCCATAGAAACACTTATTTTCATCTCTTTCCACAGATTTCTTTGTTGTTTATTGCCATTTCTCTAAATCAATTACCCTAGGTATTAATTTTTAAATTTCATTGTTTATTGTCTTGCTTGTAGGAAGAGTACCTACCCCTGCCCCAGCCCACAAACATCATTCCCTTCTTTCTCCCTCATCTTCCCAGGTGTATTGTTCAAATCCTTTTCCTTCACCTCTGGTAGCTCAGACAGTAAAGAATCTGCCTGTAATGTGGGAGACCCAGGTTCTATCCCTGGGTTGAGAAAATCCCCTGGAGAAGAAAAATGGCGACCCATTCCAGTACTCTTGCCTGGAGAATTCCATGGACAGAGGAGCCTGGCAGGCTACAGTCCATGAAGTCACCAAGAGTCTAACATGGCTGAGTGACCTAACTTTTTTTTTTATGTCCACTGTCCATGTCTGTCTTTCCGTCGCTTCACTGCATGTGCCATCATCACCACCCTACTAGGTTCCATATATATGTGTTAATATACTGTATTTGTCCTTCTCTTTATGACTGACTCACTTTTTATGATTTGTTCTAGATCCAGCCACCTCATTAGGGCTGATTCTTCTGCATTTCTCTTTACAGCTGTGTAGTATTCCATTGTATATATATACCAGAGCTTTTTGACTAACACTTTTCAGTTTCACTTCCTGCACAATATTTTATTTAATAATTATCTTTTGGTTGTTGTTTTTGGTTTATTGTGTTAATTTGCTAGGGTTGCCATAACAAAGTACCACAGACTAGGTGTCTTAAACAACAGAAGTATATTTTCTGGGTGTCTGCGTTCCTGTGGTGTCCTTGCGATTTCCGCAAGTCATGACCACTCTTTCCCACAGTTCTCCCTTCCTTGAGGTTTGAACTTTGCTGCCTCAGCTATCTGATCTCTGAGTTGGCTGGCACAGAGACCAGTCTGGCAAACTGCCAGACAAGTTATGTCATTCATTTGATATGCTCTGGTCTTTCTGGCTTACACACTAGAATTGGGATGAGGCCACTGCTTTTCCCAAGCTACATTGAGCTGACGGTAGGAAAATTACAAGTAAAAATGTCACATAATGCCCTACCATTTAAGTGTCTTTTACTTTTCTGGATATGAGTTGTCTATTTAGTGTTTACCCACTATTCCCTCCTATTCCATCCCCATAGAAACACTTATTTTCATCTCTTTCCACAGATTTCTTTGTTGTTTATTGCCATTTCTCTAAATCAATTACCCTAGGTATTAATTTTTAAATTTCATTGTTTATTGTCTTGCTTGTAGGAAGAGTACCTACCCCTGCCCCAGCCCACAAACATCATTCCCTTCTTTCTCCCTCATCTTCCCAGGTGTATTGTTCAAATCCTTTTCCTTCACCTCTGGTAGCTCAGACAGTAAAGAATCTGCCTGTAATGTGGGAGACCCAGGTTCTATCCCTGGGTTGAGAAAATCCCCTGGAGAAGAAAAATGGCGACCCATTCCAGTACTCTTGCCTGGAGAATTCCATGGACAGAGGAGCCTGGCAGGCTACAGTCCATGAAGTCACCAAGAGTCTAACATGGCTGAGTGACCTAACTTTTTTTTTTATGTCCACTGTCCATGTCTGTCTTTCCGTCGCTTCACTGCATGTGCCATCATCACCACCCTACTAGGTTCCATATATATGTGTTAATATACTGTATTTGTCCTTCTCTTTATGACTGACTCACTTTTTATGATTTGTTCTAGATCCAGCCACCTCATTAGGGCTGATTCTTCTGCATTTCTCTTTACAGCTGTGTAGTATTCCATTGTATATATATACCAGAGCTTTTTGACTAACACTTTTCAGTTTCACTTCCTGCACAATATTTTATTTAATAATTATCTTTTGGTTGTTGTTTTTGGTTTATTGTGTTAATTTGCTAGGGTTGCCATAACAAAGTACCACAGACTAGGTGTCTTAAACAACAGAAGTATATTTTCTGGGTGTCTGCGTTCCTGTGGTGTCCTTGCGATTTCCGCAAGTCATGACCACTCTTTCCCACAGTTCTCCCTTCCTTGAGGTTTGAACTTTGCTGCCTCAGCTATCTGATCTCTGAGTTGGCTGGCACAGAGACCAGTCTGGCAAACTGCCAGACAAGTTATGTCATTCATTTGATATGCTCTGGTCTTTCTGGCTTACACACTAGAATTGGGATGAGGCCACTGCTTTTCCCAAGCTACATTGAGCTGACGGTAGGAAAATTACAAGTAAAAATGTCACATAATGCCCTACCATTTTGAAAGTGTCTTTTACTTTTCTGGATATGAGTTGTCTATTTAGTATTCCCATAAGTAAAAATGGTGTGAGGCTTTGTCCCCACCATTTTGCTGATGTTCTCATTGCTGTTAAGTTTTACTCTTTTCACTCCTTCTCAAAAGCATCACATTTTGTGATATAAATCTAGTGAATTACCAACTTTCCCTATATGGTTTAGCATTAGGCTCTTTTTTAGATCTTCTAAATAATTTATCACTAAACTGCTTATTTTCTGTCCTTATTTTTATTTCTGTTATTGCTGTACCTGATGTGCACATTGTTTGTGTGTGTATATACATATGATATACATATGTGCATGTTTGTGTGTGTGTATACATATATATATATATATATAAATTACATTTCTGTTATATTTATTGCATGTCAAGTGGGGAAGGGACATAGATGCTTGTGTGGAAAATTCCATTTTTACTAGATGTTTCATAAATAACCTTTTTTTTTTTTTTAAGTAGTCAGTATTATGTCATGCAGAAATGGTTTGGGTCTTTCTTAAAAGCTAGAAGTACATTGTGTAGTATTATAAATGATAGGATTTTCTTCCATAGGTAAATCCCATTGACATTTGCTTCTGTCAATAAATGTAGTGAACAACCATCACTGACACACTTAGGACTCAACACTTGAGAGCTAGCAGTTGAGCAAGAGAGCAGGCATGACTGAACCAAGAGAAATTAATGTTGAATTTCAGGGATAAGAAAAAATAATAATTAGAGAAAGTGGAAAAATATCAGGCATCAAGATGACTGAAAACACCAGAAAAGTAGAGAAATGAAAGCATGAGAAGGGGTACATACAGGGAGAGTGACTCAGATTATGGGTAGTGATGATCTAAGTCTCTGAAAGCAGGAGAATATATTAAAAGTAAGAATTAGTCAAGTGTAAGTGAAATTGAAAAAGTAACATTTATAGGAAATGCATCATTCATCAGTTCCATTACACAAATAGAGATGACAGCTGACAGTGATTTTTAAGTGTATTTTCAAATATAGAACCTTGGCTTTTGAACTTGAATTTCTGTATAATAAAGGTCTACAAACTAGAGGTAGGGGATACAGTGTTCACAGTAAAGCATCTTTAAAAGTGAGACTTAATTTATATCCTCTAGTCATATGGTAATTCATAACTGGAGAATACTTTTGAAGAAACTTAAAAGAAAAAAAAAAGGATTAGCTACAGTGTGTGTCTTGAATAATAGCTATTTTTATTTATTATCACAGTAGTAATTATTCAGGTATGTTAAATTCTGTTAAATATCCGGCATATGGTAAAAATTTGAACATGATAATAATTAGTATTCAAGGGAAAAGCATATTTGGGTTTTTAGTAAGATTAATGCATTAATTTACCTTAATTATACCACTTATTGATGTAATGCCAAAATTTCTGCTCTTTTATTAATTGAAGTACCTCCACCACAATTACTCTATACAATACCTGAAGCTGCTATCTTTCCTCATTGGTACAATGGCTCTCTTTTGTGTGTGAAAATTCAAACATTTTAATAGATGTTTCATAAATAACCTTTTTTTTTTTTTTAAGTAGTCAGTATTATGTCATGCAGAAATGGTTTGGGTCTTTCTTAAAAGCTAGAAGTACATTGTGTAGTATTATAAATGATAGGATTTTCTTCCATAGGTAAATCCCATTGACATTTGCTTCTGTCAATAAATGTAGTGAACAACCATCACTGACACACTTAGGACTCAACACTTGAGAGCTAGCAGTTGAGCAAGAGAGCAGGCATGACTGAACCAAGAGAAATTAATGTTGAATTTCAGGGATAAGAAAAAATAATAATTAGAGAAAGTGGAAAAATATCAGGCATCAAGATGACTGAAAACACCAGAAAAGTAGAGAAATGAAAGCATGAGAAGGGGTACATACAGGGAGAGTGACTCAGATTATGGGTAGTGATGATCTAAGTCTCTGAAAGCAGGAGAATATATTAAAAGTAAGAATTAGTCAAGTGTAAGTGAAATTGAAAAAGTAACATTTATAGGAAATGCATCATTCATCAGTTCCATTACACAAATAGAGATGACAGCTGACAGTGATTTTTAAGTGTATTTTCAAATATAGAACCTTGGCTTTTGAACTTGAATTTCTGTATAATAAAGGTCTACAAACTAGAGGTAGGGGATACAGTGTTCACAGTAAAGCATCTTTAAAAGTGAGACTTAATTTATATCCTCTAGTCATATGGTAATTCATAACTGGAGAATACTTTTGAAGAAACTTAAAAGAAAAAAAAAAGGATTAGCTACAGTGTGTGTCTTGAATAATAGCTATTTTTATTTATTATCACAGTAGTAATTATTCAGGTATGTTAAATTCTGTTAAATATCCGGCATATGGTAAAAATTTGAACATGATAATAATTAGTATTCAGAGAGTGTTAAAGTAAGTTAACATACATTGGTATTACTGTAGTAACTTGATTAGATGGCATGCTACATTTTACCTTAATTATACCACTTATTGATGTAATGCCAAAATTTCTGCTCTTTTATCAATTGAAGTACCTCCACCACAATTACTCTATACAATACCTGAAGCTGCTATCTTTCCTCATTGGTACAATGGCTCCTGACAGTGTGATAACATGCCTCTGTGAGTTCTGGCAATCTGCCATAAACTAACACTATTTGCAAAAGGAGAAATCTTGTCTTTCTGTGTGTATATGTATACTCTATGCTCGAAAGCAGAAAATCATTTACATATTCCTATGCCATGCTGATATACTCACAGGCTGCTTTGAGGTTTGAAACTAAAAAAAAATAAAAAGTGCTGTTCAACATAGAAAGGACACAAACATTTCAAAACATCATGTGTTTTGAAGTATTTCTTACAGTGGACCTTTTATTTTTTATCATTGACTGTTACCCCCACCACCACCACCACGTTTATGTGGTTTTAAGCCACCCAGTCTATAGTAATATGTTAATAGAGCTCCCAGAAAACTAATACACAGCTGAAAATACTAAAAAGATTGCTGCAACACACTGTTAATGTATATAATACACGGGATTCATAAAGACGACAGCATAGGAAACAGGAAAATAAAAGAAAAATGCAACACTATTTGAAAGAGTATTTGAAACATCTGATTCAGAATTAAGAATGATTTACTAGAATTGATGTGCATTTAAGAAACAAATAAAATTGTTTTGAGATTGTATTGTGATGTACATATATGTTTTGTTTGTCTAACACAAAAATATCGTATGGCTTTTGAACTTGAATTTCTGTATAATAAAGGTCTACAAACTAGAGGTAGGGGATACAGTGTTCACAGTAAAGCATCTTTAAAAGTGAGACTTAATTTATATCCTCTAGTCATATGGTAATTCATAACTGGAGAATACTTTTGAAGAAACTTAAAAGAAAAAAAAAAGGATTAGCTACAGTGTGTGTCTTGAATAATAGCTATTTTTATTTATTATCACAGTAGTAATTATTCAGGTATGTTAAATTCTGTTAAATATCCGGCATATGGTAAAAATTTGAACATGATAATAATTAGTATTCAGAGAGTGTTAAAGTAAGTTAACATACATTGGTATTACTGTAGTAACTTGATTAGATGGCATGCTACATTTTACCTTAATTATACCACTTATTGATGTAATGCCAAAATTTCTGCTCTTTTATCAATTGAAGTACCTCCACCACAATTACTCTATACAATACCTGAAGCTGCTATCTTTCCTCATTGGTACAATGGCTCCTGACAGTGTGATAACATGCCTCTGTGAGTTCTGGCAATCTGCCATAAACTAACACTATTTGCAAAAGGAGAAATCTTGTCTTTCTGTGTGTATATGTATACTCTATGCTCGAAAGCAGAAAATCATTTACATATTCCTATGCCATGCTGATATACTCACAGGCTGCTTTGAGGTTTGAAACTAAAAAAAAATAAAAGTGCTGTTCAACATAGAAAGGACACAAACATTTCAAAACATCATGTGTTTTGAAGTATTTCTTACAGTGGACCTTTTATTTTTTATCATTGACTGTTACCCCCACCACCACCACCACGTTTATGTGGTTTTAAGCCACCCAGTCTATAGTAATATGTTAATAGAGCTCCCAGAAAACTAATACACAGCTGAAAATACTAAAAAGATTGCTGCAACACACTGTTAATGTATATAATACACGGGATTCATAAAGACGACAGCATAGGAAACAGGAAAATAAAAGAAAAATGCAACACTATTTGAAAGAGTATTTGAAACATCTGATTCAGAATTAAGAATGATTTACTAGAATTGATGTGCATTTAAGAAACAAATAAAATTGTTTTGAGATTGTATTGTGATGTACATATATGTTTTGTTTGTCTAACACAAAGAAGTAGTCGTAAGTCTTGACAGGTTCCCAGAGGAGGAGAGGCCTTTCCCTCTGTAAAGTCTTTGTTTTGATTCCTCCCCGCCCCCCACCCCCACCGATGAAATGACTCTATGCCAAAATCAGATGTGATAATTCACATGGTAAACACCAGGGAAGGAGATATGCCAGGCAGGAAAAGAAGCTATTGAGGAAAACTGCATGTGCTACTGAAGAGAAAGCTGCTTAGAATATGTTGCATGCCAGAGATGAGACTTAAAAATGAAATACATCTTTAAGCCTAACGTAAATAGTTTGTGTTCTTGCTGAAGGACTCTGGAGGACTATTACTGTAACAAATTGCTATCTTTAATTCTTGGCTAGCAGCCAGGTGTAGGTCAGACACAACATTTTTCTATTAAAATAACCGCTAGCAAGGGAAAAACAGAACCCTGTGCTTGGAAACACACACATATACATATCATACTCTATGTAACCCTATGGTCATTATTTCATGGTGACCATACAAGACAACATGTGACAAAAAGCAGCCCCTCTTGACTAGTGAGAAATAACAGTGGGCTGTTGTTCAGTTGCTAAGTTGTGTCTGACTCCTTTGTAACCTGCCAGGCTCCTCTGTCAATGGGATTTTCCAGGCGAAGATACTGGAGTGGGTTGCCATTTCCTTCTCCAGAAGATCTTCCTAACCCAGAGATCAAACCCACATCTCCATTGGCAGGTAGATTCTTTACCACTGAGCCACCAGGGAAATCCAGTAACAATATGATATGGACATTTCTGTAATAGATGAAATGCTACTGCTGTCATGGGCTACAGTCTTTCTGAGAATATTCAGGAGAATTTAGCAGCCATTGCAGCTCAAGCAGTACAGCCAAACACAGCATGCTGACCCTCAGGGAAACCAAAGGAATTCAATCCCAGGCAGGTGACCCTGTCTCCCAGCAACCCTTCTCCAATGACATGTGGGAAGTCTTACTCTTGAGGCTTAATGTATAATAGACATCAGTGGCTAGTTATTGATTAAAAATGGAAATTTGAATGATTCAACAACTGTCTTTTCATCTTTTTTTTCCCTTTTAAACTGAGATGATTTTGTTGAATTAAATAGTATAGGAAGCAATCTGCTACTGTCACCTGCAGTGCTTTTGTTAGATTAATGATTATCAACAGGTTGTACAGACTGGGGTTCATTAGAGTAATACTAGATATTACAAATAGAAGTGTATCAAGCATTAAAATATGTCCTATGGGCATCAATCTCCACCTTTGTCTAGAAAAGGATCACTTAGCTGACTGATTCTGGTTTTTATATACAACTTATGAACGTGTTAGGAAGGACTTGCAATTCCCAGAGTTTTTATAACCTAAGTGATGAGTCACATTACTAGATGTGGAATATTGTTACCAAGCTTAAACTGCCATTATGCAAGGAAAGACATAGGACAGGCTTCCTTGTCATTCATAAAACTTGCCCATATAGTGAGATAGGCATTTTGTTTATGTCTGAAATCTCAGTGGAGCTCCATGATTAAAATGACATTGGAAACCAGCAACCAGTGGGTTAATGGAGGCCTGAAATTGTGTTTTGTTTGCTCTACATTGCTTTGAGAAACTTCACAGCATCCAAAATGATCAGATGAGTTCATCTCTAAATCTGAAATTATAAGTGAGTCAGAAGATCTGGCTACACTAGGGTTGTATGCCCATAGGAGTACTGTTGACTGGAACACCATGGTGGCTTCCACTTGTAGAAAGGCACATTGTTTTTCTGTTCACCACCATCCTTATCACATCATATGTGTTGTGACATATGTGTTCTGACAAGGGCTATCAACTTGACCATTTGGCTTATTTACGTTACCTGTATGACCTCTAAAACAATGACATTCTAAATTGGTCTAAATTGTTATCTGGTATGTCACTTCCACAAGGTAGTGCTTTTTCAGGAGAATTTAGCAGCCATTGCAGCTCAAGCAGTACAGCCAAACACAGCATGCTGACCCTCAGGGAAACCAAAGGAATTCAATCCCAGGCAGGTGACCCTGTCTCCCAGCAACCCTTCTCCAATGACATGTGGGAAGTCTTACTCTTGAGGCTTAATGTATAATAGACATCAGTGGCTAGTTATTGATTAAAAATGGAAATTTGAATGATTCAACAACTGTCTTTTCATCTTTTTTTTCCCTTTTAAACTGAGATGATTTTGTTGAATTAAATAGTATAGGAAGCAATCTGCTACTGTCACCTGCAGTGCTTTTGTTAGATTAATGATTATCAACAGGTTGTACAGACTGGGGTTCATTAGAGTAATACTAGATATTACAAATAGAAGTGTATCAAGCATTAAAATATGTCCTATGGGCATCAATCTCCACCTTTGTCTAGAAAAGGATCACTTAGCTGACTGATTCTGGTTTTTATATACAACTTATGAACGTGTTAGGAAGGACTTGCAATTCCCAGAGTTTTTATAACCTAAGTGATGAGTCACATTACTAGATGTGGAATATTGTTACCAAGCTTAAACTGCCATTATGCAAGGAAAGACATAGGACAGGCTTCCTTGTCATTCATAAAACTTGCCCATATAGTGAGATAGGCATTTTGTTTATGTCTGAAATCTCAGTGGAGCTCCATGATTAAAATGACATTGGAAACCAGCAACCAGTGGGTTAATGGAGGCCTGAAATTGTGTTTTGTTTGCTCTACATTGCTTTGAGAAACTTCACAGCATCCAAAATGATCAGATGAGTTCATCTCTAAATCTGAAATTATAAGTGAGTCAGAAGATCTGGCTACACTAGGGTTGTATGCCCATAGGAGTACTGTTGACTGGAACACCATGGTGGCTTCCACTTGTAGAAAGGCACATTGTTTTTCTGTTCACCACCATCCTTATCACATCATATGTGTTGTGACATATGTGTTCTGACAAGGGCTATCAACTTGACCATTTGGCTTATTTACGTTACCTGTATGACCTCTAAAACAATGACATTCTAAATTGGTCTAAATTGTTATCTGGTATGTCACTTCCACAAGGTAGTGCTTTTCCAGGCCACAGACTTGCATTGAGTTGCTTAGGTATCCCAAGTCCCAAAGAATGATTTTAAAGGGAAACTTACAGTCTCAGACAAGTCAGACACCATTCAGTCCCACTCCTAATAGTTTCACTCTTAGACATGCTAGTAGCCTGTTGATTTCAGTAATCCTGTAGGTTAGCACTGAAAGTGTTATGCAGTTTGAAAAGAAACTTGACTGCTGAAGTGATAATGCCAATTTGATGCCGAGCAAAGTACAGAAGGTGCCCTGCCAGCTTTTCCTAGCACAGGCCCTGGGCCCTCTCTGTCCACTCTCCTCCAGCCCTGCCAAGCCCGTTCCCCTTCACCTTGACATATCAAGCTCATCCCACTTTTTGGGTGGAAACAACACTGTTTGTGTTTTTCTGTGTAAAACAGCTCTTTCTCACCATTTCCTCTGGATTATTTCTCTTTATCTTTTACTTCTCAGTACAAAGGCTTATTTTATACCAGCACATATATGTCACACTCCTCTCCCAGATTTAATTGCATCCTCCTCCTTTGTATTCTTTAAAATATTTAAGGTTTTCTTAATATATTAATTTATGGATTTGTTTAATTTATTATTTACTATTGGCTCTCAGAAGAATATAAGCTCCCTGAGACCAAGATTAACACTCATTAAACATAGGCTGGATGCATGAAAGAATGAGGGAGGGAGTGATATGATGCACTACGGCTTTGAAATGGAGAGAAGAACTAGTCTAATACTCTAGAGCTAGAGATTCATGAAGTCCGCTTTGAGCCAGATTGGGAGTAAGATCCATTGGATATAGGTGGTTTTAGCATCCAAAATGATCAGATGAGTTCATCTCTAAATCTGAAATTATAAGTGAGTCAGAAGATCTGGCTACACTAGGGTTGTATGCCCATAGGAGTACTGTTGACTGGAACACCATGGTGGCTTCCACTTGTAGAAAGGCACATTGTTTTTCTGTTCACCACCATCCTTATCACATCATATGTGTTGTGACATATGTGTTCTGACAAGGGCTATCAACTTGACCATTTGGCTTATTTACGTTACCTGTATGACCTCTAAAACAATGACATTCTAAATTGGTCTAAATTGTTATCTGGTATGTCACTTCCACAAGGTAGTGCTTTTCCAGGCCACAGACTTGCATTGAGTTGCTTAGGTATCCCAAGTCCCAAAGAATGATTTTAAAGGGAAACTTACAGTCTCAGACAAGTCAGACACCATTCAGTCCCACTCCTAATAGTTTCACTCTTAGACATGCTAGTAGCCTGTTGATTTCAGTAATCCTGTAGGTTAGCACTGAAAGTGTTATGCAGTTTGAAAAGAAACTTGACTGCTGAAGTGATAATGCCAATTTGATGCCGAGCAAAGTACAGAAGGTGCCCTGCCAGCTTTTCCTAGCACAGGCCCTGGGCCCTCTCTGTCCACTCTCCTCCAGCCCTGCCAAGCCCGTTCCCCTTCACCTTGACATATCAAGCTCATCCCACTTTTTGGGTGGAAACAACACTGTTTGTGTTTTTCTGTGTAAAACAGCTCTTTCTCACCATTTCCTCTGGATTATTTCTCTTTATCTTTTACTTCTCAGTACAAAGGCTTATTTTATACCAGCACATATATGTCACACTCCTCTCCCAGATTTAATTGCATCCTCCTCCTTTGTATTCTTTAAAATATTTAAGGTTTTCTTAATATATTAATTTATGGATTTGTTTAATTTATTATTTACTATTGGCTCTCAGAAGAATATAAGCTCCCTGAGACCAAGATTAACACTCATTAAACATAGGCTGGATGCATGAAAGAATGAGGGAGGGAGTGATATGATGCACTACGGCTTTGAAATGGAGAGAAGAACTAGTCTAATACTCTAGAGCTAGAGATTCATGAAGTCCGCTTTGAGCCAGATTGGGAGTAAGATCCATTGGATATAGGTGGTTTTTATCACTCAAAGCTGTCACTCAAACTGGTCCTTGAACTGCTTATTAATGGCCCATGGCTTGTACACGAAATATACACCAAACAGTATACCACACACCAATTATTTCATGTAGAAAGTCTTTAAAAAAAAAGTCAGTTGAGCACAACAGTGTGCCTAGTGATATAAGTAAGTCACATCCTAACATAATCTTATCACATTGCTGACTAGTAACTGCAGACTCACATCTACCCACAGACAACTTTTTCTGTAGCCCTGGTTACACATATATTAAAAAAGAAAAAAGAAAAACTTTACTCATAAAGTAGGTCTTAAGAGAGAAAATATCTTCATGGTAAGGGAAAGGATATTTGAATAACATTAACTTTCTTTGTGATTCTGTTATACTCTCTGTGGAAATAAGATCTCCACTGAAAGGAGTTCCAAGTGAAATCAATTGGGGCAGAAAAGGAGAAGTGAGGAGGAGGCCAGGAAAGAGAATGTACTTAAGAAACACTAAAGACAGCATACTCACTTAAAATAAGAAATACAATGAAAGGAAATTATTTGAGTTGTTATAATTTTCAGAAGTCATATAAACAGATGTCTTGTAGTTTGAAAAATAAGTTGAGAGCTGAATATGCAATATATTTTCCATACATATGTTCAACAAAGAAAACAGATGAATCATTTTATCTAAGAGTATCAAAAACTATTTAAATTTTAGCTTTAATAAAAAATATATTATTAGGATTATAACAAAGCTGAATATGGTGCTATTCTCTGACCGACTCTGATCCCTTATAGTCACTTGACTATTTCTGTAGCCCACTAAGTCAGTGCAAAAGTTAGGCTTGCATAGCTCAATCATGTTTTTTCCTAACATTGCCATTTTTGTTCAGAAATTTAAAATATTTAAGGTTTTCTTAATATATTAATTTATGGATTTGTTTAATTTATTATTTACTATTGGCTCTCAGAAGAATATAAGCTCCCTGAGACCAAGATTAACACTCATTAAACATAGGCTGGATGCATGAAAGAATGAGGGAGGGAGTGATATGATGCACTACGGCTTTGAAATGGAGAGAAGAACTAGTCTAATACTCTAGAGCTAGAGATTCATGAAGTCCGCTTTGAGCCAGATTGGGAGTAAGATCCATTGGATATAGGTGGTTTTTATCACTCAAAGCTGTCACTCAAACTGGTCCTTGAACTGCTTATTAATGGCCCATGGCTTGTACACGAAATATACACCAAACAGTATACCACACACCAATTATTTCATGTAGAAAGTCTTTAAAAAAAAAGTCAGTTGAGCACAACAGTGTGCCTAGTGATATAAGTAAGTCACATCCTAACATAATCTTATCACATTGCTGACTAGTAACTGCAGACTCACATCTACCCACAGACAACTTTTTCTGTAGCCCTGGTTACACATATATTAAAAAAGAAAAAAGAAAAACTTTACTCATAAAGTAGGTCTTAAGAGAGAAAATATCTTCATGGTAAGGGAAAGGATATTTGAATAACATTAACTTTCTTTGTGATTCTGTTATACTCTCTGTGGAAATAAGATCTCCACTGAAAGGAGTTCCAAGTGAAATCAATTGGGGCAGAAAAGGAGAAGTGAGGAGGAGGCCAGGAAAGAGAATGTACTTAAGAAACACTAAAGACAGCATACTCACTTAAAATAAGAAATACAATGAAAGGAAATTATTTGAGTTGTTATAATTTTCAGAAGTCATATAAACAGATGTCTTGTAGTTTGAAAAATAAGTTGAGAGCTGAATATGCAATATATTTTCCATACATATGTTCAACAAAGAAAACAGATGAATCATTTTATCTAAGAGTATCAAAAACTATTTAAATTTTAGCTTTAATAAAAAATATATTATTAGGATTATAACAAAGCTGAATATGGTGCTATTCTCTGACCGACTCTGATCCCTTATAGTCACTTGACTATTTCTGTAGCCCACTAAGTCAGTGCAAAAGTTAGGCTTGCATAGCTCAATCATGTTTTTTCCTAACATTGCCATTTTTTGTTCAGAAATTCTTCAGAATTGCCTGCCAAAGTGGCAGTTGTCTAAAAAATAAAGTTTGTTCCTCTTCCCATTTTGTATTTTCTCTGATTTTCTGGATAATTGTGATAGTGTTCCCAACTGATAAATGTTCTCAGAAGTAAGAGAACCAGTAGAGAAGAATTAGGGGCTTGGGAAGTTAGCGAGATAGGACATTTCAAAATACAGGTAATAAATGAATGAGGGTACAATCAAATAGACTTTTTAAAGTCAATTCCTTTTTGAGAAATAGATGATCTGTCTAAGTGAATTCTGCCTTTAACATTAAAAGCCAGATTCCAGATAGGTCTGATCCATTCATTCACTGGCCACTGAATGGCATTGACAAATTACATTTTCTAATCACCAGCATTGGCAATGATAAATCTCTTTGACTTCTGACTTTGCAAAGAGATTGAATTTGGTGAAGTAGCTGCTACCCCATCCATATCTTTAGAGATGCCAGTAATCTAATGCTCTACCTTTGAAATACTGGCTTCTCTTTCTTCAGAGTTCTGATGAAACCAAACTCACTATTTTGATTTCTGAGAATGTATATTTAATTATGGCCGCTGAAGGTACCAGGCCCCAGTTGCTCACTTTAGGAAATGTATTCAGATAGTTACAGAGTATTGAAAATGTGGGTTCTCCAGGACAAATCCTATCAATTTGTAAGAAAATAAATTAAAGCTTCCCCGTGTTACTTTTGTACTAATAGTATACAAATATCTTCACCTTATTGAATTAAGAGAATATATACATAGCAAATTCACATGTATCTTTATCTTTCCTTCTTTGAAGTAACTTTTATATGCATTTTCTGATTCATTCCATGTTCTGACTTAAAAAAGGGTGA
This sequence comes from Tragulus kanchil, assembly GCA_022376925.1. Classification (NCBI taxonomy): domain Eukaryota; kingdom Metazoa; phylum Chordata; class Mammalia; order Artiodactyla; family Tragulidae; genus Tragulus; species Tragulus kanchil. Next base: position 26,414,668 of record JAIOJX010000004.1, read on the forward strand.
CAATCTGTAGTGGCCTAAATGAGGCAGAATAACTACCCCTTGATTGATACGAAGAGGTGAATGCTCAGGCAAAGGGAGCAACACAATTTTTTCTTGCAGTAACTGATGCAAAATATTTGATTGGTTTTCAAGTTCTGTGGTTTTCTTTGTCTTTTCTGTGGATTGGTCTCATGTATAGTGGCTGAATATGGAATTCAGACCTAGTAGTATGATAAATTACTGCACTAGGGAGTCATTATCTTTCTCCACTGGAACTAATGGGCAGTAGCCACAGGGGTTCAAAATAATACTCAACCAACCATTGCCATGGCCAAGATTGGAAATATGGATTGCTTTCCCTTTATAAAATTAAGACAGTACAGAACACCTCTGACATAAGCAGGAATTCCAGGATAACATTAGGATTATGGCAAGATTCAGCTTTAAAAATTTGTATTTCAAGGAATAGAAATGAAATAGACATTTTTTTGCCTATAATCTGTTAAGAATGTAGTTAACATTAAATAGTATGTTAATATTTTTTCTACTTGCCACATTCATGTGTTTTAGCAAAAATGACAGATATGTGAATCCTCATCATTTATTTATTTTTTTATTATGTTTAACAAACTCAGATTGTAAAAGCAAAAATCACTTTTGCATTTCTTTCCTATTTTTGAGTAACTGCATAGTGGTTGTGTTTTCTCTAGCAAAAAGAAAAAAGTACTGTTTATGTTGTGTTTTAGAGAATTAGATGGAGATGTATGTTTTTTTTTTTTTTATAATGTTTTCTTTTTTTTTAATTAATTAATTAATTTATTTATTTATTTTTGTACATGTATGTTCCCAGATCAATCAGATGCATATCCCTTGGCCCTCCCCCCACCCAGGTTCCCCCCCCCCCATCCCTCCAGACCATTGCTCCAAGTGGTTGTAGGTACTCCTATTCCCCTAGCACAATGACAATAGCTATCTTTTCTACACATGACAGTATAGGTTCCCATGTTACTCCCTCCCATTGTTCAGTCTCCACAATGTCTTTATGTCTATTCTCTGTTTTTTCATGAGTTCACTGTGTGTGTTATCATGACCATCTTACTAGATCCCATATATATGAGTTAGTATACTATACTTGTCTTTCTCTTTTTGACTTACTTCACTTTTTATGATAGGTTCTAAAGCCAGCCACCTCATTAGGACTGAGTCTTCTGCATTTCTTTTAACAGCTGAGTAGTATTCCATTGTATATATGTACCAGAGCTTCTGGATCCATTCATTTGTCGATGGACATCTAGGTTGCTTCCATGTTCTGGCTATTGTATAGAGAGCTGCAATGAACATTGGGGTACAGGTGCCTCTTTCAGTTTTGATTTCATCAGGATATAGGCCTAATAGTGGGATTGCTGGGTCATAGGGTGCTTCTATTTTTAGTTTTTTAAGGAATCTCCATATTGTCTTCCATAGAGGTTGTATTAATTTACATTCCCACCAGCAATGCAAGAGGGTTCCCTTTTCTCCACACCCTCTCCAGCATTTGTTGTCTGTCGATTTGTTGATGATGGCCATTCTGACAGGTGTGAGGTGGTATCTCATTGTGGTTTTAATTTGCATTTCTCTAATAATAAGCGAGGTTGAGCATCGTTTCATGTGCTTTTGGACCATGTGTATGTCCTCTTTGGAGAGGCGTCTCTTTAGATCTTTTTCCCATTTTTTGATTGGGCTGCTCATTTTCCCTGTGCTGAGTTGTCTGAGTTGCTTGTAGATTTTGGAGATTAATTCTTTGTCTGTTGTTTCATTTGCTATGATTTTCTCCCACTCTGTGGGGTGTCTGTTGAACTTTTTTGTAATTTTTTTGCTGTACAAAAGCTTTTAAGTTTCATGAGGTCCCATATGTTCATTTTTCTTTTCAGTTCTGCTATTTTAGTTGGTGGGTCAGAGAAGATCTTGCTTTGATTGATGTCCTTGAGGGTTTTGCCTATATTCTCCTCTAAGAGTTTGATGGTTTCTGGTCTTACATTGAGGTCTTTAATCCATTTTGAGTTGATCTTAGTGTATGGCATCAGGGAATGTTCCAATTTCATTTTTTTGCATGTAGCTGTCCAATTCTCCCAGCACCACTTGTTAAAGAGACTGTCTTTGTCCCATTTTATAGTTTCTCCTCCTTTGTCAAAAATAAGGTACCCATAGGTGCGTGGGTTGATCTCTGGGTTCTCAATCTTGTTCCATTGATCTATAGTTCTGTTTTTGTGCCAGTACCATACTGTCATGATAACAGCTGCTTTGTGGGAGAGACTGAAGATAGGGAGGCTGGCCGCTCCAACTCCATTTTTCTTCCTCAGGATTGCTTTGGCGCTTCGAGGACTTCTGTGTTTCCATATGAACTGTGTTATTATTTGGTCTAGTTCTGTGAAAATGTCAGTGGTAGTTGAATAGGTATTGCATTGAATCTGTAGATGATATTTGGAAGTATGGTCATTTTCACAATATTGATTCTTCCAATCCAGGAACATGGAATATCTCTCCATCTGTTTAAGTCTTCTTTAATGTCTCTCATGAGTGTCTTGTAATTTTCTGTGTACAATTCTTTTGTTTCTTTGGGTAGGTTTATTCCTAGATATTTGATTCTTTTGGTTGCAATGGTGAAGGGGATTGCCTCTTTGATTTCATTTTCTGATTTTTCATTGTTTGTGTATAGGAATACCAGTGACTTCTGTGTGTTGACTTTATATCCTGCAACTTTGCTGAATTCATTGATTAGTTCTAGTAGCTTTGTAACCGTGTCTTTGGGATTTTCTATGTATAATATCATGTCGTCTGCAAAAAGAGAGAGCTTGACTTCTTCCTTTCCAATCTGGATTCCTTTGATTTCTTTCTCTTGTCTTATTGCTGTTGCTAGGACTTCCAGGACTATGTTGAATAGCAGTGGTGAAAGTGGGCACCTCTGTCTTGTTCCTGATCTTAGAGGGAATGCTTTCAGTTTTTCACCATTAACAATAATGTTCGCTGTAGGTTTCTCATACATGGCTTTTATTATGTTGAGATAGGTTCCTTCTATGCCCATTTTCTGAAGAGTTTTGATCATAAATGGATGTTGTACTTTGTCGAAGGCTTTTTCTGCATCTATTGAGATGATCATGTGATTTTTGTCTTTCAACTTGTTGATATGGTGTATCACGTTGATTGATTTGCGGATGTTGAAGAAGCCTTGCATGCCTGGGATGAACCCAACTTGATCGTGATGTATGAGTTTTTTGACATGTCGTTGAATTCTGTTTGCTAGGATTTTGTTGAGGATCTTGGCATCTAAGTTCATCAGTGAAATTGGTCTATAGTTTTCCTTTTGTGTGTTGTCTTTGCCTGGTTTGGGTATCAGGGTGATGGTGGCCTCGTAGAATGTGTTTGGGAGTTTTCCTTCCTGTGCAATTTTTTGAAAGAGTTTTAGAAGGACAGGCATTAGCTCTTCTTTAAATGTTTGGTAGAATTCGACTGTGAAGCCATCTGGTCCTGGGCTTTTATTTTTGGGTAGATTTTTAATCACAAAGTTGATTTCTGAGCTTGTGATTGGGTTGTTCAGAGTTTCTGTTTCTTCCTGGCTCAGTCTTGGGAGATTAATCCTGTCCAAGAAACTGTCCATTTCTTCCAAGTTGTCCAGTTTGTTGCCATAGAGTTGCTCATAATAGTCTCTTAGAATCCTTTGGATTTCTGCATTATCTGTTGTAATCTCTCCTTTTTCGTTTTTGATTTTGTTGATCTGGTTCTTCTCTCTTTTTCTTAATGAGTCTGGCCAGTGGCTTGTCAATTTTGTTTACCTTTTCAAAGAACCAGCTTTTTGTTTTATTTATCTTTACTATTGTTTCTTTTGTTTCTTTCTCATTTATTTCTGCTCTGATCTTTATGATTTCTCTTCTTCTGCTGGCTCTGGGATGTTTTTGTTCTTCTTTCTCCAACTGTTTTAAGCGGAGGGTTAGGTCATCTGCTTCATATTTTCCTAGTTTCTTGAGGTGGGATTGTATTGCTATAAATTTCCCTCTTAGAACTGCTTTTGCTGTATCCCACAGGTTTTGCACTGTCGTGTGTTCATTGTCATTTTCTTCTAGGAATTGTTTAATTTCTCCTTTGATTTCCTCAACGATCAGTTGGTTTTTTAGGTATGTATTGTTTAATCTCCATGTGTTTCTGTTTTTAGGGTTTTTTTTCTGGTAGTTGATCTCCAGTCTCATTGCATTGTGGTCCGAGAAGATGGTTGATATAATTTCGGTTTTCTTGAACTGACTGAGGTTAGATTTGTGGCCCAAGATGTGGTCTATCCTGGAGAATGTTCCGTGAGCGCTTGAGAAGAAAGTGTATTCTTCTGCTTTTGGATGGAACGTCCTAAAGATATCGATGAGGTCCATCTTTTCCAGTGTGGCATTTAAGGCTTGTGTTTCTTTATTAATTTTCTGTTTTGTTGATCTGTCCATTGGTGTGAGAGGAGTGTTAAAGTCTCCTACTATTATTGTGTTATTGTTGATTTCTTCTTTTATGTCTGAAAGTACCTGTCTTATGTATTGAGGTGCCCCTGTGTTGGGTGCGTAGATATTCATGACTGTTATGTCTTCCTCTTGGATAGATCCCTTAATCATGATGTAGTGACCTGCCTTGTCTCTTAGAATCTTCTTTACTTTAAAGTCTATTTTGTCTGATATAAGGATTTCTACTCCAGCTTTCTTTTGATTTCCATTTGCATGAAATATCTTTTTCCAGCCTTTCACTTTCAGTCTATGAGTGTCTCTAGGTCTGAAGTGGGTCTCTTGTAAACAGCATATATATGGGTCTTGCTTCTGGATCCATTCAGCCAGCCTGTGTCGTTTGGTTGGAGCATTTAGTCCATTTACATTCAAAGTAATTATTGATACGAATGTTCCTATTGTCATCTTCTTAGAAATTTGGGGTTTGATTTGTAAGGCTTCTCCTACTCTTGTATTTATTGGCTATATCAGGTCCTTTAACACTTGTTGTAGGGCTGGTTTTGTGGTACAGAATTCTTTTAGTTTTTGCTTGTCTGTGAAGCTTTTGACTTCACCATCGATTTTGAATGAGATTCTTGCTGGGTAGAGAATTCGTGGTTGCAGGTTATTCTCTTTTAGCCGTTTAAATGTATCTTGCCATTCTCTTCTGGCCTGTAGGGTTTCTGTTGAGAGATCCACAGTTAAACGTATGGGGTTTCCTTTATATGTTATTTGTTGTTTGCTCCTAGCTGTTTTTAGTAAGCTGTCTTTATATTTAGTTTGCGTTAGTTTGATTAGTATGTGCCTTGGTGTGTTTCTTCTGGGGTTTCTCCTGTATGGAACTCTTTGTGCTTCCTGGACTTGGCTGACTATCTCCTTTCCCATGCTGGGGAAGTTTTCAACTATAACCTCTTCAAGAATTTTTTCATAGTCTTTCTTCTCTCCTTCTTCTTCTGGAACTCCTATAATTCTAATGTTGGTGCGTTTAATATTGTCCCATAGGTCTCTGAGGCTATCCTCAGTTCTTTTAATTCTTTGGGCTTTGTTCTGTTCTTCAGCACTTATTTCCACCATTCTGTCTTCCAGCTCACTTATCCGTTCTTCAGCCTCTGATACTCTACTATTGAGACCTTCTATAGTATTTTTGAGTTCAGCAATTGAGTTGGTGGTCTCTATTTGCTTATTTTTCATTTCCTGCGTGTCTTTTCTCAATGCACTAATTTCCTCTAATATTCTGTTTTCGGTGTTTTGCATCCTCATTAGTATAGTTTTTCTGAATTCTCTTTCAGATAGCTTGTCTATCTCCTCCTCTGTCATTTGAAGTGGTGTTTCTCTAGCTTGGTCCTTCATTTGTACAGTGTTTCTCTGACGTTTCATTATTAGGTTAATTTTTGTTTCTTTGTGTGTGTCTGTGTGTATGGAGTTCTTATTCCCACCAGGCTTCTTGGTTGAATTCTCCCTTCCTTTGGGTTTTTGTCCTTGTAGAAGGGTTCAGTGGCTTGTGTCTTGGGTGGTGATAGACCTTGTTTACAGGTGAATAATCTGTAGTGTTGTATGTTCTTTGATAATCAGTGTGGGGTCTTGGAATCCGGGCTTCTGCTTCGAGGATCCTTGGTTTGATGATTGGTCAGGGAGTGTAGGCTCTATGTCTGGTTTGCTATGGTGTTCTGTGATACTAGTTCACACACTAGCATCTGAGGAACAAGAGGTGCATCCCCGCCCCTCGCGGCGTCCGCGGCTCCTCGCGGCGTCCGCGGCTCCTCGCGGCGGGCGGGTTCCGGCGGCTCCTCCGAGATGTATGTTTTGAACAACCTTAAGGAAAGGCTAGCGACTCATTAGATGGTGAATTAATAGGTTCCAGACTTCCATGACACTGTCAGAAATCCTGTCTGCTTTCCCATTCCACTTCTTTAAGGACACTATAGGTAAATGTCAGAGACCACATTTTGCTTTGGCTGACTATAGGACTGCTTCTGTTTCCGTGCAGATATTTATTTTGTTTGCCTTTTCTTGCCTCTGAGTGTGTGAATGTGTAAGAGTGAGAATGCATGAGCCATGTAGTTTTGATTTAAAGCCCAGTGCATAGCAGCGGGCTTGATTTTATGTATGAATGGCCTCAGCAGGTGACGAATTGTTTTTGATTTTCATCATTAGTCAATAAATAAGAAAAGTGAGAGATTTATCATGTATGTAAAAAGCTCTGGCAACTTTCTCTCTGATGTAAAAAAAAATTAATAAGACAGTATTTTTTAAAATGTGTGCAATCACTGGCCTCACTATTCTAGTATGCAAATTCCAGAAGTCAGTAGTCTTTCCAAAGTGGGGAGTAGTAATCAGGAGGACAGATTTACTTGTCCAGTTTGTTGTAGTGACCACTCTACACAGCTGGTGAAGGGTTCCTGCCATTTGCAAAGCTAAGTGGACATCTTTGTGTGCCTCACTATGACCCTTTTATTAAGCACCTAGCTGTGCTCAGTAGCGAAATGGATTCTAATTGCCTCACAGCAGGTTAAGTGATTTAACCTGAAGCAAAGCAATAGTTTTTATTTGAAATTGCCAGCACCTTTGCATTCATTCCCTTCTACCTCAAAGAACATAAAAACACCACCATGAAAAGAAAAATACTGAAATCAGAACACTGAAGTTTTTCTCTCTAGTCATTAAAAAAAAAAAAAAAAAGGAACAGGTACAGGTATGTCCAGAAATAAGAAAATGTTAATTTTGGAAAAGGTCTTGCCAAGTACCCAATCCAGTGTTTAATTTTGCAAGTGTAGCAAGGATTTGTGTGCTACACTGTTTATTCATTGATAATTTCGAGTCTTCCAAGGCTGTGTGGCAGTGAGTGACTAATTTTGAATGGAAGGAAAGCTTTGTTGAAGATAAACACAGGGCTCATTATTTTGGATTTCTCTCTTCAAATATGTTTTGAACCCCTTGTAAGCACTAGTCCTGGGACAAATCCCTTGGGGTGCGGAGAAATAAACCAGACATGGTGTCTGCTCCAAGAAGCTTACAGTCTCGTTAATGTCATGCTAAGGACCACATGTCTGACTGGCACGGGTGTATGAGGAAATCATATTAAATATTAATACATATCTTATTTTAGATCAATTTGATATTCTCCTAACCTTGAACTTCCAGAGGAATTATCACACTTGGAAATAGTGTTCTTTGGGCTCTATTCTTGAGTTCACATGATTTTTTCCCCTCTCCATTCTCTTTTCCTAGTATTTGTGTAAAGGAACCAAGATAAACTGGCAGAGACCTGATCATAAGGAATGGGATTATTTCTTTACTCAGATGCAGGATCATGTGATAAACTGACACTATTCTCTCTCCACTGTGTGTGTGTGTGTGTGTCTATATTAATAGAAAATCCTGTCCTTAGTTCGGATGATGAGAACCTGTCCCCATTTCTTATCCCTTTCTACCATCTGCCACCAAATGAATTTTTTGAGTACTCTGAGCAGTTTTAGAAGCATCAGATTAGCAAACATAGATTTACTTCTTGTTAAGATGATTCCAGTTTGTATCATTCATAGTAGGAAAACATAATTTAGTTAAAAGTACAGAGGTCTTTTATTAAAAAAAAAAAAAAAGATATTTGAAAATACCATCTCTCATCCTCAATCACAGTCCTACTACTGAGCTCTGGATAATATCCTCCAGAAATGCACACCTTGGCAGAGCCTACACATAGATTAACTGCTGTATACAATTGTAATGCTTTTGTTTCTCTCCCAGGTCATCTTCCACTCCTGGCTGACAAAATTCTCTAATGTGCTGTTGTAAATGCTCTACTTCTATACTTAAGCTAAATAAGAAATCACATTTATGTCTGTTAGCATCTACAGAAACATTTGTCAGCAGCAAGTTGGAGAATGACATAACTTTTAAAAGTGTACCCATCTGGGAGACTTTCCAAGTTGGGAGTGACCCAAATTGGCACAGGTTCTAAGAAACCCATTCAGATGCACTGTGCATGACAATAATTTCTGGATTTTGTTTATATTCCCAGCTATTAGATTTGGAAGTGCAGGAGAGGAGACAAAAATAATAATAAAATACCCACAACCATAAAATAAAATAAAGGCAGGTCTATACAAGTTCTAATAGAATAGCTGTGGTAAACTTCAAGCAAATGTTTTTTGTCAAACCCTTCAAAGATTATAGGAATCATATTAATATTAATACATATCTTATTTTAGATCAATTTGATATTCTCCTAACCTTGAACTTCCAGAGGAATTATCACACTTGGAAATAGTGTTCTTTGGGCTCTATTCTTGAGTTCACATGATTTTTTCCCCTCTCCATTCTCTTTTCCTAGTATTTGTGTAAAGGAACCAAGATAAACTGGCAGAGACCTGATCATAAGGAATGGGATTATTTCTTTACTCAGATGCAGGATCATGTGATAAACTGACACTATTCTCTCTCCACTGTGTGTGTGTGTGTGTGTCTATATTAATAGAAAATCCTGTCCTTAGTTCGGATGATGAGAACCTGTCCCCATTTCTTATCCCTTTCTACCATCTGCCACCAAATGAATTTTTTGAGTACTCTGAGCAGTTTTAGAAGCATCAGATTAGCAAACATAGATTTACTTCTTGTTAAGATGATTCCAGTTTGTATCATTCATAGTAGGAAAACATAATTTAGTTAAAAGTACAGAGGTCTTTTATTAAAAAAAAAGATATTTGAAAATACCATCTCTCATCCTCAATCACAGTCCTACTACTGAGCTCTGGATAATATCCTCCAGAAATGCACACCTTGGCAGAGCCTACACATAGATTAACTGCTGTATACAATTGTAATGCTTTTGTTTCTCTCCCAGGTCATCTTCCACTCCTGGCTGACAAAATTCTCTAATGTGCTGTTGTAAATGCTCTACTTCTATACTTAAGCTAAATAAGAAATCACATTTATGTCTGTTAGCATCTACAGAAACATTTGTCAGCAGCAAGTTGGAGAATGACATAACTTTTAAAAGTGTACCCATCTGGGAGACTTTCCAAGTTGGGAGTGACCCAAATTGGCACAGGTTCTAAGAAACCCATTCAGATGCACTGTGCATGACAATAATTTCTGGATTTTGTTTATATTCCCAGCTATTAGATTTGGAAGTGCAGGAGAGGAGACAAAAATAATAATAAAATACCCACAACCATAAAATAAAATAAAGGCAGGTCTATACAAGTTCTAATAGAATAGCTGTGGTAAACTTCAAGAGCAAGGGAGAGGTCAAGTTCACCCTTTCTTGTTAGTCAACTTGTCCCTGAGCCTCTCCCAGTTTACTCAAGGATAGGAAGAAACTATTATAAAACCATTTGGGTTCTACCTCAAAAAGCAATGCTTTTCTATCAGGGACTCTCCAGAAAAGATGCATCATCTTTATGTGTGTAAGAAAGTCTCAAGATTGTTCTGTGCTACATATTTTACTTTCATTTTACTTTTATTAAATACACTCTAGGATGCAGAATGTCTTCACTTAATTAGTAAATGTTGACCTATTTTGTTTCATTGGTTCTGAGAGGCCTCTAGCTTAGACCTGCATTTATTTAACATATGTGATGAATCCTTTGTGTATTATTATTGACTTCCATAGAAGAATAGAATTTTATTTATAATGGAAATAAATGAAACAAAATCCATTCAGTAAAGTTAATAATTATCAAGTAAACTGAAATTGGAATTTTGTCAAGCTAGTCATTCAAAATGAATATGTGCAAGGAGAAATATTTATCCTGAACATTCACTGCTTCAAAATTTAAATTAACAGGGTCATTTTATCTAAAAGTTTTTTTTTTTTTTTCTTTTGAGAATTTTAAAGGATTGCATTGTTCTCAATCTAGAAACCAGGAAATGCGGGTACCCCTACTTTGATTTCTAATTCCAAGCACCTATTTTGTAATAAACAAATTGTAACATAATATTTCAGATAAACAACTTTTTGAAAGTGATCATTGATTAATTGTAGCTTTGTTTCTCTCCCAGGTCTTCCCCCCAAAAGGGAAACATTTTTGTTAAAAAAAGCAGCAAGTTGGAGAATAAAACATAACTTTTAAAAGTGTACCCATCTGGGAGACTTTCCAAGTTGGGAGTGACCCAAATTGGCACAGGTTCTAAGAAACCCATTCAGATGCACTGTGCATGACAATAATTTCTGGATTTTGTTTATATTCCCAGCTATTAGATTTGGAAGTGCAGGAGAGGAGACAAAAATAATAATAAAATACCCACAACCATAAAATAAAATAAAGGCAGGTCTATACAAGTTCTAATAGAATAGCTGTGGTAAACTTCAAGAGCAAGGGAGAGGTCAAGTTCACCCTTTCTTGTTAGTCAACTTGTCCCTGAGCCTCTCCCAGTTTACTCAAGGATAGGAAGAAACTATTATAAAACCATTTGGGTTCTACCTCAAAAAGCAATGCTTTTCTATCAGGGACTCTCCAGAAAAGATGCATCATCTTTATGTGTGTAAGAAAGTCTCAAGATTGTTCTGTGCTACATATTTTACTTTCATTTTACTTTTATTAAATACACTCTAGGATGCAGAATGTCTTCACTTAATTAGTAAATGTTGACCTATTTTGTTTCATTGGTTCTGAGAGGCCTCTAGCTTAGACCTGCATTTATTTAACATATGTGATGAATCCTTTGTGTATTATTATTGACTTCCATAGAAGAATAGAATTTTATTTATAATGGAAATAAATGAAACAAAATCCATTCAGTAAAGTTAATAATTATCAAGTAAACTGAAATTGGAATTTTGTCAAGCTAGTCATTCAAAATGAATATGTGCAAGGAGAAATATTTATCCTGAACATTCACTGCTTCAAAATTTAAATTAACAGGGTCATTTTATCTAAAAGTTTTTTTTTTTTTTTCTTTTGAGAATTTTAAAGGATTGCATTGTTCTCAATCTAGAAACCAGGAAATGCGGGTACCCCTACTTTGATTTCTAATTCCAAGCACCTATTTTGTAATAAACAAATTGTAACATAATATTTCAGATAAACAACTTTTTTTGAAAGTGATCATTGATTAATATATTTTAGTATTTTTCATGGATATAGATAGATGAATGTAGTATATGTACGTACATATATAAAACACTAAACATTAACATCTACTAATTAAGAGTGTGGAATTTGGAACCTAATGCATTAGATCAAATTCCAGATGAAGGGAAGTTGTTTTGCCTTAGTTTGCTCTTCTGCAAAATGGGAATAACAGTAACCTCCCAGAGTTGCTATTAGAATAAAATGAGTTAAGATGTGTAATGCATTTTGAACAGGACTTAGTAGGGCATTTGTTATTAACATCATTATCACCATAGCAATGGAAATGTTTACCACCTGGAGGGATAGGACTTCATGGGGTTGCACAGATTCAAAAAGGATAGAGTGACTAACTCTTTCACTTTTTTCACTTTTCAGGTGCTTAATAAATAGTTGTTGGATGACCGTAGGCAATAAAACAAACAAAAAAAAAAGCTACTTAACAGAGAATTCACTTTGTTAAGTAGCCACTATTATTCCACAATCTTTGCATGCAATCTTGAGTTGAATTTCTGATTCATACCTGCAAGACTTATTAGTAGACTATAGATTAGATTTTTTTAAAATTTAGTATTACAGTATTTGATACACTTTACCTAGTATCATCACACTAGAATATTGAGTGGCTGGTTTCCTGTTTCCAACCCTTTCCTCTCCATTTGAAATGATACCCTGTGACAGCCTTCCTTTTTAGGACTGCTACTCCTTGGATTTTATAAATTGAGTCATAGATTTGTCTGAATTTTAATTGATCTTGCATGCATCTATTTTTTATACATGTAAGATAGAAATGCTAATAGAACAAGATGTATATTCCTTGGAAAATTATTAGTTGATGTTTCACAAAATAATCAGAAATCCTTGCCAAGCTTAAAATTAAAACACACACCCCCACACACACCCACACACCCACACACCCACACCCAGGAATTGGGAAGGCTTCACGGATGATGTGGCAGTGTATTGGGAGGAAGGGAACCACACTTTAGCTTTCAGAGCTACTTGTTATATTTTTTCACGGGCTCTGTTTTATCGACATAACTTGGGTCTTCTGATGCTCTTTCTTTTTGTGTGTGGATAATTGCTTTGTTGTTAGTCCTTTGACACTGACTGACAGTACTTTTGGGTGGTTGACAGCCAAATCTATTGGCAGACGATAGTCCTCGCGCACAGAGAGGTGCTTTCTCTCTGCCTAGTGACAGTAAGAGCGTCTGAGTTGACAGAGGAGGTCTCATCCCTCTCAGGAGAGAGACAAAAGCAAAAGCGGGGGGAGTGAGATTTCTGCCAGAATAAAAACCATCTATTTAATTCTGCTATAGAGAGAAATACAACAGGCAGTGCCTATAATGACTGCGAGTTAAAACAAGTCATTTCATTTTTGTGTGTTGCCTATAGAACATCATATCATTTAGTAAGTTATCAAGGTCTGTGGATCTTGCCTTTGGAAATACCACAGACCAAAAACAAATGCATTTTCTCTCAGTGGAGTTTGTTAAAAGGAGACAATCAGGGACAGAACATAGCGAGGATGCAAATGCAATCTTGTTATATTTCATATCACTGAATTAAAGTCATGTGAGTAAAAATATCCCTAACAACGGTTAGCAGAATTAGGTTTCTGGGTGGTGGAAAAATCTTTTTTTTTTTTTTTTGCCAAATGATTTTGAAAAGTATGAAACCAGTTGGATTTTGATACACTTTACCTAGTATCATCACACTAGAATATTGAGTGGCTGGTTTCCTGTTTCCAACCCTTTCCTCTCCATTTGAAATGATACCCTGTGACAGCCTTCCTTTTTAGGACTGCTACTCCTTGGATTTTATAAATTGAGTCATAGATTTGTCTGAATTTTAATTGATCTTGCATGCATCTATTTTTTATACATGTAAGATAGAAATGCTAATAGAACAAGATGTATATTCCTTGGAAAATTATTAGTTGATGTTTCACAAAATAATCAGAAATCCTTGCCAAGCTTAAAATTAAAACACACACCCCCACACACACCCACACACCCACACACCCACACCCAGGAATTGGGAAGGCTTCACGGATGATGTGGCAGTGTATTGGGAGGAAGGGAACCACACTTTAGCTTTCAGAGCTACTTGTTATATTTTTTCACGGGCTCTGTTTTATCGACATAACTTGGGTCTTCTGATGCTCTTTCTTTTTGTGTGTGGATAATTGCTTTGTTGTTAGTCCTTTGACACTGACTGACAGTACTTTTGGGTGGTTGACAGCCAAATCTATTGGCAGACGATAGTCCTCGCGCACAGAGAGGTGCTTTCTCTCTGCCTAGTGACAGTAAGAGCGTCTGAGTTGACAGAGGAGGTCTCATCCCTCTCAGGAGAGAGACAAAAGCAAAAGCGGGGGGAGTGAGATTTCTGCCAGAATAAAAACCATCTATTTAATTCTGCTATAGAGAGAAATACAACAGGCAGTGCCTATAATGACTGCGAGTTAAAACAAGTCATTTCATTTTTGTGTGTTGCCTATAGAACATCATATCATTTAGTAAGTTATCAAGGTCTGTGGATCTTGCCTTTGGAAATACCACAGACCAAAAACAAATGCATTTTCTCTCAGTGGAGTTTGTTAAAAGGAGACAATCAGGGACAGAACATAGCGAGGATGCAAATGCAATCTTGTTATATTTCATATCACTGAATTAAAGTCATGTGAGTAAAAATATCCCTAACAACGGTTAGCAGAATTAGGTTTCTGGGTGGTGGAAAAATCTTTTTTTTTTTTTTTGCCAAATGATTTGAAAGTATGAACCAGTGGATTTGATTTGCTACTGATAATTCACAATTAAAAATTGTACAGTTTGGGATAAAGAACATTTCCTGTCTTCCTTGAGAAAGATGTTCATCATTTAGATTCTAAACTACCATATGGGCTACAGAAAAAAAAAAAAATGAAGCAAAAGAGAGAAGAAAAAAATATGAATGGCTGTTGCCTAGCTGTAGAGAGAAGTAGCTTTGAGGATTGAGATTATATCTTGACATATCTTATCATGTAGTATCTTTACATAAATTTAGGTGTATCTGTGAATCTTCTGAAATTGTATGTAAACATTTGCTTGTATGTATAATTTTCTGACGAGAAGATTTGTGTCTACATGGAATTTATGACACTTGGATCCTCAGACTCAAGGAAGGTGAGAATCACTGTTCTGGTGACATCTTTTCTAAATTGTTCTTAAAAATAAAGATATCTTGGTGCCTAGGAGGGGGAATGATAAAGGATTCCAGTTCAAGTAACTTGTTGATTGACTTACATCTTCAAATATTAGAATGATCAACTTTAAAATAGAGTAGCCTTGTTAGGAGGGCTTCCCTGGTGGCTCGGTGGTAAAGAATCTGCCTGCAATGCAGGAGACCCAGGTTTGATCCCTGGTTGAGGAAGATCTGCTAGAGAAAGGAATGGCTTACCCATTACAAAGTTGGACACGCTACTTAAGCAGCTAAGTAGCAGGAGCTGCAGCCTTGTTAGGGGAGTGTGATCAGCAGTAGGGTGACAGAGTCTAGCTCCAAAACTGAAAGGGCTTTCAAACAGAGACCTCTAGGAATAGAGTGGACTGCCTTGGAAAATAATGACTATAGATATTAAATAATGTTTGTGCTTAGTTGCTCAGTCGTGGCCAATTGTTTGCAACCCCATGGACTGTAGCCTGCCAAGCTCTTCTGTCCATGGAATTTTCCAGGCAAGAATTTTGGAGGGAGTTGCCATTTCCCCCTCCAGAGTAAGTAACGCTTAGTTTAATTCAATAACATGCAGTGCGTAGCGGTAGAATTCTGCCATATGCCTGAAACTGTACTGGATAGCTTAGCAACATCGGTGAACAATCTAAACAAAGTTCTTGTTATTTAGGCTATTACATCCTACTGAGTAGAGAGAAATAATAAACTAATAAATAAATGATATAACATAAACATGATAAAGAAACTAAAAGAGAACAATGTTATTTCAAGTATTTCTAAGGAGCTCTGGTTTAGGAGGCCTGATCAGGGAAGTCCTTAGGTGATACACGATAAAAAAAATCTCAGTGACAAAATGTACCAGTCGCTTGACTCTTTGGAGGTTAGCAAGGGTCTGCCAAGGACTTTGCAAAAGAGACTCTGTGGAAAGGAAACAGAATTTAAAAAAAAAAAAAATGGCCCTCTAAGGTGCCTTACAACTCAATAGTATAATACTGAATATGATCTCAACATCTAGATTTAATCATCCCATCGGCTCTTGTATGTCTCCTTAGTGAGACAGAATTTATGAATAATTGAGTTGAAATGAATAGATAAATTGGTTCCTTCAACTGAACAGTATCACCTACTGTGAAAATGCAACTGGGAATGATGAATAATGATAATGTTGGTTATCTTGATTGTCAATATGAGATCCAGATTCACTTATCCGGTACTTTTAAAATGTCTTCCTTTATTCTTGTTGTTGCTCCAACTGGCTGTATCACAGCTAGTTATCAATTTTTCATCCACATGTTCTTCACAAGTGCATTGCTGGAGGTTTATAAGTCTTCTTTTTGAAATGTTGCCCAAAAGCAGAACATAGATCATACTGATGCATTTTTTAATTAAATTAGTGTTGAGCTTATGGTTAGGGTCCTGGTGTCTGACGGTGTCTCAGAGACCATGGGAACACTTCTGATGTGGACCCACAGCCCTACAAAACACTAAAAAAACAGTGAAAAAGAAGACATTGCAATATTTCAAAAAAGTAAAACTTGGAAAATAAAGAATGCATCTTCACTTGAGGTATCAGTCTAAGGTTGTCCTAGTAAGACATTTTCAGTGTCCTAAACTTTTTCTAGACAGTGTCCTATTAAGTATATGGTGCAGTTCTCATCCTTTCATTTGTTTGTCCATGTGTTTCTTTCACAAATATCTATTCTTACAGGGAGTAGGATACCATGCTGCTTGTGTAATCTTAAAAATGAGTGAGAGGCATTCCCTGCTCACAAGTTCCCAGCTACCTAGTGAAGGTGAGGAATGGACAGCAGGTGAAGGGTTATCTAAGTCTGGTAATACAACAAAAGCCAAAATATTGGAAGCAAGGGAGCATCATGAGAAAAGTCAAACCAGAACACAACAGGGCAGGATCTGACAGCCCGGTGGACAGAATGAGATACATTTTCTTTAAAGCAGTAGCATTTATGCTGAGCTTTCAAGGAAGAACTAGTTTCAGCAGATGAAAAAGTAATCCACAAGCAAAGATATAGGGTATTGTGGAGCCCAAAGCAAATGATATACTCTCCATATAAAGTTGTTTGCTTGTGGAGGAGCGAAGTCAGAAGTATGCTAGTTACAGCTGTTTTGGTGGTAAGGGTCAGAAACACCTTGAAACTGGTAGGAGCAATGTTCTGTTTATAATGATAGAATTAGCAATCTCATCAACAGCAAGGACAGGAAATGAAATACAGCTGAGCTCATGGGTCCAGAACGGTAAAGGCGGGAGCAACAGAGGCTGCCCCATGCCTTTTCATAACTGATAGGCATGGAGCACAAAGGAGAGGCAGGAGTCAAAGATAACACAAAGCTTTTGAGATGGATGAGGGAATTCAATATCCTGGCAGGAGAGCACTCAATAAAATTACCTACTCTTAACTGACTGTCTCACTGACTGGGAGATTTCTTTCAGAAGGAAGAGCATCTTACAGAAATGTTGCCCAAAAGCAGAACATAGATCATACTGATGCATTTTTTAATTAAATTAGTGTTGAGCTTATGGTTAGGGTCCTGGTGTCTGACGGTGTCTCAGAGACCATGGGAACACTTCTGATGTGGACCCACAGCCCTACAAAACACTAAAAAAACAGTGAAAAAGAAGACATTGCAATATTTCAAAAAAGTAAAACTTGGAAAATAAAGAATGCATCTTCACTTGAGGTATCAGTCTAAGGTTGTCCTAGTAAGACATTTTCAGTGTCCTAAACTTTTTCTAGACAGTGTCCTATTAAGTATATGGTGCAGTTCTCATCCTTTCATTTGTTTGTCCATGTGTTTCTTTCACAAATATCTATTCTTACAGGGAGTAGGATACCATGCTGCTTGTGTAATCTTAAAAATGAGTGAGAGGCATTCCCTGCTCACAAGTTCCCAGCTACCTAGTGAAGGTGAGGAATGGACAGCAGGTGAAGGGTTATCTAAGTCTGGTAATACAACAAAAGCCAAAATATTGGAAGCAAGGGAGCATCATGAGAAAAGTCAAACCAGAACACAACAGGGCAGGATCTGACAGCCCGGTGGACAGAATGAGATACATTTTCTTTAAAGCAGTAGCATTTATGCTGAGCTTTCAAGGAAGAACTAGTTTCAGCAGATGAAAAAGTAATCCACAAGCAAAGATATAGGGTATTGTGGAGCCCAAAGCAAATGATATACTCTCCATATAAAGTTGTTTGCTTGTGGAGGAGCGAAGTCAGAAGTATGCTAGTTACAGCTGTTTTGGTGGTAAGGGTCAGAAACACCTTGAAACTGGTAGGAGCAATGTTCTGTTTATAATGATAGAATTAGCAATCTCATCAACAGCAAGGACAGGAAATGAAATACAGCTGAGCTCATGGGTCCAGAACGGTAAAGGCGGGAGCAACAGAGGCTGCCCCATGCCTTTTCATAACTGATAGGCATGGAGCACAAAGGAGAGGCAGGAGTCAAAGATAACACAAAGCTTTTGAGATGGATGAGGGAATTCAATATCCTGGCAGGGAGAGCACTCAATAAAATTACCTACTCTTAACTGACTGTCTCACTGACTGGGAGATTTCTTTCAGAAGGAAGAGCATCTTACAGAAATTTGACATCAGATTTTGATATTTGATCCCAGGTTGTAGGAGTCAACTTTTCAGCTACATTTTTAAGGATTTTAATAAAAAAAAAGACTGCATGGCTGTCCCTGATGAATTTAAGTTTGGGCAGTATAATAAGGTTTACAATTGTGTGTACCAAGAAGTTGGATGTACTTGTATATAGGGACACATGTATTTGATTCTCTTGACACTGAGATTGAATAAGTAGGCAGTTTACAGTTACAGATGAGGATACTGAGGCTGAATTATTTATCCAAAGTGAAAATGTTTGCTTTAAACAGAGAAAAGGTAGAAACTAAAAATCTTATTAGACTATATATCTCCTGATTTTTCTGGATTTAAAGTGCATCACTAGCACTAGTATAAAGCACAGATCTCTTTCAGTTTAGTATTGCTTTTTTTGGTAATGCTTCTTTGCTTCAAGTCTCCTCCTTAGTAATTCAGACTCCAGCTCAGTCTGTGTGAATTATAAAACACACAATTAAACTGGCCCAAGAGATGGGACTATACTTTGCTGATTGGAAATATCTCCCATTCATGACAAATACAGATCATTTTAATTCCCTCTACTGGCAATAAATGAGACTTAAATGGAATCTTATAAAAACCCAAACAAAACCAAAACCAAACAAAAAGCAGAAATTCTCAATGGTTATTAGACATTCAGTTTAGCTCCAAGCCTCACAAAGTATATCTGGCAATAAATAGACTTAAACAAGAATCTTAAATTGTTTGCTTGTGGAGGAGCGAAGTCAGAAGTATGCTAGTTACAGCTGTTTTGGTGGTAAGGGTCAGAAACACCTTGAAACTGGTAGGAGCAATGTTCTGTTTATAATGATAGAATTAGCAATCTCATCAACAGCAAGGACAGGAAATGAAATACAGCTGAGCTCATGGGTCCAGAACGGTAAAGGCGGGAGCAACAGAGGCTGCCCCATGCCTTTTCATAACTGATAGGCATGGAGCACAAAGGAGAGGCAGGAGTCAAAGATAACACAAAGCTTTTGAGATGGATGAGGGAATTCAATATCCTGGCAGGGAGAGCACTCAATAAAATTACCTACTCTTAACTGACTGTCTCACTGACTGGGAGATTTCTTTCAGAAGGAAGAGCATCTTACAGAAATTTGACATCAGATTTTGATATTTGATCCCAGGTTGTAGGAGTCAACTTTTCAGCTACATTTTTAAGGATTTTAATAAAAAAAAAGACTGCATGGCTGTCCCTGATGAATTTAAGTTTGGGCAGTATAATAAGGTTTACAATTGTGTGTACCAAGAAGTTGGATGTACTTGTATATAGGGACACATGTATTTGATTCTCTTGACACTGAGATTGAATAAGTAGGCAGTTTACAGTTACAGATGAGGATACTGAGGCTGAATTATTTATCCAAAGTGAAAATGTTTGCTTTAAACAGAGAAAAGGTAGAAACTAAAAATCTTATTAGACTATATATCTCCTGATTTTTCTGGATTTAAAGTGCATCACTAGCACTAGTATAAAGCACAGATCTCTTTCAGTTTAGTATTGTTTTTTTGGTAATGCTTCTTTGCTTCAAGTCTCCTCCTTAGTAATTCAGACTCCAGCTCAGTCTGTGTGAATTATAAAACACACAATTAAACTGGCCCAAGAGATGGGACTATACTTTGCTGATTGGAAATATCTCCCATTCATGACAAATACAGATCATTTTAATTCCCTCTACTGGCAATAAATGAGACTTAAATGGAATCTTATAAAAACCCAAACAAAACCAAAACCAAACAAAAAGCAGAAATTCTCAATGGTTATTAGACATTCAGTTTAGCTCCAAGCCTCACAAAGTAATATTGGATCAGATTTTAAATATAGGAGCATATGCCTAAATTTAAGTTACTTAATAACCCAAACTGAAATTCAGTAAGTATAGACAATAAGCAACTTTCTTTTTTATTTGAGTTGTAATCTCTTCTGGCTGGGTGATATGCAAGATTTCTACTTAATATTTTAAATATATCCTTTAGTTATTAATGGTAAACAATACGCATTTTAAAGGAATAATATAACACATTTTTCCCAAAATAGTTATGTCAACAAAGTGGCACTATGTATGTTTACCTAAAATGCATGTTTTTGGAAAGCTACTTACTTTAGTTCCTGCACAATTGAAACCCAGATAAATTGGAATTTTAAGTGTCTTTTAAAACACATTTCACTTGTGCCTTCATTATTCATAGCTATTTCTAACAAATTGACTTGAATAGAATCTTAGAGGCAAAATTACATATGTAAGATGTCAGGAAAGTAATCCAAAAATTGTACTAAGATAAGTATGCTTATCAAAGCATTGTTTATAAAAACAAAACAAAAGTCCTAGAGGGAATGGATTACAAAAAGTAGTAGTACAACTTGCAGTGAAATACAAGCCATTACTAATAATATGATGCACATCTAAATTTGTTAACATGTGAAGGTTATGTGTGTGTTCACATGGGTCTGTATACTTTTAAAAAATCAAATTACAAAGGATACTATCTGGAAAATTCCATGTTAAACATTGTGTGTACTCACACATACGCTCACCAAAAAGGAAGAAGGAATACATGTTATTGTATTGGGCTTCCATCTCAGTGGTATGAATTTGGAAACTTTCCCCCCTTTTCTCCAAATTTTTGTTCTTAAATATTTCATACAAAATTAATGAGAATAATAAAAGTTGCATTTAGTAATGGAAACACATAGGATTTTTAAAAAATAATCTTCAAAAAGAAAATCTTCAAATCTTATTTGCTCACTCCTTGGGGATTATTCCTTCATCCAAACAAATGCAAGCATCCTTGGCCTTTATCCCTTCTTTTTCTGGTTCCTATCCTTAGGAACTGAAAAACGGAAGTGGAAACTTACATCATCAACTTCTACTAAGATATAAGTATCTGTAAAAGATAAATATCTGAAAGCCATTTTAGATGGTATATTTCAGGACTTAAAAATATACTGTTGTTATTAGTAGTAATATTATTATTATGCTACTGACTTATTGAACTTATGAATTAGGGTTGACTTTAGGATGAATAAATAACCCACATAATAAATATTTATTGAATTGATATTCATGATAACAACTCGTTCAAAATTCTGGTTCATCCCTTTAGCTGAATCTGATTCAGGATTTTCCATTCCCGCCTGAAAATGTAAGACACTCTTCCTACCTCTACTTCCAGTTTTCCTCTATCTTCATTTTTATTATTCTCACAGTCTTGCACCATATGTAATTACTAAGTCCCCAAAGTTAATCTTTGCATGTTTAGAAAACAGCCTAAATAGAGATTTTTCAAGTGCTTGAAAATACAATGGTCAGAGGTTGGAAAATATTATCTTTAGATGAATAAATATGAAAGTTGAATTTTGCTCCAATTTCATCAATTTTATGCAGTACCTAGTACATTGTTGGAGTTATATAAATATTCAATACCATGTTGACAAATACTTACCTGAAAGAATTCTTTCAGCTAGGTTATGCAAATGATGATTCATTTGGACAATTGAAAGAGAAAACATAAACTCATTAAAAACTTTGCTGGAAATTCGTGCTTACTGAACAAATCCTCAGAGCCATATATGTATGTTTGTGCATTGACATATGTGTACATATTAACATATACATGTCTGCATACATACATGATATGTATACAAATATGCATGCTGGTGTGTTTTTATGTACACACACCTTTATTATGTATATAATCTTTTGTGAACCACTTGTTAAGTTTTACTTCTCTTCTGCCATATTTTACTGCACATTGTCATTATATCCCTTAATAATTTTAAGTCCCTTAGTTCCCCCAACCCACTCTGGACACTCCCTTTGTGTAGCCCTCTGATGCCCCATTGCATCTTCACAACAATCATAAGAATATCACATGGAGATCTGTGAAAGATTTCTTGGTAAAGATCAGACTGCAGGAAATCCCTGTGCAGGTTTAGTGCCTACAAAGTAATGATTTTATTTAAGAACACTGAATCTCTCCATACCCATCACTTTGACATATGCCACATTTCACTCGATTAGAGCCTCCTAAAAGGGACCGCTGGAAGCACTGTCAGTGCTGGCATGGGCATATTTGTAATTGCCGGGACAGTTCCTGTGCAAAGCCCCTAGGTTCTAAATGAAATTATTCTGAGGACCTTCACAAATACCAAACTACTTGCCACATGAAATCCTGCTTCTGAAATTTTTTTCCAAATTCTCAAGCACTCTTAAACAGGATCTGGGCAGAATGGCAGGCTAACAAAAGTCTACTTCCAGTTTTCCTCTATCTTCATTTTTATTATTCTCACAGTCTTGCACCATATGTAATTACTAAGTCCCCAAAGTTAATCTTTGCATGTTTAGAAAACAGCCTAAATAGAGATTTTTCAAGTGCTTGAAAATACAATGGTCAGAGGTTGGAAAATATTATCTTTAGATGAATAAATATGAAAGTTGAATTTTGCTCCAATTTCATCAATTTTATGCAGTACCTAGTACATTGTTGGAGTTATATAAATATTCAATACCATGTTGACAAATACTTACCTGAAAGAATTCTTTCAGCTAGGTTATGCAAATGATGATTCATTTGGACAATTGAAAGAGAAAACATAAACTCATTAAAAACTTTGCTGGAAATTCGTGCTTACTGAACAAATCCTCAGAGCCATATATGTATGTTTGTGCATTGACATATGTGTACATATTAACATATACATGTCTGCATACATACATGATATGTATACAAATATGCATGCTGGTGTGTTTTTATGTACACACACCTTTATTATGTATATAATCTTTTGTGAACCACTTGTTAAGTTTTACTTCTCTTCTGCCATATTTTACTGCACATTGTCATTATATCCCTTAATAATTTTAAGTCCCTTAGTTCCCCCAACCCACTCTGGACACTCCCTTTGTGTAGCCCTCTGATGCCCCATTGCATCTTCACAACAATCATAAGAATATCACATGGAGATCTGTGAAAGATTTCTTGGTAAAGATCAGACTGCAGGAAATCCCTGTGCAGGTTTAGTGCCTACAAAGTAATGATTTTATTTAAGAACACTGAATCTCTCCATACCCATCACTTTGACATATGCCACATTTCACTCGATTAGAGCCTCCTAAAAGGGACCGCTGGAAGCACTGTCAGTGCTGGCATGGGCATATTTGTAATTGCCGGGACAGTTCCTGTGCAAAGCCCCTAGGTTCTAAATGAAATTATTCTGAGGACCTTCACAAATACCAAACTACTTGCCACATGAAATCCTGCTTCTGAAATTTTTTTCCAAATTCTCAAGCACTCTTAAACAGGATCTGGGCAGAATGGCAGGCAAATGAGATGAAACAAAAAGGTATAAATTTACTTCTTATGCTTTTTGTTGATTTTCATTTATCAAACAGAGTTTTCTTTTTAAGATACTTTAGAAAGGCCAATCATTCTATGAAATGCAAATTAGGGGAAAAAAGCAAAAGAACAGAAGAAAATAGACAATGGATTATGATTAGACAAACCATAAAAGAGAAAGCTAAATGGTATATTAATTTAGGAGGCATTTCTGAGCATAGCTAATGGTCAGAGACATACAAAATATCCACACAAATAAATGAGTAAAATAAGATACTATTTTCTACCATCAGACAGGTTCCCATTTTAAAGTCTGATAGTATCAAATATTGGCAGTGACTCTGAACTTTCACTTTTGCTTGTAAGAGTTTAGGTAAATTGTAATAATCACTTTTGACAACAATTTGGCATAATCAGTAAAAGTAAAAATGAACATAACCAGAAATTCCACTTCTGTGTTACACTCTAAAGAACATTTACTTAAATTAGGAAAAAGAATATGTACTTGTGTGTTTATTTTAACATATCTTTAAATTACAAATAAAATTGCATAATGTTCACACTAGAGAAGTTTAAAATGCATCTCTTTATATATAAACAGGGAAGTGTGTTAACAGGAATAGACTATACATGGAAACACACCTTGATAGATTACAAAACTATAATTTTGATTAGCACAAGCTGTACACATACTGATAGATTCTAGAACTGTAGTTGTTACAAAATGAAAATGAAAGTGCTACTCACTCAGTTGTATCCAGCTCTTTTTGATTCCATGGTCTGTAGCCCATCAGGTCCTCTGTCCGTAGAATGATCCAGGCTAGAATACTTGAGTAGTTAACCATTCCCTTCTCCAGTTAATCTTCCTGACCCAGAGACTGAACCCAAGACTCTTACATTGCGGGGAAATTCTTTACTGTCTGAGCCATCCAGGAAGTGCTGATAGCAAACTATAAACTAATGAATACATTGGAATACTGCTATGTAAAATGCTACAAAATATATAGACTGAATAAACCTATTATGTATAAATGTATGTATAGTAATTTATAAACATAGATTCAGCTAAATTCATCTAATAATTGCCTTTGAGGTAAAGGTATAGGAGGGTATGACCTTATCTCAATAATACTTTATTTTATTAATGAAAAAGATGAGGCTAATATAAAAATCTTCTGGGCATCCAGTATATTTTGTATGCTAACTTTTGATCTCTATTTAGCTCTAAAATCTTCTCAATACCACAGCAATAATTTTCTCAATGTCTCAAATAATAATTTATCTTACTATTTTCAATGTTCTACACTAATTGATAGCTTGAGCAAATATTTCCTTTCTAGCAGCAAGTTGTTATAGCTCTATATTTATTACTATTTCAAACAACAAAAAAGCTTTTTTTTTTTTAATAAGGTTATGTTTATCCAGTGAAGTAGTAAATAAGACAGTTAGTTCTTCTACTATTATTGTGAGACACTAATTAGAAGATTCTTTGATTTGAAATCTCTTAATAATTTACCTACACAAGATTATGGTTTAATTTTAATTGCATTTAAGACATAAGTTTTCCTAAAGTAATGCTCAGTATGCACCATCAATTATCCTAGAGAAAGAAACACGGAAAATATATTAATTATAGGGCATGACCCAGTAAATTATGAATCTCCAACCAGAAGTAAATTATTGCCACTAATTAGCTTTCTTGTTTGCCAGAGTGGGTTAAAGTCTTCATTGCATTAGTCATTTCATAAATCACTTTCTCAATATGCAAATCTGGTAAAGAAGGAGAATTTGAAAATATGCTAAGAGTTTACTAATATTCAGGCACAGAATTTTGTTGGAGGATTTCTAGTGATTTCAAGAATGCTTGATCAGTTCAGTGTAGAATATCTGGAAGGAAAGACACCTTATTTTATTTACCGACATAGATTGTTTATGATGCCATTTATTATTTTTCTCACCAGTCCATTAAGTCATAAATAAACAGTCTATATTAAGTGAAAAGAGTTTGGTGTTTTTAATGTTTTCCAGCTACATATATTAGACTGCAAATAAACTAATGAATACATTGGAATACTGCTATGTAAATGCTACAAAATAGATAGACTGAATAAACCTATTATGTATAAATGTATGTATAGTAATTTATAAACATAGATTCAGCTAAATTCATCTAATAATTGCCTTTGAGGTAAAGGTATAGGAGGGTATGACCTTATCTCAATAATACTTTATTTTATTAATGAAAAAGATGAGGCTAATATAAAAATCTTCTGGGCATCCAGTATATTTTGTATGCTAACTTTTGATCTCTATTTAGCTCTAAAATCTTCTCAATACCACAGCAATAATTTTCTCAATGTCTCAAATAATAATTTATCTTACTATTTTCAATGTTCTACACTAATTGATAGCTTGAGCAAATATTTCCTTTCTAGCAGCAAGTTGTTATAGCTCTATATTTATTACTATTTCAAACAACAAAAAAGCTTTTTTTTTTTTAATAAGGTTATGTTTATCCAGTGAAGTAGTAAATAAGACAGTTAGTTCTTCTACTATTATTGTGAGACACTAATTAGAAGATTCTTTGATTTGAAATCTCTTAATAATTTACCTACACAAGATTATGGTTTAATTTTAATTGCATTTAAGACATAAGTTTTCCTAAAGTAATGCTCAGTATGCACCATCAATTATCCTAGAGAAAGAAACACGGAAAATATATTAATTATAGGGCATGACCCAGTAAATTATGAATCTCCAACCAGAAGTAAATTATTGCCACTAATTAGCTTTCTTGTTTGCCAGAGTGGGTTAAAGTCTTCATTGCATTAGTCATTTCATAAATCACTTTCTCAATATGCAAATCTGGTAAAGAAGGAGAATTTGAAAATATGCTAAGAGTTTACTAATATTCAGGCACAGAATTTTGTTGGAGGATTTCTAGTGATTTCAAGAATGCTTGATCAGTTCAGTGTAGAATATCTGGAAGGAAAGACACCTTATTTTATTTACCGACATAGATTGTTTATGATGCCATTTATTATTTTTCTCACCAGTCCATTAAGTCATAAATAAACAGTCTATATTAAGTGAAAAGAGTTTGGTGTTTTTAATGTTTTCCAGCTTCAGAAACTTAGCAAAATGTGATACTAGCAGGAATGGGTTTTCTTCTAACCCTCACATTGGAATCTGGCAATTCCAAATTCTTGTGCTCTGTCATTTCTCCAGTCTTTTCCAAATTCTGCCCACTCCTGTCTTCTAAATTTATTTGTCCATGTTCCCTCTTCCATTGGCTCTTAGGTCTTCTTTTAACTAGGCCATCTGACAACAAAGGAGTACTAATGAGTTAATATCAATGAATTATGGGTAAGCTTTCCTAGTGGCTTAGCGGTAAGGAGTCTGCCTGCCAGTGTAGGAAATGCAGGTTTAATCCTTGGCTTGGGAAGATCCCCTGGAGAAGGAAATGGCAAGCCACTCCAGTATTCTTGCCTGAGAAATCCAATGGACAGAGGAGCCAGGCAGGCTACAGTCCAGGGAGGCACGGAAGAAGAGACCATGACATAGAAACTCAACAACAACAACAGCAAATTACAGACAAGTGTACTGAATCATGTACACACACACAGTAACATATCTGGGATATGCATGAATTTTTTCTGAGATAATGTTGTAACCTTCTTCCCACTAGAATATAAGCAACATGAGAGTAGGGTATTTTGTCACTTTGGTCGATTTCCCTTGCATTTTATCAGTGCATGACAGATAACATATTCCTCAGAAATAATATCAGTAACAGTTAAATATTTCATAAGGAGAAAAAAATGTAGGAGAGATTTTTGAACAAGTCTGTTTTTCCCTGCTTTTCACTTTGGGGCATAAGGATTGCCCCTAAGGCAGGGTGTGTGGAGTTGATTTCATCAGTATTCTGATGCTATCCTAGCATTTGGAAATCAAATCAGCCTATTTTGCACTCTAGAAAAAAAATGAAACGCTATTTTGCTGATTAGCAACTTTCCCTGAGAAATCAAACTTTTAAGGAAGCTTTGTCTATCCTGTTTGATTCCTACAAGAACGGCTGTTTCAACACCAGCATAAAATGTGACATATTTTACTCATTATGAAAACTTCAGGAAACTAAAGTCAAGTCAGTCCTTCGGCGAAAATAGAGCAAGATTTTGTCTTCGGCCCCACCAGTTTCTTCCTTCTACCTCTGGTCTCAACTTTACCTTCCTCTAGCTGTGTGTCTGACAGTCTTTTGAGTCCTTAGTGATTGCATGTCCCTTTAGGTTATCACAGTTTGTTATAAAATTTTTAACCAAAATTAAACATAGGTATCCTGAAATGGATAGCATCAGAAAGACAGAGTTTCTCATGTCAGTAACATATGGGCTGAACAATGGTTTTTATGCTCTGCTTGCCAATTTTATCAATACTCTCCTCTCTAGGGTCACCAGAAACTTCCACCACTTTATCCAAAGGTCCCTCTTCAGCCCACTCTTTACCTGAAATTCTGAAGCTTTTCTTTCAGTGGAAATTACTTCAGTGGCACTGCACTCTACTGATCTTCCTCCTATCTCTGCCTTTATTTTCTATCACCTTTTCTGGCTCCTCCTTCTTCCTTCACCTTGAAATGCTGGAATCCCTTGGAGTTCTGGCCTACAGGTTCTTCCCTCTCTCCACAGATCATGCCATCCTGTCCCATGGCTTTAAATGAAATATAAAGGCATCAGGTTACCATAGTTCCCTCTCGAGTCCTGCTTCTCTTCTGAACCGTGGAATTTTGTAACAATTTTGGATAGTCCTCTTAGATGTCAATTGATGGATCACACATGTCAACAAGTCCCCGCCTGCTCTCACTCTCACCTCTCCCATAAACATGCTCTTCCTCCTTCTCCTGTAATTTTCTGACATAAGTCTGGATGTCAACCTTTATGCTTCTATCTCTCATTAATGTAGTACTTGGCACACAGAGAGTCCTCTGTAAATGTGTATGTTGAATGAATAAATGAAAAAGGAGCTAAAGTGGCCATTTGCACATCCCTGGAGTCTTATTACACAGGCAGTCTCTAGGTCCAACAACATGCATTTTATTTTTCTTAGACATCTAGTTTAGTAGGAGATCCAACGTGCTACTTTTCAGCTAATAATTTCAAGCTGCTTTAGAATTCTATACTTATTTCATTTTATCCTTAGTAACCTTGAGATATAAGAGAGATAGATATTGTTTTTCTCATTTCTAGATGATGAAGATGAAGCTTAAAGAGTTTATGTAAATCTCTAAAAAGGTAGCCAGTAAGTAATTGACAGAGCTGTGACAGAAATTGAGATTTTTTTTTTTTTCTTCTTCTTTTTAAACATATGATTCCAGGACATTGTAGGATTATGTTTTTTTTTTTTTTTTTTTCATTATGTAAAATGAGGTCAATGGGAGATTAGCCTCAGTTTCTTCATCCACAGAATAAGGGTAATAATATCTACCTCAATGTGATAATTAAATGAGATAATGCAAGTAAAGCACTTAGTTAGAGTGATTGGGCCATGGTAAGCCCTTGTGATGGGCTAGAATTTATTAATATGAGATTTTAAGTCTCGTCCTCTGTGAAATGCAAAGCAATTAAAGGCTTTAGAGCAAGATAGTGATAGCTACTGTACAGGAAGATTAACCTGTCACTTGTGGGAAGGTTATGTTAAGGTAGAAACTACTAGTTCTTCCTCTCTCCACATCTCTGCCTTTATTTTCTATCACCTTTCTGGCTCCTCCTTCTTCCTTCACCTTGAAATGCTGGAATCCCTTGGAGTTCTGGCCTACAGGTTCTTCCTCTCTCCACAGATCATGCCATCCTGTCCCATGGCTTTAAATGAAATATAAAGGCATCAGGTTACCATAGTTCCCTCTCGAGTCCTGCTTCTCTTCTGAACCGTGGAATTTTGTAACAATTTTGGATAGTCCTCTTAGATGTCAATTGATGGATCACACATGTCAACAAGTCCCCGCCTGCTCTCACTCTCACCTCTCCCATAAACATGCTCTTCCTCCTTCTCCTGTAATTTTCTGACATAAGTCTGGATGTCAACCTTTATGCTTCTATCTCTCATTAATGTAGTACTTGGCACACAGAGAGTCCTCTGTAAATGTGTATGTTGAATGAATAAATGAAAAAGGAGCTAAAGTGGCCATTTGCACATCCCTGGAGTCTTATTACACAGGCAGTCTCTAGGTCCAACAACATGCATTTTATTTTTCTTAGACATCTAGTTTAGTAGGAGATCCAACGTGCTACTTTTCAGCTAATAATTTCAAGCTGCTTTAGAATTCTATACTTATTTCATTTTATCCTTAGTAACCTTGAGATATAAGAGAGATAGATATTGTTTTTCTCATTTCTAGATGATGAAGATGAAGCTTAAAGAGTTTATGTAAATCTCTAAAAAGGTAGCCAGTAAGTAATTGACAGAGCTGTGACAGAAATTGAGATTTTTTTTTTTTTCTTCTTCTTTTTAAACATATGATTCCAGGACATTGTAGGATTATGTTTTTTTTTTTTTTTTTTCATTATGTAAAATGAGGTCAATGGGAGATTAGCCTCAGTTTCTTCATCCACAGAATAAGGGTAATAATATCTACCTCAATGTGATAATTAAATGAGATAATGCAAGTAAAGCACTTAGTTAGAGTGATTGGGCCATGGTAAGCCCTTGTGATGGGCTAGAATTTATTAATATGAGATTTTAAGTCTCGTCCTCTGTGAAATGCAAAGCAATTAAAGGCTTTAGAGCAAGATAGTGATAGCTACTGTACAGGAAGATTAACCTGTCACTTGTGGGAAGGTTATGTTAAGGTAGAAACTGAAACAAAGTGAATGGTTTAAGGACTAGCAGAAGAGCTCAAGCCCAGAGCACTGACTACCTAACTAAAATGGTAGCTGTGGAGAGTTGTATCACTTGGCTAGGGTGAACCTGAAAGAGTGCAACCCAAGAGGTGGAGCATCAAGGTCTAAGATCTCTGGGTTCAGGGAAAGCCATCATGAAAAGCCAGAAGACACCTCCAAACAAAGAGAAAGAAACTGTAATAGAAGTAGAGGTCCTGCCTGTCAAATCAAAAATCAGGAACAGAAAAAACATACTTGATCCCATCTCGGTCCAGATATGGCCCAAATAAATATGTCTAAATATATTAGGTATTTTTTTTGCAAGATTCTAGAGTTCTGGCCTTCTTCATCAATTAAAAGTTGTAGCACCTCAAAATCTACATTCACACATGGCAATTGTTTCCATTAGTCATCAAAACAATTAACTAGCCCAAATCTCTATGAGTGCCAGTTGTGTTATGCCAGGCCTGCTTTATCCATTCACAGAATCTGCCCCTTCCTGGCACTACTTTATCACCAGAGGACTGAAGGCTAGGGTGCACCTCAGGAAGGTCAGATTCCATCAGCCCTGAGGGGTTAAAAGAAACATTTCAGATATAAGTCCTCCACAGTGACAGGGTACTTAATGTTTGTTTAAATGAAATAGAACTGAATTTCTTGATCCATGGTAAAAGCAGGAGGTGGTTTAGAAGTCCATGCCAGCTTAAGCACTAGTATTGATCAATACAAAAATAAAGAATGAAAATGGAGAGATTTTTAAGAGAATCAATTACACAGTTTTCTAGCTATTCAGATTGGAGGGCAGAAAATTAAAAGCATTTCTGATAATTAAAAATATATGTATATATACTGTATTTGATATGTCCTGCCTGGAGAAACTAAGAGAAGATAAAATACTAAGTGCTATGGTTTAAAAATTAAGCTCTCTGGAATGAAAATTAAGCATAAGGAATCAACAATGTGTACTGGGTACATAACCAAGAAAGAACTGTTAATAAACTCATTACTTAATAAAAATAAGAATTTTTTTTTTTTTAATTGGCATGTGCCATTTTAAATTTCTTTATTGAAATGTCTCACCAAACCAAACAATAACACAGCTTGCAGAGCATTATGACTGCTCAGTGAAGTAATAACCACTTAGATTAGATTCTCTGCTTCAGCAGAGTCTAGGTACATGTACAAGAGTGATATACAGCCAGGCCAGAGATACTGTAGAATGTCTTCACAGCAGACTGAACATTGGAATTGACACTAAACCTTGTGTCAAGATACACACAAAGACTTCCAGAGACAGAGCACACCTAAGGTTATAATCTGTCAAGATTAACAAAGAGTGAATACTTACTAAAGCAAATAGACTGTGATATAATTGTCATCTCCAAATCAGTGAAAGAAGATTTTTCATCCCAATTAACATTCAAGTGCATGAGAATAAAACCCATTTACTCATTTACTGATAATTTATGCAGCAATGTACAGAAGTAATAGACATGGTTACATGGCACATTTATACAATACTTTTCATCCCTAAGGATCAATTAAAAGTTGTAGCACCTCAAAATCTACATTCACACATGGCAATTGTTTCCATTAGTCATCAAAACAATTAACTAGCCCAAATCTCTATGAGTGCCAGTTGTGTTATGCCAGGCCTGCTTTATCCATTCACAGAATCTGCCCCTTCCTGGCACTACTTTATCACCAGAGGACTGAAGGCTAGGGTGCACCTCAGGAAGGTCAGATTCCATCAGCCCTGAGGGGTTAAAAGAAACATTTCAGATATAAGTCCTCCACAGTGA
This sequence comes from Tragulus kanchil, assembly GCA_022376925.1. Classification (NCBI taxonomy): domain Eukaryota; kingdom Metazoa; phylum Chordata; class Mammalia; order Artiodactyla; family Tragulidae; genus Tragulus; species Tragulus kanchil. Next base: position 26,447,066 of record JAIOJX010000004.1, read on the forward strand.
CAGGGTACTTAATGTTTGTTTAAATGAAATAGAACTGAATTTCTTGATCCATGGTAAAAGCAGGAGGTGGTTTAGAAGTCCATGCCAGCTTAAGCACTAGTATTGATCAATACAAAAATAAAGAATGAAAATGGAGAGATTTTTAAGAGAATCAATTACACAGTTTTCTAGCTATTCAGATTGGAGGGCAGAAAATTAAAAGCATTTCTGATAATTAAAAATATATGTATATATACTGTATTTGATATGTCCTGCCTGGAGAAACTAAGAGAAGATAAAATACTAAGTGCTATGGTTTAAAAATTAAGCTCTCTGGAATGAAAATTAAGCATAAGGAATCAACAATGTGTACTGGGTACATAACCAAGAAAGAACTGTTAATAAACTCATTACTTAATAAAAATAAGAATTTTTTTTTTTTTAATTGGCATGTGCCATTTTAAATTTCTTTATTGAAATGTCTCACCAAACCAAACAATAACACAGCTTGCAGAGCATTATGACTGCTCAGTGAAGTAATAACCACTTAGATTAGATTCTCTGCTTCAGCAGAGTCTAGGTACATGTACAAGAGTGATATACAGCCAGGCCAGAGATACTGTAGAATGTCTTCACAGCAGACTGAACATTGGAATTGACACTAAACCTTGTGTCAAGATACACACAAAGACTTCCAGAGACAGAGCACACCTAAGGTTATAATCTGTCAAGATTAACAAAGAGTGAATACTTACTAAAGCAAATAGACTGTGATATAATTGTCATCTCCAAATCAGTGAAAGAAGATTTTTCATCCCAATTAACATTCAAGTGCATGAGAATAAAACCCATTTACTCATTTACTGATAATTTATGCAGCAATGTACAGAAGTAATAGACATGGTTACATGGCACATTTATACAATACTTTTCATCCCTAAGGATCCTAAAGCTCTTTACAATTATAGCTAATGTTTGTTAAAGCACTTTTAAGGGGGAAAGCGTCACAGATGTTCCAAATATTATGATTCTAAAAGGCATGGTACAGTATGTACAGAAACAGTTGACTCTCACAAAATCATTGCCAGTTCTAGTGTAGGAAATGGAATCCGTTTATAAAGCTGATGAGTCAATGTTTATACAACCTTTTTTTCAAGAAGCTTACAAGTCAACCTCTTCTCTACTATAACTACCTGGGAAATCACATGTAATTTGGCCCAAAATTACTTATTTTCAGAATTTTAAGGAAGGAATACTCTTGATAGGAAAAAAAAAAATCTATCTTTTGGTTAATAAATAGGATCATTATTTCCAAATGACAGAATTATAGCATAGGAAGAATAATAAAATCCTTCTGCTCAGCAAAAGTAGAGAAAATGTTTCATTATTTTTGCAAGTCCCAGCTTTGAAAGCACCTTTCCCTGTGTGAATGAGTGTCAACGAATCAAAAGCTGGGGTGGAAATCAGATTTCTAAATGAATAGATACATTTGTATATGATATCGCTTTGATTACATATGTATAGTTAAATTTCTGTTAACAGATGTTTTTGAAATATTTAGTTTTTTTGGAATGCAGTAATCATTTATGCTATGAATTAAATGAGATTACTGATGAGTGTTTTCTGGCCCCCCAGTACCACACAGAGCTCCTGCACAGTCCCCTTGGATCCCTGCCATCAGTGAGGAATAGTCCCTACCTAAGGAAGGATGTTATCTGACATTGGAAAGGTGACAACAGAGCCTAGGTCAGGAGCTCAGGCAGGAGAAACCTCCTTCAATGCCCTGGGCTATCATGCATCAGTCAGGGAAGCCATGGAGCAGACTGGCAACCATCACGAGCAATATTTAAACACTAAATATTTGAGTAAACAAAAATTTAGTTAGTATACCTTGAAAGTTGAAACAGACATGGCCTTTTGCTCAGCAGTGCTTCTGAATTTTGAGGACAAGTTTTTTTTTTGTATGTGATATTTAAGAATCTAGGCTTTGGTCCAGAAAAACCTGGGTTTAAAATCATGTTTCTGTTGAGGAATAATTGTGTGACGTGAAAACAAAGCAGATTCATAGAAAAAAGAGAACAGATTTAAGGTTACCAGAGTCAAGAGAGTGGAGGTAGAAATTATAGGAAGATGGTCAAAGATATGAACTTCCATTTTAAATATAAATAATAAATAATAATAATAAATAATATATATATATATATAAATATATATATATATATATATATATAAATATATATATAAATAAATAATAAATAAATAATAATAATAAATAATATCAGGGATGCAATGTAAAATGTGGTGACTAGAGTCCACCCTGCTGTTACGGTAAGCAGAAAAGTTCTTAAGAGAGTGCATCCTAAAGTTCTCAGAATAAGAATTTTTTTTCCTACTTATTTTTTTTTTTTTTTTCTTTAAGAGAAGATCTATGTTAACTGAAACTATTGTAGTAATCATTTCACAAAAGATGTAAATAACACCACTATGCAGTAGGCCTCAAACTTATACAGTGATGTATGTTCATTATTTCTCAATTAGACTGGAAAAAATGAACAAATAAAGCAAGAGACATAAGAAATAAAAATAAATGGTTTCATCTCTTCTTCAGAGTAAAAACAGACCAATTAAGAAATGAGTTATCTCTGTATGCCCCGATAATGAAGAAAATCCAATCCATGTCACTATTGATGATAAAGCAAGCTGAAGAACAGTATATATTTTCTAATCCCACTTTTTAAAACATGTCATAGATATTTATGGGATTCTGTGGTGGATCAGTGTTAAAGTATCCACCTGCCAATCCAGGAGACACAGATTTGATCCCTAGGTCATGAAGATCCCCTGAAAAAGGAAATGGCAACCCATTCTAGTATTATGACTGACAAATCCCATGGACAGAGGAGCCTAGTGGGCTATAACCCATGGGATCACAAAAGAGTCAGCATTACTTAGCAACCAAACAAAAAGAAAAATATAGATATTGGTGTGTATGTGTTTATGTGTGTGTGTTTTAAGTCGCTTCCGTCGTGTCCGACTCTTTGAGAACCCATGGATTGTAGCCCACTAGGCTCCTCTGTCCATGGGATTTCCCAAGCAAGAATACTGGAGTAGGTTGCTATTTCCTCCTGTGGGGGGATCTTCCCAACCCAGGGGTTGAACCCGGATCTTTAATGTCTCCTACATTGGTAGACATATCAAAAAAGTATATACCTTCTGACATTTTTTTTCTCTGGGAGAGAAAATATGACTGTGAAGAGACAAGCATTTCACTTTTATTTTACAGCTTTTTCTTCTGTTTGTATGCTTATATAAACCTTTGTTTATAAGTGTATGTTATTTTTATGCTGAATAATTAAAAATTAGTAATGTTTTATATCCTCTTTACTCATTAATGCCCTCCAAGTTTCACACAGCAATTATCCAATTTCCACCCATAAACTAGGCATACATACAAGCATATCCCTTCTTTACATGCCCAGAATATTGACAGGTGTTGGTCATGTATAAGGAAGTGTCTCTCATACCTCTGTTTTCTTGTCATTTCTTCAGCTGAAAATTTATCTACAGAAAGTGTATTGACTTACTGTGCACTACCCTTTCTAAAGTTTTGTTTAAGATAATCAGATGCCTTTTTCTGTAGAGCAATGCATTACATTCTTGCCTTGCTCAAGTTGGTTTCATTTTTCTTCTTTTACCTGGGATGAATAATCAACCCTTCATTTTCTCTTAGGATCGATAGGCAATGGATTGATGGAGTCCATGTGTTTGCTCCACAGCTATTTATTGCATGTCAACCCTGTGGAAGGAATTACCTCACCTGCAACATAACAATTCACTTGTATCTCACTTGTATGGATGGTTGTCAAAAGATTAAATCGAAGCTTTCTGTCCATATATAGTTCATTTCTTTGGGGCAGAGAAATTGAGAACTCAAGGTAGTAATGTCCTCTGCTCACCAGTTATAGTTTGAAGTCACCAAACCAGGTATGCTTTAAACAATGGGTTAATAACACACCCCTCTCTGTGTAGATTTGGATAATAGATGACTGGAATTTGAAGTAACTGGACAGCTGTCTGAACAGACTATTTCATTATACGTGAAGGGATGCCATTTCTAACTATGATGATAATTAGAGTAGATGAATGCATAAATCATTGGAGTTTTTTATAGCTTTGGTTTGGGGGAACAATTTTTAACCCTCCTTATGGGCTCAATGCCTTGGATTGGATTAGGATCCAATGCATGTTTCTATAATTGGAAGGATATGATGTTCGTATTTCAAGTGCTTGTGTGGTATGTTTTCTCATATCTGAATTCATACAGTAACACAATTCTGTAGAATGTCCTGTGGCAATCAAAGAATTGAATAAAACTAATGATATCATTATTGGTATTATTTTCTTTCTTGTAATTCTTTTGGTTAGGTTATTTCAGTGGTTCAAAGTAATTCCTTTCTTTTTCTATCATCTCACCTGTAATATCCCCTCTTTTAATTATCTATTATCTATCAAAATTTTCTAAAACTTAACAAAATTAAAATTGCCATTAATTATCTTGGTGTTTTATGTTGTCTGGGAGCAGTTAGGCAGTTCTTCAGCTAATCTTGGCTGAGGCATACATACAAGCATATCCCTTCTTTACATGCCCAGAATATTGACAGGTGTTGGTCATGTATAAGGAAGTGTCTCTCATACCTCTGTTTTCTTGTCATTTCTTCAGCTGAAAATTTATCTACAGAAAGTGTATTGACTTACTGTGCACTACCCTTTCTAAAGTTTTGTTTAAGATAATCAGATGCCTTTTTCTGTAGAGCAATGCATTACATTCTTGCCTTGCTCAAGTTGGTTTCATTTTTCTTCTTTACCTGGGATGAATAATCAACCCTTCATTTTCTCTTAGGATCGATAGGCAATGGATTGATGGAGTCCATGTGTTTGCTCCACAGCTATTTATTGCATGTCAACCCTGTGGAAGGAATTACCTCACCTGCAACATAACAATTCACTTGTATCTCACTTGTATGGATGGTTGTCAAAAGATTAAATCAAGCTTTCTGTCCATATATAGTTCATTTCTTTGGGGCAGAGAAATTGAGAACTCAAGGTAGTAATGTCCTCTGCTCACCAGTTATAGTTTGAAGTCACCAAACCAGGTATGCTTTAAACAATGGGTTAATAACACACCCCTCTCTGTGTAGATTTGGATAATAGATGACTGGAATTTGAAGTAACTGGACAGCTGTCTGAACAGACTATTTCATTATACGTGAAGGGATGCCATTTCTAACTATGATGATAATTAGAGTAGATGAATGCATAAATCATTGGAGTTTTTTATAGCTTTGGTTTGGGGGAACAATTTTTAACCCTCCTTATGGGCTCAATGCCTTGGATTGGATTAGGATCCAATGCATGTTTCTATAATTGGAAGGATATGATGTTCGTATTTCAAGTGCTTGTGTGGTATGTTTTCTCATATCTGAATTCATACAGTAACACAATTCTGTAGAATGTCCTGTGGCAATCAAAGAATTGAATAAAACTAATGATATCATTATTGGTATTATTTTCTTTCTTGTAATTCTTTTGGTTAGGTTATTTCAGTGGTTCAAAGTAATTCCTTTCTTTTTTTCTATCATCTCACCTGTAATATCCCCTCTTTTAATTATCTATTATCTATCAAAATTTTCTAAAACTTAACAAAATTAAAATTGCCATTAATTATCTTGGTGTTTTATGTTGTCTGGGAGCAGTTAGGCAGTTCTTCAGCTAATCTTGGCTGAGATTTCTCATGTTGCCTAAGGCAGGTAGTAGATTTTGTCTGTAGGCTTGCCTGGAATTCTGGGAAGGCTGGGCTCATTCTCTCTTCTTGTAGTCTAAAGGATTCTCCTTTCCACATTATCTTCCTGTGTGCCCTCTCCATGTGGAGAATTGAAAATCTTCAGCTTGTAGTGAGACTTCTTACATGACATCATAAGATAGAAGTCTGTGTTGTTAAAGGTTAGGGACAAACAAGCCTCGGTTGAATTTGCAGTATTCTCTTGACTAACCCTAATTCCAAGCCAGCCCAAATTCAATAAAGGAACTACAAAAATACAAACAGAAAAGCACAAATGCTCTAAGGCTTAATTCATCAGGAACTATCTTAACAACCAGTAACCAACCCCCGGCCCCAGATGACTGTGTGTACTCATAATCTTCAAATCATTTTGATTAAATCTATGATTATGGTTCCTTCTAATGGTTATACACAGCTATATTCAACTCTGTCCAATTAGTATTTTCCATTATTTTTCTTTTAAAAATATGTGATTTGTTTACAAATTTTGAACATCTCCAATGTTTTCAGATATCCTAGACATTTGCTGCTCCATGAGCCATAGTTCCAGATAAAATTATTTGAATGTTTGCATGTTGTTATATGTAGAAATAGTCATCTAAATGGAAATAGTCATCTAAATGGAAATAGTCATATAAACTGGAAATAGTCATTTAAAAATCACTACAGTGACATTTTCTGTGGAAGAGGACACAGTAATGGTATGATGATGTGACCATTATGTCTGACTCAAATTCTCAATTATCTCTTGATTCTAAATATTTGGTAATCAGGAGTAATGCTTCACATTTCAACCCCAGAGTTTGATGCTAAGTAAGATCTCAATAACATTTAAATTAATTGGCAGCATCTACATTACTCTTCCATCTCCTGTGTATCTAGGACCTAGTCATCACTATCCAAGTTTAGATTACATCATACTATATGATGTAGACCACTACATGAGTAGTATGGACTTTGAATAAAGATAGACTAGAGTTCAAACCCTAGCTCGCCCACATTTTAGGTATGTGATTTTTCTTTTACTAAGTTTATTTTCTGTAAAATGAATGTTTTATAATACTACTTTCATTGAGATACTGCATAGAGAGTGATTTTCCTAGGGTATAGGAATTATTAAACATTCAGTCAATAATAGCAATTACTCTGGATTTCAACTATGTGCTTGTAGCATCTCCTAACTATCCACCTTTTTCTAGACTCACTTACTTAAAATTCACAGTGCTATCAAATTAGTGGCCGTACAAACATATGAAAGATCATGTCACTTTTATTATCAGAAAATTCACTGATTCTCATCCTCTAAAATTATGCACTTTCTCTTCTCCCTCTTCTCAAATGCAGCCAAACTGATTCAGCAAGTGTTTCTCCACCCATTCATGTGTATATTCTCTTACTTCTTTTTTCCTTCTTTTGTGTTTCCCTCTGCTTGGAATTCTTCTCTCCTGCCTACTGCCCCAGGTAAATGAAATTGAAAGGATTTGGTTCCTGAAATCTTTTAAGAATATTATATTCAAGAATCTTTTTACATGCTATTGTGAGCACACATTCAGATACCTGAATGACTCATGCATTAGTCAGAGTAGGCTATTTGTTGTAACAAATAGATTTCAAAATTCCAGAGACTAAATATACCTTGCAGGTATTTTTTTAATCCTTGTAAAAGATCAGAGTAGGTGTTCAAAACATCCAAGCAGGGAAAAATACAGAGTACGGACCAGGTCTGGAAATGGCTCATTTTGTCTCCACTCATATTGCACTGGAGGTTGCTGAACTGCATGCCCCAAGTGCAAGAAAGCTGAGAAATAAAAGCTAACATTCAGCCCCAAGGGGACAGTCCATTTGAATGAATAGTTTCTAACAGGTCATTCACATTAAATAAGTGATACATTCCGGATGTTAGAAAACAGGGAGGTCTGTGACAAACAAGGGAATTCTTGCTCAAACTACATAGGGTCATGTTGGTCAGCATAGCCAACTTCTCCTGTGGAAGAATGGTTCTCAATTTATGCTAGATCTTTTCCTTTTTCAAGAAAAGTTAAAAAAAAAAAATTGTACATGAAATTTTGTTTGTTTAAAATTATCAGCTGTGTGTGTGTGTGTGTGTGTGTGTATACGTATATATACATATATATATACTCTGTTTCTATGTGGGCCGAAAAACCCATCTACTGACTGAATCTGGCTTGGTGGTCACTGGTACGTGACATCTGCCTTAGAGGCTAACTGATTAATTTTCAGAAGTATCTACCTTCTTTATTCCTGAAATTTTGATATATGTCAGAGACTCTGGGACAAATCATAAGAGAATTAGACTTTATAAATCTGACTCGGAAGAACATTCCCTAAATTCTCTACCTATTTTAGGGACTAAACTAAAAATTTCTATGATCTTTACTTGCTGAACATGTGAAGGTATTCAATATTTATATTCATTTAAATATGTCTTTGGGCATATGGTAGAGTGTATTTTCTCCATCTCCTTTGGAGTTAGATGTGGCCTTGTGACTTGTTTAGCCAATGAGGTGGGACAAAACTGACTTGTCACTTGCAGCAGGGAGCTTAAAACCCACAACATTCCTTGACCCCTTTCTCTCACTCCTCTTCCTCATGATGACAGGCACAGATCAAAATATTGGCTATTTTTTCAGCCTGGGACTTGATGAGTTTTAAATTCAAACAAATAGATTTCAAAATTCCAGAGACTAAATATACCTTGCAGGTATTTTTTTAATCCTTGTAAAAGATCAGAGTAGGTGTTCAAAACATCCAAGCAGGGAAAAATACAGAGTACGGACCAGGTCTGGAAATGGCTCATTTTGTCTCCACTCATATTGCACTGGAGGTTGCTGAACTGCATGCCCCAAGTGCAAGAAAGCTGAGAAATAAAAGCTAACATTCAGCCCCAAGGGGACAGTCCATTTGAATGAATAGTTTCTAACAGGTCATTCACATTAAATAAGTGATACATTCCGGATGTTAGAAAACAGGGAGGTCTGTGACAAACAAAGGGAATTCTTGCTCAAACTACATAGGGTCATGTTGGTCAGCATAGCCAACTTCTCCTGTGGAAGAATGGTTCTCAATTTATGCTAGATCTTTTCCTTTTTCAAGAAAAGTTAAAAAAAAAAAATTGTACATGAAATTTTGTTTGTTTAAAATTATCAGCTGTGTGTGTGTGTGTGTGTGTGTGTATACGTATATATACATATATATATACTCTGTTTCTATGTGGGCCGAAAAACCCATCTACTGACTGAATCTGGCTTGGTGGTCACTGGTACGTGACATCTGCCTTAGAGGCTAACTGATTAATTTTCAGAAGTATCTACCTTCTTTATTCCTGAAATTTTGATATATGTCAGAGACTCTGGGACAAATCATAAGAGAATTAGACTTTATAAATCTGACTCGGAAGAACATTCCCTAAATTCTCTACCTATTTTAGGGACTAAACTAAAAATTTCTATGATCTTTACTTGCTGAACATGTGAAGGTATTCAATATTTATATTCATTTAAATATGTCTTTGGGCATATGGTAGAGTGTATTTTCTCCATCTCCTTTGGAGTTAGATGTGGCCTTGTGACTTGTTTAGCCAATGAGGTGGGACAAAACTGACTTGTCACTTGCAGCAGGGAGCTTAAAACCCACAACATTCCTTGACCCCTTTCTCTCACTCCTCTTCCTCATGCTGACAGGCACAGATCAAAATATTGGCTATTTTTTCAGCCTGGGACTTGATGAGTATAATACAAAGCAGAACTCCCAGAATTCCAAAGCAGACATGAAGCAGGAATGAAGGAAAAAAAACAAGTCAAACCATCAAGTACTAGACATTGTTTGCACAGCACAACCTGATCATTCCTGATTAGTTAGTTTGATAATGGCCATGTTCCAGCAACTGTTAATTTTTTGGACGAGAAATTCTAAGGATTTAGATTAGAAATTTCAAGATTTGAAGTCCCTTGAAGGGAGAACTAATAGGCAGTGTGAATCTTGGTCTCATTACTTTATCTCTTTGAACTCAATTTGGTCATTTGTAAAGTGAGGGGCTTAGATATTATTAAAGATGTTTTTTGTCGAAAATTCACCTAGCGTGCACCCTCACCTGTTTAAAATGATAAGTCCTTACTTATCTATTAACTAGCTTGAACCCTATAGTAAGCTATAGTAATTTTTCCATTATATCTATTATCACAGTTTTTGGATATGCTTAAAGTGTATGTGTATAAGATAGCTTCAACTAGATGTAATTCATAGGCAGCAGCTCCAAAATTCAAAGATTAAGTGACTTGCTCCAAACCACAAGAATATTTGGTGAAAAAATCAAGAACCTAAACCTGGTGTTGTTGAGCATATTCTTTTCTCTCTTGCCATATTGGCAATCTAAATTAGATTTTCTGCAGAGAGCTTTATTTTTTTTATTCATGTTTGATTTTTGTCTTTCCAGCCTATATAGTGCTATTAGGGTATATTTCAAAGGCCATAGGTCATGTAACACCATCCACTAAAAGAAATATGGAAGAACACTTGGAGAACGGGTTTTCTTTTGGGGAAAAAAAAAAAAAAAAAAAAGCAATAGCATTTCAATATGTCTTTTCATGGAGAAAAAAAATGAAAGAAGTAAGTTTAAAATGAGAAATTACTAGCCAGAAAGCATATTGTGATAAATCAGCCACACATGACTATAGAAACTTCCTTGGGAAAGAAATCAATGCTGAATCAGACTTAAATAGACCAGGGGATCAAATAGAGGTCAACGGTACTTCTCCGTCTTGAAATTGGATAATTATTACCATTATTATTGTCAGTTGCTAGAATATAATACTTATAGAAATACACAGAGTCCCTATGCTGCTTTTATTGGCTGGCTAGACAAGTCGATCCATTACAAGAAAATAAAAGCAAGTACACTAATCCACCTAAATATCAAGTGAATTAGGGTAATTAGAGGAAGGCTACCTGTGAGTCTCCTTGAGATTTTTTTTAAGTAAGCAGAAAACAAAAAGCAATTTTGAAAGAACAAATTGCATGCATTCCTTTTATTTTGAAAACTGGACAGTAAGACTTGCTTTAATAGAAAATGTTCTCAGTTGAAAACCTGAAAAGATGGATTTGATGCCTGCTTTGTCACTTTACCACCCACTTTGCCTCACAAACAGAAACAAGGAAGCAAAAGAGAGGCCTCTCTTTCTCTTATTCATAACATTCATTCAGTTAGCACATTTCCTACTATGTTCCTTTAATAGTCCTGAAGGGGCTTCCCTCGTTGGTCAGTGGTAAAGAATCTACCTGACAATGCAGAAGACGCAGGTTCAATTCCTGGGTCTGGAAGATTCCCTGGAGAAGGAAATGGCAACCCACTCCAGTTTTCTTGCCTGGGAAATCTCACAGACAGAAGAGTCTGGCAGGCTACAGTCCATGGGGTTGCGAAAGAGTCAGGAACTACTTAACACCCAAACATAAACGAATGGCTCTGAAATCTTTTTCCTCCCCTCATTCTAGTCCCACTTGCCCATGTCTGGTCTGCAGCCTTCCTGCCTGTTTTCTTTCACTAGCCTCCTGTCTTTATTCCCTGCCTTCAGCTTCTCACGTTCCTAGAATATTCTCCTTAAGTTTACCCAGGCCATCTTCCTGAAGTACAAATTTAATCATAACCCTGAGTCCTTTAAATCATTCAGTAGCTCCCTCTCATAGGTAATTATTATACAAAGATTAGGACTGTGTCTTTTTCTTGCCAGACATCTGTCATGTTTATTATCAAACAAATCACCTTCTACTTAAATTTATTTTCCACTGAATATTTTAGTAAAAATTTATTGATTGCCCTTACTGGACTCTAAGCTCACTGCTAGTGCTGTATTTTTTTTTTTTTTTTAATTTCAAAAATTCATCTTGAGTTATAGATGGGAGATGGACAAAGAAGTTCTGAGCACAACCTGATCATTTCTGCCCTGGGGAGGTACATGGACCCTCTTTTAAAGCATCAACTAAAAGATTCCTGTTTCATTTTGAAGTGCTGAGAAGAGCTTTTTGTATGCTTCAGTATAAGTATGAGCAAAATAATTGCATAATTTCACATGACTGTACTGTGTATGTGTGTGTGTGTGTGGTGTTTCTAGAGCATGGTAATCATTCCATTTTCAAAAATTAATCTATGAGTTCCCGTGATGAAAGGAAATCAACCATATGATTTTAAGTGGGAAGGACCAGTCCTGTATATGATGTTGCACTATCCCTATTAACAGATTACAAATCCTGTTCTTTTAAATAGCCAAGAATCTTAATCCCCCTGAATTTTCTTTTCTCTCTTGATCAGCTCAAGTACAGATGAACAAAATTTAAGGGAGTTAAGGTCACTCTACAACCAGTGGAATGAGTAAGTCAGTGGAAGAATGATGGTGCCTTCCGTTCTCTGGTAGGGTGTCCATGCCATCTATAAGTAACTCACAAGGTTTATAATGGAATTGAGCACAGTTTTCCTTAAAGGCACCTATCTCAATAATATTCACTCTAGTAGATTTCCCTCTGTTTCTTTCTTGTTCTGACTGTGTGACCACCTTCTTGATAAGGTGGCAGAACCCAAAGTGTTGTCTTGGACTCTCCTTTCAGGAGAATCTAAGGCAAACATGCTACCAATGATCTTTTAATAGAAACAGTACATTATTGATTTTATTGCCAGATTTCATTTGGTGAATTCTTAGATACCCCTCAGTGAAAAAAGCAAAAAAAAAAAAAAAAAAAAAACTGGAACCATTGATACAAAAAGAAATTCCAGGGAATTTCCTTAATTAGTACTTAGTGGCTGATATCTTCATTAGCTCTTTGGAATACTTTTAGCATAGGACGACATTTATATATTAATTATTCATATGTATTATTTATTTTACTATGAGTTTTCCCTAGATTCAAAACTTATTTGGATTAAAAACATATCTCCTTTGTGAAATAGATATAGAGGTTGAAGGTTAAGGCTACATATTTCTATTTATGTACCATGCAGATGAGGAACAATAAACACTGAAGGATTTTCTGTTACCTAGATACCAGGGGCTTTTGATTTTATCATCATGCAAAAGCTTCTACTCCTGAAAATAGCCACACATTTTTGTAGTAATGTTTCACGCTCAAGGATTAACAAGGGACATTTTACAAATTGTATAGAAAGATAGGTATATTTATATAGATAGATTTATATAATTCATACATTGCATAAAGTCAAGCATAAATGTTTGCTTCCAAACATAAAAGATGAGTTTTAGTATAATGGTTACTATTTCTTATATAAAATGCATTTTATGTTAAAAAGGTTAAATAGCAACTTATGGAAATTAAAGGTAGGTTAACAAGTTAGTTCGTTTTGCCTGAAATAACCAAATTCTTTGACTTTTATTATATATGTGTACAGAATTCAGTTAAATCTTAAGGAGTTAAGGTCACTCTACAACCAGTGGAATGAGTAAGTCAGTGGAAGAATGATGGTGCCTTCCGTTCTCTGGTAGGGTGTCCATGCCATCTATAAGTAACTCACAAGGTTTATAATGGAATTGAGCACAGTTTTCCTTAAAGGCACCTATCTCAATAATATTCACTCTAGTAGATTTCCCTCTGTTTCTTTCTTGTTCTGACTGTGTGACCACCTTCTTGATAAGGTGGCAGAACCCAAAGTGTTGTCTTGGACTCTCCTTTCAGGAGAATCTAAGGCAAACATGCTACCAATGATCTTTTAATAGAAACAGTACATTATTGATTTTATTGCCAGATTTCATTTGGTGAATTCTTAGATACCCCTCAGTGAAAAAAGCAAAAAAAAAAAAAAAAAAAAAAACTGGAACCATTGATACAAAAAGAAATTCCAGGGAATTTCCTTAATTAGTACTTAGTGGCTGATATCTTCATTAGCTCTTTGGAATACTTTTAGCATAGGACGACATTTATATATTAATTATTCATATGTATTATTTATTTTACTATGAGTTTTCCCTAGATTCAAACCTTATTTAGATTAAAAAACATATCTCCTTTGTGAAATAGATATAGAGGTTGAAGGTTAAGGCTACATATTTCTATTTATGTACCATGCAGATGAGGAACAATAAACACTGAAGGATTTTCTGTTACCTAGATACCAGGGGCTTTTGATTTTATCATCATGCAAAAGCTTCTACTCCTGAAAATAGCCACACATTTTTGTAGTAATGTTTCACGCTCAAGGATTAACAAGGGACATTTTACAAATTGTATAGAAAGATAGGTATATTTATATAGATAGATTTATATAATTCATACATTGCATAAAGTCAAGCATAAATGTTTGCTTCCAAACATAAAAGATGAGTTTTAGTATAATGGTTACTATTTCTTATATAAAATGCATTTTATGTTAAAAAGGTTAAATAGCAACTTATGGAAATTAAAGGTAGGTTAACAAGTTAGTTCGTTTTGCCTGAAATAACCATTCTTGACTTTTATTATATATGTACAGATACAAACATTAAAAAAAATAGAGTAAAATGTTTCAATGTCTGTGAGTCAGTGACAGATCTCTTGAAAGTCTTATCTTTTTTCATTAGGATTATGAAGCAAAACAAAAAAAAAAACACTGGCTTCTGTTCCTAGCATGTGAATTTCTGGTGAGGAAAGGAAAAGGACACAGTTTCATTTACTAAGCTACCAGGGTGCTTCCCAGAGGTATGACAACCAAGGGGAGAATAGAAATTCAAATGTTCTGATTTATTTGCTAGTCTGTGATGATTAATACGTAGTTGTGTTCCAGCTCTTGTTTTTAAAATACTACTCATCTTGATATACATGAGTGTGAATGTTTTAAAAGATTTATTTATTTTTAACTATGCTGGGTCTTTGTTGCTACACACAGGCTTCCTCTAGTTGTGGTGATCAGGGGTTATTGTTTATTGTAGTGCATGGGCTTCTCGCAGCAGTGGCCTCTCTTTTCGTGGAGCACAGGCTCCAGAGTGTGGACCCAGTAGTTGTAGACCGTGGGCTCAGTTGCTCCGCAGCATGTGGAATCTTCCCAGACCGTGGATCAAACCGGTGTCCCTTGCATTGCAAGGCATATTCTTAACCACTGGACCAATGAGTGTGTATTGAATTAAGCGCATATTTTGAGCATCTTGTACTTGAAATTTCAGTGATGGTTGAGGTGCTAGAGGATCTACCAAGGACCTACTAAGGTGAATAAATTATAAGTCTTACTCTCAAGAAATTTATGGATGGATTGATAACTAGATAACAGCCTCATGTCAGATGGCTTGATAGTGAGTCTCAGGCTTTCCTGAAAATAGCCACACATTTTTGTAGTAATGTTTCACGCTCAAGGATTAACATGGGACATTTTACAAATTGTATAGAAAGATAGGTATATTTATATAGATAGATTTATATAATTCATACATTGCATAAAGTCAAGCATAAATGTTTGCTTCCAAACATAAAAGATGAGTTTTAGTATAATGGTTACTATTTCTTATATAAAATGCATTTTATGTTAAAAAGGTTAAATAGCAACTTATGGAAATTAAAGGTAGGTTAACAAGTTAGTTCGTTTTGCCTGAAATAACCATTCTTGACTTTTATTATATATGTACAGATACAAACATTAAAAAAAATAGAGTAAAATGTTTCAATGTCTGTGAGTCAGTGACAGATCTCTTGAAAGTCTTATCTTTTTTCATTAGGATTATGAAGCAAAACAAAAAAAAAAACACTGGCTTCTGTTCCTAGCATGTGAATTTCTGGTGAGGAAAGGAAAAGGACACAGTTTCATTTACTAAGCTACCAGGGTGCTTCCCAGAGGTATGACAACCAAGGGGAGAATAGAAATTCAAATGTTCTGATTTATTTGCTAGTCTGTGATGATTAATACGTAGTTGTGTTCCAGCTCTTGTTTTTAAAATACTACTCATCTTGATATACATGAGTGTGAATGTTTTAAAAGATTTATTTATTTTTAACTATGCTGGGTCTTTGTTGCTACACACAGGCTTCCTCTAGTTGTGGTGATCAGGGGTTATTGTTTATTGTAGTGCATGGGCTTCTCGCAGCAGTGGCCTCTCTTTTCGTGGAGCACAGGCTCCAGAGTGTGGACCCAGTAGTTGTAGACCGTGGGCTCAGTTGCTCCGCAGCATGTGGAATCTTCCCAGACCGTGGATCAAACCGGTGTCCCTTGCATTGCAAGGCATATTCTTAACCACTGGACCAATGAGTGTGTATTGAATTAAGCGCATATTTTGAGCATCTTGTACTTGAAATTTCAGTGATGGTTGAGGTGCTAGAGGATCTACCAAGGACCTACTAAGGTGAATAAATTATAAGTCTTACTCTCAAGAAATTTATGGATGGATTGATAACTAGATAACAGCCTCATGTCAGATCAAACCAGGCTTGCTACCAAATGTGAGTTAGCTTAGCTTAGGCTGAATTTTGCCTGAACATAAATTACAAGAAATTTGTCAGTTTTTTGGCCCAACCTAATTTCACATTTGGAGGCAAATCTGCCCTGATCTGATATGAGACTTTTTAATGGTTTTTATTGATCTTTGATTATATGACTATTCATACATTTCTGAAGAAATATTAATGTGTTTGATTATAGGATGTTACCCCTCTACAAAATATGCACCTAATTACCTTTCTAATATTTAAATTCTGGAATGTGTCTGACCTCAAAGGGGATTGATAAAGAATCCATCCTGCTGGGCTTGGTGTAGCAGTAAATGGGTGTCATAGTCCAGCCCACTCCGCTTCTTCTTCTGGAGTTTGGCTGACCTGGAGAAAGCAGACAGAGGAGCCTGGTGGGCTATACCCATCAGGTCACAGAGAGTCAGAAATGACCGTGTGATTGAGCACCCACTCTCACTACTATACCACATTGGGATACTAGACTGGGTAAGCACTGAATCTGAGCTATGTTGCTAACTCTGCCACCTCCCAAAGGAAGTCATCTTTCCTAAGTGTTACAGAATAGCTGGCACCAAACAAAAAGAAAAACACCCAACTGAAAATGCAAAGTTGTGAGGAATAATGTTCGTGTGTGTGTGTGTGTGCACGCGCATGCATGCTTTGTGGAGGAGAACTCAGTTCTGGTGATCCCAATTCTAACTGCAGTTCCCTGCTTAGTTTCTCTACATCTCAGTATTATGGATAAGTCAGGTAAATTATCTGACCTCTGAGTCATCTTTTCAGGAAGAGATAGAAATAACGGCATTGTGGTGTGTCCTGTTCTTTAAGTTCTAGCCTCTTACCACCGCCATTACTAGAAGAGCTTCGAATGGGTTGATTTGAGATTCTTATAAACAGTTTATTGTCATCTTTTCTCACATGTTAACACCTTTGTCAATGTCTCCTGTACATTTTATTTGAAGTTGTTTTGTTTGTTTATTGTTGCAGAAATTTCCTTCTCAGCTACCCTAGGTTGTTGTTGTTGTTGTTGTTGTTGTTGTTTAAAGATTTATTTGTTTATTTAATTTTTGGGGGGGTGAGGAGGGAGGGGAGCAGGCGGGCTACTTCTATTGGTCTTTCATTTGTCTATTTTCATCCATCTTTGTTCTTTGGCCCATGTGGGCCTCCCATCGCGGTGGCCTCTGTTGTCGCAGAGCACCGGCTCAGGGCGCGTGTGCTCCAGAGCTCCGGCTCGGTAATTGGGCACATCGGTCCAGCCGCTGCACGGCACTTGGGATCTTCCCAGGCCAGGGATCAAACCGGCGCCCCCTGCACTGCAAGGTGGTGTCCTTACCCACTGGACCACCAGAGAAACCTGCTACCCTAGTTTTGCCATTAGAGTTGAAATGGAAAATGCACTTGCATGATATTTACTTTAAAAATCTCTACAATTGAACTAAATTTAGCTTGTGTTTCCATGTCAGTTTGACTTCCTAGATTTTCCTTATGGCTTTCAAAGTATTCATTCCATTCATTCATTCATTCAATCTGATCAAAATATATCTAGCTACAGAAGTCTGTATAGTCTGTATGGTCAAAGCTATGCTTTTCCAAGTAGTCAAGTGTACATGTGAGCGCATAAAGAAAACTGAGCACCAAAGAATTGATGCCTTTGTAATGTTGTATTGGAGAAGACTCTCGAAAGTCCCTTGGACTATAAAGAGATCAAACCAGTGAATTCTAAAGGAAATCAATCCTGAATATTCATTGGAAGGAATGATGCTAAAACTGAAGCTCCAGTACTTTGGTCACTTGATGCAAAGAACTGATTCATTTGAAAAGACTCTGATGTTGAGAAAAATAGAAAGCAAAAGGAGAAGGGGACAACAGAGGATAAGATGGTTGATCACCATTAAGTCAAGGGACATGAGTTTGAGCAAAGTCCAGGAGATGGTGAAGGACAGGGAAGCCTGATCTGCTGCAGTCCATGGGGTTAAGTGACTAACTGATTGCCAATGTTGCAGGAATTCTGTGAAGTACTCAACATGTAAAGATTAATAAACAATTATCCTTAGAATCTAGTAGTTTAGTGGGGTGTTGTTGTTCAATTGCTAAGTTGTGTCTGACTCTCTGTGACCCCATGGACTGCAGCCCATCAGGCTTCCCTGTCCTCCACTATCTCCTGGAATTTGCTCAAATTTATGTTCATTGAGACAGTGATGCCACCCCACTGTCTCATCCTCTGTCACCCACTTCTCCACCTGCCCTCAATCTTTCCCAGAAAAAGTTTCTTTTAGTAGAGTGTATAAATCAACAATTTTAAAACAAGTAGTGTTTTTTAGATATATAATTCAAAGTCCCAAGAAAGAATATTTTTTAACTCTCTTTCACTGTACTTTAAAAAGTGACCCCAGAGCTGATAATGAATGAATTACATCTAGGAACATGACTGAGATGGTCTTGGAAAATAAGGACTGAGAGGTTATTCCTAGTAAAAATAACATTGTGTCTTTCTTTGATATTTAATGTCCTATAATTACAGGTACCCTCGTTACTCTTATTATAGATATAGGAAAGCAGTTCAAAGTAGTGCATTGGTCTTTGGTTTACATTTCTTTTTTTTTTTTTTTTTTTTTTTGGCTACTTCTATTGATCTTTCATTTATCTATTTCCATCCATCTTTGTTCCCTGGCCTGCATGAGCCTCCCATTGGAGTGGCCTCTCTTGTCGCAGAGCTCCAGCTCGATAGTTGAGCACACCAGTATGGCCGCTCTGTGGCACATTGGATCTTCCCAGGCCAGGGATTGGACCGGTGCCCCTTGCACTGCAAGGTGTTGTCCTTACCCACCGAACCACCAGGGAAGCCCTGGTTTACATATTTTTCCATAAAAATTAATTGCAGAGATTATGAGTAATCTTCCTACAGATAGTCTATGTAAGATCCTTTGAGGAGGAGATTCTTCTTAAGAAGGAGATTCTTATAAGATTAATAAGAAACTGGCATTCTGCAAAGGAGGAGGGAGCACTTAAAGCTAAAACACTGAAGCTGGAAAGATAATATTATGCTCAGAATTCTAGAAGTTCCTTTTTTGTGTATTTCAATATTAATATTTACTATGTTATATCAGGAATTCTGTGAAGTACTCAACATGTAAAGATTAATAAACAATTATCCTTAGAATCTAGTAGTTTAGTGGGGTGTTGTTGTTCAATTGCTAAGTTGTGTCTGACTCTCTGTGACCCCATGGACTGCAGCCCATCAGGCTTCCCTGTCCTCCACTATCTCCTGGAATTTGCTCAAATTTATGTTCATTGAGACAGTGATGCCACCCCACTGTCTCATCCTCTGTCACCCACTTCTCCACCTGCCCTCAATCTTTCCCAGAAAAAGTTTCTTTTAGTAGAGTGTATAAATCAACAATTTTAAAACAAGTAGTGTTTTTTAGATATATAATTCAAAGTCCCAAGAAAGAATATTTTTTAACTCTCTTTCACTGTACTTTAAAAAGTGACCCCAGAGCTGATAATGAATGAATTACATCTAGGAACATGACTGAGATGGTCTTGGAAAATAAGGACTGAGAGGTTATTCCTAGTAAAAATAACATTGTGTCTTTCTTTGATATTTAATGTCCTATAATTACAGGTACCCTCGTTACTCTTATTATAGATATAGGAAAGCAGTTCAAAGTAGTGCATTGGTCTTTGGTTTACATTTCTTTTTTTTTTTTTTTGGCTACTTCTATTGATCTTTCATTTATCTATTTCCATCCATCTTTGTTCCCTGGCCTGCATGAGCCTCCCATTGGAGTGGCCTCTCTTGTCGCAGAGCTCCAGCTCGATAGTTGAGCACACCAGTATGGCCGCTCTGTGGCACATTGGATCTTCCCAGGCCAGGGATTGGACCGGTGCCCCTTGCACTGCAAGGTGTTGTCCTTACCCACCGAACCACCAGGGAAGCCCTGGTTTACATATTTTTCCATAAAAATTAATTGCAGAGATTATGAGTAATCTTCCTACAGATAGTCTATGTAAGATCCTTTGAGGAGGAGATTCTTCTTAAGAAGGAGATTCTTATAAGATTAATAAGAAACTGGCATTCTGCAAAGGAGGAGGGAGCACTTAAAGCTAAAACACTGAAGCTGGAAAGATAATATTATGCTCAGAATTCTAGAAGTTCCTTTTTTGTGTATTTCAATATTAATATTTACTATGTTATATCATAAGTATTTATTTTAGTGTATTTTTCCTTCAGTAAATTATGAAGACTATTAAAACAGTTTTGTGAATATTAATATGAGCGTTCATTAAAAAAGGCAGGCATGGGAGGGTACCCGGCGCAGTGTCTGCCAGTTGGTTGGTGTGTCTCTGTAAATCGGTGCCATTGAACTACCCGCCGTGGTTGAGTTAGATCCGTTCGGCGCCCCTGCTGGCGGCCCCGCTCTGGGGAACGGAGTGGTCGGTGAAGAGGGCCCTGCTTCGTCCTTCTTGGTGCAGCAGGAGAGCGAAATTGCGGACATTGAGAATGACGAGGCCTTCCCCATTCTGGACGGCGGCGCCCCCGGGCCCCAGCCGCATAGCGAGCTGCCCGGGGTTCTGGATGCTGTTGATGGAGTGATGAATGGCGAATACTACCAGGAGAGTAATGGGCCAACAGACAGTTACACAGCTATTTCACAAGCGGATTGACTGCAGTCAGAACCTGAAAGTATCCGTAAACGGAGAGAGGAGCAGACAGAACGCTTGGAAGCACTTGATGCCAATTCTCGGAAGCAGGAAGCAGAGTGGAAAGAAAAAGCAATAAAGGAGCTGGAAGAGTGGTATGCGTGGCAGGACGAGCAGCTACAGAAGATGAAAGCCAACAACAGGGCAGCAGAAGAAGCCTTTGTAAATGACATTGAGGAGTCGTCCCCAGGCACTGAGTGGGAACGGGTGGCCCGGCTGTGTGACTTTAACCCCAAGTTCAGCAAGAAGGCCATAGATGTCTCCCGCATGCATTCGGTCCTCATCTCCCTCAAGCAGGCCCCCCTGGTGCACTGAGGAGCCACCCTGTGGAGACACCACACCTGCAGTATCTAATCCTACTCAGTGAAGCTCTTCACGGTAATTGGATTAATTATGTTGAGTTCTTTTTGGACCAAACCTTTTGTCTTTAGGTTGATCATTATTTGTGATTGCATGTTTCCTTCAACTATGTTCTCCCTGGCATTCAAAGAGGAGGGGAGGCCCAACAGCAGCCTCAACCTATGCTTTTGTGCATTATTCTGAGAATAAATTTGTTTCAAACAAACAAACAAACAAACAAAAAAACAGGGATGTCCCTTTGAAAATCCAAAATTAGTAAATTATGTATTTGTTTTTTAAAACAACTTAAGTTTGTTCTGCCAAAACATGCATGTGGCTGCAATGTAAACTAGCTCATAAATGATTGGTAAATAGACAAATTCTTTTTTTTTTTTTTTTGCCTTTGATAATGGATTTAAGTTTATTTACCATTTTTTAAGTCACTGAATATCCATTTTATTATTATTATTTTTTAACACCAAAAACGTTTTTATTGGGGTATAGCCAATTAACAATTTTGTGATAGTTTCAGTGAAGGGGCTCGGCCATATATATACTTGTATCCATTCTCCCCCAAGTCCCTTCCCATCCAGGCTGGTACATAACATTAAGTAGAGTTCCATGTGCTATACAATACATTTTTGTTGTTTATTCATTTCAAAAATACCAGTGTGTACATGACTGTCTCTGGGCCAACAGACAGTTACACAGCTATTTCACAAGCGGATTGACTGCAGTCAGAACCTGAAAGTATCCGTAAACGGAGAGAGGAGCAGACAGAACGCTTGGAAGCACTTGATGCCAATTCTCGGAAGCAGGAAGCAGAGTGGAAAGAAAAAGCAATAAAGGAGCTGGAAGAGTGGTATGCGTGGCAGGACGAGCAGCTACAGAAGATGAAAGCCAACAACAGGGCAGCAGAAGAAGCCTTTGTAAATGACATTGAGGAGTCGTCCCCAGGCACTGAGTGGGAACGGGTGGCCCGGCTGTGTGACTTTAACCCCAAGTTCAGCAAGAAGGCCATAGATGTCTCCCGCATGCATTCGGTCCTCATCTCCCTCAAGCAGGCCCCCCTGGTGCACTGAGGAGCCACCCTGTGGAGACACCACACCTGCAGTATCTAATCCTACTCAGTGAAGCTCTTCACGGTAATTGGATTAATTATGTTGAGTTCTTTTTGGACCAAACCTTTTGTCTTTAGGTTGATCATTATTTGTGATTGCATGTTTCCTTCAACTATGTTCTCCCTGGCATTCAAAGAGGAGGGGAGGCCCAACAGCAGCCTCAACCTATGCTTTTGTGCATTATTCTGAGAATAAATTTGTTTCAAACAAACAAACAAACAAACAAAAAAACAGGGATGTCCCTTTGAAAATCCAAAATTAGTAAATTATGTATTTGTTTTTTAAAACAACTTAAGTTTGTTCTGCCAAAACATGCATGTGGCTGCAATGTAAACTAGCTCATAAATGATTGGTAAATAGACAAATTCTTTTTTTTTTTTTTTTGCCTTTGATAATGGATTTAAGTTTATTTACCATTTTTTAAGTCACTGAATATCCATTTTATTATTATTATTTTTTAACACCAAAAACGTTTTTATTGGGGTATAGCCAATTAACAATTTTGTGATAGTTTCAGTGAAGGGGCTCGGCCATATATATACTTGTATCCATTCTCCCCCAAGTCCCTTCCCATCCAGGCTGGTACATAACATTAAGTAGAGTTCCATGTGCTATACAATACATTTTTGTTGTTTATTCATTTCAAAAATACCAGTGTGTACATGACTGTCTCTGGTTTTTAAATAGACAAATTCTGTCATCTTCTTTTCTTTTCAGCTTTGTTTACCTATAATTAAACAAAATGTAATATATTTAAAGTGTACAACATGATGATTTGATAAATGAATGTACTGTGAAAGGATTCCCACCATCAAGCTAATCCTACCCATTACTTTGCATATCTTTGTGTGTGTATGTGTGTGAGAGAGAGAGACAGGGATGGAGAGAAAGAATGCTTAACTTTCAATTATACATACAGCACTATCAACTATGGTCAACATCTTATACATTCAAATCTCAAAACGTATTTGGCTTCTAACTGAAAGTTTATACCCTTTTGCCAAATGGGCCTGACCTTCCTTTTCCCAATGGCAATCACCATTCTACTCTATGATCTGAGCGTGACTTTTTTTTTTTTTCCTGATTACACATATAAGTGACACAATGCAGTATTTCTTTCTGTCTGTTTGTTTCATTTAATGAAGGTCATTGTCTGTATGCGGAAATCACAGAGGTCCATAAGCAATTTGGGGGCACATGATTGTATTTTGGCACCACATTACATCAGCTGAATGCAAAGCATACTAACAAAGCTGAATGAAACCAGAGCAGAAGAATTGAACTGTCCAGAGTTCTTGGTTTAGTTTGGTCACAGGCTGTTTTTTTTTTTTTTTTCTTTTTTTTTTCCCATAAGTATTGCTGTGCTTTCTCCTCTCCATGTACATGTCTGCATAATCTTCAGTGTAACCACCTGTAATTCTTCAGGGTGTCCACCTTTCATCAAATCACATTAATCTTTTTAAATAATTTCTTTTATTCAAAAAATAGTATTGGGGCTTCCCTGTTGGTCCAGTGGGTAAAGAGCCAACCTTGCAGTGCAAGAGATACTAGTTCAATCCCTGGCCCAGAAAAATCCCACATGCTGAGGTTGGGCCAGTGTATCCAATTACTCGCTAGCACTCTGAAGTGTGTTCACCCAGAGTTAGTGCTCTGCAATGAGAGAGGCTACTTTGATGGGAGGCCCACACAAGCCAAAGAATAAAGATGGGTGAAAAATAAAACGATGACTTAGAGGCAAAAAAAAAAAAAAAGTATTTCATTACATTTTAGCAATTCAAAAAATTTTACAGTGCAATATTTTAAATACATATTATTATTATTATTATTATTATTATTATTATTATTATTAATATTCTGGTTATGTTTTGAAAGGTCTGTTCAACTTCATTTTGCTAACATGTTTCAGTTTTAATCTATGGATTTTAAGATAAAAATATTTTGCCAGAATTCCTATACTTTGAATTTTTGGTAAACTATTTTTAGGAAGGAAAGTCAATTAACTTATTTATGAAATATAAAAGCATCGTATTAAAATGGTTTATTTTCCATAGCGTGTGCTCAGTCCCTCAGTCCTGTCCAAGTCTTTTGTGATCCCATGGATAGTAGTCATGGAATTTTCCATGACCAAAATTTGACAAACCCAAGGGCAAATTTTGGCAATCACCATTCTACTCTATGATCTGAGCGTGACTTTTTTTTTTTTTTCCTGATTACACATATAAGTGACACAATGCAGTATTTCTTTCTGTCTGTTTGTTTCATTTAATGAAGGTCATTGTCTGTATGCGGAAATCACAGAGGTCCATAAGCAATTTGGGGGCACATGATTGTATTTTGGCACCACATTACATCAGCTGAATGCAAAGCATACTAACAAAGCTGAATGAAACCAGAGCAGAAGAATTGAACTGTCCAGAGTTCTTGGTTTAGTTTGGTCACAGGCTGTTTTTTTTTTTTTTTCTTTTTTCCCATAAGTATTGCTGTGCTTTCTCCTCTCCATGTACATGTCTGCATAATCTTCAGTGTAACCACCTGTAATTCTTCAGGGTGTCCACCTTTCATCAAATCACATTAATCTTTTTAAATAATTTCTTTTATTCAAAAAATAGTATTGGGGCTTCCCTGTTGGTCCAGTGGGTAAAGAGCCAACCTTGCAGTGCAAGAGATACTAGTTCAATCCCTGGCCCAGAAAAATCCCACATGCTGAGGTTGGGCCAGTGTATCCAATTACTCGCTAGCACTCTGAAGTGTGTTCACCCAGAGTTAGTGCTCTGCAATGAGAGAGGCTACTTTGATGGGAGGCCCACACAAGCCAAAGAATAAAGATGGGTGAAAAATAAAACGATGACTTAGAGGCAAAAAAAAAAAAAAAGTATTTCATTACATTTTAGCAATTCAAAAAATTTTACAGTGCAATATTTTAAATACATATTATTATTATTATTATTATTATTATTATTATTATTATTATTATTAATATTCTGGTTATGTTTTGAAAGGTCTGTTCAACTTCATTTTGCTAACATGTTTCAGTTTTAATCTATGGATTTTAAGATAAAAATATTTTGCCAGAATTCCTATACTTTGAATTTTTTGGTAAACTATTTTTAGGAAGGAAAGTCAATTAACTTATTTATGAAATATAAAAGCATCGTATTAAAAATGGTTTATTTTCCATAGCGTGTGCTCAGTCCCTCAGTCCTGTCCAAGTCTTTTGTGATCCCATGGATAGTAGTCTTTCAAACTCTTCTGTCCATGGAATTTTTCAGGTAAGAGAAACTGGAGTGGGTTGCCACTTCCTACTCCAGTGGATCTTCCCAACCCAGAGACTGCACTACATCTATTGCATCTCCTGCTTTGGCAGGTGGATTCTTTACAATTAGCACCCCTGAGAAGCCCATTTGCTCTATTAAACACAAATCTATGAAAAAATAAGAAAATCTGTTTGTCTTCATTCTCCAGACAGGTCAGTTTACTATTCACAAAAGTGCCCCCTTTTCTCAACCAGTAAGACTATAACCAACTTCCAAAGAAGTGAATACAAAAACAAAGAAATGTTAGAGCATTGAATAGTAATGTAGCCCATCCATTTATTCAGATAATTGACATATACCATGCTATTATTCCTAGTACCATAAAAATCCAGCTGTTATTCTTACATTACATTTTCTCCTGTGCTATCTGTTGCCTTTGTCTTTCCAACTAAATTGAAAACTACTTAAGGGAAGAGGCATATTTTCTGCCTACATTTCTTAATACCCAGCAAAGTGTCAGGCAGTGTGCAGGTACCTGATAATTGTTTTCTCATAACTGACTCATAATAGTTTGGGTTATTGCTGAGTTTCATTCAACTTTGAGAAAGAATCTTGAAAGAAATGACTTTTAACATTTGAATTAAAATATGACAAGGCAAAAAGAAGAAACATGACCCATTCATTCCCCTTATATAAGATATTGTGTGGTTATCTCTTTGGAAAAGAAGAGAGAATTAATATTAAGTCATATTTCTTCTTAGTTATAAAGGTTTGTTTACTTTCAGTTTCCTTCATAGAAGAAAAGAATGATTTTCCTTGATGTCGGTCTATTTTTATCAAGCCAAGAATGTCAGCTTTAGAAAATAATTATTCTGGCAATTATGGCTTCTGTAGATGATTAAATTGCTGAAAACTCAGATATTGACATGTTACATCAGTCTTTTCATAGCTCAGAGGTGAACTTACTGTCATTTTCCACATCCTTTCCTCTATGTGGTTGTATTTATTATTTTTACCTAAGCAAAAATAGGAAAATTATATATTATACACAGTATATACATGTATGCGCTCAATCACTAGATTTTGTCTGACTCTTTGCAACCCTTTGGACTGTAGCCCACCAGGATCCCCTATCCATGGGATATTTCAGACAAGACTACCGTAATGGGTTGCCATTTCCTCCTCCAGGGAATCTTCCCAACCCAGGAATCAAACCGTCATCTTCTATGTCTCCTTCATTGCAGGTGGATTCTTTGCCAATACTTTCTTAGGAAAGCCCATATACATATATAACATGTGTGTATGTGTCTATATATGTGTAACACATAAAGACTAGGTACATGTGTGTGTGTTTCATTGACACCTCTCTATTTTTATCTGTAAGGAATGCCTAAACAGTCTAGTTGCATTTATTTTGGATTGCATCCATATAAATGGATAAACCCTAGTGAGAATATACCTGGAGGTGGTAATGTGATTTTCATCAGTTATCTCAAACTACATTTAAAGCCTTTGATACTTTTTTTAAAGTACCATAAAAATCCAGCTGTTATTCTTACATTACATTTTCTCCTGTGCTATCTGTTGCCTTTGTCTTTCCAACTAAATTGAAAACTACTTAAGGGAAGAGGCATATTTTCTGCCTACATTTCTTAATACCCAGCAAAGTGTCAGGCAGTGTGCAGGTACCTGATAATTGTTTTCTCATAACTGACTCATAATAGTTTGGGTTATTGCTGAGTTTCATTCAACTTTGAGAAAGAATCTTGAAAGAAATGACTTTTAACATTTGAATTAAAATATGACAAGGCAAAAAGAAGAAACATGACCCATTCATTCCCCTTATATAAGATATTGTGTGGTTATCTCTTTGGAAAAGAAGAGAGAATTAATATTAAGTCATATTTCTTCTTAGTTATAAAGGTTTGTTTACTTTCAGTTTCCTTCATAGAAGAAAAGAATGATTTTCCTTGATGTCGGTCTATTTTTATCAAGCCAAGAATGTCAGCTTTAGAAAATAATTATTCTGGCAATTATGGCTTCTGTAGATGATTAAATTGCTGAAAACTCAGATATTGACATGTTACATCAGTCTTTTCATAGCTCAGAGGTGAACTTACTGTCATTTTCCACATCCTTTCCTCTATGTGGTTGTATTTATTATTTTTACCTAAGCAAAAATAGGAAAATTATATATTATACACAGTATATACATGTATGCGCTCAATCACTAGATTTTGTCTGACTCTTTGCAACCCTTTGGACTGTAGCCCACCAGGATCCCCTATCCATGGGATATTTCAGACAAGACTACCGTAATGGGTTGCCATTTCCTCCTCCAGGGAATCTTCCCAACCCAGGAATCAAACCGTCATCTTCTATGTCTCCTTCATTGCAGGTGGATTCTTTGCCAATACTTTCTTAGGAAAGCCCATATACATATATAACATGTGTGTATGTGTCTATATATGTGTGTAACACATAAAGACTAGGTACATGTGTGTGTGTTTCATTGACACCTCTCTATTTTTATCTGTAAGGAATGCCTAAACAGTCTAGTTGCATTTATTTTGGATTGCATCCATATAAATGGATAAACCCTAGTGAGAATATACCTGGAGGTGGTAATGTGTGATTTTCATCAGTTATCTCAAACTACATTTAAAGCCTTTGATACTTTTTGTTAAAAGATTTGAAAAGAATGTTGTTTGATGGATTAAGTCTGTTTAACATGTCCTTGATTCAAGAAATCCAGATGTGCTCCACTGGACAGCTATAAGACACCATATGGTTAGTTTCATCAGCTTGTGTATTGTAAAAAGGACCCTTACTATCTAGTGACCCAAACATAGTTGCTAAGGATAAAGGGGAGTGAAATAAACATGCTTCCTCATAGTTGGATTGAACTTCTTTCCTTGCAACTGTGAACTAAAATTCCTAAATAAGTAGTAAATATAAAATTAGGTATCTTTCCAGTAGCAGGTATTAGCTGGGGTATATGCTAAGCATTACTTTTACTCAGCATATTGCATATGTCTGAGAACACCCCCTACATTAGAACTCAGACAGTGAGTTACTACTCTCTCTCGTGCGCATGGTCTCTCTCTCTCTCTACATATATATATATATATATGTGTGTGTGTGTGTGTATAGATACATACATATAATGTGTATATATATACATATATGTATGTATATATGCATATATATATATTGGTTATGGTTATGGAACTCTGAAACTTTTGAATTGATACACAAATGAGTCATTTTTTAAAATTATCTATTCCCATCTCTATATTCTTCTCTTAGTTTTAAAGATTATAAGGAAGGAAAAAGGAAGGTACCTTTAGAAGAACTCTTAAATTTTTTTTTTTTATCTCAAACTGTACAAGTATCATTGGATCCCAGAATAGGATGCAATCAATCACAGTCACCAAAGAAGTCCAGCCTACATAATGCCAGGTGGTTCTCTGAATCTCCCTGTCACTCCAGCTTCCCATCTTGCCTGTGATAGATGCCCCCAGTTTAAGTATTATAAAACTGGGTTTAGTTAAGAATTTGCCATTCCTTGGCAGTTCATTTTAAAGTGAAAATTATGCCCAATAATCATAAATGTCAATATAATTTTCCCATTTTTTTTAAGGAATGCCTAAACAGTCTAGTTGCATTTATTTTGGATTGCATCCATATAAATGGATAAACCCTAGTGAGAATATACCTGGAGGTGGTAATGTGTGATTTTCATCAGTTATCTCAAACTACATTTAAAGCCTTTGATACTTTTTGTTAAAAGATTTGAAAAGAATGTTGTTTGATGGATTAAGTCTGTTTAACATGTCCTTGATTCAAGAAATCCAGATGTGCTCCACTGGACAGCTATAAGACACCATATGGTTAGTTTCATCAGCTTGTGTATTGTAAAAAGGACCCTTACTATCTAGTGACCCAAACATAGTTGCTAAGGATAAAGGGGAGTGAAATAAACATGCTTCCTCATAGTTGGATTGAACTTCTTTCCTTGCAACTGTGAACTAAAATTCCTAAATAAGTAGTAAATATAAAATTAGGTATCTTTCCAGTAGCAGGTATTAGCTGGGGTATATGCTAAGCATTACTTTTACTCAGCATATTGCATATGTCTGAGAACACCCCCTACATTAGAACTCAGACAGTGAGTTACTACTCTCTCTCGTGCGCATGGTCTCTCTCTCTCTCTACATATATATATATATATATGTGTGTGTGTGTGTGTATAGATACATACATATAATGTGTATATATATACATATATGTATGTATATATGCATATATATATATTGGTTATGGTTATGGAACTCTGAAACTTTTGAATTGATACACAAATGAGTCATTTTTTAAAATTATCTATTCCCATCTCTATATTCTTCTCTTAGTTTTAAAGATTATAAGGAAGGAAAAAGGAAGGTACCTTTAGAAGAACTCTTAAATTTTTTTTTTTTATCTCAAACTGTACAAGTATCATTGGATCCCAGAATAGGATGCAATCAATCACAGTCACCAAAGAAGTCCAGCCTACATAATGCCAGGTGGTTCTCTGAATCTCCCTGTCACTCCAGCTTCCCATCTTGCCTGTGATAGATGCCCCCAGTTTAAGTATTATAAAACTGGGTTTAGTTAAGAATTTGCCATTCCTTGGCAGTTCATTTTAAAGTGAAAATTATGCCCAATAATCATAAATGTCTTATTTATTAGTGAGAATTTTATTCACCATTTTTTTTTATTTCCTAATCAAGGAGTCTGGATCAGGATGAATAAGTGGAAGAAATTTAAGTGGAAAAAAAAAATGACCCTGAATGACCAGAGGCAGATGGAGACCAAAAGTAGGAAAAGGGAGTAAACTTTGCCTAAAACTACCTTTGCTCTATAACCTGAACTTATTCTTTATCGGTCACAATGTTTGGAAGACTGACTGCCTAGTTCAGTGGTTTAGACCACAGGGTACTGTATCGAGAAGCAGAAGATTTGAATACAGGATTTAATTTTGGCTATATGAGGAATTCCCTTGTAGTTCAGTTGGTAAGAATCCACCTGCAATGCAGGAGACTGATTCAATTCCTGGATCAGGAAGTTCCCCTGAAGAAGGGAAAGGCTACCCACTCCAGTATTCTTGCCTAGAGGATTCCATGGCTTGTCCACGGGTCACAAAGAATCAGACACGACTGAGCAACTTTCATGTGATCAGCTTATTCCCTTGGGTATATCTGTGTCTTTATCTTCTTTTTTTTTTAAAGTCATTAAAAAATCAAGTGATAAAATTCTCTCACTGCATGTACTACTGGTGAGATAGATACAGAAAAGTATGCCACAAGTTGTAAACTGATATTGCATAGATAAGTTTGGGGCATAAGGTGGGATCTCTAGTTTGCACACTAATTTTTTTTTTTCATGTTAATTTTCAAAATCAAAGAGTTTACATAGAAATGTGGATATTTTTTCTTGTGTGAAAATGCAGAAGATCTGGAGGCACCATGCCAGACAGCTCTGGATGGCTTCTGCCCAGATCTAGAGAGAATGCTCTCCAGCTCACGTCCTCTCCATCCTTTGTTGTGGATTTTCAGACTCCTTCACTTATGTGTGGTACCTTTATGACCTTATGGACTTTTGAGTTTGTGAAACCTACAGTAACCCTTTCAGAGCTTATCAGGATATTAATTTAAAAATGACAACGTAGAGTATAAATGGCCTAGTCATACAGAGAAATATGAAATAAGATCATGGAGAGTGTTTCCTTCCTTTTCTTGTTGCACATTTTTTGACCTCAAAATAGGGAATGATAATTTTTAATCATCTCAGCATTTGCTTTTTACATTTTACCCTGAATGAAACATCTCTATAAGTATCAAAGAAGTGTATACAATTTCTGGTCAGGTTTAGGGTTCTAAGACAGAGAAAAATGCCACCAGGCAGGAGAATACATAACCCTGTCTTGTCATGTCACAAAGGAAAAAATTGTCTACGTTGTCAAATTTGAATTATTTTCTTTTAAACTAAAAACTAAAATGTGCTACTTTATTGTTATTATTATTAGTTGCATTTATATGAAATAATGTCTTTGCAAAATTAAATGTTTGACTAGTGTTACAGCCAACATTTCTGAGAGAAATTGAGTCTGATTCCTATTCTTACTTCATTAGCAGTTTTTGAACGAAAAGTGAAATTTTATTTTACTAAAAGCACAAATGTGATAAGATATCTTTGATTTGTAAACAAACAATATTTCTCTGACATTCTCCATATTTTTTAAAGTAAAACTGAATTTTATTTTTGAGATAGAGTAACATTTTGTGCTTTTTAAACATTAAATAACTAGTCTACTGGCAAAGAACATGTAAAAATAAGTAAGAATAAGTGCTGTCCATTTTCAGCTCTATACTTAAATCATTATTTATGACATAAACAGAATTTAACAGGTTACAGAAAAATTTCAGATGCAAAATGTTATTAAGTGACAGCAAAATCAAAATATTGAAAATGTTTTGGATATTTGGGGCATAAGGTGGGATCTCTCGTTTGCACACTATTTTTTTTTTTTCATGTTAATTTTCAAAATCAAAGAGTTTACATAGAAATGTGGATATTTTTTCTTGTGTGAAAATGCAGAAGATCTGGAGGCACCATGCCAGACAGCTCTGGATGGCTTCTGCCCAGATCTAGAGAGAATGCTCTCCAGCTCACGTCCTCTCCATCCTTTGTTGTGGATTTTCAGACTCCTTCACTTATGTGTGGTACCTTTATGACCTTATGGACTTTTGAGTTTGTGAAACCTACAGTAACCCTTTCAGAGCTTATCAGGATATTAATTTAAAAATGACAACGTAGAGTATAAATGGCCTAGTCATACAGAGAAATATGAAATAAGATCATGGAGAGTGTTTCCTTCCTTTTCTTGTTGCACATTTTTTGACCTCAAAATAGGGAATGATAATTTTTAATCATCTCAGCATTTGCTTTTTACATTTTACCCTGAATGAAACATCTCTATAAGTATCAAAGAAGTGTATACAATTTCTGGTCAGGTTTAGGGTTCTAAGACAGAGAAAAATGCCACCAGGCAGGAGAATACATAACCCTGTCTTGTCATGTCACAAAGGAAAAAATTGTCTACGTTGTCAAATTTGAATTATTTTCTTTTAAACTAAAAACTAAAATGTGCTACTTTATTGTTATTATTATTAGTTGCATTTATATGAAATAATGTCTTTGCAAAATTAAATGTTTGACTAGTGTTACAGCCAACATTTCTGAGAGAAATTGAGTCTGATTCCTATTCTTACTTCATTAGCAGTTTTTGAACGAAAAGTGAAATTTTATTTTACTAAAAGCACAAATGTGATAAGATATCTTTGATTTGTAAACAAACAATATTTCTCTGACATTCTCCATATTTTTTAAAGTAAAACTGAATTTTATTTTTGAGATAGAGTAACATTTTGTGCTTTTTAAACATTAAATAACTAGTCTACTGGCAAAGAACATGTAAAAATAAGTAAGAATAAGTGCTGTCCATTTTCAGCTCTATACTTAAATCATTATTTATGACATAAACAGAATTTAACAGGTTACAGAAAAATTTCAGATGCAAAAATGTTATTAAGTGACAGCAAAAATCAAAATATTGAAAATGCTAATTTTCACACATCTCAGAAATGATCCTTACCATGTTTTCCTCTCTTGTATTTAAAAATGATACATTTTTTGGATAATGCAATAGTTATAAGACTTTGAATATATTTTTGTAGCTGTCCAAAGTGAACACAAAGATATGCAAAAATTATAGTTTTACTTTTCTGCAGTTGAATTTCAATTTCTCTCATAGCCTACTTCATTCATAGTGGAATATATTTTTTAATTAAGGCAAAACTTACGTTCATAACTTAAGAGATCTTAAATATGTGATTAGGTAAATGTGATAAATTCATGACTTGGTGTAACTGCCATCCTGATCAAGACATAAAATATTTCCAACACCCCAGAATGTTCCCCTGCTTCCTTTAAGTCACTTTTTGTCTCTGTAGACAACTACTGATTTGATTTCTGTCATTCTAGCAAATATTTCCTTGGAATTCATATAAATAACATGATACAGAATATAGTATTTGTGTCTGCTTCTGTCACTTACTATAATGCTTTGAAAATTCATCCATGTAGTTAAGTGCACAACTCAGAAAGTTTTTTTTTTCTCTGAGTTCTCTTGTATGAATAGATCACAATTTAATTTATCTATTCTTCTAATAATGACATTTGTATTGCTTTTAGGTTTTGCCTCTTGTGAACCAGACTATGAAATCCTTTTATAGCATTCTATGCCATGGGCATATTTGTCCATTTTTCTGTTTTTCAGGTAAATCCTAAACAGCTGGATCATAGAGTAAATATTTTTCTTTTTTTCTTTAGAAGAAACCTAAGCAGTTTAAAAAGACTAGTTTCCTTTGAAACTGACAAAGTAAAAAAAGGGGTTTCTTGTTGAAACAAACAATATTTCTCTGACATTCTCCATATTTTTTAAAGTAAAACTGAATTTTATTTTTGAGATAGAGTAACATTTTGTGCTTTTTAAACATTAAATAACTAGTCTACTGGCAAAGAACATGTAAAAATAAGTAAGAATAAGTGCTGTCCATTTTCAGCTCTATACTTAAATCATTATTTATGACATAAACAGAATTTAACAGGTTACAGAAAAAATTTCAGATGCAAAAATGTTATTAAGTGACAGCAAAAATCAAAATATTGAAAATGCTAATTTTCACACATCTCAGAAATGATCCTTACCATGTTTTCCTCTCTTGTATTTAAAAATGATACATTTTTTGGATAATGCAATAGTTATAAGACTTTGAATATATTTTTGTAGCTGTCCAAAGTGAACACAAAGATATGCAAAAATTATAGTTTTACTTTTCTGCAGTTGAATTTCAATTTCTCTCATAGCCTACTTCATTCATAGTGGAATATATTTTTTAATTAAGGCAAAACTTACGTTCATAACTTAAGAGATCTTAAATATGTGATTAGGTAAATGTGATAAATTCATGACTTGGTGTAACTGCCATCCTGATCAAGACATAAAATATTTCCAACACCCCAGAATGTTCCCCTGCTTCCTTTAAGTCACTTTTTGTCTCTGTAGACAACTACTGATTTGATTTCTGTCATTCTAGCAAATATTTCCTTGGAATTCATATAAATAACATGATACAGAATATAGTATTTGTGTCTGCTTCTGTCACTTACTATAATGCTTTGAAAATTCATCCATGTAGTTAAGTGCACAACTCAGAAAGTTTTTTTTTTCTCTGAGTTCTCTTGTATGAATAGATCACAATTTAATTTATCTATTCTTCTAATAATGACATTTGTATTGCTTTTAGGTTTTGCCTCTTGTGAACCAGACTATGAAATCCTTTTATAGCATTCTATGCCATGGGCATATTTGTCCATTTTTCTGTTTTTCAGGTAAATCCTAAACAGCTGGATCATAGAGTAAATATTTTTCTTTTTTTCTTTAGAAGAAACTGCTAAGCAGTTTTCAGAAGTGGTTCTCTCATTTTACACTACCTTCAGCAATGTAGGAGAATGATTACTGGATCCATAATCTTAACCACGATTTGGTGACGTCAGTCTTTTTTTAATTTTAACTGTTCAAGTGTGATGCTTTAATTTGTATTTTCCTGATAGTTAATAATGCTGAACCCATTGTCATGTACTTATGGTCTTGAATATAAATATATATTATATATCTTCTTTTGTGAAAGACTTGTTCAGCAATTTTGTCCATGGTTTTAACTGGGGCTTTTGCTGTTCGTATTGTTCTTGTTACTGTTTTATGTAGTTCTTTATATATTCTGTCTACAAGTCCTTTTTCAGGTACATGTATTACAGATATGTATTTTCTACCGAATGTCTTTTTTTTTTTTTTTTGGCTTTTTTTGAATGTCTTTTCATTTCTTAGTTTTGATCAATTTTGATGAGTGGCAACTTGTGTCTGTGTTGTAAGACAGAGGCTCATTTCTTCTCGTGTATTTAGGTTTGTTCCAGTTTGACTTGTATGAAGTGACCTCTCACCATTAAATTCAATTTGTATTTTTCTCGAGTGTTGATGGATTATATAAAAATGAGTCTTTTCTCCATATACTCTCATTTAATTATTTGATTTATGTCTATATTTATATTACACTTACTGTCTTGATTGCTGTAGCTCTATGATACTTTTTATAGCACTGTTTTGTTTGGTTTTAGATTGCTTTGGTTCTTTTATACTATATGAAGTTTTGTGAATTTTATGAATTTTAGAATAAATTTGTCAATTTTTGCCAGAAAAATAATTACTAGAGATTCAAATGGAGTTGTATTAACTTTATATATAAGTAGTTAAGTGCACAACTCAGAAAGTTTTTTTTTTCTCTGAGTTCTCTTGTATGAATAGATCACAATTTAATTTATCTATTCTTCTAATAATGACATTTGTATTGCTTTTAGGTTTTGCCTCTTGTGAACCAGACTATGAAATCCTTTTATAGCATTCTATGCCATGGGCATATTTGTCCATTTTTCTGTTTTTCAGGTAAATCCTAAACAGCTGGATCATAGAGTAAATATTTTTCTTTTTTTCTTTAGAAGAAACTGCTAAGCAGTTTTCAGAAGTGGTTCTCTCATTTTACACTACCTTCAGCAATGTAGGAGAATGATTACTGGATCCATAATCTTAACCACGATTTGGTGACGTCAGTCTTTTTTTAATTTTAACTGTTCAAGTGTGATGCTTTAATTTGTATTTTCCTGATAGTTAATAATGCTGAACCCATTGTCATGTACTTATGGTCTTGAATATAAATATATATTATATATCTTCTTTTGTGAAAGACTTGTTCAGCAATTTTGTCCATGGTTTTAACTGGGGCTTTTGCTGTTCGTATTGTTCTTGTTACTGTTTTATGTAGTTCTTTATATATTCTGTCTACAAGTCCTTTTTCAGGTACATGTATTACAGATATGTATTTTCTACCGAATGTCTTTTTTTTTTTTTTTTGGCTTTTTTTGAATGTCTTTTCATTTCTTAGTTTTGATCAATTTTGATGAGTGGCAACTTGTGTCTGTGTTGTAAGACAGAGGCTCATTTCTTCTCGTGTATTTAGGTTTGTTCCAGTTTGACTTGTATGAAGTGACCTCTCACCATTAAATTCAATTTGTATTTTTCTCGAGTGTTGATGGATTATATAAAAATGAGTCTTTTCTCCATATACTCTCATTTAATTATTTGATTTATGTCTATATTTATATTACACTTACTGTCTTGATTGCTGTAGCTCTATGATACTTTTTATAGCACTGTTTTGTTTGGTTTTAGATTGCTTTGGTTCTTTTATACTATATGAAGTTTTGTGAATTTTATGAATTTTAGAATAAATTTGTCAATTTTTGCCAGAAAAATAATTACTAGAGATTCAAATGGAGTTGTATTAACTTTATATATAAGTATGCTGAGAATAAATAATGATATTGATTTTTCTAATTTTTTGAAAATGTTATAGCTTTCATCTGTTTATTAAGGCTTTTAGCATTTCTCACTGTAATGTTTTGTATTTTTCAGGATAGCGTCGTTGAATTCTTTCTTAAGTATATTATTAACCAGTTTAAGTTATTTGATGATATTATACATAGTAGTGTTACATTTTTAATCTTATTTTTAGTTTTACTGGTAGTATATAGCACGACATTCAACTTGATATACTGATCTTTTACCCATGACAATGTTAAATTGGTTATTTATTAGGTCTATTGTTTGTTTTGTAGAATTCCTTAAGATTTTTTTTTTACCAAAATCATCATGTTATCTGTGGATAACTCTCATTTTTATTTATTTATTTATTGGTTGATCTAGGTCTTTGTTGCTACATGCAGGCTTTCTGTAGTTTCTATGAATATGGACTACTCTTTGTGGCATATCCAGGTTTCTCATTGCAGTGACTTTTCTTGTTGTGAAGTACAGGGTCTAGGCACATAGGCTTCAGTAGTTGTGGCATACTGGCTCAGTAGTTGTGGCTTCTGCATCCTAGAATATGTGGTATGTGGACTGCAATAGTTGCGGCATGCGGGCTCAGCAGTTGTGGCACATGGGCTTTAGTTGCTCCATGGCATTTGGAATCTTCCCAGGCCAGGAAATTAATGTGTGTTCCCTGCATTAGTGGGCAGATTCTTACCCACTGCACCATCAGGGAAGTCCCCTCATTTTTTTTTTTTTTTTTTTTTTTTAATTTCTAGTATCTATGCCTTTAGTTATGTTTTTCTTATCTTATTTCACTGGCTAGGCCTAGAATATTGAAAAGATGTCATGAATATGGACATGCTTGCCTTTTTTATTCTAAGTGGAATTTTCCTCTTTTTCCCTGTAGATTATATGGATTGATTTTTCACTGTTAAGCAGAGTTTGAATTTCTGGAATTA
This sequence comes from Tragulus kanchil, assembly GCA_022376925.1. Taxonomy (NCBI): domain Eukaryota; kingdom Metazoa; phylum Chordata; class Mammalia; order Artiodactyla; family Tragulidae; genus Tragulus; species Tragulus kanchil. The sequence goes on from JAIOJX010000004.1 coordinate 26,485,210, forward strand.
ACTCCATTTGGTGATAGTATATTTTGTCTTTATATATTGTTGGATTCCACATGCTAATATTTTGTTAAGGATTTTTGTATCTATGTTCAAGAGTGGTTTTAGTCTCTAATTTCCTTTATACATGGTATCTTTGTTGAGTTTTAGAATAAAGCTATGATAGGGATATAAAGTGACTTTGTCTAGGAGTGCACTTTTTTTCCTTATTTAAGCATTTGATGAATTCACAGCCAAACTCTATTGACAGGCACATTTCTCTGAGATAAAATTTTTCTTCTTTGCAATTTTAATTTTTTAAATAGTTATATGGTTATTTGGGCTTTCTGTTTCATCACATGCCAACTTTTATAAGTTGTATTTTCTTAGGAGTATATGTCCATTTCATATAGATTGTCAAATTCATGGTCCAAAGTTGTTTATAATATATTGCTTTTTATGATTTTCATATCTGTAGAATCTCTTATAATAAAATTATTTTATTCCTGATACTTACATACAGTTCTTTATATCTTTTCTCTTGAGGAATCTTGGAAGGAGACTATTTTTTATATAATTTTCAAAGAGCCAGTCTTTGGCTTTGATTGTTTTCTCTTTTGTTTTCCCTTTTTTTACTTCATTGATTTTTCCCTTACATTTATTATTTATCTCTACTAATTTGGATTTATGTAGATTTTTAAATAGACCTTTAAGTAAACCTTTTTTGGTCCTTAAGGAGGAAACTTAGAAAATTGATTTCTAACATATTTTCTTGTGTAAGAATTTAGATCTGTAAATATTCCCTTTATTAAGCAACACTAGGTGAATCCCATAATTTTTTTATATTTTATTTTCATGTACTTTAATTTTTCTTTTCATATTATCATTTTTTGAACTATGATTATGTGTTTTGGTATTTTTTTAGAAAAAAATTCATAGAAAATATTACTACTATTTATTTCTAAATTGATTCTGTCATGATAATTGCTTTCAGCTTTGAAATTTGTTGATACTTGATAATATGTCTTTGTGAACTTTCTAGGAACACTTGAAAATAATCCTTTTTTGGCAGTTGTTCGATACAAAGTTCTATAAGTTGTAATTAGCTGAAAGTTCTTTATAGAGTTGTTCATTGTCTTCTGTTTCCTCACTGATTTTGTATTTTATATTTTTTGTTTTATCATTTATTTACATTGAGATGAGTGTTAAAATATCCAACTAGTTTGGGTATTTATCTATTTCTCCCTTTAATTCTTTCTGGTTTGTTTCATATATTTAGAAAGTCTTCCATTTGAAATGACATTCATTAACTCTTAATTTATTCCTGGTTTTCAATATCTGAAAGTCACATTATTTTCTCATGTTTACTGTGAGTTGTAAATCATATATATATATGTATATTTTTAATTTTAACGTGCAAATAGTCTGTGCCTTTATGTTTAAAACGTCTGATCCTTCTGTGTGTGTGTTTGTTTTTATTTTAACTTTTGGCCTCTTTTATTGGTTTTTATTTATTTTCATCTGTCTTTGTTCTTTGGCCTGTGTGGGCCTCCCATTACAGTGGCTTCTCTCACTGCAGAAAGTTGTTTTACATTTATACTGTAGAATCTCTTATAATAAAATTATTTTATTCCTGATACTTACATACAGTTCTTTATATCTTTTCTCTTGAGGAATCTTGGAAGGAGACTATTTTTTATATAATTTTCAAAGAGCCAGTCTTTGGCTTTGATTGTTTTCTCTTTTGTTTTCCCTTTTTTTACTTCATTGATTTTTCCCTTACATTTATTATTTATCTCTACTAATTTGGATTTATGTAGATTTTTAAATAGACCTTTAAGTAAACCTTTTTTGGTCCTTAAGGAGGAAACTTAGAAAATTGATTTCTAACATATTTTCTTGTGTAAGAATTTAGATCTGTAAATATTCCCTTTATTAAGCAACACTAGGTGAATCCCATAATTTTTTTATATTTTATTTTCATGTACTTTAATTTTTCTTTTCATATTATCATTTTTTGAACTATGATTATGTGTTTTGGTATTTTTTTAGAAAAAAATTCATAGAAAATATTACTACTATTTATTTCTAAATTGATTCTGTCATGATAATTGCTTTCAGCTTTGAAATTTGTTGATACTTGATAATATGTCTTTGTGAACTTTCTAGGAACACTTGAAAATAATCCTTTTTTGGCAGTTGTTCGATACAAAGTTCTATAAGTTGTAATTAGCTGAAAGTTCTTTATAGAGTTGTTCATTGTCTTCTGTTTCCTCACTGATTTTGTATTTTATATTTTTTGTTTTATCATTTATTTACATTGAGATGAGTGTTAAAATATCCAACTAGTTTGGGTATTTATCTATTTCTCCCTTTAATTCTTTCTGGTTTGTTTCATATATTTAGAAAGTCTTCCATTTGAAATGACATTCATTAACTCTTAATTTATTCCTGGTTTTCAATATCTGAAAGTCACATTATTTTCTCATGTTTACTGTGAGTTGTAAATCATATATATATATGTATATTTTTAATTTTAACGTGCAAATAGTCTGTGCCTTTATGTTTAAAACGTCTGATCCTTCTGTGTGTGTGTTTGTTTTTATTTTAACTTTTGGCCTCTTTTATTGGTTTTTATTTATTTTCATCTGTCTTTGTTCTTTGGCCTGTGTGGGCCTCCCATTGCAGTGGCTTCTCTCACTGCAGAACACTGGCTCTGGGCGCATGCAGTCCAGAATGCTAGCTCGTAAATGGACACACTGGCCCAGCCTTGGCATGTGGGATCTTCCCAGGCCAGGGATTGAACCACTGCCCCTTGCACTGCAAGGCAGACTCTTTACCCACTGGATCACCAGAGATGCCCCCCTTCTGTGGTTTTAGTGTTCTGATACAGCCTTTCTCATTAACGGATTCTAATCTCAGCATTGTCTGTAGTTGGTAGTAGCTGAAATGTTGGCTTAGATGCTTTAGCTTTCTTGCCTTTTGCTTTCTACTTAGCTTTCTTGAGTATTTTGTATTTGTATATAGTTCAGAAATCAGTCAAGTATTTTATAGGAGTCTAAATTCAAACAAGGTGCTCCTTCTTCTGCAGATTTGTCTTTCTGAGATTTGTTTCCCCAATTTATCTCTAATATTTCTGATAGAAACTCCTTCCTTTGATACCCATGGCACTAAAGATTACAGTTTCCTGCTTGAGTTGTAGTAGCCTTGAACCTCATGCAGTGAGGTTGCCCTCAGGATGCATAAATTTATATAGGTGAATCTTACATGGTTGAAAGAGTTATTAAAAAGATTGGGGTTGCTGCCCTAAGATATTTCTGTCAGAATAGTTCATTTCATTTATATGAATCCTTCACAGCATCAGAAGATCAGAACAATCACTCAAGAAATAAACATAAGATTCTACACAAGTAGATTTTTCCTAACAGAATATTCTTATTTCTTCTCCCTTTAATTCTTTCTGGTTTGTTTCATATATTTAGAAAGTCTTCCATTTGAAATGACATTCATTAACTCTTAATTTATTCCTGGTTTTCAATATCTGAAAGTCACATTATTTTCTCATGTTTACTGTGAGTTGTAAATCATATATATATGTATATTTTTAATTTTAACGTGCAAATAGTCTGTGCCTTTATGTTTAAAACGTCTGATCCTTCTGTGTGTGTGTTTGTTTTTATTTTAACTTTTGGCCTCTTTTATTGGTTTTTATTTATTTTCATCTGTCTTTGTTCTTTGGCCTGTGTGGGCCTCCCATTGCAGTGGCTTCTCTCACTGCAGAACACTGGCTCTGGGCGCATGCAGTCCAGAATGCTAGCTCGTAAATGGACACACTGGCCCAGCCTTGGCATGTGGGATCTTCCCAGGCCAGGGATTGAACCACTGCCCCTTGCACTGCAAGGCAGACTTTTTACCCACTGGATCACCAGAGATGCCCCCCTTCTGTGGTTTTAGTGTTCTGATACAGCCTTTCTCATTAACGGATTCTAATCTCAGCATTGTCTGTAGTTGGTAGTAGCTGAAATGTTGGCTTAGATGCTTTAGCTTTCTTGCCTTTTGCTTTCTACTTAGCTTTCTTGAGTATTTTGTATTTGTATATAGTTCAGAAATCAGTCAAGTATTTTATAGGAGTCTAAATTCAAACAAGGTGCTCCTTCTTCTGCAGATTTGTCTTTCTGAGATTTGTTTCCCCAATTTATCTCTAATATTTCTGATAGAAACTCCTTCCTTTGATACCCATGGCACTAAAGATTACAGTTTCCTGCTTGAGTTGTAGTAGCCTTGAACCTCATGCAGTGAGGTTGCCCTCAGGATGCATAAATTTATATAGGTGAATCTTACATGGTTGAAAGAGTTATTAAAAAGATTGGGGTTGCTGCCCTAAGATATTTCTGTCAGAATAGTTCATTTCATTTATATGAATCCTTCACAGCATCAGAAGATCAGAACAATCACTCAAGAAATAAACATAAGATTCTACACAAGTAGATTTTTCCTAACAGAATATTCTTATTTCTTCTCCTTTTAAGTAGGTTGTGTTCATGTACCAAAATCTCTAGACATGCATGATTGTTAAAAGTCTGGTTCTATTTCTGTTTTTCAGGAAGAATGTGAATTTTATAGGCACATATAAAAACTTGCATTAAAAGTCAACTGGTGTTTAAAAGACTGAATTCTAGCATTAGTGTCTATTTTGTACGTAATATTTTTGCATTTGACTCTCGCACAGAATTTATTTTCCCATTCCATGTAAATCAAACAGTCTTTATATTCTTCCTGATAGTGGTGGAAGCTCCAGAAGGCCCAGCCAATTTGAAAACAGTTTAAATGTAGTTTCTCTTTAGAAAAAATATTATTTGTGTGTGGTGCAAAATTTATTAGATGAGGCTTACTTTTACTATAATGAGAAAAATTAATTCTTGCTTCTAATTGAATAGTGTATTTTTCCTGCAGCTTGGGGAAATTTTAATCCATAGCATTTGTTAAATACAAAAACTGCTCGTGAAATTCCCACATATACCATCTTCTCCCAATAGACACAAGAGTGTCCTAAGTGATTCAAGCTGCCTGTAGCTATCCCAATTCTCTTCCTAACAAGGAACTAAGAAATACTTCTTAAATTGAGAAGGAATTGACACAATTTGGTTGATTTGTACTCACTACTTGCAGGCAAGCACACCTGTAGTCGCCTGCCTTGAAGTAGATATGGGTTTTATTAGAGCAGTAGTTGATTTCTCTCTTCCATATATGGAAATATTTACTGTAATGTACAGCATCAAGATATATGCTTTGATATGCTTTTCCAGTGTTTTTAGGTTTCAAAGCCAGTTTGCTGAGCATCTACTATGGACCAGACATCATGTTAGGTTTTGAAGATAAAAGATGTATAAAACACAATTCATTTTCTCGATTTATTAGAAGCGGGATCATTATGAAGGTGGGGCCCTCATGCAGTGAGGTCCCCATAAATTTATATAGGTGAATCTTACATGGTTGAAAGAGTTATTAAAAAGATTGGGGTTGCTGCCCTAAGATATTTCTGTCAGAATAGTTCATTTCATTTATATGAATCCTTCACAGCATCAGAAGATCAGAACAATCACTCAAGAAATAAACATAAGATTCTACACAAGTAGATTTTTCCTAACAGAATATTCTTATTTCTTCTCCTTTTAAGTAGGTTGTGTTCATGTACCAAAATCTCTAGACATGCATGATTGTTAAAAGTCTGGTTCTATTTCTGTTTTTCAGGAAGAATGTGAATTTTATAGGCACATATAAAAACTTGCATTAAAAGTCAACTGGTGTTTAAAAGACTGAATTCTAGCATTAGTGTCTATTTTGTACGTAATATTTTTGCATTTGACTCTCGCACAGAATTTATTTTCCCATTCCATGTAAATCAAACAGTCTTTATATTCTTCCTGATAGTGGTGGAAGCTCCAGAAGGCCCAGCCAATTTGAAAACAGTTTAAATGTAGTTTCTCTTTAGAAAAAATATTATTTGTGTGTGGTGCAAAATTTATTAGATGAGGCTTACTTTTACTATAATGAGAAAAATTAATTCTTGCTTCTAATTGAATAGTGTATTTTTCCTGCAGCTTGGGGAAATTTTAATCCATAGCATTTGTTAAATACAAAAACTGCTCGTGAAATTCCCACATATACCATCTTCTCCCAATAGACACAAGAGTGTCCTAAGTGATTCAAGCTGCCTGTAGCTATCCCAATTCTCTTCCTAACAAGGAACTAAGAAATACTTCTTAAATTGAGAAGGAATTGACACAATTTGGTTGATTTGTACTCACTACTTGCAGGCAAGCACACCTGTAGTCGCCTGCCTTGAAGTAGATATGGGTTTTATTAGAGCAGTAGTTGATTTCTCTCTTCCATATATGGAAATATTTACTGTAATGTACAGCATCAAGATATATGCTTTGATATGCTTTTCCAGTGTTTTGAGGTTTTTCAAAGCCAGTTTGCTGAGCATCTACTATGGACCAGACATCATGTTAGGTTTTGAAGATAAAAAGATGTATAAAACACAATTCATTTTCTCTCGGGATTTATTAGAAGCAAGAGAAGTGGATTCAGTCACAACATATGACAATAATAATCTTTAATAGATGTTTATAGCTAAATTACCAAAAAGGATTTATAGAAATTCAGAAGTTCTATCTTAAAAGTAAGTAGTACTAGGAAAGCATCCCAGAGATGTAGACACATGAGTGTTTGACACCTGAGTGTGTTTTAGCCAGGTAGAGAAATAGTTTGGATTTACTATAGGTTTAGATAATAATATGAGGAACCATGGATACCTACTGCTTCCAGAGGACATTGATATGCTTGCAAAGGAGATGGGAAGGAGAGATTTAAATCAAACTTTCAAAGTCATGCCATGCTAGAGGGTTTCGAACTTCTGCCATCATAGAAAGCAGATGGAGATTTTTGAATTAATGGTAAATCATATCAAGAGCTACAGTTTTAGAGGTAAACTGACAACATCCTGAAACATCTGCCAATAGAATATGAGTCTTAATTCAAGGCATCTAGTCAGATGGCTACAGATAAAAGGTGTAACATATTCAAAGTTTGTTTTGTGGCACACAAGTCCCCCTCAATTAGAAAAGCATTTTAAGTAAAATTGAAAAGCTTTACATATTTGTTTCTTTCCTCAGGACTTATGATACTTCCTTGGAAGTTGAAATATCCAAGGAGACTTACAGTCAATGTATACATGCTTTAACTCATCATTTCCTAAGCTTATTTCACTTCAGCTCTTAGTGAGGACTTTCATAAATGTTGAAGCTGTAGTGAAAAGATTGCTCTATCCAACACAAGGACAGAACTCACTGATTAGCATAGCATGTGCCAGACCTATGTCCAACTTTATCAACATGCATCATGTCCTTTATTCCTATAACCCTAGTCATCTGTAAAGTGCACATTACTATGTTTCAACATGTAATCCATGAGAAAACCAAAGCTACAAGAGATGAAATAGTTTGCAAAGGTTGTAGATTTAACAAGCAGTGGGGCCAGAATGTGAACCCAACCTTAGCTACAGTTCTCTTAATAGGTATCTGATTCTATCCCCTTCTCTTTTTACCTCATCTTTGCTCTGATTGTAGAAGAAAGTAGGAAGAATTTCTTTCAGTAAAAAAAAAAAAAAAGATCTGAAACCTGTTCATTTACTTTGAAAACACTGCTAGAAAGTAAAAGGATCCTAAACATTTCTTGCCAATTACTTTGCCATTTTTTATCACCTAAAGAACATTTTAGAACATTTCTTTGACTAGATGAAAAATTTGTGTCTTTCTTAATTACTACATTATTGAAATGTCTTACTGAAACTGTCTTAATTATCAATATCTATCGATTTACTTTCAATGTTAGGAATGTCTCAAATTTAACATTTATTGTTTTATGGTATGCTTACATTTTCAGGCAACTTTTAGTAACTGTTGGCTCAATGAAATAACTATATAGCTATTTGTTTATTTTCAAAGTTTTTGACAGCCATATAATATTTTCCATACAGCAAGTCTAAAAGGATGTAAGAATATTTATCAATAATTTATTGGGTAATTTCTCCTCATGATTGGGAAGGTATCCTGAATAAACAGGGAGCTAAGGATTCTAAACTCATTATCATCAGCCCAAGAAAACAGAAGAGTTCTTAAGTATCATCACATTTTGAGTTCCACTGTTTTCCCATGTATGGTTTAACAAGAACTGTCAGACAAATACCACAACACTAATTGTTAAACATTTATTTTGTGCTTTTCACAACAACTAAGCAAAGTGTTAAATCTTTTTTTTTATTTCACAGCTCATAGATAGTTTGTCAGAAATCAAAGCAAGACAGCTGTGTTACATAGATACATTAAAGCATGAGACTGCCAAACCCAGAGCATTTGTTGGGTGATATTTCCAATGTCAGGAATACCTGAAGGATCCTTCTTTTTTCAGTAAATATATCAGAAACATTGGTGTCTGTGCTACAAGAAGATCAAGTTTGGTGGGGCTCTGGGTGCAGGTGTAAGACACGCCTGGATGCATCTGGGCAGTTTCCACGTTTAACGAGGGCTTGAGCATTTGTCCAGAGCTGTGTTCTGCCTGCTCCTTACATTGCTCATTGCTTGCCTTGCCCTAGGGATTTCTGTAAAGGTTGTAGATTTAACAAGCAGTGGGGCCAGAATGTGAACCCAACCTTAGCTACAGTTCTCTTAATAGGTATCTGATTCTATCCCCTTCTCTTTTTACCTCATCTTTGCTCTGATTGTAGAAGAAAGTAGGAAGAATTTCTTTCAGTAAAAAAAAAAAAAAAGATCTGAAACCTGTTCATTTACTTTGAAAACACTGCTAGAAAGTAAAAGGATCCTAAACATTTCTTGCCAATTACTTTGCCATTTTTTATCACCTAAAGAACATTTTAGAACATTTCTTTGACTAGATGAAAAAATTTGTGTCTTTCTTAATTACTACATTATTGAAATGTCTTACTGAAACTGTCTTAATTATCAATATCTATCGATTTACTTTCAATGTTAGGAATGTCTCAAATTTAACATTTATTGTTTTATGGTATGCTTACATTTTCAGGCAACTTTTAGTAACTGTTGGCTCAATGAAATAACTATATAGCTATTTGTTTATTTTCAAAGTTTTTGACAGCCATATAATATTTTCCATACAGCAAGTCTAAAAGGATGTAAGAATATTTATCAATAATTTATTGGGTAATTTCTCCTCATGATTGGGAAGGTATCCTGAATAAACAGGGAGCTAAGGATTCTAAACTCATTATCATCAGCCCAAGAAAACAGAAGAGTTCTTAAGTATCATCACATTTTGAGTTCCACTGTTTTCCCATGTATGGTTTAACAAGAACTGTCAGACAAATACCACAACACTAATTGTTAAACATTTATTTTGTGCTTTTCACAACAACTAAGCAAAGTGTTAAATCTTTTTTTTTATTTCACAGCTCATAGATAGTTTGTCAGAAATCAAAGCAAGACAGCTGTGTTACATAGATACATTAAAGCATGAGACTGCCAAACCCAGAGCATTTGTTGGGTGATATTTCCAATGTCAGGAATACCTGAAGGATCCTTCTTTTTTCAGTAAATATATCAGAAACATTGGTGTCTGTGCTACAAGAAGATCAAGTTTGGTGGGGCTCTGGGTGCAGGTGTAAGACACGCCTGGATGCATCTGGGCAGTTTCCACGTTTAACGAGGGCTTGAGCATTTGTCCAGAGCTGTGTTCTGCCTGCTCCTTACATTGCTCATTGCTTGCCTTGCCCTAGGGGATTTCTGTCAGTAACAGTTAAACCACTGGCAGTTTCAGCATTCCCCATCAACCTGAAGCTATTTTGGGACAGGTACCTGACACAGTACTGCAGAATTCCCACTAATAATCATTTCTTTTTCTTCCATTAGGTATGACATTTTCTCTCCGTGTTCCCTGTGCTCTAGCATACACACATGCACATGCATATGCACCTTATATCAAGGAAAGACAGTCATGACAGCAGACGAGGTTTTATTTTTTAGACTGAAAATAAAAATGCAAGTTTTATTGAACTGAAACTTAAGATCCTGTGTTAGAGTAACACAATTAAGTTAGTAATCTAAATCCACTCTGAATAGTCAATACTTCTCTAAATGTTTGAATTTCTGTTTTGACCTTCACCCCACCTCCATGTTTCTCAGCAAATATGCTTGGAAACCTTTCAACTTTTCTTCATATTCTCATAGATATCCCCAAATTTCTATTATTATTAAGGTAGTTTACTCGTTCTTGTTTTATCATTTCAAAGAGGAGAATTGTAGTTATTTAAATAATTTTCAAAAACTTCTTAGACAGCACATTCAAATGTGATCAGAATCTCAATTGTGAAGTCAGTGACTAAAAAGGAGTACATGCTTTATCGTTTTCTGTTGAGCATAATAAAAATATGCCCTTAGTTATCTGCATTTGTCCAGTCCTAGAAATTTAAAGAGTTATGTCTGAGTAAAATGTAAAAGAGTGTACCTTTTGTGTCTTCAGATGTTCATTGAGCCCATCTTATACCTCTATGTGAATTATTAAGTATTAAATGAAGAGATAACTCATCTATAGTCATACTTAATCAGGGATTTCAAGGAGAAAATGATTTTAGTTTATAGAATAGAATTGTATTACTTCTTCAAATTGGAATCCAATGTTTAAAATAATATTCCTTTAGCTATGCTGTGAAACAAAATACTGTATTATGGAAGACTAGCATCTGCTGAATTAAAAAATTGTTTTTTAAATGAAATAGACATAGTTCAAATGTGAAAAAATCAAATGCTCTGGGCAGGTGAAAGCACGCCTGATGCTTGGGCATTCCCGTTTAACGAGGGCTTGAGCATTTGTCCAGAGCTGTGTTCTGCCTGCTCCTTACATTGCTCATTGCTTGCCTTGCCCTAGGGGATTTCTGTCAGTAACAGTTAAACCACTGGCAGTTTCAGCATTCCCCATCAACCTGAAGCTATTTTGGGACAGGTACCTGACACAGTACTGCAGAATTCCCACTAATAATCATTTCTTTTTCTTCCATTAGGTATGACATTTTCTCTCCGTGTTCCCTGTGCTCTAGCATACACACATGCACATGCATATGCACCTTATATCAAGGAAAGACAGTCATGACAGCAGACGAGGTTTTATTTTTTAGACTGAAAATAAAAATGCAAGTTTTATTGAACTGAAACTTAAGATCCTGTGTTAGAGTAACACAATTAAGTTAGTAATCTAAATCCACTCTGAATAGTCAATACTTCTCTAAATGTTTGAATTTCTGTTTTGACCTTCACCCCACCTCCATGTTTCTCAGCAAATATGCTTGGAAACCTTTCAACTTTTCTTCATATTCTCATAGATATCCCCAAATTTCTATTATTATTAAGGTAGTTTACTCGTTCTTGTTTTATCATTTCAAAGAGGAGAATTGTAGTTATTTAAATAATTTTCAAAAACTTCTTAGACAGCACATTCAAATGTGATCAGAATCTCAATTGTGAAGTCAGTGACTAAAAAGGAGTACATGCTTTATCGTTTTCTGTTGAGCATAATAAAAATATGCCCTTAGTTATCTGCATTTGTCCAGTCCTAGAAATTTAAAGAGTTATGTCTGAGTAAAATGTAAAAGAGTGTACCTTTTGTGTCTTCAGATGTTCATTGAGCCCATCTTATACCTCTATGTGAATTATTAAGTATTAAATGAAGAGATAACTCATCTATAGTCATACTTAATCAGGGATTTCAAGGAGAAAATGATTTTAGTTTATAGAATAGAATTGTATTACTTCTTCAAATTGGAATCCAATGTTTAAAATAATATTCCTTTAGCTATGCTGTGAAACAAAATACTGTATTATGGAAGACTAGCATCTGCTGAATGGATTGGACAGACAGACAATAATAGTTTAAAAAAATATATCTTAGACTGAAATAGACATAGTTGACTCCATAAATGAATAGTTCTAACATAACCATTAACAAAGCATATGATCAACATATCACCTGCTATGAGGGATATAGTTCAATTAAGTTGGTGAAAAGTATTCTTGCCTCACAGCTAGTGACATTGCATGTGATATCCTGCAAGGAAAACATCTTTTAGAAGCACTCCCCCATCTGCTGGGGATCCATTTACCTTCTGTCTGTTAGAGAAAGACAAATCAGTAGCTGTGTTTTAAGGCTCTTTTCAATTGTGGTACAAGCCAAGTTCAGAATTAAATTTTTTTCCTGAAGTCTTCTGTTTTATTTAGTAGCTAATTGGCAGGGTTTTCCAATGCAAAATAATCCATCAGCAAAGTGATGTGAAACTTCAAAGTCAAGTCCTAACTGACTGAGAATTTAAAGTCAGATCAGATGATATAACTTTTCTGCCTTCTCTTTCTGTCAGTAGGTATTTAAGCATTGTTTGTATTATTATTTTTAACAATCTTCTTTTTTTTTTTTAAGATTTATTTATTTATTTATTTGGGGCGGGGGTCGGGTTGGGGAGGGAGGGGAGCGGGCGGGCCACTTCTATTGGTCTTTAATTTCTCTGTTTTCATCCGTCTTTGTTCTTTGGCTCCTGTGGGCCTCCCATCGCGGTGACGTCTGTTGTTGCAGAGCGCCAGCTCTGGGCTCATGCGCTCCAGAGCTCCGGCTTGGTGATTGGACACATCAGTCCAGCCGCTCCACAGCACGTGGGATCTTCCCAGGCCAGGGATCGAACCGGCGCCCCTTGTACTGCAAGGCGGTGTCCTTATCCACTGGACCACCAGGGGAAGCCCTTTAACAATCTTCTTATTGGAAATTAACCTATTGTCAAAGAAAGAAGCATCTCAGTTTTGCTGATTTTGTACATATTCATCCACCACTTGGTACTTTAGATACTTTCAGTTTGGCACTTACATACTGAATCAGTGGCTGATATGAACATTTGTATAACTCCAAAGCAGAGAACTTCTTTTTTTTTTTAAGTTCTTATAGACTAGCCATTGCTACGTTTCTTTTTTGCATCTGTATTACAGTAGTCCACATGCACTGCTTAAGAGCATGTATTTTCTGTTTATGTCTGTATCCTCAGTGATGGTCTAGTGCCTGGCCATGGCATGAAACAAACGGGGGGAAGAGGGAGGAAAAGAGGAGGAAAGAACAAGGAAGGGAGACAAGGAAGGATCTGCAGGGAGAGAAAAATGGAAAAAAGTATTTTTTTTTTAATTTTCTCTTTTTTCCAGTCTTACTGAAATATAGTTGAGATATAACATTACATATTACAACACTACATGTAACATTACATATTACCGGAAACAGGTGTACAGCATAATGATTTAATAAATATATATATGGCAAAATGTTTACCACAATGACTCATTAATATTCATCTCACTCAGTTATATTTTTCCCCCTTTGAAATATACAGTGCAGCCTTGTTAGCTACTGTCAACAACATAGGAGCCATTTTTACTGATTCTTCTTTATCACAAATGTTTATGAAGTTGAACATTAAAAATACAATAGCAAAGTTTAAGGATAATCTTGCTAATCTTCACTAGAGCAGAAATATAATTAAGATATAACTTTAAGCCAGGCACTTCTGATTTCGGCAAGTGGGAGGAATATGCTGTAATGCTCTGGGTAATTTTATTAAGCACACTTAGCACCTAATCCACTCAAGTCAAAGCTGGTATTGGAGTTATCACTCAGAGCATTTCACTACCCACACATCTTCACAGATGACTGGTACACATCCTCAGACACAGGGCTGCAACAGCTGACAAAGATATCTCTTCAACTCCTAATTTTCTATATTTTTATTTTATTCTTAACACTTCTTTGCAGGCAATTAGCTTTTTTCTCTCTTTTTCTTTCTCAGCCTATTTTAAATTAGCCCAGTTCAGGCTGATGAATGAACCAAGTTACAGCCCATGAAGGAATCACAAACTGAATGCTGAAATGGGTACTCATTACTAGAATGTAGTGCAACACATTGTATTCTCAGAGGCAAGCATTTGGAATATTCACTTTTACACCATTTCAAACAAAACTATTTGAGTAAATGTGGGATATATATGGCACATGACTTAAAAACTGTCTAAAGACCTTGGTTGGTAACTGGAAGGCCTTCTGGGTAAGTTTCTCACTTTTAAAAATACGTTTAACCTTTTGGAGTGGGTCTTACTGCTTTGTGTGTTTGCTTTCTCTCGTGCAGAATGCAATTATTATGAAGATTTGCAGTGAAAAACAATTATTAAAAATTTGAATGCAAAGAGAAAAAAATTATTAAAATATTCATGTACACACTTCACCAGATACTTTTGTTCTCTCCAAGGAGATAACCTCTCTTCCTTAGTGCTGACCCTGCGAAAACAAGTACAGGTGTACTGTTTCTAGATATTTCTAGACTGTTGAGACCTCCTATCGCCAGCATAGACTGCAAAGATGTTGACATTTTCATATAGTCCAGACCACTAAAGCAATTCTCTTTAGCAGCAAAGCTAAGCATTTTGAGGGGCATCCCTCTGAACTGTGTCAAACATTGCATTCATGTGATTGTATATTGTTTTTAAACAGAGAGTAGTACAAAGCGTTGCTTGGTGACTCAGAGTCATTTTGAATAGGAGCCTTAAAAAGGTTCCAAAAGGCCACTTCTAGAGCAGAAATATAATTAAGATATAACTTTAAGCCAGGCACTTCTGATTTCGGCAAGTGGGAGGAATATGCTGTAATGCTCTGGGTAATTTTATTAAGCACACTTAGCACCTAATCCACTCAAGTCAAAGCTGGTATTGGAGTTATCACTCAGAGCATTTCACTACCCACACATCTTCACAGATGACTGGTACACATCCTCAGACACAGGGCTGCAACAGCTGACAAAGATATCTCTTCAACTCCTAATTTTCTATATTTTTATTTTATTCTTAACACTTCTTTGCAGGCAATTAGCTTTTTTCTCTCTTTTTCTTTCTCAGCCTATTTTAAATTAGCCCAGTTCAGGCTGATGAATGAACCAAGTTACAGCCCATGAAGGAATCACAAACTGAATGCTGAAATGGGTACTCATTACTAGAATGTAGTGCAACACATTGTATTCTCAGAGGCAAGCATTTGGAATATTCACTTTTACACCATTTCAAACAAAACTATTTGAGTAAATGTGGGATATATATGGCACATGACTTAAAAACTGTCTAAAGACCTTGGTTGGTAACTGGAAGGCCTTCTGGGTAAGTTTCTCACTTTTAAAAATACGTTTAACCTTTTGGAGTGGGTCTTACTGCTTTGTGTGTTTGCTTTCTCTCGTGCAGAATGCAATTATTATGAAGATTTGCAGTGAAAAACAATTATTAAAAATTTGAATGCAAAGAGAAAAAAATTATTAAAATATTCATGTACACACTTCACCAGATACTTTTGTTCTCTCCAAGGAGATAACCTCTCTTCCTTAGTGCTGACCCTGCGAAAACAAGTACAGGTGTACTGTTTCTAGATATTTCTAGACTGTTGAGACCTCCTATCGCCAGCATAGACTGCAAAGATGTTGACATTTTCATATAGTCCAGACCACTAAAGCAATTCTCTTTAGCAGCAAAGCTAAGCATTTTGAGGGGCATCCCTCTGAACTGTGTCAAACATTGCATTCATGTGATTGTATATTGTTTTTAAACAGAGAGTAGTACAAAGCGTTGCTTGGTGACTCAGAGCAGTCATTTTGAATAGCCATTGTTATGCTCTGTGGCATGGGAATGCCTTCATGAGTTTTTGAAGCCCTTTGTCCTTTTCCTAAGCCATGATCATGGCAGTGATTCTTTGTCTTCCCCATATTTCCTGTCAATGGCAATCTTCTGATCTGCTAACGTTATTTTAAATATACTAGCCTGAACTCCTGCTGTTCCTCTTGCCTTTGTAGTAAAACACATGGGCTTTGTGATAGATATTTTCCTTTCACTGGGATTTTTTTTTTTATTATTTTAGCTGTATGACCATGTCTTAGAAGGGGTTTATTGTCACTAGTAATGTATCTGTTGACATAGGCAATTTGAAATATCCAATTCTGAAAAAAAGAGAAATATCAAAGAACACACTCCAAACCAGAAGCTGCAGTAGTGCCAACAAATATTTGACAGGAACAATGTCCTAATCTGGAAAACAGAAGTAAACATGAAGTCAACTTTGCTTCCACAAGCCTTCACAGAATGTCATACCCATAGATTTAAACAGCATTGTAAACAATTGATGCTTTTGAACTGTGGTGCTAGAGAAGACTCTCGAGAGTTCCTTGGACAGCAAGGAAATCAAACCAGTCAATCCTAAAGGTGATCAACTCTGAATATTCTTTGGAAGAACTGATGCTGAAGCTGAAGCTCCAATACTTTGGCCACCTGATAGGAAGAGTCTATTCACTGGAAAAGAGCCTGAGTCTAGGAGAGACTGAGGGCAGGAGGAGAGGACGGTGTCAGAGGATAAGATGGTTGGATGGCATCACCGACTCAGTGGTCATGAATTTTAGCAAACACCAGGAGATAGTGAAGGGCAGGGAAGGCTGGCGTGCTGTAGTTCATGAGGCTGCAAAGATTTAGACATGATTTAATGACTGAACAACAGCAAAAAGTCCTTGTATAATATTCTAAGAAGTTACCAATGTGAAATATTATAAATGTCTGCTTATGTATGAGATTCTTGTTTAGAGATCTGAAAATGTAGTAAAGATAATTTCTGATTCATACACTTGATTCACTGTTCATTTTTCTTGAGTATCCAGAATTCAGAAGAACACTGACTAATTTTATTTAACAAAGTGACTACATGTTGAGGAGTGTTATTATATGTTACATACATATAAAACACATACTGCACAACAGGGGTCTACAATTTTTTTTTTTTCTACTAAAGGACCCAAAAGGAAATATTTGTGCATTCTTTCTGGGGCATACAGTCTCTGTTGCAGCTACTCAAATCTTGAGTTGTAGCCATAGATAATAAATACATTGTCTAAAACTTTATAGCCCCTGAAATTTGAGTTTTATATAACCTTTATGTCATGAAATGTTCTTCTGTTTACTTTTTCTACTGTTCTCTTTATAAAGATTTATAAATGGTCTTTTTATAAAGACCATATCAAAATACTCTACAAGCCTGATTTGGCCAGAGGGCCAGTTTTTCTTTCCCTGATAGAGAGGGCTTTAATAGTAGAGGGAATAGCATATGAACATA
Source organism: Tragulus kanchil (assembly GCA_022376925.1). Taxonomy (NCBI): domain Eukaryota; kingdom Metazoa; phylum Chordata; class Mammalia; order Artiodactyla; family Tragulidae; genus Tragulus; species Tragulus kanchil. Next base: position 26,502,427 of record JAIOJX010000004.1, read on the forward strand.
TCAAGGATCTGAGAAATCTGAAAGTAACAGTAAGCTTTTAGCAGAAGGCTGAAAGTTTTGGTAATTAGTTATGTCTAAATAGATGGATAATTTTGGAATTGAAAATCCTAGAATACTTGACAGACAGTAAAGCTTTTAGAACTTCTCAGACTTTGCTGCAGGGGACATAAACATTGGTATTTTGTTGGGGAAAATATTCTTTAAAAAGGTGATCAACTCTGAATATTCTTTGAAGAACTGATGCTGAAGCTGAAGCTCCAATACTTTGGCCACCTGATAGGAAGAGTCTATTCACTGGAAAAGAGCCTGAGTCTAGGAGAGACTGAGGGCAGGAGGAGAGGACGGTGTCAGAGGATAAGATGGTTGGATGGCATCACCGACTCAGTGGTCATGAATTTTAGCAAACACCAGGAGATAGTGAAGGGCAGGGAAGGCTGGCGTGCTGTAGTTCATGAGGCTGCAAAGATTTAGACATGATTTAATGACTGAACAACAGCAAAAAGTCCTTGTATAATATTCTAAGAAGTTACCAATGTGAAATATTATAAATGTCTGCTTATGTATGAGATTCTTGTTTAGAGATCTGAAAATGTAGTAAAGATAATTTCTGATTCATACACTTGATTCACTGTTCATTTTTCTTGAGTATCCAGAATTCAGAAGAACACTGACTAATTTTATTTAACAAAGTGACTACATGTTGAGGAGTGTTATTATATGTTACATACATATAAAACACATACTGCACAACAGGGGTCTACAATTTTTTTTTTTTCTACTAAAGGACCCAAAAGGAAATATTTGTGCATTCTTTCTGGGGCATACAGTCTCTGTTGCAGCTACTCAAATCTTGAGTTGTAGCCATAGATAATAAATACATTGTCTAAAACTTTATAGCCCCTGAAATTTGAGTTTTATATAACCTTTATGTCATGAAATGTTCTTCTGTTTACTTTTTTCAACTGTTCTTTTTATAAAGATTTATAAATGGTCTTTTTATAAAGACCATATCAAAATACTCTACAAGCCTGATTTGGCCAGAGGGCCAGTTTTTCTTTCCCTGATAGAGAGGGCTTTAATAGTAGAGGGAATAGCATATGAACATATCAAGGATCTGAGAAATCTGAAAGTAACAGTAAGCTTTTAGCAGAAGGCTGAAAGTTTTGGTAATTAGTTATGTCTAAATAGATGGATAATTTTGGAATTGAAAATCCTAGAATACTTGACAGAGTTTGTTGCTTATTTGTCTTTGTCCTAAGGACAGCTTGGATTAGAACTTCTCAGACTTTGCTGCAGGGGACATAAACATTGGTATTTTGTTGAGAGGCAAAAGTCAGTTCTGATGTGGAGCCTGAGTAATTTCTAGAAGGTTTGCACATGCTGCTAGTGTTGCTGGTCCTCCAACCACCCTGTGAGCAGCTCAGCCATGGACAACAATCAAGGAAGCCCATTTTGACCTGGCAGTGAGTCTGCATCGAGGGTTTTAAATGAATGAAATTTGATGACTTTAAATGAAATGCATAGCTCTTAAAAACTAAAAGCTAGGAGATGTGGGGAAAAACAAATAACTTAACAATGTTAAGTAAAGGAAGTAGCATGAAGGCCTGTACTATCATATGTGAAGAAAATAGCTTTAGTCATTGCTCTTTGAGAAAAGCAGATCCTTCAGGGGTGCTGTATGACGGTCCGGAGGGGTGGGATGGGGACATATGACTAATCTGAGAACGTATGTATCTGTAAACAACAAAACGCTGTAAAAGTTAAAAGTAAAATAAAAGTTTTTTTTAAAAAATGTTTTATAAATGGCTTCACCACATGAAGAAGAATTGCCTTTTAAAGTTCAGACTACTTAACTTGCTATATACCAAATATCCTGGTTACTACCAAAAATATCACTTTGGTGCAGACCCCATTCATATTAACTCTTCAGAGATTTTTCACCATTTTGGTAGATTCTTTAACACTTACCAAACTAATGAGGAATTCAGTAACCACTCTAAAGTGGAAGGACTATTAAAAATTGATATGTACTCTGTAGACTTCCATGTTACATTTAGTGTGTTCACACATAAATATGCATGCATCGTGTTTAAAATGTGTTCAGTTAGAAGGTTTCTAATGTCAAGTTTCCATTCCATGCAATTGAAAGGGGCTGAATATATAAACCTGTCAAAATCATGATTTTAATGGAAATGTCAAGATACTTCTGAAAACCAGTATAATAATCCCTTTTATGCAGCACTCAGAAGGAGGCTATGATCTTAAAAGAACTAACCTGTCACCCTGTACTATACGTTTCATCCTATTACCATCCCCAGCTCCATTATCTAAATGACCAAGCACTCCTTCAATTCTAGGGCTAAATGATGTCATGACATGACTATCATCATATTTATACCTCATAAAATTAGAAAGGGTATTAAACATAATTTGACCTTTGGCATACTCTAATAGAATCCTGATTTTTGCTCTTTTCTTTCTTTCCCTCCTTTCCCTTCTTCCTTCACTCCCATCTCTCATTACTGTTCTTTATATTCCTTTTTTTTTTTTTTTGCTTTTGAAATAAACTCTTTCCCACTTACACTGACATCAAGTTGCATGACCAAACCTAGGATTTTGTAAAATGCAGTTTTTATTTCAGTGCTTTCTAATTACTCTTCAAAACTGCCACTCAGCAGAGAGAAGTTACCTCCATTCAAACCTCCATTCAATGTTAAGCACATTTGCCCTTGAAAATTTTCTAAAGCAATGGGTGATGTGAGCTCTGAGGTGTCTCTCTGTTTCATGGTTGCTATTGTCTTTAACTGCCTGGTACTAGAGAATGGAAGGTCATTAGCTATGTTTATATTTGTTAGTTGGCTCTGATCAAAACATATTCAAGGAACAGATGTTTTGAGATGGACAAAGGTCAGGCATTTGGGACATTGGACAATTCAGAGGGAAAGATTATTTGTTAGAACCTTTATTGGCTTCAAAACTGTATAACAACCCACTCAAGTATTTCAAGATACTTGAGCAGAAGCAATTATGTTTTTCAAATGTTTTAATACAATGACAATGAGCTTAATTGTAATATACATATGTGTGGGTGTACGTATATATATAGGTGTGTGTTTGTGTATTGCTACCTTTGAAATACAGTGTTAACTTATCTTGACCTGCTTATATGTTGTTCAGTAAAACTTTTTCTGTTCCAAAACTTTTTCAAAACAAAATCTTAACTTTCAGTTTCCTCTAATGTGTTTGTTAGTTTTTAGCAGTCTCTGAGCTTCTTTCTTAAAACCCCTGATGACAAGGATCCCAACTACTGAGACTTTTTCACAATTAGTTTTCCCATCAGGAAAATAGTCTCTTGTCCCAAATCACAGCTTCTTGACTTCAGTTTTATTTATTATGTCATTTATTTGCATTTAGTAGCTTTGAGTGGAATATCCCTACATGGTAGAAAAGTATATTTACCCTTTCAAGGAATTTGCAGTCTAGTAGGTATACAGAAAAGAGAATGGATAATAAAATATATTTTGACCTTTGGCATACTCTAATAGAATCCTGATTTTTGCTCTTTCTTTCTTTCCCTCCTTTCCCTTCTTCCTTCACTCCCATCTCTCATTACTGTTCTTTATATTCCTTTTTTTTTTTGCTTTTGAAATAAACTCTTTCCCACTTACACTGACATCAAGTTGCATGACCAAACCTAGGATTTTGTAAAATGCAGTTTTTATTTCAGTGCTTTCTAATTACTCTTCAAAACTGCCACTCAGCAGAGAGAAGTTACCTCCATTCAAACCTCCATTCAATGTTAAGCACATTTGCCCTTGAAAATTTTCTAAAGCAATGGGTGATGTGAGCTCTGAGGTGTCTCTCTGTTTCATGGTTGCTATTGTCTTTAACTGCCTGGTACTAGAGAATGGAAGGTCATTAGCTATGTTTATATTTGTTAGTTGGCTCTGATCAAAACATATTCAAGGAACAGATGTTTTGAGATGGACAAAGGTCAGGCATTTGGGACATTGGACAATTCAGAGGGAAAGATTATTTGTTAGAACCTTTATTGGCTTCAAAACTGTATAACAACCCACTCAAGTATTTCAAGATACTTGAGCAGAAGCAATTATGTTTTTCAAATGTTTTAATACAATGACAATGAGCTTAATTGTAATATACATATGTGTGGGTGTACGTATATATATAGGTGTGTGTTTGTGTATTGCTACCTTTGAAATACAGTGTTAACTTATCTTGACCTGCTTATATGTTGTTCAGTAAAACTTTTTCTGTTCCAAAACTTTTTCAAAACAAAATCTTAACTTTCAGTTTCCTCTAATGTGTTTGTTAGTTTTTAGCAGTCTCTGAGCTTCTTTCTTAAAACCCCTGATGACAAGGATCCCAACTACTGAGACTTTTTCACAATTAGTTTTCCCATCAGGAAAATAGTCTCTTGTCCCAAATCACAGCTTCTTGACTTCAGTTTTATTTATTATGTCATTTATTTGCATTTAGTAGCTTTGAGTGGAATATCCCCTACATGGTAGAAAAGTATATTTACCCTTTCAAGGAATTTGCAGTCTAGTAGGTATACAGAAAAGAGAATGGATAATAAAAATATGATGTGATAAGCTAGTTTTTTAATCTATGAATCAATCAATACACATTTATGAAATAAAAACTAGAGATGATCATCAAAGCTTTCTTAGATGTTGATGTGGATATAAATATAGACACAGATAGAGTTATTGGTCCCAAGGGAGATTGAAAGCTAGTAGAAGAAAATAACATACAGAGAAACACTTGTTATAATATGTTGTGTCATAACTGTTATCTATTCTTAATAAGGCAGAAAGTCTATTGGAAATAGATCCTTTTCTAGTAAGAATTATTTTTTCATATCTTGGGTTCAGTATTCAGGTAATAATGTTTTTTTCATATCTTGGGTTCAGTATTCAGATAATGTTTATTTTCTTTGTCCCATATTTGCTTGGTCAAAGAATAAATAATTCATCTTATTATGTGTTTTAAGAATTAAGCACAAAAATCATTGTTCTTCAGTCTTTATGATCTTTCTTTGGTCTGTTTCTATTTTTGTAAAGAAGGATTGTGTTAGTTTGTCTAGGCTACCATTACAAAATGCCATAGACTTCATGCTTTAAAAAAAAAAAAAAAGAAAGAAAACATAGAAATTTCATTTCTCTTAGTTCTGGAGGCTACAAGCCCCAGATCAAGGTACTGTACTGTACTGGCTGATTCACTTCCTGGTGAGGACATGCCTCCTTGTTGGTATATGAATAAGGAGAGAAGGAGAGAAAGGGAGAGACTTAATTATTTCCTTAGAGGCCCCATCTCCAAATACAGCTACCAATCATACTGGGAACTACAGCTCCAACATTAGGATTTTCAACCCATAATAGCAATAAATATATAAGTTTTTGCTTAATATTCTTTCAGTTTCCTCTAATGTGTTTGTTAGTTTTTAGCAGTCTCTGAGCTTCTTTCTTAAAACCCCTGATGACAAGGATCCCAACTACTGAGACTTTTTCACAATTAGTTTTCCCATCAGGAAAATAGTCTCTTGTCCCAAATCACAGCTTCTTGACTTCAGTTTTATTTATTATGTCATTTATTTGCATTTAGTAGCTTTGAGTGGAATATCCCCTACATGGTAGAAAAGTATATTTACCCTTTCAAGGAATTTGCAGTCTAGTAGGTATACAGAAAAGAGAATGGATAATAAAAATATGATGTGATAAGCTAGTTTTTTAATCTATGAATCAATCAATACACATTTATGAAATAAAAACTAGAGATGATCATCAAAGCTTTCTTAGATGTTGATGTGGATATAAATATAGACACAGATAGAGTTATTGGTCCCAAGGGAGATTGAAAGCTAGTAGAAGAAAATAACATACAGAGAAACACTTGTTATAATATGTTGTGTCATAACTGTTATCTATTCTTAATAAGGCAGAAAGTCTATTGGAAATAGATCCTTTTCTAGTAAGAATTATTTTTTCATATCTTGGGTTCAGTATTCAGGTAATAATGTTTTTTTCATATCTTGGGTTCAGTATTCAGATAATGTTTATTTTCTTTGTCCCATATTTGCTTGGTCAAAGAATAAATAATTCATCTTATTATGTGTTTTAAGAATTAAGCACAAAAATCATTGTTCTTCAGTCTTTATGATCTTTCTTTGGTCTGTTTCTATTTTTGTAAAGAAGGATTGTGTTAGTTTGTCTAGGCTACCATTACAAAATGCCATAGACTTCATGCTTTAAAAAAAAAAAAAAAGAAAGAAAACATAGAAATTTCATTTCTCTTAGTTCTGGAGGCTACAAGCCCCAGATCAAGGTACTGTACTGTACTGGCTGATTCACTTCCTGGTGAGGACATGCCTCCTTGTTGGTATATGAATAAGGGAGAGAAGGAGAGAAAGGGAGAGACTTAATTATTTCCTTAGAGGCCCCATCTCCAAATACAGCTACCAATCATACTGGGAACTACAGCTCCAACATTAGGATTTTCAACCCATAATAGCAATAAAATATATAGTTAAGTTTTTGCTTAATATTTGTAGTCTAAATAATTAAGCTTCAAAGAATCAAAACAAAATGTCATAGTTCAATTTTGTGTTTCAATATGCAGAGTCCTATTACTGACAATTAAGACACATTCTGGTAGGTGAAAATACTGATTACTAACAGCCAAGCACGCACCATGAAGTAACATCTAAAGACTGAATCTCTGAATTGATAGAGGTCACAGATGCGTATTATGTCACTGTAACAGTGAGAATAACTAAGCAAGAGGTTTATCATGGACAGAAACTAAAATGCAAAATTTCATAAATATGTGTTCATTAAATATATTGTGTTTTGCCTCATTCTACATATTTTGCATAAGTATATTCTTGTTAAAATTCATATTTGGATTAATGTCTGATGGATGTAGTTGTTCAACTGATATTCAGTCATTTCATAGCATTTTAGTTGTAATCAAATAACAGTGGTCTTATCTAGGCTAAGATGATCACGAGTATTCACAAAAAAACTAGAAACACACTTTATATCAAGATGGTACTACTTATTTTTCTGTGTTTGGTCATAGTCTCTTATTTTAACTTTAGCTGATAGACAGACAGACTGACACCCACATCCACACGCACTCCTTGCCAAAGGTCTGGTTTGTTTCTGCACTTTTGAAATTTATCTAATCTGAATATGCCGGAAAAACAAAGACCATAAAAACAAAATATGAGAGTGTAAGCACACTATTTCTTCTATTAAAAAAATTCAGGAGTATTTTGGGCTGCCCAATTAGTCTTTTCATGTCTCCTGTCTCTCTAGTTTGTAATTTACATGATCACTGTCTTTATTCCGAATTAGTCACCCTATATCCCTGCAATTTTTTAACCTATTTTTAATTTTAATTGTGTTAAAATATATATAACACTTTCTATTTTAACCATCTTAAGTGTCCACTTCAGTAGAATTAAGTACATTGAGGACATGCCTCCTTGTTGGTATATGAATAAGGGAGAGAAGGAGAGAAAGGGAGAGACTTAATTATTTCCTTAGAGGCCCCATCTCCAAATACAGCTACCAATCATACTGGGAACTACAGCTCCAACATTAGGATTTTCAACCCATAATAGCAATAAAATATATAGTTAAGTTTTTGCTTAATATTTGTAGTCTAAATAATTAAGCTTCAAAGAATCAAAACAAAATGTCATAGTTCAATTTTGTGTTTCAATATGCAGAGTCCTATTACTGACAATTAAGACACATTCTGGTAGGTGAAAATACTGATTACTAACAGCCAAGCACGCACCATGAAGTAACATCTAAAGACTGAATCTCTGAATTGATAGAGGTCACAGATGCGTATTATGTCACTGTAACAGTGAGAATAACTAAGCAAGAGGTTTATCATGGACAGAAACTAAAATGCAAAATTTCATAAATATGTGTTCATTAAATATATTGTGTTTTGCCTCATTCTACATATTTTGCATAAGTATATTCTTGTTAAAATTCATATTTGGATTAATGTCTGATGGATGTAGTTGTTCAACTGATATTCAGTCATTTCATAGCATTTTAGTTGTAATCAAATAACAGTGGTCTTATCTAGGCTAAGATGATCACGAGTATTCACAAAAAAACTAGAAACACACTTTATATCAAGATGGTACTACTTATTTTTCTGTGTTTGGTCATAGTCTCTTATTTTAACTTTAGCTGATAGACAGACAGACTGACACCCACATCCACACGCACTCCTTGCCAAAGGTCTGGTTTGTTTCTGCACTTTTGAAATTTATCTAATCTGAATATGCCGGAAAAACAAAGACCATAAAAACAAAATATGAGAGTGTAAGCACACTATTTCTTCTATTAAAAAAATTCAGGAGTATTTTGGGCTGCCCAATTAGTCTTTTCATGTCTCCTGTCTCTCTAGTTTGTAATTTACATGATCACTGTCTTTATTCCGAATTAGTCACCCTATATCCCTGCAATTTTTTAACCTATTTTTAATTTTAATTGTGTTAAAATATATATAACACTTTCTATTTTAACCATCTTAAGTGTCCACTTCAGTAGAATTAAGTACATTCACGTTGTTGTACTGTCATCACCATAATCCATCTCCATAACACTTTACATTTTGTAAAATTGAAAACGATATCATTAAACAAAAAGTCCAGATCTTCCCTGGTGGTCCAGAGGGTAGAGAGTCCGCCTTGCAGTCCCTCTCTGGTCCGGGAAGATCCCACGTGCCTCGGAGCAGCTGGACCAATGTGTCCAGTTAGAAGCTGGCGCTCTGGAGCACATGCGCCCTGAACCAGTGCTCTGCAGTGAGAGAAGTCTCTGCAATGGGAGGCCCACACAGGCCAAAGAGTAAAGATGGTTGAAAATAAATAAATGAAAAAACAATAAAAGAGGACAAAAAAAAAAAAAAAAAGTCCGCATTCTCCCATACATCCAGAAACTACCATTCTACTTTCTGCCTCTTTGATTTTATGTACTCTAAGCAGTTCCTATAACTGGAATTATATAGTAGTTGTCTTTTTGTGACTAGCTAATTTCACTTTACATAATGTCCTCAAGCTTCACCCACATTGTAGCATATTACAGAATTCCTTTCTTTTTTAACGCAAGTCAGTATTCCATTGTATATGTGTACCATGTTTTTCGTTTTGTTTATACGTTCATCCATGAATGGACACTCAGGTTCCTTCCATGTTTTAGCTTCATTGTGAGCAATGCTTCTGTGGGCATGGGTATACAAATTTATCTACTTTTTCGGGGAATATTTTAACTTTAGCAACAGACAGACTGACACCCACATCCACACGCACTCCTTGCCAAAGGTCTGGTTTGTTTCTGCACTTTTGAAATTTATCTAATCTGAATATGCCGGAAAAACAAAGACCATAAAAACAAAATATGAGAGTGTAAGCACACTATTTCTTCTATTAAAAAAATTCAGGAGTATTTTGGGCTGCCCAATTAGTCTTTTCATGTCTCCTGTCTCTCTAGTTTGTAATTTACATGATCACTGTCTTTATTCCGAATTAGTCACCCTATATCCCTGCAATTTTTTAACCTATTTTTAATTTTAATTGTGTTAAAATATATATAACACTTTCTATTTTAACCATCTTAAGTGTCCACTTCAGTAGAATTAAGTACATTCACGTTGTTGTACTGTCATCACCATAATCCATCTCCATAACACTTTACATTTTGTAAAATTGAAAACGATATCATTAAACAAAAAGTCCAGATTTTCCCCTGGTGGTCCAGAGGGTAGAGAGTCCGCCTTGCAGTCCCTCTCTGGTCCGGGAAGATCCCACGTGCCTCGGAGCAGCTGGACCAATGTGTCCAGTTAGAAGCTGGCGCTCTGGAGCACATGCGCCCTGAACCAGTGCTCTGCAGTGAGAGAAGTCTCTGCAATGGGAGGCCCACACAGGCCAAAGAGTAAAGATGGTTGAAAATAAATAAATGAAAAAACAATAAAAGAGGACAAAAAAAAAAAAAAAAAGTCCGCATTCTCCCATACATCCAGAAACTACCATTCTACTTTCTGCCTCTTTGATTTTATGTACTCTAAGCAGTTCCTATAACTGGAATTATATAGTAGTTGTCTTTTTGTGACTAGCTAATTTCACTTTACATAATGTCCTCAAGCTTCACCCACATTGTAGCATATTACAGAATTCCTTTCTTTTTTAACGCAAGTCAGTATTCCATTGTATATGTGTACCATGTTTTTCGTTTTGTTTATACGTTCATCCATGAATGGACACTCAGGTTCCTTCCATGTTTTAGCTTCATTGTGAGCAATGCTTCTGTGGGCATGGGTATACAAATATTTCTTCAAGACCTTGCTTTAAATTATTTTGGATATACAGTTTTTCTTTGAGGTTCACTAGGAATTGATTCCAGGACCCTTACAGATACCAAAATCCTTGAATGCTTAAATACAGCCTACCCTAGTTTCCACAGATTCAGAAACCATGGATACAGAGGGCTGACTGGATACCCAGAAGTGGAATTGATGGGTCACATGAAGTTATATTTTTAATTTGAGAGGAAGCCTCCATATCATTTCCCATGACTGTACCATTTTATACTCTTATCAGCATTATACAACTGTACTAGTTTTCCCATAGCCTCACCAGCACTTGTTTTCTGTTTTGGTTTGGTTTTTTTCTGTATTTTTTGATAGTAGCCATTTTTAATGAGTGTGAGTTGGTTATAAAACCTTAAACTTTTTATAATTTACAATGCTTTTTTAAAAATTGTTTATTTCTTTTTGACTGTACTGGGTCTTTTTGCTTCATGCAGGCTTTCTCTACTTGCAGCAAAGGGGGGTGCTCTTCCTTGTGGTATGCAGGCTTCTCATTGAGAGGTGGCTTCTCTTGCTGAGGAGCACAGGCTCTAGGGTGCTCAGTCTCAGTAGTTGTGGTGCATGGGCTTAGTTGTCTCATGGCATGTGGGATCTTCCTGGAAGGAACTGAGCACATGTCTCCTACTACTGTGCATAAAGCCTCTTGCAATTTTGTGTCTGCATTATCTCCTAAACTTTTATAGCATTTCTTATATGCATACTGTTTATCACAAGATTTCTTCCAAGTGACACATCTCTTTTACTTAACCAGGTGTTTCTCTAGGGCACAATTGTTGACACTTGGGGCAAAATATATTTTTTTCTACTGCAGAATTTTCCTACAGTTTTACAGAATATTGAAAACCCCTGTCCTTGCCCACTGAATGCCAGTAGAACTCTTGTATTATGGTGACAATCAAAAATGTCTCCACAGGCTTCCAAGTGCTACTATTTAGGACTGTTTTGGTCATAAGTAGCAGAAAATCTTAATTGTCTTTCCAAAAAAAAAGGACTTCGCACTCAGGTTCCTTCCATGTTTTAGCTTCATTGTGAGCAATGCTTCTGTGGGCATGGGTATACAAATATTTCTTCAAGACCTTGCTTTAAATTATTTTGGATATACAGTTTTTCTTTGAGGTTCACTAGGAATTGATTCCAGGACCCTTACAGATACCAAAATCCTTGAATGCTTAAATACAGCCTACCCTAGTTTCCACAGATTCAGAAACCATGGATACAGAGGGCTGACTGGATACCCAGAAGTGGAATTGATGGGTCACATGAAGTTATATTTTTAATTTGAGAGGAAGCCTCCATATCATTTCCCATGACTGTACCATTTTATACTCTTATCAGCATTATACAACTGTACTAGTTTTCCCATAGCCTCACCAGCACTTGTTTTCTGTTTTGGTTTGGTTTTTTTCTGTATTTTTTGATAGTAGCCATTTTTAATGAGTGTGAGTTGGTTATAAAACCTTAAACTTTTTATAATTTACAATGCTTTTTTAAAAATTGTTTATTTCTTTTTGACTGTACTGGGTCTTTTTGCTTCATGCAGGCTTTCTCTACTTGCAGCAAAGGGGGGTGCTCTTCCTTGTGGTATGCAGGCTTCTCATTGAGAGGTGGCTTCTCTTGCTGAGGAGCACAGGCTCTAGGGTGCTCAGTCTCAGTAGTTGTGGTGCATGGGCTTAGTTGTCTCATGGCATGTGGGATCTTCCTGGAAGGAACTGAGCACATGTCTCCTACTACTGTGCATAAAGCCTCTTGCAATTTTGTGTCTGCATTATCTCCTAAACTTTTATAGCATTTCTTATATGCATACTGTTTATCACAAGATTTCTTCCAAGTGACACATCTCTTTTACTTAACCAGGTGTTTCTCTAGGGCACAATTGTTGACACTTGGGGCAAAATATATTTTTTTCTACTGCAGAATTTTCCTACAGTTTTACAGAATATTGAAAACCCCTGTCCTTGCCCACTGAATGCCAGTAGAACTCTTGTATTATGGTGACAATCAAAAATGTCTCCACAGGCTTCCAAGTGCTACTATTTAGGACTGTTTTGGTCATAAGTAGCAGAAAATCTTAATTTAGCTTAAGCAGAAACTGAGTGTATTAGCCAATGAAATTATAATGAAAATCATGGGAAGGTTTATGACTTCTGGTGCATATGGACTTACTAAATGTCTAAAATATGTTCACCCTGTAGAACTGTCCTACCATCCAGTTTGTTTAGAGATGAGCCTTCCTCTTAAGTCAGCTTATAGTAGTATCACACTTATATCTCCATAGCTCTATTTCAAGCAGAGGAGAACTTGTCACTTCCCAATCACTCAAGCAAAATTCTACATAGATTCTGAATTATCTTTGCCAGAGGTATTTTCTTGCATAAGGATATCACTCTGGCCAGAGAAGCAAAGCATTTTCTTTTTGCACATTGCTAGTGTCTATGGTAGAATGTGTACTACCACTTGGAGACAAGTAGGTCACCAAAGAAATATAAAGTACAGTTACCAGAAAACAACAACAACAACAACAACAACACTGATCAATTTTGCAAAATAAAAAGAAAAGATCTATCAAAAATATTAGTTACTTAGTCTTAGCTAAATGATTTCAATTCTGTGTCTCTTCTCCAAATCACTAAAGTGTAAATAGTGAAAACTGCTTTGTGTAGGTGAATTTCCCAGGTGGCTCTAGTGGTAAAGACCCTCTTTGCCAATACAGGAGACCTAAGAGACACAGGTTCGATCCCTGGGTGGGAGAGATCCCCTGGAGGAGGAGATAACCACCCACTCCAGCATTCTTGCCTGGAGAATCCCATGAACAGAGGAGCATGGTGGGCTACAGCCCAGGGGGTCTCAAAGTGTTGGACGTGACTGAGCAACTGAACATGCAGTACACTTTGTAGGTAGATAGTGTGAGATTCATCATGGAAAGTATCTCACATAAGACCTGGACTATCTGTGCTTGAAACAAATCTCATTTCCTTGGAATTCTCCTCTAACATGCTAACCAGGAATGGTTTTTAATATAATTAATACTTGATAGGCATAAGAATTACTTATTCAAGTCAGGGAAGCTGACATGTCAAAATGGAACTCAGCTAGTACACCACACCACTGTATACAGCTATTTATCATATGCTGGTACCAATAAATTCCTTCAGGATTAATTCTGTCTGCACTCATCTCTCTCTATCTTTCTAATCCATAGCGAAACTTCTAGTGATTTCAGTTCCAAATTCTTTTTATCACCAAAGACTAATTTTTTATCCATTTTGTGTTAGTTGCTCAGTCATGTGGGACTTTTTGTGATCCTGTGGACTATAGCCCATCAGGCTCCTTTATCCATGGAATTCTCCAGGCAAGAATGCTAGAATGAGTAGCCATTAGTTCCTCGGGGATCTTTCTGACCCAGGGATCAAACTCGGGTCTCCTGCATTGGAAGCACATTCTTTACCATCTGAGCCATCAGGGAAGCCCCTTTAATTATACCTATCCCTCTTCATTTGTTATTGTAACTATTTTGCCTCCTCATTATTTATATTCATTGTGTAAAACCTATTTTTAATCAGTCCCTTTCTTATTTTAAATAATGGAAGATATATGCTTGTTGGAACTATATGAATACCTATTTGATGTAAGTTATGCCCACAGCAGTGGCGTGAACATTAGATACCCTGAACTCACTATAGGTCATAAACTGGAGAGACTTTGGGGGCTCTGGTTGAAAATGGCTGGGTGTGAAGAGCTATACACACTCAACCCATCCATTCCTCCTAATTTGAATAGGCTTTGTGCACATGGATGAAAAAAATACTGATAGTTTTTATAGTTGGGTCCCTAGTTCTGAGCTAATGAGCTGGCCATCTTCATCTACAAAACAGAAAATATAATCCCTAGTTTTCAGGGAGAGTATGAAAATTGGAAATCTACCAAAATTCCTAACAGGTGGTCATTCAGAAAATGAATCTTCTTTCATTTGATGAAGGATTATTGTTTTCTGACATCTGTTTGTTGATAATTGAGTCATTACCTTTGCAATCACTCTTGCCACTCAGTTTATTCAGAAGCCTTTAATATCCATGAAACTCCTGTTCTCTGCTTTTACTTCCACAGTTCTTCATAGGCATTAACGTACAGGTGAATGAATGCCTGAGGTTTGAGAAGTAGACCTCTGAAAATGAAAATGGAAATGTTTTGAGGATGTCTTACATAAGACAGATAGAACTTTAGGAAATTTTGTACATATAAGCTTAAGGTCTTTTATCTACATAGCAGTGTAAAACTTCAGGTTTTCAGATATTCCAAAAATCAGTAACATCTAATTTTCAAAATGATAATTTTAGACAAAATTAGTATTTTTGCTAGAGCCTGTTTAACACTAAATCTTCATAATAGATGTTGGTATGTTGGAAAGTAAAAAAATTTTTTGAGTCTACCATTTCAATTCAACATTTTCAACTGTAAAAAGTGGATTATAGCCAAGCCATCCATGGAATTCTCCAGGCAAGAATGCTAGAATGAGTAGCCATTAGTTCCTCGGGGATCTTTCTGACCCAGGGATCAAACTCGGGTCTCCTGCATTGGAAGCACATTCTTTACCATCTGAGCCATCAGGGAAGCCCCTTTAATTATACCTATCCCTCTTCATTTGTTATTGTAACTATTTTGCCTCCTCATTATTTATATTCATTGTGTAAAACCTATTTTTAATCAGTCCCTTTCTTATTTTAAATAATGGAAGATATATGCTTGTTGGAACTATATGAATACCTATTTGATGTAAGTTATGCCCACAGCAGTGGCGTGAACATTAGATACCCTGAACTCACTATAGGTCATAAACTGGAGAGACTTTGGGGGCTCTGGTTGAAAATGGCTGGGTGTGAAGAGCTATACACACTCAACCCATCCATTCCTCCTAATTTGAATAGGCTTTGTGCACATGGATGAAAAAAATACTGATAGTTTTTATAGTTGGGTCCCTAGTTCTGAGCTAATGAGCTGGCCATCTTCATCTACAAAACAGAAAATATAATCCCTAGTTTTCAGGGAGAGTATGAAAATTGGAAATCTACCAAAATTCCTAACAGGTGGTCATTCAGAAAATGAATCTTCTTTCATTTGATGAAGGATTATTGTTTTCTGACATCTGTTTGTTGATAATTGAGTCATTACCTTTGCAATCACTCTTGCCACTCAGTTTATTCAGAAGCCTTTAATATCCATGAAACTCCTGTTCTCTGCTTTTACTTCCACAGTTCTTCATAGGCATTAACGTACAGGTGAATGAATGCCTGAGGTTTGAGAAGTAGACCTCTGAAAATGAAAATGGAAATGTTTTGAGGATGTCTTACATAAGACAGATAGAACTTTAGGAAATTTTGTACATATAAGCTTAAGGTCTTTTATCTACATAGCAGTGTAAAACTTCAGGTTTTCAGATATTCCAAAAATCAGTAACATCTAATTTTCAAAATGATAATTTTAGACAAAATTAGTATTTTTGCTAGAGCCTGTTTAACACTAAATCTTCATAATAGATGTTGGTATGTTGGAGAAAAATTTGAAATGGAAATCAGAAATGATCATCTGAGTCTACCATTTCAATTCAACATTTTCAACTGTAAAACAAAGTGGTCGGACTAGGTAATCTTTTGGATTCCATTATTCATGGATTCTATGATCCTTTGCCAAGATATTGAAAGGACTTTTCAATGCATTTCCAAGTGGACATGCTCAATGGAAAATAGAATATTCTCAAAATATATCAGGATCAGAGCAACTTTTTTTATGACCTACACAAAGACATAAAAGGTCTACTGTTCTCAGGAGCTCAAAATCTATTGAAATGAAAGTAACCAAAAAAATATATGATGCAAAGAACATAAACCAAAGCAATGAGATAGAATGAGTGGCATGGGCCAAACTAATCAAGTGTCTGGGAAAGTCTGTCTGAGGATGAGAAATCTGAGCTGTGCTTGGAAGGAAGAAAAGGGCCAAACCATTCAAAGAGTAGCAGAGGGAAGGAACATTGCAAAAGGACCTGCAGACACTGGGTCCGGGAGACTCCCTGGACCTAGCATGTTAGAGCCAGAGGATAAGAAGACAATTTGGAGTGTAGAAGGACAAAGACAGTGGTGGAAAAGTAACTAACTTAGATGGGTTAGATTATAGCTAGCTCATAGAGAGTTTTATAGATCATAGAACAGCAAGAATTTAAAGTTTAGATTTTATTCTAAGTGCTTTGGGAAGTAATTGTATCAGATTTATGTTATCAAGTGCTGCTATGTGAAAAATTCACATTCATAAAAGCTAGAATTTTATTTTTTTTAAGATGGTGAGGTCCTGATTCAAATAAAAAGAAACTTGTAAAAGAATGATTTGGTAATAAACATCTCTTCCAAGTATCTGCAGCTGTTTTATTCTTACACCTGATCAGTACTCAGGGAACACGCTATAACATCATTTAAGGAGTCAACTCCTGCCTGGCATAGCCATTGCTGACATGTTCATGCGTTCTGGTTGTTTTTTTAAATTGCGTTTTATACCAGGGGAGATTGCACACAGTAAATGTCAAGTATCTTGCAGCATGAAGCTAATACATATTTGTCTCATTACTGTCAACCGATCATGCGTTCTGGAAACACTAATCTTTTTCATTTAAAAAAAGATGTTGGTATGTTGGAGAAAAATTTGAAATGGAAATCAGAAATGATCATCTGAGTCTACCATTTCAATTCAACATTTTCAACTGTAAAACAAAGTGGTCGGACTAGGTAATCTTTTGGATTCCATTATTCATGGATTCTATGATCCTTTGCCAAGATATTGAAAGGACTTTTCAATGCATTTCCAAGTGGACATGCTCAATGGAAAATAGAATATTCTCAAAATATATCAGGATCAGAGCAACTTTTTTTATGACCTACACAAAGACATAAAAGGTCTACTGTTCTCAGGAGCTCAAAATCTATTGAAATGAAAGTAACCAAAAAAATATATGATGCAAAGAACATAAACCAAAGCAATGAGATAGAATGAGTGGCATGGGCCAAACTAATCAAGTGTCTGGGAAAGTCTGTCTGAGGATGAGAAATCTGAGCTGTGCTTGGAAGGAAGAAAAGGGCCAAACCATTCAAAGAGTAGCAGAGGAAGGAACATTGCAAAAGGACCTGCAGACACTGGGTCCGGGCGACTCCCTGGACCTAGCATGTTAGAGCCAGAGGATAAGAAGACAATTTGGAGTGTAGAAGGACAAAGACAGTGGTGGAAAAGTAACTAACTTAGATGGGTTAGATTATAGCTAGCTCATAGAGAGTTTTATAGATCATAGAACAGCAAGAATTTAAAGTTTAGATTTTATTCTAAGTGCTTTGGGAAGTAATTGTATCAGATTTATGTTATCAAGTGCTGCTATGTGAAAAATTCACATTCATAAAAGCTAGAATTTTATTTTTTTTAAGATGGTGAGGTCCTGATTCAAATAAAAAGAAACTTGTAAAAGAATGATTTGGTAATAAACATCTCTTCCAAGTATCTGCAGCTGTTTTATTCTTACACCTGATCAGTACTCAGGGAACACGCTATAACATCATTTAAGGAGTCAACTCCTGCCTGGCATAGCCATTGCTGACATGTTCATGCGTTCTGGTTGTTTTTTTAAATTGCGTTTTATACCAGGGGAGATTGCACACAGTAAATGTCAAGGATTCACTAGGGGCATTACAGTTTCTGAAGCATGAAGCTAATACATATTTGTCTCATTACTGTCAACCGATCAGCTTTGTTCTGGGGATGGCAAGGGCTCATAGCTCTGAGGAGATGTAGTTACAAATGACCTCAGGGAGGTCATGGAGACCACAAGTTCCAAAATTCACAGTTGTGCCATGTCATTAACAAGAAACTAGAGAGATGATGTTCAAAGACTTTTTGATACTTGACTTCCTCATAAAAGCAGGTGTGTTTAGGGGGGGTCATGTTTTTCAGCTCTGATTCATTAAACCTTAAATGGAAGACAACATAGAGCATTTGGGTGGGAAGCTTAATCCACTCCTATGATTTTCATATTGCCCAGGAATTTTCCTGAGGTAAACATGTTTTGCAGGATCATCAGGCTGTTAATGGTATTTTGCTTCAATAGTTCCAAAAAACAGAGGGAGAGAAAATCCTGATTTCTTGGTGAAGACAATTATGCAGATGGAAATATGCTTTTTTTTTTAATCCAATCGTTCTAGGTCTATTTATATTTTTAATCAGGTTTCATGATTTTTAGGAATATATTATTGTATTGTATTTTCATTTTATTTGAAATGACAATTTTCTGAGCTTTTTTTTTTTTTTTCTCCAAAAGATTTCATGTTTAAAAACATATATAGGTAAGGTGATGTTTTTTTCTTAATTTGGAAAGAATATATTCATAATCACAGTGCTTAATGTATCACGAGCCTTCAATGAATAATCAATAATCATTGATGATGAGAAGAAGAGTTATAAATAGGGGGATATATTCAGATGCTTCTGCTTACTTCTAACCTAAGTCTAGTGTTGAAGGATTGCTCCTTCATCCCATGCCTTCCTCTTTGACCATGGCTTCACCACCTATTTTGGAGAGATTATAGGCAGGGGCATTTGTAGCATTTGTCAGTGTTCTTGGTATACATATTCTTCTATTACTGATAACAAGTGGTTGATGAGATTTCTGAAATTTGTACAATCATAAGATAGGCAGGATTACTCCTCAAGAAATTTCCAGTGGTTGACTGAGATTTCCCAAATGTTACCAGGGAGATTGCACACAGTAAATGTCAAGGATTCACTAGGGCATTACAGTTTCTGAAGCATGAAGCTAATACATATTTGTCTCATTACTGTCAACCGATCAGCTTTGTTCTGGGGATGGCAAGGGCTCATAGCTCTGAGGAGATGTAGTTACAAATGACCTCAGGGAGGTCATGGAGACCACAAGTTCCAAAATTCACAGTTGTGCCATGTCATTAACAAGAAACTAGAGAGATGATGTTCAAAGACTTTTTGATACTTGACTTCCTCATAAAAGCAGGTGTGTTTAGGGGGGGTCATGTTTTTCAGCTCTGATTCATTAAACCTTAAATGGAAGACAACATAGAGCATTTGGGTGGGAAGCTTAATCCACTCCTATGATTTTCATATTGCCCAGGAATTTTCCTGAGGTAAACATGTTTTGCAGGATCATCAGGCTGTTAATGGTATTTTGCTTCAATAGTTCCAAAAAACAGAGGGAGAGAAAATCCTGATTTCTTGGTGAAGACAATTATGCAGATGGAAATATGCTTTTTTTTTTAATCCAATCGTTCTAGGTCTATTTATATTTTTAATCAGGTTTCATGATTTTTAGGAATATATTATTGTATTGTATTTTCATTTTATTTGAAATGACAATTTTCTGAGCTTTTTTTTTTTTTTTCTCCAAAAGATTTCATGTTTAAAAACATATATAGGTAAGGTGATGTTTTTTTCTTAATTTGGAAAGAATATATTCATAATCACAGTGCTTAATGTATCACGAGCCTTCAATGAATAATCAATAATCATTGATGATGAGAAGAAGAGTTATAAATAGGGGGATATATTCAGATGCTTCTGCTTACTTCTAACCTAAGTCTAGTGTTGAAGGATTGCTCCTTCATCCCATGCCTTCCTCTTTGACCATGGCTTCACCACCTATTTTGGAGAGATTATAGGCAGGGGCATTTGTAGCATTTGTCAGTGTTCTTGGTATACATATTCTTCTATTACTGATAACAAGTGGTTGATGAGATTTCTGAAATTTGTACAATCATAAGATAGGCAGGATTACTCCTCAAGAAATTTCCAGTGAAAAGTTCAGGCAGCTGTGGAAGTGAATGCACCCAAAGGATCCACAAAGGGAAGAATCCCGAGCAGGCAGAATGAGGATGATCTCTTGAAAGGTAAAGGATTCACAGGGGCCATTGGCTACATTTCCTATGTAGCTTTGTTATGGAAAACTCTGGACTCTGTTCACAGAAATACTGAGAAATACCGAGACAGCTTTGGAGGAGTAGAAAGGCACAGCTTTATTACTTTGTCAGGCAAATGGGGCCACAACATACTAATGCTCTCAAGACTGTGTCCCCATTCCTGGGAAGCTGGAAGAGGTCTTAATAGTTTTAGGTGGAAAATGGGGCAATAGATAAGAATCAGGGTTGGTAGAGCCATACATTCTTCTTCTCCTACTGGGAGCACTGAGATCATAAGGGCTGGCATCATGTTTTCCAGAACCACTTCTGATGGTCTTCAAAGTTACCATCCTGTGGCATTCTTTCTGGAATGAAGAATGCTCCCAGAATAAAGGACTGTTCAGGAGTGTTGTCTTGGTGGAGTAAACCTCTGGTATAGAGTGCAACCATGGCTAGAGGACAATCATTTTCAGAGTGCAATTAAGCAAGAAAGAGGGCAAACAGATATCTGTATGTTGAAGGGATGGCGAGAATAAGGGTTGAGTAGGGGCTAACATAACGGGGAACCGCAACCAGTTGCCGCTGTAGCAGTTTCCTGTTGGTAACTCTGGTGACTGCCTATTCAGTCAAGGACTGAGCATTCTCTCAAAGCAAGCTCCACTGTAGTCCTTTCAAGGCTCGGTGGCTGCATTGGCCTCCCTTCTCATGCCCGATCTGTCTTCTGGTATTGTAACTATTTAGTCTTTTGTCAATTCAGTTTTTAAATTTATTTTTAGTGGAGTATAGTTGCTTTACAATGTTGTGTTAGTTTCTACTATAAAACAAAGTGAATCAGCCACACATATACACGTATTCTCTCTCTTTATTTCCTTCGTATTCAGGCTACCACAGTGTATTAAGTAAAGTTCCCTATGCTACACAGTATGTTCTTGCCTTATTTAAGAATGAGGCTCCAACTACTCCCATATCCCGCACCCAAATAATCCTGAAGTGCTTACAAACTCAAATATTTATTTTTGTAAGTGTTTTCCCTGATAAAGATTTTAAAAGCCTACTTTTATAAACTAAAGCCTCAGTATTGACTCATCTTTCTCCTTACTTTTTGTCTAGGTCAATCCTATATTTCCCTGAGGCAAAAAATGATTGTGACCAAATAGGAGAAATGGGGAGATCACATTATTTGATACTCTAAGTTAAAATCTTGCTACCAGTAAAAAATTGGTAAATCCAATCTTCCCTATGTTTTAAACGTAGTGTATGGCACATTATCAGAGGAAAATTGGCTTAGATCTTACATAACTAGATATCAGAATAACTATAACTCCATTAATAGCTACTTTACCTCAAACTAGCTTTATGTTACTATTTCAAGGCACAAGGCTCCCTGATATGCTATCAATCATGATTACAGAACTTACAGTATATGCTGTGCTAAGGTCACTTCAGTCATATCCAACTCTTTGAGGCCTTATGGACTGTAACCTGTCAGGCTCCTCTGCTCATGGGATTCTCCAGGCAAGAATACTGGAGTGGGTTGCCATGCCCTTCTCTAGGGCATCTTCCTGACCCAGGGATCAAACCCATGTCCTACATCTCCTGCACTGGCAGAGAGGTTCTTTACCACTAGCACAATTGTCATCACTAATCATTGCCAATATTGCTTCTCAATGAGGTATGACTCAGCCTCCTACTCTTTCTCAAGACATTATTTACAATAAACCTCTTGAATTTGGCACTGTATATGAAAATATTTGGCAAGTCTAAACTAACATATGTACATGCACTTATAGGAGAAAATCAGTCCTTTCATAATGTCCATAAGAAAGTGTTTCAATCTGTATGCTATTTTGTGATCCACAGTAAAAATCTACAGTAGTAAAAATAGGCCATGTGTATATTCAGATACCTAAGTCTAGATTTTCAAATTGAAGCAGTAAATACCCAGTGATCTCAACAGATAGTCATGGGGAGATAAATAATGGAAATTTTTTATGTGTGTATTATTTTTCCTCAGAACTCTAATACTTGAGAGTTATTACCATATGTTCTTTTGGGCAGTTCAAAATCTTATCAAAGAGATGCCTATCTATGAATCAATAAATTTAATGCTTGCTAATTAACAGTTTTAGCCTGAGAACCAGTAATTGGTGTTGGGATTATAGCATGTAATGGTTTTCAGATAAATGCTGGTTAAATTCATTGTTTCTTAAAAGTTGTAGCTAATTGAGAACCCAACCTTACATCTACCCCTTTAGCAATAGCTATATGAGGTTAAACATGTGAAAGTCAATAAAAATATTGAAAGGTATTACATATTATAATTCAGTAGGCTTTCATCACTCTGATATTATAGGTTCCATTTTGATGCTTATCTCAATTCAGTTTCTTTGAAGTTTATTCTTGTGATTAGCAATCAAGTTATACACAACCTAAGGAAAGTTGTTTCTGTATAGTCCTTCTTTGAATTAATATGAAAGTGGAAAAGGCAATGATGATCCAATGTGAACATTTCCAGAAATTCAATGCATATGATGTCCAACCAAATAACAAACTACACAGTATCCATAAGTTAAAAATACAAGTATATCTCTGTATAATGCTAAGAATGTGCCTCTTTCTTAAAGGCTTAATTAAGTAATATCATTTAGATTTTTTTATTTACATTTTTTTAAATTGCCACTTCTATTGGTCTTTCATTTATTTATTTTCATCCATCTTTGTTCTTTGTCTTGTGTGGGTCTCCCATTGCAGTGGCCTCTCTCATTGCAGAGCACCAGCTCTGGGCGCATGCACTCTAGAGCATTGGCTAGGTTGTTGGACACCAGTCCAGCAACTCCGTGGCACGTAAGATCTTCCCAGGCCAGGGATCTAACCAATGCCCGTTGCACTGCAAGGTGGTGTCTTTACCCATGGAACCACGAGGGAAACCCTCATTTAGATTTTTAAAATGGAAGTGTAGGGCATGGTAGACAGCCAAGGGAATGGGAAGGTGTTTCAGAATTGTAGTTTTAATTTAGCAGAGAAAGTTTTACTCTCTGTTCCATGGAACCATTGAGAATCCAAGATGGCAGAAGTTCTACCATTTTCAAAAGATGGTTTCTCAAATAACCCTAATCTATTGTCATGTAGTCAACAAGAAGTGTGAGAGCTTATGGAGGAGTACTCAGAGGAAGGTTGATGGGCTAAGACATCACCTAATATACATATATTTTTTAACTTTTTAATTTTGTATGGAGGTACAGCCAATTAACAATGCTGTGATAGTCTTGGTGGATAGTAAAGGGACTCAGCCGTGCATATACATGTATCCATTCTTTCTCAAATTTCCTTCCCATCCAGGCTGCCACATAACATTGAGCAGAGGTCCCTGTGCTATGCAGTGGCTATCTATTTAAAATGTGGCAGTGTGTATACGCCCATTCTAAATACCCTTCCCCTTCTCCTCATCCTTCTCCACCACCAACCATAAGTTTGTTTTCTAAGTTTATGAATCTGTTTTGTGAATAAGTTTGTTTATTTCATTTATTTTTAGATCCCACATTTAGGGGTGTCGTAGGATATTTCTCTTTCTCTCTTTGACTTACTTCACTCAGTGTGACAATCTCTAGCTCCATCTATGTTGCTGCAAATGACATTGTTCCATTCTTTTCAATGGCTGAGTAATATTCCATCGCATACATGTGCCACATCTTCTTTATCCATTCTTCTCTTGTTGAACATTTATAATATACATCTTATTAATCCATATTTCATTGAAGGCAACCTTAATCATATGGTCTAACCATAAGGAAGGCTGGGAAAGTTGGTGTAACTTGAGCTTTATGCCCAATTGCTAAGAAATAAAGATATAATGTTGAGGCTCTGTCACTGGGTGGTTGAGTAACTATATGGGACATTAGGTAAATTTGCCTAACTTGATTCAGCTTAGTTCATCATGGAATCTCCTTTAGAAGACACTTTAAAACATTTCTCAGGAAATTCTGACTGAGAGTGAAAATTATACTCTATATCATGCCCTTAATGAGCTTGTGATTGCTCATAAAATTTATGTGATAAAGCAAACACCTGCTATTATAATGTTAAATATGGTAGACAGCCAAGGGAATGGGAAGGTGTTTCAGAATTGTAGTTTTAATTTAGCAGAGAAAGTTTTACTCTCTGTTCCATGGAACCATTGAGAATCCAAGATGGCAGAAGTTCTACCATTTTCAAAAGATGGTTTCTCAAATAACCCTAATCTATTGTCATGTAGTCAACAAGAAGTGTGAGAGCTTATGGAGGAGTACTCAGAGGAAGGTTGATGGGCTAAGACATCACCTAATATACATATATTTTTTAACTTTTTAATTTTGTATGGAGGTACAGCCAATTAACAATGCTGTGATAGTCTTGGTGGATAGTAAAGGGACTCAGCCGTGCATATACATGTATCCATTCTTTCTCAAATTTCCTTCCCATCCAGGCTGCCACATAACATTGAGCAGAGGTCCCTGTGCTATGCAGTGGCTATCTATTTAAAATGTGGCAGTGTGTATACGCCCATTCTAAATACCCTTCCCCTTCTCCTCATCCTTCTCCACCACCAACCATAAGTTTGTTTTCTAAGTTTATGAATCTGTTTTGTGAATAAGTTTGTTTATTTCATTTATTTTTAGATCCCACATTTAGGGGTGTCGTAGGATATTTCTCTTTCTCTCTTTGACTTACTTCACTCAGTGTGACAATCTCTAGCTCCATCTATGTTGCTGCAAATGACATTGTTCCATTCTTTTCAATGGCTGAGTAATATTCCATCGCATACATGTGCCACATCTTCTTTATCCATTCTTCTCTTGTTGAACATTTATAATATACATCTTATTAATCCATATTTCATTGAAGGCAACCTTAATCATATGGTCTAACCATAAGGAAGGCTGGGAAAGTTGGTGTAACTTGAGCTTTATGCCCAATTGCTAAGAAATAAAGATATAATGTTGAGGCTCTGTCACTGGGTGGTTGAGTAACTATATGGGACATTAGGTAAATTTGCCTAACTTGATTCAGCTTAGTTCATCATGGAATCTCCTTTAGAAGACACTTTAAAACATTTCTCAGGAAATTCTGACTGAGAGTGAAAATTATACTCTATATCATGCCCTTAATGAGCTTGTGATTGCTCATAAAATTTATGTGATAAAGCAAACACCTGCTATTATAATGTTAAAATCCCTATGTGTTCTGTGTGTTGCTATGCCTGAATGTCAGTTTCACCTCTTTGGTTTGGACAAATTTGGCATCAACACGACTTCACCTGTTAGGAATCATCCACTCCCTTATTTTCATCCAAAGCTTTAACACAACATCGATAGATATTTTTTCTCAGCATCTGCCAAAAATAACCACACCACAAAAATGACAGAGCACGTTTTGAGAAAGCATAATAGAACCTACTGCTGGGAACATGTAACTCGAGTCGAAAGCAGTTAAATCTGCAGGCTGGATGTTCTTCTGATATTTCTCCTTAAATAACTTTGTTATTCAATAAGAAGTGTTTTAATTATTTAAGTGTCATAAAAAATGAGGTTGTAGTGTTTATATCTTGGGTGTATTTACTGATTTTGCAGTTGTAAGTTTATATTGCAATTGTAAGCATTTACCAAACTCCATCTGCCAAGGAATTTCTCTTCATATTTAGAGAAAGAAAAGGTTTCTATTCCTGCTGGTCTCTGTGTTTCACAACAGAGTCCTTGTGATAACTCTTTGGCTGTCAAATGTGACCCTGGCTTTATTAAAAGAAATGTGCCCTTAGTTTTCCAAAACCTTCTGCATTTCTAATACTTCTACTGCTCTTACCTAGTTCAAAGATATCTCCTAATAATGGATTTTTTCTCTACCAGTGTAACACACTATCATTAGGGTTTGCTCACATCATATTAAAAAAAAAAAAAGAAGTACCAGTATAAATCCATATCATTCTTATTACCTCTGCCAGATAAGTGAGTCTTATGTATTAGGTACTAGAGAGTTTCATCACATATTGTCAAAATGACAATGAAAGAGGATCAAAATCTCAGTATCATGGACGAAGAGACTGAGGGAATATGCCAAGTATTAAACAATAATAGCAACAATAGAAATGAAAGTTGAACACTTTATAATATTTTGAGTCAGAGGTCTGATTAATTTCAAGTCATTTTTATTTGTGTGTGTGTGTGTTACCTATGTTCCTCCTAATCCAGAGGTGATCAATATAAAAACATATCTATGCCCTTTCTTCCTCACACATACAAGCTATATGTAAAGGTTTTGATTTGTGCAATTGTACCTTTATCCAAGTTATGAAGTAGTAAAGTCTTGTACTCAAATTAACAGTCAGTCTACAACTTGGAAAACAGAGTAGAAAAGACAGGAGTGAGACCATAACCTGAGTGGTAGATCTGAAAGAGATTGGAGTTGTCCTTGACATTCACAGTACCTGAGGAACTCTCAGCAAGAACCTTGTTCTTTGGGACAGCAAGTGAGTTCTGCTTGCCACACTCTAGGGACTCCAGGTACCTTACATGCCCTAGACATGTGGGTAGCAGAACTCACATAATTGGATGCAGATAGTCTATTTACAGTTGACTGATGGGCCAACCATATGGATCAGAATTGTGTCAGGAACAATGGGGTGGTGGGTAAAAGAAGAAAAGTGAAAAAAATAGAAACAGATAAAACAAAATGAAAGAAATTTTCATTAAGAATATAATTTAAAAATCTATGTATACTAACCAATGGGCTTCCCTGGTGGCTTAGCAGGAAAGAATCTGCCTGCAGTGCAGGAGTCACAGGAGACATGGGTTCAGTCCCTGAGCTGGGAGTATCCCCTGGAGGAGGGCATAGCAACCCACTCCGGTATTCTTGCCTGGAGAATCCCACGGACACAAGAACATGGTGGGCTACAGTCTATAGGGTCGCAAAGAGTAGATCACAACTGAAGTGATTTAGCATGCCTATTGACCAATAGATATGTATTAGTACTAGATAGTTTCATCACATATTGTCAAAATGACAATGAAAGAGGATCAAAATCTCAGTATCATGGACGAAGAGACTGAGGGAATATGCCAAGTATTAAACAATAATAGCAACAATAGAAATGAAAGTTGAACACTTTATAATATTTTGAGTCAGAGGTCTGATTAATTTCAAGTCATTTTTATTTGTGTGTGTGTGTGTTACCTATGTTCCTCCTAATCCAGAGGTGATCAATATAAAAACATATCTATGCCCTTTCTTCCTCACACATACAAGCTATATGTAAAGGTTTTGATTTGTGCAATTGTACCTTTATCCAAGTTATGAAGTAGTAAAGTCTTGTACTCAAATTAACAGTCAGTCTACAACTTGGAAAACAGAGTAGAAAAGACAGGAGTGAGACCATAACCTGAGTGGTAGATCTGAAAGAGATTGGAGTTGTCCTTGACATTCACAGTACCTGAGGAACTCTCAGCAAGAACCTTGTTCTTTGGGACAGCAAGTGAGTTCTGCTTGCCACACTCTAGGGACTCCAGGTACCTTACATGCCCTAGACATGTGGGTAGCAGAACTCACATAATTGGATGCAGATAGTCTATTTACAGTTGACTGATGGGCCAACCATATGGATCAGAATTGTGTCAGGAACAATGGGGTGGTGGGTAAAAGAAGAAAAGTGAAAAAAATAGAAACAGATAAAACAAAATGAAAGAAATTTTCATTAAGAATATAATTTAAAAATCTATGTATACTAACCAATGGGCTTCCCTGGTGGCTTAGCAGGAAAGAATCTGCCTGCAGTGCAGGAGTCACAGGAGACATGGGTTCAGTCCCTGAGCTGGGAGTATCCCCTGGAGGAGGGCATAGCAACCCACTCCGGTATTCTTGCCTGGAGAATCCCACGGACACAAGAACATGGTGGGCTACAGTCTATAGGGTCGCAAAGAGTAGATCACAACTGAAGTGATTTAGCATGCCTATTGACCAATAGATATGTAGATAATTAGTTGATAGATACACAAAGAATAAAAGGAAGGAGAAAAATGAAGGAGAATTATAGGATATGATAGGTTGAAATACACTCCTATGGTTTCCTTGTCCTATGAAAGTGGAAGTCACTCAATCATGTCCAACTCTTTGTGACCCCATGTGAGTATATCCTACCATGACTTTTTCCAGGCAGAAATACTGGTGTGGGTAGCTCTTCCCTTCTCCAGGGAATATTCCCAACACAGGGATTAAACCCAGGTCTCCTGCATTGCAGGCGGATTCTTTACTAGTCACCAGGGAAGCCCAATAATACTTGAGTGGGTACTCTCCCCATTCTCCAGGGCATCTGCCTGACCCAAGAATCAAACTGGAGTCTCTTGTATTGCAGATGGATATTTTACCATATACCTATAAAAATGTGTTGAGTTTCCATCTTGCATATACTCATTATGGTCCTTTTATTGTAAGCAGAAAAGTGTGAGCCATGGTTAATGCAAGAAAAATTAATAAAATAAGTGAAGAAAGAAGGCAATAGGGTAGCTTGTTGACTCAGCAAACAGAACAAACTTAAGAACTACATTTCATAAGACATCCAGACCTGAAAGAGCTCCTGGACTCTGACAAGACTAATGAATAGTCTCTTCAAACAACTGACATTGGGATGAATTTGCTTCAACAGTCTTCTGTCCTGAGGCATTCAATTAAAGACTCAAATACCCTTGAGTGTTTCATAATTCTAGCTCCCCCATTCCAGTCATTGGTCTATCACTTGGCAAGGAATGGGAGAGGAGGCGATGCATGTTGAATGAAGTCATGGGTGGTGGGTAAAGGGGGGAAGAAAAGTGAAAATAGAAACAGATAAAACAAAATGAAAGAAATTTTCATTAAGAATATAATTTAAAATCTATGTATACTAACCAATGGGCTTCCCTGGTGGCTTAGCAGGAAAGAATCTGCCTGCAGTGCAGGAGTCACAGGAGACATGGGTTCAGTCCCTGAGCTGGGAGTATCCCCTGGAGGAGGGCATAGCAACCCACTCCGGTATTCTTGCCTGGAGAATCCCACGGACACAAGAACATGGTGGGCTACAGTCTATAGGGTCGCAAAGAGTAGATCACAACTGAAGTGATTTAGCATGCCTATTGACCAATAGATATGTAGATAATTAGTTGATAGATACACAAAGAATAAAAGGAAGGAGAAAAATGAAGGAGAATTATAGGATATGATAGGTTGAAATACACTCCTATGGTTTCCTTGTCCTATGAAAGTGGAAGTCACTCAATCATGTCCAACTCTTTGTGACCCCATGTGAGTATATCCTACCATGACTTTTTCCAGGCAGAAATACTGGTGTGGGTAGCTCTTCCCTTCTCCAGGGAATATTCCCAACACAGGGATTAAACCCAGGTCTCCTGCATTGCAGGCGGATTCTTTACTAGTCACCAGGGAAGCCCAATAATACTTGAGTGGGTACTCTCCCCATTCTCCAGGGGATCTGCCTGACCCAAGAATCAAACTGGAGTCTCTTGTATTGCAGATGGATATTTTACCATATACCTATAAAAATGTGTTGAGTTTCCATCTTGCATATACTCATTATGGTCCTTTTATTGTAAGCAGAAAAGTGTGAGCCATGGTTAATGCAAGAAAAATTAATAAAATAAGTGAAGAAAGAAGGCAATAGGGTAGCTTGTTGACTCAGCAAACAGAACAAACTTAAGAACTACATTTCATAAGACATCCAGACCTGAAAGAGCTCCTGGACTCTGACAAGACTAATGAATAGTCTCTTCAAACAACTGACATTGGGATGAATTTGCTTCAACAGTCTTCTGTCCTGAGGCATTCAATTAAAGACTCAAATACCCTTGAGTGTTTCATAATTCTAGCTCCCCCATTCCAGTCATTGGTCTATCACTTGGCAAGGAATGGGGAGAGGAGGCGATGCATGTTGAATGACAGTTCCCACAAGACTCTACGCAGTAGAGCTTCTTAAAGTGAAATCCTGGGGGTGATATAAAAAAAGTAAGTAGATGTTGAGCAGGCAGTGCTAACTAAGGTCTACCCTACCACGTGCTGCACCAAGTCCAGTGATCTCAGTTTCAAACAACTCCTGGGGTATTTGTTGACATTTGTCAATATCAAAGAGAATTTTACAAAAAGAACACTATTGCAGGGATGCGAAATTGAATTCAATCCCCCTAGAAATGGAAGTGGAGGGATTTTTAATCACTGAAGTAAACTAATAGGAAAATACCAAGGACATTAGGTGGGAGGTTATGCAGTGTGATCAGACCATCTGTGTTTGCTGAGTGGCACTCATCTGAATTAGTTAGGCTCCTGGAACCCTTCCACAGAGACTGGGAATCAGGAGTACCAAGTTGCTTGATGATTACATTTCAAAGAGATAGACCTCAAGCCTTGAGAAGTACATCCTTGAGTTGTAAAGATGACAAGGGACTGGAGGAAATGTACACCTCAAAGGGGCAGAGAAGAATTTACACTTAAAGTTTTCTCAACTAAATTCTCTAAGAAAAGTGAGGCCAGGGATGTAGAGTCAGAAAGAAACCTGTCTAAAATTTAATTAAGTGAGGGAAATGTTAAGGTCTTCTTGGTCACTAAACATAATTCATTCTCTTAATGGGAATGTATCACTGTTGCTTAAAACTCCCGTTCCTGCTCTTCTCCAATTATCTCACTGCCTCGGCAGGTAACTACAGCTCACTCCGGTCATCTTCTCTCAAGACAGGATGAAAGCCTCCTGTTTTCTCTTTCTCCAGAGTGTCAATAGCACATATGCTGGTTTAAGTAACTCTCAAGGAAAACTTTAGATAAGGGCAGAGAATTATAGCACACTGGAGAGAACAACTTAAAACTGAATGTGAGACAGTCATGCTTTCCAGGTTACACTCGCATTTCCCCTTCAAGGAACATCTCAAGACTTTTACTTTAGACCTCTGCTGCCTCATTGTTCACCACCCACCCATCTCCCCAAAACTTCCTTCTTTTTCTACCTTCTTTGATTCCCAACTCTTCTCTTTCTCACAGCATCCTTCTTCTCAAGCCTCAGGGAAAATAGTAAATCCCCATTACCGTACTATGCAAAATAAATTGCCCTTTCTTTGTTTCAACCTTTCCAAACCTGGCTAAGCCTCAGGATATATTCATATTTATATTCAAAGAGAAAGTTTCAAGTAAATTCCGTAAACAAAAGAACTTTCCAGAATGGTCTTACATTTAAAAGACTAGCAGAAGTTTCAAAGTCATATTTCTTTTACATGCCTCAAATCAAATTATTATGCTGGGTTCGAAATCAGAGTACCAGTGCTTTCATCTGAAAGTATAAAAGAGGAAAGGGGAAGAAAAAAAGGCAATAAAAGATTTAGTTTCTCTTTCTGCCCAGGAAAGTGTTGAAATTTTATTTATTTATTTATCTGAACAGAGGGAGAAAGTGAGACAGAAACAGAGAGAAAAAGAAAATCTCTTCAAACCAAAATGATTATAATGAATCTATCTACTGTAATTGTGAGATTTTTAAATGTTTGTTTTTTTCTATTTAGCTGTATATTTTAAAAATGTATATTTATTATTATTGAAAATAATATAAATCATGATAGAATGCAAAGTAAAGATAGAAATAAGGTGCTCAAAATACTATCATTGGTTAAGAGATAACCAGATTGTTGTTTTTTAGTCAGTAAGTCGTGTCCAACTCTTTGTGACCCCATGGACTACAGCAAGACAGGCTTCCCTGTCCTTCACTATCTCGTGGAGCTTGCTCAAACTCATGTCCGTTCCGTCAGTGATGCCATCCAACCATCTCATCCTGCAATGTCCTTTCACATCCTGCCCTCAATCTGCCAAACAGATAGACATAAATATAGAATTGCCAATCGATCGTATATTTGAATTAATATCATAGACTATCTGGCCATTGACTAAGTGACTAAATAACAACCTGATTATCTATTTTAAAAGTATATTATAGAGAGTACTAAAGAGAAAGTTTCTTCCTCTACAGTGAAAACTATTTTAGACAAAAAAAAAAAATCACAGGAAGTATTCCTAACAAAGAACATAACAGAGAGATATGGGTATATAAAAACCTTACCGGCTGTGGTATTGCTGATACCAAGAGGGTACATAATGTTGCTCCACTGAGTGTATCTGGCTTGTAAAAGTATTTAATTTACTATATAATTAATAAAAAAACACACCTTAAATTATGTTCTTTATTTACAAGTAAAAACGTTTGTAGAATTAAGATTCATATATATTTTTTTTAATTTGGAAAATGTGGCAATAGGCTTTCGTTTCTACATAGTAATCTTACCAAAGAGTAGTTTCCTGTCTTTTC
Organism: Tragulus kanchil; assembly: GCA_022376925.1. Lineage (NCBI taxonomy): Eukaryota > Metazoa > Chordata > Mammalia > Artiodactyla > Tragulidae > Tragulus > Tragulus kanchil. The sequence goes on from JAIOJX010000004.1 coordinate 26,535,139, forward strand.
ATGGAAAGAATTCAGAGATGAGACACAGGTAAGGAAAGCAAAGTGAGGTTTTATTAAGTGCAGTGCACTCTATAAAGGGGAGAGTGGGCAGACTCCACTGGGCAGACTGGCTGCTTGGAGTTTCCTTGGAAAGCTAGTTACAAGGGGTGTGAAAATGAATGTTATGAACATTCACTGAGGAGGGAGGGATTTGGGGTTATAGTTCCTAATTTTCAACCTAACTCCACATTCCCAAGATGGGGAGGAATTTTAGTACTTATTTACCTTTGATCAGACATGTCCTGGCACTGGTGCATAGTGAGAACATCTTATCCTATCCGCAAGGCTGATTGTAATGGGGGCTATTGTCATGTAAAAGCTATTGTGATGAGAGGATAATGAGAAAACAGTCAGATACTGGAGATTTCTGCTTTTTCTCACCAGTTTTTGTCTGCCTCCAGGGCAAAATGTGTGTGTGTTTGTTTTGTGTGTGTGTGTCTGTGTGTGTGTGTGTGTGTGTGTGTGTGTTTGTCAGTCTGGAGACTCCTGTTTTCCTTTGTCTAACAAGGGACCTCCATTACTTACAAGATGTATAATTTCCTGCACATGGCCCATGACACTACACCCTTTCTTTGCTCATATCTAGCTATCTATGTGATCTAATAGTAACAACAGGCTAAATAATATCTCTCCCAACAATGACAAGGCAGGGATGTTCCAATTAGTTAGATCCATTTGGCAGGTGGCAGAGCTGGAATGTGGCATTTTTATCTCTGGGTGGGTCAGTTACTCAAAGACATGTATTCATTTATTTATTTTCACTTTTCCCTGGGAGGGTGCTCCTAACATCCTTGAAGTCTCCTTTACTAGAGAATTCTGTGTGCTTTATCTCAGATTTTTTCCTCCATTTGTCCTCTTAAAATTCTAGGTGACACAAAGTAGTCCACCTCTGTTCAGGTCACTTAGCAGGTGTTTCTCTTGGGCAACATCCATCCCTTTCAAGACACTAAAGTTGTCTTCCTTCCTCTACCAATGATGACTTCCTTGGTGACTCAGTTGTAAAGAATCCACCTGTCAATGCAGGAGATGTATGTTCAATCCCTGAGTCAGGAAGATCCCCTGGAATAGGAAAAGGCAACCTCTCCAGTGTTCTTGCCGGGAACTTCTTTGATACAGGTGCCTGGTGGGCTCCAGGCTTCTTTAGATACAGTCCCTGGGGTCACAAAAGAGTCAGATAGGACTTAATGAAAATCTTATGCGTGGCAGGGGAGACTGGCTGCTTGGAGTTTGAAAGTTTTAAATAATGAATGTTATGAACATTCACTGAGGAGGGAGGGATTTGGGGTTATAGTTCCTAATTTTCAACCTAACTCCACATTCCCAAGATGGGGAGGAATTTTAGTACTTATTTACCTTTGATCAGACATGTCCTGGCACTGGTGCATAGTGAGAACATCTTATCCTATCCGCAAGGCTGATTGTAATGGGGGCTATTGTCATGTAAAAGCTATTGTGATGAGAGGATAATGAGAAAACAGTCAGATACTGGAGATTTCTGCTTTTTCTCACCAGTTTTTGTCTGCCTCCAGGGCAAAATGTGTGTGTGTTTGTTTTGTGTGTGTGTGTCTGTGTGTGTGTGTGTGTGTGTGTGTGTGTGTTTGTCAGTCTGGAGACTCCTGTTTTCCTTTGTCTAACAAGGGACCTCCATTACTTACAAGATGTATAATTTCCTGCACATGGCCCATGACACTACACCCTTTCTTTGCTCATATCTAGCTATCTATGTGATCTAATAGTAACAACAGGCTAAATAATATCTCTCCCAACAATGACAAGGCAGGGATGTTCCAATTAGTTAGATCCATTTGGCAGGTGGCAGAGCTGGAATGTGGCATTTTTATCTCTGGGTGGGTCAGTTACTCAAAGACATGTATTCATTTATTTATTTTCACTTTTCCCTGGGAGGGTGCTCCTAACATCCTTGAAGTCTCCTTTACTAGAGAATTCTGTGTGCTTTATCTCAGATTTTTTCCTCCATTTGTCCTCTTAAAATTCTAGGTGACACAAAGTAGTCCACCTCTGTTCAGGTCACTTAGCAGGTGTTTCTCTTGGGCAACATCCATCCCTTTCAAGACACTAAAGTTGTCTTCCTTCCTCTACCAATGATGACTTCCTTGGTGACTCAGTTGTAAAGAATCCACCTGTCAATGCAGGAGATGTATGTTCAATCCCTGAGTCAGGAAGATCCCCTGGAATAGGAAAAGGCAACCCTCTCCAGTGTTCTTGCCCGGGAACTTCTTTGGATACAGGTGCCTGGTGGGCTCCAGGCTTCTTTAGATACAGTCCCTGGGGTCACAAAAGAGTCAGATAGGACTTAATGACTACACAACAGCAACTACCAATGATAGAAGGACAGCTTGCTTCCATTATAGCCACTTCCCCTGGTACCTATTGTCACTGGCCTTTGGGTTTCCATCAACTCTCCTAAACGTTAAAAAAATATGTTATTGTTTAGCTTCCTCTTTGTTGGCAGAGACTGAGTATATTTTTCAGTAAATATAGTCATCCACTGCCCTGTCAGTATTTATTATAACACACATACAGTTATTTGATCAACATACTTATATGTGGTTCCTCCTTTGCTCTCTAGCTCTTGACCCATGGATCAGCTGATCTTTTAATATTCTAGTAATTGCTTCAGAGTCCGCTGGCTGCAGGAGGCACAGCAAGTCAGAAGAGTTAAATCTCTTTCCCCTGTGTATTTGCGCTGCAAGGGTCTGGCACAAACTTCCTAACGGATGAACAAAGACCCTAGTGAAATTCATTTAAGAATACAAGAGCATGGAGAGGCCTTGTTTGCAGAAATGATGATCTGTGCCTGGTTAAGCACCTAAGCCAGTTTTGTTGCTACATAATGACACTCCACTTTGCCATTGAGTAAAAAGTTGAGTTGGGCTGGTAGCGAAAAATGTGCCATAGCAAATTGACCGTGAATAAAACAAATTTACAAATTTCTCCTGGGTCTCTGATTATCTAAAAATCTGCCAGAAAATCAAATTGCCTGTCAGCCACCCAAATTATTTTACTAGCTGCTATTGAAATTCTTGGTGGTAGGTTTTTTAAAAGGAAAAAACAGCAAATGAGTTGGAAATGATTGATCAGATTTGAAAACAACAGTATATAGAGTAGCCTCTTTCATGCAACAAAGGCTCCTTCCATTGCCTTCATCTCTCATCTCTCCAAAGAAGGGAAAGTCAAAGTCAGAAGACTCATTTTAAATAGCTCCAGTGTTTCCATCTGAGGGTTTTTTCTTTTTCTTTAATTGTTTCTTTTCATTGAGTATTAAGAATTGCAGTCATTTTAGAATGCAGCTATTTTTTCTCGAATTTAAGGGTAAAATTAACCCATCAGTGAAATATTAATTAATGGAAAAAGGAGTAACATGGAGACACAACTGATCCAATATAACTCTAAATTTGGGTTATGATGTTCACATTCTACCAAGCTTTTTTATCCCTTAAATGGTTTCATTGCCTACTTATGCCTCTACTCTCAGGACACTATCACCCCTAATGATTACTTTTGGTCCTCATTTGCCTGGTCACACACATGAGAAAGAAGTTTTCTTGTTCTCCAATTTTTGTTTCAGACTAGTCTCACTCACATTTCCCTAAAATCCCTGATTTTGAAACTCAAGCTATCAGATTATATAGCCAGTATCTCTTATTGTTGCTCTCAATGACAGAACCTCATATAATTTCTTCTCATCTCTAGGTGACTTTATCTCCTGGTGTCCTGCCACTGTCTCCAATACTACTCCTTTTTTAAATTTATGACGATAGATGTTCCTTCTAACACCTCAGATCTACATTTTTGAAACTAAACTTTTTCAATTTTTTTTTTTTTTTTCATCTTCACCCTGCCTTAGTTACTCACTTCTAAGGTCAAATCTTGACAGTATGTTCTAATCACACTTCATCAACTAGTGTTGATGATAACTGAAACCCTTTGACAATAATGTTTATGTCCACTCCATGCTCTGAATTCCACCTTCAATATTCTTCTAGGACTCAGCCTCTTTAAGACACTAGCACCTTCAATCAATGGAGTCAGTCAACTTCTCACTGTTCCTCATCATTTAACGACCCTTACCACTTAGCAAATTGACCGTGAATAAAACAAATTTACAAATTTCTCCTGGGTCTCTGATTATCTAAATCTCCCAAAACCCAAATTATTTTACTAGCTGCTATTGAAATTCTTGGTGGTAGGTTTTTTAAAAGGAAAAAACAGCAAATGAGTTGGAAATGATTGATCAGATTTGAAAACAACAGTATATAGAGTAGCCTCTTTCATGCAACAAAGGCTCCTTCCATTGCCTTCATCTCTCATCTCTCCAAAGAAGGGAAAGTCAAAGTCAGAAGACTCATTTTAAATAGCTCCAGTGTTTCCATCTGAGGGTTTTTTCTTTTTCTTTAATTGTTTCTTTTCATTGAGTATTAAGAATTGCAGTCATTTTAGAATGCAGCTATTTTTTCTCGAATTTAAGGGTAAAATTAACCCATCAGTGAAATATTAATTAATGGAAAAAGGAGTAACATGGAGACACAACTGATCCAATATAACTCTAAATTTGGGTTATGATGTTCACATTCTACCAAGCTTTTTTATCCCTTAAATGGTTTCATTGCCTACTTATGCCTCTACTCTCAGGACACTATCACCCCTAATGATTACTTTTGGTCCTCATTTGCCTGGTCACACACATGAGAAAGAAGTTTTCTTGTTCTCCAATTTTTGTTTCAGACTAGTCTCACTCACATTTCCCTAAAATCCCTGATTTTGAAACTCAAGCTATCAGATTATATAGCCAGTATCTCTTATTGTTGCTCTCAATGACAGAACCTCATATAATTTCTTCTCATCTCTAGGTGACTTTATCTCCTGGTGTCCTGCCACTGTCTCCAATACTACTCCTTTTTTAAATTTATGACGATAGATGTTCCTTCTAACACCTCAGATCTACATTTTTGAAACTAAACTTTTTCAATTTTTTTTTTTTTTTTCATCTTCACCCTGCCTTAGTTACTCACTTCTAAGGTCAAATCTTGACAGTATGTTCTAATCACACTTCATCAACTAGTGTTGATGATAACTGAAACCCTTTGACAATAATGTTTATGTCCACTCCATGCTCTGAATTCCACCTTCAATATTCTTCTAGGACTCAGCCTCTTTAAGACACTAGCACCTTCAATCAATGGAGTCAGTCAACTTCTCACTGTTCCTCATCATTTAACGCCCTTATGCCTCCTTCCTACACATAGTAATTTTTTATCAGTTGTTATAAACACTTGCTAATGTTTTGACTTCTACTCATCTCTCACTTCTTATTCAACTGGAAAAATAAAACCCCCATAAAACAAAACTTCCTCCTATTCCATGCTTCCACTTGTGCAGCTTAAATACAATAGAGAACACACAATCACTCTGAATGGTCTTATTTAAGTTTTGCAAACAAAAGCATCTCATTTGGGTTTATACCGTACCTGGAATTCATATTGGGTTGACCAAAAACCAGCCAGATGTTTTTCATAACATCATATGGAAAAACCTGAACAAACTTTTTGGCCAATCCAGTACTTCCTAATCATTTGCCCATTTTCCTAGTTAGCAGTTCCACTACTTCTGTCTTGAGTCCTCCAGTGTTCCCTTTTTTATCCTCATTCCCAACTCTTGATACTGTTTCTTAGCTTACAGAGAAATTTGAACCCACCAGGAGAATATCTCCACCCTTTCCCTTTCTGTCTTACTATCCACATACTATCCACATACTAGCACTTGTACCCATTTATTCTGTCTTGTTGCCCTTTACCATAGCTTCAGCTAAAGCAGATCCCTGCTTAGTGAGTTAGATCCTTCCACTTTTTTCCCCATTCTCTCTCTCTTCCTGTACACATATACGGACATCCTTTGGGATCACTTTTTCTCTCTTCTTCCAAAATATACCTAATAGTCTATTATTTCTCATCACTTCCAGTGCCAACCACAAACATCTGTAATCTAAATTACTCCCAACGTCTCATCTCCTAGCTGGATCCCTTGTTTCTGTCTTTTCACAGCAAATCCATTACAATGTCAGTCTGATCAGGTAACTCCTGCTTAACTCTGCAGTGACTATCATATTTTGCTTAAGTGCCTCAAGCTAAAATGGCCTGAATGACTGCCTCACTTTCTGACTTCATCTTCCACATGCACAGATCAAGCACTGGCAAGCTCCTCACCTTCTTTTAGAACTTATATATGGAAGTCCTTATTCATGGTAGATTCCTTCACCTATTTTAAAACTTTCTTCAGATTTTTGACCTTCTCAATGGCACCTATCCTGATGACTCAATTTGCCTCAATCAATCCAATCTCTTATATGTGCCCCTCTGCTTCTATTGTTTTTTATTATACTCTATTTAAAACTTTTTTCATAATATTCATCACCTTCTAGAATATCAGATATGTTACTTTAGTTTATTTTTTTACTTACTATTTTCCACTCCAGAATATAAATTCCTCAAGGTCAGGGGTCTTTATCTGGTTTTCTCACTGATGTTTCCCAAAGGGTCCAAAATATAGATCCGTGAGAGTCATCTGGCATAAAACAGATCAATAAATATTTGTGGAGTCTGTAAACACTTTTTTATCGCTGGTGTTCTGGACTACTACACGTGCAGCTTTGGTAGATTGATTATCTTGTGTTATAAACACTAAGGTATTCATATTCTTTGTCATTTAGTAAATTTAAAAGTATTTCTTTTTCTTAGTATGACTATGCTTTACATGATATGCCACTATTTTTTCAGTTATGATACATTGTTTTTGTTTGTTTTCACTCTTTTGCTTCACTGTTTTACCTTGCATTTAATTTGTTCTGAAATCTCATGTTGGTGCAGGTCTTCCTCAGCCCACCTTATAGACTATCCAGATAGAAGGGATCTTTGAGATGATATACTCTTTATTCATAGGCAAGAACATTATGGCACAGAAATGTCATAATTTTCTATTTGATGGTGTAACTCAGCTTCAATTCTCCTAGTTCTGAGGCTCATCCAAGATGGTGTATACACAGCTTATTCCATCTTCCCTCCCCCATGAGACTGACCTTGCTTATCCAGCACAGCAATCTTTTACAGACAGACTGGAGGATATGAGTCAGAGAAATAGAGACCAAAGCATAAATTCAGCCTTTTTTGTAACATAGTGTTCAGACAATAAACTCATGACTGCATTCCCAGTGGTTAAGCTAGGACTGGGCAAAGTGGTGAACTTCACTGACCTCTGTAAAAGGAAAACATTGCTTTCCATGTCATATCTGAAGAGCTTACATTATAAGGCATAAGTCCTTATTCATGGTAGATTCCTTCACCTATTTTAAAACTTTCTTCAGATTTTTGACCTTCTCAATGGCACCTATCCTGATGACTCAATTTGCCTCAATCAATCCAATCTCTTATATGTGCCCCTCTGCTTCTATTGTTTTTTATTATACTCTATTTAAAACTTTTTTCATAATATTCATCACCTTCTAGAATATCAGATATGTTACTTTAGTTTATTTTTTTACTTACTATTTTCCACTCCAGAATATAAATTCCTCAAGGTCAGGGGTCTTTATCTGGTTTTCTCACTGATGTTTCCCAAAGGGTCCAAAATATAGATCCGTGAGAGTCATCTGGCATAAAACAGATCAATAAATATTTGTGGAGTCTGTAAACACTTTTTTATCGCTGGTGTTCTGGACTACTACACGTGCAGCTTTGGTAGATTGATTATCTTGTGTTATAAACACTAAGGTATTCATATTCTTTGTCATTTAGTAAATTTAAAAGTATTTCTTTTTCTTAGTATGACTATGCTTTACATGATATGCCACTATTTTTTCAGTTATGATACATTGTTTTTGTTTGTTTTCACTCTTTTGCTTCACTGTTTTACCTTGCATTTAATTTGTTCTGAAATCTCATGTTGGTGCAGGTCTTCCTCAGCCCACCTTATAGACTATCCAGATAGAAGGGATCTTTGAGATGATATACTCTTTATTCATAGGCAAGAACATTATGGCACAGAAATGTCATAATTTTCTATTTGATGGTGTAACTCAGCTTCAATTCTCCTAGTTCTGAGGCTCATCCAAGATGGTGTATACACAGCTTATTCCATCTTCCCTCCCCCATGAGACTGACCTTGCTTATCCAGCACAGCAATCTTTTACAGACAGACTGGAGGATATGAGTCAGAGAAATAGAGACCAAAGCATAAATTCAGCCTTTTTTGTAACATAGTGTTCAGACAATAAACTCATGACTGCATTCCCAGTGGTTAAGCTAGGACTGGGCAAAGTGGTGAACTTCACTGACCTCTGTAAAAGGAAAACATTGCTTTCCATGTCATATCTGAAGAGCTTACATTATAAGGCATAAGATGCATTGTGCCCATGCCCATTGTACAGTGAAGTCTTCTAGGCTACTCTTCACTGGTATTTATTTCCTTTAAACCACCATTTACTGAGCCCTTACTCTGTGTCAGGCTTCATTTGCCTCAAATTACTTAGTGTTTTTGCATTGGGTCCTCCTATTATCCTCCTTTTACAGATGAGGAAAAGGATATTTAATAATTAATTGACTTGTCAGCTGTTAGAGATGTAGTAATGGTGTCCATTAGTGGTAAGTTGCTTCAGTCATGTCTAACTCTTTGTGACTTTGTGAACCAAGCATAGCCTGCCAGGCTCCTCTGTCCATGGGATCCTCCAGGCAAGGATACTTGAGTGAGTTGCCATTTCCTTCTTCTGGGGATCTTTCTGACCCAGGGATAAAACTTGCATCCCTTACGTCTCCTGCTTGGCCAATGGATTCTTTACCACTGGTGCTACCTGGGAAGTCCTTAGTAAGTGTAAGCTGAACCTAATTTTGACAACAAATCACTCTGCTACTGCAGTGCACTCCTTACATTTAAGAAGCAGGTGAAATTAAGGCTGCTTTAGTATTTTCATCTTCAGTTCTGGTTGGTTTGAAGATTGGGACAAGATCACCTATAAATAGAAGTGCTAGAACATATGCATGAGGAAAAGCTACACTGAGCAGGGTTAGAAGTAATATCCGATGCTAATAAAAATAGTTTATTTTAAAAATTTTCCCAAGCTGTACAAATTTGAATTTTTAATATTATTTGATTGAAAGACTATTCATGAGAAGACCCAGGTGATATTAACAATAACATTTTTCACAAATACCATTTGAGGGTCAGTGACTTCATTAAGAGGCGATTCTTAAGATTGATAATACATAAATAAATAAATGTTGGAATATTTGATAACTGTAGGGGATGACATGTATCTTCTAAAACCATTGTCCTTTGTCACAGAAAGGCCTGTCTAACGAAAAGGACTGTGTTCCCACCAGACAAAGCAGTCGGTTGCACATCAAACTGAATGTGGAATGATCAGGATCGCTGAAAATTTGCCGGCCTGGCAGTGAATTAGTTTTTCCGTGTCCTCAGGGAGAGACTGCCCTGTGAGAATTTGAACCTATCAGTTAGCTGTCAAATTTCATTTGACACCTCATCCAAAATTTAAAAGGGGCTGCCATCTGAAGTCAGAGATGTTCTTGGAGGAAAGGAATAAAGCTATTCCTTTATGGGGTAGCAGGATTGAAGCTACCAAGTGCTTCTACTGGAGGGCAGCAAGCTGGCAGCCCTACCCCGAGCAGACTTCACAGATATTATGGCTTCCTAATGTAAGCAATTCTTTCTCCCCTCCTCAACTCATTTTTCCCCTTCTCTTATGGATAGAGGGCCCCCAGAGGCATGAAATCCCTAAGGGGACATTTAGCACACCTTGCAGAAGTGCCACTGGAGTGTCAGCCGACAGAGGTCTTATGGATAGAGGCAAGGATACTTGAGTGAGTTGCCATTTCCTTCTTCTGGGGATCTTTCTGACCCAGGGATAAAACTTGCATCCCTTACGTCTCCTGCTTGGCCAATGGATTCTTTACCACTGGTGCTACCTGGGAAGTCCTTAGTAAGTGTAAGCTGAACCTAATTTTGACAACAAATCACTCTGCTACTGCAGTGCACTCCTTACATTTAAGAAGCAGGTGAAATTAAGGCTGCTTTAGTATTTTCATCTTCAGTTCTGGTTGGTTTGAAGATTGGGACAAGATCACCTATAAATAGAAGTGCTAGAACATATGCATGAGGAAAAGCTACACTGAGCAGGGTTAGAAGTAATATCCGATGCTAATAAAAATAGTTTATTTTAAAAATTTTCCCAAGCTGTACAAATTTGAATTTTTAATATTATTTGATTGAAAGACTATTCATGAGAAGACCCAGGTGATATTAACAATAACATTTTTCACAAATACCATTTGAGGGTCAGTGACTTCATTAAGAGGCGATTCTTAAGATTGATAATACATAAATAAATAAATGTTGGAATATTTGATAACTGTAGGGGATGACATGTATCTTCTAAAACCATTGTCCTTTGTCACAGAAAGGCCTGTCTAACGAAAAGGACTGTGTTCCCACCAGACAAAGCAGTCGGTTGCACATCAAACTGAATGTGGAATGATCAGGATCGCTGAAAATTTGCCGGCCTGGCAGTGAATTAGTTTTTCCGTGTCCTCAGGGAGAGACTGCCCTGTGAGAATTTGAACCTATCAGTTAGCTGTCAAATTTCATTTGACACCTCATCCAAAATTTAAAAGGGGCTGCCATCTGAAGTCAGAGATGTTCTTGGAGGAAAGGAATAAAGCTATTCCTTTATGGGGTAGCAGGATTGAAGCTACCAAGTGCTTCTACTGGAGGGCAGCAAGCTGGCAGCCCTACCCCGAGCAGACTTCACAGATATTATGGCTTCCTAATGTAAGCAATTCTTTCTCCCCTCCTCAACTCATTTTTCCCCTTCTCTTATGGATAGAGGGCCCCCAGAGGCATGAAATCCCTAAGGGGACATTTAGCACACCTTGCAGAAGTGCCACTGGAGTGTCAGCCGACAGAGGTTACAGCTTGTAACTGCTGTTTCTGATCCACGATTGAGTTTTCTACAGTCTCCTGATCATCTTCTGAACATTTTTATTATTATTATTTTTAGCCAGAATATCTTTCAGGCCTGTCCCATCTTGCCAAAAAGGAAGTTTTCATGTATTTATTTACCGAGGAAGTTCATGGTCGGGTCCTTTCTGCACATCCTGCCTGAGTGTTCCTCACTGGACCTGTGCTCACACTTGGTTGATGGGTCACCCCTGAAGCTGTTTTCCAGTGCCCCGCCTCATACCCCACTCACGCCTGACTCTTGCTAACTGCTTTAAATGGCTCATTTGAGAGAGGGCTTCAACAGTTTGGAAACTGCCCTGAGACAAGGACCCCTTGATGGATTCATGATTGACCTCTTGATTATCCGTGGCCGTCGGAGGAAGATTAAAAGGGCATGGCAGGAGAGGTACATTAGCCGCAATCAATCTGCAGCCCCCCTCCCTCCTTCTCCCCTCCCTCCTTCTCCCTTTCTCCTTCACACAGACTGATTCATCAAAGGACATTTGCAATGCCTCATTTCAGAGATCCTGGCTTCAAAGCCAGGCTTTATTTTACAAAGAGAAAAATACTAAAGGCTCTCGCTAGATCCCTTCAGGGCCAAAGGAAAAAAAAAAATCATCCTCTAATTGTCATTTCTATACTAGCTCTGGGAAGGAAAAAAAAAAAGCTAAGTGCATCTGTAAGGGCAATCATTTGGAAAGAGTAAGAGAATAAAACTACTGACTTTTGTTTCATCCCACTGTAATTTCTGTGTTAGTTTCTCTGGGCCAGTTATTGGTACTAAATTTGGACTCTTAGAAAAATACAGAGGGCATATAAAGGTTTTAATTTAAAGATTGGGTGCTTAGGTAAATGAAGCCAGGTTCCTGCCTTTGCAATCTAATTCACACAGGGCCAATTTTATTCTTGTTCCATTATTTCATCCAGCTTCTGTGATCATAAGTCTCCCTTTGAAGTTGGTTGGAACTCTGAGTACAGACAGATTCCCTGGGTCTTGGAGTAAAATGAGTAATAGATCTGTAACCCCACAGTCTGCAAGGCTAGCTCACTTTCTCTCTCTTTCCCTGAGGTCCTTCTTCCATATTCTGGAAATGGCTGGGATTTGTATGACTTCTGAAATTTGATATGGCACGCTAACTAGTTAAACAATGGGTACTTTGGAGAACAAAAAAAAAAAACATATATACAAAACAGAAATTAAAGTTTTATTATTTGCCTTCAAGTTTTTTTTTTTTTTTTTTTTTTTGACAGAATAAAACTATGTAAGTATATAACCAGAGAGAAAGAGAAGGGGAAACATAAAACCAAGTAATCATACTTAATCTCTCAATATTAGATATATTAACAGCTTCTTTTTTTTTTTTTTAATTTTGGCCTCTTTTTTTAATTTGTTTTTTAATTTGTTTATTTTCATCCATCTTTATTCTTTGACCTGTGTGTGCCTCCCATTGCAGTGGCCTCTCTTGTTGCAGAGCACTGGCTCTGGGTGCATGTGCTCCAGAGCGCTGGCTCACAATTGGACACACCAGTCCAGTCGCTCCGCAGCACGTGAAATCTTCCCAGGTCAGGGATCGAACCGGTGCTCCTTGTACTGCAAGGTGGACTCTTTACCCACTGGACCACCAGGGAAGCCCAGTATGAGAAATCTTGAGGAAGTGATTGGCTGAGGGTTCCCAAAAGTTAAATTTCTATATCACAGCTAATCATTCAGTCTACCTGACTCTGACTCCTTCTCCCAGTTCATTCTATCTCTGACTTTGTGAGAAACATGCTCAGTAGCTATTGTTGAATCTTTGACTTCTCCATTCTTCCATAGAGTTACAAGGACCAGAAAGTCATTATCTGTTCTTATGATGGGAATCAAGAAAAACACAGGGTGTGGTAAAAAAATATATATATCACTGACACAAGAGTCCAGAACAGAGTGACACATTGAGCCAGTTTGTCCTGATTGGAATGGTTGCGTGTGACATGAAGCTTCAGTGCTAAAACTAGGAGACCCTCTGGAAAACAAAGAAAGCTTGTCCTTCTGGTCTTAAAGCTTGGATTCCAGCCCCAGTTCACCTACTTCATCTTTACTGGCTTCCCATTCCTTTTTTCTCTATTGAGTGGGTAGGACTTGATCAGAGACTTTAAAATTTATGATCAGAAGCCAAATGCAGTTCACTCATCAGTTGGTTTGGGCTGCACCACAATGCAAAAAAAAAACAAAAATGACTTTTTTCATTTGTATCTTTATTTTTATTTTTGAAGTGTCTTGAAAAGCAAGAAGGTGTGGTAACAAGGGGTCCATATGTGTACCATCTGCAGTTGAACAGCATCTACTCACAGGATATGAACAGACTATGCTTCTTCACTTATTTGTGTTAACTGCTCAGCTCCTGTAGGCACTGGAATATATAGCCTCTGGAGTAGGTCACTGCCTGGCACTCAATCTGTATGAGACCCATCTCATTTAGGATAATGGTCCTTGAGAAAATTTTAGGAAAAAAGATTGCTTATGTCTGATTCTTTGTTGCACCCAGCTATTAATGTCATAATAGCCTGCAAAACAAATATGTCCATCTTCTCCTTGGGATCCCCAATGAGACTTAATAAAGCTTTGAGGATCTCAAAGATCTCCTGTAGCTCTAAGACCCTGTAAACTAAAAGGTGGAAATTGCCTAGTTGTCACCTCTCATTGAAAAGACTTGTTGTTTTATCCTTTTAATCACTGAAATACTTCCTACTTAAAATATGTCAGAAGTGTAAGCCTACCCAGTTTACACTGATTGCAAATCAAGTGTTTCCTCCAATATGCTTTTCTGAATTGGGAAAAATGGGGCTCTTAGAGATCAATATGTGGCATTCTGAATGTTGTGATCAATTGGTGATTAAGTGAAAATGGTTTAGTTTAATTTGCTTTGAAAAGCTGTGCTTGCGGGAAAACTGAGATAAAAAAAAATATATATATCACTGACACAAGAGTCCAGAACAGAGTGACACATTGAGCCAGTTTGTCCTGATTGGAATGGTTGCGTGTGACATGAAGCTTCAGTGCTAAAACTAGGAGACCCTCTGGAAAACAAAGAAAGCTTGTCCTTCTGGTCTTAAAGCTTGGATTCCAGCCCCAGTTCACCTACTTCATCTTTACTGGCTTCCCATTCCTTTTTTCTCTATTGAGTGGGTAGGACTTGATCAGAGACTTTAAAATTTATGATCAGAAGCCAAATGCAGTTCACTCATCAGTTGGTTTGGGCTGCACCACAATGCAAAAAAAAAACAAAAATGACTTTTTTCATTTGTATCTTTATTTTTATTTTTGAAGTGTCTTGAAAAGCAAGAAGGTGTGGTAACAAGGGGTCCATATGTGTACCATCTGCAGTTGAACAGCATCTACTCACAGGATATGAACAGACTATGCTTCTTCACTTATTTGTGTTAACTGCTCAGCTCCTGTAGGCACTGGAATATATAGCCTCTGGAGTAGGTCACTGCCTGGCACTCAATCTGTATGAGACCCATCTCATTTAGGATAATGGTCCTTGAGAAAATTTTAGGAAAAAAGATTGCTTATGTCTGATTCTTTGTTGCACCCAGCTATTAATGTCATAATAGCCTGCAAAACAAATATGTCCATCTTCTCCTTGGGATCCCCAATGAGACTTAATAAAGCTTTGAGGATCTCAAAGATCTCCTGTAGCTCTAAGACCCTGTAAACTAAAAGGTGGAAATTGCCTAGTTGTCACCTCTCATTGAAAAGACTTGTTGTTTTATCCTTTTAATCACTGAAATACTTCCTACTTAAAATATGTCAGAAGTGTAAGCCTACCCAGTTTACACTGATTGCAAATCAAGTGTTTCCTCCAATATGCTTTTCTGAATTGGGAAAAATGGGGCTCTTAGAGATCAATATGTGGCATTCTGAATGTTGTGATCAATTGGTGATTAAGTGAAAATGGTTTAGTTTAATTTGCTTTGAAAAGCTGTGCTTGCGCTGATAAAGTGTAGAAGTGTTTCTGAGATGAGATACAAGGAACAGATGTTTAGTATAAAATATTGATAGCACAGAGCAGAGATAAGCTTGGTATTTAATTTGTCTTAATATTTCCATTGCTACAAATTCAACAGCTTTTATCTTACTGGGTAATTACATCCCTCCCCCCGCAATCCCACCACCCCCTGCATAAGAGCATAAGATAAGATAGACTTTTTTTTTAGTTTTCTCTCACAGGTAAAATCTTCATGGCCCCACCCAC
Organism: Tragulus kanchil; assembly: GCA_022376925.1. Classification (NCBI taxonomy): domain Eukaryota; kingdom Metazoa; phylum Chordata; class Mammalia; order Artiodactyla; family Tragulidae; genus Tragulus; species Tragulus kanchil. Next base: position 26,550,441 of record JAIOJX010000004.1, read on the forward strand.
CCTGCCCTTCTCTCTATGTTCTTTTTCCTTCCCCTAGGTATTGGTGTCTTTATTTTCATTTCAATTGCAATCTTCAGTCAAAAGATTAAAGAACTTGTTTGCAGAAGTTGACATTTTCCTTCCTTCCCTTAGAATTTTCAGGATATCTGGTTACGCTATCCCTAACAAGGACATACATATGTTAGGATGTAGGTTATCTGCTGTAGAAGGCCATAGAATGTAGAGGAGTTTGTGTCTTTCTATTCATGTGACATTCAGGCCAGAGTGAAAGTAGGCTTCTCTGGTGGCTCAGATGGTAAAGAGTCTGCCTGTAATGTAGGAAATCTGCATATGGTCTCTAGGTCAGGAAGATTCCCTGGAGAAAGGCATGGCAACCCTCTCCAGCATTCTTACCTGGAGAATCCCATGGGCAGAGGAGCCTGGCATGGGCTACAATCTATGGGGTCAGAAAGAGTCAGACACAACTGAGTGACTAATGCTTTCATTTTCAAGGATCCCCAATGAGACTTAATAAAGCTTTGAGGATCTCAAAGATCTCCTGTAGCTCTAAGACCCTGTAAACTAAAAGGTGGAAATTGCCTAGTTGTCACCTCTCATTGAAAAGACTTGTTGTTTTATCCTTTTAATCACTGAAATACTTCCTACTTAAAATATGTCAGAAGTGTAAGCCTACCCAGTTTACACTGATTGCAAATCAAGTGTTTCCTCCAATATGCTTTTCTGAATTGGGAAAAATGGGGCTCTTAGAGATCAATATGTGGCATTCTGAATGTTGTGATCAATTGGTGATTAAGTGAAAATGGTTTAGTTTAATTTGCTTTGAAAAGCTGTGCTTGCGCTGATAAAGTGTAGAAGTGTTTCTGAGATGAGATACAAGGAACAGATGTTTAGTATAAAATATTGATAGCACAGAGCAGAGATAAGCTTGGTATTTAATTTGTCTTAATATTTCCATTGCTACAAATTCAACAGCTTTTATCTTACTGGGTAATTACATCCCTCCCCCCGCAATCCCACCACCCCCTGCATAAGAGCATAAGATAAGATAGACTTTTTTTTTAGTTTTCTCTCACAGGTAAAATCTTCATGGCCCCACCCACCCTGCCCTTCTCTCTATGTTCTTTTTCCTTCCCCTAGGTATTGGTGTCTTTATTTTCATTTCAATTGCAATCTTCAGTCAAAAGATTAAAGAACTTGTTTGCAGAAGTTGACATTTTCCTTCCTTCCCTTAGAATTTTCAGGATATCTGGTTACGCTATCCCTAACAAGGACATACATATGTTAGGATGTAGGTTATCTGCTGTAGAAGGCCATAGAATGTAGAGGAGTTTGTGTCTTTCTATTCATGTGACATTCAGGCCAGAGTGAAAGTAGGCTTCTCTGGTGGCTCAGATGGTAAAGAGTCTGCCTGTAATGTAGGAAATCTGCATATGGTCTCTAGGTCAGGAAGATTCCCTGGAGAAAGGCATGGCAACCCTCTCCAGCATTCTTACCTGGAGAATCCCATGGGCAGAGGAGCCTGGCATGGGCTACAATCTATGGGGTCAGAAAGAGTCAGACACAACTGAGTGACTAATGCTTTCATTTTCAAGGGATCTTTACTTCACGTGATCATGTAGGTTCTGACCTCCTTGGCATGTGGCTATCATCACTAGATGAACCATTTGTGCTCCATTTGTTACTGTTTTCAGACAGTAGAAAGGGAATTTGGGACTGGGAGTGTATAAGAAGTCCAAGGCAAGCAGCTTGTCTTTAAGGAAGTACCCAGGAGGTGTACATCCACATTGTGGTCATTGACTATCGGCTTTTTTGCAAACATGGTCACATTCAACTGGACAGGAAAAGAGAGAACCATTTTAGCAGTGAAAAAATACAAAATAAAAAATTGGCCTTCCTTTTCTAGTGACATGGTAAAGCAGATATCCTGAGAGGTCCTCCTAAAAAAATCGAGGTGGACATCATAAAATGATATGATTGTGTTGCTGGGATCAAGGATGTGAAGGGAGTTGCCCAAGGACAAAGAGGAATAGAAGTTAAGCAATGAATGAAAACAAAGTCTGTGAAGAGTAAGCACATTTATTGGCCCTCTTTGGTGGCTATGAGCCTCTATGTCCCTGTCATAAATTTTCAAGATGAAGCAAGAAGAATATTTGAGCAGATCCAAGTCATCCTTGATCCATTGGTGGGAAAAAAAAAAAAAAAAAAAAAACAAAACAAACTATGTCTGAAGAAAACCATGAATTTAAGCATTCAGACAATTCAGACATCTCACAGATGAGAACAAATATGAGCTTCCATTCAAATGTGACAGAAAATAAGTATAATGGGAGTCACCAGAAAAAATAGTTAGAACTCCAAGCACTTCATATCTCACAGTTATGGGGTACAGAGTATCAAGTGCTCACACATATTCATAAGGCATATAAATCTATAAAATATATCATGGAGTCACAAAAGGAAGATCCAAAAGAGACTATAAAAAAGGAGCAGATTGAGCTGAGAAAGAGCAAATATGATTTAGAAATGAAGAATATAATTCTTAAAGTTACAAAAATAACTCAGTCAAATAAAGTTAGCATAGAATATAAGAATGAGGCAACCCTACTTCTTCCGGTGGAATCAGGGAAAAGGGTCAGAAAGAGTCAGACACAACTGAGTGACTAATGCTTTCATTTTCAAGGGATCTTTACTTCACGTGATCATGTAGGTTCTGACCTCCTTGGCATGTGGCTATCATCACTAGATGAACCATTTGTGCTCCATTTGTTACTGTTTTCAGACAGTAGAAAGGGAATTTGGGACTGGGAGTGTATAAGAAGTCCAAGGCAAGCAGCTTGTCTTTAAGGAAGTACCCAGGAGGTGTACATCCACATTGTGGTCATTGACTATCGGCTTTTTTGCAAACATGGTCACATTCAACTGGACAGGAAAAGAGAGAACCATTTTAGCAGTGAAAAAATACAAAATAAAAAATTGGCCTTCCTTTTCTAGTGACATGGTAAAGCAGATATCCTGAGAGGTCCTCCTAAAAAAATCGAGGTGGACATCATAAAATGATATGATTGTGTTGCTGGGATCAAGGATGTGAAGGGAGTTGCCCAAGGACAAAGAGGAATAGAAGTTAAGCAATGAATGAAAACAAAGTCTGTGAAGAGTAAGCACATTTATTGGCCCTCTTTGGTGGCTATGAGCCTCTATGTCCCTGTCATAAATTTTCAAGATGAAGCAAGAAGAATATTTGAGCAGATCCAAGTCATCCTTGATCCATTGGTGGGAAAAAAAAAAAAAAAAAAAAAAACAAAACAAACTATGTCTGAAGAAAACCATGAATTTAAGCATTCAGACAATTCAGACATCTCACAGATGAGAACAAATATGAGCTTCCATTCAAATGTGACAGAAAATAAGTATAATGGGAGTCACCAGAAAAAATAGTTAGAACTCCAAGCACTTCATATCTCACAGTTATGGGGTACAGAGTATCAAGTGCTCACACATATTCATAAGGCATATAAATCTATAAAATATATCATGGAGTCACAAAAGGAAGATCCAAAAGAGACTATAAAAAAGGAGCAGATTGAGCTGAGAAAGAGCAAATATGATTTAGAAATGAAGAATATAATTCTTAAAGTTACAAAAATAACTCATAAAGCACAGTGACAAAATAATAGCATTAGCATAGAATATAAGAATGAGGATAGCTTCTGGGGCTTCCTTGGTGGTCCAGTGGTTAAGAATCTGCCTTGCAATGAAAGAAACACCAGTTTGATCCCTGGTCTGGGAAGGTCCCACATGCTGTGGGCAACTGAGCTGGTGAGCTACAACTACCCAATCTGCTCACCTGGAGTCTGTGCTCTGCAACAAGAGAAGCACCACAATGAGAAGTGCATACACAGCTAGAGAGTAGCCCTTGCTCTTAGCAACTAGAGAAAGCTAATGTGCAGCAACAAAGACCTACCACAGCCAAAATAAATAAAGTTAAAAAAAAGAAAAAAAAGAATGAGGATAACTTCTGGATAGAGATAGGAAGTATCTACTGAGTGACACTTTATTTCCTGGACCTGTGAAAATGCTCATCCGGACCCAGAGTATTATAGAGTATCTTACTGAAAATAGTTTTCACCCTTTAGCTATAGTCAAGGAGCCAAGCAAATTTCTTCTTAGTAAGGCATTTTTCTCCTGACAACCCAAGTAGACAACTTTTTATTTCCTTACCCAAGAAATGGTTTTTGATCTTTAGAATTCTATCTCCATTTCAGAGGAGAGTATTTGCTTTACATTTACATAACTAAAAGGCTCAGTTAGATGGTTTTCGTAGAACAAAGGAGCATTCTGACTAAAGAAATAAAGTACTGAAGTTTCTGACACTTGAGAGTTAGAAACTACTTGGCTGCTTTTAAGTGTCAGTTTCCCCTTCCCCACCCTTGAGTTTATATCTATTAAGGTTTAAAAAGTTGTAGAGTCAGAAGCCAGCAGGACGCACCACAAGTCTTGGTTTGTAGCATTGGCTATATCAGTTAAGTAATTCCTCCCTCTCAGCGGCATGAAATCTAGTCAACCAGAAAACTGGAAGCTCTTTTCTCCACATTGTACACTTTATAATTATGAAACTGACCAAAAGAGGCAAATCAAGAATTTGTTTGTTTTGAAGGAGTAGTAGTATAGTATCCTTATGCAGTGTTCAGTAAATGACCTTGAAGCTGATCACTTGGTCAGATTTTTTTATCATCTTAAACTCCGTGTTCCTGTTAGCTCAGGGGAGGTAACTGCACTCCCTACAGCTGTTTGCATTTGAAACATACATAAATGATGTTATGTCAGTTTTCTTATTTAAACCTCATGAACCTTTCTGCTATAGGGTTTGTTCGTCACTTTAATTTGTAGAAGAGGAAACTGACACTCAAGCACAGGCTCATAAATTTGAGAACCATGATTTGGGTCTCCTTATTCTTCCCTCTATAAAGTTTGTATAATTTACGTTACACAATACTTTCTTCTTTACTTTTAGCTGTATTGTTTCAGTAGAATACATTTTAAAAAATTGTAATTCACAGTTTATACAGCAATTCTCAGCTTTCTAGAATCAGTTAAAGTTTATGGATAGTGGATAGTTATGTACAGGAAGTCAGGAAATCTGATGGTTTATGTAAATCACTGTAATTTACCAGCTGTTTGACATTGAGCCAGTCTCCTAGTATCCTTAGTGTTCAGGTTATTCATATGCATTTGAATGCTTTTTCTATTTGTTTTTAAATAAGATGATTACTAATGATCCTTCTGGTTAAAATAATTCTATGTCATCTGTAAACTTTATTTCTAAAGTTCATTACTTTTACAGTTCAGAACAAGTTGTCTCAATATTGCCTTTAAAAAAATATATCAGTTTATAACAATTTCTTAGTCTTTCCAAGTTGCTGTGACGAAGAGTCTGTAGACTGAGGAGCTTAAACAACAAGCACTGATGGTTCTGGAGGCTGAGAAAGACAAGGTCAAGAGTGTAAAGTTTCAGTGTCTGGTGAGATTCTTCTTCCTGGTTCATAAGTTGCTATCTTCTCACTGTATCCTCTCCTGGTAGAAGGTTAAGACAGCTCTCTGTGATCTCTTTTATTAGGGCACTTATCACATTCATAAAGACCACATCCTCAGACACTAATCACCTTCAAAGGTCCCATTTTCTGTTACCATTACACTGAGTTCAGATTTCAATATATGAATTTTAGGGTGGGAGACATACACATTCAATCCAGAAAAAAAGGACTTTTTTTCCATTTGCTTTTCTATAGATGATTACTAATGGTTCTTCTCCTTCTTAAGCAAATTCTATGACACTTATATATATTTTATGCCTAAAGAAAAAGAAAAGAAAGCCCATAGGTATATCTGAAGCATGAATTGTTCCCAAATGAAAGCTTTGTGATTCAATGGCACAGGCCTCATTTTGTAAATGTCTTCATCTCCTCAGCAATGTCAGTTGCTTCCATGTGACTTCATTATGTTTCCCATCTTCCGCAAGGAATCATATTAATATTAACACCTGATTAGCCCACATTGAAGACCAGTGAAGAGAACCGGGTGAAAATTGTGACAGTAATATTTCTTTAATGTATAGTAAACTATTTTTATAACTTCCCAAAAGTAAGAGATATGGAATCTTCTTCCCTTTACTTGTTCCAAATAATTTCTCTTTGTTTCCGATTTGGTGAGAAGTTTTGCATACAAAATTTCAACTGAGCACAGTATGGTACTGTGGAAAACATCTTTGACTTTGGCATTGAAAAATGGAGATTAGTTTCCAGTGCTCTGAAAGAGCACTCCTGTGACTCTGGAAATGTGCCATACAACTTTCTCCAGTAAAATGGATAGGTATCCATTAATTAGACATTATTATTAATGTCATGTTCTGCTGCATGGGAAAGGGCAGAGTACAGAATTTGAGGGCAGGCATGATGACTTTGATGATATATGGACAATTTCATGAATTACTTAAAATTCCTGCTTCTTACCCTATTACATACAATAATTAAACAATAGTGAACAATTATGAGAAAAGACAAAAACATATATGGACTGTGATTATTTCTTGTTTTTTTTTTTTTTAATATGTTTTTTGTTATTTTGCAACTGTTGTGAGAAATCACTGAAAGTTTACAGAGGTTTAGGGAATTATTTGATTTGAAGAGTGTTACAACCTTTCTTTATACCTATTTGAAGACCTTTTTTTCATATTTCTCTGGGTTCCAACTGATGCATTTGCTAATGCTGAACTCTGGCCTATGGTAGTGATGAAAAAAGAAGAAATTATCTTTAAGTGTAATAATCTTGTAACATGTAAGCATCTTTGATGTATCAGGGTGTATTATGACTCTACTAAGGGAATATTTTGCAAAATCAGTTGAATCATTTGGGGCTGTTTGTTCTGGATTCTCAAGTGGGCTTCTTTGGAACATTGCTGGGTACCCAATTTTAAGTGATCCATACAAGAGACTTACTCTGTAGTCCTTAATTTGGAAAGAGCTTCCAGAAAATGGATACATTTAAATGAAGTCTCCAGTAGTGCTAGTGGTAAAGAACCACCTGTGAATGCAAGAGACATAAGAGGCATGGATTCAACCACTGGGTCCAGAAAATCCCTTGGAGGAGGTCATGGCAACCCACTCCAATAGTTTTACCTGAAGAATCCCCATGGACAGAGGAGCTTGATAAGCTACAGTCCATAGCGTTGCAGAGTCAGACATGACTGAAGCAACTTAGCATGCACAGGTATGATTGATTATACTGACATATCATATACTATTGTGCATTATTTCTGCATTAAGTATCAACTATAATTATAAAATATTTGGTAAAAAGCAATAGATAAAATCTTTATGTAAATGGAAGTAGTAGACATCCCTTCCAATATCAACACATATCTGGTAAACTAAGCTTTCTAATGAAATCTACTGCAAGTGACATTTGCATTTTCATATGAATAAAGAAATGTTTGAAATGTAAAATCATGAAGAGAGTTGGTTTACTTGTGATCAAATAGGTTAAATTTTGCAAAACAAACTATTACCAGCTAATTGATTATCTTTAATACCTTTATAAGAAACACATGGTCATAATTACATATTTAGAACATTGCTTTAGTGAAAAGATAATAATGGTTTGGGATTGCTTTGTTTATGCTCAGTCATGTTCAGCTCTGAGACACTATGGACTATATAGCGTGCCAGGCTCCTTTGTTTATGGGAGTTTTTTTCAAGAATACTGGAGTGAGTTGCCATTTCCTTCTCTAGGGTATCTTCCTGGCATGGGAATCAAACTCAGGACTCCTATGTCTCTTGGTTTGGAATTAACAGTCCATATATTATGTTTGTCTGTGGATAGGTTGAAAAGACTTATAAATATGTTGAAAAGACTTATAAATATTTTTGCATTTTTCTGTGTATTCTTATAGTAATCCTAATCTGAATATATATATATATATATATATATGTATCTAAAACATATAAATCAACATAAATATCTATAAATATGTATGTATATTTATTTTGGAAACTTTAGAGCATCATGTTCCCTAAAAGAACACCTAAGGAAAGTTGAATATCCACCACAAGAGAGAATATGTGCCAGATAGATTTTTTTACTTAATTAAGAATATTTAGAATCTCAGTCTTTGTTTCTCTGTAACCTCGCATGTGCATTCTCTATTTTTTGCATCCATTATTCACAAATGATACTTTAGTACCTTCATTTTTAACATTCTGTGCAAAATTCAGTGGAAAAAATTCTGAATCCCTACTTTTAAGAACAACTCATAATTTAGATAGAACTATCTACATTATTTTAAAGCAGATTACAGTTTACTGAAAATCATTTTTGTCTCTGAACTAGAGTTTACAAGCTAGGTCTGTTTTGCTGGGGTATGTTCTCTGAAGAATTTCTGCCTGAATCAAGAAACAAGAATCCGTGAGAGAATATAAAGTTCTTTCTAACATAGGATGGGTGCCTCCTTTATCATTATAGTTTTTACTGTGATCATCCACTGCCCTGCCCTTTGCCCTTGTTGTCTTTCAACCATATAGGGATTTAAAGGGAAAAGAAGCAGTGAAAATGTGGTGGTGGCCATCTCCTATCTCAATCCCTCAGTTTTAGAATCTGAAAACTTATTTTCATTTCAAAGATGAACTTTTATCGTATTTAGGTAAACCTTTTTTTTTTTTTTTTCTTTTGGTAAAGCAAGGCATAACTCAGTGACTGTTAGAATATTAATAGATTCAAAATGCCCGAGGTTTTGGGCTCTTTCTTTTTACATTGTTTGCCTATGTAACTAACTCAGGGTGACCATTAGGAGTATCACCATGGGAAGAAACGAAGGAGACTGCAGACCCTCAGCATTCAGCTCCACTTCTCACGTGCTGTGCAACCTGTACAGCTTACATAGCTTGTCTGATACGTACATCTGTTGAATGAAGGCATTTCTTCAAGGTCCAGTTTCTTTACGTTTCTATTTGCAAATTTGATGATATAATCTCTCCAAAACCCAGTTAGCCCTTGACAGAGGCATCTCTGAAATAAAAACCTACTCTAAAATAATTTTAAAACCTTTTTCCTCACAGCTTCAGTCTGCCCTATGCTGGCTATTTTTAAAGAAAGTGACTAAAATCAGTGGATGATTCAAATTAACCATTAACAGTACTCTAACTAGTTCTGCTTGCCTAATGATAGTGTAATTGATAAGGGATGTTTATTCAATAAAAGTTATGTTGCAGTTAATCTGGTGAAAAACTGTTAACAAAAATACCCAAGTTTTAAATACACATCAGCAAATTGTGGTTTACTTTATTGGTTAAACATCACTGAGCCTCATTGTTGTAATGTAATAAGTTAATCTCAAAGGGTACATATCTCTCAGTTTTAGTTTCCTTGCACAGAGAAGACTTAGGGTCATGATTGCCAATTGAAATTTACAAAACAAACTGCTGTTTTTCTATAAAGTTACTTTTACGCCGTCTCTGCCAGAATACCACAGCGTGGGGATAACAAAGACACAGGGATCTGTTAAATTATGCTGATTTTTTTTTTTTCTTTCATGGAATGAGTATGTATATTCTGAGAATAGAAAACTCATACACAGCATGTAACCTTTTCAACTTTCCACAGATTAAAAAACACACTGCATTGCTTTATTGCATTCTCCTGCAACCAGGGACATATTTCTACAGAAAAGGGCAAACCAGGAAATTTACTCATGAAAACCAATTTATATCAGCATACGAATAGCATAACTATCCCTGTAGAATGTCTGGTATTCATCTTGAGAACACCTGGGAACCTGTAAGTAATCCTCAGTGCAAAGTCTGTGGGCCAGCATTTAGGTATAGAAAGTGAATGAGGTTGGTCCTGAATTTATTATTATTATTGATATTATTTTCTCTCTGGTATCAAGCCAACCAGTGTGGTGCCCTGTGAACTCTTTCAGCATTCTCTCTGCAACATCAGAGTGTGACAGGGTGTCAGAACTGACGGATCAGTGGTGGAGACTGAGCAGACCTGAATTAATAAAGGTCAAAATTGTCAACAGGACGAGTGTCCTGTGGCATGTGAGGACTTGCTCCTAAACAACATTTGAAAAGCAAAAAGTAGTTCCAGCACGGATCCCAAGGCACCTGGACAAGTCAGGAATTTCCTGAGAATCGTCTCTGAAATAAAGACCTACTCTAAAATAATTTTAAAACCTTTTTCCCCATATCTTCTCCTCTCTAACTTTCAGCACTCAAAATCATCTCAAATCTTGGAGAGACCTAAGGTATCACAGTAAATTAAATGCTGTTCCAAGCCTGTCCTTGTACAAGAGCCCACACATTTGGCTGGAAAAAGAGATGCCATTGCATTTCCCCAGCCTCAGTGCTGCCTTTTGTTTTCTTTTGTCACAACCAGTGATGTTTTCACAGCAATGTAGAGAAACAAAGTGCTTTTTCTCTGTACTAAGTAATTTGACCACTGATTCCTTTCTGCCTGTATCATTATCTTACCATTTTGTGTCAGTTTCATCTCTTAAGCAAACTATCTAAGAAACTCAGAGGGAATAACTTGTATTTCTTATACATGCTGTACAGTGTTGAGTCCACATAGGTATTCAGAACAGGGGGGAGACCTTTCCTGTGCTAAATGAGGAAAGAAGGTTAAATTAATTATATTGCCAGGGAAAAGTTAACATGTTTTTAGCCCTTCCATTGATTGCTTCCTTCAGAATCACAAGAGCGTTGATGTTATTTCAAAATAAATAATATCATTTAATACCTATACAGAAATAATGAACATGTGGGATCTAAAATTGACCAAAAAATTTGGGTATCTCTGTAACGTTTTCTTTTTCTCATTAGAGTTGTTTGCCAACTTTCTTGTCCCTTGTCCCTCTTTTATTTAAAGAGCAGATCTAGATTTCCATCTAGTGGGTAAGTTCCTTCTGTGTGTCTAAATTCTATTGCTCTCTGGGGTCTTGGTTTTTTTAATGTATGTGTGTGTGTGTGTGTGTGTCTTTGTGTGTGTGTGTGTATGTGTTGCCCTACCAGCACCAACTTTATGATACCCAAATAACTTACAGATTAATTGAACTAAAAGTAAAAATGACTATAAAATGACTTAAGTTTTGTTTTTGTTTGAGAAGCCTGTTAATACAGCTACATATTATCTCCTGCCTCCACTCTCCTACTGTCCTTGAAATATTCAGCCTATAAGTACCCAAATTCCCTGAACCCTGCAAAATTTTATATTTTCTCCTATAAATGAATATCAACTAGTTCTTTCACTAAGAAATTATTTATTTGGGAAGTCTAAATATAGCCAATCAGTTGTTTTCTTTCTCTGTTAGAAAAAAAAGCATACTAATTAACGAAAACCATGAAACGAAATATCATCTCTCTGTGTTTATCAAACTGGTTGAGCACTAGGATCCCTCTGCAACTTTCTTTTATGTCTCAAGACCTTTATTCCCATGTGACATCATCCTGGTAAGAGTTATGCAGTCTCCCCTAAGTGCCATTTGGATAGTGTAATTATTTTGTAAGATAGAGCAGTCTGGAGATGCCATCTCAGTGACTTTAAATAAAATTGCAATCCAAAAGCTTCTTTATGATTTTCTTTTTTTCCTTCTTAGCATATTAAGGTCTCAGGAGACAAGAATGTTAAAGCACTAAATCCCCTAAGTTCTCTTTTAAGCTTTTATCTTATAGGTGATCATTATCTAACGTTAAATGGGTTAAGTGATTTTTTTAATGGCATAAATTGTACTTTCATAAAGCACTTTTTCAATGTTAGTTTCCTATAGTGAAGTCAGATAGTGTTGTGAGTAGCCAATTATTATGTGAACTGGTTTAAAAAATAGTGAGTAAATAGTTCAACTTTGTTTTTAATAAAATCCTACTCCTAATATAGTGAAATATATGGTATATTTTATATATATATATATATATATATATAAAAATATAGTGAAAATTGAAAGTTGAAGAAGGAATTTAGAAATCATATAGGGCAATCTTCTCTCATTTAAATATTTTTCCTGATAAAAATAACAGATATCAGTGGTGAAAATACTGTAAAACATATAAAGAAGCACCATTCACAATCCTATCAATGTTAATATTTGTAAAATATTTCTAGTTTTTAAAATTTGCACACAAAAGTACATGTGCTTATACTCCTGTATCTGTGTAGATGTAAAACACTGGTTTACATTTTTGAGATTACAGATTGCATATTCTGAAGCCTATGTTTATACTAAAAAATAAACTATGCAATTCCATTTGTCATCAAATGTGTTTCATACAAAGAAAATTTGCTCATGATTACTCAGTATTTCTTATTTAATTTTTCAAACGATATGTTTGAGAGTACTTTTATATTTTCTCCTATAAATGAATATCAACTAGTTCTTTCACTAAGAAATTATTTATTTGGGAAGTCTAAATATAGCCAATCAGTTGTTTTCTTTCTCTGTTAGAAAAAAAAGCATACTAATTAACGAAAACCATGAAACGAAATATCATCTCTCTGTGTTTATCAAACTGGTTGAGCACTAGGATCCCTCTGCAACTTTCTTTTATGTCTCAAGACCTTTATTCCCATGTGACATCATCCTGGTAAGAGTTATGCAGTCTCCCCTAAGTGCCATTTGGATAGTGTAATTATTTTGTAAGATAGAGCAGTCTGGAGATGCCATCTCAGTGACTTTAAATAAAATTGCAATCCAAAAGCTTCTTTATGATTTTCTTTTTTTCCTTCTTAGCATATTAAGGTCTCAGGAGACAAGAATGTTAAAGCACTAAATCCCCTAAGTTCTCTTTTAAGCTTTTATCTTATAGGTGATCATTATCTAACGTTAAATGGGTTAAGTGATTTTTTTAATGGCATAAATTGTACTTTCATAAAGCACTTTTTCAATGTTAGTTTCCTATAGTGAAGTCAGATAGTGTTGTGAGTAGCCAATTATTATGTGAACTGGTTTAAAAAATAGTGAGTAAATAGTTCAACTTTGTTTTTAATAAAATCCTACTCCTAATATAGTGAAATATATGGTATATTTTATATATATATATATATATATATATATATAAAATATAGTGAAAATTGAAAGTTGAAGAAGGAATTTAGAAATCATATAGGGCAATCTTCTCTCATTTAAATATTTTTCCTGATAAAAATAACAGATATCAGTGGTGAAAATACTGTAAAACATATAAAGAAGCACCATTCACAATCCTATCAATGTTAATATTTGTAAAATATTTCTAGTTTTTAAAATTTGCACACAAAAGTACATGTGCTTATACTCCTGTATCTGTGTAGATGTAAAACACTGGTTTACATTTTTGAGATTACAGATTGCATATTCTGAAGCCTATGTTTATACTAAAAAATAAACTATGCAATTCCATTTGTCATCAAATGTGTTTCATACAAAGAAAATTTGCTCATGATTACTCAGTATTTCTTATTTAATTTTTCAAACGATATGTTTGAGAGTACTTTTAGGTTATGTGTAGCTTGCTATTAGGTAAATCTCTTCTTTTTGTGCCCTATAGGTTCATTTAAAATTTTTATTTATTTATCTTTTGGGGGAGGGTAGGGAGGGGGAGGGATAGGCGGGCTACTTCTATTGGTCTTTCATTTCTCTTTTTTCATCCGTCTTTGTTCTTTGGCTCCTGTGGGTCTCCCTTCGCGGTGGCCTCTGTTGTTGCAGAGCACCAGCTCTGGGCACATACGCTCCAGAGCTCCAGCTTGGTAGTTGGACACATCGGTCCAGCCGCTCCATCGCGTAGGATCTTCCCAGGCCAGGGATCGAACCTGAGCTGCTTGCACTGCAAAGCGGTGTCCTTACCACTGGACCACCAGGGGAAGCACTATAGGTTCATTTTTATAGGTGAAATGTCAGGATCTAAGTCATGTATCCTTCTACAGTTTGTAATAGATACTGACATATTATACACCATAAAGATTGATTCTAATCACACTGACTCAGTGGTTTATGATTCTATTTCACTGTTTATGTTCATATATTTGTCTTAGGATTTACTTATTGTTATATCTTCCATGTCATTTACATTTTGTTTATTAATTATTGTACCCATGTTTCTGCTGATGTTTTCACACTAAGGCTTCATATTATCATTTTCTTTAAGTATTTATGAGTATATGAGTATTTATGAGTATTTATGAGTATATGCTCCACTTTGGCAATTTCATTTTAGTTAACTTACTAAATTAAATAACAAGTTAAGCTTTCTAATATCAATGAGTTATCTGTTCTTTAGTTTTTTTTTTTTTTTTTTTTTTTTTTTCAAAAGCTGTTCTACCTGGTTTGGGTAGATATGATGTGTGCATATGCTGTGTGTTTGTGCTATACATGTATACAGAAAAACATCAGTTTATAGACACAGAATGCCTTTTAATCCCCCTTCCTTCCCTTGTTCCCATCATTCTGAATTTGCCTATGTTTATACTAAAAAATAAACTATGCAATTCCATTTGTCATCAAATGTGTTTCATACAAAGAAAATTTGCTCATGATTACTCAGTATTTCTTATTTAATTTTTCAAACGATATGTTTGAGAGTACTTTTAGGTTATGTGTAGCTTGCTATTAGGTAAATCTCTTCTTTTTGTGCCCTATAGGTTCATTTAAAATTTTTATTTATTTATCTTTTGGGGGAGGGTAGGGAGGGAGGGATAGGCGGGCTACTTCTATTGGTCTTTCATTTCTCTTTTTTCATCCGTCTTTGTTCTTTGGCTCCTGTGGGTCTCCCTTCGCGGTGGCCTCTGTTGTTGCAGAGCACCAGCTCTGGGCACATACGCTCCAGAGCTCCAGCTTGGTAGTTGGACACATCGGTCCAGCCGCTCCATCGCGTAGGATCTTCCCAGGCCAGGGATCGAACCTGAGCTGCTTGCACTGCAAAGCGGTGTCCTTACCACTGGACCACCAGGGGAAGCACTATAGGTTCATTTTTATAGGTGAAATGTCAGGATCTAAGTCATGTATCCTTCTACAGTTTGTAATAGATACTGACATATTATACACCATAAAGATTGATTCTAATCACACTGACTCAGTGGTTTATGATTCTATTTCACTGTTTATGTTCATATATTTGTCTTAGGATTTACTTATTGTTATATCTTCCATGTCATTTACATTTTGTTTATTAATTATTGTACCCATGTTTCTGCTGATGTTTTCACACTAAGGCTTCATATTATCATTTTCTTTAAGTATTTATGAGTATATGAGTATTTATGAGTATTTATGAGTATATGCTCCACTTTGGCAATTTCATTTTAGTTAACTTACTAAATTAAATAACAAGTTAAGCTTTCTAATATCAATGAGTTATCTGTTCTTTAGTTTTTTTTTTTTTTTCAAAAGCTGTTCTACCTGGTTTGGGTAGATATGATGTGTGCATATGCTGTGTGTTTGTGCTATACATGTATACAGAAAAACATCAGTTTATAGACACAGAATGCCTTTTAATCCCCCTTCCTTCCCTTCTTCCACTATCTTCTCCTTTGTTAACTGTTTCTCTCTTTCTCCCTTATAGCTTCATAAGAAAGCAAAATATAGAGGAAAGTGAGACAAATATATTTCACATAATTTTTTACTGGTCTCATGCTAAAAATGGATATGCTTATGATAAAATTGAATCACATTTACTTTAAGATTGAGAACAATATTTAATGAATCTTAGTTAAGGTTTTTACATAAAAAAAAAAGATACAATGAAAGAAATGTTAATACCGAAAGGTTACCTTTCAATTTGCTTAATCTAAAACATAATTCTGAAATTAGAAATAAAAAGTATATAACCATCTTTTAAAACTTGGTAACTTCTTTTATAAAGAGGCGTTGACAAGGACATAAAAATATTAAAAAAGATTGACCCGTACATGTTAAAATTGAAAAAGGAGAGAAACACACACAATAAATGTAGAAATGTAATTGACATCAGTAGTGTAAAATTTGAAAATGGTATTAACTTTGCTCCTCTTCCCAAGGCAGAGTGGGTCTTCACTCAATGGGTCTTTGGTCTCAGTTTCTCTTCCCACCTGCTTTTGTAGTAGGGGTTGGAGGATGATGTGTAACTGTGCAGACTTCATGGGAGAAGCACACAGGCAAGGGGCGATCATGCTTCGGAAAGAAAAAAATAAGAAAATAGTGATATAGATTGACAATATAAGTAGATATCCTTTTAATAATTATTTTTATTTTATTTTTTACTTTTACAGAATTTTGTTGTTTACAGATACGTAGAATCCCAGATTACTCATGTGTATATATCAGTAGCCATTTTATTTCTCACCCTTTACTTTGCAAGAAAGGTAGAATATTCAGTAGATCCATTCTAAACCAACAGTCAGAACATGCTAAGTTATTCAACAGATAAACTAATCAAAAGGACAACAAAATTAGTGCCAATTATCTTAATAAAATTATTTTCACTTTTTTTTTACACTTTCCTAATATTATCACTGACCGATATACTGGCAGATTATAATTACTGAGTTGGAATACTCTGAAAAATCTTCAAATTTCTCTTTTTGTAATTAAGGAAATTGAGATACTGGATGAACGACATGCTTAAAACCATACTGCAAGTTGTGGAAGATTTCATACATTAGCAGGGAAAAAAAGACTTTTCAAGACAACTCTGTTGTCTATTCAGAAGCAGATATGTAACTTTTCAACCACCTGAACACAAAGTCTTCTTATACGTAATTAATATGATTACTATTAATCCCATGGACAGAGGAATCTGGTGGACTACAGTCCACAAAGTTGCAAGAGTCAGTCATGACTTAGTGACTAAACTGTCACCATACTTCTTTATATAGGTAATTCACATAATACAGCATACTAACAACAATATGCAAAATTACAGTAATGTGTTACTCATTTATTTAGAAAATGCTTATGAGGAATTAATTATGTTTCACACTTTGTGATTAAATAATTAGTCAACATTTGTGTGCACAGGCCTTTATATAGTCAAGTCAATGCAAAGATATTTTCATCAAATCAATATATTTAAAAGTTACTATGTATATTAGTTGAGGTTCTCCTGGGAAAGAGAATTAATGGAAGATATATACTGTGGTCCTTGGATATCCTCAGGGATTCCTTTCCAGGACCTATTGTTGTTGTTGTACAGTTGGTCAGTTGTATCTGGCACTTGGAACCCCATGGAAGGCAGCATGCAAGACTTCCCCATCCTTCACTATTTCCTGGAGTTTTCTCGAACTTATATGCATTGAGTGGATGATGCCATGCAACCATCTCATCCTCTGTTGCCCCTTTCTCCTCCTGACTTCAATTTTCCCCAGCATCTGAGTCTTTTCCAATGAGTCAGCATTTCACATCAGGTGGCCAGAGTATTAGAACTTGAGCTTCAGCATCAGTCCTTCAGGGTTGATTTCCTTTAGAATTGATCCTGAATAGCTACCAAAATCTATTTCAAAGCCCCATATAGATACCAAATTCTGAGAAGGCTCAAGTTCCTTATATAAAATATTTGTGTATTACTCGAGTATATCCTCCAGTATACTTTTCTTATAATACTTAGTACAGTGTAAGTGATATTTAAATAATTGCAGATCCAATGTAAACACTATATAAATGGTTAAAGGAACTATAAAGGAAATTCATAAAGGTTCAGATTTTGTCCTTTTGGGTCTTTCTAGAAGTTTTCTTTCCTTCTTTCTTTTTGAAACATTTTTGATCTACATTTGATTGAATCCTCTGCTATGTAAACTGTGGATACAGAGGGCTGATTATGACATTTACTATAAGGAATTGGCTAACTTGATTATTGAAGATGGCAAGTCCAAAGACCTGCAGTCAGCAAGTTGGTGACCTAGGAGGGCCTATGATATAGTTTCAGTCTGTAGGCTGTAGGCTTGAGGCCTAGGAAGAGCTGAAGTTTCAGTTCAACCCTGTGGAGAGGAGAAAACCATTGTCCCAGCTTGAATGCAGTCAGGGAGGAGGAATTTCTTTTTGCCCATAAGAGTGTAAACCTTATTGTTCTATTCAGACCTTCAACTGATTGGATGGAGCCCACTCACATTAAGGAAGACACATTGCTTTCTTCAGTCAATATAAACGTTGAACTCATCTGAAAATGCTCTCATAGATTCACCTAGAGTTTTGTTTGAGCAAATATCTAATCACTTTGTGGCCTGATCATGATCATGTTGACACGTGAAATTAATCATCACATCATGTTTTCCTCAGTGTTCTGCATTCAGTCTACATAGCCTTATACCAAGGAAAAGATATAAGCAGGAGTTAGTTGTTGAAGACTTGTGACACAAGCATATTGCAATTAACGTGGTTGAAATACAAAAAAAAGATATCAAGTTTTCTCGAACTTATATGCATTGAGTGGATGATGCCATGCAACCATCTCATCCTCTGTTGCCCCTTTCTCCTCCTGACTTCAATTTTCCCCAGCATCTGAGTCTTTTCCAATGAGTCAGCATTTCACATCAGGTGGCCAGAGTATTAGAACTTGAGCTTCAGCATCAGTCCTTCAGGGTTGATTTCCTTTAGAATTGATCCTGAATAGCTACCAAAATCTATTTCAAAGCCCCATATAGATACCAAATTCTGAGAAGGCTCAAGTTCCTTATATAAAATATTTGTGTATTACTCAGTATATCCTCCAGTATACTTTTCTTATAATACTTAGTACAGTGTAAGTGATATTTAAATAATTGCAGATCCAATGTAAACACTATATAAATGGTTAAAGGAACTATAAAGGAAATTCATAAAGGTTCAGATTTTGTCCTTTTGGGTCTTTCTAGAAGTTTTCTTTCCTTCTTTCTTTTTGAAACATTTTTGATCTACATTTGATTGAATCCTCTGCTATGTAAACTGTGGATACAGAGGGCTGATTATGACATTTACTATAAGGAATTGGCTAACTTGATTATTGAAGATGGCAAGTCCAAAGACCTGCAGTCAGCAAGTTGGTGACCTAGGAGGGCCTATGATATAGTTTCAGTCTGTA
This sequence comes from Tragulus kanchil, assembly GCA_022376925.1. Lineage (NCBI taxonomy): Eukaryota > Metazoa > Chordata > Mammalia > Artiodactyla > Tragulidae > Tragulus > Tragulus kanchil. The sequence goes on from JAIOJX010000004.1 coordinate 26,569,490, forward strand.
GGCTGTAGGCTTGAGGCCTAGGAAGAGCTGAAGTTTCAGTTCAACCCTGTGGAGAGGAGAAAACCATTGTCCCAGCTTGAATGCAGTCAGGGAGGAGGAATTTCTTTTTGCCCATAAGAGTGTAAACCTTATTGTTCTATTCAGACCTTCAACTGATTGGATGGAGCCCACTCACATTAAGGAAGACACATTGCTTTCTTCAGTCAATATAAACGTTGAACTCATCTGAAAATGCTCTCATAGATTCACCTAGAGTTTTGTTTGAGCAAATATCTAATCACTTTGTGGCCTGATCATGATCATGTTGACACGTGAAATTAATCATCACATCATGTTTTCCTCAGTGTTCTGCATTCAGTCTACATAGCCTTATACCAAGGAAAAGATATAAGCAGGAGTTAGTTGGTGAAGACTTGTGAAAAAAGCATATTGCCATTAACGTGGTTGAAATACAAAACTTGGTCTAGGTGATTACTGTGTTACTATGATAATTGGTTAATATATTACTATAAAAAGTAGGTGAGTTATTGACAATAGAATGAGTCCCAATGATTGATACAGGTAGTATCAAGATGATCAATCACTTGAGTCCTTAGGAAGCAAAGATGAATAAGAAACAGTTTTAACGACATGGCACTCCACTGAAGAAATCAAAGTAAGAGGCCAAAAGAGACACAACTTATTCTGGTATGCTGCTAATCTTCATGTCTTTAAAGACTGCTGCTCTCTGTACTTTAAATAAAAATTTTAAGAGAGCATAAACTAAAAGTTCAATTGTAGAATGGGGCTATGTCTGCAGTGAAACAATACCTTAACTGGATATTCTAGAAGATTCCTAGAAATGTTTCATTTTTTACCAAGAATCATGCTTCTCTCCATCTTTAACTGAATATTTACAGAACATTCCTCTTTCTGTACCAAGTGACCCAAAGCAAGTGTGTGATAGAAAGAGTGTCTTCTTGAATTTTTATACCAGCTTTCACCTCTAACTTCAGGTGGCCTCTCCTTTTTGCATTCTCCTTAATCTTTCCTATTGCCAGGACAGGTTGTCATGGAACTGATTTATACTTTTCTTGTTTTAGATAAATGCCTCCAGCTGTTGCCAGGAACTTCCTGCCATTAGTAGCAACTCATTAAGCTTGACAATGAATATCTCTCCTACCTGGAAAATGCTAGCTGGTAGACTATATAGTGATGAATACATTTGCATCCTTTTTTCAGCCAGTGGGTGAACATGAATTGGGCTTCCCTGGTGGCTCCATGGTAAAGAATCTGCCTGCCAATGCAGGAGATATAAGAGACTCAGGTTCAATCCCCAGGTTTGGAAGGGAGGGACGAAATGGCAACCCACTCCAGTATTACCTGAAAAAAAATCTCATGGGTAGAGGAGCCCAGTGGGCTACAATCCAAGGAGTCACAAAGAGTAGGACATGACTGAGTAACTAAGCACACATGAACATGAATTAGGGAAGTAGATAATTCCTAAGATCAGCCCATTGTGTAATTCTCATTACCTTTTCATGGGTTAACCCACCATGAAAATCGTTTGTTAACAATGAACATATTTATTTTTTATTATTATTTTTTTTAAGTTCATCCCTTTGTACACTTTAAATAGATCATCCTGGCTGGCTACAAACCTGAAATCAAAAAAAAAAAAAAAAAGAGATGCTGTCTCTAATTGGAGAGTCGGGTAGGGAACTTAAAAGCAAACAGACACACTTCTTTTTATGATTTTATATCAACATATGACTGTGTCTAGAGCATGATGAAATGAGTAAATGAATTAATGATTAACGAATTACATGCATGCACTAATGAATCAATGAGTAAAAAAATTACAAATTACTGTCCATGTTTATTACTAAAAGAAAGAGGACAAAGAAAGGTGATGGTATATTCAAAAGGAAGAATGAGTCATGAAGTGGCAAACAAGAGGCAATTGCAGAAACAAACTGAAATCTCAGACTTACTTGAGGCATAATGAATTATCAGTGAAAAATTATGATTTCTTTGCTGCCCCAATCAGGTACAAAGGAAAGAAGGAAGAGAGATAAGGAGGGAAGGAAAGAGAAAGGGGAGGAAGGAATAAATAATTCATGAAGATTGAAAAAGACTGTAAGAGTCTGAAAGTTATACAAGTAGAAATATAAAGAATATAGAGAAATATAAAGAAATATAGAGAAGATTCTTATAAACTCATGCAATATTCAGTGTATTGGAATGCTTTACATATTTTTGACAAGCATTTGAGCTGTTGTTTAATCATTGTAGGGATATTTGAACTTCAAGTCTACAACTTTGACATGGCTTAAATGGAAAGAATGTAAACTTTTGGGTTCTCATTCGTACTTATGCAATAATTCAAAAAGATGATCAGTTTCTGTCTTAATGTCAGATCTGCTTCTTGAACAAGCTGTCTTTAAAAATATTATTATTTTTCTTCTGTCCTAATTAACAGAAAGCAAACCACTTATGCAAACAATAACAAAAACTACTTTTAAATAATATTCCATTTTATGAATGGAGGGAATTCATCAAATGTTATGCTAAAATATTTCTTGAGTCAAATTTTAAATTGACAGAAAGTTTTCAACACACTTGGAAGTACATTTGTGATAACTGTACCTGGTGTACTCAGTTGTGTCTGCCTCTTTACAATCCTTTGGGTTGCAGCCTGCCAGCCTCCTCTGTCTATGGGAATTTTCAGGCAAGAATACTCAGTGGATTGCCATTTCTTTCTCCAGGATATCTTGCCTAGCCACAGATTGAACTCACATCTCCTGTGTCTCCTGCATTGCAGGCAGATTCTTTTTTGTTTGTTTGTTTGTTTGTTTATTTATTTTGGTGGGGGTGGGGAGGGAGGAGAGTGGGCGGGCCACTTCCACTGGTCTTTCATTTGTCTAGTTTCATCCATCTTTGTTCTTTGGCCCGTGTGGGCCTCCCATCGCAGTGGCCTCTGTTGTTGCAGAGCACCGGCTCTGGGCGCATGAGCTCCGGCTCGGCAATTGGACACATTGGTCCAGCCGCTCCGCAGCACATGGGATCTTCCCAGGCCAGGGATCGAACTGGTGCCCCTTGCACTGCAAGGTGGTATCCTTACCCACTGGACCACCAGGGAAGCCCATGCAGGCAAATTCTTAACCTGCTGAGCCATTGGGGAAACCCACAGTAGTGATAAGTATAGCAGTAATCTGTGTGATGAGCATAGTTGTGAAATCAGTAGGTAAATGCAATTCTGTCAGCGTGTATCATTATGCTGTCTGCTCTGCTTGGAGAAAAAAAGAACCTTATTTTTAACATTGGGGAAAAGATCTTATAATAGATGAAAAAACTGGTCAACTGAATCCCAAATTTATGGTTTGAAGCTTGCAACAGGAGTGGTAATACTTACACAGAAGGCTACTGGTAAAGCAACTTTTGTTACCTTGAGGCTTGAATATATGGCAACTGATAAGCATACAATGATCTTGAAGGATGGAATTAATATGCAAGATCAACAAATATGATGAAGTCAAATTTGTCATGCTGAAGAACAAAAGATACAGGATATTTCAGTAGGTTTTCAAATAAATGTGCTTTTTAAAAACAAAAAACAAAAAATATAAATGAACATATTAACAAAACTACTTTTAAATAATATTCCATTTTATGAATGGAGGGAATTCATCAAATGTTATGCTAAAATATTTCTTGAGTCAAATTTTAAATTGACAGAAAGTTTTCAACACACTTGGAAGTACATTTGTGATAACTGTACCTGGTGTACTCAGTTGTGTCTGCCTCTTTACAATCCTTTGGGTTGCAGCCTGCCAGCCTCCTCTGTCTATGGGAATTTTCAGGCAAGAATACTCAGTGGATTGCCATTTCTTTCTCCAGGATATCTTGCCTAGCCACAGATTGAACTCACATCTCCTGTGTCTCCTGCATTGCAGGCAGATTCTTTTTTGTTTGTTTGTTTGTTTGTTTATTTATTTTGGTGGGGGTGGGGAGGGAGGAGAGTGGGCGGGCCACTTCCACTGGTCTTTCATTTGTCTAGTTTCATCCATCTTTGTTCTTTGGCCCGTGTGGGCCTCCCATCGCAGTGGCCTCTGTTGTTGCAGAGCACCGGCTCTGGGCGCATGAGCTCCGGCTCGGCAATTGGACACATTGGTCCAGCCGCTCCGCAGCACATGGGATCTTCCCAGGCCAGGGATCGAACTGGTGCCCCTTGCACTGCAAGGTGGTATCCTTACCCACTGGACCACCAGGGAAGCCCATGCAGGCAAATTCTTAACCTGCTGAGCCATTGGGGAAACCCACAGTAGTGATAAGTATAGCAGTAATCTGTGTGATGAGCATAGTTGTGAAATCAGTAGGTAAATGCAATTCTGTCAGCGTGTATCATTATGCTGTCTGCTCTGCTTGGAGAAAAAAAGAACCTTATTTTTAACATTGGGGAAAAGATCTTATAATAGATGAAAAAACTGGTCAACTGAATCCCAAATTTATGGTTTGAAGCTTGCAACAGGAGTGGTAATACTTACACAGAAGGCTACTGGTAAAGCAACTTTTGTTACCTTGAGGCTTGAATATATGGCAACTGATAAGCATACAATGATCTTGAAGGATGGAATTAATATGCAAGATCAACAAATATGATGAAGTCAAATTTGTCATGCTGAAGAACAAAAGATACAGGATATTTCAGTAGGTTTTCAAATAAATGTGCAAACAAATAATAATCATTTTTTCCATCTATTCATTTGGATAAAAGAGCAGAAATTATAAAAAATAGAATTTCAATTAGATAAGGAATGAATGTCCATAGTAGCTGTTACATTTACCTTTCACTTAGCATTTATTGATATTTGAGACCTAAATTGTTAATTTTATTCTTATGTGACATTTTTCAATACTTCAATTAGGTTATAAACTCTTGAGGCTTGAGATGTCTGTGTGTGCATTTAGGGGACAGGGCAGAATACTGGGTAGATATATCTTGATTATAAAATATGTTAAGTAGAAATAACTTGTTATTTTGGCTTTGAGCAATTTCATGATTCAAGAAAATTATAATTTTGTATATATTTTGGATTTACTTTTTGCTTGGGGTACTTTTAACCTTATAAAATATCACCAAAATAGTACAAAGAATATATCTAAACCCGTCATCAAAATTTGCCTATTCTTAATATTTTATTTCATTTCTTTATCTTTTTGTCTTTTTATATATGTGTATAGACATAATTATTGTTCTGTATTATCTGAATGTACATTTTATTTATCATGGCCTTTATTCATAAATTCTTCAGTACAAGATTTCCAAAAAATAGAATATTCTCTTATATAACCACATTATTGTTGTCAATTTCATGCATTTACATATATGCAATACCTTCGTCTAAGCTGCCATCCACCTTCAATTTGGTCAGTGATCCAATAATATCACTGATAGTGATTTGTCTCTCCCAGTATAGAACCAAATTTAGGATCTGATATTCCATTTACTAGGCACATGTTTTTAGTCTCCTAATCTGGATTGTTTGCATATCCTTTCTTTGTCTTTAATGACTTTGGCATTTTTTGAAAAAAGATATTTTCCCACCTTTTTAAAAAATAGAATATATTTCACTGCATGTCGGTTTGATATTTTCTTGTTGACTAGATTGTTCTTAGGCATTCTCACTGCTCGTCTGCAGAGCTGACAAATCTGGAGCCACACAGTGTCCATCTTGAAGGATGGAATTAATATGCAAGATCAACAAATATGATGAAGTCAAATTTGTCATGCTGAAGAACAAAAGATACAGGATATTTCAGTAGGTTTTCAAATAAATGTGCAAACAAATAATAATCATTTTTTCCATCTATTCATTTGGATAAAAGAGCAGAAATTATAAAAAATAGAATTTCAATTAGATAAGGAATGAATGTCCATAGTAGCTGTTACATTTACCTTTCACTTAGCATTTATTGATATTTGAGACCTAAATTGTTAATTTTATTCTTATGTGACATTTTTCAATACTTCAATTAGGTTATAAACTCTTGAGGCTTGAGATGTCTGTGTGTGCATTTAGGGGACAGGGCAGAATACTGGGTAGATATATCTTGATTATAAAATATGTTAAGTAGAAATAACTTGTTATTTTGGCTTTGAGCAATTTCATGATTCAAGAAAATTATAATTTTGTATATATTTTGGATTTACTTTTTGCTTGGGGTACTTTTAACCTTATAAAATATCACCAAAATAGTACAAAGAATATATCTAAACCCGTCATCAAAATTTGCCTATTCTTAATATTTTATTTCATTTCTTTATCTTTTTGTCTTTTTATATATGTGTATAGACATAATTATTGTTCTGTATTATCTGAATGTACATTTTATTTATCATGGCCTTTATTCATAAATTCTTCAGTACAAGATTTCCAAAAAATAGAATATTCTCTTATATAACCACATTATTGTTGTCAATTTCATGCATTTACATATATGCAATACCTTCGTCTAAGCTGCCATCCACCTTCAATTTGGTCAGTGATCCAATAATATCACTGATAGTGATTTGTCTCTCCCAGTATAGAACCAAATTTAGGATCTGATATTCCATTTACTAGGCACATGTTTTTAGTCTCCTAATCTGGATTGTTTGCATATCCTTTCTTTGTCTTTAATGACTTTGGCATTTTTTGAAAAAAGATATTTTCCCACCTTTTTAAAAAATAGAATATATTTCACTGCATGTCGGTTTGATATTTTCTTGTTGACTAGATTGTTCTTAGGCATTCTCACTGCTCTGCTGCAGAGCAGACAAATCTTGTGCTTCATCTGGAGCCACACAGTGTCCATCTGTCCTCACCAATGGTGTTAATTTTAACATCTGTTCAAAGTGTTGCCCATTTCTCCTTTCTTTGTTGTATGATTATTATTTCTTTTTTCCCCTTTTCTTCTCTTATTTGTCCATTCAATATTATAAACAAAGTCACTGTAAAGAATTTAGGATTTATTTGCACTCTGCCATTCCATCCTACAGCCCACTCTGCCTAAGACTAAGACTAAGGGTCTGTAGCTAAATGCTCTCTTCACAAGTACTTAGATGAGCTCTTTCTTTTTTCTCCTTTCAGTGTAATTATGATGTTCACTTCGCATATGATTAGGCTCATCTGTTTCAGTTTGCTTGCAGTTTTTTCCCTTCCCATTTATATTACTTTAATATTTTAAATTTGTAAGGTATCAGCATGCTTAAAAAGTCGTAACTCCTCACAATGGTATACTCAAAGAAGTACCATTCTTTCTCTTTTTATTTCCTCCACCTCACTCTGTGAAGTTAAACAATTTCATTTTTTCCTGGTTTATGCTTCTTGTGTTGTTTAAAATGATAAGCATGTGAATATATTTTCGTATTCTCTATTCATTTTTTATACAATATGTAGCTTTACATGTATGTCATTTTACACTCTGAAGTTTCACTTAACAGTTGTTTTACTTAGTCATTAAGTCTTGTTTGATTCTGTTGCAACCCCATGGACTGTAGCCCATCAGGCTCCTCTGTCCATGGGAGTTCCCAGACAAGAATATTGGAATCAGTTGCCCCTTTCTATGCCAGGAAATCTTCCTGACCCAGGGATTGACTCCACATCTCCTGCATTGGCATGTGGATTCTTATCACTGAGCCACCAGGGAAGATCTTTTTTTTAATATTTCCAACATTATGTTACACTCTATCATTTCATTTAACAGTATGGTTTTTTTGGGGGGGGTGTGTGTGGGTGGGTTGGGGAGGGAAGGGGCAGGCAGGCCACTTCTATAAGTCTTTCATTTATCTGTTTTCATCCATCTTTGTTCTTTGGCCCATGTGGGCCTCCCATTGCAGTGGCCTGCATTGTAGCAGAGCACCGGCTCTGGGCACATGTGCTTCAGAGCTCCGGCTCCATAGTTGGACACATGGGTCCAGCCGCTCCACAGCACGTGGGATCTTCCCAAGCCAGGGATGGAACTGGCGCCCCTTGCACTGCAAGGCGGTGTCCTTACCCACTGGACCACCAGGGAAGCCCAACAGTATGTTTTGTTAGTGAAGTCCTTCCTTATTTTTTTACAGCAGCATAGCACTCTACTAAATTCATGCACTCTCCCATACTGCAAGGTTTGGGTAGTTTCTAGTATTTTGCAATTACAAATAATGCTTCAATGATTCAATTTATTCTTATACATATTACTACTGCAGCTTTATATTTTAGATTTATGTCTTCAGAGTGAAGTCCTGGAAGTAGGACTGCTAGACCGAGGGGCAAATACAATGTAATTTGATATATCTTCAAATTCCCCTTCGTAAGGGTTGTACTAGTTTACGTTCCTACAAGTAGTGTCCAAGCCTGCTTTTCCACAGGCTGTCCAACAGAATGAGAGCTGGGAGACTTTTGAATGTTTGCCAGTCTGATAGTTTAGGAATGTTACTGTGGAACATTTTAAATAATGCTTCCCTTATCATGAATGAAGATGAATATATTTTCATATGTTTATGGAACCTTTGTATGTCTCTCTTTATGGGTTGTCTCTACAGGGCATGTCTTGAAAAATGATACATTACTGATTTAAGAGTGTTTCATCCTAGCTAAAGGGCAGATACAGAAAAAAAAAAAGTAAATATGTAATAAACAAGAAGTCAAAAATCAGAACGTCAACAGAATCTCATTCCTTCAGAGATTCTAAGGAGATTCCGTTTCTTCTCACTTCTAATTTCTGGTGATTGCCAATATTCCTTGACTTAGGACTACATAAATCCAGTCTCCGCTTTCATCTGAAATTGTCTGTTCCTCTTCTGAGTGTCTGTCTGATTTCCCCTTACTTCTCTTCCAGACGGACGCTCATGAAAGCATTTAGAGTCCAGGTATACAATCCAGGATAATCGTCTCATCTGAAAACCATTAACTGCCTCTTTTCACCATATAAGAAGCTATATATAATAATATTCACAGTTTTCAGGGTTTAGAGCATAAACATGTTTTGGGCACCACCATTAAACCCAATACATATAGAAATCTTAAATAATATGAAGAAGAGGGTGGATATGGGACTCTTGGTGTCAAGTGGAGGAGCTTCCCTCGTGACTAGTGGTAGACAATCCACCTGCCAATGCAGGAGATGAGGGTTCAATCCCTGGGTCAGGATGATCCCCTGAAGGAGGAAATGGCAACCCACTCCAGTATTCTTGCCTGAGGAATCCCATGGGCAGAGAAGTCTGGTGGGCTGCAGTCCATGGATTTGCAAAGAGTGAGACATGGCTGAGTGACTGAGCACACAGCACACATTTAGAGGGAAGGTATTGTGGGAAACATGACATAGTTACCATGCTGTGTATCACCCTCACCGTTGTCTGAAAGAGAAGAATACTTGGACTATCAGAGCATCCAGCTGAATGAGATCTAGTGTTTCTGTACTTTAACTGGCTTAATCTTTTTGTTGTGACATGCCCTAAGAGCAGTTACTCTTATAAAAGTATTTATAAATATATTTAAAAGATACAAATGTATTTATAAATGTATTTAAAAAATAATAAAAGAACCCATCTGAGGATGTGAGGATTATACAGTAAACACTTTTGGAAAAGAGGAACAAGACACTTTAAAAACTTTAAGCCTCTAATGAGCTTAATTTGTGACTTTGGCAACAATAGCAAAACATATGATTGTAAAGCTTTCTAGAAGGGTGAGATCACAGGATTTCAGGCTTAATGATTCATATGAAGGCACAATTCAACAGTGATGTCATCAAAACTGAACATGTATTTGAGCTGCCTCATACTTATTGCTGTTGTTCTACACAGTTGATCTTAAACAGAAGTCTTTAAATGTCATTGCAAAGGAGAAATGTCATTTCTTCTTTGTTTGGATATCAGGTTGTATGATTGGTAAATAGTATCACCTTGAATGTTTTCATAATACCTGTCCATCAGAAAGTTTTGTCTAGTACTATATATTGTGATTTCAACAAGGTGTTACTAGTCATATAAAGATTCATATTACATTTTACAGATATCCTATGGGCATTCAGGATAAATTGATGAATCATCCCATCTTAGAGTTGGCAGAGAATTTAAAGATAAGTGAATACAACCACTCATTTGATTTGATGCTTAGATAGTTTTTCCTACAGACACTGCAAAGTAGACATCTAGATATTGTTGGGATACTTTCAATTTCAAGGAACTTACTACCTTTCAGAAGAACCAATTTCATTTTAATGGCCCTGCATTTCAGAAGAACCAATTTCATTTATCCCTGAAGGAGGAAATGGCAACCCACTCCAGTATTCTTGCCTGAGGAATCCCATGGGCAGAGAAGTCTGGTGGGCTGCAGTCCATGGATTTGCAAAGAGTGAGACATGGCTGAGTGACTGAGCACACAGCACACATTTAGAGGGAAGGTATTGTGGGAAACATGACATAGTTACCATGCTGTGTATCACCCTCACCGTTGTCTGAAAGAGAAGAATACTTGGACTATCAGAGCATCCAGCTGAATGAGATCTAGTGTTTCTGTACTTTAACTGGCTTAATCTTTTTGTTGTGACATGCCCTAAGAGCAGTTACTCTTATAAAAGTATTTATAAATATATTTAAAAGATACAAATGTATTTATAAATGTATTTAAAAAATAATAAAAGAACCCATCTGAGGATGTGAGGATTATACAGTAAACACTTTTGGAAAAGAGGAACAAGACACTTTAAAAACTTTAAGCCTCTAATGAGCTTAATTTGTGACTTTGGCAACAATAGCAAAACATATGATTGTAAAGCTTTCTAGAAGGGTGAGATCACAGGATTTCAGGCTTAATGATTCATATGAAGGCACAATTCAACAGTGATGTCATCAAAACTGAACATGTATTTGAGCTGCCTCATACTTATTGCTGTTGTTCTACACAGTTGATCTTAAACAGAAGTCTTTAAATGTCATTGCAAAGGAGAAATGTCATTTCTTCTTTGTTTGGATATCAGGTTGTATGATTGGTAAATAGTATCACCTTGAATGTTTTCATAATACCTGTCCATCAGAAAGTTTTGTCTAGTACTATATATTGTGATTTCAACAAGGTGTTACTAGTCATATAAAGATTCATATTACATTTTACAGATATCCTATGGGCATTCAGGATAAATTGATGAATCATCCCATCTTAGAGTTGGCAGAGAATTTAAAGATAAGTGAATACAACCACTCATTTGATTTGATGCTTAGATAGTTTTTCCTACAGACACTGCAAAGTAGACATCTAGATATTGTTGGGATACTTTCAATTTCAAGGAACTTACTACCTTTCAGAAGAACCAATTTCATTTTAATGGCCCTGCATTAAGAAAAAAATCATCCTACATGAAACATTAAATTAAATGTTTCTTTACAGACTTTTCAGACAGATCATTTACATTTTCTAGTCACCTCTTTTCCAAGCTGATAATTGAAGGGTTTCTATAGTTCATAATGCATTATCATTTCAGATCTTGCCTCAGCATATGGATATTGCCAATGCTACTAAGTCTCTAGTGGCATCGACCAAGACAATTTGTTTTTCCATGTTAGATGAAAATGGGAAGACACTGTAAAATCAAACAGTGAGAGTGATTTATGGATAAGGGCTTTGCCTGGTGCTTTGCAGTTGAAAGTTCTGAGGTATTATTCTATATCTTGGACTATTGGTATATATTGTGCTTAAGTCAAATGATGATTTTTTAATATAGAAACTATAATAATTCAGAAGTGTCTCTTGGAAATGAAGTTTAGGAATCTAGACAACATTCAAAAAAAGAAAAGAAAGAAATTAGTGCAAGCTGTCTGTGGCGCTTTAAAACATCCATGAAGTTTGTCCATTCATTTCTTTAAGCTTTTCCTTTCTCTCTCTTTCTCAGTATCCATTTTGTTTCTTATTTCCTCTACAGACCTTCTGGTTTGCTTTATCCTTTTTCTCTCTCTGTTGACTGGCTTATACAATATTCCTGGTTATTGCTTTTACCTGTATGCTTTAAGATTTTTTGACATCAACCAATTGTCCTTAGTTACAATTCCAAATCTAAGAAGAAATCAGCTACCAACGTAGTTTAGGGCAAGTATTCTTCCCACTCTAAACAGTTGGAACTGACTTTAGGGACATGGAGTGATATTATTCAACAACACTCCCAGAAGCTCGCTCCTAGATCAGAATCAGACCATTTCAGGAGAAAGCAGATGACTCTAGAGCAGAATAGACCACCTTCCAAATGTCTGCAACAAGGAGAGGGCAACGCTAAGTTTCCTGGAGCTTGAAAAAACAAATTTCTGTAGGAGGTAACTATGTTAGAGACTGAGGATGCAAAGCAACCCCTGAGTTGTTTAAGGCTTGTTTTAAGCTCATGAAAAAATTAGAAAGGATATTTAACTTTTCTTGTCTGTCGTTGTGCTTGTTTAGTCACTAAGTCATGTCTGACTCTTGTGACCTTATGAACCTTAGCCCATCAAACTCCTCTGTCCAGTGGATTTCTCATACAAGAATATAGGAGTGGGTTGCCATTCTCTTTTCCAGGGGTTCTTCCCTACCCAGGGATTGAACCCACGTCTCCTGCAGCGCAGGTGGGTTCTTTCAACCTGAGCCACCAGGGAAGCCTTTTCTTGTCTGTGTCAATTTGGAAAAGGATTCAGAAGTGACCAAGTTTCTAAAAATAAGTTATCTTTTATGACTCTAGTTTGGGGAACTTACTAAGGAAGGAACCTTAACACATAAATGTCTTAATACTTTGCAAGAGTGTTGGTAATCAGATCACATTTTCACCCCTATATTTATTTTATTTCACTAAGTTTTGAGTCTTTTTAATATTTGCTATTAAGTTATATCTCAACCTACGTATATTTACCCAGTATTCCTTTCTACAGAGCTTGACATTTATCCTTAGTGAATATATAACTTTGCTCAACATTCTAGTTATGACTTTTCTGGATTCTGTTTCAGATACCCAGTATGGTAGTTATCCCTTCAGCTTCATGTCAACTCAGTATATGATTACATGCCTTCAGGTAGTGATGAGGCACTGAAAATAAGGTAGCAACTGTAGAAAAATGAGCATGTGACGGGATCTTAGAAATCTGTATTCTGATATCAACTATGCCATCTATTGCATGAATTTGGGTGCGCCAAATTCATCGTAATCACATGATGTCTTGTTCTATCCTGTATAAGTGGGGTAATAATCAGTTTAATAATTATAAATGGAAATAGAAGCTAAGAAGTGGGCAACTGCTTGAAGTTCTTTATAAACTGGTATGACATCATCAAACATCTCTAGTCTTATGCATCAGAAAGTGGCAGATGGGATGAGCTGCTATAGCTCTCACCCTGGGGCAGCCTCATCTGAAGGGACAGTTGAATTTTTCTTTGCTTAGACCACCTTCCAAATGTCTGCAACAAGGAGAGGGCAACGCTAAGTTTCCTGGAGCTTGAAAAAACAAATTTCTGTAGGAGGTAACTATGTTAGAGACTGAGGATGCAAAGCAACCCCTGAGTTGTTTAAGGCTTGTTTTAAGCTCATGAAAAAATTAGAAAGGATATTTAACTTTTCTTGTCTGTCGTTGTGCTTGTTTAGTCACTAAGTCATGTCTGACTCTTGTGACCTTATGAACCTTAGCCCATCAAACTCCTCTGTCCAGTGGATTTCTCATACAAGAATATAGGAGTGGGTTGCCATTCTCTTTTCCAGGGGTTCTTCCCTACCCAGGGATTGAACCCACGTCTCCTGCAGCGCAGGTGGGTTCTTTCAACCTGAGCCACCAGGGAAGCCTTTTCTTGTCTGTGTCAATTTGGAAAAGGATTCAGAAGTGACCAAGTTTCTAAAAATAAGTTATCTTTTATGACTCTAGTTTGGGGAACTTACTAAGGAAGGAACCTTAACACATAAATGTCTTAATACTTTGCAAGAGTGTTGGTAATCAGATCACATTTTCACCCCTATATTTATTTTATTTCACTAAGTTTTGAGTCTTTTTAATATTTGCTATTAAGTTATATCTCAACCTACGTATATTTACCCAGTATTCCTTTCTACAGAGCTTGACATTTATCCTTAGTGAATATATAACTTTGCTCAACATTCTAGTTATGACTTTTCTGGATTCTGTTTCAGATACCCAGTATGGTAGTTATCCCTTCAGCTTCATGTCAACTCAGTATATGATTACATGCCTTCAGGTAGTGATGAGGCACTGAAAATAAGGTAGCAACTGTAGAAAAATGAGCATGTGACGGGATCTTAGAAATCTGTATTCTGATATCAACTATGCCATCTATTGCATGAATTTGGGTGCGCCAAATTCATCGTAATCACATGATGTCTTGTTCTATCCTGTATAAGTGGGGTAATAATCAGTTTAATAATTATAAATGGAAATAGAAGCTAAGAAGTGGGCAACTGCTTGAAGTTCTTTATAAACTGGTATGACATCATCAAACATCTCTAGTCTTATGCATCAGAAAGTGGCAGATGGGATGAGCTGCTATAGCTCTCACCCTGGGGCAGCCTCATCTGAAGGGACAGTTGAATTTTTCTTTGCAGCTTAAAGAAGGTATGAAGTTGTTGCTGTGGAGCACACCTTCACTGGAAAGGCAATTGCTTCTCTATGTAGCATCAAATGTATTTCAAGTGTCAGATGCTGCCTTTAAGGCACTAGTCAGTACATGTATCAAGCCTGTTAAAAGTGATGCCAGTTAAAGGAATTACATTACTTTGATTCTGAGACAGCTCTGCTGATTGCAAGGTAGCTTCTGTAGTAGATGAATGCTGTTTTAACTTGGGCAGCAACCCTGTGTCCTTCTTTCTTTTTTTTTAATTTTTTATTACCAACACCCTCATTTCCTAAGAGTAACTACTGTTTTTTTCCATCTCACTCTATATAGGACCAAACACTGTCCCAAAGATGGACATGAGACAGTCAATTCAGTATAGGCACAACCTCACCACAGCAAGAAAGGCAGAGACAAGCATATAGATCAAGTTTGTTCAAGCAGACTTCTTCTCCAGATAATTTCAGTACTGAGTAGAAAGGCAAAGACAAAAATGATTGATAGCCAGACATTAGCTTGCATTATGTCCTCCAAACTGATCTTCTTTCTGTCCTTCTCAAGGCCTTAGATAGTCAACTTTTCTCTTAAAATCTCCAAGCATCTTTACCCATTTCAAGTAATGTTTTGCTTAAGTAGGCTCGTGTTAGTTTTTGTTATTTTACAACTAAATAACTAAAACTGATATATTCCATGATTTTAGGAAATGAAGAAATAGGCATCAGAGTCAAAAAAATGCAGCACGTTGATAGCCTAAGGGGCTCTTGCTGAGAGTTCTTATGAGCTGTGGGCTTTTTCCACTTATGCCAGGAATACCAAGTAACAGCTTCTCTCTGATATCAACTATGCCATCTATTGCATGAATTTGGGTGCGCCAAATTCATCGTAATCACATGATGTCTTGTTCTATCCTGTATAAGTGGGGTAATAATCAGTTTAATAATTATAAATGGAAATAGAAGCTAAGAAGTGGGCAACTGCTTGAAGTTCTTTATAAACTGGTATGACATCATCAAACATCTCTAGTCTTATGCATCAGAAAGTGGCAGATGGGATGAGCTGCTATAGCTCTCACCCTGGGGCAGCCTCATCTGAAGGGACAGTTGAATTTTTCTTTGCAGCTTAAAGAAGGTATGAAGTTGTTGCTGTGGAGCACACCTTCACTGGAAAGGCAATTGCTTCTCTATGTAGCATCAAATGTATTTCAAGTGTCAGATGCTGCCTTTAAGGCACTAGTCAGTACATGTATCAAGCCTGTTAAAAGTGATGCCAGTTAAAGGAATTACATTACTTTGATTCTGAGACAGCTCTGCTGATTGCAAGGTAGCTTCTGTAGTAGATGAATGCTGTTTTAACTTGGGCAGCAACCCTGTGTCCTTCTTTCTTTTTTTTTATTTTTTATTACCAACACCCTCATTTCCTAAGAGTAACTACTGTTTTTTTCCATCTCACTCTATATAGGACCAAACACTGTCCCAAAGATGGACATGAGACAGTCAATTCAGTATAGGCACAACCTCACCACAGCAAGAAAGGCAGAGACAAGCATATAGATCAAGTTTGTTCAAGCAGACTTCTTCTCCAGATAATTTCAGTACTGAGTAGAAAGGCAAAGACAAAAATGATTGATAGCCAGACATTAGCTTGCATTATGTCCTCCAAACTGATCTTCTTTCTGTCCTTCTCAAGGCCTTAGATAGTCAACTTTTCTCTTAAAATCTCCAAGCATCTTTACCCATTTCAAGTAATGTTTTGCTTAAGTAGGCTCGTGTTAGTTTTTGTTATTTTACAACTAAATAACTAAAACTGATATATTCCATGATTTTAGGAAATGAAGAAATAGGCATCAGAGTCAAAAAAATGCAGCACGTTGATAGCCTAAGGGGCTCTTGCTGAGAGTTCTTATGAGCTGTGGGCTTTTTCCACTTATGCCAGGAATACCAAGTAACAGCTTCTCTCTCCCATGGTTCCTGGCCAGGGCTAGTCACAGAAACCCAGTCACCTCACTCACTGTGTATCCATTTACACCACACCCCAGCCCATCCAGTATCAGCCCAGATCAAGCTTTCTCCTGAGCCCTAGTTTAGACTTGACATGATTTCCCTGATTCTAGCATTTTTTGCTGCTTCTTTTGTTAACAAAAGTGGAATTTGGCTGCTCACCACTCAGACGGCAATACTTGAGAACCAAGTCTGGTGAGAAAGAAAGTTTACCTTATTTAGGAGGTCAGCATCTTGGGGGCAAGGGAAGACATATGTCCAAAGGCCAACTCCCTTACTGACTGTCAGTGGGCAAGAACTTTTATAGGAGGAGGGAGGGGGCTCCATGAAGCAATAGCACAGTCAGCTCTGACAGTCATCTTGAAATTGGTCATGTGGTTGTCTGATCAGCATCATCTTGATTGTTTCAAGTACAGATAGTCTTTTCGATTTGCTCCCATTTCTGTGAGGCCACTTCTCAGAATTGTGACTGCTTATATTATGACTACAATCTGCTCATCATATATTTAACTCCTTCCACCTGGCGGGAGCTCAAATAATATGTCTCCAAATATTACCTATAGACCCCTTTTTAAAAAATGTATTTATTTTTTTAATTGAAGGCTAATTGTTTAACAGAATCTGTTTTCTGCCAAACATCAACATGAATCATTCATAGGTATACATATGTCCCCTCCCTCTTGAACTTCCCTCCCATACCTATAGCTCTTGAAGAAGAACTAAAAGCCCATGACTTTAATCACTGAACTGTTATTATCTTGTGTATTTAACTGCTTTTCTTCTACATTTTTTTTTTACTTATCTGATTAAACTTATTCTTTGGCCAAAGTTTTTCCATAGACCAAAGGGAGGTGGAAGACATAGGAGGGTGGTTGGGGGAAGGACTATAGGATCCTGCTCTGCTTCACTTTGATCCAATTCTTTCCAAATCTCAAAGTCATTATTAAAATAAAATTTGATATTTACTCTGTCCATCTATGAATGTTCCTAATATTATGCACATACTTAGCATTTGTTAGATTAATTTGATCACAAAAAAAAAAAATTGTTAATGTAACTATAGCAAAAGTCTCCTTAACATTGCCTAGCCTTGTATAGGATTGAGATGTACATTAGCTATCCATCGCGACAGAACTTGTTACCCCAGCAGTCATTGGCTTGGAAAAAAGCTTTCTCCTGAGCCCTAGTTTAGACTTGACATGATTTCCCTGATTCTAGCATTTTTTGCTGCTTCTTTTGTTAACAAAAGTGGAATTTGGCTGCTCACCACTCAGACGGCAATACTTGAGAACCAAGTCTGGTGAGAAAGAAAGTTTACCTTATTTAGGAGGTCAGCATCTTGGGGGCAAGGGAAGACATATGTCCAAAGGCCAACTCCCTTACTGACTGTCAGTGGGCAAGAACTTTTATAGGAGGAGGGAGGGGCTCCATGAAGCAATAGCACAGTCAGCTCTGACACTCATCTTGAAATTGGTCATGTGGTTGTCTGATCAGCATCATCTTGATTGTTTCAAGTACAGATAGTCTTTTCGATTTGCTCCCATTTCTGTGAGGCCACTTCTCAGAATTGTGACTGCTTATATTATGACTACAATCTGCTCATCATATATTTAACTCCTTCCACCTGGCGGGAGCTCAAATAATATGTCTCCAAATATTACCTATAGACCCCTTTTTAAAAAATGTATTTATTTTTTTAATTGAAGGCTAATTGTTTAACAGAATCTGTTTTCTGCCAAACATCAACATGAATCATTCATAGGTATACATATGTCCCCTCCCTCTTGAACTTCCCTCCCATACCTATAGCTCTTGAAGAAGAACTAAAAGCCCATGACTTTAATCACTGAACTGTTATTATCTTGTGTATTTAACTGCTTTTCTTCTACATTTTTTTTTTACTTATCTGATTAAACTTATTCTTTGGCCAAAGTTTTTCCATAGACCAAAGGGAGGTGGAAGACATAGGAGGGTGGTTGGGGGAAGGACTATAGGATCCTGCTCTGCTTCACTTTGATCCAATTCTTTCCAAATCTCAAAGTCATTATTAAAATAAAATTTGATATTTACTCTGTCCATCTATGAATGTTCCTAATATTATGCACATACTTAGCATTTGTTAGATTAATTTGATCACAAAAAAAAAAAATTGTTAATGTAACTATAGCAAAAGTCTCCTTAACATTGCCTAGCCTTGTATAGGATTGAGATGTACATTAGCTATCCATCGCGACAGAACTTGTTACCCCCAGCAGTCATTGGCTTGGAACAAAAACACATCATTTCACAGTTTCTGTAGGTGTGGAATACGGCCAGCACTTAGCCCAACTTTTGCTTCAGAATCTCTCAGAGGCTGTAGTCAAAATGGTTGCAGTATCTGATTTCCAGGTGCAACTGGGGAAGGACCTATATCCAAAGTCACTTATGTGATTGTCTGCATGATTCAGTTTCTTAAGGAAATTTGAACAGAGGGTCAAGATTCTCACTGGCAATTGGCTGGAAGCTGCCCTCAATTTCTTGACTTTTTGGCCTCTCCATGTCACGTCTGCTTCCATCAGAGTAGGCACGCAAGAGGGAGGGAGAAGGTGGTGGGTGAGGGAGACAGAATCTTTTATTAGCTAATCTTGAAAGGGATATCCCATAACATTTTGCATACTCTTTTGGTTAGAAAGCAGGTCAAGTAGCCTGGCCCACAATCAAGAAGAGCTAATTTCATAGGGTTATGAATACCAGGGGTCAGTCAGAATCTGTTTTCCACAGTAGGCTTGATCATGTTTTATTTATTTCTCCATACCATACAGTACCTTAATCATCAAATCAGCTTATGCTACCACTGGTAAGGTGGGAAACAACATAGCATAGCACTTTGAAGTGCCCTCACAATTCTGTTTTCTACAATAGCACCTCTGCTTGTTGAGAGAAACTTCACACACATTTCTTACAGAAATCATCTCATTGTCACTTCTAGTTTCACAGCAGTATGTTCTTTAAACTCTTAGTGCTACATCCTGAAGTAATCATGATGCAATGTACTTTAGACATGCTAGAGACACGATGTCTATTTGGTTATGGTGCAGTAATGCACAAGGTTCACACTGACAAGCAACTGATCAGTCATTGTCCCCTATCAAGATGTGAATGCAGTTAATTTGATTCTATTGGGATGTCAGTGACTCTTGGGCTCCCAGTTTTGCTAAGCAGTTGAACATGCAGAAGAATTCCCACATTTTTCCGTATGTACTAAATAACCAATCTTTTTTTCTTTTTTAGCATCAGTTTTGAGAAAATTATCTTTGTACAACCATCCTTACTTCCTCTTAAAGCTTTATACATCTGTTTGCAGAAAGATGATTGATTGGGTGGCATGACCCTGTGTACTTTCTGAATCTTTGTCTGTCTTGTCAGGCATAAATCTTGAGCTTTTGTGTTTTGGCAGTTTTTTATTTTTAATTACACTTGTCATTGTTTTCATCAGTGGTTCAGTATATAAGTAAGTATTTCATATATCTATGCTTTTATAATCAGAAAAATAGAAGAGAAAACGTAAAGCTTGAATCAATATTTAACTGAGTAATATGTAGAACATAAGCATGAAAATAGCTGTGTGATGGAAAAGAGAATGGGCATTTTGATGAAAGAAACCCATCTTCGACCTTATCTAGAGGAGGCAGTATATTTCTTACATCCTATCTAAAATTCTCAGACTAGAATGATGTGAGTTTATAAATCCAGGATATTTTGGAAGAGCAGCTAGCATATGTAATGTAACTAATATTTTTTTTTATTAATTTATACTTGTACTTATTCACTCCTTTAATATACAGTTGTGGCTCTACAGTCTGCAACAGATACCATCCTCAGTGCTAGTTAGTGTGAGTAACTCATAGTCCTTATACATCAGAAATTCACAGTTGATTTAGATAACACAGCTGTAAATAAGCATTTATATTATTTTGCATGAAATAGTTATAGCAGAAAAATGTAAATGATATGGAAATTGGTGCCCAAATCCTTAAATTTGTGTGTTTCATTAATCACAAAACTTGTAATTTTTTTTTTTTTTTTTAATCTGGGGCTAGAATGGGCTTGTTTTGCTGACTGGATTCTTAGACAAATAGAATATATTATCACAATCAAATCATAAAATGTAGGTCATTTTTAAGACCCAAAATATAAGAAAGACCTGATCTTACGTTAAACTATATTTCATGTAACAATAAGCAAATGCATTAGTTTTCTATTCCTCTTAGCAACAAAACTACCTATTTATGCTTAACAAATTACTTCAAAACCTAGAGGCTTAAACAACTAAGATGTATTAATATTCTCCCACAGTTTCCATAGGTCAGGAACCTTGATGCAACTAAAGTGGAAATCTCAGGGTCTGGGTTGGCACAAGGCTGTGATGGAGATGTCAATGAGGTTGTAGTTACCACAAGGCTCAACTAGAGTAAGATTTGCTTCCAAATCCCTCTTGTGACAATGCTGGTCTGATAGCTGGTTGACTGTAAGCTACTCTTCTTTCCTCCCATTAGTGCTTTCACCTAGTGTAAAATGAAACATAACAGCTGGTTTTCCTCAGAGTGAGCGAGCAAGAAGTGTGTCAAGTGGAAGCCATAGTTTCTTGTAGTCTAATCTCAGAAGTGGAAAACTAATGCTTTATTCTTATTATTTTTTAATATATCCTTCTCAATGAAAGTGAGATGTTGGGTGTTCTAGTTCACACTCAAGGGAATGAGTATTGGAAAGTGATGATCTATGGGCTATCTTAGAGCTTCCCAGGTGGCTCAATGGTTAAGAAGCCACTGCCAATGCAAGAGACTCAGGAGACACCAGTTTGATCCTTGGATTGGGGAGATCATCTAGCGAAGGAAATGGCAATCCACACTAGTATTCTTACAGACTGGCTATCACAGGAATAATACACTACTTCCTTTTTATGGTTCATTGTACCTTGTGTTGATGAATTTCAGAGATAGCTCAAAGGAGGAAAAAAAAGAAAATAAAAGGCATCCCAAACATAATGCTTAACAGTGTAATCCCACTTTTTAAAAATGGGATTGTTAGAGTATTTGATGAAAAAAATACAAGCAAAATCTACTAGGTAATAAAATGGCAAGAGGTACGGGTTGAGATGGAGGAGAAGGGGTAGATACAGAATCAGAGCAACTCCCCTTTACCTGTGCTGCACACCCTAACGGGCCATGTTGAGGAGCTTCGGTTTATTTTACAAGAAATGTTTCAAATGACCCTAGGGTGTTTAAGTCTTCTTGTCAACTTTGTGTATTGGTTGCTCAGTCCTGTCTAACATTTTGCGACCCCATGGACTGTAATCTTCCAGGCTCCACTGTTCATGGAATTCTCAAAGCACAAGTGTTGGAGTGACAGCCATTCCCTTCTCCAGAGGATCTTCCAGACCCAGGGACCGAACCCAGGTCTCCTACATTACAGCCAGATTCTTTACTGTCTTTGAGTCATGAATATAATAGTTGTAAAATTATTCAGTAATAGAAAGTTACTTTTATAAAAACATCATCAGTAGAGTTCTTTAGAAGTTATATATACATGTCACTCAAGGCTATATTGCTTTAATGACTTCATCATTTAAAATTAATTTTCTAATTAAAAAGAAGGAAAAATCGATCTCTTTTTTAATAATTTTTGGGAAAACAGCAAGTATGCCTTTTTTAAAAAATATATTGGTGTAATATATTGATAAAAATGTTAAAGGGGAAAGAGGCAAAACATATTTAAACAAGCTTAACCTCCTATCATTTGGAGAAGGAAGTGGAATCCCACTCCAGTATTCTTGCCTGGAAATTTCGCTCTGTGGACAGAGAACCTTGGCAGGCTTTATTCCATGGGGTCGCAAAGAGTTGGACATGACTGCAACCTCTAATCACTAGCAGACTTGATCTCCAGCTCCTCCATTACGAGAATTTTTGATAACATGTCTTGTTGGCAATCATTAAAAGTTCATTCTTGGTAAAGACATTGTCACACATTGTTCTAGTGGTGTTTGTATTAAAACGCAACCGGTATCAGTAAAGTGTCACTCTTTAAAATGCCTGAGAAACTCCTTTTGGTTAAAATGGTGATTTTTTTCCTATGGATTCTTTGATGACTCCATAAAAATGCATATATGGATAATGTCTCACCACTGTGTGTACATGCATGTGCACACATACACATACACACATGTACACACACATGCATACATGTGCGTGTACATGTCCACATATACACTGAAGGAAATACAACTCCATAAAGTAGAACTTTGGAATACAGCGTAACTAGGAAGGTAGATTATAACTGGCAAATTGCTATATTGTTATAAATATGGTCATATCACCTTCAAGTGAATGCCAGCAGCACTCTTGAATGTGCTTCCTGTATAAAACTTTCTGGCAAGCAGTTTAAACATTAATCCAAGCATATAAGCATTTCCATTTAAATTTTTAATGTTTTCATCATATAACTAGTTTACTTTGTTTCACATTTTGAAGGCTCAAAAATAAGATACCATTTCTCTGTAAATTTTGGATTATCAGGTATCATTCTGTCTGCTCTGGGACTACCAGCCTTAAAAAACTTTTGGATGTGTAGTCAATCCAAATGGTCAATCTTCCTGATTATAGTTGCCTGTTAATATGAAAACTAGAAAATCCAATGTCTCTCCTGGTTGATCTGTTTTTTGCTGTTGTTACTCTCGTCCCTACCAATGAAGCATCCTTTTAGAAAGCCCATGGTCCCTAATTGGTTAAAGACATTGTGGAGGATTTGTGAGTGTCTGAGTTATATTACTTCTAAACTCTCATTGTTTCTCTAGGACAGAAAAAGATGAGGCTATCTCTCTTTATGGATTAGTCAGTCCAAATATAGGCTCTCTTTATAGCAGCTCAAGCATATGTTCCTGGATTTCTTCCAATAGTGCAGAGATAATACTACAACACAGTGCAGAGATAATATTGCAACTCACTATTGCTGGAACAAGGCTCTATCTTGCTTTCAGAATATGGGTTGTAAACTCAAAGACTCACAAATATAGCATGGTCACATTATACCAGTGTTCAGTGCAGCACTGTTTATGATAGTCAAGACATGGAAGCAACCTAAATGTCCATCAACAGAAGAATGGATAAAGAAGATGTAGTCCATATATGCAATGGATTATTACTCATCCGTAGAAAAGGTTGAACTAGGGATATTTGCAGGCACATGATTGGCTTGGAGGGCATTATCCTAAGTGAAATAAGACGTATTTCACTATACCACATATATGTGAAATCTTTAAAAAGTACAGATAAAATTATTTACAAAGTAGGAATAGAGTCACAGATGTAGGAAATAAACTTATAGTTATCAGTATGGGAAGTGGGAGGGGATAAATTGAGAGATTGGAACTGACATATGCACACTACTATATAAAAAATAGATAACTAATAAGAACCTACTGTATAGCACAGGGACTCTAGTCAATGTTATATAAAGACTTAGAGAGTTATCTGAATCTGAAATATATTGAATATATTTATATGTATAACTTATTCACTTTGCTGTACAGTAGAAACTAATGCAACATTGTAAGCCAGAGAGGTCTGCAATGAATTGAGGAACACTTGACTCAACGTCAGTCACTTTTATTGTTAAGAATAGTAATGGCTAGTATGACATTAGATTCTTTAAAGAGCAGTCAGACTCCTGATTTTTGTGTGAACCCTTATTTCCTAAATGTTGATAGATTACTTATATATTAAGTAACTATATCTCATACAGATATGACCAATACATTTTAAAAACCTATAGCTGATTTCAGATAGAGCCTACTCATTTTGAGGGTGAACCTTAAGAAAAAAGTAAGTTTTTTATATCATTGTCCTCTTAAAGGTCTCCTTGACTTTTACACAAATTGATCATACTTTCTCCCAACAATGTCATATCCCGATAGGGTTATGAATAGGGGAAGTCACTGTCAAACTTTGTTACATCCTCTCCTTAGAAAAATGGATTTCTATCCAATTGGCGTTTTACGGAACAGTTTTTCTACCTTTTCTTATAGAAGTAACTGACAATTTCTCTCTTACAGAGTGTGCTGTTAAAATAATTTCATTCGAAAATGCATTAAGTAATTGAACATAAAATCAGAGGTACTCATATTTGAGACAAACAGAAATATTTTGTCATCAAAACAGATGTCTGAGGCATTTTTTACTAATAGAAACCACTAGACATGCATCCTTACAAAAGGGATGTGTATATCCTTACAAAATGGATGTGTCCTACAGTGCCAACCAGAAACGATGAAGTTATTGAAGAATGAATTCTTCGTTTAAATGTGTCCCCCTACTTGTAAATCATGAACTATTTCTTGAGGATCGTATTAGTAAGTGGGGAAAGTTAATAGGGTCATTTTAGAATGAAAAATAAAATTATTATTTAAAAAAATTAAACTATATACTACAATTTAACATTGACATGTTTTTGTCAATTAAAATATGCTTTATGTAAGGGGAGAAGAATTGAATTAGTGAAAATGATATAAGTGATATGGAGTAGACTTCTCTTCTGATTCTGACTCTGAGACTAACAGGTCCTGTGGACAGTGCTGTCATTAAAATGAAATCATTGAACGAGATCATCTTGAATGTTCTGCCTAGTTCTCAGTTTCTGTGATTGTTTACAAGCATTTTAACCCTAGTATAACTTTTCCATGAAATCTTAAGACTTTTTTCCAGATCTTCCTCTATTTCTTCCATCAATGACTTTATCCTTAGAATGGTTCAGTTTCGTAGAGTGTGTGAAAAACATTTAGGGAAGTTCTTTAAGAGTTATTGTTTGAAAACAAGTCAAAATTTTCCTTTGAGGTACTCCTTGATATATAAAAGAAAACATAAGTGAGTCTAAGGAAACTATTCATCAACCATGCTGAGAAAACAGCTGTATTAATTACCTTCTTTATCTCATGTAATTTTATAGTAAATATTTATTGAATGTCTCCTTTAGTCAGACATGGTATTAGATGCTTTTGAACAACATTAGATCTGGATATTGTAAATAAAATAGTTATGAATCCTAATAAAATGTACAGTATAATGAAGGAGAGAGATATCAAGTCACACTAATAATTGAGAAAATATTTTGAAATAAGAATATCTGATGATTGGTAAACACAGGACAACTATATTCAATATCTTATAATAACCTACAATGGAAAAGAATCAAATAAAGAAAGTGTATACTGTTTTTAGATTCATATATATGCATATTACATATTTTTATATATATATATACACATATAGTCGAACCATATTGCTGTAACCTGAAACTGATGGAACATCATAAACAATTACACATCAATTAGATAAAAAAGAAAAAGACATACATGATGACATGTATGACTTAATGATGTCAGCAAGTCTTTACTGAGGAAGTGACAATTGAGCAGAGATCGGAAAGATGAGTATATTGAGGTAGAAGGCAAAATCAAAAAGAGTAAGTCCCCTAGGATGAAAAATAAAATTATTATTTAAAAAAATTAAACTATATACTACAATTTAACATTGACATGTTTTTGTCAATTAAAATATGCTTTATGTAAGGGGAGAAGAATTGAATTAGTGAAAATGATATAAGTGATATGGAGTAGACTTCTCTTCTGATTCTGACTCTGAGACTAACAGGTCCTGTGGACAGTGCTGTCATTAAAATGAAATCATTGAACGAGATCATCTTGAATGTTCTGCCTAGTTCTCAGTTTCTGTGATTGTTTACAAGCATTTTAACCCTAGTATAACTTTTCCATGAAATCTTAAGACTTTTTTCCAGATCTTCCTCTATTTCTTCCATCAATGACTTTATCCTTAGAATGGTTCAGTTTCGTAGAGTGTGTGAAAAACATTTAGGGAAGTTCTTTAAGAGTTATTGTTTGAAAACAAGTCAAAATTTTCCTTTGAGGTACTCCTTGATATATAAAAGAAAACATAAGTGAGTCTAAGGAAACTATTCATCAACCATGCTGAGAAAACAGCTGTATTAATTACCTTCTTTATCTCATGTAATTTTATAGTAAATATTTATTGAATGTCTCCTTTAGTCAGACATGGTATTAGATGCTTTTGAACAACATTAGATCTGGATATTGTAAATAAAATAGTTATGAATCCTAATAAAATGTACAGTATAATGAAGGAGAGAGATATCAAGTCACACTAATAATTGAGAAAATATTTTGAAATAAGAATATCTGATGATTGGTAAACACAGGACAACTATATTCAATATCTTATAATAACCTACAATGGAAAAGAATCAAATAAAGAAAGTGTATACTGTTTTTAGATTCATATATATGCATATTACATATTTTATATATATATATATACACATATAGTCGAACCATATTGCTGTAACCTGAAACTGATGGAACATCATAAACAATTACACATCAATTAGATAAAAAAGAAAAAGACATACATGATGACATGTATGACTTAATGATGTCAGCAAGTCTTTACTGAGGAAGTGACAATTGAGCAGAGATCGGAAAGATGAGTATATTGAGGTAGAAGGCAATAAAAGTGTAGGCCAAAAAGTAGCATGTGCAAAGTCCCCCTGACAGGAGGGAATCTAACAGATACAAGTAACTGAAAGAAATCCATTGAAGCTAGAACAGAAACAATAAGGAAGAGAAAGTACAATTAGAAATCAATGAATGGGTTGCAGAATATACTTAAACCTATAGGACAGGTTATGATCACTTAGAGAGAAAGACAATATGTACACAGAACTACCCTAAATTATTCCAACACCTAAAGACTAAGCAGAAGGGTTTAGTCTTAGAACAACCTGACAGATGATCAGGAAATGTCATGTCCCAGGGAACATAGAATTCAAGGGAATATAGTATTTTCAGAAGGAGGAATTAATCAACAGTGTTGAATGTTGTTTAGACAGCAAGATACTTTAATAATAGGAAACTGCAAATTGTCAGTGATTATAGCAAGATATAAGTTCTTGCAAACTAAAAGCAGAACTCAGATTGAAATGAGCTGAGGGAAAAGTAAAGAGTGAATAAATGAATGCAGAAAATACAGACAGCTTTTCCTAGAAGTGGCCAGATGGAAGGAAGGAAATAGATTGTGTTGTAGCGAGAAGAGCTTGATTGGTTGACTTAAGATAGTTTTAAAATGTGAATGACTTACGTGTGTAAGAAAAAAAGAAATACACACATAAATCCCAGCAATTCCACTCCTAAGTATGCATCCAAAGGAACTGAAAACTGATGCTGAAATAATTTATGTACTTACATGTCCAGAGCATCACTGTTCTTTTTTGTTGTTGTTAATTTTTACAGAGCTTTGCTGTTCACAGACATGTATGTTCCCAGATCAGTCATATGCATATCCCTGGTCACCTCCCTTCTCTCAGTCCCCCCATCCCACCCCTCCAGGCTGTCGCACCGAGCCCTTGTAGGAACTCCTATTCCCACAGTGCAATGACACTAGCTATCTTTTTCACATATGATAGTATAGGTTTCCATGTTACTCCCTCTATGCCTCCCCCTCACTGTTTATTCCCCACAATATCTATATGTCTATTCTCTATGTCTGTTTTTCCATCAGTTCACTGCATGTATTATCATTACCGATTTACTAGATTTCAAATATATGTATGTTAGTATACGGTACTTGTCTTTCTCTTTTTGACTTATTTCACTTTTTATGATAGGTTCTAGATCCAGCCACCTCGTTAGCACTGATTCTTCTGCTATTCTTTTTACAACTGAGTTGTATTCCATTGTATACATGTACCAGAGCTTCTGTATCCATTCATTTGTTGATGGACATCTAGGTTGCTTCTATGTTCTCACTATTGTATAGAGGGCTGCAATGAACACTGGCGTACAGGTGCTTCTTTCAGTTTTGATTTCATCAGGGTATAAGCCTAAGAGGGGGATTGCTAGGTCGTATGGTGCTTCTATTTTTAGTTTTTTAAGAAAACTCCATTACGTAAGAGGCTCAATCACACTCTCGGAATTAATCAACAGTGTTGAATGTTGTTTAGACAGCAAGATACTTTAATAATAGGAAACTGCAAATTGTCAGTGATTATAGCAAGATATAAGTTCTTGCAAACTAAAAGCAGAACTCAGATTGAAATGAGCTGAGGGAAAAGTAAAGAGTGAATAAATGAATGCAGAAAATACAGACAGCTTTTCCTAGAAGTGGCCAGATGGAAGGAAGGAAATAGATTGTGTTGTAGCGAGAAGAGCTTGATTGGTTGACTTAAGATAGTTTTAAAATGTGAATGACTTACGTGTGTAAGAAAAAAAGAAATACACACATAAATCCCAGCAATTCCACTCCTAAGTATGCATCCAAAGGAACTGAAAACTGATGCTGAAATAATTTATGTACTTACATGTCCAGAGCATCACTGTTCTTTTTTGTTGTTGTTAATTTTTACAGAGCTTTGCTGTTCACAGACATGTATGTTCCCAGATCAGTCATATGCATATCCCTGGTCACCTCCTTCTCTCAGTCCCCCCATCCCACCCCTCCAGGCTGTCGCACCGAGCCCTTGTAGGAACTCCTATTCCCACAGTGCAATGACACTAGCTATCTTTTTCACATATGATAGTATAGGTTTCCATGTTACTCCCTCTATGCCTCCCCCTCACTGTTTATTCCCCACAATATCTATATGTCTATTCTCTATGTCTGTTTTTCCATCAGTTCACTGCATGTATTATCATTACCGATTTACTAGATTTCAAATATATGTATGTTAGTATACGGTACTTGTCTTTCTCTTTTTGACTTATTTCACTTTTTATGATAGGTTCTAGATCCAGCCACCTCGTTAGCACTGATTCTTCTGCTATTCTTTTTACAACTGAGTTGTATTCCATTGTATACATGTACCAGAGCTTCTGTATCCATTCATTTGTTGATGGACATCTAGGTTGCTTCTATGTTCTCACTATTGTATAGAGGGCTGCAATGAACACTGGCGTACAGGTGCTTCTTTCAGTTTTGATTTCATCAGGGTATAAGCCTAAGAGGGGGATTGCTAGGTCGTATGGTGCTTCTATTTTTAGTTTTTTAAGGAATCTCCATACTGTCTTCCATAGAGCTGTTATCAATTTACATTCCCACCAGCAATGCAAGAGTGTTCTCGTTTATCCACACCCTCTCCAGCATTTATTGTCTGTTGATTTGTTGATGATGGTCATTCAGACGGGTGTGAGGTGGTATCTTATTGTAGTTTTGATTTGCATTTCTCTAATAATAAGCGAGATTGAGCATCATTTCATGTGCTTTTTGGCCATCTGTATGTCTTCTTTGGAGAGGTGCCTGTTTAGGTCCTTTTCCTGTTTTTGATTGGATTGTTCATTTTTCCGGTGCTAAGTTGTCGGAGTTCCTTGTAGATTTTGGAGATGAATTCTTTGTTTGTTGTTTCATTTGCTATGACTTTCTCTCATTCTGTGGGCTGTCTGTTCAGCTTTTTTTGTAATTTCTTTTGCTGTACAAAAGCTTTTAAGTTTCATTAGGTCCCACATGTTCATTTTTCTTTTTAGTTCCACTATTCTAGTAGGTGGATCATGGAAGATCTTGCTTTGATTTATGTCCTTGAGTGTTTTGCCTATATTCTCCTCTAAGAGTTTTAGGGTTTCTGGTTTTACACTTAGTTCTTTAATCCATTTTGAGTTGATCTTTGTGCATGGTGTCAGGGAATGTTCCAACTTCATTTTTTTGCATGTAGCTGTCCAACTTTCCCAGCACCATTTGTTGAGGAGGCTATCTTTGTTCCATTTTAGATTTTTGCCTCCTTCGTCAAAAATAAGGTACCCATAGGTGCGTGAGTTTATCTCTGGGTACTCAATCTTGTTCCATTGGTCGATATTTCTGTTTTTGTGCCAGTACCATACTGTCCTGATGACTGTTGCTTTGTAGTATAGTCTGAAGTTAGGGAGTCTGATCCCTCCAACTCTGTCTTTCTTTTTCAGGATTGCTTTGGCTACTTGAGGTCTTTTGTGTTTCCATATGACCTGTGTTATTCTTTGGTCTAGTTCTGTGAAGAATGTCATTTATAGTTTGATAGTGATCGCATTGGATCTGTAGATGATATTTGATAGTATCATTTTGACCTATCATTTGATAGGTCATTTTCACAATATTGATTCTTCTGACCCAGGACCATGGAATATCTCTCCATCTGTTTAAGTCTTCTTTAATTTCTCTCATGAGTATCTTTTAATTTTCAGTGTACAGTTCTTTTGTTTCTTTGGGTAGGTTTATTCCTAGATATTTTATTCTTTTGGTTGTGATGGTGAAGGGGATTGCCTCTTTGATTTTGTTTTCTGATTTTTCATTGTTTGTATATAGAAATGCCAGTGATTTCTGTGTATTGATTTTATATCCCGTGACTCTACTGAATTTGTTGATTAGCTCTAATAGTTTTCTAATAGTGTCTTTGGGGCTTTCTATGTATAATATCCTGAGAGTTTCACTTCCTTTCTAATCTGGATTCCTGTTATTTTTTTTTTTTCTTCTCTTATTGCTGTTTCTAGAACTTCCAGGACTATATTGAATAATAGTGTTGAAAGGGGACACCCCTGTCTTGTTCCTGATCTTAGAGGGAATGCTTTCAGTTTTTTACCATTGAGGATAATGTTCGCTGTGGGCTTCTCATATATGGTTTTCCCTATGTTGAGATAGGTTCCTTCTATGCCCATATTTTGAAGAGTTTTTTTTTTTTGTTTGTTTGTTTTTGTTTTGTTTTTTATCATAAATGGATGTTGTATTTTGTTGACGGCTTTTTCTGCATCTATTGAGATTATCATGTGATCTTTGTCTCTCAATTTGTTGATATGGTGTATCACATTGATTGATTTGCAGATATTGAAGAATCCTTGCATGCCTGGGATGAACCTGACTTGATCATGATGTATGAGTTTTTTGATGTGTCATTGAATTCTGTTTGCTACGATTTTGTTGAGGATTTTGGCATCCAAATTCATCAGTGAAATTGGTCTATAATTTTGTTTTCTTGTGCTGTCTTTGCCTGACTTTGGTATCACGGTGATGGCAGTCTTGTAGAATGTGTTTGGAAGTGTTCCTTCCTGTGAAATTTTTTGAAAGAGTTTTAGAAGGACAGGCATTAGCTCTTCTTTAAATGTTTGATAGAATTCACCTGTGAAGCCATCTGGCCTTGGCCTTTATTTTTGGGTAGATTTTTGATCATGTATTTGATTTCTAAGCTTGTGATTGGCTTGTTCATAGTTTCTATTTCTTCCTGGTTCAGTCCTGGAAGATTAATATTTTTCAAGAAACTGTCCATTTATTCCAGGTTGTCCAGTTTGTTGCCATAGAGTTGTTCATAATAGTCTCTTAGAATCCTTTGGATTTCTGCACTATCTGTTGTAGTCTCTCCTTTTTCATGTTTGATTTTGTTGATCTGGTTCTTCTCTGTTTTTGTTCTTAATGAGTCTGACTAGTGGTTTGTCAATTTTGTTTATCTTTTCAAAAAACCAACTTCTCATTCTATTTATCTTTACTATTGTTTCTTTCATTTCTTTTTCATTTATTTCTGCTCTGATCTTTATGATGTCTCTTCTGCTGGCTTTCGGGTGTTTTTGTTCTTCTTTCTCCAGTTGTTTAAAGTGTAGGGTTAGGTCCTCTGTTTGATATTTTTCTTGTTTCTTGAGGTAGGATTGTGTCCATATAAGTTTCCCTCATAGAACTGCTTTTGCAGTATCCCATAGGTTTTGCACTGTCGTATGTTCATTGTCATTTTCTTCTAGGAATTTAAAAATTTCTCCTTTGATTTGCTCAGTAATCGGTTTGTTTTTTTATGTATGTGTTGTTTAATCTCCATGTGCTTGTGTTTTTAGCAGTTTTTTTTTTTTTTCTTCTTGCAGCTGATCTCTGGTCTCATTGCATTGTGGTCAGAGAAGATGGTTGATATAATTTAAATTTTCTTGAATTGACTGAGGTTTGATTTGTGGCCCAAGATGTGGTCTATCCTGGAGGATATTCCATGAGCACTTGAGAAGAAAGTGTATTTTTCTGCTTTTGGATGGAAGGTCCTAAAGATATCCATGAGGTCCATCTCTTCTACTGTGGCATTTAAGGCTTGTGTTTCTTTATTAATTTTCTGTTTGGATGATCTGTCCATTGGTGCAAAAGTGTTAAGGGAAGTGTTCCTTCCTGTGAAATTTTTTGAAAGAGTTTTAGAAGGACAGGCATTAGCTCTTCTTTAAATGTTTGATAGAATTCACCTGTGAAGCCATCTGGCCTTGGCCTTTATTTTTGGGTAGATTTTTGATCATGTATTTGATTTCTAAGCTTGTGATTGGCTTGTTCATAGTTTCTATTTCTTCCTGGTTCAGTCCTGGAAGATTAATATTTTTCAAGAAACTGTCCATTTATTCCAGGTTGTCCAGTTTGTTGCCATAGAGTTGTTCATAATAGTCTCTTAGAATCCTTTGGATTTCTGCACTATCTGTTGTAGTCTCTCCTTTTTCATGTTTGATTTTGTTGATCTGGTTCTTCTCTGTTTTTGTTCTTAATGAGTCTGACTAGTGGTTTGTCAATTTTGTTTATCTTTTCAAAAAACCAACTTCTCATTCTATTTATCTTTACTATTGTTTCTTTCATTTCTTTTTCATTTATTTCTGCTCTGATCTTTATGATGTCTCTTCTGCTGGCTTTCGGGTGTTTTTGTTCTTCTTTCTCCAGTTGTTTAAAGTGTAGGGTTAGGTCCTCTGTTTGATATTTTTCTTGTTTCTTGAGGTAGGATTGTGTCCATATAAGTTTCCCTCATAGAACTGCTTTTGCAGTATCCCATAGGTTTTGCACTGTCGTATGTTCATTGTCATTTTCTTCTAGGAATTTTTTTATTTCTCCTTTGATTTGCTCAATAATCAGTTTGTTTTTCAGGTATGTTTTGTTTAATCTCCATGTGCTTGTGTTTTTAGCGATTTTTTTTTTCTTCTGTAGTTGATCTCTGGTCTCATTGCATTGTGGTCAGAGAGGATGGTTGATATAATTTCAGTTTTCTTGAATTGACTGAGGTTTGATTTGTGGCCCACGATGTGGTCTATCCTGGAGAATGTTCCATGAGCACTTGAGAAGATAGAGTATTTTTCTGCTTTTGGATGGAAGGTCCTAAAGATATCCATGAGGTCCATCTCTTCTACTGTGGCATTTAAGGCTTGTGTTTCTTTATTAATTTTCTGTTTGGATGATCTGTCCATTGGTGCAGGAGGAGTGTTAAAGTATCCTGCTGTTACTGTGTTATTGTTGATTTTCTCTTTTATGTCTGAAAGTATTTGTCTTATGTATTGAGGTGCACCTGTGTTTAGTGCATCAATATTTATGGCTGTTATGTCTTCCTCTTGGATAGATTCCTTGATAATTATGTAGTGACCCGTCTTGTCTCTTATAATTATCTTTATTTTAAAGTATATTTTGTCTGATATGAAGATTGCTTCTCCAGCTTTCTTTTGATTTCCATTTGCATAGAATATCTTTTTCCATCCTCTCACTTTCAGTCTATCAGTGTCTCTAGGTCTGAAGTGGGTTTCTTGTAAACAGCGTATATATATATATATATATATATATATGTATATATATATATGTATGGATCTTGCTTCTGTATCCATTCAGCCAGCCTGTGTCTTTTGGTTGGGTCCTTTAGTCCATTTACATTCAAAGTAATTGTTGATACGAATGTTCCTATTGTCATCTTCTTAGATATTTGGGGTTTGATTTGTAGGACTTCTCCTACTATTGTATTTATTGGCTATATCAGGCCCTTTAACACTTGTTGTAGGACTGGTTTCACAGTACAGAATTCTTTTAGCTTTTGCTTGTCTGTGAAGCTTTTGACTTCTCCATCAATTTTGTATAAGATCCTTGCTGGGTAAAGACTTCTTGGTTGTAGGTTATTCTCTCTTAGCCATTTAAATCTATCTTGCTATTCTCTTCTGGCCTGCAGGATTTCTGTTGAAAGATCAGCATGTAAACATATGGGGTTTCCTTTATATGTTATTTGTTGTTTGTTCCTAGCTGCTTAAAGTATTCTGTCTTTATATTCAGTCTGCATTAGTTTGATTAGAATGTGCCTTGGTGTGTTTCTTCTGGGGTTTATCCTGAATGGAACTCTTTGTGCTTCTTAGACTTGGTTGACTATTTCTTTTCCCATGCTGGGGAAGTTTTCAACTATAACCTCTTCAGGAATTTTTTCATAGCCTTTCTTCCCCTCTTTTCTTCTGGGACTCCTATAATTCTAATGTTGGTGTGTTTTATATTGTCCCATAGGCCTCTGAGGCTATCCTTAGTTCTATTGATTCTTTGTGCTTTGTTTTGTTCTTCAGCAGTTATTTCAACCATTCTGTCTTCCAGCTCACTTATCCGTTCTTCCTCTGATACTCTACTGTTGAGACCTTCTATAGTATTTTTGAGTTCAGCAATTGAGTTGTTTGTCTTTATTTGTTTGTCATTTCCTGCATGTCTCTTCTCAGTGCACTAATTTTCTCTAGTCTGTCATTTGTAACTGTGTTTCTCTAGTTTGTTCCTTCATTTTTGCAGTGTTTCTCTGTCTTTTCATTATTACGTTAATTTTTGTTTCTTTTTGTGTTTCTGTTTGTTGGAGTTCTTTTTCCCCCAGGCTTTGTGGTAGAATTCTCCCTTCCTTTTGGTTTCTGTCCTTGTAGAAGGGTTCAGTGGTTTGTGTCTTAGGTAGTGTTAGGTGTTGTTTGCTGGTAGACAATCTCTAGTGTTGTGTGTTCTTTGATAATGTATGGTCTTGGAGTCAAGGCTTCCACTCCAAGGATCCTTGGTTTGATCTCTGGCCAGGGAGTGTAGGCTCTGTATCTGGTTTGCTATGGTGTTCAGTGTATTAGTTCAAATATAAGCATACGAGGAACAAGAGGTGCACCCCTGACAGATGACAGTTATAACATCATGCAAATATTTTCTAACATAATGGAAAAATATACATACATAACATCAATAACCACAACAGCAGAGTCTTACAGGGATAAAGTATAGGAAATGTTTCTGGCAAATGGCACAATCAAAGTTGGTACCTAACCATTAAGCTCTAAGTTAATTAAAATACTGCCTGGAAAAACAGATCAAGGCAAGGTCCCAGCTGGGAATATTATAATGAAAGCATTTCTTCGGCCTGCATTTCTTTAAAGATCACTTAAAAGGGTTTTTGATTTGTTGTTTGTTCCTAGCTGCTTAAAGTATTCTGTCTTTATATTCAGTCTGCATTAGTTTGATTAGAATGTGCCTTGGTGTGTTTCTTCTGGGGTTTATCCTGAATGGAACTCTTTGTGCTTCTTAGACTTGGTTGACTATTTCTTTTCCCATGCTGGGGAAGTTTTCAACTATAACCTCTTCAGGAATTTTTTCATAGCCTTTCTTCCCCTCTTTTCTTCTGGGACTCCTATAATTCTAATGTTGGTGTGTTTTATATTGTCCCATAGGCCTCTGAGGCTATCCTTAGTTCTATTGATTCTTTGTGCTTTGTTTTGTTCTTCAGCAGTTATTTCAACCATTCTGTCTTCCAGCTCACTTATCCGTTCTTCCTCTGATACTCTACTGTTGAGACCTTCTATAGTATTTTTGAGTTCAGCAATTGAGTTGTTTGTCTTTATTTGTTTGTCATTTCCTGCATGTCTCTTCTCAGTGCACTAATTTTCTCTAGTCTGTCATTTGTAACTGTGTTTCTCTAGTTTGTTCCTTCATTTTTGCAGTGTTTCTCTGTCTTTTCATTATTACGTTAATTTTTGTTTCTTTTTGTGTTTCTGTTTGTTGGAGTTCTTTTTCCCCCAGGCTTTGTGGTAGAATTCTCCCTTCCTTTTGGTTTCTGTCCTTGTAGAAGGGTTCAGTGGTTTGTGTCTTAGGTAGTGTTAGGTGTTGTTTGCTGGTAGACAATCTCTAGTGTTGTGTGTTCTTTGATAATGTATGGTCTTGGAGTCAAGGCTTCCACTCCAAGGATCCTTGGTTTGATCTCTGGCCAGGGAGTGTAGGCTCTGTATCTGGTTTGCTATGGTGTTCAGTGTATTAGTTCAAATATAAGCATACGAGGAACAAGAGGTGCACCCCTGACAGATGACAGTTATAACATCATGCAAATATTTTCTAACATAATGGAAAAATATACATACATAACATCAATAACCACAACAGCAGAGTCTTACAGGGATAAAGTATAGGAAATGTTTCTGGCAAATGGCACAATCAAAGTTGGTACCTAACCATTAAGCTCTAAGTTAATTAAAATACTGCCTGGAAAAACAGATCAAGGCAAGGTCCCAGCTGGGAATATTATAATGAAAGCAGTTTTTAACTAAGACATGTGTTGAGGGTTAGAAGGAGGAGAGTGTATGCGTAATGAGAAGGGATATATTCGTGTTGCAAGGATTGTGTAGGGTTAAGTAACAACAATTACTGTGTAGTAGAGTTTAGTACAGCTGGAAGAGAATAGTAGAGACGGGAAGATAGGAAATATTTATATAGAGGATAGTAGTAGGTACAAAAAGATTTTACAGTTAGAGCACAGAGAGAGGAAGCAATGAAAAAAAAAAAAAAAGTTAAAAAAATTAAAATTCCAAAAGTTAAAAAAAAAAAATTAAAAAGAAAAGACAAAAACAAACAAACAAACAAAGATGAAGGTAAATACTCTCCCTGGTTTTTATCTTCTCTTCTGTGTGTGAACCTTCCACCAGTTTGCTCTTGATGTTTTCCCAGATTTTCCTAGTCTGTACTGGTGGGGGTTAGGTGTGGGGGCTGGATGACTGCTTCTGTCTTAGGTTTCGGTGAGGGTCATGTTTTTTTTGTAGTCAGGACCCTTGCAGAGCCGGTTGCTCTGGTTGCTGTTTTGCTTTCAACAAAACAAAAGCTCTGCAAACAGCTCAGATGCTGGCTGGGGCGGGCACGGCAGACGGTTCCCAGTCCATCAGGCAGGGGCTGCGCCTCCAGGCTCTGTGCTGGATGGGGCTCCCCAGTTCCATGGCGCAGCCCCTGGTAGCCTTCAATCCCTGCTCTTCTTCCCGGTTTCCTCTGCCACGGTTCTCTGCTGCCTGCGGGACTGAGGCTTCTTGTTCCAGATGACGGGCTTCTTTGCTGCAGCTCTGGAGCTGCGTGGGCCGTTCAAGCTGCTGGCACATGTGCACCACTGGATAAGGGACTAAGCCCCAAAAGTGGGCGCGAGCTTCCCCTTCTGGCTCGAGCCCCATTTACGGGCTGCAACCTGCGGGGTTTTTCCCTGTTCTGTTCCGCATGCCCCTGTTAGCTTGTCTCAGCTCACCTGGCGTGCAGTGTCCCTGTACTGACCTGGCGGGATTTTCACGCTGAGCGCTGCCTTCTGTCCTCCTGGCACACTTCCCAGCACTCTCTCTGCTCGGTCATGTGTGGGAGTTAGGGTACAGGTCCTCAGTACGGAAGCTTGGGGAAAGTTCTGGCTGCTCGCTCTACGACCCTCGTAGACCCAAGGAGTTCTTCTGTTGTCTAGAGGCTGGTTTGTTGGTGGTGTTTCATTTCGTGATTAGTTCTGGCGATTCTACTGGGGAGCTGGTGAAATCTTCCTCTAATTTCTCTGCCACCTTGGCCCCCATCCAGCACCACTATTCTTAACATTTAAAAGATGGAAACTGCCCAAAAGTTCATCAGTATATGAACGGATAAATAAGTGGTGATATATAGATTTGATGGGTGATTTTTAGCCATAAAAACAAATGAAGTACTGATGCATGCTACAACATGAATGAACAATCAAAATATTATGCAAAG
The DNA here is from genome assembly GCA_022376925.1 of Tragulus kanchil. Taxonomy (NCBI): domain Eukaryota; kingdom Metazoa; phylum Chordata; class Mammalia; order Artiodactyla; family Tragulidae; genus Tragulus; species Tragulus kanchil. Next base: position 26,607,869 of record JAIOJX010000004.1, read on the forward strand.
TAATAGAAGCCCATTATAAAAGATTATAATATGCATGATTCTTCTATATAAAATATTCAGAATAGGTAAATATACAGATTCAGAATGAATATTTCTGGTTGCCATCAACTGTGAGAAGGGAGGAATGAGAAACAAAGTTTTCTTTTGAGTTATGAAGATGCTTTGGGACTAAATAGAGATGCTTATCTAATTAATTGTCGTAAGGATTTTGGGCGGGCACGGCAGACGGTTCCCAGTCCATCAGGCAGGGGCTGCGCCTCCAGGCTCTGTGCTGGATGGGGCTCCCCAGTTCCATGGCGCAGCCCCTGGTAGCCTTCAATCCCTGCTCTTCTTCCCGGTTTCCTCTGCCACGGTTCTCTGCTGCCTGCGGGACTGAGGCTTCTTGTTCCAGATGACGGGCTTCTTTGCTGCAGCTCTGGAGCTGCGTGGGCCGTTCAAGCTGCTGGCACATGTGCACCACTGGATAAGGGACTAAGCCCCAAAAGTGGGCGCGAGCTTCCCCTTCTGGCTCGAGCCCCATTTACGGGCTGCAACCTGCGGGGTTTTTCCCTGTTCTGTTCCGCATGCCCCTGTTAGCTTGTCTCAGCTCACCTGGCGTGCAGTGTCCCTGTACTGACCTGGCGGGATTTTCACGCTGAGCGCTGCCTTCTGTCCTCCTGGCACACTTCCCAGCACTCTCTCTGCTCGGTCATGTGTGGGAGTTAGGGTACAGGTCCTCAGTACGGAAGCTTGGGGAAAGTTCTGGCTGCTCGCTCTACGACCCTCGTAGACCCAAGGAGTTCTTCTGTTGTCTAGAGGCTGGTTTGTTGGTGGTGTTTCATTTCGTGATTAGTTCTGGCGATTCTACTGGGGAGCTGGTGAAATCTTCCTCTAATTTCTCTGCCACCTTGGCCCCCATCCAGCACCACTATTCTTAACATTTAAAAGATGGAAACTGCCCAAAAGTTCATCAGTATATGAACGGATAAATAAGTGGTGATATATAGATTTGATGGGTGATTTTTAGCCATAAAAACAAATGAAGTACTGATGCATGCTACAACATGAATGAACAATCAAAATATTATGCAAAGTAATAGAAGCCCATTATAAAAGATTATAATATGCATGATTCTTCTATATAAAATATTCAGAATAGGTAAATATACAGATTCAGAATGAATATTTCTGGTTGCCATCAACTGTGAGAAGGGAGGAATGAGAAACAAAGTTTTCTTTTGAGTTATGAAGATGCTTTGGGACTAAATAGAGTTCATGCTTATCTAATATTGTGAAGGGATTGAATGCTACTAAATTGTTCACAAGGATCTGACTTTAAGGGAGATATTAAGTATGCAAGAAGTGAAGACATATAAAATACAGAATTCCTAAAATAACAGAATGAAGTTGGAGGGAAAGTACTGCTTACTTTATTTTTGAACTTATCTATATTTTTCCAAGTTCCATTTTAGCCTAGTATTACTTGGAATTTTAAATTTTCAAACTAGATAAATATAAAGGATATCAATATTTGAATATGTTCCTCTGGCATGTTTGCTATGAGGAAAATATACACTTAATGGCAGGTATATCTCACTTTTTCATTTTGCATACTTCGGTCTTTCCGACTACTTAAGACCTCAACTATTGTCCAGCTTTTAATCCTGGCTTTATGCTAGCTTTATCAATGTGGAAAAACAATTTAGCATCACTTTGCCTTAGTTTTGCTCTCTGTAAAATAGACATGGTAAATTTACCTCCCTCAGAGCATTGCCTTGAAAAAACAGTGAGATAATATCTGTAAAGGACCTAATACAAATTCTGGCACACAATAACTGCTCAATAATATTATGTATTGTTATAATTATTGTTGCTATTAGTCACTCATAGTTGAAAGCAATATTATTAACCTACAATGCTTAAATCTCTGCTAACCCCACTTGCCCCAAAGATGTTTTCTGGAGTGGTATTTTACCCTTTTTGTGTCCAGTAGCCCTTGACATGGCTTCTCTGGGGGCTCAGATAGTAAAGAATCTGCGGGCAATGCAGGTGACCTGGGTTCCTTCCTGCTTCGGGAAGATCCCTGGAGAAGGAAATGGCACCCCACCTCAGTATCATTGCCTGGAGAATTCCATGAACAGAGGGGAAACAATGGGATCTCAAATCAGACACGACTATCACTTGAACATATTTTGGTTCAGTTCAGTCGCTCAAGAACCCTTGCCAAAAACAATGATATACAGAAATAAAATTATGCAAAGTAATAGAAGCCCATTATAAAAGATTATAATATGCATGATTCTTCTATATAAAATATTCAGAATAGGTAAATATACAGATTCAGAATGAATATTTCTGGTTGCCATCAACTGTGAGAAGGGAGGAATGAGAAACAAAGTTTTCTTTTGAGTTATGAAGATGCTTTGGGACTAAATAGAGTTCATGCTTATCTAATATTGTGAAGGGATTGAATGCTACTAAATTGTTCACAAGGATCTGACTTTAAGGGAGATATTAAGTATGCAAGAAGTGAAGACATATAAAATACAGAATTCCTAAAATAACAGAATGAAGTTGGAGGGAAAGTACTGCTTACTTTATTTTTGAACTTATCTATATTTTTCCAAGTTCCATTTTAGCCTAGTATTACTTGGAATTTTAAATTTTCAAACTAGATAAATATAAAGGATATCAATATTTGAATATGTTCCTCTGGCATGTTTGCTATGAGGAAAATATACACTTAATGGCAGGTATATCTCACTTTTTCATTTTGCATACTTCGGTCTTTCCGACTACTTAAGACCTCAACTATTGTCCAGCTTTTAATCCTGGCTTTATGCTAGCTTTATCAATGTGGAAAAACAATTTAGCATCACTTTGCCTTAGTTTTGCTCTCTGTAAAATAGACATGGTAAATTTACCTCCCTCAGAGTATTGCCTTGAAAAATCAGTGAGATAATATCTGTAAAGGACCTAATACAAATTCTGGCACACAATAACTGCTCAATAATATTATGTATTGTTATAATTATTGTTGCTATTAGTCACTCATAGTTGAAAGCAATATTATTAACCTACAATGCTTAAATCTCTGCTAACCCCACTTGCCCCAAAGATGTTTTCTGGAGTGGTATTTTACCCTTTTTGTGTCCAGTAGCCCTTGACATGGCTTCTCTGGGGGCTCAGATAGTAAAGAATCTGCGGGCAATGCAGGTGACCTGGGTTCCTTCCCTGCTTCGGGAAGATCCCCTGGAGAAGGAAATGGCACCCCACCTCAGTATCATTGCCTGGAGAATTCCATGAACAGAGGAGCCTGCTGGGTTACAGTCAATGGGATCTCAAATCAGACACGACTATCACTTGAACATATTTTGGTTCAGTTCAGTCGCTCAGAACTGTCTGACTCTTTGTGACCCCATGAATTGCAGCATATCGGGCATGACCTGTCCTTCATCTCCCGGAGCTTTCTCAAACTCATGTCCATTGAGTCGGTGATGCCATCCAATCATCTCATCCTCTGTTACCCCCTTCACCTCTGACTTCTGTTTTCCCCAGCATCAGGGTCTTTTCCAACTAGTTGTTTCTTTGCATCACAGGACCAAAGTAGTTGAGCTTCAACTTGAACATCATTCAATGAATATTCAGGGTTGATTTCTTCTACAATTGACAGTTTTGATATTCATGCAGTCCAAAGGACTCTCAAGAGTCTTCTCCAGAACCACAGTCTGAAGGTATCGATTCTTCAGCTATCAGCCTTCTTTATGGTCCAACTCTCATATCCATACATGACTACTGGAGCTTTAACCATACGTACCTTTTCTCTGCTTTTCAATGTGCTGTCTAGATCTGTCATAACTTTTCTTCAAAGGAGCAAACTTCTTTTTATTTCATGGCTGCAGTCACCATCAACAGTGATTTTGGAGTCCAAGAAAATAAAGTCTGTCACTGGCTCTATTGTTTGTCCATCTATTTGCCATGATGTGATGGGACAAGATGTCATGATCTTCATTTTTGGAATGTTGAGTTTTAGACTAGCTTTTTGTGTGTGTGTGGGGGGGGGGTCGGTGCAGGGTGGGGAGGGAGCGGGGCGGGCGGGCCACTTCTATTGGTCTTTCATTTATCCATTTTCATCCATCTTTGTTCTTTGGCCCGTGTGGGGCTCCCATCACACTGGCCTCTGTTGTCTCAGAGCACCGGCTCTGGGTGCATGCACTTCAGAGCTCCGGCTTGGTAATTGGACACATCAGTGCAGCCGCTCCGCGGCACATGGGATCTTCCCAGGCCAGGGATCGAACTGGCACCCCTTGCACTGCAAGGTGGTGTCCTTACCCACTGGACCACCAGGGAAGCCCTAGGCCAGCTTTTTGATTCTCGTCTTTCACCTTCATCAAGAGGCTGTTTACTTCCTCTTTTCTTTCTGCCATATGGGTCATGTCATCTGCATACCTGAGGTTATGGATATTTCTTTCGGTAGTCTTGACTCCAGCTTATGCTTCATCCAGACTAGCATTTTGCATGATGTACTCTGCATATAAGTCAAATAAGCACAGTGTTAATATGCAGCATTGACATACTCCTTTCCCAATGTGGAACAAGTCCATTGTTCCATGTCTGGTTATGACTGTTGTTTCTTGTCCTGCATGTAGGTTTCTCAGGAGGCAGGTAACGTGGTCTGATATTGAGAATTAAAAAATGGGACAAGGTATTGGTTTGTCTTGTTTCAGAGATAGGAAAAACTTATTATCTGAAGTGGACATCTCCCTCTGTCTTTTGAACTCCTTGGTACTTTATGGAACCAACTAAAATAATACTAAACATAAATAGATTCTAATACTATTATAGTTTTATATCCTTCAATTAAGAAGCTAATTTAAAAACTATTAATAGATGCTGCATATTCATACTAATATACTGACAGATTCTCTGAGATTACGAAATAAATGATACGGATAGCCAATATATTATAATGATTAGAAAATATAGTCTTCCTATAATCCTCTCTACAATCAGAATACAAATATGGTTCAGAATATTAGTCAGCAAGACTTTGAGCTCCACTTAGTCGGACCCCAGTGTAAACATCAGCCTAGACAACCTGGTACTTGGTATGCAGACTTTCCAAACTCCAGCAGCTATTGCTCAGTACAATGCTTCAACAACAGAGTAAGTTATCACAATAAATGTAACTTCTTAGGGAACTTGTAATCCTTTGCTCTCATGCTAGGACTGCTTTAGGCCATAAAATAAAAATACATTGCACAAAGTATAATATGTATATGTGTGTGTATATATATATGCACACATATACATATAATATATATATTATATATATGTATGTATATATTGTCAAATGTGTGGCTTTTTCTGTGAATCTCATTTTTAAAATAGATGGATTTTTTGGTCTCTTCAGCTGACTTAATATGAGTCTTATAGTTTTGCTTGAAGAAAAGGTCTACTATTAGTCTGGCTTCCTGAGTATAAGAAAGTCCATCTAAATAAGTAGATAACTCTAAAAAAACGAAAAAAAAAAAATTCAGTAGAAAGTACATACACATAACTTCTCATGTAGCCATGTTAGAGAATCTTAATGGAATAAACTTCTTTTTAACATTGTTCCATGATACGAACAAACTTTATCCTTAGGAAAACTGTAGTGTAGTGGTTAAGAACATAAATTCTGAAGAGACCCTACTACCCAGATTTATCGTGTATTCCAATCCCAAATTGTGAAATTTCTCCATGGCATTTCTGTGAGGGTTGAGTGAATTATTACGTCCAATTAGTTATAAAAGAGCCTGGCTTCTAGTAAATATTCAATTATTGTTTGCTCTCACTTTGTGTTGCTTGCTTTTCCAAAAAATGTTGTTTAACCAGAAAGTAATACATGATTCAAGAGAAACTAGAGGTTGATGAATCATTTTTTACTTTGAAAAGTAATCAGAAAAAATATGAGTATATAAAGCCTTACTCAGTGTAGAGCTATTAAGAAAAACTAGGTGGTTCTATGGGAGTTGTATTTTGTGACTCTGTTTATTGGCAAACCAAAATTAACCACAAAACTCACATATATGTAATCCCTTTCTGAAAATTGTTTTAAATAACTCAAAATATGAATTCTTTAGTCTTTTCTAAAGCCAAAATAGTCATTGGAATGCCTTGGTCATTAGTCAGAAAATGTAATAAATTTGGACTGATGTCTAAGCTACTTTGGGGAAAAAAGCGACTTGACTATTAGGCCCATAAACATAAACAATACATTTGCAGCTATTGCTCAGTACAATGCTTCAACAACAGAGTAAGTTATCACAATAAATGTAACTTCTAGGGAACTTGTAATCCTTTGCTCTCATGCTAGGACTGCTTTAGGCCATAAAATAAAAATACATTGCACAAAGTATAATATGTATATGTGTGTTATATATATGCACACATATACATATAATATATATATTATATATATGTATGTATATATTGTCAAATGTGTGGCTTTTTCTGTGAATCTCATTTTTAAAATAGATGGATTTTTTGGTCTCTTCAGCTGACTTAATATGAGTCTTATAGTTTTGCTTGAAGAAAAGGTCTACTATTAGTCTGGCTTCCTGAGTATAAGAAAGTCCATCTAAATAAGTAGATAACTCTAAAAAAACGAAAAAAAAAAAATTCAGTAGAAAGTACATACACATAACTTCTCATGTAGCCATGTTAGAGAATCTTAATGGAATAAACTTCTTTTTAACATTGTTCCATGATACGAACAAACTTTATCCTTAGGAAAACTGTAGTGTAGTGGTTAAGAACATAAATTCTGAAGAGACCCTACTACCCAGATTTATCGTGTATTCCAATCCCAAATTGTGAAATTTCTCCATGGCATTTCTGTGAGGGTTGAGTGAATTATTACGTCCAATTAGTTATAAAAGAGCCTGGCTTCTAGTAAATATTCAATTATTGTTTGCTCTCACTTTGTGTTGCTTGCTTTTCCAAAAAATGTTGTTTAACCAGAAAGTAATACATGATTCAAGAGAAACTAGAGGTTGATGAATCATTTTTTACTTTGAAAAGTAATCAGAAAAAATATGAGTATATAAAGCCTTACTCAGTGTAGAGCTATTAAGAAAAACTAGGTGGTTCTATGGGAGTTGTATTTTGTGACTCTGTTTATTGGCAAACCAAAATTAACCACAAAACTCACATATATGTAATCCCTTTCTGAAAATTGTTTTAAATAACTCAAAATATGAATTCTTTAGTCTTTTCTAAAGCCAAAATAGTCATTGGAATGCCTTGGTCATTAGTCAGAAAATGTAATAAATTTGGACTGATGTCTAAGCTACTTTGGGGGAAAAAACTTAAATTAGTCCTAATTGTCATCATTATTTACTTTGATAGCGGAAGTTATACTTAACAACAGATAAAATTTGTCATTTGTAAGTTAATATTTGATCTAGAAGTTTTAACGTTAGGATTTGTCAATGTACATTAAAAAGTTCATGTTTAAACATGTGCACAGGACGTTCAATGCAGCATTTTTAATAGCCCATCCTGGAAATGACTTAAATGTTCATCAATAGAGATTAATTAGATCAATTCTGGTACCTCTATATAACAGAAGACTGCTCAGCTGTTAAAAGAAACATCATAGACCTTAATGCATTAGCATAGAAATTGCTACAAAGTATATTATTTTTAAAAAATGCAAGATGTAAAAATGTCTCCAGAGTAATCCATCAGGCTACTCATAAGTGTGTATGTGTGCACACACAGAGGAAGCTGTCTGCAACACAACTTTATTAACAGGGTTTAGGGCAGAGGGTATAGAGGTTCTATACATCTTGATTGTCCTGCTCATTTCTTATATCAATGTCTGATTGATACTATTATGGGTAATTTACTTTTTTATTGTTATTTCTCTGTATTTAGAAGTAGCAACAAAGTCTTTTTTAAGGTAACATATTGAACATTTCAATAAAATAAGACATTTTCCTTAGTACATCTGTATTATTGGGCGCCATTCTGTTTTTTGTCTGTTGCAATTATGTGCTTATTAATTTATGTCCTCTTAAACTGTGAGCTCTGCAGAGCTATGAAAATTTAACATAGCACCTAATATTTAATAAATGCTTATTATAATATCCAAACACACAAAGAGAGCCCAGATTTCAAACTAAAGTAGACATGGGTTAAAGTTTCAATTTCCCCCACATCTAGCTGACATTTTTGATATGCTACAAGACATTGAATTTCCAGGAAAATAAAAGCAAGATAATAACAATTTCTATCTTATGGAACTTTAGTAATGACTACAAGATGAACTATTTTTTTAAAGAATACTACTGGTATTGCTACTTAGAGAGGCTTCAGTTAAAACCTATTTCTGATTTCCTTTTTTGCTAATCATCATATCATTACTTAATAATACTCTATGAGCCACCGGATTCTCCTTGCAAACATTTCAGCACATTTATTTTTTTTTATATCTAGTCAAGTTCTTGATAAAATGAGAACAAAGTGAAAAAAGTCTAAAGAGGAGTTGACAGAGCATGTGGAAATTTTCCTCCTATCCAAAGACAGCAGAGTCTTGGCTAAGGGAAATTAATTTTTAAAATATTTTTTCATCAAACATTTTTTGTCATTTATTATGCATAGAAATTGTAGCTTAAACAGAAAAAAAAATATGATATACCCAACTTTGCTTCCAAAGAAAATCTAAGCAGTGCCAAGCAATATGAGTAATTTGGAAGAACATGACAAAAAAACTTTATATAGGACAAATATAATCCAATTATAGAGATGCATGCCATTGTTGTTACTGTGAAATAATTACAGTTATTTTCATAGCCACCATATTATTTACTACTTTGGATTCCCCAGGATGTAAGTTTAAGCATACAACCCTTCCAGAGATTTTCTTGTTGTTCGTGGAAATGGAGGTCAACTTATCTTTGTCTCACCCTCTTTTTAAATTCATTTATACATTTGTTAAGTTGGGTTCAGACTTTAGGCCTGAGTTACCAGCTAAGTGGTTTAGTTTTATTTCCCTTTACATAGAATTAAATCATGACTTTGTATTAATAGCCTCTTTGTAATATTTCCATTGCCCAGTGAACGAATTACAAAAGCACCAGAGATAGGAAAGATAAGCAAATGCAGGTACTCATATATTTGGATTATTGACATTTGGCATCCATCTCTAAAGTGGATGTTCACACAGTAATTGTCTTTAATATCCCTCCTAATAAGTTATATATTCCTCTGATTTGAGTATCTCATCTTATATACAGTGCTTTAAAGAAACAGTTGTTAGCATGCATAATTAAACATATTTAGCAAGGTATTTTAGATATTGTAAACATATCCACTTGGTCATTTGCAGAGAATTGTGCCACCACCTGTTATTATTTTTGAGGAAGTCATCCAATCATAGTAAAATTCAATGAAATCTAAAGACTGATTAGGAAAATCTTAAACTTAACCGCTTGCTACTATAGAAATACATTGCGAAGCACAGATTTTATCATCATGACATTTTCACACACGGAGGAATTCCATTTCTTAACAGTTATAGACGGTGATACTTGGCATTTGAAATTCCACCCTAGTATTAAACTCATTATCATGTGAACTGATAATATCTAGTATATATTTTTTAATGACTCTGTTTTTTTTTCTTTTTTTAAAGATTTATTTTTATTTATTTATTTTGGGCGGGGGTCGGGTTGTGGAGGGAGGGGAGAGGGCGGGCCACTTCTATTGGTCTTTCATTTCTCCATTTTCATTCGTCTTTGTTCTTTGGCTCCTGTGGGCTTCCCATCGCGGTGGCGTCTGTCGTCGCAGAGCGCCGGCTTTGGGCGCATGCGCCCCAGAGCTAATTGGACACATCGGTCCAGCCGCTCCGCGGCACATGGGATCTTCCCAGGCCAGGGATCGAACCGGCGCCCCTTGCACTGCAAGGCGGTGTCCTTACCCACTGGACCACCAGGGGAAGCCCTTAATGACTTATTGTTTGTAATTTTATTAAAGTCATTTAATTTTGCTTTTTTAAATTTAATATTCCACTTTCTCTTTGTAGGTGTGTGTTCTGTGGAATCACAAATAATACTCATGACTGTTTCTGAGATCTGAACACATGCATATGTATCTCAAATTTACTTTATATAAGGTCATGGCTTGTAGTTGGGGAGGGCTAAAATGAAGTCAGCAGGATAGGGAATCTTTTCAGACAAGTGTGCTCTAATAAGTCCAAGAATTTGAAAACTGCCTTCAAAATCAGGAGGACTTGAGTTAAACTCTCTGTTCTACAGCTGCTGAGCTAATGGTTTTGGGGGATATTCATTCATTCTGTCATCAGTAACATTTGTTGTTCAGTCACTGAGTCATGTCCAACCCTTTGTGACCCCATGGAATGCGGCACGCCAGGCTTCCCTGTCTTCTACTATCTCCCACAGTTTGCTTACAGTCATGTCCATTAAGTCGGTGATACCATCCAACGATCTCATCTTCTGTTGCCCCCTTCTCTTCCTGGCTTCAGTCTTTCCCAGCAACAATTCTTTTCCAAAGAATTGGCTTTTTACATCAGGTGGCCAAAGTATTGGAGCTTTAGCGTCAGCATTAATCCTTCTAAGAATATTCAGAGTTGGTTTCTTTTAGGATTGATTTGTTTGATCTCCTTGCTCTCCCAAAGGGGCTCTAAAGAATCTTCTCCAACACAACAATTTGAAAGCATTGAAGAAAATCAGTAAAATTCACATAATGGTAACTTTGAGCTCAGGGCTTCCCAGCTGGCTCAGTGGTAAAGAATCTGCCTGCAGTCTAGGAAAGGTTTGATCCCTGTGTCAGAAAGAACCCCTGGAGAAGGAAATGGCAACCTACTCCAGTATTCTTGCCTGGGGAACCCCATGGACAGAGGAGTCTGGAGGGCTATAATCTGAAGTGTCACAAAGAGTCAGGCACAACTTAGCGACTGAATAATAACAATGTTGAGGCCAGCACTGTTACAGTCACTGTGGAAAGAGCAGTGGACTAAGCAAAGTGCAATACTTAAGAGAGATCACAGAAAAGTGTAAGAAACAGACAAGGACACTTAAATAGCAAGTATAGTGAACCCCCAAAGGGAAAACTTTGTTACATGGGATTGAATGAAGCACGTCTAAGAGAACTAATGTTCAGATTGACCAAAGAATGAATGGGTCCATTTGGGAGGGAAAATACAGAGAAGCAAATTTGCCAGAACAGGAGCAGTATAGGTGGACTCCTACAGAGTGGCCTAATTGTTTGAGAAATTGAGGCAAAATCTAGTTGTTCTACATGTTGGAAGGTGGGCTGAAAGAGGAAATTATGACCAAATCCTAGTGCTCTAATAAGTCCAAGAATTTGAAAACTGCCTTCAAAATCAGGAGGACTTGAGTTAAACTCTCTGTTCTACAGCTGCTGAGCTAATGGTTTTGGGGGATATTCATTCATTCTGTCATCAGTAACATTTGTTGTTCAGTCACTGAGTCATGTCCAACCCTTTGTGACCCCATGGAATGCGGCACGCCAGGCTTCCCTGTCTTCTACTATCTCCCACAGTTTGCTTACAGTCATGTCCATTAAGTCGGTGATACCATCCAACGATCTCATCTTCTGTTGCCCCCTTCTCTTCCTGGCTTCAGTCTTTCCCAGCAACAATTCTTTTCCAAAGAATTGGCTTTTTACATCAGGTGGCCAAAGTATTGGAGCTTTAGCGTCAGCATTAATCCTTCTAAGAATATTCAGAGTTGGTTTCTTTTAGGATTGATTTGTTTGATCTCCTTGCTCTCCAAGGGACTCTAAAGAATCTTCTCCAACACAACAATTTGAAAGCATTGAAGAAAATCAGTAAAATTCACATAATGGTAACTTTGAGCTCAGGGCTTCCCAGCTGGCTCAGTGGTAAAGAATCTGCCTGCAGTCTAGGAAAGGTTTGATCCCTGTGTCAGAAAGAACCCCTGGAGAAGGAAATGGCAACCTACTCCAGTATTCTTGCCTGGGGAACCCCATGGACAGAGGAGTCTGGAGGGCTATAATCTGAAGTGTCACAAAGAGTCAGGCACAACTTAGCGACTGAATAATAACAATGTTGAGGCCAGCACTGTTACAGTCACTGTGGAAAGAGCAGTGGACTAAGCAAAGTGCAATACTTAAGAGAGATCACAGAAAAGTGTAAGAAACAGACAAGGACACTTAAATAGCAAGTATAGTGAACCCCCAAAGGGAAAACTTTGTTACATGGGATTGAATGAAGCACGTCTAAGAGAACTAATGTTCAGATTGACCAAAGAATGAATGGGTCCATTTGGGAGGGAAAATACAGAGAAGCAAATTTGCCAGAACAGGAGCAGTATAGGTGGACTCCTACAGAGTGGCCTAATTGTTTGAGAAATTGAGGCAAAATCTAGTTGTTCTACATGTTGGAAGGTGGGCTGAAAGAGGAAATTATGACCAAATCCTATAGGGCCTTGAAAGGAATGTCACAATTCTGAATTTTTTTTTCCCTGAGAGCATTGGTTAACCTTTCTAAATGCCAATTCACTCAGCTCTAAATTAAGATAATATTACCTAACCTCATGAGGTTTTTATAAAGTTTCTACAAGATACATGTTTATAATTTGCTTAGAAACAAAGCCTGGCACATTATATATATATTTTATAGTATTAGCTATTATTAATTGTCTGAAGTGTGTTATTAATAGAATTCTTATTAAATAAACCAACTTGTGGGCAGGGAAGAGTAAAAGTCAGGAGGATGTCAGAACTAGTAGGTCAGAGCTCCCTGAGAACCTATTTACTAGTGAACAGTAGCATAACTAGATAGTCAACTTCAGCAAGAAATAAGAAGCAAGCAGGTGTCATAGCTCTACACTTGTACAACCCAGATCAGTGGTTCTCATCTGAGAGCTATTTGGCTTCCCAGAGGATGCTTGAAGGTTTCTGAAGAACATACTGCTTGATGTAATCGAAGGGAGGATATAATGGTTAGAGATGGGGATTGTCCTAATATGCTACAGTGCACAAGACAGCCACCCATAACAAAGAATTGAAACAGTACTGAGTCGGAGAACTCTTCACCTAGAACGTGCATGCCAAAGTGACAACAGAAGCCACAGCTGGCATAAGGTGCCAAAAATGGTATATGTCTGTGAAGCTATTTCCTTATGACGTGGTTATATCTATCCTTGGCCATTTCTGGCCTCTGTGAAGCTGAAATACAAAATAAACATCATAGGATGAATCACACATATAGTTTGCTTTATCTCAACTCTGCTAAAACATATATGCCTTGTCTAGCTAATCAGTTTCAGCAAACCTCTGCAGTGGGTGGTAATTATAGCTGACAATAGCAATCATGTATTCCCAGAGTGTTACTGGAGAAACACCAAGATGAGGTGGTAGTATCAAATCTGTGATTTAGGTGGGGCGATGCCAGGTCGCTGCAAACATATTGCTAGAACATCCAAATGAAACAAAACCAGTCTTTAAAAGAATGCAGAGTTCATGCAATATGCAGAATCAGGGTAAAATTAGTGTAACAACCTATTATTTACTTATCTAGACTAAACTAAGGGCTTATATAATCAATACATGTTATTGACTGTGCTATAGCATTCTGTTTCCAATCTGAATTTCCTTGGGGATTTCTATAGTTCTGTTTATTTTGATATTGCCTTAATTGGATGTCAAGCAATAGTAGTGGCTAGAAGTTCCCATGTTTTATCATTTCTCATTTCAGTATTGAATAAGAACAAATGCTTCTGCAGTGTTTTATGTGTAAAATCTGGCAAGTTTATAATTTTTTAAAATAGTTTTGTGTGCTAATTTGATAAAGTCATCCAGAATATGTTTTAAATATAAATATTTGCAATTAATAAATATAATAATGTATGTAAGAATCAGATACATGTATATTATTTTTTGTGTGAGTGCAGTTTAATTTTGAATGAGACATTTCCTTAAATGAGTGTTTCAGGAATCTGTTAAATTCAAACTTTTATTTGTCACAGTGTAGAGGTGACAAGACTCTCTCCATGATAAAAAAATAATATTTAACAAATTTCATAGCTCAGACAAAAGTTAAGAAACATAAAATAAGAATAGTTATTAAAAGCTTAAAGGCAATTGCTGTGTTTTGAGCCTTGTAATTCAGAAGTAGCGAAAAATGTCAGGTTGAGGGGTTTGAGATAATTGTGTATTGGATTGGCCAAAAGTTCATTTGGATTTTTCTGTAATATGGAAAACCCTGAATGAACTTTTTAGCCAACCCAATAAAAGGGAAAATATCCAGGGCAGTATTTTAAAGTATCAATATGATCATGTCATTCCTCTACTTGATACTTTTTCATGATTTCTCATTACTCTTGATTAAAAAACAAATTCCTAACACAGTCTAGTGTTTGGTCTAGTCTTTTTCAACTCCTCCAGTTCTCACCTCAAATGCCTGCCGCCACAGGGCCTTTCTATATGTTCTTCCCTTTGGCCAAAAGTCTCATTTCAGTTCCCTTACATTTGCTTAATCACTCCAAGTCAAATCTCTAAATAATATATGCTCAGTGAACCTCCATATCCCTTTTATATGCCCACCAGAGCAGTCATTTTTTGATGTATTTATGTGCTGATTTCATATAGGGAACAGCCAAGAATCACAGCCATTCTTATAATCAATGCATCACAAATTTACAGGGTTTACCAGTCATATTTCTCAGTCATGTTTTGGGATAGCACATTTGTGAAAAAGATGAGCCCACATGATAAAAGATGAATAATTATAAATATGACTTGTGTTTGTATAGAGCTTTATGTCAGAGCCTATTTGAAGTTTTACTTTTATTTGATCCTTGTAATAATCCCAAGAGGTATGTAGGAAAGTTATTTATTCAGCAAGCATTTTTTTTTTTCTTTCATTTTGGCCTCTTTTATTGTTTTTATTTATTTATTTATTTTAATACATCTTTTATTCTTTGGCCTGTGTGGGCCTCCCATCACAGTGGCCTCTCTTGTTACAAAGCACCGGCTCTGGGTGCATGCACTCCAGAGCGCTGGCTCATAATTGGACACACTCGTCCAGCCGCTCCATGGCATGTGGGATCTTCCCGGGCCAAGGGTTGAACCAGTGCCTATTACACTGCAAGGCAGACTCTTCACCCACTGGACCAGCAGGGAAGCTCTCAGCAAGCATTTTATTTATTTATTTTTTTTAAGATTTATTTATTTATTTATTTTGGGCGGGGGTCGGGTTGGGGAGGGAGAGGAGTGGGTGGGCCACTTCTATTGGTCTTTCATTTCTCTATTTTCATTCGTCTTTGTTCTTTGGCTCCTGTGGGCCTCCCATTGCGGTGGTGTCTGTCGTTGCAGAGCACCGGCTCTGGGCGTATGCTCTCCAGAGCTCCGGCTCGGTGATTGGACACATCAGTCCAGCCGCTCCGCAGCACGTGGAATGTTCCCAGGCCAGGGATCGAACCAGCGCCCCTTGCTCTACAAGGCGGTGTCCTTACCCACTGGACCACCAGGGGAAGCCCTCAGCAAGCATTTTAAATATCTTTTTTGATGAGTGCTAGGGATACAAATATAAAAATAAGCAGTAATTTTACCATCCCACCTTCAGGGAGATCGTCTTTTGAGAAGAAAGAGGAGATATGATTAACAAAGGGCTAAATTCAGGATGAGAAAAAATTGGTGCAGGAATGAGAACACAAAATGGTTAATTCTGCCTGAGGACGGTAGAGAAATGGGAAGAACACTACAAGGAGAGAAAACAGCATGAATAAATGAACATGAAGCCATGTGTTTCAGAGAATTCCGACACAGAAAGAAACTGGTGGAAGATGACATAGCTTTACCTATTTTGATCTGTGGACTCCTGTGTGTTAACACCACTCTCCGGGAGGCTCTCCTGTGCTAGAGACATACTGTTCCAAGCTCAGGTGTTATCCCATCAACATTTCCAATAGTATTCTTGAAACTGTGTTTCATGGGTGCCCCTGTGGGTGAATCAGCCACTCTACTCAGGAGTAGGCAATATTTGTGAAGACTGATCACTTCTGATGAAAATGTCCATTTCAAGAGTGAGATCCAGATTAATGTATCTAAATCACAAGTCTTAAAGCAGGAGTTCTCAGATCTGAGTAAACACTTGACTTCCCCGTAGGGCTTCTTAGCACATTTGTGCTGGACCCCACGTCCCCTCGTGTCTGAATCAGCAGGTCAGGATTGTATTCCTAAGTTTCCATGTGAGGCTGTTGCTGCTCATCCAGGACCACACTTTGAAAACCATTATCCCTTTTTAGAAAAAGTGCTCGAAGGTAGATCCCAATCTGGATGAAACCAGAGTTAAGCCTTAACTGTTTTTGTGAATTTGGAACATTTCCATTTCTCTATTTTCATTCGTCTTTGTTCTTTGGCTCCTGTGGGCCTCCCATTGCGGTGGTGTCTGTCGTTGCAGAGCACCGGCTCTGGGCGTATGCTCTCCAGAGCTCCGGCTCGGTGATTGGACACATCAGTCCAGCCGCTCCGCAGCACGTGGAATGTTCCCAGGCCAGGGATCGAACCAGCGCCCCTTGCTCTACAAGGCGGTGTCCTTACCCACTGGACCACCAGGGGAAGCCCTCAGCAAGCATTTTAAATATCTTTTTTGATGAGTGCTAGGGATACAAATATAAAAATAAGCAGTAATTTTACCATCCCACCTTCAGGGAGATCGTCTTTTGAGAAGAAAGAGGAGATATGATTAACAAAGGGCTAAATTCAGGATGAGAAAAAATTGGTGCAGGAATGAGAACACAAAATGGTTAATTCTGCCTGAGGACGGTAGAGAAATGGGAAGAACACTACAAGGAGAGAAAACAGCATGAATAAATGAACATGAAGCCATGTGTTTCAGAGAATTCCGACACAGAAAGAAACTGGTGGAAGATGACATAGCTTTACCTATTTTGATCTGTGGACTCCTGTGTGTTAACACCACTCTCCGGGAGGCTCTCCTGTGCTAGAGACATACTGTTCCAAGCTCAGGTGTTATCCCATCAACATTTCCAATAGTATTCTTGAAACTGTGTTTCATGGGTGCCCCTGTGGGTGAATCAGCCACTCTACTCAGGAGTAGGCAATATTTGTGAAGACTGATCACTTCTGATGAAAATGTCCATTTCAAGAGTGAGATCCAGATTAATGTATCTAAATCACAAGTCTTAAAGCAGGAGTTCTCAGATCTGAGTAAACACTTGACTTCCCCGTAGGGCTTCTTAGCACATTTGTGCTGGAC